>JAZHEH010002068.1:0-2400000 GCA_036589455.1 Ateles fusciceps | reverse complement strand
AAGCATGGGAAACCAGTGGAGGATCAAAGATCAGGCAGACAAGGATGTCTACACAGTACCTCCAAATTCAGAAGATTAAAACAACTCTAAGGAACATATACAGTATCACCTACATTGTCACCACTGCTTAAACTGATACATGGCTCCACTCTCATTACAAAGGTGATGCTTTAGTCACTTCCTTAATACAATCATAAACAATTTAAATAACTGTCCTTTTTTTGCCAAAATTATATCCACTCTGCATTTTGACTTTATAGAACAATAGTGACAGTCAACATATTTACTTAGCAAAATTCCTTTTGGAAATTGCACTGGTCTGTGAAATCCAAAAGTCTGGGAACTCCTCCTTTAGTACATACCTTCCACTCTAGAAAAGACCTTAGGTCTCCCTAATTTACTCTATCATTCCTGCTTTTATATGCTTATACTTATTGTCTCCCTAATCCTGGAATATCAAAGCTTCAAATCTTACCAATTTTTAAAGACTTCATGTCTTATTCATTCAGTCAGTCAGTTTACTCAAATATTTACTGAGTATCTAAGTGGAAGGCATCGTGCTGAGGAGAACAGAATTAAGGAGAGGAATGTGTGCCAACATGATGAGCTCATGAACCTTACTCTCAAGGGTTTTACATACTATCCTCTTTATCAAGTCTTCAGCTATAGACTGGTTAACAATTTCCTAATCACATCATCTGTTAATAGAATGATGAGGGGCCAGACTATTTTAAATCAGAGCTGCTCTGGAAAATCTAGCACATACAGGTTACAGTACCGATTACATGATACATAGTCTCTTAGAGAAGGCTTTCTGGATGAGTCACAGCTTTAAATAGGAAAGAAGGCAATAATAAAGGTCGTACCTTAAGTCAGATCAGTGAAGCAGAGCTTCCTATCTTCTTAAACCTAAGAACTAATGTCAACAAATCTTCTGATTATTTTACCAAGAAAGAAAATGCTGTAATGATTAATTCTCTTTTAACTAATCTTTTTGATACCTCAAACACCAGAGTGGTTGTTTCTGAATAAAAAGTTGCTTGTTTCTCTTTCTTTTTCATAGCAGTTCTCTCTCTAATCCTTACCCTGCTGAATTTAATTGCCTTGGCAATGCCAAAACAATGTCTGATCCTAATAGGTCAGCATTGATCGCTCTAAACCAATTGGTTCCTTCATTAGCAAGAAAATGAAGTGAAGAGAAAAGGCAGGTGGCTCCTGAACAGGCAGCTGGGCTTTTGCTCCTCTTCCAGGGCCTCTCTCTCATTAAACAGTAGCTGATCGATTGGCAACTTGCTCAAAATCCACAAAAACTATTTATCACTTTTGACACAGACCTGTTTTAAGAGGCCGCGCAACTCAAGATTTGGATACCCCAGACAGTCTATTTGTGGGGCTCATCACATTCTTCCCAGACAGATGTCTCTGAAGATGTTAAGGAGAAAAAAACGTGTATACATCATACAAAAGACCACTTTCTGGCAAGACACCAAGTAAAGTCCAGAATGGCTAATCCCAGCTCTGAGTTTCTGGAATAAAGGCTTCCAAGAGGAGAGTCCTCCTCCCAGAGTCTAGATTCTATAGCACAGACCAGCAAGAGGAAGCAAAGAGGGTTAAAAACATCAATCATCATCAGATAGAAAGAGGGAAAAACAGAGTCAAAGAGGAAAAGGGAACGCAAAAGAAAGAAAAAAAAACTCACAGAAAAAACACAATATATTCAGACTGTGTTACTTTGGTTAGCTGGGAAATGACCCAAGAAAGAGAATAGACTGGGAGTTTTGTCAGATGGCCTAGGAACTGCCTCTCTGCTAGAATGGGTGAGTCCCTCATTCCTGGGGCAATAACGACATGACTAGAAACACAGCAACTCCTTTTCAAGCTAGGGAATGCAGCCTAGGAAAGGGGGTACTACCCAATCTTGACTGGGCATCTAATATCTACGAAGGACCTTGTTAGGTGGTTTATATAAGCTATCTCACTGAACCTGATGACAATCTTACGAAGGAGCTAATTTTATCCTCATTTGCTATACTAAAAAGAAAAATTAGGTTCAGAGATAGAAAGTAACCTGTCCAATAACACATAGCAAGAAAGAAATGGCAGTCAGAATCTAAATGTAGTTCTGATTAATTCCAAAGACCCTGCCCTTTTAATGAACTTCTAGGAGGGAAAACAAAAAAACCCCAAAAATATAGAGTTAATTTATAAAGCACAAAAATAAAAAAATATATAAAATAATCATTTTTAAAAATTTATTTATTTTGCTCATCCTTAAGACAATAATTGTTTTTTTTGAGATGGAGTGTTGCTCTATTGCCCAGGCTGGAGTGCAGTGGCACAATCTCGGCTTACTGCAACCTCCGCCTCCCAGGTTCAAGTGATTCTCCTGCGTCAGCCTCCCAAGTAGCTTGGGATTACAGGCGCACACCACCATGCCCAGCTAATTTTTGTATTTTTTAGTAGAGACAGGGTTTCGCCATGTTGGCTAGCCTGGTTCTGAACTCTTGACCTCAGGTGATCTGCCCGCCTCTGTCTCCCAAAGTGCTGGGATTACAGGCGTGAGCCATTGTGCCCAGCCAAGATAATGATTTTTAATGAGAATAAACAGAGTAGGAGGAACATATAGCCATATTTAAGGTTATTGCTTTCATTCTAGGGGTTCTTGCAAATTAACTCTAGGTTTGCATATTCTGAGGGGGAGGAGGCAGGGCCAACATTGTCAACAAGGCTCCCTTTTGCTTGCTGCCTTTCCACATAGCTAGCAGAGCTAGAAGAGAACTGGTCTTAGAAACAACCGAAGTCACAATAGTAGGTCAATTTTCTCTTAAATTTCAAATCCAGAAACAGAAAGAACTTATTCAACTTCTATGTCAGTAAGTAATTCCTTGGTTTAACAACAACAACAACAAAAAATCTAAGAAAAACTTTTCACTTCTCATACTAAGCCACATCATAGTTATTTAATAAAAAGCACTTAGTATGTTGAATTTATTCACCAATCATTCACAAAACACCTTTCATGATCAAGGTACTTGCTTAAGTCTGAATAAACACTGCTAGGGTTATTAAAGCCTCTCATTACAAGTACAAATTATCTGAAATAGAATTACATGTTGACTTACAGGGGAATGTCTGCAATATTTGACAACAAAAATAACCGAAAGGTGAATTTTTGCATAATCAGATGTACCACTAATGACAGACAGATGGAGATGTGGAGCCTCTCCAAAATATTCATTCTATTAAAAAGAATTGGGAGAAAGAGAAGAAAGGAGAAAGGGTTATTTAATAGGGGCCTATGATCTGCTGGCACTATATAATATCCTGGGGACACCAAAACGAACAGATCAGGACACAGTTCTCTAAGAGTTCAGAGTTTAGTAGAAAAGACAGATGTCTGGTCATTCATCCATCCATCCATTCACCCATCCGTCCCTTCCTTCATTTTTCCAACCAACAACTATTTACTGAGAACCTATGATGTGTTATCAAGCACTATGCTGGGTACTGGGAATATAACAATAAACCTTTCCTCATGAACGTTAAGAGTCCAGTGGGAAAGTCAGGCCAGAAAACAGGCAAGTATGATAAAATGTAATAAATAAATTTATGATAAAATGTAATAAATACATTTTATCATACGTGCCTGTTTGAGAGGAAAAATACAGGGCATTCTAATAGCATAGAATAAGTAGGCCATTGGTGTTGAGGGTGATGATGGGGTGGGGCTGTCCTGGTTTAAAAAAAAAAAAAAATGCTTCTCACAGTAAGACATATCCAGATTGAAACTTGAGGGATAAATAGAAGGAGAAGAGAAACAGAAGAGAAGTTTTTTGTGGTAAGACAGAACAATACGTAGGAATGTCCAGAGACAAGTCAGGGCATGCCAGAGGGGCTAAAAAGGAATTCTACAGGCGCGTCATACCGTGGTAGCCAGCCACCAAAATTGCACCCAATGGTTGTTTTCTGTGATTCATCCTTTATGTGGTTCCTTCTCATACTAATATCCTATTTGTTACAAAGGTCAGTCCAAAATGACAATATCTAACTTTCAAGTCTAGGGAAAAAAACCCCAAAACACTGCAGCTTCTGCTTTGCTTTCTCTTGGATCACTTTCTCTGGAGGACAGCAGCCACCATGCTTCAGGGGACACTCCAGCAGCCCTCTGTATAGGACAATGTGGAAAGATCTTAAGGCCTCTGCCAACGGGCAGTGTCAACTTGACAACCATGCAAATGGGTCACCTTGAAAAATGAATCTCTCAAGCCTATTCATAACTTCAGATGACTATAGCTTTGGCTGACATCTTGACTTTAATCCTATGAGAGACTGGGATGTAGGTATGAGCTGACAGATGATATAACAAAAAAAAGAGAGAGAAAAGAAAAACAAAAAGAAAAGAAAAAGGAGACTGTGAAGATCTGAATGTTTATTTCTTGCCCCCAAAATTCATACATTGAAATACTAACGTCCAACATGACAGAATTAGAAGGTGGGGGCCTTTGGGGAGGTGATTAGGTCATGAGTGAGGAGGTCATGAATGAGATTAGTTTCCAGAGAGCCAGGTGTAGTGGTTCACACCTGTAATCCTAATAATACTTTGGGAGGTTGAGGCGGGAGGAAGTCCAAAAGTTAGAGACCAGCCTGAGCAATATAGTGGGACTCTGCCTCTACAAAAAAAAAATTGTTTTCAAGTTAACAGGGCGTGTTGGTTTGCACTTGTAGTCCCAGCTACTCACATGGCTGAGGTGGAAGGATTGCTTAGACTCGGGAGGTTCAAGGCTACAATGAGCCATGATTGTGCCAGACTGTCTCAAAAAAAAAAGAAGCCAGAGAAAGCTTCTTGTCCCCTCCATCATGTGAGGCCACTGCTAAAAAGCGTCACCTATATATCAGTAAACAGCCCTCACCAGATGCCAAAATTGTTGGCACCTTGAAGTTGAATTTGGACTTCTCAGCCTCCATAACTGTGAGAAATAAATTTCTGTTGTTTATAAGCTGCCCAGTTAGTAGTATTTGTTAGTAACAGCCTGAACAGACTAAGACAGCGACCTCAAGCCAGAGCACTCAGCTAAACTACTCTCAAATTCCTAATCCCTAGAAACTGTGAGATAACAAATGCTGACTGTTGTTTTAAGTCACTATGCTTGGGGTGATCTGTTACACAGCTAAATATAACTAATACACACAGCATTTAAGATGAGAGGAAGGAAGGTGACGGAGGTAAGAAGCTAAAAAGATAGGGTCAGATCAAGTAAAAATTTTAATGCAAGGATATTGGTCTTTATCATGAAAACAATGGGGAGTCACTGGAGGTTTTAAAAGAGGGAAATGACAGATCTACAATTAGCAAAAATATCTGGCTACATTGTTCTTGTTTGGGAACTGAACTGAAGAAAGATAAAACCAAAACCAAAAAGCTGAGTCAGTGTACTGAAGGTGAACTTACTATGTCTCTAAGAATCCCTCAACCTCCACCAACTTTCTCTTTATTGTATGTTGAGTCACCCTTCTACCTGTGAACTTGGATAAAATGTCATACTGCTTTCTGAACAGCTGCAAAGGGGTTGGAGGAAGTCAATGGGAAACAGAAAATTAGGAGAAAGCCATGTCTGAACAACCTGCTGTATGTTTTGCCATGGCCAGCAAGGTAAGGTGCTATATTATACTTTTCCCTCCTTGATTTGCCTTTATCCGTTACCCTCGCCACCTTGGGCTGGAAGTTACCAAAAAAAAATGACAGCACTTTAATTCTTGCTTCAGCTCTATGTCTTACAGCTGCGATGTCACCTATAGTAGTCACTGGCCACAGTTACCTATTTAGAGGTAGAAATGTGGTTAATCTAGCTGGGTGTGGTGGCTCATGCCTGTAATCCCAGCACTTTGGGAGGCCAAGGTGGGCGGATCACGAGGTCAGGAGATCGGGACCATCCTGGCCAACATGGTGAAACCGTCTCTACTAAAAATACAAAAATTAGCTGGGTCTGGTGGCACGTGCCTGTAATCCCAGCTACTCAGGAGGCTAAGGCAGGAGAATTGCTTGAACCAGGGAGTTGGAAATTGCAGTGAGCCGAGATCATACCATAGTACTCCAGCCTGGAGACAGAGTGACACTCTGTCTCCAAAAAAAAAAGAAAGAAAGAAAGAAATGTGGTTAATCTAAATTAAGATGAGCTATAAGTATAAAGTGGATTTTGAAGACTAGTATTTAAAAAGAAATTTTAAACACATTGCTTTTATGTTGATTAAATGTTGAATTGATACTTTGAATACACTGGTTTAAATAAAATACATTATTAAATTAATTTCCCCTGATTTTTTTTTTTTTTTTTTTTTTTTTTTTTTAGACAAGGTGTCACTCTGTCATCCAGGCTGAAGTGTAGTGGCATGATCTTGGCTCACTGCAACCTCTGCCCCCTGGGTACAAGTGATTCTCATGCCCCAGCTTCCCAAGTAGCTGGGATTACAGGCATGCACCACCCCACCTGGCTAATTTTTGTATTTTTAGTAGAGATGGGGTTTGGCCATGTTGGCCAGGCTGATCTTGAATTCCTGGCCTCAAGTGATTTGCCCACCTTGGCTTTCCAAAGTGCCAGGATTATAGGTGTAAGCCTCCGCACCGCCTCAATGGCTACTAGAAAATTTAAAATAACACAATATTTCTATTAAACAGCACTGTTCTAGAGGACCTAGAATAAGACAGTACACAAGTTAAGTAAGAAAAGGGCAACTAGTTATTGCAATGGAGATGCAGAAAAGAAGACTGAGAAAGAATTTAAGGACAAAGCACTGCCAAATAGAAATGACTGGCTGTGGAAGAGGGGAGGAATGAAAGATGATGCCCAGCTTTGTGTACGGGACAACTCACTGAAATGAGAACTTTGGAAGACAAACATGTTGGAAGGTAGGATTAGTTATCTTAAGGCATTCTGTTGTGAATTTTGGGTGCCTGTGCATCACTCTGGTGAAGCTATGCAGTGGCCATATTTCAGCATGCTAACCACAAGCACAGGAGAGAGAACTAGGCAGGAGATAAAGATGTGTTATTAACAGATGCCATGTGAGCCCATGAAATTGCTAAGAAAGGGTGTGCAGAATAAGGAAAGTGGAGGACATAAACAAACACATTAAAAATATCATTCTAGATTGTGATAGGTGTTACACAGAAAATAGAGCAGAATCTCAAGACAGTGAGTGATGGGATAGGGCCGAGTGGTTAAATTTGGCGATAAATGAGATAGGAGCAAGGAAGTACACTGGACAGAAAGCACATTCTTTGTGGAGGAAACATCAAGTGCAAATGCCAAGAATTATAAACAGCCTGACAGGTTTATGGAAGGAGTAGGAGTCTGGTACTATTGGAATACATAATAGCGTAGGAGGCATGGAACAGGAGAAACTGCATGGGCACAGAGTGGGCAGATCGCAAAAGGCTCTGCATTTTAAGCTGTGGATCTGGACTTTGCCATAGACAAAGAGGAGCCTTGAGAAGTTTTAGTAGAGGTGTGACATGACTTCATTCAATTTTTACAACTTTCTTCAAGGTACATGTTCCTAACTACAAGGAACCCCACCCACTTGGTTCTTACATATCACTGGGTTCTACGGAGGGCAATTTTTAAAACACTATATTAAATGACTTCTCTAGGCTTTAAACCTAAACAGTCTATGGTTAAAAGATTAGTGAGAGAAATATAAAATTGTACTTGTGGCCAGGCGCGGTGGCTCATGCCTGTATCCCAGCACTTTGGGAGGCAGAGGCGGGTGAATCACCTGAGGTTGGGAGTTCCAGACCAGCCTGACCAACATGGAGAAACCCCATCTCTACCAAAAATACAAAATTAGCTGGGCATGGTGGCGCATACCTATAATCCCAGCTTCTAGGGAGGCTGAGGCAGGAGAATCGCTTGAGCCTGGGAAGCGGAGGTTGCAGTGCACCAATATTGCGCCATTGCACTCCACCCTGGGTGACAAGAGCAAAACTCCATCTCAAAAAATAAATTAATAAAATAAAATTAAATTGTACTTGTGCTAGGTTCACAAGTCTCTCTTCTCTGTCCTTCCCAATCCTCCCCTCATTCACATTCAGATGACTGAGTACACAGCAAACCTGAATGTTAGGAATATGAGGCCCTACCAAGGAATCAATGTCACATATTCAGATAAAAATACATGGGAAGGAGGAAGTAAATTCCCTCCTGAGGGCCATCATTAAACCATCCAAACTAAAAAGAGACAATACAAGTCACAGCCTGATTATTCTGCAATGGCCTCATCCAGGCCCCTTCACCATCCTCTGTCTACCTGCTCATTCGCTCTTAATGATTCCATTGCCCACTCAACCTCCCCTCATGGGCACACAGGTCCAGAAAAGAAGGAAACCCCCAAAGAAGTTAGCTATGACAACAAAGGATAAGAAAATTAGCTAATGGCTGAAACAGAGTTTAACATTATCTGTTGTTTCCAACTTTATTTTAACAAAGCACTTACCATTTTTTCCTGAATTATTGTCACACTCATTTTAAAATGTAATTGTTTAATTTGTGGCCAGAAGAATTAACTTGTGGAGATACACACTCCCTGTCCTCAGTTCAGAGCCTTTTGCCGTCACACTACTTTCACTTCATCCTCGGTTTTCTAAGATGAAACATTTCATAACACTAAGAGGGGGAAACATTTGTTTTACTAGGAAAAGGTTTGTTTTTAAAATAAATGGTGTTCAGGAATAGCTTTCACCAGTGTTCCTTATGATATAATAGCAGGTCCTATGGCGAGAAGAATTTACAAACACCTTGCAAAAACACTGAGAAATGACTGCGTCTCAACAGCCAAATGAGTTTTTGAACAAAAACTAAATTAAATCCATTATGAAAAGCTTTTCAATGGACTACATCTAAATCCCACTGACTTCTTAATCTTTCTAGACTTTAATATAATACACCTAATACTACCTAGATTTAGAATATTTAGGATATCTGGAAGTAAATCTCTAAATCTTAAAACTGTCTACTAGTTTAACTATAAATACTATACATGTATAATCACATGAAAGGCAACAGTGCAAGTGAAAGAATGCTGGACTTGGGAGCATGAAGACTTTTGTTTCTGCTGTTTTCTATTCATTGTATGAATTGTGGCAGCTTACTTAACCTTCCTTTGTAAGTGTCAGTTTACCTGTCAATAAAATGAGGTTACCAGTAAATAATAAATTCCCTATATAGGTTCACCAACAAGGATTCGTCATTGTAAAATGAAGACAGAAGTTAGCATTAAATGAGAATAATTCATTGTAACATACACAGTAGTTTAATGCCTGTCACCTAATAAGTGTTCTGCAAATGTTAACTATACATATTCTATTCTTTAAAAGAATCCCAAGGAAGACTACGACTGGTTTTGCATATTGGTTCCAATATATTTGAAATTATAACAAGAAGATGTTCTTTAAAATTGCTAATATAATCAATATACAAAAATCAATTGTATTTCTATATATGAGCAATGAAAAATAAAAATACAAATAAGAAAACATTTTCATTGATAATAGCATCAAAAAGAATAAAATGGGAGGGCACAGTGACTCACGCCTGTAATCCCAGCACTTGAGGCCGAGGTGGGTAGATCACAAGGTCAAGAGATTGAGACCATCCTGGCCAACATAGTGAAACCCTGTCTCTACTAAAAATACAAAAATTAGTTGGGCATGGTGGTGCATGCTTGTAGTCCCAGCTACTCAAGAGGCTGAGGCAGGAGAATCGCTTGAACCAGGGAGTTGGAGGTTACAGTGAGCCGAGATCACGCCACTGCACTCCAGCATGGGTGACAGAGTGAGACTGCATCTCAAAAAAATAAAAAAGAATAAAATATTTAGAAATATAGTTAGCAAATATGTAAGACTAGTACCTTGAAAACCATAAAGTATTGTTGAAAGAAATTCTAAATAAATGGAAAGACATTCTGCGTTCATGAATTAAAAGATTTAATATGTTAAGGTGGCAATACTTCCCAAAGTGATCCATAGATTCAATGCAATCTATTTCAAAATCCCAACATGCTTGCTGGACACAGCGGCACATGCCTGTAATCCCAGCACTTTGGGAGGCTGAGGTGGGCGGATGATGAGGTCAGGAGTTTGAGACCAGCCTGACCAACATGATGAACCCTGTCTCTACTAAAAATACAAAAATTAGACAGGTGTGGTAGTATGCGCCTGTAATCCCAGCTACTTGGGAGCCTGAGGGAGGAGAATCGATTGAACCCAGGAGGCGGAGGTTGCAGTGAGCCAAGATCATGCCATTGCACTCCAGCCTGGGCGACAGAGCAAGACTCTGTCTCAAAAAAAAAAAAAAAAAAAAAAAAAAAAAAAAATCCCAACACGCTTATTTGTAGAAATTGACAACCTGATCCTAAAATTCATATGGAAAGAACCCAGAATAGCTAAAACAATCCCCCATCCTCAAAATAATTAGAAGACTCACATTTCCTGATTAGAAAACGTATGACAAACTACAGTAATCAAGACAGTGTAACACTGGCATAAGGACAGACATATAAACCAATAGAATAAAATTGAGAGTACAGAAGAAAACCCGAATATCTATGGTCAACTAATTTTTGACAAGGCTGCCAAGACAATTCGGGGGAAATAGTCTTTTCAACAAATGTTCCTGGGACAACTGGATGTCCACATACAAAAGAATGAATTTAGACTCTTGCCTCATACCATATATAAAAAGTAACTCATAATAGATCAAAGACCTAAACCTAAGAGCTAAAACTATAAAACTTTTAGAAGAAAATATAGGTGTATATTATTATAATCTTAGAGTAAGCAATAGTTTCTTAGCAATGAAACATAAATCGACCAGACTTGGTGGCTCATGCCTATCATCCCAGCACTTTGGGAGGCCAAGGAGGGAGGATTGCTTGAGCTCAGGAGTTTGCAACCAGGGCAGGTACCATAGTCAGATTCCATCTCCATTAAAATTAGAAAAAAACATTAGCTGGACATGGTGGTGTGTACCTGTCATCCCAGCTACTCTGCTGGTTAAGGTGGGAGAATCACTTAAGCCTGGGACAGAGAGACTGCAGTGAGCTATCATGGTACCACTGCACTCCAACCTGGGTAACAGAGTGAAACCCTGTCTCAGAAAGGAAAGGAAAGGGGAAAGGGGATATATATAAAAATATACATAAATATAAATATAGGTATCTTCTATAATAAACATATAAATAAATATATAAATTATATCTATATACAAATATATAGATATATCTTAAAACCCAACAATTAAAGAAACAATCCAATTAAACAATGGGCACATAAACAAAAACCAACTCAATTTAAAAAGGGGTAAAGAATCTGGATAAGACATTTTCCAAAAAAACAAAAACAAAAACAAAATCATAAATACCCAATAAGCACATAAAAAGACACTCAGTGTCATTGGCCATCAGGTAATATAAATCAAAACCACAACTGATATATTAACAAGGATGGCTATAATCAAAAATGCCTGATAACAACAATGAGTGTTGATGAGGATGTGAGAAATTAGAACCATTCCATACTGCTAGTGGGAATGTAAAATGGTACAGTTTCTATGGAAAACAATGTGGCAGATCCTCAAAAAGTTAATAGAACTTCCATACGGCCCAGCAATTCTACTCCTAGTTATGTACGCAACGAATCTGAAAACATATGTCCATACAAGGCCATGTACATACATGTGTAGTAGTATTCATAGCAGCCAAAAGATTAAAATGGGCCAAATATCTATCGACTGATGAATGGATACATAAAATATTGTATATTCATACAATGGAACATTATATGAAATGAAGTACTTATATATGCTATAACACAGATGAACCTTGAGAAGATTATGTGAAGTAAAATAAGCCAGACAGAAAAAGTCACATCCTGTATGACTCTATTTACATGAAATGTCCAGAATACACAAATCCATAAAGACACAAAGTACATTAGTTAGTGGTGGCCATGGGATGGGGGGAGAAGGAATTGGGAATTGACTGCTTATGGGTACAGGGTTTCTTTTGGGGTGATATAAATGTTAGTGGTGACAGATGCATAACCTTCTGAATTTTTTAAAGACCACTTAATTGTACACCTTAGTGAATTTATGACATATTAACTATATCTCAATGTTTAAAATTCCAAAACAAGTTGCTAATATGAATCCATTTCTTCAGTACACTAGCCCATTTTATTTCCTCAGCAGTCTTAGAAAACAGTACTCTTCATTTACCATAGCATGATTTTGTGAGTCATTAATATCTGAAAACAGTAGTAGACCCAGTTAGGTAACCTTACTTGATAAAGAAGTAGAAGAGACAAATTTGCACTTTATCTGGCACAGTTCCAAAATAGAGGATGCATTCATTACTGACAGCACAGCTGGGACAATAGAAGAATCACACATTTAAAAACTGAAAGCTTCTGCCCAGAGCAAGTCAATAAAAAAACAAAGCCTCAAACTGCTAACTATACATCCCTGAGCCTGCCTGGCATGCATGGGATCTCATTCTGCCAAAAACCAAATTCAAAACAAACACCAAGATTCTAGGGAGGGCAAAGCACTTCTAGTTGTTACTACAGATAAGGGATAAACAGATGTGTTTCATTCTGGGCTTGTTATTATCAAATTGGCCCTGGACAGAGGAGTATAAAATTAGGACAGCAGCTCCATGTGAAAAGGAGTTCCAAAGTGGCCTCCTTGAAATACTACTTCAATTAATTGTCAGAAAAGAGGCAAATTCAGAACTCTCTTCAGGTAAGAGCCCTAGCCCTTTTCAGTGTTGTAAAATTCATACTGGGAAGAGGCTGAGGTAGGAAATATTACTGTAATCACTGAGGCTTTTAGAGCTTATTGTCAATCATTACAAAGCAATCCTTGTCTGAGTCATACCTCTAAACAATCAGGAGAAATCAAAGTCACAATGTGAGAGTTTCAGGAACAAATATAAAACTTGCCTGACGGTTGTGGCTTTGAGGTGTGCAATTCTAGGAATGTACCATGATCTCTGGCTTCCATCCAGAGTGCTAAATAGACAATCTATCTGAGGAAGGGCCTGACCCTCACAACCGACCTGGGCAGGTCCGTGACTACATGTGTATTACTCGCTTTGAACCTGATACCCTGTAAGACATGTGAAGAAAATTTGGAAACTGGCAGAACAGTTAAAAAAAAAAATCAATTGGACAGTCATTGTAAGGCTTCTGCCAACTTCTGGTTTCTTGCCATAGAGAGTAATGATTCCTGCCAGTCACTTAGAAAAGAAGCTTCTAGAGAAGCCAAATTGCTATGACCTAAAAGCAGCAACTCTGCATCAGCACATAAAAACTTATGGAAAGTTGGAAGTCTGAAAAATCAGATTCATATTCAGAAATTTAATCTCTCCTCCAATATTGAAGCTATAATGAGAAATAAGCTCCTGCAAAAACACATATTAATCATTTTATTGGTTCTGTTGTTAAGAAAACTCCAATAACACACAGCTAGTGTTACATTCTCAGTGCAAATCATATGTGGTTTTGTGATGGCAAAACCTCAAATTATTTTATCCAGATGTGTTCTATAATTTTTTTAAACTAAATATTCTCAAACAAGTAGAAGTCAATGCAATCACGAAAAGTAGCCATAAAGCCTATTTGAGTTTCCATACTAATCACAGATATTCTAGTGGTTTAAATATTCTAGCGATAACTCAGCACCTAGAATAATTCTCCATGTCAGCTGTGCACAACAGTTACAAATGAAATTTTGAAAAGTCTCCAGGGGGAGTAAATTTTGAAGAAGTCTTTGTGAAGATGTTGCGGGGAGGAGCAGTGAATGTAGGTGTTTCAGAGATCAACAATAGTGGAGAGAATGTTAACGAGCTAAGCTGCCAGCAGAGACATGTATTGGTACGCTACCATTCAAGTGGGCTCAAATTTAGGCCTTTAAACCCAAGACCTGAGCTTAGATCTAACACACATTCCTAGGTCCTTAGGTAAAAGACAGGAGAAGATAAGGAAAGAAATTCTTTACAACTCTGTGGGAGAGGGAACTAGCACCTTCTTATAAATCACTGGCTCCTACACAGATCTAACATTTTAGAGTCTCAGAAAAGAGTAACCATAAGGAGCATCAGCATAGGCCAAAGGCAAAGTTCTTTGCCAAGCTGTAAGTGCTGTTGAGATTTTGATCTACAGCCTGAGAATTGATTGTTTTTTTTTTTAAGTCTCCAAATTCTACTGATTATCAGCAAGTTTAAGCAAGCCCCACATCACACTGTATAGGAATATACATACATTACCATTCCATTAAATTTCTTGTCAGAATTCGTACTTGGAAAAGACCTCTTAGATTAGGGAATTACATTTTCATTTACAGTAAGGATTTGGCATTCCCAATTCCCAGTGGCAGTACTAGAAGAATTGGAAAAATAATTTTCTGATACTTTTACTCTCAAAAACAATGTCAGAAGATTAAAAGACTAGTCCTGGATATGCAATCTCAATAAGAAGAATTACACTAATTACAGTTTATACAGGTATCATATCATCTGAAATCAATAATTGCCTTGGTAAGGAAGGTAGGGCAAAGTACTTTATTATTATGATTTCTTTTCTTTTTAGAGATGGGGTTTCACCATGTTGGCCAGGCTGGTCTTGAACTCCTGACCTCAGGTGATCCGCCTGCCTCAGCCTCCCAAAGTGCTGGGATTACAGGCATGAGCCACCGCACCCAGCCTATTATGATTTTTTAACGGGGGTCACGCTTTACTGCCCAGGCTGGAGTGCAGTGCCTATTCACAGACATGATTACAGTACACCACAGCCTCAAACTCCCCTCAAACTCCTGGGCTCTAGCAACCCTCCTGCTTGAGCCTCCTGCGTAGCTGGGACTGTAAGTGAGTGCCACTATGCCTGACTAGAATTAACCCCGTGTTCAGGGAAGCTCAATGACCAGTCTGTGAAGAAGGATTCACATGGTTAGTAAGCAGTGGAACCAGGTCCGGAAGTGAAGTCTTTAGAGTTCAAATTCCTTGTTCTGTTTCCACTACCTGGCTGTCTTTTGTAAACAAACATGGAAGCATAAGAAGAATGGGAGGCAGAGATGGGAGTGAACAAGAAGAAAGCAGAATAAAAATCTATGTTGCACCTGAGTATTTCTCAAATAGACTTTAATTTTATTTTCCTACAGGTTTGGAAAAGTATTTGATGATCACATTTTAACTGTTTAAACTTTTATTTTCCTTTCCATTCCAACTTGCAACACATCTGTTGATAACATATAAAATGAAATTGTCAGAGATTAAGCAATGAGTTGTTTTCAATAAATTCCAACTTTTGTTCCCAGTCCAATTAAAATGGCAGGTTTCAGAATGAGCGCAAATTTAAAGATCATTTCAGAGAAATAAAAGAGGAAGCTCTTTCAGTAGGGAATCACTTTTGAGTTTTGGTTCTTTGAAATGTTACGTTCAAGACCAATTAATTATCCGGTATGCTTGTGCACAAACCTGGCTATGCCCGGATCAGGAGAAGCAGACTAGCCACAGTTCTTCCTGCATGCAACCTGCAGCAGCCCCTTGCAGAGTTTGGCTGGGGTTCTCAAGAATTCTAGTCATGCATTTAATAAAAGTCATTTTCCCAATGTGCTAGACTTCAGTTCTAACTTAGAAAAAAGGGAGCTAAGTTGGGTAAAGTTAAATGTGGGGAGGGCTGGGTGTTGTGGCTCATGCCTATAATACCAGCACTTTGGGAGGCTGAGGCAGGTGGATCACCTGAGGTCAGGAGTTCAAGACCAGCCTGGTCAACATGGTGAAGCCCCATCTCTACTAAATATACAAAAATTAGCTGGGCGTGGTGGTCGATGCCTGTAATCCCAGCTACTTGGGAGGCTGAGGCAGGAGAATCACTTGAACCTGGGAGGTAGAGGTTACAGTGAGCTGAGACAGAGTGCATTGCACGCCAGCCTGGGCAACAAGAGCAAAACTTTGTCTCAAAAAAAAAAAAAAAAAAAAAAAGTTAAATGTAGGGAAATATGCAAGACAAAATCAGTTAAGTGACTGCTTTCAACAAAACCAAACTATTTCATTTTCCAAGGGCTTTTTCACAATGTTTTCCTATATTCATGACTATAAACATGATCAATACTAAATCCTGAAATAGCTATGGAAATAATTATCAAAACTGGATTTAATTAGAAGACTAACAAAATCCATCATGCTTGCCTTCCCATCCAGATAAATTCAAGAATTCCTGCATTTAAGGTCCTCAATGGACCAACTCTGATGTATAATCAGATCAAAAGAAAGCTGTTTTTTGCATTCTTTTTGGAGATCATTTATTTATTTTTCCTAACAATGGAATCCCAATGAAACAGCTGATATATAACCTAAAATTAAGCCATTTTACTTACTAACACTTGATGGACATGATTCAAAATCATGGCATTGACAAAGCGTGGTGGCTCATGCCTGTACTCTCAGTACTTTGAGAAGCCGAGGCAGGAGGATCACATGACGCCTGGAGTTCGAGACCAGCTTGGGCAACACAGTGAGACCCTATCTCAAAATAAAATAGGAAAAATAGCCAGGTGTAGTGGCATGCACCTGCAGTCCCAGTTACTCGGGAAGCTGAGGCAGGAGGATCACTTGAGCCCACGAGTTCAAGGCGGCAGTGAGCTATAATCGTGCCACTGCACTCCAGCAACAGAGCAAGACCCTGTCTCTAAACAAAACAAAACAAACAAAACCAAAAAAACAGTTCTCATATTCTCTTACTCCCTTTGCCCACTATTCTAATGTTCAAAGGTTAAATACACTGAAGAGAATCCAAAAAGAATCCAAAGCTTTGTGATATGGAGAGGGGATGAACCCACCAATGTTTGTTTTTCCTTTGGCCAGGCTGAAATAATTCCAAGACTGCCACATTGACACCTTAGCCGTACATCAAGAGAGAGAGTTGTTAGGGTCACTACATTTGCATGTTGGCTTAACAAGAAAAATCCCCAAAAAACCATTCAACATGCAAACTATAAACACTCCAGAGTAAACAGCTGCTGTGTAGAATCAACAGAAAAAGAAAGAGATGTATGCAAAGAGGGAACACCTTTTCTTATTTCCTAAGTCTTACCAACAATAGGCTTCCAAATTAATTTTGTCTTTACCCCTCTTTGTCCGAAAAACTAAAGCTAAAAGCAATAGCATTTCTACCACCCCTCCTTCGCCCAGTCCATTCTCAGGAAACACAGAGCCCATAGGAAGTATCCAAAGGGAAAGTGATATGAAATTCTAATGCTTAGGTACCACTTTAGGTATCAGTGCTATAGAAAAAGACCAAAGAAAAATGATTGGTGAGCCAGGTGTAGTGGCTCATACCTGTAATCCCAGCACTTTGGGAGGCCCAGGCAGGCGGATCACCTGAGGCCAGGAGTTTGAGACCAGCCAGGCCAACATGGTGAAACCCTGCCTCTACTAAAAATACAAAAATTAGCTAGGGCGTGGTGGCAGATGCCTGTGATCCCAGCTACTTGGGAGGTGGAGGCAGGAGAATCGCCTGAACTAGGGAGGTGGAGGTTGCAGTGATCCAACATCACATCGCTGCAGTCCAGCCTGGGTGACAGAGACTCCATCTCAAAACAAAACAAAATCCAAGAGAAGTAATTTGTAGCCTAGAACATAATGTGAATTAATTCCTTAAGCAAGCATAATCTGCATACTTTTCTGAGATATTCTATAAGGGCTTAATAAGTGTTCAGTAGTTTTGAAATGGAAGATAAGATGTAAGATAGAGTAGCCTGCAGTTTTTAAAATACTTATTTCTAATTTACATGTCTAAAATTCAAGAGAAGACATGTTTATAAACTACTGTTTACTGATTAAGGATTTCTTGAAAAGGCCATTCTAAAATATGTGACCTTATGGGTGGTTGTACATGTGTGTAATTTTCTGAATATAAAACCAAAAACAAGGCATAATTCAAACTAATTCATCCAGTCAGTCATCTCCCTAGTATGAACCCAATTCTGTAATCATTTTCTAGAGCTAAACCATTAAATTTTCTGGGTTATAGCATATCAATGAGTTTTTATTTAAAAAAATCATCACTCTACTTGCTCAAAGACATTAATGACTTAAACAATATCAAGGGTTTTTATTTGAATATTTTTACATAGTTGAGAAAATCCAAACATCTACCTTTTTATCTTAGAATTAGAAACAAAAATCTAGTTGACCAGGCATGGTGGTCTCACACCTATAATCCCAGCACTTTGGGAGGCTGAGGTGGCAGGATCACTTGAGACCAGGAATTTGAGACCAGCCTGGGCAACTGAGTGAGACCCTCACATCTACAAAAAAATTAAAAATTAGCCAAGCATGGTGGCATGTACCTGTAGTCTCCGCTACTTAGGAGGCTGAGGTGGGAAGATCACTTGAGCCCAGGAGGCTGAGGCTGCAGTGAGCCGTGATCACACCACTGCACTCAAGCCTGGGCAACTGAGTGAGACCTTGTCTCAAAAAAAAAAAACAAAAAAAAAAAAGGAAAAAAATATCAATGAAACAATCTCAAAAACTTAGCATATTTTTATTCCATGAAACTAAAGAATTGTGCAATGCAAGATTTTTAAATGAACAGCTCTAAAATACCTTCATTTATAAGAAAACATGAAAATGTTACCTGGTCATATATCAACTATGAATTAAATATCTTCAGTGAGGAAGTTCCTTAGAGAATAATATTGAATGACTAACTTAACGAGGCAACAGTGTACAACAGTGAAAATGTCAAGCCACGAGGGCTGGGCACAGTGGCTAATGCCTATAATCCCCACACTTCAGGAGGCTGAGGTGGGAGGATCACTTGAGCCCAGGAGTTCAAGACCAGGCTGGGTAATATAGTGAAACCCTGACTATAAAAAGTAATTTAAGACAGGCACGGTGGCTCACACCTATAACCCCAGCACTTTGGGAGGCCGAGGCAGTGGATCAACTGAGGTCAGGAGTTTGACACCAGCCTGGACAACATGGTAAAACCCCATCTCTACTAAAAATACAAAAATTAGCCAGGTGTGGTGACACGTGCCCATAATCCCAGCTATTCAGGAGGCTGAGACATAAGAATCACCTGAACCCAGGAGGCAGAGGTTGTAGTGAGCCGAGATCAGGCTACTGTACTCCAGACTAGGCAACAGAGCAAGACTGTCTTAAAAAAAAAAAATCACAATTGCAAAATCTGTAAACTGCCTTAGAAATTCCCAGTCTAGCCCACTGTATATAGTCAAGTATGATGAGTAGGTGCAACCCCGAGGTTGACTTTCACGTGGACTACATAAAGTGGTACTTACTGGAACTGTTCAATGTGTGGCCCTGTTACCAAGTGCCTACCCTTAGGAAATCATTTCTTCCTACCAAACTCTTTTTTTGATTGAAACTAAGTTTAGTCCTCTGTCTCTATCCTTTCCTTCTCTCCTTCTTTCCTTCTTTTTCTTAACTATGCCCTCGGGGAGGACAATAGTATCCCTCTTTTAAAAAGTATTCTTTCCCAAAACGACTCCTCTTCAGTCACGTGGCTTAAACTAGGAAAGACAAACAGAAATGTCCACGTAGGTGGCATGGGAACTGGAAAGGACAGACTGGAGAACATATGCTTATACTCAGTACAGTGAGGCAGCGGGGGCTGTGGATCTGATGTTGAGAAAGTTTCCTATTTTTCAAGAGCAGGTGATTTGGATATTTTTATGAGAAATTTCCCAATTTTTAAGAGCTGACATCCAATTTTGATTTCTTTACACTGTATAGGCCAAACAAAAATGCCACTGTTGAGATCTGTAGTTTGTAAGGCCTGTTTTAAATCTTTTCTCAGCAAGTTTATTTTTTAACCAATTAATCATCTAGGTTGCTCTTCAGTAACTCGTTGACCAGCCATTACTCATCACTTTCAAAACACAGAGATCAAAAAGGGACATAATTTTCTAAGACTATGACGTGACTGGTGCACAGTATGACATCTCTGTTCCACATGTCATCTTCCTGTACAAGCATTCTAGGACCTCATGCTTATTTTAAAGAGTAGTGTATCCCATCCTATGCTGGAACTTGCCCATGGTCACACAATTATTATTTTTTAAAAATAGCTTTCTAATTAGAAAGCAATTCCTTTGATGCCTGGTTCAGTCCTTCTGTCTCACTGACCTACTGTGTAACCTTCAAGTTCCCCATCCATAAAATGAGAATAATAATAATCCATGGCTGGGCCTGGTGACTCACGCCTGTAATCCCAGCATTTTGGGAGGCCAAGGTGGGTGAATCAGGAGGTCAAGAGATCGAGATGATCCTAGGGTGAAATCAACAAGGTGAAACCCCATCTCTACTAAAAAATACAAAAATTAGCTGGGTGTGGTGGCACGCGCCTGTAGTCCCAGCTATGCAGGAGGCTGAGGCAGGAGAATTGCTTGAACTCGGGCGGAGGAGGTTGCAGTGAGCCGAAATCACGCCACTGCACTCACCCTGGCGCCTGGCAACAGAGCAAGACTCTGTCTCAAAAAAATACATATATAATAATAATAATAATAATCCATAAATGGTTGTAATAACGTGTCTGTTGATGGGTTTTTTTGTGAAGATTGAATGATGTGTTATGTGTAAAGTGTTCTGCACAATGCCTGGCACCTAGATACGCTTACCAGACAAAGTGACAAGGGCTGTTATTGTAGCTAGTATGCAGCAATATGCACATTTAACACAGTTTAGAGAACCCCCAGAAGTTTCACAGAAGTTTAGGTGTTACATTTATTACCTTATCTTTATGTTTGCAGACTGTCTATCACTAAGAGACAGCACTGGCAAAATTCGCCATTTGCAAAAACAAAATCATTGCTATTCACTGCCTTGTGCTTGTCAAGGTGCTTATTTTAAGTGGATTACTTGATAATATGTTGTAATACTCTCCCTGCTACCTGGAATAGGAAGACACCCATAACTACTGGGGTCATATAGAAGGTATTCTCTCATTCTTACAGCTGTCTTTTGTGTTCCATGGCATCTCAAACACAATAGCTAATAGTAGCTCTCCCAATAAATTTTACTCATTCTTTGAATAATGAAGGATGTAAGTCACAAGGCCCTGATGATTTGAATTCATCATTTTTCCCCAAACCATATATTATTTTTTAAAAACAACCACCAAAATGACCCTTTTCTCCCTCTGGCTACTGCCCTTTCTCTCTCTCTTTTCTTTCCTTCACATCAGTCTCCACTTTCTTTCTTCTCATTTATTCCTCAGCATGCTGCCATTGGTCTTCTGCCTCCGCTACTCCATGGGATCTGTTCAGATATTTTTCAGCCCTGCTGGCTGCTGTGCACTCTTAATGTGACTGACTACACCCTTCTTCTGGGACATCACTCTTTCTTTTTTTTGCTTCCTGCCTCTCCTATGCTCTTCATCAGTATCCCTCTCTTTTATGCATGGTCCTCTCCCCTTTATGCTGTCCCATAAACATGGGTGCTATTTAAGAGTCGTGCCTGGCTTTCTCCTTTTACTTTATATACCTGTCCTAGGTATCTCATCTATATCATTTTAGCTACTCTCCTGAAGCTACTAACACCCAAATTGTAATTACTAAGCTCCAGACCCACACTTTCAATTACCTACTAGACACTTCTCCTAAAAGGTTCTATGGGTACTTTAAACCCTAAACATCTAAAATAAACATTATCATCTCAATGCTCCCACTCTAAGTTCCTTTTTTTCCCCCTTTCCAACTTAGCAAATGGCATCATTATCAACATAGGCACAGCTTATGAAGGCATACCTTTCGTAGGAAGCATAATGACCCTCCCCAAACATGTCCATGTCCTACTCCCCAGAATCTGTGAGTATATTAGATTATATGGTAAAGAGAATTAACGTTGCAGATGTTATTAAAGTTGCTAATCAGATGACTTTTAAATGGGGAGATTTTTTACCCTGGATTATCTGAGTGGGAACAATGTAACCACAAAGGCCTTTAAAAGTGGAAGGGGACAGCAGAGACTGCTAGCTTTGAAGAGGGAAGGGAGCCATGAATCAAGGAACATGGGCAGCCTCTAGAATTTGGAAATGGAGAGAAAATGGTTTCTCCCTTAGAGCCTCCAGAAAGGAATGCAGTCCTGACACCTTGATTTTAGCCCAGTGAGACCCATTTTGGAATTCTGACTTCCAGAACTCCAAGATAATTATTTCATGTTGTTTTAAGCCACTAAGTTTGTGGTAATTTGTTACAGCAGCAATAGGAAACTAATACAGCACCCAAGGCAGAAGGTGGAGATAATCTTCTACTTCTATTCAATTACTCTCTAAGCATTGTGGTAGCTATTACCTAAATCACTTTCAAATCCAATTCCTCTTCTTCTTCATCCCCATTACTGCAACGGGACACTATTTTATTTAGACTATCACAGCCTCCTACTGGTTGTCTTTAGTTTGGCACTCCCGTCTAGCTCCATTCCTATCCATTGATCCTCCGTTCTTGCTAGGCTGCCTAGGCTGGAGTCCTTAAAAAAAATTCTGCCCCACTCATATTCCTTTAAATGACTCCTCACTGACTTCGGGATCAAGTTCAAACACCCTAACAGAGCCCATCAAGTCCTACCAGAGCCAGAGAAGTTAGTTAGAACCAGACAGATTGGCTAGATGTAGCATCAAAACATTGCTGAGGCACTATACATTGCTAGAAACGTAAAGAAAGAGAGGGAAATTACACTTAGCAGAATTCTATAGTACCAAGTACTCCATGAGACTGGAGGAAAACACTTCTGATTAGCCACTGGGAGGTGGGTGGGTAGGGTAGGGTGGAATGAAAGCTCCAGAGAGATTCTTCAGTGGCACAGATAGATGTCGAGTATTGAGTTGCAGATAGCTGGGATAACAGGCATGAGCTACCCTGCCTACCCTAACCTCTTTATTTGTAAGGGTAACTCCTAAGAGGTAGTGCTGTAGTCAGCTCTGTGCAGGAGTCACGTATCCCCCTCTGTACTGTTACATTGCCTGGGGCCACTCTCTAATGTCACACTTATCTTACTCACATCTTTCAGTCTCTGCATTTAACTACAAAACATGGCTGAGGAGGCTCTGCACTTTGGGACACAGTCACCAAAGGGCTCAGTCCTTGTCCTTTCCAGCCCTCAGTATCTCTTAAGTACTATTAAATAACATTTCCAGAAAGGGTGTCAAATTACTGGTCTGTCCAAGATCTGGAAACTACATTGCTCTATGTGTGACGTGCAGGTCCCCATCCTTTCCCCACAAACCTCGTGGTTTTTGTTTTGTTTTTTGTTTTGAGACCAAGTTACACTCTGTTGCCCAGGCTGGAGTGCAGGGGTGTGATCACAGCTCTCTGAAACCTTGATCTCCTGGGCTCAACAAGATGCTCTGTGCCTCAGCCTCCCAAGTAGCTAGGACTATAGCACAAGCCACCACACCTTGCTAATTACTCTTTTTAAATTTTTTTGTGGAGACAGGGTCTCACTATGCTGCATGGAGCTAGTCTCAAACTTCTGGCCTCAAGTGATCCTTGGCCTCCCAAAACACTAGGATTACAGGCTTGAGTTACCCTGCCCACCCTGATCTCTTCTATTTGAAAGGGCAGCTCCTAAGAAGTAGTGCTGTAGTTAGTTCTGTAGACAAGTCAGGTGTCCCCCCTCTGTACTCTTACTTCGCCTGGGATATGCTCTAATATTGCACTTACCTAATTTGCATGTAACAGTTAATTGTTTTTAAATCCATATCCTCTGCCTAGAATGCAATCTCCTAAAGGGTAAGGCTCCTAAAGAGGTGTCTTATTCACCTCTGTGCCCCACCACCTATAAAGTGTTGACACATAGGTCAGTGCAGTGGCTCACATCTGTAACCCTAGAACTTTGGGAGGCGGAGGCTAGTGGATCGCTTGAGTTCGGGAGTTCGAGACTAGCCTGGGAAACATGACAAAACCACATCTCTATAAAAAAATACAAAAATAAGCTGGGCATGGTAGCCAGTGCCTTAGTCCCAGCTACTTGGGGGGGGGGCTGAGGTGGGAGGATCACAGGAGCCTCGGAGGTTGAGGTTACAGTGGGCCCTGATTGCACCACTGCAATCCGGCCTGGGTGACAGAGCAACACCCTGTCTCAAGGAGAGAAAAAAAAAGTATTGACACATAACTGGTATTTTTCAAATAAACAAGTATATGAATATTAGTTTTAGTTGACTTTCACTTTCCCATAATATGAAGCAGTCTTTGTTTTGGATAACCAATCATCATAGCTAACAAAGGGGAAGATTTTTTAAAAGGCACACCTTTTAAAAGTTATTCATTTATCAGCTTTGTACCATGGGAAAGAAAGCAGCTGAACAATGTACCCTAGAACTCTTGCCTCCTAAAACTGAAGAATGCTTTTTTCTATTATCATTTATGTCTTGCTTATAGCCCATAAAAAGTCAGATTTAACTGCATTGGAAATTTAAGGGAAAAATATAAAAGATCTTGATGAAACAAAAGTGTTGGTATGAGATGAGCCTTTCAAGAGAAATAAATTAAACGAAATCACTCTTGCTGACTCTAAATACAAGGATAAATATGTTTAGGGTTGCACAACTACCATGTAAACGTGTTAAGGCTCAGATGCAGAAACAGGCCTAATTGTATACAAGGCTGTCCATTTACAAATCAGACAGTCTGGACTTACCTATCCAAGTGTACACTAGACATTTCTCCTCTTTGTCTCTACCATTTCCACTCTGCTCCTCCCCCACCAAAGAGAAAAAAAGGATGCAGAGAGGAGAAGAGAATGTATGTTTGTATCAATATGAGTGAGTGAGTGAGTGAGTGAGTGAGTGAGTGAGTTTGCTGGTTGCTATAGGAGAACCTTAGGAAAATCTTCTAATGGAACCTGAAATTTCGCAGGTCCCTCTAAAGTAATGAGTTTTCTCCTTAGAGCAGTATTATTCAACCTGTTTTTAATGATGACCACCCTAAGGAGTTTTTTAAAACATTTTTTCCCCAATTGCTCCCTACACCCCAAGAAATTTTAGTCCCACAGCTATACTGTATATCTGTTTATGTACTATATGTATATCTGCATTTTATACATAAAAAGAATAAATTCTTTTAGACCTCAGGAATGAATTTTTACTCCCTTGGGGTGATAGCACCTTGGATGAGAATGCATGGACTAGAAGAGCAACTGGGAACAGTGGCGTGTGCCTATAGTCCCAGCAGCTATTTGGGAGGCTAAGGCAGAAGGATTGCTTATGCCCAGGAGTTCGGGTCCTGCCTGGACAACAAGTGAGACCCTGTCTCTAAAAATAAAAATAAATGAAAAGGGAATGCATGGACTGGAGGATACAACTATGAAAACCACTGTTCTGAAGCAAGGTACGCCGAAGATCACTAAGCCCATTCTTACAAAACAGCAAGATAGATAGGCTAAAGATCAGTACATAGCTGTGTGTTTGTATTTAAGGAAAATAAATAGCAGATGAAATTATAGTATGGGATTTACCTTTATTTAGAATACTGCTGTTAATAGTTTACTATTTTAATGCACATATTTTATAATCTTTCTAGGTGTTGACCCTGTCTCTTAAGGTCTACTGAAATACTGCCCAGAGGACATGGGCCACTATTACATTAAACCTGTAAGGCTGCTTTCTGAGGGGATGAAAATGTTCTAAAATTTACTATGGCACTGTAAACCACTGAACTGTATACTTTAAACAAGTGAGTTGTATGGTATATAAACCATATCTCAATAAAACTGTTAAAAATAGTATTTATAATTTAAAAATATTTGTACATTTCATTTATGAGACCTGTCAATCTCTTACTTGATCTGAAACTTAAAATTCATTGTAATTAAAAGAATCGGGATATGATATATTTGTAAAAGAAGGGAAAATGCTAATTTAGGAAGACTCTAAAATACTTGCCTAAAAATACTAACGGAAACTATTTTAACATTTTTTAAGGTGTTCAAAGCAATCTTCCTTTCAACAGACTAAATGTGTAACAACAAGGGAATATAAATAAATGATACTAGATCTGAAATAGTCAAAACTGATTCATCCCAAGGTACTCATAAATCTACAAATTCTGAAAAAAACACTGACAACATCTCATTTCCTGACAAATCAGTAATAAAAAAAAATCAATCCTTCTAAGCTTCTAATTATTCTATAAGTAAAAGACTACAACAATTTATAATACTAATCATGCCAATTTTGCCACTAAAATGGACACTGTTCTGCATTATTACTATGACTGATATCCAGGAACTTATACACCTCTCTGAAGATATTTTTCTTTAATGACTTTATAAGAGTTATTGTGCATATTAAAGACCAGTAGAAAACAACAGAGTGTCACTGAAATGCTTTTTTTGGGCAAGAAACTATATTCACAGGCTGAGAAACGCATTTGGCACACATGGGGCAATACCAGCAGTGACTCAAACCTGTGCATCAGTAAAATCCCTGGGTCATGGACCTTTGTGAATGTTTCCCACTTGTTAAATCCAAATCCAACAGTTGGGTTTAAAAACAATGGAATATCATGCAACCATTACAACTGGTACCTGTGATGGCTACACAGAGAAGGCTTAAAAAAATAACAGCCTAGAATAACACAATAAAAAAATAATATTACAAAGAAAAAGAAAAGCACAAACTTTAAAAAAAAAACTTTATGAATTTTATAATGTGCATTTTATAACTGTCAAATACAGTAAAAAATTAAAATGTTACAGAGATAAAGATTGTCTAAAGCTTGTAAGATTCTTTTATTTTATAATGTCTTAAAGGGTATTTAATAATAAAAATGTTTTAGAAAACAGTTATAGGGCCAGGCACAGTGGCTCAGGCCTATAATCCCAACACTTTGGAAGGTTGAGGCAAGTGGATCACTTGAGGTCAGGAATTCAAGATCAGCCTGGACAACATGGTGAAACCCCATCTCCACTAAAAACAAAAATAAATTAGTCAGGCGTGGTGGTGGAGCCAGTAATCCCAGCTACTAGGGAGGCTGAGAGATGAGAATCACTTGAACCCAGGAAGCAGACGTTGCAGTGAGCTAATATAGTGCCACTGCACTCCAGCCTGGGAGACAGAGCAAGACTCCATCTCAAACAAACAAACAAAAAAGGAAACAGTTATAGGAGGCAAGATTATTTAGTAGACAATATTATTTTATTCATTTGTTTTTGAACATACGTTTTAGTTTCACAATTTTTATATACTAGTAATTTAATAATTTTTAAGCCTGATTTCAGTCTTCCTTTGTATGTATATGTCTAAGACTGGTAACAGCCCAACTCAAAGATGCCTGCTTCTGTATATTGGCCTCAGGATAAAAGGGCATGGAGCAGTGGATTTTAGTGGTTCACAGTAATGTAGCTAGTCATAATCATGCTGTATGTCTAACATTTCATCCATGACCAGATAAATGGATGAGAGGCAGACTCCACTGAATTTTGAGATGACAACAAAGAGTTAGGCATTAGCCAGACAGTAGAAGGTCTGACCAAAGTTAAATTATCAATGAAATCATTAAGCTTATTAATGACAAGTACAGGGTACATCAGTAATGCAAAAGAAACAAAGAAAGAAAGAAAAGTAACTAGAGAATACAAATATGAAATGCAGAAAACTTGGCAAAATATATGCATGTCTCTGACTGAAAGTAATGATCAGCTGCTCTTGGATTCCATTAAGTTCACTGATAACAGGTTCAGAATGAAGCATGAGGGATTTAAGATAACTAATTAAAAACAGATTTTCAATTTGTTAAACAAAAAGCCAGTGCCTTCAAATGCAATTGTAAACCTCCATACCAAGTTAATTTTCTAAGTCAGAGGTTTTCACTGGGAGCAGTATCATTCTGGGGAGCATTCTGAAATCTGTTGCAGCACTGTACCTTCTATTCTAATTATTTCCTTTCATTTCTCCTTTATGGCATAGCTAGAACATAATATTGATTTATTCAAACACCCTTTCTGTGATACAACCAATATATACAAAAATAGATAAAGCATAAAGGTGTAAGTTAGCAAGCTACTATAAAATGAACTCCTACCCAGCATCTCAGAAGCCCTCATGTGCCCCTTCCTGTACCCTGTTATTTTCCTTCACGGGTAACTTAGCTACTTTTAATCTTCGTATTTTATACATTTTAGAATAAGACTATTAAATTCCACTAAAAACAGTTGGGGTTATATTGATTTTTTTAAAAAGTTTATGTGTGTGGGCAGGTTATATTTTCTATAAATTTTATTTCAGGACAGGAAGGGGTATGGGATATTTCTTTTAAAAAGGGAATACTGCTGCTGATAGGGATAAGAACCAATGAAATGAAGATGTAAATAGGGATCCCTACAGAATAGGGATCCAACATTCTAAGACTGTATCTTCTATGAAAAATAAAACTCAAGATGACCACTAAGAACATCTCCATTTAAAAACCTTTCTCAGATGTCATGATTTGCCTCCCTAATTATTTTATACAGGGTTTTCTAGACACAGGTATATTTTGATGTCCTTTATCAAAATCCTTTAACCCCTTTATAAATCTTTTTGACCCGGCATGGTGGCTCATACTTGTAATCTCAGCACTTTGGGAGACCCAGATTGGAGGACTGTTTGGGGCCAGGAGTTCGTGATCAGCCTGGTCAGCATAGTGAGACTCCATCTCTATTTATATATATTTTTTAAATAGGTGGGGTGCGGTGGCTCATGCCTGTAATCCCAGCACTTTGGGAGGCTGAGGTGAGCAGATCACATGCGGCTAGGAGTTCAAGACCAGCCTGGCCAACATGATAAAACCTCATCTCTACTAAAAACACAAAAATTAGCCAGGCTTGGTGGTGCATGTCTGTAATCCCAGCTACTCAGGAGGCTGAGGCACGAGAATTGCTTGAACCTGGGAGGTGAAGGTTGCAGTGAGCCAAGATCTCTCCAGTGCTTGGGCAACAGGGACAGACTCTGTCTCAAAAAATAAACAAAATAAAATATATAAAACCCTTTTTTTTGAGATAGGGTCTTGCTATGTCACCAAGGCTGGAGTGCAGTGGCACAATCTCAGCTCACTGCAACCTCCGCCTCCCAGGCTCAAGTGATCCTCCCACCTAAGTCTCCCGCAAAATTGGGATGACAGGCACTTGCCACCATGCTTGGCTAATTTTTTGATTTTTTGTAGCACTGAGGTCTCACTATACTGCCCAGGGTGGTCTCAAACTCATGGGCTCAAGCAATCATCCACTTTGGCCTCTCAAAGTGCTGGGATTACAGGTGTGAGCAACTGTACCTGACCAGCTTCTTTACAAGTTATCATAAAATGATCAAAGGACACAAATGTTAATGCCAAATAGGTTATTATGAGTAAATCCTTCATCTTGGGAATTAGAACCAAAATAATTAACAAAACTTGAAATCCACCAGGTCAAAGCATAAAAATTAGTATTGGGATTTTGTAGTTAAATTATACAATAAAAAATGGTAAGTCAGAAAAAATGGATTAAAAGAATGTCTTCAGAATTAAAAATTCAATTCAGTCTTGGTGGTCTAAGATGAATAAATGACTATATTTTTAAGTAGTTAATGACAGGGCCCATGCCATGTTCAGCTTTTTCACTTCCTGGCTACAGGACCATGGGCAAGTTACTTCACCTCTCAGAGGCCTGGTTTCCTTCTCTGCAAAATGAAAATAATATGGCATTCAACCTTTTGTATGAATTATTGGAGATATGTAGTATTCAACACATCTAGAAGCTAGGTACCCAAAAGGAACTAAAGAAGTGATGGCTGTTAGCATGAATTTTATACTCATTCATTGACTAATGAAAACTTGTGAATGACTGAATGAATTTCACATGGTTTATATCTCCAAGGCATTTGCATTTTAGCCTTTTACTTCTCATTGCGGAATACAAATTTCTGTCTCCTTTAAAGAAACTTCCGGTATCAGCAAGCAGATAGCATAGTTCATTGAAAATTCATCTCACAAGGTCATATGGTCCATTCAGTTTATAAGGAAGAAATTTGAAAGCAATTGAGAAATTCTCTGTGATATAGAAAAAACATAATACCACCCAATAATTGGCTCAATGACAATGCTCCAGCTCACTGTAAATTTTTAATTAATTATGGGCCACAAATATTAGGTAGACCTCTCAACCTACTAGGCTTGAATCTGAATGAGTTATAAAAGCTATAAATAGCTTTTTTTTTTTTTTGAGACATTGTCTTACTCTGCTGCCCAGGCTGGGGTACAGTGGTGCAATCCTGGCTCACTGCAACCTCTGCCTCCCAATTTCAAGCAATCCTCATGTCTCAGCCTCCAGAGTAGCTGGGCTACAGATGTGTGCCACCATGCCTGGCTAATATATATAAATTTTTATTTTTTATTCTTTTTGAGATGGAGTCTCTGTCAGATAGAAAATCTTTGCTCTGTCGCCCAGGCTGGAGCATAGTGGCACAATCTTGGCTCACTGTAACCTCTGCCTCCTGGGTTCAAGCGAGTCTCCTGCCTCAGCCTCCCAAGTAGGTGGAATTACAGGTGTGTGGCACCACGCCCGGCTAATTTTTGTATATTTAGTAGAGACAGGGTTTCACCATGTTGGTCAGGCTGATCTCAAACTCCTGACCTCAGGTGATCCACCCGCCTTGGCTTCCCAAAGTGCTGTGATTACAGGTGTGTACTACCACACTCAGCCTATTTTTTAATTATGTTTTTATTATATTATTATTATAATTTTGAGACAGAGTCTCACTTTGCTGACCAGGCTGGAGTACTGTGGCACAATCTCAACTCACTGCAACCTCCGCCTCTCGGGTTCAAGCGATTCTCCTCCCTTAGCCTCCCATAGCTGGGATTACAGGCACACACCACCATACCTGGCTAAGTTTGTATTCTTAGTAGAGATGGGGTGTCACTATGTTGGCCAGGCTGGTCATGGTGATCCACTCACCTCAGCCTCCCAAAGTGCTGGGATTACAGGCATGAGCCACTGTGCCCGGCCTATTTTTTTTTTTTTTTTTAATATGAAGCCTTGCTCTGTCATCCAGGCTGGAGTGCAGTGGCACGATCTCGGCTCACTGCAACCTCCGCCTCCCAAGTTCAAGTGATTCTCCTTCCTCAACCTCCTGAGTAGCTGGAATTACAGGTGCATGCCACCACACCCAGAGATGGGGTTTCACTATTTTTGCCAGGCTGGTCTTGAACTCCTGACCTCATGATCTGCCCCTCTCAGCCTCCCAAAGTGCTGGGATCTCAGCTATTCAGGCAGTGTAAGCCAACGAGCCTGGCCCTAGTTCTAACACTTGTAACACTAATGTGACAATAGGCAGCACATTTAATTCTACCAGTTTCAGTATCTCATGCAAAAATGAAAGGAATTATGTGGGCTTCATTTTAAGCTCCGAGATTCTACATGTAAGGTACACACAGGGAGAGGGAGTAGGAGAGGGAGTTCTAGTTTGTCCCTTGCAATCACGTATTATTTAATGATAAACCCAGGTTGGACATGATAGCTTACACTTGTAATCTCAGCACTTTGGGAGGCTGAGGTGGGAGGATCACTTGGGCACAGGAGTTTAAATCAGTTTGGGGACAGCATAGTGAGACCCCCATCTCTACCAAAAATTAAAAAAAAAAAAATTAGCAGAGCTTGGTGGTATGTACCTGTAGTCTCAGCTACTCAGGAAGTGGAAGTGGGAGGATTGCCTCAGCCTGGAAGGTTGAGGCTACAGTGAGCCATAATTAAGCCATTGCCCTCCAACTTGGGTGACAGAGGGAGACCCTGTCTCAAACAAAAACAAAAACAAAAGCAAGCCCAGCTCAGAAGCTCCATGTGATATAATTCTTGATGTCTTTACAAAAAGCAGGATCAGGATGGACCTCCAGATGGTGAGGAGGGGCTGTCCTGAGCTGCTTCAAGCCTGTTCCCAGGGGATGCAGTAATTAATGAAGAATGTTTGATGTGGTGTCATGTCTGGACTAGAGAGACACTATCCAGCTTCCAGTGCCCCCTGAAATGCCTGAATGAAGCTTCAATTCCCCATCTCCCCAGATTCCCAGGTAGGGACTCTATATTCTGTATCTTACATCCTAGGGCTGTATGACCTCTCTGCCCTCCACAGCACCCTGATATCCACGTCCGTTCTCATGGACAGATTACCGAGAAACCACTGTACCTGTATCCCTTTGTGGAAGTGCAGTTCAACCCTAGCTGAATATTTAAATCACCTGAGGGGTTAAAAAAAAAACAAAAAACAACTGATGCCATGTTGAGTATGGTGGCTCCCGTCTATAATCTCAGCTACTTAGGAGGCTGAGGCAGCAGGATTGCTTGAGCCCAGTAGTTTGAGACCAGCCTGGGCAACAAAGTAAGACCTCCATTTCAAAAAAGAAAAGGAAATACTGATAGCAGATCCACCCAAGACCAGTTTCATTAGGTTCTCTGTGAGGTGAGCTCTAGGCACTGGGCTTTTGTAAAAGCTCCACAAATGATTCCAGTGCACAGCTGAAGCTGAGAAAAGTACATATCAGGGAGCAAGAGCAACCATACACTGCATGGGCTAGCCATGCACAGAAAAGAAACCTCCCTACAAAGGAAAAGAGGAAATTCCTGCAGCTAGAAATGCTGGAGTTTTGTTTTTCTAACCTGTGTGTCAAAGTATTTTCGTGTGTGTTTATCAGTGAACCAAAAAGATTAAATTATAGTGGTCTGAAAAAAAAAAACTGTCAACACTAAAGATAATTATAGGTAATGGAGAACTAACAAAAGAAGAGAAAACCCACAAAGATCTGTTTTCACCGTATTAAAGAAATACTAATTGCATTCTCTTAGGTCAACCATTCTCTACTTGACTAATTACAATGCAGCACAATAATGATGAGGTATGTTATTACTTGTGCTGCGTTAACTAGAGTAAGTTTTATTTGATTACAAGATTGAACTGTTCCTGTGCGCTTAACCTTCATAGTTTGTTACTCCTGAACAGTGTAATGTTTGAGGGAACATTGCTCCTGGGCACTAGGAAGTGTTAATGTTCAACATTTGCATAAGTGAAGGTACTGTTCTATATTTGCAATAGAAAGAGGTAAGCAGACCCCTTCAAAGGAATAAGGAACAAGGAGCAGCTACTCTGAGGGCTGGCGTTTCTAGGATGGGAGCTTCTTGGATGATAGGGATAACAGTGGGGCAGAACAGGCACCAAAAATTAATGAGATACATCCCTGACATTTAACATCAAGAGGTGCTTCATGAAGGACTTTTTAAAAAGGGACTGATAAGTTTGAAGTGGTAACTCACACTTCTTCAGGACTTGGACACTTGTAAGGCAAAGCAGCATGCAGTAGAATAACACCCTAGTTGAAATGACCACTCCATCTTTAGGCCCCCAAAAACCTTTGTACATAACTCTATGTTAGCATATTAGCTCTTGCTCTATTAATGCCCTCCCTCCACTCCCCCACTAAAACTATGGTCTCTGTTGCCCAGGGTGGATTGAGTGGCATGATTGTGGCTCACTGCAGCCTCGAACTCCTGAGCTCTCCTGATCCATATTAACACATTTTTGTGGCACACTCTATAAGATCCTTGAAGACACAGGGTCCATGACTTCTTTCTCTATGTTTTCTTACGTAGTCCCAATACCAAGCACAGTATTTCACACAAAGCTCTCAGTAAAAATGAGTAAATGAATGAATCAATGAATAGTTCCCAAACAACTGTTAAATAATACAGCTTATTCAGGCACTGAAATGATTTTTCATTTGACTCTGTCATCTATCGCATTTGTTCTATTTATTTATTTATTTTTGAGACGGAGTCTCGCTGTATTGCCCAGGCTGGAGTGCAGTGGTGCAATCTTGGCTCACTGCAACCGGCGCTTCCCGTGTTCAATTGATTCTCCTGCCTCATACTGCATTAGTTCTTTCCACTTGCCTATTATGTTTTCTTCTTCATTTCTGGTCAGGAGAGAGCCAAGAGCAAAATCTCATGACACCCCATTAGATACCTCATGGGTATCACTGATTCAAAAACCAACAACTGGGCTGGGTGCAGTGGCTCACGCCTGTAATACCAGCACTTTGGGAGGCTGAGATGGGTGGATCACTTGAGGTCAGGAGTTTGAGACCAGCCTGGCCAACATGGTGAAACCCCCAAACCCTGTCTCTACTAAAAATACAAACATTAGCCAGGCATGGTGGCAGGTACCTGTAATCCCAGCTACTTAGGAGGCTGAGGCAGGAGAATCGCTTGAACCCAGGAGGCAGAGGTTGCAATGAGCCAAGATCACTCCACTGCATTCCAGCCTGAGTGACAAGAGCGAGACTCCATCTCAATTAAAAAAAAAAAATCCAACGACTGTGAATATAATTTTACCATCTTATTGAGCATTCTGCACATATAGGTACTTAAATGTTAACCTATCCTTCCTCTTATCTGCAAAACGTCCTAAGAAACTCCATCAAATACTTGGCTAAAATCAAGATACACTGCATCTACACTGTTGTTCCAATCTTCCAACAACAAAATCCTAAAGGAAAATCTATTTGGGAATGACTTATTTTTAGAAAATTCAAATTGGTTACTAGTGTTATGCATTTTTTCTCAAATGCTCAAACCATCAGGTTAATCACTGGTTCTAGAATGACTGCCAGGGATAAAAGCTAAGCCTATTACTCTTTGCATAGAGAATTTCTCCTTTTGGGGGAAAAAAATCACCTGTAATATTAGCCTTCTTGCTAGAAGTAATGCTGAATGAAAATTCCAAAATCAGATTTGAAAGTTCTCTGAGCTTCCTGGGATGTAATTCAGCAGAACTTAGAGATTAGAAATAATTTAAAGTGGCAGATATTCATTTACTCTCCCTTTGACTCTCTTACCTCCCTGGGCTCCAAATACCTTCTCAAACATGTTTGTTTTTGCCTTTCCTATTTGAAGGCCAAACTCCTTACTGAAGAAAAGTAAAGTAAGACAGGAGATTATAGTTCTGTTTTGTCACTGATAGCAAAAAATATCAGATGATTTTTCCTAGCTGGGGACTATCCTTTTCCTTATTTTTTTCCCCTTATTATTCAGAATTTGTGGCTTAAAAATTTTTTTAAATTATTTTATTTTTCTAGAAATAGGGCCTCACTCTGTTGCCCAGGCTGTAGTGCTGTGGCATGATCATAGCTCACTGCAGCTTTGAACTCCTGGGCTCAAGGGATCCTCCTGCTTCAGCTTCCCAAGTAGCTGGGACCACAGGCTTGTGCCATGACCACACCCAGCTCATTTTTTAAGGGTTTTGTTTAGAGACAAGGTCTCTCTATGCTGCCCGAGCTCATTTTGAACACCCAGCCTCAAGCAGTCCTCCCACTTTGGTCTCACAGAGAGCTGGGCGTGACCCACTACAGATGACCAATTAAAAAAAATTTTTTTTTTTTCTGAGACAGGGTCTTGCTCTGTTGCCCAGGCTGGAGTGCAGAGGTATGATCCCATCTAATTGCAGTCTTCAACTTCTGGGCTCAAGTGATCCTCCTGCCTAGGCCTCCTGAGTAGCTAGGACTACCCTAAGTAGTCCTGGCTAATTTTGTTTTTTAATTTTTGTAGAGACAGGGTCTCCCTATGTTCACCAGGCTGGTCTCTAATTCCTAACCTCAAGTGATCCTCCGGCCTGTCTTTCAAAGCGCTGGGATTACAGGCGTGAACTACTCCAATGGGGTTTTCATTCCCATTACTCCACTGAAATGGTTTCTGTCAAGGCTGTCATCAGTTAACCCTTTGCCAACTCGATGGTCAGGTCTGTCCTGGTCTTACTCTTCTCAGCATCATTTGACATGGTTGACTTGTCTTTTAATGCTTTCTATACTTTGCTTCCACGATGCCGCATCCTTCAAGTTTACCTCCTGTCTCTTGACAGCTCCTTCTCATTTTGTTGTTGACTCTGCCTCTTTGTCTTGACGTCTAAAGGTGGAGTGCCCCATTCCTCAGTCCTTGTCTCTCTTCTTTCCTCTCTCCATAGGAAATCTCATCCAATCCCATGGTTTTAAATACCCATCTGTACGTTAATAACTCTCAAAGTTTGTCTCCAGTCCTGACTTCTCTCCTGAGTTCAAGAATCATAAATCCTACTGCCTCTTCAATATTTCATTTGGATATACACTAATACTATGATTATGGGTAATAGCAATAATATTAATAACAGTAGCAGCAACAATAGCTAACATTTACTGAACACATAATGTGTCCAATTGTGTTTTAAATGCTTCAGGGCATTAATTCATTTAATTTTCATGTCAACCATATAGCATACATACTATTACCAACCCCGTTTCACAGATGAGGAAGTCGTAATAATTTGTTCAATATTCTATAAGTAATAAATGCTAGAACCATGCACTTAAAAACTAAGATAGCCTAAAAAAACCCTAGATTCCCATCCCTCAAATCTGCTCCTCCCCCATTGTCTTTATCTACCATCGTTCACACCCTTGCTCAAACAAAAAAATTTCTCTCCTAATCGCTATCTACTCTGTCAGCAAATTCTGAACATGACCTGACTCTGACCACAGCTCTTTATTTCTACTGCTAGCACCCAATGCAAATCCCTTATCACTTCTTCTCTAGAGCGATAAAAGAACAGTGTACCTCCTTACTGGTCTCTCTGCTTCTGCCCTTGTGTGTCTATATCCATATTACAGCAAGAGTGAAACACTTTTTTAGTTTTTAAAAAGCTGTTTAAAATCTAATAGCATCCCATCTAATTTGGAATAAAATTCAACCCCATGACATGGCCTACAGGGGCCTTGCTATGGTTTGAGTGTGTCCCTCAGAATTCATGTGTTAGAAACCTGGTGCCTGGTACGGTGGCGTTGGGAGGTGGGGCCTTTAAGAGATGATTAGATCTTTAGGAGGGACTAATGTTGTTCTTTGGGGCTGGGTTAATTCTTGTGGAAGTGAGTGAATTCTTCCTCATGGGATTGGATTAGCTACCTCAAGAGTAGGTCGTTTTGAGGAGAGGCTATCATGTTTTGTCCCTTTTGCACAAACTTCCTTGCCCTTCTGTTTTTCACCATGTTATTATGCAGTGAAAAAGCCCTTGCCAGAAGCTGCTACCATACCCTTGGATTTCCCAGCCTCCAGCACTCTGAGTCAAATACAGTTGTGAAACTGCCTTTGCAAAGATCATGACAGTGAGACAAATCTAGCATGGCTGACCTCATCTTGCCTGTAGCCTCACAAGTTGGCTGTCCTCACGCATTTCTGAGCATAGGTCAAGCTAACCATGGGAGGAATTTGGAATCAAGTATGATAACAGCCCTTCCCTAAAACAACCCCCTCCTTATTTGAGGCTAAGACAGCCTTTGTAAGACTAATGAAAGGCCACAAGATTGGGATTATGGGAGGGTCCTGAATTCTGCTAAAATGTTGGCATAGTTTCTATAATCCCCTTATTGCTCAGGAATCATGCGGACAGAGGTCATAAGATTTGTGAATTCTACAGTCGATCCTATACATAACATCACTATTGCAGAACCTAAGATTGGTCTTCTGAGATGTTTTTCAGACTTCTGCATTCTGGCAACCCACTGACCCCAGGACTCATGACTTATGATTCAACAGGTCTTGTGGCACCCACCATCCCCACCTAGAGGCAGATTCAGTGTATGAGGACCATTTTCCACACTCCTGTGATTACATCCCCCAATCGGCAGCATCCATTCCCTAGTCCACTGCCCACCAAACTATCCTTGAAAAACCCTAACTCCTGCTTTGAGTGATACCTCTAGTTCTGTTGCATGGCCAGCCTCACGTTAATTAAACTTTCTCTACTGCAATAGCACAGTCTCAGTGAATTGGTTTTCTCTGTGCAGCAGGCAGGAAGAACCCACTAGGTGATTACATTTCTTTTCTTTATAAATTACCCAGTCTCAGGTATTCTGTTATAGCAACAGACACCTGAATAAGATAGTGCTATATGATCAGGCTCTCAGCCACATCTTCAGCCTCACATACTACCACTTGTTTGGCCTCTTGCACAAACAGGCCTTCCTCTGTGCCTTGACTGTTCCAAGTTCATTCCATCCTTGAGGATTCTGCAAAGTTCTGCCTTTGCTTGGAATACTTCCCCTTGAGATTTTTACTTGCCTGATTCCTTCCTGTCATTTAAGATTCAGCTCAAACTTTACCTTTTATGATGATCCAACTCAAAAGTTTCTCATCCCTCTACCATGTTTTATTTTCTTCTAGCATTCATCATATCTGAAACTGCCATGTTTATTTAGCTGTTTATTTACTGTCTTCCCTTCCTCCACCACAATATGTAAGTTCCACAACAACAGAGACCATGTCTGTTCAGTTCACTGCTGTATACTCAGTGAGTGGAGCAGTGCCTGACAATTAGTATTTGTTGAAAATGAGAACTAAGCTCTGATTTTTCTCATCCTGGACAAATTCTTCTCTAAGGGGTCTGGGGATTCATGTCTTACAAACCATATTTTCTCACCAGATGGATTTTACTTAACCCTATATATTGTGGCTTACTTTCCAATATGACTCTGGTATAACATTATGTGACAAAGAAGAAAATCAGAATATTTTACCCCAAAACATGTCTCTTTGCCATATTTTGAAATGGCCCTGCAAAGCCATCTTTTGTGGGGCAAAATGTGCATCTGTAAAGAATCTCTATTAACATAGCTAGATCTTTTTCTTCCAGGCTCTCCCAATCCTGAAGAGATTAACAGAGAGTCTAGCACCTTTTAAAGGTTTGTCATCTATTGTCTCTAAGGACAGCAACTATCAGACTTCAAAGGAACCCTGGTGTCCACAATCTTTTATCTTAACCTGAACATTTCTTTCTATTGATCCCAGGTCTTTAGACAAACTCAACCGTCAACCAGAAAATGTTTAAATGTACCTATAACCCTGCTTTGAGTTGTCCTGCCTTTCTGGACCAAACCAATGTATTTCTTAAACTTATTTGATTGACCTCTCATGCCTCCCTAAAATGTATAAAACCAAGCTGCTCCCCAACCATCTTGGGCACATGTTCTCAGGATCTCCTAACGGCTGTGTCACGGGCCATGGTCACTCATATTTGGCTCAAAATAAATCTCTTCAAAATATTTTACATAGTTTGACTCTTTGTCAAGAAAAGGCTAAACTGAAATTCAAATAGCCTTCTCTTACATGCTCTCCCTAGTAGTAGTCTATCATTGAGAAAATTTGTGATTATACATTAAATTTTGTTTTAATTGTTTTATAGAGACAGAGGTATGTATACTGTAGTCCCTCAGTATCCATTGGAGATTGGTTTCAGGACCCCTGCAGATAACAAAATCTGCAGATGCTCAAGTCCCTTATATAAAATTGTGTATCTGGCCAGGTGTGCTGGCTCACACCTGTAATCCCAGCACTTTGGGAGGCTGAGGCAGGCGGATCACCTGAGGTCGGGAGTTCGAGACCAGCCTGACCAACATGGAGAAACCCTGTCTTTACTAAAAATACAAAATTAGCCAGGTGTGGTGGCGCATGCCTATAATCTCAGCTACTTGGGAGGTTGAGGCAGGAGAATCCCCTGAACCTGAGAGGCGGAGGTTGCAGTGAGCCGAGATCACGCCATTGCACTCCAGCCTGGGCAACAAGAGGGAAACTCTGTCTCAAAATAAATAAATAAATAAATAAAATGGTGTATTTGTATAACTTATGCATATCTTCTTGTATATTTTAAATAACCTCTAGATTACTTTTAATACCTAATACAATGTAAAATGCTATCTATTTAGTTATTATATATTGTTTTTTATTTGTATTAATTTTACTGTTGCATAGATTTTCTTTCCCAAATATTTTTGAGCCATAGTTGGTTGAATCCACAGATGTAGAATACACAGATACAGAGGGCTAGCTTTATATTTATAGCTATCTCTCTATGTAGAAACTTTCAGAGAATAGGAAATATGTTTTCACTTCTTCTGTAACCCAAAAGTTCTAGGAACACATACAATGTTTAATATAGGTTTGACTTCTTTTGTCACCACTCACTGTGAGTTCAGAGTAATGCTACCAGCCTCATGTGCACAGTTTTCCTCCCAGCCTTTTAAAAGTGTGACACACAGAGAAGACTATTAAATTTAAACCTAGAAAAACCATGGTAAGGCCAGGCATGGTGGCTCATACCTATAATCCCAGCACTTTGGGAGGCCGAGGCGGGCAGATCACTTGAGGCCAGGAATTCAGACCAGCCTGGCCAATATGGTGAAACTCCATCTCTACTAAAAATAGAAAAATTAGCCAGGTGTGGTGGCAGGTGCCTGTAATCCCAGCTGCTCAGGAGGCTAAGGCGGGAGAATCACTTGAACCTGGAAGGCAGAGGTTGCAGTGAGCTGAGACTGCACCATTGCACTCCAGCCTGGGCATCACAGCGAGACTCCAACTCAGGAGAAAAAAAAAAAAAGATAAAGCATGGTTAAAGTTTTGTTCTTAAAAAAATCTAGAGCACACTAGAAAAGAAAACACAGCCAACTTTTGCACCAAAAAAACTCACAGACCTTTCTTTTTTTCTTGGAGACCAAATCTCACTCTGTCACCCAGGCCAGAGTGCAGTGGTGTGATCTTGGCTCCCTGCAACCTCCACCTTCCAGGTTCAAGTGATTCTCCTGCCTTAGCCTCCCGAGTAGCTGGGACTACAGGCAGCTGCCACCACGCCAGGCTCATTTTTGTATTTTTAATAGAGACAGGGTTTCACCATGTTGGCCAGGCTGGTCTTGAACTCCTGACCTCATGATCTGCCCGCCTTGGCCTCCCAAAGTGCTGGGATTACAGGCATGAGCCACAGCACTTGGCCCAGAGAATATCCTGGTATAACCAGAGGCTATGGGGACATTCAATATTAACATTCTAAGTACAAAGTTAACAATTTGGAGCAAAATCGTTAAATGCCACAGATTCCTTAAGTATCTTAAAACTGAAAGTTATACAGAATCTCCCCAGTACTGATAAGTAGATAAATAGAAAGTACCATTTCATTAAATGTAAAAAATGAGGTTGAGAGGTAAAGATTCCTGCCCATAGTCAACGTAAGCAGTAGAATGAGGAACACCCAAACAGACACATTCCAGTTTCCTGTCTTAAATCCAAATCTCCCACTTCACCTCCTATAAATACTTTATTGTCCAACACTGAGAAGAAAGGCTATAGAATCTTCTGTATGTGAAACTAATGAAGCAATAATATCTACCCCTATTCTTTCTTTTTGAGACCGAGTTTTGGTCTTGTTGCCCAGGCTGGAATGCAATGACACAATCTTGGCCCACTGCAATGGCATAATCTTGGCTGACTGCAACCTCTGCCTCCCAGGTTCAAGCGATTCTCCTGCCTCACCCTCCTGAGTAGTTGGGATTACAAGTGTGTGCCACCATGCCCAGCTAATTTTCATATTTTTAGTAGAGACGGGGTTTCACCATGTTGGCCAGGCTGGTCTTGAACTCCTGACCTCAGGTGATCCACCTGCCTTGGCCTCCCAAGGTGCTGGGATTACAGGCGTGAGCCACCACACCTGGCCCCAATTCTAATTTGAATACATGTTGACATTAACACTCTCATTCAAGGAGTTTTTTATAAAAAGAAGGGAGCAGACAGGTTTGAATGCCTTGCTTGCGCTCCCCACCCCCTCAGCTTTACCCTCAGTAAGAACAGCATCTCTGACTGATGGTTGTAGGCATTATTCAAGTCACAGAGTGAGCTTCTCTCAGTATCTGTAAACAGATAGTGCTATAAATTACAAGTCTACAGTGATAATAGTTGTAGTCATAGGAATATATGTATATGTGCACCACTCTTCAATCACTCAGCTTTCTTGTGGCTTTCTGTGATATCTAAAGCAAGTCGGTTTTTCCTTATCCTCGTAAAGATGCAGAATCAAACACAGATCAAAAAGGGGTGGGTTGATGATAATGCATATTAAGCATTTTTCTAATTAATACAAATTAACAATAAACCCAAGGCTTAAGGAGTATGAATACATAAATAACAGAGTCAACTATGACTACGTGTTTATGTTTAAGATTGAAAGGTCAATGTGACACAAAGACAGAGGGAAACCAAAGATGCTAATGACAGAGCTCCCCTGGATGTGCCCCACTGCCTCAGTGTAGCCGTGGGAGGGTCACGGCAGCTGGTAACTCCTGACAATAGAGAACGGGGGGTGGTCCTAGTCAGTATCCCTACCCATGGCTCTGGAGTTTATCAACTGCAGGATTTGTCAGCTCACAACAGTTTTCAGAGGAAGAAATACAGGATGATGCAAATAACCTTATCTAGATTCACATTCTTTCCCATTATCATTAATTTTTACTTCTATTCACTGAAAAGGAGACATGTGAAAATAATATATATCTTTTTCTGGGTTTATTGTTATTTCTCTGAAAAGGAAAGACATTTTGAGAAAGACAGTGAAAACTGTAATGCCCTTCCTACATGTTTTCTGATGTGTTTCATCTTTAATCTTATACCCAAGACATATCCGTCTTACTTTGTAATGCTTGTAAAGATTCCAGGCTTTCTGCTTAGCACAGAGTTCACGTAGCGAAGAACATTTCATTAATGATAATTAAGGTCGAAGACTATACTGAAATGTTCAAGAGTAAACTAAAATACAATTTTTAAGCAGAGGACAGCATTGAAATAGGATCTCTGTATTTAGGCTTTGAAAAATCCAGTGTTCAAGTCTCTTTTCTGGGTGGGGAATGGGAAAACAAAAAGAAAAGGGGAAGGAAAGGAAAAGAAAAGTAACCTATGTTGAAAGGTGACATGTCAGACTCAGTCTCACATTTTAAGAAATCTTTTCAAGGTCACATAGAGCTATATAAGTGCTGAAGATGGAATTCTAATTTAAACAAAGCCTACTAGTTCCAAAACCCAGGGATCTCCTGGGATACGAAGGGAGGACATTTTCACCGACATCAACAGCACTTACTGAAGCTTGAAAAAATTTGTAGAAAGGATCTAGCTGGAAGAATACTACTACTTGATTCAGTAAGGACAAACAGGAAAGAAGAAAAGAAAGAGAAGAAGAGAAAGAGGAGGAAGGAAGGAAGGAAGGGAGGGAGGGAGGGAGGAAGGGAGGAAAGAAAGAAAGAAACGCAATATGGCAATTTTGTACATAACAAAACTGCTTTCACATACTTTGGATCCTCAGTATAAGCCTGGGCAGCAGAAAAACCATTGAAGAGGAGAAATGGTACAAGGTGTAGACTGTAGCTGATAGTCTTTCAGAGCTAAGATGGCAAGCAGATAATTCTAATTCTCTGGCAGGGGCATGTGAGTGATGGGACAGCAAGCGCATGAGTTCAGTGGAGGAAGAAATAAAAAGCACTAATCAAAACATCTCCTGTTTCTACCAACAAGGCAACATTTTCAAATATAAACACTACTAGAAAATAAACCTTTTAGTCATTCAGGTCTTGATTAAATGAACAGATTCCTTTCCTTTGGAAACTACAAGGAAGGGTGAAAGTTTATTCTTTCAATCTTACAAGTATATTTATTGAGTATTCACTATGTACCAGGTACAGTTCTAGGTGCTAGAGAGCTTCATTTTAGTGGGGAAAGATAAGAGACAATAGATTAAAAAGACAAAATAAATTAGTAAAATATATTTGGTATGTGGTGATTAACATTATGAAGAAAAACAAAACTGAAGGAAGACAGGTGCTTGGCCTTACTAAGGCCTTACTGAGAACACGGAATAGAAGTAGAGACCTGAAGGAAGTGAGGAAACAAGCCATGAAGATATCTGGAGAAAAAAGCTGCCAACAGAGGGAACAGCAAGTTCAAAGGTCCTGCAGCAAAACTCTATGCCTTGTGTGTTCAGGAACAGCAAAGCATGTCCTGGAGTGAAGAAAACAAGGAAGAGAGTGGAGTAAGACAGTGCAAGAGAAGACAGGGTACCTGATAATGTGGGGTCTTGTAGGCTCGTATAGCAACTGTGACTTTTATTTTGTTTTTTTGAGACTGAGTTTTGCTTTTGTCGCCCAGGCTGCAGTGCAATGGTGCAATCCTGGCTCACTGCAACCTCCACCTCCCAGGTTCAAGAGATTCTCCTGCCTCAGTCTCCCAGGTAGCTGGGATTACAGGTGCATGCCACCACTCCCAGCTAATTTTTTTTTTTTTTGTATTTTTAGTAGAAACGGGGTTTCACCATGTTGGTCAGACTGGTGTCGAACTCCTGACCTCCAGTGATCCGCCTGCCTCAGCCTCCCAGAGTGCTGGGATTACAAGTGTGAGTCACTATGCCCGGCCTGTTTTGTTTTGTTTTTGAGACAGTCTCGCTCTGCTACCCAGGCTGGAAGGCAGTGACACAATCTCTGTTCACTACAACCTCTGCCTCCCAGGCTCAAGCGATTCTCCTGCCTCAGCCTCCCAAGCAGCTGGGATTACAGGCACCCACAACCATGCCCATCTAATTTTTATATTTTTAGTAGGGATGGGGTTTCATCATGGTTTTTGAGACTGAGTTTTGCTTTTGTCACCCAGGCTGGAGTGCAATGGTGCAATCTCGGCTCACTGCAACCTCCACCTCCCAGGTTCAAGCGATTCTCCTGCCTCAGTCTCCCAAGTAGCTGGGATTACAGGTGGTTTCGAACTCCTGACCTCACATGATCCACTGCCTCAGTCTCCCAAAGTGCTGGGATTATAGGCATGAGCTACTGCGCTTGGCCGCAACTGTGACTTTTAAGTTGGGCTTCAATTTTACCAGCTCACTGCAGCCTCAAACTCCTGGGCTCAAGGGGTCCTCTCTCTTCAACCTCCTGAGTAGCTGGTTCTATAGGCACATGCTACTGTGACATGTTCTGGAAATATTCTGAAGGTGACAACTAACAGGACTTGCTGGCAGATTAGATGAGGGATATGACAGAATGATGGCCCAAGCAAGACACTGGAATTACTATCTAGCAAACTCCTGAAGACTGCAGAAGATAGGGGATTGTAGAGGCTAGCTCAGGAGTATGGCCTTGTTTATGTTAAGTTTCAGATTCCTATTAAACATTCAAGTAAAAGTGTCAAATAGGCTGCTGAATTTATGAAGCTGGAGTTCAAGGGAGAAGTCCGAGCTGGATATATAGATTTGGGAGTGTTCAGCATAGAAATGGTTTAAAGGCCTTGAGACTCGATTGAGATCACCAAATTTGAGCAAGTGTGTACAGAGAAGAAAAGAGGGTCACAGATGAAGGCCAGGGCACTTCAGTTTTAGAGGTCATGGGAGAAGGAGGAACTGGCAAAACAGACTATGTAGGAACAGCCAGTAGGGTAGGAGGAAACCAGGGAAGACTGGTGTCCTGGAAGTCAGGTGAATGACATCTTTCAAGAAGCAGGGTGTTAACTACTGAATCCCGTGCTGCTGCTAAGTGAAGCAGGACAAGGACGCGGAACAGACTACCAGGCTCAGCACTGCAGTAATAACCGGTGACCTTGACGAGGGCAGCGTAAAGATGTAAGATGAGGGGAAGCCTGTTTGAAATAGGTTTCAGAGACAACACGACAATTTCTGGACTTTCTTTTTCAAACATTCTTAGATAAGCTTTTTAAATTCTTCCATCAAGTCCCTTACAAATTGTAAAAAGCAAGCAACATTAATATTAATTAAATGTTTAGTATATATTATAGTAATATATTACTTTTAGGTAGGTCAAATTTATGGCATAATAGACATATTTTAATGTGTTGAATGTCTACTTTACAATGCATTAGGGCCTTCTGTACCACATATACTAATTAAAGATTTATGTATATTTTATAAAACTTTTAAGGCACAGATAACGAGCTATAGTAGATATAACATTGGTCACGGAGCCAGGAGATCTGGGTTTTCTAAGACAGCATTGGCCAAATCTTGAATTTTTTTGATATTGAGTACTAAGTTAGCAAAGTAATTTGCACTTATATTTTTCCTCTAGGAAAACATAATCCATTTTATCATATGCTTCCCAGAAACACCCTGTGGAGAAATGGAGAAGCTGGCAATAAACAGAATCACAACCCCGAGGGTAAATTCCATAGAATTTAGAGTCAACACTAAGGTAAAGAGAAACCTTCTAAGGAGCACAGAAACACTGGATGACCCAATTCCAGGCCCAAAGTATTGTGGGGCTGCTGGCCAAGGTAGCTTGTGACCCCAAAAGGGTCAGTTTAGAGGTCCTGCTTCTAGGTGAAGGGGTAAGAATGTGTTCTCTTGGGTGGCAGTAGATCCTCTGGAGGGACCTAGACCCTCCCCACTTGTTTGCCAATTCCTACAATTTTGTGAGTGGGGGAGGTGGTTGCAGGAGGCTTATGAATACAGAATCCTATACGAGACGCTATAGAGAGTTACAGAGAAGAAAACTTATCATCTTGTCCTGGGAGAATTTTTTGTTTTACAGACGGGGTCTTGCTCTGTCGCCCAGGCTGGACAACATGAACCAATCATGGCTCACTGCCGCCTTGAACATCTGGGTACAAGAGATCCTCCCACCTCAGCTTCAGGAGTAGCTAGGACTACAGGCACACGCTAAGGCCTGGCTAGTTAAAAAAATTTTTTTTTCTTTTTTCGTAGAAACGGATCTCACTTTGTTGCTCAGGCTGGTCTTAAACTCCTGGGCTCAAGTGATCCTTCCACCTTGGTCTCCCAAAAGCATTGGGATTAAAGGTATGAGCCACCACACCCAGCCTCTGGGAGATATTAAAAAAGCAATAATAGTTGGCATTTATTGAGCTTTTACTGTCTGCCAGATACTAGTCTAAGTGCTTTACCCATATTACTTCATTACTCCTGACAACAACCTATGAAGTAGATGTTAGCAACAGTCCCATTTTACATATGGCACAAACAAAAGTTAAAGTCATACAGTTATACCTAAAGGTAAACGACAAGAAAGTACAGAGCTGAGAGATAACCCAGTCTGGTTCTACAGCCCTCTTTTATGCATAAAGCATTCCTCCGAAAATTCCTGAGATGGTAAAAGTTCCTATTTTAAGGGACCAGACAAAACCAGAGCAAGAGTGAATAGCTTTCCAGTACTGGAATGCGTAGAAATACAGACACAAAATCACAGTGCCTTCACAATGCTGACGTTGGTGAGAGGGTTTTTGTTAGACTCCATTGCTATATTGTGGAGACTACATTCAGTCTGTGAATTCATATAATAACAGAGTCTTGGCAGGGTGCAGTGGCTCACACCTGTAATCCCTGCACTTTGGGAGGCCAAGGCAGGCAGATCATGAGGTCAGGAGTTCATGACCAGCCTGGCCAACAGAGTGAAACCCCATCTCTACTAAAAATACAAAAATTAGCCGGGCATGGTGGTGCATGCCTGTGGTCCCAGCTACATGGGAAGCTGAGGCAGGAGAATTGCTTGAACCCAGGAGACAGAGGTTGTAGTGAGCTGAAATCCCGCCACTGCACTCTAGCCTGGGCAACAGAGTGAGGCGCCGTCTCAGAAAAACAAAAAAAAACAAAAAAACCATTGAGTCTTACTATATATATATTTAAAATAAAAACTGAAGTAGTAAGTACATGGAGAGGAAGAATACACCCAAAGATGTTAATATGATGCCCCCTAGAAGCTTCAGCCAGTCCACATTGTTCAACAACAAATGTCCCTCCTGTGAGGAAGGAAAGTTGGAGGTCATATAGAACAGTCTCATTTGTGCTGCCTTTTTTTTTTCCTTTGAGACGGAGTTTCGCTCTTGTTGCCCAGGCTGGAGTGCAATGGCACAATCTCAGCTCACCACAACCTCCACCTCCCGGGTTCAAGTGATTCTCCTGCCTCAGCCTCCAGAGTAGCTGGGATTACAGGCACATGCCACCACGCCTAGCTAATTTTGTATTTTTAGTAGAGATGGGGTTTCTCCATGTTGGTCAGGCTGGTCTTGAACTCCTGAGCTCAGGTGATCCGCTCACCTTGGCCTCCCAAAGTGCTGGGATTACAGGCGTGAGCCACCACGCCCAGCCCATTTGTGCTCTTAAACATAAAAGGATCAAGGATTAAAAAAAAAAAATTGTAAGAAACTTAAGCTAGACAGAATCATCTTAATTTCTGCTATGTTTGTGAAGTAAATATTGGCTTAGCAGGCAAACAGGTTGTGGTGGTATGACTTTGTAACACAATGGACCACATGAACAATTTAACAAACAAAACTGGAATTCTATACTAACTTTATCAGAGAAGAAGAAAAATTCAGGCCGCTGTGAGGGGAATCAACAGAGCCTGAAACCCTGACATTGACAGACAAACGTTCTTTGTAAACAGAAAAGCAAATATATAACACACTTAAGATTAGTTTAGAATGGTCCTGCTTCTAGGTGAAGGAGGTGAGAATATGTTTTCCCTGGATCAACTTTCCACACCTCAATGCCTAGAGATGTGTTACCACCTAACTGTTCACTTTGTTTCTGTCATGTGTTTTCATGTTTATTTCACAATGCATATCCTGCCCCCTGTCTCACTCTACCCTTATTCTGGCATATCCACTCATATTTCCCAATTTCCCACTATACAGTGCTACCTCTTCCTCTCTCCTCCACAACAGCTTCTCCACCATTCTCTCTCATTATAGGGATTAGCAAGCACTCAGCTGCTCAAGCCAAAAATCAGGAAATTGGCCCTGAACACACTCTCTTTGTCCGTCTGTCTTTCTGTCTGTCTGTCTCTCTCTCTCTCTCGCTCTCTCATTTCCACCTCTTACCCACATGCACACATCCAATTAATCGCCAAGTCCTAAAGTGGCTTCCTTCTAAATCTCTCAAATCTATTTACATCTCCTGCCTCTGTTGCTACCACCTTAGTTAGTTTAGTCACCTAGCTAGCACCTCTTCTCTCACCAAAATTACTCAGCAGTCTCCTTACTGGTCTCCCCGATCCACTCCTAGTTCTTTCTAATCCACTCCACACCTCTGCCCAGAGGCATGATTCTTCAAAACAGAGCGGTTTTGAAAGACACAGATCTGCTTGTGTCATTCCCCTGCTTAACCTGGTTTCCTGCCTCTACCGGTTGCACCAATGTGACCTCATCTGCTCTTGCCTTTGGTCTCTGTGCTCTGTTCTTAACAGGCTTCTCCCAGTTCTTCACATGGGGTACCTGCTCACTAAGTGCCGGGCCTTCTTTGTCCATACCTTTAGCCCTTCTTTGTCTATCTCAGCTCTAATGACAAAGAGCCAGCATTAACCAACTAGAAGAGGTTAAATCCCCTGGCCATATGCCTCCATTGGACGTTTTGTGCTTTCCTTCAATGACTGTCTATTTCATGGGAACAAAAACTCTGAGAACAGGGATCAGTCATATCTGTCTTATTCACTATGGTAAATACCTAGAGTCAGCACGGTGCCTGGCATGCTTGATAAATATTTTGTGAACTTATTCCAGAATCATAAAAGAATCATATGGCTGGATGGAAATTTCTTGGTTACTTAGTCTAGCCCTTTGCTGATACTTCAATCCTCCTCCTCTAGAGAATTGGAGTCTTTCTTATAGCATATACAATAATTAGTTAACAAATGCTAATAAAGAAAATGGTCTGCTATAAAAAAATATAAAGTACCCTATAGCCTAGTGATTATGAGCTTGGGCTCTGGAGCCAGACCACCCGAGTTAAAATCCTGGCTTTTCTACTTACTAGTTATGTGATTTTGGGCTTCTTACTTAACCCCTCTGTGCTTCAAATTCCACATCTGTAAAATGGGGATAAAATGGTACCTTTTTCACAGGGCTGCCAATAGACTGTTATGTGGGTGTTAGCTACTATTATTATTACTTGGTTTTATATTATGCATATGCCACAATTTAAATGTTAAAAGAGCTTTATGGAAATGGGCTGACTTGTCAAATACAGTGCTAAAAAGTTACTTGCCCCCCATAGTAACTTTTCACTAACTAAAAGAAAATTCATTCATTTATTCATACATAATTAGAGTCATTATTTCTACTTACTGATATATAGATCCAGTTCTCTTCCCTTTGGACACAAGGAAGACTGAATTTCCTATTCCTCTTTGGCTGGCTGGGGCCATGTAAATCGTGAGTAGGAGGGGGCAGGAGTCATGTCTCAGCTGGAATATTTAATTGCCAGAGTGAGACCCTCCAGAGCTCTTTTTCCCCTGGCTCTGTGATCATGGAAGCATGTATTGAGTCTCTATCAGCGTGGGTCCCTGAGTAACTACAATGAGCAAAGACCCTACCAATTCTATGTTGTATGACTGAGAAATATGGCACTAAGATTTTAGAATTGTCTGTAACTACCGTATCACCTACCCTATTCTGACTGATACAATAACATCTGCAGGTGATTACTTTCTTAATCAATCGATAGGAGAGGAAACCTGGGTAGGATTCTTTGGTCTTAACAATTTTTCTGTTGGCTGCCCTCATATTTGACCAGAGTGAAGCTGAAGAGTTTAATAAAAGGCTGGAGAAAGTCAACGTCTACCAGGAAGGGTACTCACCAACCAGTGGCTATCAAGGTAAGGTAAGATGTGTCAGCCTGAAAGAGAGTTAGTGTGATCCAGCGGAGTCTCCTCCAAGTCATACTGTCTAGTATTATCATTATTATTCTTAAGTATTACATGTTCAAAGAATATGGGAGATTCTATCTGTTTATGAAAGACAATCCTAAAATAGACTTGTTAAAAAAAAAACCTTCTTTTTGGGTATCTGTCTCATCACAGTTTTTTCATTAAATACAGACACGAATTGAAAAAGAAAAATGTCTAAATGACTACATATTGAAATAAAAAATGGCATCATCAGATCTTAAAAATGAATATGTGGAATTTACAATTCCAGAAGACATTTGTATTGATACTGTTACCATATAATCTAGCAAGATGAGTACGGTGGGAGGGACAAAAAGCTACATGCTTATCTCTTGACTGATATAAGTTACTGAGAGGCTAAATACTGCTGAAAAGGAAAAAAAATTAGAACACTTCCTTCTAGAAGCACACAATTTAGATGGTAGTAGAAAGAGTATAGTAAATGTTTTTAATGCAATTTCTATCCCCCCTAGATAGAGGCCTTACTGGTCCTCTGAGGAAAGTTCTCACTGAACCCAAGGGTAAAACATTAGAGCAAAACAAAAAGTGAGAGCTGTGAGTAGTGAGGGCTCCAGTCACATGGCTCAGATAACTGAGGACTTGCCACTGTCTAGCAGAAGTATGTGGCCAGCTGAAGACACAGCACATTCAGTCAGTGTAAACCATCACAACAGACTAACCACAGAAAGGCAGCCTTTTAAAATGCACCCTGTCCTTCTGCCACGTAGCACAGGTAATCATAACTAAACAACTAGTTTCATAAGGATTTGTTGAGAGTCTGCCTCTAGCAGTGGAATGTGAGGTAGCTGTTCACTTTTGTTTCAGTCATGTGTTCTCACATTCATTTCGCAAGGCATGCCCTGCCCCCTCTCTCTCTCCCCTTATTTCGGCATGTCCACTCATATTTCCCATTGTTTCATGGAGCAATCCTACTCACCACTGACACTTCATTTATTAAGTGGTAACTCTATGTCAGACACTGGTATAAATTTTTACATTTATGATTTCACCTAATCCTGGCAATAATTATGAGGCAGGGTCCAGCTTTAGCCATATTTTATAGACAAGGAAACTGAGGCTTAAAGTAGCTTACCTAAGGTCAGACAGCTGAACTTGAACCCGGTTTGTTGGATGTCAAAGCAAATGCTCACTATACTACACTAAATAGTTAGGCAGAGTGGGATCAATCTCTCTAGCACATACTGCAAAGTCCTAAAGTGAAACCCTGCATAAAAATCTAGACAAATTAAACCAGGACAGGCAAAATTCCTGTGCACATGGCTAATTAGAAAGTCTAAATGATCCTCAAAAACTTCCTGCTTTAAAAAAAATCAACAGTAATAATTCTTCAATGCATCATTCATATTTTTCTCCTTTAATAGCATTTTATAACTCATCAAACAATTGTCATTGCCTGGATTTTTGCCAAGAGTACTTGACCACAGTTTTTGTATTTTAGTAAGTAAACGAAAATATATCAAGATCTGTAAATGTTGACTAGTACTGAAAGAAAATGCTTCAGTAAGGTGAAGACTCAGAAAAATCCTGCTGGTTTGTCAACAGGGAAACATACATGACCCATTAATTAGACATACAGAATTTGGGTCAGTGTATATAGCAATTTGTTACAATTCGGTTGTCAATTTTGGGATGAGAAAAATGAGAAGAGGCTCAAGGGACTTTTCAATCACCTGGTATAACAAGCAACAAACAAAAGACATTGCAAATAATTCAGAAAAGTCAAAAAGAACCTTAAACATTAGTAATATTTGGAAACTATGACTGAGTTCATGTTAAGCCCACTGACATTCGTATTCTAGAAGAAAACCACCAGCAGGAGAAGAAACAAGAGCTCTAACAGTCATCAACAAATTACCATGTTGCTAAAGAGCGAGAAAGTGGAAAAATTCAAGGATGTTACAGCACAGACTCTGTGCAACCATACTGAACTTTGACACAAAAGAGCTAATTACTAGACATCTTTTCTCAATAATTGAGATTACAAAGCAATAAAAAATATAGAGCTGCATGCCTCAGGAAAAAGAAAAACCCCTGTATCTCTTCCTTCTTTTGCCCTATTCACCAGCCTCTTTATCGGAAGAAAGCTGTACAATATAGTTTATTATGTCAGAAAAACATCCCATCTGACACGATTGATACTTAAGCTTTTCCAGGTAAAATTAAGGAAGCTGGTGGGATACAAAAAGTAAAGTAAAGTTTTAGTCATAGGATGAGTGAAGACTGAAGGAAGATACGTGAACATTCTTTAGTCCTTGTTCAATAGCTTTAAAACGGACCTCTGGACCTATATTCACTAACTCTCCAAAAGGTAGTTTATGATTTAAATTCAGCTTGTTCAGTTGCAGCTCTGGTTAATTGCAGAGCTCAAGCTTTGTTACAGTAATCAGGGTGTGTCAAGGGTCACAAAGGAGGAACCAAAGGGACGGAAATGGCAAACTTTGCTTCGTTGGCATCCAAAGCCCCTCTTCTGCAATCAAAATTCTCCAGAATAGTGCATCATTTTGTCCCACCTGAAAGTACCTAAAATGAGGGGGAAAGCACAGATAGCCTCTCTAACCTGACACGTGCAAAATCCTTATCAAATGAGAAAAGGGCGGGGGGGGGGGAAGAGAAGGAGAAAGGAGAAAGAATACAATGTAAGAGGGAAGATGAAGGTGGGAGATAAATATTTTTATAAGCCAAGATACAGAGTAAAGTTAAATGTGGAAGGAAAAAGACAAAGACAAAGACAGTATTCTAGCTCATTATATTCCATTCTAAAATTTAGTAGCTGACAACTACCAAGCACACTAAAGGCCAGTTCCTATCCCATTCTTTTTTTTTGCAGGCATATAAACTTTTTTTTTTTTTTTTGGAGACAGTCTTGTTCTGTCTCTGTACACCAGGCTGGAGTGCAGTGGTGTGATCTTAGCTCACTGCAATCTCTGTCTCTTGGGTTCAAGCGATTCTCACGCCACAGCCTCCTGAGTAGTTGGGATTATAGGTGTGCGCCATAATGCTCGGCTAATTTTTGTATTTTTAGTAGACAGGGTTTCGCCATGTTAGCCAGGCTGGTCTCGAACTCCTGGCCTCAAGTGATCCACCAGCCTTGGCCTCCCAAAGTGCTGGGATTACAGGCATGAGCCACCACACCTGGTCCTTTTTGGTGGCATATAATCTCTTAATAAAGGTTATTTCATTTAGCCCCTTGTGCCCAGACTTCCATTACAGTATTTATGAGGACCATATGAGAAAATAACTGATATAACCACATGGCCCATCTGGGCACTATTCACTTACAACTCAGAGACCATGCAGTAATAGTGTTTAGTTCTGGGTGCTACACTTTACAAAGGTCATTAAAAAAAAAACCTGGAATATACTCAGAGGCAAATGTTGAGGACAGGAAAAGAACTTAAAACCAAAACAAGTGAGGACCTGGATGTGTTCAGCTTACAGAAGAGAGGCCCTCCAACACTTGAAGGGCTCTCATAAAAGAAAAACCTGGTTACTGTTTTCTGTATCCTCAAGAGGGGAGAGCTAAAATCACAGGTAGAAGAGACAGATAAATTTCAGCTCAATAAAAGAAAAAGCTTTCTAAGCAGGAAGTCTACTCAAAGAAAGAATAGGATGCCTCAAAAGACAGATTCTCACCTAGAATAGCCAAAGCAATCTTGAGCAAAAAGAGCAATGCTGGAGGTATCACACTACCTGACTTCAAAATACACTACAAAGCTATAGTAACCAAAACAGCATGGTACTGGCAATAAAAACAGACACATAGACCAGTGGAACAGAATAGAGACCCCGGAAATAAATCCACGCATTTACAGCCAACAAATTTTCGACTAAAGTGGCAAGAATACATAATGGGGAAAGGGCAGTCTCTTTAAAAAAAAATGATGCTGAGAAAACTAGATATTCACACACAGAAGAATGAAATTAGACCCTTATTTCTCACCACATATAAAAATAAACTCAGCTGGATGCAGTAGCTTATGTCTGTAATCACAACTTTGGGAGGACAAGGTGGGAGGATCGCTTGAGCCCAGGAGTTTAAGACCAGCCTGGGCAACACAGTGAGAACTTGTCTCTATTTTTTTAAAAAAGAAAAAAACAGACAAAGATCAACTCAAAATGGATGGAAGATTTAAATGTAGGACCTGAAATGATAAAACTACTAGAAGAAAACATAAGGGCAAAGCTCCATGACATCAGTCTGGGCAATGATTTTCTAGATATGTCCTCAAAAGCACAGCCAACAAAGGTAAATAAATACAGATAAATGGGATTGCATCAAACTAAAAAGCTCCTTCTCCACTCCTGTGTTCATTCCAGCACTATTCATAATAGCCAAGATATGGAATTAACCTAAGTGTCCATCAACAAATGAATGGATAAAAAAATGTGATATATATATATAGATAGATAGATAGATAGATAGATAAATGGAATAGTATTCATCCATAAAAAGAAGGAAATCCTGCTATTTGGATGAGTCTGAAGGACATTATGTTAAGTGAAATAAGCCAGGCCAAAAAGACAAATACTGCAGGATCTCACTCATGTGGAATCTAAAAAAGTTGATCTTATAGAAGTATGGAGTAAAATGGTGATTACCAGAGGCTGGGGTGTTTAGCAGAGAAGGAGAGATGGGGGAAATGTTGATCAAAGAATACATATTTACAGTTAGACAAACAGAAAAAGGTCAAGAGATCTACTGCACAGCATAGTAACTACAGCTAATGACGATTTACGGCATGCTTGAAAAATGCTGAGAGAGTGGATGTCATGTGTTCTCACCACAAAAAGGGTAACTATGTAAGATAATGCATTACTTAGCTCGATTTACCATTCCATTAGGTATAATACTTCAAAATATCATGTTGTGCATGATAAATACACACAATTTTATGGGTCAACCAAAAATAAAGAAATAAAAAAAGAAGACGATGACAAAGTCCCAGTTCAGGCAACAGGGAGACAACTACTTAGCAGAGGTGCTTAGAGAGAGGTTTAAGTACTAACTGAATGTCTGGGATCAGGTTAGTGCTTCTCTAAGTATCATTCAAGGACAAACTAAATTAGAACCACTGGCTTCGAAGTTCAGAAAATAATGCAAGTTCCTGAATCACTCTGGGTTCCGTGACTCCGAAGGGGACAATACTTGGGAATGTGCATTTTAACAAGTTTGCCAGGTGATTCTAACATACACTCAAGATTAATAACTAGATTGTTGATCTTTGAAGCTTCATCTATCACTTATCCTCTAATATCACTAAGCTGTCCAATAGTTTATCTGCTTTGATCATTTTATTTGTTGCTTCTGTGAGAAACTTACCCTAACTCAGGTTTCACTAACTTCTTCTCTGTCTATTGAAAGTCTATCCACTCCTTCAAGATGAGCTAAAATGAATAAGTGATTCTTTTCTGCGTTTCCAATCACATATGATCCCCGATTACTCTCAACCTGTGTATCACTACTTTGTACTACATCAACGGAACTTCTTACTGCAAAATGGAGTTAATAATACTCACCCATCATTATAAATACTTTGAGGGAAGGATCTCTGTCTCATTCCCCATTTTATTCTCATTGCCTTGCCACATACTTTGTTATAAACATAACTTGACAAATATTTGCTCAATGAATAAATGTCTTATATTATAGATATTTTGTGCTTACTAAAGTTTAAGTTCTTTGAAGACAGATGCTCATCTCTATCACTGTGGTCCTAGCACAGTGCTTAGATAGAGAAGGTCTGATAAACCCTGACTCAAACTAACTGATGAGTAACTGACATTTTCTTTTAGGGTTCTCAGGTAACAAGAAATTTTTACAAACAGTTGTCTCAGATAGTACCCACTATTACCTATTATAACTCCCACTAGCCTTAAATGCGTACCTTAATACTGTTTGAAAATGGCAAACATTGTTGCAGAAGAGAGGCAAAAGAGTAAAGACTCCTTTCTATAGAACAAGGACGGTGGTGACCATATATGAAGACAATGACAGGGCCCAAGTGCCATGTTTACTCTACTACTGGTATTTGTTGCCAAGTCTTGATTCATCCGTGATAATTTCTTTTCTATCCACCTCTCTTTTTCATTCTCATCTGACACTGACTGTTCTATGACCTGCATTCTGGAAAGTCACCATCAAGTTTCTAATAATCAAAACCAGTGGTCACTGATCCTTGGGTTTGCAAAGAAGTTTTAGTTCATGTACCTTAAAAACATTGCCTGCAGTGTCCGTGAGGAGAGAAGACCTAGATGTATTTTGTAATGTAAGTATCTTAAGAAGTAAAAATTTAAAAAGTCTTCATTCTTTCAAAACCTTAAAAAGTCCTCAGCCCTTCCAATGTAGAAGGGCTCTTTTACCTTATGCTTTTAATTGGAACTATTCTACCTGGTTCCATCCTCTACTCTGTTCCCTTTCTCCATTTTGTCCTTACAGATAGTAACAGGAACAATACTTCTACTAATAATAACTATCATTAATTGATATCACTAAACTACGTATTTTACAAACTGGTTAATTTTTATAAGACTATCATATTATTCTCCCTATTTTCAAATGAGGATACTTATCACCCCAAAAGGTCAGGTAACCCAGTCCCCAGAAGTATACCATTACTAAGGGATTAATCTGGGATTCCAATCCATATCTATTTAGTTCCAAAGCCAATATAGTATACCACTATGCTAAGCTGTCTCTTAATAATTAATAACTTTAATTACTATTGTAATCATTTTGAAACTTTGAAATTGCTAAGTTTAACAAAAGCCATGTTTTAGTACGATGAATCTAGTGGTGATGTTCAAGATGGATCGGAAGGAAATTAACTGGAGGTTGGAAAACCAATTAAAGATGTAATAATTTAGGCATGAGTCCATAATGGTCTACACTAGGATGCTGGCAATGAGAATGAAAAAAGAAGATGAACATAGGAGAAATTATGAGAGATGAATCAAAAGAACTTGGCAACTGCTTAAACACATGAAGAGGAAAGGAATCAAAGCTGATTTAAATTATAAGTCTGTGTGACTAAGAAACAAAAGGAGTGCCATGAAGTGAAATCAGTAAAACAAGGATAAGATCAGAGTTTACGGGGGAGAAAAATGATAAATTTCTTGTTACTATTACTGAAAGTAAAACAATGATATGACTTAGATGCAGGAAGGTGATCACTTTACAATACGTCTATCTCTAAAATAAGAGTAAAACATCATTCTGCCTTTTCCTTGATATGATGCTGAAAGTGAGGAAAAGGACACCAATTCACCTAAGAACACAGATCTCTGACTGGAGCAAATACTATTGTTTTCCTTGTATGCAGTCCCTTTCTCTTCCTAACTTGTAAAAAGTGCAATGCCTGCAAATTCCAACACCATTCATTCAAAGGAGATAGCTAATAGGTCTCATCTGTTTAGCTAGAAAGCATGTAACAGGTCCTTCATAAGGAGACCACAGACAATAGTTTGAGTGAACATTTATGCAAAGTAACGGATTAGTAATAGTTTTACACCAGCAGGGCTTCATGTCTCATTATTTTATACACACCACTAATAGAGTTTAGTATTAGAATTTGAAAAGGAACAGAAAATAGAAAGCTCTCCCCGTAGAATTTATTGTCATCTTTCAGCTATTATGGGTTTCACTATGGATTTCTATTCCAAGGCGTTATTCTTTGTTTTATTTTCAAAATGTGGCTCATACTTTTAAAATGGCTTTCTGGGAAACCTCTACATTTGCATGAATTCAAATGAAGCTCTGTTCTCTGTTGTCATCATTCTGCTTAGCAGCTTGTTACATATTTTATAGGGTTAGGAAGTGATTAACAATGGACTTCTCTACAGCATTCCATAAAACAACAAAATCACCAGTAAGGCTCAGCAAACATCCAGAGTGCTTTTAAGTATTTGGTTTTATCGTTTTTAAATGACAAGTTTTAAAAAAAATGCTATGATGTAGTTGAGGATGTAGCTACAGCAACACTCCTCTGACTGAGGACAGGCTGACAACTGGATAGATTCTGTGTGAAGAATGCCCCTTAGTTACTTAGCTCTTCAACATTCTCATGATATCCACTGGAACCTCAAATGTCCCTCTGCATATCATCCCAAATGGAGAGAGAAGATGAGAGAAGGAATTAAAATGCTACAACTGCTGGCCAGGTGCGGTGGCTCACGCCTATAATCCCAGCACTTTGGGAGGCCAAGGCGGGTGGATCACGAGGTCAAGAGATCGAGATCATCCTGGTCAACATGGTGAAAAGCCATCTCTACTAAAAATACAAAAATTAGCTGGGCATAGTGGCACGCGCCTGTAGTCCCAGCCACTCGGGAGGCTGAGGCAGATTTGCTTGAACCCAGGAGGCAGAGGTTGCGGTGAGCCGATATCGCCCTATTGCACTCCAGCATGGGTAACAAGAGCGAAACTCTGTCTCAAAAAACAAAAACAAAAACAAAAACAAAAATGCTGCAACTGCAATAACTGCTATATAAATAAATCAAGCTGCTTTTCGGAAGAAGGCATCAGAAAATGAAATAAGTTTCAAATACTGCAACAATGTTGAAGACACATTCCAAATCCAAACTTGTATTCTATATATTCAAGAAATAGAGCCATATACACCAGGTCATGCATCAGGACAAAAGTGGTTCCTTTTGTTGAGGGAGACAATAGAAAAAAAAATGCTAGGAAGTTTTTTAAAGGGGATCAAAAGGTGCAGTGATTAATGACTCTGATGTACTTCAAAATGAAAATTCTTCAAGCAAGTAGGTCTGGGTTTTAAGTAATTAACCTAACACTTGAACAATGGATTGTTACAAAATATAATGAAGTACAAAACACTGTCTGATAAATGTTAACTCAATGTTCATGTCCTCTAGTGGACACAGATATTTTATTGATTGCAAATGAGGACAAACTCTTAAAAAATGGGAGAAATATTTTATTATATGCCTTAATAGTTGAATTATTTTTGAGGCTAAAGAGCTTAAAGTTTGCATATGGAATGTTGAATCATAAAGCACAGAAAACTGTCCCACTCTTAAGAAAATTCAACTTTAAAGACATCTTTAGCTCTCTCCAGTCCCTGCCTCCAAGATGACAAAGAAAAGAAGTAAAATGGTCGTGCCAAAAAGGGTCGTGCCCACATGCAGCCTATTTGCTGCATGAACTGTGCCTGATGCGTGCCCAAGGACAAGACCATTAAGAAATTCGTCATTCGAAACATAGTGGAGGCCAAAGCAGTCACGGACATTTCTGAAGCGAGCGTCTTTGATGCCTATGCACTTCCCACATTGTAAGTGAAGCTACATTACTGTGTGAGTTGTGCAATTCACAGCAAAGTAGTCAGGAATCGATCTTGTGAAGCCCGCAAGGACCGAACACCCCTATCCCAAATTGGACCTGCAGGTGCTGCCCCACGAGCCCCACCAAAACCCCTGTAAAGAGCTGAGTCCTGAAAAGAATGAAGACGGACTATTACCTGGAGAAAAATAAAATGGAAATTGTACTTAAAAAAAAAAATATTTCAGAGTGGTTAAGAAGCATCATTACCATAATTAAATAGATTATATGTGGTGGCTCATGCCTGTAATCCTAGCACTTAGGAGGACACATGAGGCTGGCCTGAGACCACAAGTTTGAGACCAGCCTGGGCAAAACAGTAAAACCTCATCTCTACAAAAAAGTTTAAAAACTAGTGGGGCATGGTGGTGTGTGCCTGTTGTCCTGGCTATCTGGGAGGCTAAGACGGGAGAATTGCCTGAACCCAGAGGTTTGAGGCTGCAGTGAGTTATGAATGATCATGCCACTGCATTCCAGCCTAGGAGACAAAGCAAGACTGTCTCTTTAAAAAAAAATTAAATTAAATTAGATTAAATATTGGAAATAATAATTCAAGTTCATGATAAAATGAAACCTCATTTAACAAAAGCTAATATAAATGAAGAGAATTCATACATTATCAGCTTAAAGAATGTCATTGCCATCTGGACTGTCCAAGAAGAACCAACACTTCCTATAACAAGACACCTCTTTTTGGAAAGAAGAATAAAACTGATTTTTGTTGGCCTGCCAGCACAACAAGCATTATAATGAAACAAACAAACAACCAAATAAAGATGTACTCAATATGTAAAGAGGATTGTCCATGATCTTTTTGCTTTCGTTTTAAGTTTATTTTAAAATTTACAGATAGTAAAAGTCCTCCTTTTGGTGTACTATTCTATGAGTTTAAAAAATGCACAGACTCATGTACTTACCACCACAATCACAAAAGCGCTCCATTACCCCAAAACTTGTGCTGCATTTTGGTAGTGAAATTCTCACCTCACCCTTAACCCTGGCAAACACTGATCTGCTTTCTATTGCTATCATTTTGCCTCATTTTTTTTCTTTTGAGATGGGGTCTTGCTTTATTGCCCAAGCTGGTCTTGAACTGCTGTGCTCAGGTGATCTTCCTAACTCAGCCTCCGGAAGCATTGGGATTACAGGTGTGAGCCACCGAGCCTGGCCTTATTTTGCCTTGTACAGAATGATATATAAATGGAATCATACGGTATGTAGCCTTTTGAATCTTGCTTTTCTCACTTAGATTCATCCATGCTGTTGTGCTGTAAGCTGCTCATTCCTTTTTATTGCGAGTAGTATTCCGTAATACGGATATACCACAGATTGTTTATCCAGTTATTGAGATTGTTCATTCATTTATCAATTGAAGGGGTATTTGGGATAAAACCAGTTTTTGTCAACTTCTTTTCTGTTTTTGTTTTTTTTTTTGAGACAAAGTCTCACTCTTGTCACTCAGGCTGGAGTGTAATAGCGCAATCTCAGCTCACTGCAACCTCCGCTTTCTGGGTTCAAGCAATTCTCCTGCCTCAGCCTCCCGAGTAGCTGGGATTACAGGTACCCACAACCACGCCCGGCTAATATTTGTATTTTTAGTAGACACAGGGTTTTGCCATGTTGGCCAGGCTGATCTTGAACCCTTGACCTCATGTGATCCACCACTTCGGCCTCTCAAAGTGTGCTGGGATTACAAGCGTGAGCCACCATGCCTGGCCACCCCCCCTTTTTTTTTTTTTTGTTTTGAGACAGAATCTCGCTCTGTAGCCAGGGCTGGGGGGGCAGTGGTGCAATCTCGGCTCACCCTCCGAGGATCAAGCAATTCTTCTGTCTCAGCCTCCCGGGTAGCTGGAATTACAGGCACCCACCTCCGCGCCTGGCTAATTTTGGTATTTTTAGTAGAGACACAGTTTCACATGTTGGCTGGGCTGGTCTCGAACTCCTGATCTCAAATGATCTGCTCACCTCAGCCTCCCTAAGAGCTGGGATTACAGGCGTGAGCCACCGTGCCCGGCTTGTTTTTGTCAACTATTAATAATGTTGTTATAAACATCCTTATTCAGGTTTTTGTGTGAACGTACAAATTTCATTTGTCGAAGGAGTGAAATGGCGGGGTCACATGTAGGTTTATGTTTAACTTTATAAGAACAACTATTTTTCCAAAGCGGTTATACCATTTTGCATTCTTACCAGCAGATTCCAGATGATCCCCCATCCTTGACAGGACTTGGTATTATCAGCTATTTTGTTAATAAAGTCATTCTAATAGCTGTGTGATCATTATCTTATAATGATTTTTGTTACCTCAGTGTGGTTTTAATCTGCATCACCCTAATGACTAATGATACATGTGTTTGATTGCCATCTGGATATCTTTCTGCCTGTTCAAATATTTGCCCTCTTTTCTTCAAAAAATTGGGTTTTCTGTTTAGTTACTGTTGAGTTTTGAGAGTTCTTTATATATTTTGGGTATAAATCCTATGTCATATATCTGGTTTGCAAATATTTTCCCCCCAACCTAGTCTTTTTTACTTATCTTCTCAATTATCAGCTGTTTAAAGAAATGCATCATTCCCCTGCTCAAATAGTTTGCCATACCCTTTCACTAAATTGGCCTAGCATTATAATAAGGACTTTGAAGGAAATAAATACAGTGACATGATAAAGATAGGGTTATCAGGAAAGAGTCTCTAAGGTGATATTTACAAACTAAGATCTAAATGATGAGAAGCCAGAGAAAAGATTATCTAGGCAGAGAGATGAGCAAAGCAAAAGCACTGGAGTGGGGAAAAGGTAGGCAAGTTCAAGGAAGAGAAGGTAGAACATCCTGGCTGGAGCTCAATCAGGGAAGCAGAATGAGAAACGTGATGGAGACCAAGAAGCAGAGGCAGGAAGCAAACTATTTAAGGTCACATAGGCCTTGGAGGGGTTTGGAGGTGAGACACCATTGAAGAGTTTTAAGCAGAGAGTAATTTGATCCTCCTTAAGAAAATTTCTCTGGCCGCCACATAAAAACTTTACTGGAGGAGTAAGCAGGAAGACCAGTTAGAAGGCTCCCAGTCTGGGCAAGAAATGACAACTACAGTGGTGGTAGTACAACTCAATTGCAGTAGATGGATTTCAGGTATATTTTAGAGTTAAAACCAACGACTCTCCAAAGGACTGAAATGTGGAGAGTTGATTTTTATTTTTTTTGAGATGTCATTTCACTCTGCAGCCTCCACCTCCGAGGATCAAGTGATTCTCCTGCCTCAGCCTTCTGAGTAGCTGGGATTACAGGCACCCACCACTGCGTCTGGCTAACTTTTGTATTTTTAGGAGAGACAGGGTTTCACCATGTTGCCCAGGCTGGAGTGCAATGGCACAATCTCGGCTCACCACAACCTCCACCTCCCAGGTTCAAGCGATTCTCCTGCCTCAGCCTCCCAAGTCAAGTAACTGGGATTACAGGTATGCACCACCATGCCCCGCTAATTTTTATATTTTTAGTACACATGGGGTTTCACCGTGTTGGCCAGGCTGGTCTTAAAAACTCCTGACCTCATGATCCACCTGCCTTGGCTTCCCAAAGTGCTGGGATTACAGGTGTGGGCCACTGCATCAGCCTTTTTTTTTTAAAGGTAGGATCAATCATGAGTCCTAAGCTTAGGACCAAAATATAGGATAAATAATAGTGACATTTAGTGGGATGGAGAATAACTGATTGGAGGAGTGAAAAATCAAGACTTCCATTTGGGAAGTTTTAGATGCCTAAGAGATAGCACAGCAGAGATTTTAAGTCAATGGCTAGAACACAATGGAGAGAGGCCTGGCCAGAGAGATTAAATTTGACAGCTAGAAGCATATACATGTATAAGAAAGGAGAACATAAGTAGAGAAAATAGGGAGTTCAGTCAAGCTCTTAAGCACTCCAACATCATACTGAAATATCAGTTTACATGTCTCTCCCCCAACTGGTCTGTTAGTTCTTCAGATGCACAGATCATGTCTTTTTCATATCTGTAATTAATGAATCCTGTTGCCTGATACTTAACAAGTGCTTATTAAGTGTTGCGGAACTCACAGAGGCATGATAGGGAAGTTGGCATCATCATGTGTGTGGTGTATAAGGATCGGTGAAGACAAGCAACCCTAAGGAGACTGTAGTCCCAAAGAGCAAGCTTTATGTGCCATATCCATGATGGGCAACTAGTCTCTCAAGCAAAAAGGAGCCCTTAAAAACAGCAGATTATTGTTTCCTATAACACAATTGGGAAAAAAAAAACAGACTAACATATTTGTTTGCAAGTAAAAGAAATCACTTTTCACCCAGAACTATTCTGAGGGTTCTCTTTTCTACTAATTTTAAATTGCTACCTGCAAAATGAGTTCTTTTATTAGAGTTTACAAGCTAATAGGTCAGATAACTGGGCTAAATTGAGACTGAATATCTTTGATTTGACGATCTGAGTATGAACAACCTCTTGTGTTCCTAAGAATACAAAAGGACCCAGTAGTCCCTGCACTGTTACCCTCCATTCCTTCCACATTTGATTTGTCCTCTCAAAAGACTCAGGAAATAGCCTTCCCTAAAAGGCTTAGAAAATAGCCTAAACAAAAGCTCAGGATAATCCTATCATGATATAAGATTCCCCTCCTCAACAGTTTAGCTTTACTGGAAGGAAAAATGTAACGTAATAACTCAGCAAAAAATAAAATAGATCCCTAACAGGAGAAACTCCTAACCAAAGATACCCGAAATCATTCTAGCAGTTTTCAAAATATACTGTGAGTTTTCACTGTCGCAACATATTTCTACACAAACAACACACACAAAAATCTCACTTTGTGGTCAGAAGCAAGGTCATTTTGATTATTTGGAAAATGGAAAATGGCAATTTACCACTTACATGAATAATGTTAAATTGAAGAACATATTGATTCTCTTTCCCCCTCCTTATAACAAATGAGAATACACAAAAAATTTAAGTATGACATAAAAAGGCCATCTTTGCCAGATGAATACTTTAATTATATGACACTAAATGTCCTATTTAAGGTATTATTTCAAAGATGGAATTCATGTTATGTAAAAGTCTGACCATGGTTTAATTTTTTATTTATTTTTATTTTTGGGAGACAGAGTCTCACTCTGTTGCCCAGGCTGGAGTTAGTTCATTGGCATGATCTCGGCTCACTGCAACCTCTGCCTCCTGGGTTCAAGCAATTCTGCCTCAGTCTCCCAAGTAGCTGGGATTATAGGCGCCCGCCACCACACCTGGCTAATTTAGTATTTTTAGTAGAGACGGTGTTTCACCATGTTGGCCATGCTGGTCTCAAACTTCTGATCTTAGTGATTCCCCGCCTCAGCCTCCCAAAGTGCTCGGATTACAGGCGTGAGCCATGTGCCTGGCCATGACCATCCTTTTATAACAAAGACGTTTATCCCTGAATATCCATGAGCTCTCCTACAATTCTCCAGCTAGCTTGCAGTTAGGTGAAGCTGTGTAACTGGTTCTGGCCAAGGGGCTGCGAGTTAAAGAACATGTCACTTTCATGCTGAAAAATTTAAATGCTGGTGTACGAATCATCAACTCTGGCTTCCCATGCTGCAGTGCTGAAGGAAGCTACATGTTCTAGTTGGTACAGCTATAAGAGGGTAGAGCCTCCATCAGCCTGGGTCCCTGAGAGACAGGAACAGAATCTTGACCTATGGCAGATATGTAGTGTCAACAAGAAAGACTTCTGTTATGCTAAGTTACTGAGATTTTGTTTTTGCTGCTGTTATTACAACACAGCTTAGCCTATCCTTACCAATATACCTTCAAAGTTGAAAACTATGTTCATAATTTGGTCAAAAAACCCACTTCACACTACACACGTACATTTAATTTGCAAGTATAATTATTTACAAAGACTATTTCTTTTAAAGTAAAAGTCAATATGTAGCCTTTGATTTTAAAAGAGCTATTTTATTTCTTATTGTGACCTCCAGAATTGATTTGTCTATTTTCATTTACAACATTATGTAGAGTTTTAGCTTTATATTATTTCATTTGTTTCATCATCTTAGAGGATCATCTCAAGCTAGCTTATGATATAAATTTCAATTAGAAAATCCTAGGAAAACAGTCTCTTTAATGGAGTGGGAAGTCAATGCTAATACAATTATTTCAGGGAGATAATCTGTTTGCATTTTAACACGTAAGTTAACAGACTTCTCTGTTATGATACTAAACTTCCAAGGATCTGCATCTAAATCTTAGGCAGTAAGAAAATGTAAACAATCATATTTCTATAATACATGAGTTTCTCTGTACTGTATATTTAAGTTCTGTGTTTTCTTCTATTCCAATTTAGCAATATCACAGCAATCATCAAACGGTTGGATCCGAGAAATGATGAAACCAGTCTGCCCCTGTGTCATTTCTGCCCAGGAATCTGACAACACATTCCTATTTGTTTTTTGGTTAGTACCAACATTAGTCTGAACATCACTATGCACACTGCAGTTGCATATTTATTTCCCCTTCCAAGAGAAAAAAGAATTTACTAGTGTAATATAAGAACAATAGGACACTCTAAACTAATAGCTAGTGAATTTATAATAAACAAAAAGAAATGTTTCTCCATATACCATGTAGACACTCAGCCAATCCACTGAATGTGTTACTAATCATTTCACAGTCAGGGTTTTTTAAAGGCTGGATAACTTAATAATTAATGAAATCTTTAATGTTTGTCACCTAACTATGAAAGTAATTAAATTTGGTTCTTCAAGAAATCGCCTCCCTGGTTCTAACCAGGCATTTCACGCTCACTCCGTTTACCCTCTTGGGGTAAACAGAATGGCACAGTAAGTTTTATAGTTATAGATCTCATATTCCCTTCTTAAGGAAAGTGAAGTTTTTGTTTGCTTTTAACAACTTTGTTAAGGATTAACGGAAATAAACTGCACATATTTGAGGTGAACAATTTGTTAATTTTTGACAAGTAAAATCATCCCCCACAATCAGGATAATGAATATATCCATCACCCCCAGAAGTTTCCTTGTGCCATTCTGTAATGCTTCCTTCTCATATCTCTCCACTCCCTACCTCTGTTTCCAATCTGTAGTGCCTTCTGACACTATAAGTTATTCTGATGTTTCTAAAATTTTATATAAATGAATCATACAGTATGTATTATTTTTTGTTTGGCTTACTTCACTCAATATAATTATTTTGAGGTTCATCCATACTGTTGCATGAATCAATAGTTCATTCTTTTTTTATCATTTAGTATTTTATTGTACACAATAAATTATAACACAATTCCATTTTTCCCTTTATCTGTTGATGAACATTTTGGGTTGGTTCTAGTTTTGCCTATTAAAAATGCAGCTGCTATGAACATTTATGCGTAAGTCTCTGTATGGATATATGCTTTCTCTTCTAAATACATAAGAGTGAAATGGCTGAATCATATGTAGGCGTATGTTTAACTTTTTAGGAAACTGCCAAACTGTTTTCCTATGCAGTTATACCATTTTAGATTCCCATTAACAGAGCAGCAGAGTGTTAGAGCTACAGTTCCTTCATATCCTCTCCAATACTTAGCACGGTCAGTTTAAAAAAAACTAATAGGTACGTACTGGCATCATATTTTAGCTTTAATTTGCATTTCCCTAACATCTAATGATGTTGAATACCTTTTCATCTGTTTATTTGCCACTCATATATCCTTTTGGGTGAAGAATCAGTTCAAACATTTTGCCTTTTTTTTCCCCTGAGGTGTTTATGTTGTTGAATGTAAGCATTCTTCACATGTTCTTTATCAGATTTGCAAATGTTTTCCCCCAGTTTGTAACTTATCTTTTCATTCTCTTAAAAGTGTCTTTAGAGGGGCAAGAGGTTTTACATTTGATGAAGTCCAATTTTTCAGTTTTTTTCTTTTATGAATTGTTCTTTTGATGATATATCTTAAACACATTTGACTAAACAAGAGAAAACAAAGGTTTTCTCTTATGTTTTCTTTTTCCTAAAGAAAGTTTATAATTTTAGGTTTTACATTTAGATCAATAATCCAGTTGGGGTCAACTTTCGTCTATAGTACAAGGCATGAATTTGAAGTTCATTTTTACATGTGAATATCCATTTGTTGAAAATATTTTCTTTTTCCACTGCCTTTGTACCTTTGTTGAAAATCAGTTGTCCATAATTGTGCAGGTCTACCTCTAGGCTCTCTATTCTGTTCCATTATCTTTTATATGAATACTATACTGTTTTGAGTAAGGTAGGTTTATAATAAATCTTTAAGTCAGGTAAATGTTAGGTCACTAGTTTGTTTTTTTCAAATTCATTTTGACTAATCTGGCTTCTTTGCATTTCCATATAAATTCGAAAATAAGCTTATCATTTTCTTCAACAATGCCTGCTGGGATTTTACTGGAATTATATTGAATCTACGGATAAATACTGGGAGAGCCAAAAACCTTATAATACTGAGTCTTCTGATCCATACACAATCTCTCTATTTCTCCAAGTATTTTTTTTTTTTTTTTTGAGATAGAGTCTTACTCTGTTACCAGGCTGGAGTGCAATAGGGTGATCTCGGCTCACTGCAATCTCCACCTCCTGGATGCAAGCGATTCTCCTGCCTCAACCTCCCGAATAGCTGGGACTACAGGTGCCCGCCACCAAGCCCAGCTAATTTTTGTATTTTCAGTAGAGATGGGGTTTCACCATGTTGGCCAGGATGATCTCGAACTCCTGACCTTGTGATCTACCTGCCTCAGCCTCCCAAAGTGCTGGGATTACAAGCGTGAGCCACTGTGCCTGGTCTTTTTTTTTTTTTTTTTTCCCCCTGAGACAGGGTCTCACTCTGTCACTCAGGCTGGAGTGCAGTGGTGCTATCTCAGCTCACTGTAACCTCCACCTCCCAGACGCAAGCTATTCTCCCATTCAGACTCCTGAGCAGTTAGGACTACAGGCGCATGCCACCACACCCAGCTAGTTTTTTTTATTTTTTGCAGAAACAGGGTTGTGCTATGTCGTCAAGGCTGGTCTCTAACTCCTAGGCTCAAGTGATCTGCTTGCCACAGCCTCCCAAAGTGCTGGGATTACAGGCATGAGCCAATGCACCTGGACTTGCATATCTTTTATCAGATGTTTCCCCTAAGTATTTCAAATCTTTTGATGCTATCGTAGTTTTAACAATTACAATTTTTTTTTTTTTTTTTTTAAAGACGGGGTTTCACCATGTTGGTTAGGCTGGTCTTGAACTCCCAACCTCTCAGGTGATCCACCTGCCTTGGCCTCCGAAGTGCCTGGATTATAGGCGTGAGCCACCACACCCGGCCTAACAATTACAATTGTTGATTGTTTGTGGATAGCATACAGAAATACAATTGATTTTTGTACAATGATTTGTATCCTGCCACTTGCTAAATTCACTTATTAATTCTGTGGATTCCACTGGATTTTCTGCATAGATGATGATGTCTGAGAATTAAAAACAGTTTTATTTCTTCCTTTCCAATTTGGATGCCTTTTACTTCTCTTCCTTGTCTCACTGCATTAGCTAGAACTTCTATTCCAGTACAATGCTGAATGGAAGACATGAAAGTGGATATCCCTAACATAGTCCTGACATTAGGAGGAGAGTATTCAGTCTTTTGCCATTAAGTTAACTGCCGGATTTTTATAGAGCCCTTTATCAGTTTTAGGAAGTTTTCTTATGTTTCTCATTTGCTGGTATTTATTGGGAGTAGGTGTTAGATTTTACAAAATTCTTTTTTTGCTTCTATTAAGAAGATCACATGATGTTTAGCTTATGTTACAAATAAGCTAAACTGTGTTCCTTCTACCCCCTCATTCATTCGTTACAGTCTTAAACCCTGGTACCTGAGAAAGTGACTGTATTTGGAGACAGACTTTAAAAGGTAACTAAGCTGGGCATGGTGGCTCATGCCTGCAATCCCAGCACTTTAGGAGGCCGAGGAAGGCAGGTCGCTTGAGTCCAAGAGTTGGAGACCAGCCTGGCCAACATGGCAGAATCCCATCTCTACAAAAAATACAAAAATTAGCCAGACATGGTGGTGTATTACTGTAGTCCCAACTACTTGGGAGGTTGAGACAGAAGAATCATCTGAGCCAGGGATACAGGAGTTGCAGTGAGCCAAGACTGCACTACTGAACTCCAGCCTGGGGAACAGAGTGAGACCTTGTCTCGAAAAAAAAAAAGTAATTAACTGAAAATGAGCTCGTTAGGGTGCGCTCTAATCTAATATGAGAAGTGTCCTTATAAGAAGCAATGAGGACACAGAAAGTCACACACAGAGGAGTGATCATGTGAGAGTACAGGAGGAAGGCAGCCATTTGCAAGCCAAGGAGAGAGAACACAGAAGAGATCAAACTTGCCAATGCCTTAATTTTGGACTTCTAACCTCCAGAGTTGTGAGAAAATAAATTTCTGTTGTTGTATCTATCTAATTTATGATATATTGTTATGGCAGCCATGACAAACTAATAGTTTTTTTTAATATACTAAGTTACACTGATTGTTAAACCAGCCTTGCATTCCATGAAAAAAAAAAAAAACACTTGGAAGAGTTATCCTTTTTATGGATTGTTGGATTCATTTTGTTAAAATTTTAAAATTCTGTGTTTCATGAGGAATATTGGTCTATAAGTTTCTTTTTCTTTTCTTTTGTTTTGTTTTTTTTTTTTTGAGATAGAGTCTCACTCTTTCACCCAGGCTGGAATGCAGTGGCATGATCTTGGATTACAGGTGCCCGCCACCACGCCTGGCTAATTTTTGTATTTTTAGTAGTGATGGGGTTTTGCCATGATAGCCAAGCCAGTCTTGAACTCCTAACCTTAGGTGACCCGCCTGCCCTGGCTTCCCAAAGTGCTGGAATTACAGGCATCAGCCATTGTGCCCGGCCTATGATTTTCTTTTTGTGTAATATCTTTGCCTAGTTTTGGAAGTAGGGTAATGCTGGGCTCAGAGACTGAACTGGGAAATATTCCCTTCTGTTCAATTTTTCTGGAAGAATTTATGTAGAATTAATATCATTTATTCCTTAAATATTTAGCAGAATTCATCAGTAAAACCATCTAAGCCTGCTGTTTCTCGGTGGAAAATCTTTTACCTTTAAATTCAATTTTTTGCCCATGTGTGGCGGCTCATGCCTGTAATCCCAACACTTTGGGAGGTGAAGTCTTGAATTCAGCAGTTCAAGACCAGCCTAGGCAACATAGTGAGACCTCATCTCTACTAAAATTAAAAAAAAAAAAAAAATAGCTGGGTGTAGTGGTGTGTGCCTGTAGTCCCAGCTACTTGGGAGGCTGAGGCAGAGGGATAACTTGAGCCTGGGAGGTTGAGGCTGCAGTGAGCCCTTGTTGTGCTACTGCATGCAGTCTGGGCAACAGACAGAGATTCTGTCTCAAAAACACAAAAAATCAATTTTTTTTTTTTTAGACAGAGTCTTGCTCTGTCGCCAGGCTGGAGTGCAGTGGTGCAATCTTGGCTCGCTGCAACCTCCGCCTCCTGGCTTCAAGCAATTCTCCTGCCTCAGCCTTCCGAGTAGGTGGGACTACAGGCACGTGCCATTATGCCCAGTTAATTTTTGAATTTTTAGTAGAGACAGGCTTTCAGTATGTTGGCCATGATGGTCTCTATCTCTTGTCCTTGTGATCTACCTGCCTTGGCCTCCCAAAGTGCTGGGATTACAGGCGTCCACCACTGTGCCTGGCCCAATTTCTTTAATATATATGGTTATTTCAGTTATTTATTTCTTCCTGAGTCTCAGAATCTCACTCTGTTGTCCAGGTCAGAGAGCAGTGGCGTGATCATGGCTCATTGCAGCTCCAACCTCCCAGGCTCAAGCAATCCTCCCATCTCAGCCTCCAGAGTAGCTGGGACTACAGGTGCATGTCACCATGCCCAGCTAAGGTGGGGGTCTCACTATGCTGTCCAGGCTGATCTCGAGCTCCTGTTTTCAAGTGATCCTCCTGTCTCACGTTCCCAAAGTGCTGGGACTACATGAATGTCACCCACTGTGCCCAGCCAATAATTTTTATCTTTTAATAAAATCTGTCTATTATAACTAAGATGTCTAATTTATTAGCATAAAGTTGTTCCAATTACTCTTTATTAGTCTTTTAATATCTATGGAATTTGTTCTAATGTCAAAATCTCTAAAGTTGACTGAAAATCTGAGCTCCATGCTTCCTTTTCCTTTTTTCTTTTTTTGAGACAGAGTTTCACTCTTGTCACCCAGGCTAGAGTGCGATGGAGCCATGTTGGCTCAATGCAGCCTCCACCTCCCAGATTCAAGAGATTCTCCTGCCTCAGCTTCCCGAGTAGCTGGGACTACAGGCATGCATCATTTAAGCCCAACTAATTTTGTATTTTTTTAGTAGAGACAGGGTTTCACCACGTTGGTTGGGCTGGTCTCAAACTCCTGACCTCAGGTGATCCACCCTCCTCAGCCTCCCAAAGTGCTGGGATTACAGGCCTGAGCCACCACACCTGGCCCCTTTTGTTGGTTTGTGGTCTTGAACTAAAACTTCAAAGTATTTCGCCATATGTACAATTCTGATACAAAACTGGATAAAATATTTTAGAACATGCACATAATTTATGTACTAAACTGTAATGGTTTAATATTTTAAAAATACAAAAATCAAGGTAGAAAAGCCAAAGAGGTAGAGTTGTGGGGTAGAATAGTGCTAACCCCAAAGAATGAATAGTCACCTTGAATGAACAGAGCTAGAAATAAATACCTGCCACTCATTGTAAAATCTGGCATCTTTCAATCACCTTTTTAATTTTTTTTTGAGATGGAGTTTCGTTCTGCTGCCCAGGCTGGAGTGCAGTGGTGCAATCTCAGCTCACTTCAATCTCTGTCTCCTGGGTTCAAGCGATTCTCCTGCCTCAGCCTCCTGAGTAGTTGGGATCTCAGGTACCTGCCACCACGCCTGGCTGATTTTTGTATTTTTAGTAGAGAAGGGGTTTTACCATGTTGGCCAGGCTGGTCTCGAAGTCCTGACCTCAAGTGATCTGCCTGTCTCAGCCTCCCAAAGTGCTGGAATTACAGGCGTGAGCCACCGTGCCCCTCCTCAATTACATTTTCAAGACAACTAGATATCTGGAACATCACTCATGCCTAGGGGAGCCCTATTATTGATAAATTAAAAATCCCAAAATTCAAGAGCCATTAACAGCAACAAATAAGCAAACATATGAGAGAATCCACTAAACTTCAGTCAATAAATCAGGGAACACTGACATTAGAATGTGCTAATGAGAGAACTGATTAAACAAAAAAAAATACAAATGGCAGGTTTTCCTATTTGTGGTCCTGAATTAAAACAAATAAAAATAATTACAGAATTAAAAGAAATTATTACGACAATTTCCGAAAACCACAAAGAAAGAATGCTATAGAAAAGGATCTCATTCTATTTTTGTTCCTTTTAGTTTTGGTTTTCAGAAACCCCCAGACCCTTCTTTTCCTCAAAGTTTCTCCCCCTACACCTAGGAGAGAGGACGCTTGTCATTTTCATGTGAACAAATATAAAAACTATTTATCTGTTTGGAATTTATGTTCTGTTAGAGTCTATGCATACAAATACCTTAGTAATAAAACCAATATAAAAATCACAGAAATTACCTCCCCCCATATTAGGCCACAATACCAACTTAGATATTATTCAAGTATACTAGAGATAATTTAAGTCAGGTCACAGAAAGAGTTACAAGAAATTGCTAAGCAATTTATGCCATCCATATCCATAGCTTCGGCTTGCACAGCATCAGCTGAGAAGGTGACCTGTGCCGTGTACCACCACTCCACATTCTTACCTGCCTCCTGGACAAAATCACTGGTATCTTGTGGATACTTCAGTTACAATCTATTCAAGAGATTCATCAAAATGCTTTCTCCTCCCTCCTCTTGAATTCTCTATTTCTATTCTGGCTCCACAATTTTCCTAAATGACCCAAGCTTTAAAACTTCATCATCTTTGACTCCACTCCTACTTCTTCGCTCTGCTTCTACTCTACTTTGACTCCACTCTACTTCCATCCTCCTCTGTAGATTCTATTTCCAAAATGTCATTCAAATCTGAACTTTCCTTCATATTTCCAAGTTCAGGGCCTCATTATAATACCTTACTTTTTTTTTTTCTTTAAACAGCTTGATTTAGGTGTTACTGGCATATATAAACTGAACATATTTAAAGTGGCTCTACCTTTGCTTTTTATAGGTAATTCCAATAGAATTTCTGAATTCCAGTTTCTTTGTACCCTCTATCCCTCATTCTAATCTCTTTTACTCATGACTTCCCAGTACATCTTTCTTAAACTCTTGGCCTCAATTTTCCCACCTCGGCCTCCCAAAGTGCTAAGATTACAGGTGTAAGCCACTACACCCAGCCCCCCCAGCACATCCTTCTAAAGCACAGTCTGACTGGGTAATTTCCTAGTTTTCAATCTTCAAGATCAGCTACCATATAAATTCAACCCCTCTTGTGTGGCACATTCGAAGTTCTATTCTGACCCCAACCTATATATCAACCTTATTTCCTACTCTTCCCTACATACCTCACATGCACCTTATATTGCAGCCAAACTGAAGCACTTGCCATTTCCTAAATATGTCCTTTCTCACTCCTATCACTTTTTCCAGAAATATATTCTGCCTCACCTGTCTAAAGAAATCCCATGCATCTTTCAAGGTCTAGCACAAATATTGTTAGGAAACTGTACCTGCAAATACGGGCTTCCTTCCTCTAAACTCCTAGGGCATTTGTATTTCTATTACCTCACTTAATTCACATTGCTTTATTATTTTACATCTATCAAAGTGTAAGCCCCTTGAAGGCAGAAATCACGTTTTAGTCTCCTCTGTAACTCTCAAGTTTCCCTAGGATAATCCTTTAAAATTCAACTCAAAAGAGATCAAATCATCTACTATATACAGTACACCCAGAAAAGATACTCAAACATTTGGTGAATGAACCAATGAATGAGTATCACAACCTTAGAATATAAAACTTTTTAAATAAAATAACGTGTACAGATAGAAATACAGTTTCTATATCCCTCCTCAAAGTTTGCTTTACCTCTCTCTAAGCAAAGCTTCTCTCAGCCTCACTCCCCAGCCAAAATAGTTAACTTTGACTATGCAAGGAAAATCCCCAGAGGAAAGATTTGGGAGATTATTAAAACATTTTGAAAAAACCATGAAAGGAATTCCAATCCTTAAGAAGGAAATAAGATATCATATGTCAGCCCTACTAATCTTGTTGGGATGTTTGTAAAAACCTAAAGTTGCATTAAAAAAAGGCCTATTTTGAAACTTATAAATGATGAATAAGTAAATAATTTGAATGAGGCAAAAGCAGTGGATGACCTACCTCACCATATTTAACTGGCTTTCAGTAGTGCTTTTATATCCCTCAGCTCCAAATAAAAGTCTCTAGGAACTTTCTTAACCATGTGTCCTGAGGAGTACAAAATGGGGGATCAGGGCACTTAAGGAACCCACTCTTAAAATACCCTGCATGATTCGTGGCATCAAAGCCTCCCTGTCTTTTAAGAGACTTTGTTAGAGGACCATTACATAGACACCAGGATTTTGTCATCTGAGTAGTTTTAATTTGAATTGCACAAATATCACTTAATTTTCACCTTGAAATACAGCACCTCTATTCCACAGCCACATATTTTGCCCTTTCAATAAACTCTCACTCTCACTTTCATTTCTTATATGCCACATACTATTTCAGACTTGAGATAGTTGGAAGCCATACAAAGTATTTTAATACTTATTTCAAAATTGAGCATGTACACAAGAATTTAGAATTATCTCAAAATTGTATCACTGTCAGAATATACTACAAAATACTTCCTCAGAAAACAAAAGACATCAAAATAACATCCTGGGGACCAGACTGATCCTCCTAAATTTCCAACAATTTCCAAAGAGAAAACAGAGAAAGAAAAGAGAAGGAAAATTTTAGTGAGTGGTAAATTTCAATTCCTTATTAAAGACATAAATACGTTTTGTTGCCAGTAATCCTTAAGGTCTCTAAAGACTGTGGTGCTTTGCAGTTGTTAAACGGGCTTTGTTCTCTTTTCTATAAGAACAGAAGAAATAACCACAGGAGGAGAGAAAATAACAAAGTGGAGAACCTAGCCATGAAATGCAGTCCAATCTTCACATTTATCATCCAGGCCAGTACAGACCTGTGTATGCACTGGCCAAGCTGAGATGGGAGGACAACCATGATCCTGGCCACAGAAGTTTATCTAGCCAAAAGATGTCTTGGTCTTGAAAATGGAAGCATAGGTTGAAGATGGACTGGATTATAGCTAAAGGAATTGCACACAATGCCCTGTCTGTGGATATAAAGGCTGGTTAGGAAGGGTTGGTTTTATTGTGAACTCAGAAAATAGGACCTTTGTAGAAATCCTTTATCACTCAGATTGCATCCCATTTATCCTAGTGATCTACTGGTTAGCTTTCAGAAAATACTTCAGCGTTTTAATGTGAACATTTTTGAAGTTTCTAAGTAAAACAACCAACAGGAGAAGAACTGGCCTTCTTCTCAGCAAGAAAAGAGTGTGTGCCTCTGCAGAGCAGGTGATGATAGCATGAGACGTCTAAAGGCATGGTGAGTAGCACTCTGCTGATAAAGCACCCTTTACACTTAGTCTGCCTTCAGAAGAGAAGAGCATCAGAAGCCCTCCTGCCTCAGTCCAACGGGCCAAGCAAAATGCCATGAGTATCAACTAGAAAGTGCCACCTCAGAAGCCTTTAAAATCATATTTAATTATACGATTCACTGCTGCTTCTTTAACATGCACTGAACGGAGTAGTAAATTAGAAAAGATCAGTTTTCCAAGATTCATTTGCTACATTAAAATTCCTTGGGAGTTGTTTATAAAAAATCTTCATCACAAGATGATGACTTTTGGAGCTCTAGGGAACATGTAAATATAGGATGGTAAACTTACCATAGCATCACTATTTTAGGGGCAGAATCAGTGGCCTTAATTTTCTGCAAATGTTAAACAAGTTGTAAGATATTCCATTTATAAAAATGGCTATCAAATCTTAACATACCCTTAAAAAGTGATAAAAGTTCAGCTCTGGGTGACCTAATTGGCAACTTAAATCAGTCTATTTTGAAGGCACAATAATCTTTTCAACTGGCCAGCAAGTAGCAACTTTGGGTTTACTGGGTGGTACACGGCAATGATGTTTCTGTCAAAGCAAGGAAGATGATGTCAGTGCATAGTCTGCCTCACCCAAGGAATCCAACTTGCTAGGACCTCAAGAACAAAACTAACTTTTATAAACTAGGATTAACCCACAATTAATCCACTCTTTCTCTCATTTTTAGTAATAAAAGGCAGATTTAGAGCTCAGAATACATATAGGTAACAAGTCTAAGTGACTTGTAGTCACTAAAGGTTTTTTGTTGCTGTTAAGTAGAGATGAGGTCTCACTATGTTGCCCAGGCTGGTCTCAAACTCCTGGCCTCAAGCGATCCTCCACCTTAGCCTCCCAGAGTGCTGGGATTACAGGTATGAGCCATGGTGCCCCAGTTGTGACTGAAGTTTACTCAAAATGATCCAAGGAAACTCTTCCAAAGTCTTACACCTTCCATCCCCGAATCATCTCCTTCAGCTCAAGGTCACTCAGAAAAAGAAACCACAATGTCATTACTTGGAATTACGTCTCTTCATTACCAAAAGAAGATCCAACTTACGTTATTTCTGGCCCATTTAAAAAATATTTTTTGAAGGTAAAAACATGGTCATTGAAGCAATAATGATTGCCTCTTTTGAGCTGAATATATTTGCAATTTCGGTCTTCCATTAGCCAGGTAGAAATACAGAGAATACATGAAATAACAGGGCTTCTCCGAACATTCTGCAAGATTCCACTTTGCTTCTGTAGAAAATGTGGGTATCATACGTAGATTTTCTGCAAAGTGCTCTGAAAATTCCATAAATCCCATCCTGCAGGGATTTCACTTTTCTGTAGCCTTTCCACCACACTTATATCCTATCCCCGCTAAATATATGCTGCAATACCAACATTTCCATAGACAAAGCACTGCACACTAATAAAACACAACACTGTTTACATACGGTGCAAATATATAACATATTTTTAGCATAGGTTATGAGCAATATTTTTAGATGGATGGAGCCTGCAGTGATATTAGTAACAAACTTCTACTGTAAATTAGTGGCCTAAATAGAAATTTATGTTCCATAAAACCCAGCATGAAACAATAAGTTAGAAATATTTAAATAACATTTTACAGAGTGGTAAGCAGCAAGTACAGCTGTGTCAGGCTGAGTTGGTTACTGAAAAGGAGAGCTGGGCACTGTCACAGAAAGGTGCTCAAGCAGTAAGACAATGCCTCAGTCTTTTACATACCTTAAAAAAACTTACATGTGAAACCCAGATTTACCATACCAACATGTCAAAGGTAGCCTGTATGTTGAAAACAAGTAAAAACAACCAACCAGTCCAGCAGTAAAATTTTGCAACTTCTACAGACAAAAGGCACCTACCGGAGATGGGATTTAGTTCCTACCTTAATTCGTTTTCTAAAAATATGCTCGGCCTATAATGCGAAAAGATGAGCTTGTATCTAGGTAGGCCTTTCTAAGATCTATAATCCTGCTCAAGTCATAATCAAGCCCACTCTTGCATTACTCACATTTCACAGAGCAAAGAATATTTCTATGATTTCTTGGGGAAAATAAGCTTCCAATTTAAATGTATCTTTGCAATTCTGCAAAATACCAAGATTTTAACACTGTATTCAAAAATCTAATACTGTAACCCTGGTACTATGCTTGGATCCTATGAAGTATGTGAAAACACCATGGAAGCTCCTCAAATTTGTAATTTAGATATTTTTCCAAAATAATAAAAGTGAGGGTTGATGGGAAGTGAGGATTGGCTGGGGAGGTGAGGAAGAAAGGAAAGGTCCAACTTCTGTTTCTCTTCCAAACAGAACAAGAAGTCATCAGGAATTTAGTAATAGAGATGGCAGAATGCCATGTCTTCAAGTGAAAATAAAATGATAGCTTTCTCTCTTCTGTTTATCCATCTGCAATTGAGTAGGACAAATGCAATATTCTTTTTAAAAATTGGGTTCCAGAACCTCAGTAAAAATAAATGAGTTCTCTGATTCATGAATAATGTCCCCAAACAAGAAACAAACAATAGTTTTGGGTTATGGCTTTGTTTTATGAAGACAAGAGACTGGTACTGGCATGATGAATTTTTCCAATGAATTCTCCTGTTTTCATCTTTAAATTCCACATGCCTAACACCGGATTCATTTCTTTCCCAATCTGACTTATCTCTTTGCCTAACCATTTCTGTGAATGCTATTTTTATTCTACCAACCATCTAAACTAAAGCCCTCATTCATCACTTCTGATTCCTACTCTTCTCTTATCCATTCAGCCAACACAGAAGCTCAATAAGAGTATAAATCCTAATTACACTGGGATGGTGTCTCTATTCACCTTTAATTCATTCTTTCACCTCTCCCATATGACAATGACAGTGACAGGTACTGGGTAAAAGTGAACAAGACAGTCATGATCCCTGCCTTCATGGAGCTTACAGTCTAGTGAAGAAGTCATACATTAAATAAAGATATAATAATAAATTGTGATAAGTACTTGAAAGAAAAATACTTGGTATGGGGGCATTAATTAAGGGGTGATGGTAGTCAAAAAGGCTTCTCTCTGATAGTAAAAAGTGACCTGAGACTAAACAGTAAGCATGAGATAGCTAGGTGAAGACAGGGGGAAGAGTAAGGATCTAGGAAGAAAGGCAATGTGTGCAGAAACCCTAGGATAGGAAAGAGCTTAACACATTTTAGGAAATGCACAAAAGGCCAGTAAGGCTGGAGGTAATAAATGGGCAGTACAGTGGCCTTTGCAGACCATATTAAGAAATTGGGTTTTATTCCATACTTCAATATAATAGAAGCGTAACGGGTTATGTACATGGTCTGATTTACGTCTTAAAAAGAACACTCTAACGGCTGAGTAGAAAATGGAGAGAAGAAAGGGTAGAAACAGGAAAACTAGTTATGAGTGGAACTGCAGTAGTTCTAGAAAGACATGAGGCCAGGTGTGGTAGGTCACACCTATAATCCCAGCACTTTGGGAGATTGAGGTGGGTGGAACAAACTGAGGTCAAGAGTTTGAGACCATCCTGGCCAACATGGTGAAACCCTGTCTCTACTAAAAATACAAAATTTAGCCAGGCGAGGTGGTGCATGACTATAATCCCAGCTACTTGGGTGGCTGAGGCAGGAGAATCGCTGGAACCTGGGAGGCAGAAATTGCAGGGGGCTGAGACAGCACCATCACACTCCAGCCTAGGCCACAAAGTGAGACTCTGCCTAAAAAAAAAAAAAGAAAGAAAAAAACAGAACAGAAAAGAAAAGAGAAAAAGGAAAGAGCTGAGAGTGACCTGAACTAATCAAAGCCATCTTCATTCCCAGGGCCTAGCAGAGCTCCTGGTTCATATAAATAAATGAATCAATACCAGCATCAGTTCTCAAAGCTCTTTTTTCATAGTATTTCTACTTGTCTCAGCATAGAGATATCCTCCAGTCTCTTAGATATAATTACATTCATTTCTAGAGCCAAAGTTTTAGTCCATATCATGCTAAAAAAAATTAAGTGATCTCTAATGCCTATAATTTAAAGTTCAAACTCAACTGCCACATTAAACTCCATATGAAAGGAAAGTATGCTTTTAAAAAATCTCCATCAGATAAGTAAACAAAAATTTATATACAAGAATATTCATCAGAGTACTATTTGCAACAGCAAAACAGAAACAATCTATATGTGCTTCAATATAGAAAAAGTCAAATTATGGTACCTCTATATAATGAAATACTACACACCCCTCGAAAATGTTTTCAAGGAACATTTAATAATGTAGGGAAAAGTAAAACAATGTTAAATGAAATAAGCAGAATATAAAACATACATAATATGATCTAAAATTCAATTTTAAAAGAATACACACACATACACATGGCCAAAAAGAAGTCAAATAAAGTACTACTGAATTAGTGATCTACTGACTGTAAGATTATGGGTGATTTTTACCATCTAAATATGTTTTTCTATTTTCCAAATTTTCTGCAATACTTTTATTCTCAGAAAATCTCCTAGTAACAGTTACATTTAATAGGAAAAAAAGTCTTTAGCCAGATCCATATTGCTGTACCCATCTTTGTTCAAATCTGTGGCTGTGTTTCCTACAGCCCTGCTTCTACCATTGCCTGCACATAGCATACTCCTGCTCTGCAGCTATGGGTCTCTGAGGCTTCCCTTACCATCCCAAAGTCTGCTCTCAACATTTACTATACAAAGCACTAATCTGACAGAACATATGCTGCCTTTACTCTCATCTTCTCTGTCCAATTCACTGTTTTCTGATTTTTGTCCTTCCCAACAGCACCAAGCAGAGCATCTCCTATACAGGCATGTAATATCTGTTGACTGTCCAGAATGAACAAGTTATTCCAAGATAAGGGCCACTATTTGGTTCTGAGAAAAACAGCATACCCACACTCTCTTGGGTCTCCGCTGTTTTTTAAAAGGCCGAAAGCTGCTGCCATACTTCCCAATTTGAATCACAGACTGTTGGGGCAGGGAAGAGACTGGAGATGAGGTGAGGTCTAGCTTGACCCCTGAAATTAACACTGAGTTCTGAAGGTACAGAGAGACTCTCTGAGGGTCTCTAGGGGGAGGAAGTGGCGGCAGCAGAGCCAGGCCTGGAAACACGATGGCTCTAGATTCAGTGGTCTTATTCCCACTCTGTCCTATGGCAGCTCACTCTGAGAGTTTTCTTCCTAACTCTTCAAAGAACGTAAACTGGCAAATTAAGTCTGGAAATGTCCATTCATTTCTTGAATGTCCACTTGGCAGGCTGGAGAAAATTAATTTGGGGCTGCCATTGTGTTTTTCACTCTGTATAATTTCACTATTAAATATCAAAGGTTCATTGAAAGTAGATGAAAGTAGTTTTTAAGCTTAACTGTTAAGCACTTTAAAAATTGTTTTCAAGGCAGCACAGCACAAAGGCCAGAATCATCCGATCACAAATTCCTCCCAGGGATATAAAATTAAAAGCATAATTCAGTGTATTTGTGAGGCTATATCTTCCCTTTTCATACCCCTGGAATGAATGAATGCAGACCTGAGTGAAGCCAGGGTGCATAACATGTGCTTATGAACCAGCATGAAAAGTACACATTTAGCAACCCCAGGAAGACATATTAAAGTCACTGATGAATAATTATACTGATAAAACACTCAGATCCTATGAGGTTAGGCTGTGATTTGAGTTGACAGCTTTGCTTATAAACATTGGTTCTAAAAAATACCAATTAATGATTCATTTGAATCCTGCTTTGCTCTGATACTGTCCAAATTCTGGCATTTCATGTCATGCAGTCATCTTTTACCACATAAACTTCAGTTTTATCAAGGCAAAGACAGTAAAAAATACTTTCAAGTGAGAATAATACAAATAACAAAAGATCTATTTTACTGTTGTGAACTCTGACAATTTCCTCTTTGCATTAAAAAAGATAATAAGTGTCAAACCAGTTATTATAACACATGACAGCTTCAGAATAGAGAGAGCATATCCAGCTTTATATTATTCAATATAGACACATGGGAAAAGAGCAAACAGTTTTTCTAACAGATTTCTCTGCCTCAATGCCAATATGGCAAATAATAATATGAAAATGTTATTACTATACCTAATTTTCCCTTGGAGCTTTTAAATAGAAACTTTTGTTAAGTGATTTTTAAAATACGCACAGGAGTGAGGAGAGCAATAACACTCCGTGGGGCCCTGACAGTGACATTCAGGCTTCAGCGAGATGACACCTGGGATAGGTGGGGTTTCCAAGATTAATAAGGACTGAGGACCAGGGGATGCATGACAAAGACAGATGTCTTTCCTAAAAGGGAAGAGCTCCTGAAATGGCATGAATTCCACTGAGGCAGAAGTTGGGGAAATGAAATGAGAAAGCTTAATCTGTGCTTTCTTTCTCTGATCGCTGGGGATGACAGTCAAAATTAGAGGAGAGTAAAGTAATCCAGATGTACAAGGAACAGAAGCAAAATGAAGCAGTTAAAAGACATTTTATTAGGGACTAAGAGCGATTCACTTCAACTGTTACCCAGTACCTACTATGTACTAGATGTAACATCTGAATACAATTGAACAGACATGGCTTATTTTATAAGAGCAAACTCTCATCCACAGGGGCAGAATCATGCTTACAATAGGATGCTCAGAAGAAGACTGTCTTTTCCTTTACACCTAAAAAGCTTGTTTAGCAGAGTTACCTTTATCTGAAATGCTTCTAAACCTGTGCTTTGTATTTACGTCCCTACCTTTTAGATAAGACCTACTTTATTGCCAATTTTTACATTTTACTGAGCTAATGAGCAGTATCTGTATTTGCTGATTTTATTTTCTGTCACCCTAATGTTATCATAACTTAATAGTATCAGGGAATAGGAAAGAATCAATGCTGATTATAGTTAAGAGAGCGAGGATGAAAGCAATACGACTGGGGATATTTGTTTTTTGTAAAGCCTCTACGGGAGGTCTTCTTATCCTACAGTCATTTAAGAATTACTCACTTAACTCAAACCGAGCAAAGATGCCATGAACGCATTAAGTAAAGACATCAGTGGCTCTCTGGTGAGGCAGCAGGGTTTAGTGGAAAGAGAATTCACACAAGGTCTTTAGAGTCAGGTGAACCTGTTTTTGAAATCTGGCCCCCTCACTTTCTAAAACTGTGTGACCTCTCTGAGCTTCAATTTCTTCATCTGTAAAAATGAGAATACCCCTGCTGTCCAGGGATGTTATACAGGATTAGGTAAGACAAAAAGCATGTGTGAGTGCCTAAGAGGAAGTAGCATGTGGTCAGTACATGCTGTTTCCTCTCTTTCCCTCAAATGCTTCCTACTAGGAAGGGGGAGGGGGTCAGAGGTTCAAAAATTTTCCTACTACTATCTGATTATGTGCGTATATGTGTAAGGAGAAATATGTGCAAAAAAGGTTATATATTTGTGAGTACTGTGCTCTCATGAGGTTTGTCACTTTTAAAATATTTTGTTTTTATTTTATTGATTTGACTATCATATTAGTTTACTCACATATATCATCTGACACATCCATTTATTGGTCTTTTAAGCATCTCTGGGCATGTGGATGCTTGAAAAATAGTTTATTAGTATAATTTGACTATCTCTATCTTGTCTCCTATTTTTTTTAGAGAATTACAGGGCCGGCAGTGAGGATGGCATCAAATCTCATCAGTTATCTACAACCACTTTCTCTGAAACTTTCTGCATCATTGAATTTGACCCTCTTTCTTTCCATACTCTCCTTAGAGGACTTAAGAGGAAATGTGGATGGGCAGACAAAGCAGAAAACTAAAGGAGGGAAGAGAGGTGGGTCTTGGCTTCTGGACGGATTCTGACCTAATTCACTTGCCTTCAAATTCTGTGTAAATTTATTTCAGCAGCTACAGGGAAGAGCTGAGAAATCCTGTTTTCCTTGGAGAATGGAATAAACAAACGTCAGATTAAAACTCAGAGGAAACTTCAGAAATTATAAGCGAGGCTGCTACTATATAACGACCAAGTTGCCTTGGTATCTCTTGTGAACTAAAATTCCATTTCACTTTTATCATATATAAAACCAGGATTATAGCTCCAGGAGGAGCTACAATCTGTGTTCTCTTTGGTCTGTCTGAACATCCCAAATAGTATCACAGTCTACCTGAAGAAGTGCTGCTGAAATAGACTGACAATGCTTCAATTATTTTGGCTGCAGGCAAAGACAAAATAAGTCTCAGGAGTTCTCCAAAAGCTGGAAAAGTTATCTGTAAACTATGCTGCTATCAAATGGAAACTACAAGAATGCAGACCAACACCATAGGAGTGGAGATTTCCCTGGGCTTTGCCCTGGTTATGAGAGTTTCCAAGCATGCAATGAAAAGTCAGTGGAAGCTGACAGGACCCAATGAGGAGCACAGCAAAATGACAAGGGTTCAGACACACAACCCGCCCGGCTCCTCTCAGGATGGCTTCCCACTCACTGAGCACTGTCCAAACCCCAGGGAAGCGAGCACTGACCTTCCTGTTTAAGTTTATCGATGATCCACACAGTGTACATGGGAAAGAATTGAAAGACAGAAAGGAGGAAGCATAAAAAAATGTCTTTCCTCAATGTTAGTAAAAACATAAATTGGTTACATGACAAACAGGAGGTGGTGATCACGTTAATGGTACAATGGCAAAGTTATTATAATCTTTGGAAGAAAAAAAAAATCCCATTTCTTCAAAACTTTCCAACATTTTAAAATCGAGGCCAAGGCTTGAATCACTGCTGTATGAGATAACACTCCCTTTCTGACCAGTTCTGTGTGACTGGGCCACCAAGTCACATTGATGTAGTTGTATTACTACTGCTCAATCAAAACATCTCAGAACAACAGCTTTCATTTCAGAACCCAAGACTCAGGTTATAGGTGGCACTAAAATCTTTTTCTTTTTGTTTTTAAGACAGAAGCTGGCTCTGTCGCCCAGGCTGGAGTGCAGTGGTGCAATCTCAGCTCACTGCAACCTCCACTCCCAGGCTCAAGTGATCCTCCTACCTCAGCCTTCTGAATAGCTGGGACTACAGGTGCACACCACCATGCCCAGCTAACTTTTACATTTTTGGTAGAGAAGGGGTTCGGTCATGTTGCCCAGGCTGGTCTGGAACTCCTGGGCTCAAGTAATCCTCCCACCTCAGCCTCCCAAGGTGCTGAGATTACAGGCATGAGTCACTGTACACAGCTGGGCACTAAAATCTTTAAATAAATGCTCTTTTCAAAACACTGCTAAGAGAAACAGAAGGGAAAAAAGCAATACAGTACTTCAGATTTACTTGAGAAGCACCACTGGGAATTGAGGGGAGAGTATACTCTTTGGAAGCAGATAAATGTAGCTCTGAAACCCTGCCTTGCTTCTTGCTAGCTGCATGACTCTGGGCAAGCTTCTTGATACTCAGCTTCCTCATCCATAAATACAGGGAGTGATGCACTTCCTTTGCAGGGCTCTTGTGGGCTGAGAGACAGCATGCATTCAACACTTAGAGTACCTGCCCTTTGTTGATGTTCAACAAACAGTAGCTTATCTCTGCTATTCCTGGAGTTAAGGCAGAAGACCCATAAATACTCTTACAGCACTCTGCTTAGGAGCTTTTATGAAAGTGTAGAGGAGATGGGTGCAAGTCCTATCACATGGGCATTGGTGGGTTACACAATCTGCTTTTAGCCTCTCATTTAAATGACACATGGGCCAGAACATCAAACTCTTTTCAAGAAATCAGTGCTTTAACTGGGACCCTGAGACTATCTCCGTGCAAAGAAGTATACAAGTAAAAAGCTCTAATTTTGCTTGCCGCTCCACTATAGAACACGCCAAAACCCCCCACCAAACCCACTGTTCTACGTAATGGAAGTGTACTCTGAGAACCACCTGAAAAGAAGCCTGACAACTTGCCTGTTTGACTCCCCCACCTGTCCTCAATCTTTCTTCCTGAGTGGATGACTCCAGTGCCAGTTTTAGATCCAGTGCCTATCCAAGATTTGGCGCTCCCTGAACAGATTATGCTGTTGGTAGACAGCATATAGCCATCACACAGGTGGACACTAAGAGATAATGGGTATGAATGTGTGCTCTGTTCAAAATCCTCATGGGGAAGGAAGGCAACACTTGGGTACTTTTGGCAATGTAAAAATTCTCTTCTTTTAAAAATGCCCTTTAAACAAAGAGCTTTATATGTAGACTCAAAAATGCCTTTCCATCAGTATCAGTTTCTCCCAGGTAAAAGGAAGTGAAGACAGAAACAATAGACCCTTGAAAATCCCATTGAGTAGGGAGAGGCAAAATGGAAAGATTTATTCTAACGTGAGAGGAGCCCATGATGATGTGAAAGGGAAAGAAGAGAGAAGAATGGCATATAACCTGGAAGACTCAAGTACATTCACAGATAGATACTTTCCCAAGGTGTGCAAGATTCTAGCCCTTCTTCAAGGAGACAACCATAGCATCATATAATTCAAATTAATTCCTTTCTGAATGGAGCTGAGTAACAAAGACAAAACTTGGCAAGATGGCACAGCACAGTCAGTGCAAAATTGTATTCCCAGTTGTTACTTGGTGAGATGTTAGGTTGTCAGCTTAATGTAAAATAAAATGAGGCCACACATCGTAAAGTGTTTTGAAAAGTAAAAATCCAAGGGAAATATGAAGGCGGCATTTTAATGAGTCTAGAGAAAATGAACTCCGGGGTGAGCAGCTCTGCTAGCGACCTCTTTTCAGTTGGTATCCCATAGGCCTCTGGGAAGCGGGGCACATGACGGAGGGGCCAGTGCCTGCCTCCACACCATTCCCCCTCCCTCTCCTAATGAGGCTGGTAGCACCATTTGCTAGCACCTGGCAGCTAAGAGAGAAATAAAACCTGGTGTGGAGACCTCCATCCATTAAAGGCAAGAGAGTGAAAAGTGGGAGAGAAAGCTCCCAAGTTCAACAGCAGTGACCTGGGGTCATGCAGTGAGGACTTATACAGGTATAAAAGCTCCTTTATTCAGGTGGTTCCTTTCAGTGCAACTCATTTCACGATGCTTAATGCAGGCAGTTGAAAGAACAGTTCAGTTAGATGCAACTTACAGTACGTCACACAAATCTGGAGTGCCCACGGAACATTAATTTCAGGGCACGCATTGATATTACAACCAGCCTCTTTGCCAGGGGCAGCCTGTAACTCAGAAAGTCATGTTTCATTTAGGATGTGCTGTATAATGCTGAAGGGGAAAGTAACTATTTTGTTTTGTTGTGTTTCTTAAGCATTTGGAGAAGAGCTACGTAAGCTCAACCTGAACTTCCTGTCAAATTGTTCTCACTCGTTTTGACACAAGGCTGCCTAGGCCATCTCTCATTAACATTTACTCTTGCCCTAAGCCCTCTACTCCCCCCCCACCACGCCCGCTAATCCTCCGCAAGCAAGCTGATCACACTGGGACTTGCTTTTCCCATGCACGGTTGGTTCTCACTTTCTCCTGAACCTAGAACTGTGCTTCCCACCGAATCATGCCAGGAACTGACTCATCCCTACTGAAAGGGGCTGTTAAAAGCCCATCTTCTTCCAAATGGTAGTCAAGTGATCCTTTTTCTTTTTTTTCCTTTTAGCAACTTCTCAATTCTGGTGATCAGTAACAATTTATTCCACGTAAAAAAGAGAAATCATACTAATTATTCTAAGATACAAACACTTAATTTTATTCCTGCTCTTGAATTACTGTGCTTTCTACCACGTTTGTGTAGCTGTTACATGAGTCCTTTCTACTGATGTAGCTGTCATTTCTTCAACTCAGTTCTTGCCAAACACTGAGCTATGTCTAGAGATACAAAGATAACCACACTTGTTGAAGAGACGCCAGTTTAGCGGGGGAGACAGACATGTAAACAGATCTGTATCTGAGATAGATAGCCTGGGTAGGAAAAGAATATATATAGCACAAATAACTCATTGGACCTGCAAAAACAAGAGCGTGAGGCCATGACATACCACAACGACGCTGCAAGACACAAGCACCGTCAACATGAACGTAAGGCTTCCATTTTTGCTTCTTTCAATCTGTGCACATCTATTCTATATAAGCTGCCTTTCCCCGTGTTATAGGAAAACAAGGAACCTCATTTCTACCTAAAGCCAATGTTCTCCTTGAGCTAGGGATCCAGCCCCTCTCCCATAATCAGGTACACAGCCCCTGCAAAGATCTACTCTCCTGCATTATCAAATCCTCCCTCCCTGTGGTATCATTCCAATTCACACACATACCTCAACATAATCCTCCCTTGACCCTAAGTCCCCTCCATCCTCTTCATCATTCTCTGCTTCCCCTCTCAGTGATACTTTATCTTCTACAGGTCTTGCTACCCCTATTTCCTCAGCCTCCACTCCTTTCTCCCTTGACTCCACTGAAATGGCTCTTAAAGGACACCGCTAAGCTCTATCCTGCTACATCCACCAGTCGATTTTTTCTTACCTACTGCCCACGCCCATCTTCCCTCTGCCCTTACTGAAAGACTGACTTTTTGAGACTTGCATGCAAATTCTGTCCTTGTTTTTCTTCCTGCCTCACTGGCAGCTCCTTCCCAGTCTCTTGTATTCACGTTTCCTTGCCCACCTGCCGCCTAGTCTTCCCTGCAGTCCATTCTCACACTAGATCACACTTGAGTTATCTTTCAAAAATCTAAACTATTTCAACACCTGGTTTAAACCCTTCTATGGTTTCCCATCACCCTTAGAATTCCACACTACCAAGTCCCTGTAGGAAATGGCTTCTGTGTACTTGTCTGCCCCTCATTGCTAAACATACCTTCCTCCCAATACCCTACAGACTACCCACCAGACTTCAGACACACAGGGCCTTCTTTCTGTTCCTCAAACACCCTAAGCTAGTTCCCACTTCACAGTCTTTACTCTTGCTGTTCACACTTTTCCCTGAGATTACTGCATAGCCAACTTCTTGTAATTCAAGTTTTGGCTCAACTGAATTCCTCAGAGAGGCCTTCTCTGACCATGCTGCTCAAGTGCTCCTTCCCCAAATTCAACCACTGGCTAGTTTATTCCCCCATTCCAACTTCGTCAGAACATGACTAGTCGGTATCATATGTATTTCTTCACATCTCATTTTTTCTCTCTCTCCTACTATAATGTAAGCTGCATTATAACATAAGCCACCTTCATCAATAACCTCAGCTAGGTCTTCTGGGTAACCTGCTGCAGCTTCCACATCAGCAGTTGCTGCTTCGCCTTACGTTTTTATGTTATGGACATGGCTTCTGTTCTTGAATCAACCTCTGCCAGCTCCAGGCTTTTCTTCCGCACCTTCCTCACCTCTCTCAGCCTTCACAGAACTGAAGAGTTAGGGCCTTGCTCTGAATCAGGCTTTGGCTTTAGGGCTGGTTTGCTCTTCTATCCAGACCACTCAAACTTTCTCTGTATCAGCAGTGGCTGCTTTGCTTTCTTATCATTCCTGTGTTCACTAGAGTGCCTGGACTTTCCTTCAAGAACATTTCCTTTGCATTCGAGGCTTGCCAAACTGTCTTAAGAGGCTTAGCCTTCAGCCTGTCTCAGCTTTCAACATGCCTTCTTCACTAAGCTTAATCATTTTTAGCTTTTGATTTAAAGTGAGAGAGATGTGACTCTTCCTTTCACTTGAACACTTAGAGTCTACTGTAGGGTTATTAATTGGCCTACTTTCAATATTGTTGTGTCTCAGGGAATAGGGAGGCTGGAGGAGACAGAGAGATGGGGGAACAACCAGTCGGTGGAGCAGTCAGAATACACACATTTATCTATCAAATTCTGTGTTATATGGGTGTGGCTTGTGACAGTCTGAAATGATTACATCAAAAATCATCAATTTCAGATCACTACACTAGATGTAATAATAATGAAAACGTTTGAAATATTGTGAGAATTACCGAAATGTGACACAGACACATTAAGTAAGCACACGCTGTTGGAAAAATAGGGCCAACAGACTTGTTGAACATGGGGCGGCCACAGCCTTCGGTTGGTCAAAACAAAACAAAACAAAACACCACAGTATCTGCAAAGTGTAACAAAAAGGGGTATGCTTGTAGCACTGCTGTTCTCATTTTAACTTGAAATGGTCACACAGTTGATAAATGACCAACTTGAGACCTAATTCAGTCCATTTAACTCTAAAATCTGTGTTTAACACTTATGTTTACAAGAGAAAGTTCAGATGGGCCCTGCCGAGAGCAGGAGAGTTAACCATCTGAACCTGTACCCGAATCCAGGATTCTAACATATTTTCAGGAACAGCACAAAGGATACAACATGAAGAACAATTTAAAACAGTCCTGTAAGGTAGATTCCATCTTTGAGCTTTTGGTTATAAAGACATTTGAGGAATGAGAAAAAATTATGTGCTTGTGGTTATCCATTATATAAATTATCTTCTGTCATTCTGAAGGATTATTTTATTTATATTAATCTGAAGACCTATCTTAGGGCGGGGGAGGCTGGGTGTGGTGGCTCACGCCTATAATACCAGCACTCTGGGAGACTGAGGAGGGCAGATCACTAGAATTCAGGAGTTCAAGACAAGCTTGGGCAATGTGGTGAAATCCCATCTCTACAAAAAATACAAAAATTAGCTGGGCATGGTGGCACACACCTGTAATCCCAGGTACTCTGGAGGCTGAGGTGGGAGGATCACCAGAGTCCAGGGAGGTTGAGGCTGCAGTAAGCCAAGATTGCGCCACTGCACTCCAGATTGTGTGACAGAGCCAGAGGAAGGAAGGAAGGGAGGTAGAAAAGGAGGGAGGGAGGGAGAGAGGGAGGGAAAAGGAAGGAAGGTAGGTAGGTGGGGGGGAAAAATCGAGTTTCCAAGTATCACCAGGTTATGACTCAAACAATTTCTTGCTCCTTTAAGGTTCTGAACAGATGTCAGCAAACTATGGCCTGCGAGCCAAAAATAAATTTTACATTTTTAAAGTGTTTAGAAAAGGAAGAATATGTAACAGAGACTTTATGTGCCCCACAAAGCCTGCAATTTTTATTATCTGTTCTTTTACCAAAAAAGTTTGTTGACCTCTGGTCTAGATCTTAAAAATGGGTACACAAAGTATGAAATAGGTGTATAGAGAATAAAGTCCCTAGTTAGAAAAAGCAATTCCCTAAAGGTTCCTTTTTTTTTTTTTTTTTTTTTGAAGCAAGGGATCAAGCAATTCTCCCACTTCAGCCTCCTGAGGGGCTGGGACTACAGGTGCATGCCATCACCCCTGGCTAATTTTTATGCTTTTTGTAGCGATGGTGTCTTGCTGTGCTGTTGGTCTTGAACTCCCAGCTTCAAGCAATCCTCCCACCTTGGCCTCCCAAAGGTGTGAGTCACCATGCCCAGCCCCTATAGGTTTTCAAAGTGTCCAAGGGATTTTTTTTTTTTTTTAATATCAGCAATGAAGATTCCCAGAGTCAGATTTTAAAATCGATCTGGCCTCCCAACTTAGCATCAATGAGATGATATTAGGGGACAAAAAAGAAAAAGAAGATGCTGAGAAGCTTGAGGAAGAATCAGAATTATCCAGTTTTAGAGCTGCGAGGAACATATGGAAACTATGGACCAGTGTCCTCTAGTTCTGTAAATGAAGAAACATCGAGGGACAGGGCAGTGGCTTCAGGCTGTGCTGTGCTGGCATAGCACAGTCCTGTCTCCAGGCTCCTGGGCCAGGTCTACTCTAACTGTGCCAGGAGGCCTTTACCTTATTACAGAGACATGCTCTGCAAACCAAGGTGTGGTGGACAGCTTTTTAAAAGGTCAAACGAAAACCAGCAGCTCTGCAAAGAATGTGTGATCTGAAGGTGAAGTCCCAACCCATTTTATTAAGAAAAATTAATGTTTCTTTTTTTATAATGCTTTTTTGAATTTCAAAAGTGGTACACATTCATTATAGAATTTTCATTAAGAAAATTATTTGTCAAGAAAATGCAAAAAATTTAAAGAGAATAATTATTCATAATCTCTCAATCCAATAATAAAATATTTTCGACATTTTATTATTTCCTTACAGCTTTTTTTGTTTTTTTTGAGATAAGAGTCTCACTCTGTTACCCAGACTGGAGTACAGTGGCATAATCAGGGCTCACTGCAGCCTCAACCTCCCAGGCACGTGATCCTCCTGCCTCAGCTTCCCAAGTAGCTGGGACTACAGGCACGCTCTGCTATGCCTGGTTAATTTTTATATTTTTGTAGAACGGGGTTTCACCATGTTTTTCAGGCTGGTCTTGAATTCCTGTGCTCAAGTAATCCGTCTGCCTTTGCTTCCCAAAGAAATGGAATTATAGGCATGAGCCACTGTGCCTGGCCCTTATAGCTTTTTTAAAAATGCAGATATACATATGCCATTTGAAAAATTAGAAAATTCCCAGAAGTTTAAGACCAGCCTGAGAAATTTAGCAAGATCCCATCTCTCCAAAAAGTTTAAAAATTAGTTGGGCATTGTGGCACGTGCCTGTAGTCCCAGCTACTAGGGAAGCTGAGGTGGGAGGATAGCTTAAGCCCAATAGTTCAAAATTACAATAAGTTATGACTGTGCCACTGCACTCCAGCCTGGGTGACAAGAGTGAGGAGACCCTGTCTCAAAAATAAATAAATAATTAATTAATAGTATTTTTTTTCACTTAACATCAGCATTTTTGCATCATGTAAATTTTCGTAAAACCTTTTAACAACATATGATTCCATTGTGTATATGTATAATAATTTCTGCAACTTCCAGGATCAGCTTATAAAAAGAATGTTTTACCTCACCCTCAGCAACACTATGAGTATTATTCAAAATATTTTTCCGTTTGATAAGCACAAAATGGTTTTCTCTTTGTTTCACATTGACATTGATCCTTTCTTCACATGGCATTTATTTATATGCCATCTTTTATAAATTTTTTGTTCCCAATGTCATATATCCTATTCCCATTTTTCTTCTGAGGTGTTTATCTTCTTTTTGATGATAAGAGCCAAACAGAAAAGATTTTAACCTTTTTTTCTATCATAAATATTGTATGTTTCCCACTTTGCCATTTGCCTTTTTAATTTGTTGTTGTTTTAATCCAGAAATGTAGCATTTTCAGCTAGTCAAATCCCCTGTATTTGTCCTTTGTAATGCCATATAAGGAATGATCTACTGAAGCTAGTTAATGACCTATTAGTCTCTAAAAAAACAGCCAGAGTAAAGCCCCCAAATCTGCACAGGCCACAGAGGTTCCACTCAATGGTGGCCAGATGGAAGAATGTGGAGTAGAAACGCTGCCAGATGGACAGTCAGGAGGCCCAGATGCTAGTCCTGGATTTGCTACTTGCTTGCTGCAAGTCCTTAGGCAAATCTCCCAGTCTCTCTGGGTATCATATCCCTCTATCAACAAAATGAAAAGTGTGGACAGTACAATCTCAAAAGACACAACCTTTTCTTGTTTTCTTTTTTTTGAGACAGAGTTTTGCTCTGTTGCCCAGGCTGGAGTGCAATGGTGTGGTCTTGGCTCACTGCAACCTCTGCCTCCCAGGTTCAAGCGATCCTCCTGCCTCAGCCTCCCAAGTAGCTGAGATTACAGGTACGTACCACCAGGCCTGGCTAATTTTTGTATTTTTAGTAGAGACCAGGTTTCACCATGTTGACCAGGCTGGTCTCAAACTCCTGACCTCAGGTGATCCACCCGCCTCAGCCTCCCGAAGTGCTGGGATTACAGGCATGAGCCACTGCGCCTGGCTGACACATCCAGTTCTAATGCTCATTCTTATTTGACATGTGAAAGAAGGGAACTCAGTGCTAGATGTTCCAGGCTAGTCAGAATCCACAACCCCAGAGAGACCTGTCAACGAGAAGAGGGAAGAAGGTGAGAGATGGTAAAAAACGAATGTCTGACAGGAGAAAACTTGCAGCCCTTTTGACATGCAGCTTATAGAATTTATTTCAAGTAAATCAGCATGATCTGGAAGGTCAAAGGCAGCAGAGAACCAAAACTGAAAAAGGGCTTACTTCTGTGCATAGATTTTCCCCAGAAAAGGCACTAGGTAATCTGACTGTGCCAATCAACTACACCAGTTGGGGGACTATGAATGTTGGATATGGGCATAAAAGCCAGAATGAAAAGATCCAAAAGGGATGTGGATGACAAAAGTGGTGCAGGTTTTGAGGTAAAAGGGAAAAGCTGCTCATGAGGGTCATCATGTTGAGAGACATCTCTTTGAGGGCAGGTATATAACAGATCATAAAAACAAAAAGGACAAAAGACAATGAAACTCAAGCATGGGGAAGAAATGGTCTCAAGACAGTTTGGCAGGTTTGTAGGAGAGACGAAAGGGATGTCCTCTGTCCCTTGGAAATACCTGCAAACACAATATTGTGAAATAATATGTGCTTTGAAGTATTAAGGTGCTGGCAAGAAGCGCAAGGTGATAGTTACATCACAGTGGCACTGTGCTGTGGGTGCCACCAACAAACCCTGAGTCCGGGTGACACAGGGCCATGAGAAATCACATTGATGATTGCTAACTAACTAGTATTTATTTATGGTATTTAACAATTCATTATTTTTTCTTGCATAAATTAAGTAATAACACCTGTTCGTTTTCTTCACTTTATTGTTACGTTAGTAGTTATTTATCTTTTCCATTTTAGCACCGATTAAAACATAAAATGTCTTTAGGAAATGTTATGTCCTAATTTATGGTTTAATTTAATCTTAGTAGTCAAACACTGAGGACATTGCATCTCTTTAAAAAAATTAGCCTGTTATCACACACCAATAAATATATTCTTTAAAAAAAAAAACAACTCATGCTCAAATGAGAAAAAAATCACAAAGTAAGGAGGCAATGAAGGAAGAAAAACAAATCCTGAGTCTTTCACCTGGCCAACAGGGTGTATTAAGAATAATTAAAGAGTATATCAAGAATTATTAAAGTAATATTTCCTTGTGTCTCTGTGATGAAGGAGGCCTCATCTATCTGTTCACTTCCAATGCTTTCTTTTTTCAAGCTTGCTGAAAATACGACTTTCATGTAAATAAAAAGAGTAACTTTCCTTTTCCAAAAAACACAGAAGGGCAAAAACTACACTCCAGATAGCTTTTACCCTCAGGCTCAAAGTTCTCAATAAATTAAAACTCCATTATTGTTTACTTTGTTGTGGAGAAAACTGAAAAAAGATTAACTGGGTTCCACTTTAGAGATGAGAAAATGGGTCCACAGAAACAGCCTAAGTCAGTCTGTAATACACAGAGAAGCAAAGGCAGCCTTCCCACCCAAAGGCCTCTCCTAGGATCTCCGTTCACAGTCTCCATTCAGGGTTCAACAGCACCCCTTCAGGACTGTACCCTAAGTTTTTAAAGGAGGGAGGAGTGCAGGAAAGAACACTGACCAGGTGCAGGTAACTGAAGCTCAGCCCTAGCTTTAGCCCATACTATTTCTATGATCTTGGGAAAGTAATTTTCATCTTCCTATGCCTCCATTTCCTTCAATATAAAATGGTTATAATATTTATACCTATACCTAACACACTGTTTATAAAGTTCAAATGGAGAAACCGGCTCTTTTCAAGTACAGGCCGCTTGTGTTATTTATGAATTTAAAAGAGAAGAATAAAACAACTAAGATAATGATTTTTAAACTTACATCACTCTCTCATTCATGAATTTCATAACCTCATCTCCTAAAGTGCTACATGGCATACATGTAAGAAAAAGTATAATTTTTTGTTTCAATTATTTGTTTTAATCAACTGAGAGAAATATTTTGTATGTATGTATAATATTTAAATTTTATGGTAAGGAAAATTATGATGTGGCACAAATAGCATATAAATTCTTTTTTAAAATTGTTGATAAGCCAAAAAACAGTGTCGATATGCCAAATAATAATAAAATTGCATTTTGCTCCAAATTAAATGTACACTTTCGATTTAAGGTTTTATTCACAAAATAAAATAGTACCACTGCATAAAAAAATTACATGATGATATAAAATACTACGTGAAGGAGTTGGCAAATTATGTTTATAGCTGTTCTTTAAACTTAGACAATTCTAATCTAGAATTTAATCTAAAAATGAGATACTTCTGCATTTTTAACCCTTAAAAAATTGCCCATTCAATACTACGCAATAAAGAAAAAAAATTGTCCAACTTAAAGACAAAAATTCCACAGAGTTTAAAATAATAAGAAAGTGTGCTATAACCTACCAATTACTTTGAGTAAAGGATATTTATCAACAATTACACTGGGTAAAAATGTTCCTTTCTAGGAGACCCTGGAGGAGCAATGTTTAATGAGAAAGAATTATTTATGCCTACAAACACAGAACTGTAATGGGTAGTTCTAATGTAACACATCACAGTAGTACACGCAGGCGGCCAGAAACGTGTTACCTGGTTTTGACTTATACTCAATTTCCAAGACCAGACTAAGGCTTTGAAAACAGCAGGGGCTTTTGGTTTTGTTTTTCCTTATTATTGACAGTGGATGGCAACAATATTTGTGCTGACAGGGTCTTTGGGCAGGAATACTGAGCTTCTACCTTTTCCTGAGGAAAATGAGTTCTCACTCATCTCCTATTTGCCAGGACTAGTGATGTCAGCACGTGCGTTGATCTTTTTTCTCTCTGTTTAAGTGCTGGTAATAATTTAGTGATTTCAATCATGGCTACATTCATTTTAGAATAACAAAGTGATGTTGAGAGATTCCTGTCATTGCGAAGACAAGTTTTAGGAGGAAAGGTATCTACAGTTAATCAGTTTTGCCACCAAGAGTAGCTGCTGATACACTGAAATTAACTACAAAAACATCAGGGATAGGTATGGGGATGGAGCAGGCTGTGGGGGAGATGAGCACTGAACCCAAATCAGCCTGGGCCAGAGGAAAACTCTCTACAGTCTTATCATGCAACAAAACAGGGAAATTGGTTTTAGTGTTTTTAACTTTAATTGGTCACATTAATTAATGCTAAAAACAATGTTAACAGTGTATTATTTTCATCTAGTTAAATAAAGGATTACACACATTTGAGTAAATTACACAGCATTAAACATTTAAATAACTTGAAATGAAGCCATTACTGTCATTCAAACAAGTTTCCACAGCTAAAGGCTGAATGTTAAGTATGAACTGATTTGGCATTACAAGAATATAAATCCTTTATCTTTTTACTGAGAAGAAAAAATGAAGAGATTTGATGACTTCTGACTTGAGTAAGTGGTTTGCAGTAGCACAGCGCCCTCCAGTGGCCAAATATTCAAAATGCAGTTCAAAGGACAAACGGAGCAAGTCTTTTCATGCTCAATGGTGCTAGCTGACAATATTAGCTCCTTTTTCTTTTATTTTCTCTTTTAATACAATTGTTTATTTCAGCACATATTTTAAATATCAAACCATCTTTCTACTGCCAAATTTCCCTCACCAAATTTAAATTATTCTATTCAAATCTGATTTGTTTTTCCTCAGAAATATTCTGAAAAGTAAAGAAGAAATCGAAGCAAAACAAAACAGAACAAAGCTAACGTGGACTCAGACAATTGCCATGAATTCTCTATAAGCCCCAGATAACGGCAAATGCCAGCACTAGAGTAGTAGTAATAAATTTTTAAATGTTAAAATCCAAACCACAGAGTAAGATCACACAGTTACTTTGCCTGATCTACATCATGATGAGCACATACGGTGAATTCAAAGTTGTGAGTATATCTTTTACTCATTTTTTCTACATGTGAACATTTCTGTTTTTAAATAACAGTGTAGAAGATTTCATTGGATGCACATTCTTTCACTATTACAACGCTTATTAAAATGAATCCACAGTAAAGAGCTCCAAATACTTTTCCGTAGAGGTAGGAAAAGATAACCCTTTGGTTACCTTTGCAAGTTACCAGAAAAGTTCTCTTAGGCCAATGTAAAATACTTCTATTCTTGAAAAGACACTGATTTCTCACATGAAAACAGATCAAAATTCCCCCTTTAATAACTACTGCAATAGAGTAAACGCTCGTAATATTCTTGGTCTGCCAAGTAAAGACCACAAGGCATCTGGGGGTGTACCAGCATTGCCCCAGATCCTATACCAAACAGCTACTACGTGGAGTGAGGGAGTTTACTGTCAAAAGGATAATGATGCTTAGCTGTTTGTTCCCTCTTCTGCCTACCCAAAGAATAGAAAAGTTTAAGCATGTTTGAAAGAATCATTCCTTTCCCTGAAACTGACAAAGCAACTCTACATAATGTCAAGAATAATGGCTCTGGCCTTGCATCTTGTTTCCACCGTTACAGACCAAGATAGGCAAACAACATCTCTGTGCTCAGTTTCTTCATCTATGACATGAATGTGGTGAGGATTCATTGTAATGATGCAAGTGAAATACTAAGCCTGACTGCCTGAAACTCACACAGGAGATCTTCAAAGAATGTTAGTTCTCTTCTCCATCCATTCTCACCAACAAAAGAAAGCAGAAGATCTATTCTCACCAGAAGGAGGACTGGAACCAGAGTTAGCAGGTATGGAGTAACACGGGTGAATCAATAAAACCCACTCAAAATTTCATCTATGAAAAGCCCGTCCTCCGTTATTACACATTAGAAGACCCAAAGATCGTTCTGGAAGCAAAAACACTGAACTCTGGAAAGGCGAGGAAAAGCAACAGAACCGGCATTTGTTACATGCTTCATGTGCTGCTCACTGCACCCCAGCCTTTCTATACATAATCATATTACTTAAGGCACCACGTGACTCTACAGAGCAGTTAGAACTGTGATGGGAATCAGTGAGGCTGGCTTCCTCTTATTCAAGTAAGACTGGAGGACAGGGCCCAAATGACTGTGCAGGTATATCTGGAGGGGGTAAGACAGTGAAGAGGAAGTGCAATAACACAGCCCCACGGGGATGGTGGCAGAGAGACAATATGCTTATGAATAAGAATGTCTTACTTATCCAACTTAATTACTTTCATCTGTTCTCTCTTCATATGTAAGTATTAAGGGTAGTGAGGTGGTAAGAAATGGTATGGGAGTCCTATCAGAATCTTTTGGAGGGAAGAGATGAGCACATATGTCATCTGAAAAAGCATTTTCGAAATTATAATAAAATACACAATATTTGCAAAGCAGGCCTTCTTCTCGTTGTGACCATAAAAATAAAGCAGTTTTAGAGGCTTGATGTGAAAGTGACTTCCTCTCTGCTCTGCCACTGGCAAGAACAGGAGAAACACTTGTGGCAAGCAAGCCAGCCCCACTTTCACACATGACTCACATGACTGAAAAAAAGAAGGGCATCCTTCTAAGGCCATCACTGCCTTTTTTTTTATTACAATTCTTACTTTTTATAATATTTTAAATAATATTAAAGGAGATGTAAGAGTTCTAAGTTTATAAAAGAGACAAGTTTTTTAATGTTGAGAAACACATTTTTCTAAAGATGCAAATCAGCCAGGTGCAGTGGTTCACACTTGTAGCCTCAGCACTTTGGGAGGCCGAGGTAAGAGAGCTGCTTTGAGCCCAGGAGTTCAAGACCAGCCTGGGTAACACAGGGAGACTCTGTCTCTACTAAAAAAAATAATTTTTTAAAAATTAGCTGGGCATGGTGGCACACACATGTAGTCCCAACTCTTCAGGAGGCTGGGGCAGGAGGATTGCTTGAGCCCAGGAGGTTGAGGCTGCAGCAGGCCGTGATCATACCATTGCACTGCATTGTAGCCTGGGTGACAGAGCAAGACCCTGTCTCTTAAAAAAAAGAGATGGAAATCAGCTGCAGGAAAATGAGAGGGGAAAGGGAAAAAGGATTCATGGGACAATTTTTTAAATTCGGGCTTTTGGCTAATGGTCATTCCAATTAAAATGCAAATGAATAAGGCTTCTAGCTTTTGCCAGCTTGCCAAGTACCCTGATGACTTACTAGTGGCAACAGCCATCATGCCTTCCCTTGCTTCATCAGTGTCTAAAACAATGCCCTAAAAGCTTAAGAGAACTAGTGCCAGACGGCCAAGTAGCCAGGGCCTGGCCACACACACATGCTCTCTCCAAGATCCACCCTGAGGGTAGAAACTTGCAAGCAGGGAAGCAAAGGTACCAGCATGTCCCCTTATCAACACAGGAAATACCTTTTTATCAAAAGGCAAATGTCACAATAGAGAACTACGACCATCTAGCAAGCAAAGGACAGATGGGTCTAGACACATAAGGTAAAGGACAAAATTGGTTTTGGTGACTTTCTGAATATTTATGAAATCTATAAAAGTCCAATTCTTTTAGGATGCAGTCTGTTAGAAATGAATATGCAACTGTACCAAATAAAAACAGTGTATTTCTCAAAATGCACACATGGAGGGGACTTCTCCTACCTCCTATTGCTGTCATATGCAGTTGATGTATATGATCTAGTATTATCTGAACTTTATATTGATATGTGATTTATATTCTCTAATGTAGGACCCAAGAATATATTTTTCCCCCAAAAGTGTATTCCCTCTGTCATTTCACCCATCACAAAAGATGCAACATTCAGTAAGATGTTTGCTAACTATAGCGTTAGAACGGGCTAGCTCTTCAAAATGATCAGGTTTCCCCGGACCCTACACATGGCAGCAGTACGGAGTTCCTTTTTGCAAATTTGCCAGTTCATTATATGGAAAGAAAGAGAACGAGAAAGGGAGTGAAGGGAAGGAAAGGGGAGGAATCGAGAGGAAAGGAGAGAGCAGAAAAGATGGAGAGGAGAAGAATAAAGCATATAGCAAGAAGGAACTGATGTCAATCAGGGTGACTACTTACAACTAGACCTATTAACAATAAAACCATTGTATACTAGAGGATTTCCAAACCTTGTTGCTACAAAACTCCAACTACTGAATAACCATTCAGCAAGCAAAGGCTTCAGAGCTGGCTATTCTCTCAAGTCCCAGGCAGAACTGAAGGTATTATTTTAAGTCTTAATTAAGTAAGCTAGGCTAGAGTCAAACTGCAAGCAACCCACTGAGGTAGCAACAGCTAGGTTTATAGAAAGGGGCGTTTATAAGAATAATGTGTGTTAGGCATGCTGAAAACAAATGGATTTAAGGCTGAGATGCTCCTTGGTCTCAATACTGTTTTGTTTGACTTTTGTTGACTTTTTGGAAACAATAACTATAAAGTGTCTTTCACATTAAAAAGAATTTCTAACATGACCAACATTCAAGTGATTCCCAACAAATTATGAGACACAGAAATCTGATCATTACAAAAGTGGTTTACTACACAAATTCAGCTGCCTGAGGCACCTGTCTATAATATCTAAAACCAAATCCAAGCTATCCCAGTTTTTCCACAACTAGGTTGTTCCAGGACTGGTGAGGTATCAAGGACAAGTCACAACACCAGAGCTGGAGTCTGGTGTTCATGGGCAAGAGAATGCTACGCACATTTCTAAACAGACTGTGCTAACAGCTCTACCTAACATAAGCTAATTTTTTCCCATTATTTAGAGACACATATATTTCAAAATTCGTATGGTTCTTTTTCTACCTAGCACTAAAAACAAAAAAAAAAACAAAAACAAACAACAAAAACAAAACAACAACAAACAAAAAACAAAGCAAGAAATAACCCAGGAAGGGATGGAAGGGGAACACTAGCTTTTAAATGCCTTGGCTCAGAGTGCCTTATGTCCCTTCCACTCACAGCTTACTGGCCTGGGCAAGTCACAAAGCCCAAACCCAACAGCAGCAAAGGCTGGGTAACGTAAGGAGACACATGAAATATGTGGTGAGCTCCACTTCTTTACACACCATCCAATTTCAAAATTATTTCATTCTAAAAACCAAGGAGTCCCATACCATTCCTCTTGTAAGCTTCACCGTCCATACCAAGGAGTGTGTATCCTCCACTTCGGTAATCCCCCACACCCCACCCCAACTGATACTGAGCCAGACCTCAGCTCCATGTTGATTTTCTCACAAAATTACATTCAAAACAAATGGAGCCCTAAAGATATAAATTCCACAGAACAAAAACCTGTACAATCAAGTTAAATCCCCACACATTTTTATCCACATCAATTATGTGCCATTTAAAGAGAAAAAGCCACAGTAATGAATGATCTAACATAACTGGAGTCTAAACAATGCCTGTCAGCAACCGCTAGAGGTTCATCTTTTATACTTGGTCTTTTGCAGAGCCTATTTTCTGTCAGCTTTCTTATTTTCTCTTTAATTTTGCTAAGTGAACACTATTTTGACAAGAGGTTAAGCAGTACACAAAAAAAACAGAGAAAAAATATTAACAGATTAAGCACTTTTGTCTCATCTCCTCAGCACACTGCCAACTATTGCCCATTGCACACTGCAGTGTAAGAAAACCCTGCTCACAGGGACCGCCGCTCGGCATTCAGCACACAAATCACTCTGACTGTGATCACATGCGTTTCTCTTCGTTTTTAAAATCTCCCCATTGTTGCTCATGGCACTTGAACATTATCATTACTAATCCAGCTACTCCTAATAATAGTATTTAAGTAACTTGTCATCTTGGGAACTTTATAGACAATAGCTATTGTCAAGCATTTAATGTAACAGGATTCTAATCTCCAGCCTCTGAAGCAGCGTTATTTATTTGTTATAATGGTAAAACTTTTGTTTAAATTGCTTATTTATGCAATATATATTTTCTATCATCTCAATTCTAATTTTTATATCTGCTTTGTAAGTAAAATAAAGAATCCCATGCAGAAAGACCCAGACAGTACACTTCACAAACAGTAATGAATCTCTTGTGACTCCTTTTATTCGCACTGCAATAGATTCTATATTACCATGCAGAGAAAAACAAAACAAAACACCATAGATTACTTCCCTTGTTTGCTCACACTATTCTGATAGGAACAAGAACTTGAAGGTGCAGCATGCTATGTCTTAGGACTGTGAGTAAATGTGATATTCTGTTGACATCTTGTTCCTGCTTTCAAACAACTAGGTAGGTTACATATGAACTGTCATAGCAGCTGAATAAGTTTTATGGTATAAATGTGGCCGCATTCTTTTCAGAGACGTCATCTTAAGCTGAACTCCGTATCTTAGTTGAATACTGTGGTTAACAATTTCTTAACTTGCAATAGTCATTTCAAATCAATATTTAAAATGTACAATCATTACTACTTGTCTGCTAACCTTCCCCTCACATACACCACACATACTTTCCATGTGGCAATGCAAATGGTCTAAATCCAGCAGAAAATAGAAAGGTGTCAAAGAAAGAGAGATAGAATCTCTTTCTCTGGCCCTTAATGAGGTCTCCAGAGCCAAAGGCAAACCAATAACAAATTGTATTTTCCACATATTGGGGGGGTTGGAGAGGGGAGGAAAGGCAGCAGAGGGGTGGTAGTAGGGGGGGACCTGGAGCTTGTCATCTGAAATTAATTGAACTTAGCCATGCCAAGAAAACACTGGTAATAAACGCTCCCCATCTAAATTAAGGGTTTTATACCATGAAAAAAAATAATAAAAATTTATGGCAGTAATTTCATCTGGGTTTTTCAAAAAGTGCTTGCTGATTTTTTTGTACTCAGTAGAAAAATCCCCAAGGAGCAATGCAGACTGCAATAAGGCAGACTTCTAAAAAGATACCATTTAATTTCTCACTCCTCCCTTTGCACTACTGCCACACTTCCACTTTTCTCTAACTCAGTATTAACTCTCTCAACACAGTTCTCTTCCATTAACCCTGAGCAACATCTTACAGGGCAGGTGAGCGTGCCTGATCTGCAAATGCCTATCCATTGATCTCAGAGAGATATGGACAAATGAAGAGAACCAGAAGCCCCCGGAGGCACATGCATTCATCTTTGCCTTTTCTGTATGATACCTGGCCATCTTAACTGAAGGCATCAAAAGTCTTAATGGCTTAAAAGTAACCCCGAAACAAATCCATCACTCAATGTCTTTAATGCTGGTGACAAGAACAGATGAGTGAATTCAGTTCCCAACCTGTGGGTCATAGGTGGCATGGCAGGTACCTAGGCCAAGCACAGATATATCTGCAAGGGTTCTGCAAATCCCCATGGGTACAAAGCACTGGCCGAAGACCAAATGCATAATGTATAAAATATAGACTATTCATCTTTGAATTAATTTTTTATCTAATGTCCATAGATATTGCTGTGATGAATAAAACAGAAATTTATTAAAACCAGAACTAAATTCACAGTTGCTTTTTGTTACTTTCTCAATGGATCCTGTAAGTAAAAGAGTTAACTTACAGTTCTGAAATTTTTTTCAGGTCAAAATGAGTCTTCACATTGAAGAAGACAGAGAACAACTGATACGAGTGTCCCTGATCCAAACATCCAAGATCCTCCAGAATCTGAAACTTTCTGAGTGCCAACATGATGCTCAAAGACAATGCTCACTGGAGCATTTCAGATTTTAAATTTTCAGATTAGGAATGCTCAACCAGTAGGTATAATACAAATATTCCAAAATCAAAAAAAGTTCAAAATCCTTAATACTTCTGGTCCCAAGCATTTCAGAGAAGGGATACTCAACCTGTGTCTTCAGTGCTTTGCACTTGGGCACAAGTAAACACTCAGTACTTGTTGATCGCAGATGTAAGTACATTTTTCTTGGCCTCTTTTTGCATCTAGGTTTTCTTTCACTGCAGTCCCTATCAATTTACATCACCAATTCATCCCATCCCTTGGTGTATAAGAGAGCAACAGTTTTCAAAATGTGGTTTGTGGACTCCTGGGAGTCCAGGGAGTTCCCGTTCTGGGAAGTCTGTGAGGTCAAAACTTCTTAATTCGAAGAAATTATTTGCCTCCCACGTCTGTGAAGTTGAGCTTTCCACAGGCTCCATCACCTGTTCTATCACAACAGATTGAATGAGAAACAGAGAATCCAGCAGTCTTCTATTTATTATGCCAGACATTAAGGAGATTTGCAAGGCCACTCTCTCCACTAAGTTTATTTTTTAAATAAAGTTATTTTCATTAAAAATGACATCCCCTGCATAAACAAAAGCTCTTTGAGGTCCTCAACAATTTTTAAGAGTATAAAGGTCTCCTGGGAACAAGAGTTTGAAAACTACTGTTATAAGACAGCAATCTGCAGTATCCTGGTGTCAATGCAGAAGCTGGTTTCCACTGTCAACAACTCTGCTAATCCCTAGAGATGCTGATGCTGGACACCTACCAGATGGGGATATTGTAAAGGGAATTCAAGTGTTGGCTTGGGTGGCTGGGCCAGCTGCTCACCATGGTCCGTTCTAACATAAGATTCTATAATTCTGTCTGAGAGAAAACCTAAAGAAGCTTTTCAGAGCTTTGACTACTGACATGGAATATGAATAACACTTAATTTATCTTCATTTTCCTACCCACGAAACAATATGAGCACATTAATGGGCAAATTTATGTTTTTCCAATGGTGTATTCTCTTCATGTTGGTACAATATGTCAACATTTTGAAAGCAAGGTGATTTTAAAATTTTGCTTGTTGGGTTTTTATTACAAGAGAAGCTCTCTCTTTCATGTCCAGCCTTCTACAATGTTCAAATCACAAAGACCAGTACCATTTGCTCTGAAGGGAAGAATGCTAAGGGAAGAGGACTCCAAAATGTCCTAGTGACCAAGGTCAATAATGAGGCAAACATTCTGCTGACAGAAATCCCTAAGGCAAATACATTAAATCCAAATCTGCAGAGATGAGTGGGATATCTTCATCTTTTGCACAGGTCTTACTCTTGCATAACACAGAAATAGGATGGCTTACCCTTAATGAGCACATTGTGCCCACGGAAATGAATAAGTTGTTTAGAATATATGGCATCAGATTCATGAAGGGAAAGAGCTATTAGGAAAATAAAATGACCATACTTGTGCAATTTGATTCAATTCAATGAACATTAACTGAGTGCCTGTTATATTCTAGTCATCATTCTAGGTGATCATGAAGAGAGGATAAATAAGCCTTACTGTCCAAGAACTCACACTCTGAAAGGGAAAACAGGTAAATCACTGTAACACAATGTGGTAAGTGATATAAAAGTAGGTGCTCCACACTATGGAAACCAATGAGAAAGCAATTAATTCAGTCTGGTGGAAACAGGCGGAAACTGACATTATATGTGTAATGAAAGGGAAGGAAGTGAGTTCATGCCTAACTCACTCTCCAATCTCAGCTGAGCTCTTGCTATCTCCTGATGCTCTTTCTATGCGTCACTTCTATTATTCCATTTTCCAGAGCTGCTACATCAGACCTCCTCCATGCCACTCATGTCTCCTGCCCCAATCCCCTATTGCCCAACTCTCAGCTGCTGTTCCCACTGCCTTCTGCAGAAATGAAAGAGGAGCGGCAGCCTTAGCCAACAACCCACAAACAGGGCTACTGCCCTCCCTTTCACTTCAGGAGAAGGCTTAGGATAATCTCTCTACCAAGACTTTACAGCCCATCTACCTGTTCTCCCTTTTTAGGTACCTATGCTCTTCAATCTCTCCATCTCCAACCTCTCTCTCTCCTGATTTGTTATCACTGGCAGTTAAACATGCTTCCCCAACAGCCCTCTCAAGTTACTATTTTTTTCTCTCAATGCTGCATAAATCTCAGGGCCAGGAAATGGGGAGACAGCTGTCTTTGTTCCCCCTTACTACTCTCAAACCACTTCTTCCCCTTATGCTTGCAATTCTCCCTGGCTTTCGCAGCCCTAGCCCCACCCACATCTGTCTCCATTACCTATCAACTTCACACTCATCCCCACCAAACTAAAAACTTATACTCATGGCTCACTTTTCCTCCACTCCTACTGCTGGCATCACACGCCAACAATAATGTACACTATGCAAACAATATATTGGCCTCCCAGCTTCTTCACTTACTCATCTACGGGAACCCTTTCTTCCACTATACCTCAGTGATTCAAATGCATGGACAACTCCTTCAGTTGGTCAAGAAAAGTCGTAACTGCCAAAATCTAAATGCAAACATATCACACTCTAACAACCCTTCCCATCCTTCCTATTCATTTGCTTTAGTGTCCCTACTGCTAAAAATTCTTGCCCCTCACTGAACCTTCTAATTCACTGATCCCATCATGGTCTAACAACTCCTTTCTGCTCTCATTTCCCTCTTCTGTTCAGTTTAGATTCTATGGTCTATATATAATCATTCCCTTGCAGTGTACCCTCACCTCCCTGTCCATCTCTTTCCATTACACTCTCCTGGCAAACTCCAGCCCTAGATGATCTCAAGTATCCATCTTCTCTGGGCACAAGCCCAAGTAACTGTATACAGCTAGAGAAAAACCACACAATCGAACTTCATTTCAAATGCAACACTCATCAGCAATCCTACTACATTCCCGCTCCTACTTTTTAGGAACTCTTTTATACTTTGAGCCTTCTAAGTAACTTCCTCTTCAACTGATGATTTGCCGTATCTTATTTTACTGAGATTACAGAACTTCCTCATGTTACTACCACCCAAACTACAAAATTATGGGCATCTATAATTTTCCTTTCTCCCTTTCCCTATGAAAGTCCAATCCCTCCACTGAACTTTAGACCACATCTCCTCTTACCTTTTGAGGACTTTGCACTGTCATTGGTCAGTTAGATCCCTCTTCTCCTGTATCATCAATCTCTCACAAACTGCTGGTGAAATGGGAATTGTTTTAGACTTGTGGAAAAGTTATTAATAATACCAGCTAAAATTACATAAAATACATGTATCTTTCAACCCAGGAAGCCCATTCCTAGAATGTTTCCTAAATAAATACATGTACCAGTGTGTAAGGATGAACAGAGACAAGAATGTTCATTGTAGTATTATTTTCAGTGACAAAAATAAAAACAAAGTAAATGTTCATCAATAGTGAAAGATTGAATTAATTATGGTAGAACCATCTATGAACCATCATACAGCCTTTAAAAGAATGAATTAGGTCTATACCAGTGCAATTGCTATAGCTCTACTTCCTTTCACTTGTCTTCTGTCTCCACCAAAACACTGAAAATGCTTTTGTAATAGCAGCCATTAATCTACATGATGCCAAATTCATATGCACTTTTCTGACTCTATTAGAGCCATTTAACAATGTTGCTTATCCCCTTAATTCCTGAAGCACCTCCGCTCAGCTTCCACAATACCACCTTCTCCTGAGTTTCCTCCTCCTTCATAAGCTGCTTTCTCTTTTTTTTTTTTTTTTTTTTTTGAGATGTTGTTTCGCTCTTGTTACCCAGGCTGGCTGGAGTGCAATGGCGCAATCTCGGCTCACTGCAACCTCCGCCTCCTGGGTTCAAGCAATTCTTCTGCCTCAGCCTCCCGAGTAAGTGGGACTACAGGCATGTGCCACCATGCCCAGCTAATTTTTGTATTTTTAGTAGAGACGGGGTTTCACCATGTTGACCAGGATGGTCTCGATCTCTTGACCTCGTGATCCACCCGCCTCGGTCTCCCAAAGTGCTGGGATTATAGGCATGAGCCACCGTGCCCGGCCTTATAAGTTGCTTTCTCAATTTTTTTTCTTAAAAGTTATATCTCCTTTGTTTGACTGCTAAATACTGGCATTCCTCAGGGCTTAGTCCTGTATCCTCTTCTCAGGTGATCTTACTCATTTTCATGGCTTTAAGCAAATCTACATGCCAACAAATTTTAAGTATCTATCTATAGACCAAACCTCTCCTCTAATTTCCACATGTCTACATTCCACATGTCTACATTCAGTTGCCAACTTAAAATCTCCTTTGCAGGCCAGGTGCGGTGGCTCACACCTGTAATCCCAGCACTTTGGAGGCCAAGGCAAGTGGCTCACTTGAGGTCAGGAGTTTGAGATCAGCCTGGCCAGCACGGTGAAACCCCGTCTCTACTAAAAATGCAAAAATTAGCTGGGTGTGGTGGGCCCCTGTAATCCCAGCCACTCGGGAGGCTGAGGCAGGGAGAATCACTTGAACCTAGGAGGCGGAGGTTGCAGTGAGCCGAGATCGCACCACTGCACTCCAGCCTGAGTGACCAAAAAAAAAAAAAAAAAAAAAAATCCCCCATGCAACTGAATTTCAGTATATATAAAATGGGAACTCTTAATTCTGTATTTCCACCTAGCTGCAACCTGCGCTGAAACTCTGGATCCCTCTCGTTTTTCCTGCGTTAGTAAATGTTGTCACCATTTCTGCTGACACTAAAACTAGACATCAAAGTATTCCCTCCTCCCTGTCTCTTGATCCCACAGACATTAGCAAAATCATCTTGATTCTATACATTACACAGATGATCCTTGATTTACAATGAGTTATGTTCCAATAAACCCATCATAAGTTGAAAATATCGTAAGTCAAAATGTGTTTAATACACCTAACTTACCGAACATCATAGCTTAGCCTGTCTATCCTACCTTAAATGTGTTCAGAATAGTTACATTAGCCTACAGTGGGCAAAGTCATCTAACACAAAGCCTGTTCTATAAACAGTGTTGGATATCTCATGTAATTTACTGAACAAAGTAAACCGCAGAGTATCGGCTGTTAGCCTTGTGATCCCGTGCTGGCTGAGCTGCGGGGCTTGCTGCCACTGCCCAGCAGCATGAGAATATTATATTACCTATCACTAACCTGGAAAAAGATGAAAATTCAAAAGTCAAAGACAGTTTCCACTAAACACATACTGCTTCCACATCATTGTAATGCCAAAAAATCCTAGGTTGAACCATTGTAAACTGGAGACTATCTGTATCTTACTAGCCAGCCTCTCTCCACCCCCATTGCCAGCAACCCTCTGCTTCTGTTCTTGAACCATCTCCATTTATAATCCATTCTCCACAAAACAGTCATTGTGAATTTTTTTAAGAATGTATACCAGACTGTGTCACTCTGCTTAAAACCTTCCAAAGGCTTTCCATTTTTCCTGAATAAAATACAAACTAATACTATGGCATAAATGACCCAATTGGTCTCATAATTGCTTATCTCTTCAGCACCATCTCATTCATACTATTTTCCCCTAACTCACCTCACTATGGCCATAACAACCTTCTGTTCCTGCTGGCTTCCAGAATACCCCAATCTCTTTCCCATCCCAGATCTGATGCACTTGATGCTCTCTCTGCATGAAATACTCTTTCCTAGGTGCTTCACACCTGTCTCCTTTGCATCCTTCGGATCTCAGTTTAAAATGACACCTCCTCAAAAAGGTCTTTTCTGACCCCACAATTTTTTTTTCTTTTTTGAGGCAGAGTCTCACTCTGTCGCCCAGGCTGGAGTGCAGTGGCACGATCTCGGTTCACTGCAACCTCCGCCTCCCAGGTTCAAGTGATTCTCTTGCCTTAGCCTCCTGCGTAGATGGGATTACAGGCATGCACCACCACGCCCAGCTAATTTTTGTATTTTAGTAGAGATGTGGTTTCATCCTGTTGGCTGCCTGGTCTCGAACTCCTGACCTCAAGTGATCTGCCTACCTCGGCCTCCCAGAGTACTGGGATGACAAGTGTAAGCCTCCGTGCCTGGCCCCACACAATCTTAAGTGGGGCCTCACTGTTATTCCTGACCACAGCATGCTGCTTTCTTCCTTCAGAGCCCTTCTAATTCTTTATTTGTTTGCTGTTCTTTTACTGGGTAGCTGCTCCTCTAAAATTAAGATCTGTGTGGACTGGGATCTATTCTCAGCATGTAATACAGAGTGTGTCTCACAGAGGACTTTTACTAAAAGATTACTCCAGGAAGAAATGAACAGAATGATCAAATTTCTCCCATCTCAGCAATTCTTCAACCCCTCCATCCCCAGTTACCACCTATCCACCTACTCTGTTTTCTGAAACTTTTTGAAACAATTGCCTATTCATGATTATTTTACTTCACACTCTTCAACCCTCTTCTCGTCATACCATGCAACTGCTCTCCTGTCTGACACAACATGCTTGTTGTCAAAGCAAATGGAAATGTCCTACTGACCTCTCTGTGACATTTAATCCTGTTCATCACTCTCCATCTCGAAAGTTCTTGAGTTAAATAACAATTCACTCTCTTGATGTTCCTCTTACCTTTACCACTCCTTCTCAGTCTTGTAAGGCCTCCTCTTCTCTTTTACTGAAATGTCAGTGCTTCTAAGGGTTCTATCCTAGACCTTCTGTCTCTACACATGCTAAATTATCTCATGTACTTGTAGAGTTTCAGTTACTATCAATATGAACATGTCTCTCAAATCTTTAGCCCAGATGCTGCTTCCATGCTTCAGATCATTTGCTCAACTATCTAGTTGACAGCTCTATTTAGATGTCTTTTTGCCATTACCAACTCAACATATTTAAAAGTGAATTTATCGCCTTCCTCTGTCAAATTTGCCTTTTCCTGTGTTCCCATCTTAGTGAATGGTACCTCCATCCCTCCCACGACCCCAGGCTAAGAACCCAGTCTTTGATACTTCATGTCCTCAACCCCTCCCCTAGACAGACACATTTACTTTTAACCAAATTCAGTATGTTCTACTAATAAAGTATTTCTTAAATTTGTCCACTTCTCTTCATTTCCCCTGCCACTGGTACTTCTTGCCTAGACTTTTGCAAGTCTTCAAATTCTCTTCATGTTCCTCTCAAAGCCATTTTTCACAGAGCAGCAGGAGTGATTATATGAAAGCATAATAAATCTTATCACATCACCCTACTACTTAAAACCCACAAATGGTTACAAATGTCTACAGGATAAAATTCAGATTTCCTGGCCTGGCGGACAAAGCCCTGAATGACTTGGACTCTGCTTGCTTCTCCAGTCTCCCTTCTCACTACTCCTTGCCTCCTCTTCTACGTTCCATTCACAAAAAACTACCAATTTCCCATGCTCTTTCTTCTTGCAGTCCATACATGTTATTCCCCAAAATCCAAGATAGGCTTTTGCTTACATTCTGTATTCATACCCTCCCCACCCCTCTATCAACCCTAACCTTCTAAGACTAAGCTAGGCAATCCTCTTCTCGTGCTCATGAACTATCTCGGAGCCCTATTTCAGAGAACTGTAATTTCCTATTAACTTGTCAGTAATCTTACCTACACACCTTAGAACCAGTGAGTCAGAGTCTCCAGGATAGGGACTTACCTGTATAGCTAATGCACAGCCAGCATTGAGGGATAACTGTTTACTTCCCTGAAGACAGGAAGTGTGATGTTTACTGTTGTAACCCAATACCCACCATAGTGCTGACACATGGAAGTCACTAAATAGGAGAAAGGGGGAAATGACTATATGTTTAAAATAATCCTCAAGAACAGATTTCGATGTTCTTCTGCACAAGGGTAAAAGAACATACTACCAGGTATGCAGTTTTTAAGAATGAAATTTCTATTTTGCTTTCAATGTTACAGTTTTTCTTTGCTACTGCTAAACGACGTTCTCTTTGCATCATAAGTAAAGAATGGCAGCTAAGATATGTTAGGCCTAAAAGGTTCAGTAAAAACCAACTTTCACATCTATAATTCTGCATACTTTGCCCTCTTGATCTTATAAATACTGGCTGGAAAGGCACAAGTCACAGAAAAACACCAGCTATTTGAGCATCTGTACTTTCCTCAAAATGCAGTGAGAACTCCTGAAACAAAGCAGTGAAACGAGTTAAAATGGTTCTGAACCTTTCAGAGACAGCAATAACACAGTACTTTAGTAGCAAGCATGTATAAAATATAATAAAATGGCATAGAATTAACACTTCCAAAAAGAAAAATCTAATAAAACTGAACTCAGGGAAGAGGCATTGCACAAACAGGGAAGAAACATCTTTATATCTCCCTCATTGCCCTGAACACAGCAGCCTCAGTATATATTTGCTGAATGAATGCTTGATAAATGATAAATAAACACAGTTCTGAAAGGATTACTCACATTTTCCTATCTTGATCAAAGAGCCAGTTACTCCCAGCTTCATGTTTCATCAAAAAAATATTTATCCAGTGCCTAAACCTACCTGGTAATGTGCTAGTACGCAGCATACCAAAAGAACCACATGAGCTTGGCTTTTGCATTTCCAAGATTATTATACAAATCCTACTGTTGGCTTTGTCTCCCGGCACTAGCACCGCAAATAAGCACATACACTCTACAGTCTAGCCACATTCCCTAAACATGCCACGTTCTTTCATGATGCCATCAGTTTTCATATATACTCATGCTTAACAACTGGCATACATTCTGAGAAATGCAATTTCGTCATGGTGTGAACATCATGGAGTATACTTACACAAACCTGGATGCTATAGCCTACTATACACCTAGGCTAGATGGTCTAGCCTATTGCTTCTAGGCTACAAACCAGTACAGCATGTAACTGTACTGCAGGTAACTGTAACACAATAGTATTTGTATATCTAAACATAGAAGAGGATAGTAAAAATATAATCAGCACTAAACATGAACAGAGCTTGTAGGAATGGAAGTTGTTTTAGGTGAGTTAGTGAGTGAGTGGTGAGTGAATGTAAAGGCCTAGGACATTACTGAACACTACAACTGACTTTATAAATATTATACAGTTAGGCTACACTAAATTTCATTTTAAAAATTTTCTTTCTTCAGTAGTAAATTAACCTTAGCTTACTGAAACGTTAATACTTTATAAACTTTTAATCTTTTAACTTTTTGAATCTTTAAAAATAATACTTAGCTTCTTAACACACAAACACATTGTATAGCTATACAAAAATATTATCGTTCTTTATATCCTTATTCTGTAAGTTTTTTCTATTTACTTTTTTTAACTTTTTTAACTTTTTTGTTAAATACTAGGACATAAACATATATATTAGCCTAGGCCTACACAGGGTCAGGATTATCAATATCTCTGTCTTCCACCTCCCCATCTTGTCCCACTGGAAGGCCTCCAGGGGCAGAAACATGCATGGAGCTGTCATCTCCTGTGATAACAATGCCTCCGTCTCCTTCTCCTTCTTCTTCTTTTTCTTTCTTTCTTTTTTTTTTTAATGTGAGACGGAGTCTTGCTCTGTCGCCCAGGCTAGACTGCAGTGGCGTGATCTTGGCTCACTGCAACTTCCACCTCCTGGGTTCAAGCGATTCTCCTGCCTCAGCCTCCCAGGTAGCTGGGATTACAGGCACCTGCCACTGCGCCCAACTAGTTTTTCTATTTTTAGTAGAGATAGGGCTTCACCATCTTCGCAAGGCTGGCCTCGAACTCCTGATCTCATGATCCACGTGCCTCAGCCTCCCGAAGTGCTGGGATTGCAGACATGAGCCACCAAGCCCGGCCAACAATGCCTTCTTCTGAAATACCTCCTGAAGGAACGGCCTGAGGCCATTTTCCAGTTATTTTTTTTAATATAAGCAGAAGGAGTATGCTCTAAAATAACTCTAAAAATTATATATTAGTGAATTATGTATGCTATACTTTTATATGTAGGGTTTACACCAGCATCACCACACGAGTAATGTGTTGTACTACAAAGTTGTAATGGCTATGACATCACTAGGAAGTATGAATTTCTCAGTTCCATTATAATCTTATGGGATCACTGTTTTACATGTGGCTTGCTGTTGATGGAAAGATTATTATACAGCACATAATTGTTACTGCTCTCTCTGCCCCAAATAACCTTCTCACCTGAAAAACTCCTACTTATCCTTCAAGACCTAGAAAAATGTCACCTTCTTTACAAAACATTGTCTGAATTCCCCAGACATAATCATTTCCTCCTCTGTGCCTGTTCCCATATTCCCATAGTATTTTGGAAATACCGTTTTTTTTTTGTTTTTTTTTTTTTTGAGACAGGTTCACACTCTATCACCCAGGCTGGAGTGCAGCGGCATGATCGTAGCTCACTGCAACCTTGACCTCCTGGGCTCAGGTGATCCCCCTGCCTCAGCAGTGGCGCTGGGTAGCTGGGATGACAGGCGCCTGACACCACTGCTGGCTAATTATTTTGTTTTTTGTAGAGACAAGATATCCCTATGTTGCCCAGGGTGGTCTCGAACTCCTGGGCTCAAGCGAACTGCCCGCCTTGGCCTCCCAAAGTGTTGAAATTACAGGCGTGAGCCACTGCTCCTGGCTGTAAATACCTTTGATGTAGCTTGAATCCTATCTAAATTACGATGATTAACTTCATATTCAGGCAGAATTCAAAGAATGAGGGGAAACCATATATTTGGGTCATTTTTTTCTTACAGATATGGAAAAGTTTCACATGGAAGGGCAGAGGGTAAAGATTTGCTTGGATAGATGACAGGAAGGGCATTTCACACATATGGTACACTTCTGGGAAGGACTTAACCTTAGACATGTACGTGTGAGGGAAGAGAATGAAATAATCTAGGGCTCTCTTGAAAGCTCAGAGTGGGAATTTTGAGTTTCATCCATAGAGCAATGAAAACCTACCACTATGTCTTAAAAAAGGAAAGTGATACTACAGTTTGCATCACTCATTTAATCAGAGAATTCCTGTGGAACATGTGCATACCAAACACCATATGGTGACTATTAATTAGGTGTCAACATTTAAATGACCCATGTAAAATTCACTCTTCCAGTAAACTGCGAGCTATTTAACAATAAGGATGCGGGCTTATTCACCACTGTATCATCTCCAGTGCCAAGAAAAGTGTGGGAGCTTGCTGACTGAACTGAACTGAATTCTTTCACACCTTTAAGTAACATGCCCTGCAAAAGCATTACCAGCTTCCACAACAAGGAGGACTGTGCTGGGAGGTAAACCATTTTGCCCACCCTTTCAGACACACAAAAACAAACACACAAATAATTGTTTTCGAGGCAGCCATCACTAGTTTAATAAATTTCACCAACTATCTTCATTACCTTTAAGAAGTGAGTTTTTAACTCTGAAGTGGCAGATTTTTAATAAATTCGTATGTATTATAAACTGTTCTTTGTATAAATGTGTTTAACTAACTCTTATATTGATAGAATTTTGTAGTTGAGATCTAAGTATTTCCATAAGGCTTAATGCTAAAGTTTAACATTATGGTATATGTAATGTAAAAATAAGGCAATAAGATATGTATAGCCTGAAAATACTGAAGTTAGCAAAAGTATAACAATAAGCTGGTAAAAAGCTATGCTAACAAATACAGCGGTTCTTAAATGGGTTGGACCATACACTCCTAGTATAAATTCCAAGGAGTTCTTAGTGCCCCACCCTTATCCCAATCCCTAACCATAAAACTCATTAGCATCCAGGCAATCATAAGGTTTACTTGGCTTACAGAATTTTTCTTATAAGGTTCACTTAACAAAAGCTCATTTTAAGAAGTGCTTCCAGCTGGGCACAGCGGCTCACGCCTGTAATCCCAGCACTTTGGGAGGCCGAGGCGGGCAGATCATTGAAGTCAAGAGCCCGAGACCAGCCTGACCAACATGGTGAAACCCCATCTCTACTAAAAATACAAAAAAATTAGCTGGGCATGGTGGCGTATGCCTGTAGTCCCAGTTACTTGGGAGGCTGAGGCAGGAGAATCGCTTAAACCTGGGAGGTGAAGATTTCAGTGAGCTGAGAACGAGCCACTGCATTCCAGCCTGGGCAACAAAGCGAGACTCAGTCTCAAAAAAAAAAAAAAAAAAAGAAGTCCTCCCATCTTGGTTAAAGAAAATCCCACAGCACTTCCAACAAAGATGTTCCCTGAGCTGATACTAAAATCAAATTAGGACTACTACTCATGAAAATGAACCCAAGCAATGATTCTGCTTTGGAGAAAAAGAGTAATATGAAGACACACATACATACACACATCATTTATAGCTATTTTCAGAGTCTGTTATTAATTGTAAAACCACCAGCAGAGGTGGGGTAGACAAGCAAAAGTACCAATGCCATGACTAGACACATTCCAGTGGTGGTTTTTTGGGGAATCAGGTGAGAGGAAGGCTGTCTGTGTGCACCAGTGCAGGCTCACTCAGATATTTTTATTTTTGTAGCTTTACTAACATATTCCAGGTTCCAAAATGCAGGATATGAGTCTTGACTGTAGAAACAAATTGCCAGCTGTCTCATAAAGGACAACCTCATTTAGTAGAAGGCAAATGCTAGCATAGAACAAAAGTAAATAAAGATGGCTACATATGCTCTAGTTTTCAAACCAGAAAGTGACAGTGATGACAGAAGCAGAAGAGGGAAAGGATTAAACATGAAGAACAGCTGCTACCAATAGCAGACTATCTGACAATTCGACCAGTCTTATGGTGCAGTAAGAACGCCAATTAAATGGCTGGTGTGAGGGTGCAGATCTAGAGATCCGAAGGCTAAAGAAACCTTGGGGGGTCCAACCAATGCACCCCTGTTATTGTATAACTAAACTGAGACGTTGTATGTGAAAGTGCTTTGTAAACTACAATGCTCTACAGAAATACATCCTACTGCTATTATTCCTAATATGTCTAGTCTTCTTTTAATTGTAAACTTATTTTTTAAAGTCCCAATTCTTTGTTCATTTTTGCATTTCCAATAGAGGTAATTGTCAATATCATTGTTATTTTACTTTATTTCTTCAAGAACCTTCAAATAATATATGCTGCTTAAATTGAGTATCTTATAGGTATAAAGCATGAATGAAATATGTAATTTATATGAGAATGAAACATGAACAAAGTCCACCCCCTTTTATGTCTTACAAACATGTCCATAAAATGTCACTCATACCTATTAAAATTCTCCTATGTCCTGGGAGTCCCCATATCTTCACAGAACCAACCACTCATTAAAGGTTAGGGCAGGAAGGGGAAAAGAAACAGCTGCCCTTTTCTGACAAAGAAGGAGGGCTTGGTGATGTGCTTTCAGTGAGTGGAGTAAAATAAAAAGGTTTTAAAGGGGTCAAAGGAAGAGCTTGAAGAGAACTTTAAATGTCTGACTTCACCACCCACCTTAAAAGGACTACTTCATCCAACTAAAACCTAAAATGGACCATCACTAGCTATTAGAGAACCATCTGACAAAGAAAGAATTTTTACAAGTGACCTCTGGTTACCCTTCAACACTGCAGCCCTTCTAAACAGACTGGCACAAGAGTAAACGTAGCCAAGAAGAACCTAACATTTATATTTTATGATTTTATTTCAAATTTTCATATAATTTTTAGTAGACCTACTTATGTGGATATAATTTAATTCCAAAGTATTTGGGAAATACATTTAGTCCAGTTGTGCCTGGGAAAAAAAAAAAGGCAATTTTCCAGTTTTACAGATGCTTCCAGAATTCTGTCTGAAGATGGATTAATCTACAGTTACTCAGCTGCAGAATATTACTTCTATTCCAGACTTTCTATATGAACTATTAAATCCATGAGATCGATAGCAATTCCTCCCCACCTACTCTTAAAGAGCTGATTTAATGAGAACATCACTTTCTTATTCGAGGCTTTCTTTCTTAAGGGAACATAGTCCTATATGAAAACAGTCAACATTTCCTCTTACATCATCACAACTTCACACAAACAGAGCCTGGGGCAAGGCAATGAAGCCAAATGCTGGGTGGTAAATAAGTGAATTTGCTTAAAGATATCACTATGGAATTTGAGCTTAAAACTGGACTTGACTTTAAAAGGCTACCAGGAAACTAACACTAACCATTTTCTTTCTCAAAAACTCCAAATATCACACAGCAACTGATGGCAGCATGACATAGAAAAAAGAAGTGTTATTTTCTTACTACTAAGCATAGAACTGTCCAGCATTAAATAATTTATTTCAATATCCTCTCTCCACATTCCTCTCCCTCAACTAAAAGATAATAGTGGGAAGAGAGTTACTCTTTTGTTCTCTCTGGACCTGCATATTAAGAGAGATGACAGAGATATTATGTCTATTATTCTTGGTTTAGACAAAATAAGCAGTGGGAGGCCTCAATATAGAGTCACTAGCTACTAAGCTCTCTCTCTTCTTAGCATTTATACATGAAAAGCACAGAATAAATCATAAAGCACTACTTGATGCACCAAAAATTAAAAATGGAGACAGAGGGTGGATCGATGTGCATTGTCTCACAAACACAGTTTTGAAGATAATTGGTAATGTTCTCTTTTTCCAAAGAAGTGAGGGTTAAATATAGTCACTCTGTACAGAGACTGATGATCTTCAGGATGTGTAAATTATACATTGTAGTTACATAACAGACTAAATCACAGTCATCAACAAAAGAAAGTTTGGCACAATTCTTGAATTTTTATGATTCTAGCTCATAAGCAGAGCCTCAAAAAGCAGAGAATATCTCACCTTAATCAGCCCTACAAGTAGCCTCATACCTCAGGGAAGAAAAAGAGTACCAAGGTAAATGAAAGAGAAAAGTGATCACCTTCACTGGACTAGAAAATAGGAAGGAGAATACTTCGTATTTTCAAGGTTATATTAAATGAAATACATAAGTCAGCCATTCCATGAATTAAAAAAAAAAATAGAAGTGTTCAACTAACCAGATACATGTAGAACTATGTGTTTAAACACCAATAGAGCCAATGTGACTTTATGTCCCTAAATTAAGGCCAGGAACGAAATCAGGTGAAAGAACACAGATCCCTTCAGAACACTTTAAAAAATCTGGATGGCACAAACTAGAGACTAGCAAAGAATTTCCACACCTCCAACGCTGCTTGAAGGTCTACATGGTCCGAGACTCTGTCATGCCTGTGCTGCCCAGTGTAGGCAATTTAGAACAAGTCAAGAGCATTCAGCCAGTGACATGCTGGGAATGTCCAAATGCTCTGCCTCAGTTCCCATGATGATACAGAAGCAGGAAATCTCAGGCTAATTAGGTGTACCCAATTAACATTCATCTCTGACAAGTTCATCCTTTTATCTCCCACACAAAAACAGCTACTATTACTCTGCAATATCTACTAAGCAGTCACAGTAGTCTGAGTAAAGTATATCAATGGAAGAAATAAAGAGATATTTAACCAAAGAAAAATGGAAGACACACAGAGGAATGCAAGACCAGACTAATCAAGAATAGACATTCTTTCCTTCATTCCATCAAATTGTGCTCTTCTGCCACCAACTCAACTGTCTCACTGCACTCTGAATAAAAAGTGAAAATTGCTCTCTTTAAAATGAAGTTGGCCTTGTAAGAACTTACAGAATTCAAAGCCAATATTCAGAGGCTTTCCAAGTGTCCAGAGCTCCAAAGAGCCCATCAATCCTGATACACATGGAGAGACCGGATAATCTAAGGGTACACAAAGCCACTCCACTCTACCTCAGTCATATTTTGGAATGAGTACAAAGAAGTCAATGTTGACCACAACAACCAAGATGAATTGTGAGCTCTGGAACACTGCCAACACTTCTTATAAGAGATTCCCAGATCAGAGAAAGTAAACCAGTACCTAAGGTGATTACCTTAAACTTTAGAGCTTTGGATAACAAAAGCAGTATCTGGCTTACTTTGAAATTATGCTTCCAAGTAATTAAATATCAAAGCAATGCTACAGTAAAAAAAAAGTTTGACTTCAACCTTCTTAGGTATATTGGGACACAAACCTGTAGCCAACTCCTTCTCTGCCTCCCTGGCCCTTTGCCTGGCCACCTTCCCTTCTCCTTCTCTTAGTTGGTGTCCCATCCAAGTCACTTTTGGACTTGTATTAAAAACCACACTGTAGTACATGGGATCTAGCATCCTGAGTAGCCACAGAGAGTCAGAACGACACGGCTTGGTCATACAGAGGAGTTAGCTTCCTATGGAGTAAACTCCTATTAACTAGCAACAGGAGACAGGAAGAAATCAGGCAGATAAATTCTACCCCTTCGCCTTCCTTTTCTTTTCCAAGGGCTACTCTTAGTTCCTCCTTGCAACCCTTTCAGAGAAAAGCTGCATGGCTGCTTTGTTACCTGCCATGTCTCTTCATAGCTTATTGTAAAGCAAAAGCCAGCTGGCTCTAGTAACACACCAAATCCATTTCTTTGCATCTTTCCTTGCTTCCTTTTGCCCTTACCCTTATCGACCTGCACCTGCAACCCTCCAAGAAAGCATTAACACCTTAAAACTTGCCCTCAGGTTCTGTTTGCCAGAGAACCCAAGGCTTAGCCACTAGGCTTATAGGCATTAATCCCAGATGCAATTAAGAAGAAATTATTAAAATGCACATTTTCAAAATATATTAAGAGTCAAAGAATGACAAATACTAAAAAGAAGTAAAAAATGTTAAACACCTAAAAACCTAAAAGACCAGGGCCAATACCCTAGCAAATGTCACTAACTGAGAAATCATTGAGGCAGCAACAAGAATTACATATAGAATTTCTTTAATGTGCCCCCCGAACCAACTTCAGAGGACAAGATCAGGCATTTTCATTAAGGAATAATGCTGAGTAAAAGATGTTGCCCACAGAATTTTCTTACTAATTGTATCAATCCTAATTGTACAGTATTCTCTCCTCCCAATGTGAAAAGAAAGGAATGCCCTTTCCAAGCATAGATCTTCAATCATAATCACCATGGTTCAATTATCTTCACCAATGATTGATATGTGACTGATAATTTCAACTAGTTCTAGCCAATTATATATGGAGATCTCTAGGGAGATTCTGGGAAAGGTTTCTTAGCTCTTTTGAACAATAAGGGGAAGGGATGTTATTGCATTTGGATCTTATGCCTGGACCTGTAACAGTCACACTGTGGTCATGAAAGGATCCAGTTTGAGCACAAAGCTTACATAATGATGATGGCAAGGTCTAAAGAATAGAAAAGCCCAGATCCTTGACAATATCATTAAGCCACCAAATGAACCAGCCCTGAGTTGGCCAATCTCTGTGCTTTTACATAAGGATATGTATAATACTTCCCTATTATTTAAGGTTCTTTGAGTCAGTTTCCTCTTCTTTGTAGCTACAAGCACACCTTCACTAATGGCATAAAGCATCTGGCTGGTTGGAGAGGCATGTGAATAGCTACTATAATGTGCCATTATACAAGGAATAAGGTTAGATTTGAAAAGAACTGGTCTTCACTCTCAAGAGCTTACAATCTATTTTTTAAAAGAGATATAAAACAAATTGGGAAAAAGTGATAGGCCAATTAAAGAAAAAATAAAGGAGCACAGGTACACAGAATAAATAAATCATCAGTGAGGGACATTAGAGACAGTTTTCTAAAAGAGATAAAACCAATACATATGCTTTTTGTGTAGCACTACATTCAATTAGTGTAATTCAACTTCCAGGAAGCTTTCTGCTCAGATATCTGTAGTTCTATCACTTGAGCACAGCATCCTCTTGCATCTGGGAAATGTGACTTCTTTTATTCTGTTTGAGCTCAGGGATGGGCGCCAGACCCAAGGTGAGCTAGTCGGAGTCATTTCCTTAGACTTTTTAAAACTTGGGATGAAAAGGGCTCATAAGGATTTGGGTTACACAGTTGTATGGACTTGTCCTAAGACTTGTGTATTTCTTTGTACATTTTGTATCAAAAGAAAAAGGTAAATAAGTATTGAACTCTCTATAATACCCATGCTGACGTATTTAGGAGAAAGCATACTGATAGCAGCAATTTATTTTGAAGCGTATTTTTTAAAGACGCAGTGACAGATGAGGGACTGATTGATAGATATATGAAACAGCAAGCAGAGTAACATACTTGCATTTATACATACCTGTACTGTAACATATAGTAAAGTGTCACTTTAAAATCCTTTCAACATTGCTTTTTCATTTGAAAAACTTCCTAACAAAATTTGGGTGTGGGAGGAACTCAAGCTGCAGTCCCACTCTGCTGGCGATGCTGTGAGCAACAGCTCAGGAGATCTCTCTGGTCATGTTTCCAGGGTATGGAAGTAACTTGTTTCCGTAAACAAGCATGCAGAAAGAATCAGGAACAAGGAGAGGAAGAGTTTTGAGTTGTCTAAGTTGTCTCCAGCTCCAGCTCCTCTTGAGGCCTAGCGGCATCCCTGCCATTTCGGCTGTTACATAAGCCAAGAACTTCTGGTTTGCACCTAAGCTAGATCAAGGTTGAGTTCCTACTGTTTCCAATCACAGTCTTTGCTAATATACTAGCCTAAGGTAATAATAAGCATTGCAGACAAAGAAAGATGATCACTGTAGCATTACTTATAAGAACAAAATACATAAATTACCTGATCATTCAATAAAAGATGGTGAAAACTTTATGGTGTTTTTGATGACATTATATAACACTCTGCATAAAATATTAAATGAAAATCCCACAAAACTATATGTATAAAACTATATACCTATGCACACATATGCATACACACATACACATACATTATGATCCAATTTTGCAAAAAGAAAAAAAACTGACCGAAAGCAGTCACATGAAAATACACAAAATTATCAGCCAGGTACAGTGGCTCATGCCTGTAATCCCAGGCATCTTGGGAGGTCAAGGTGGGTGGATAACCTGAGGTCAGGAGTTCGAGACCAGCCTGGTCAACATGGTGAAACCCCATCTCTACTAAATATACAAAATAAAATAAAATTAGCTGGGTGTAGTGACACACATCTGTAATCTCAGCTACTCAGAAGGCTGAGGCAGGAGAATCACTTGAACCCGGGAGGTCATCTCTACTAAATATCTAAAAAAAAAAAAAAAAGAAAGAAAGCCAGGCCTGGTGGTACGTGCTTATAGTCCCTCTTACTTGGGAAGCTAAGATGGGAGAATTGCTTGCGCTCAGGACAAGAGGCTGCAGTGAGCCATAACTGCATCACTGCACTCCAGCCTGGGTGACAGAGTGACACTTTGTCTCAAAAAAAAAAAAAAAAAAAAAAAAGATTTTTAAAGATTTATTTTATGGGTTGCCTCCTAGGCACCATTCCCACCATAAATGATCTAAATATTCCTATGTGTCTTAAATCTCCCATTTATTTCCCAGGGCCGGGGATGTAGGAGCTAAGATCATGACCTTACTTCCACTATGTACCCACAAAAATTGAAAATCATTTTTTTAAAAAAGATCATGACTTGTGAAGTCACAATACCTCAGTTCAAATCCCCGCTCTGCCATTTACTAAACGTATGGTTTAGGGAAAATCAATTAATCTTTTTTGCCTTAATTTCTCCATCTACAAAATGGGGAAATAGTATCTTACTATTATCAACTTTGAGAAATAAATGAGATAATACATATAGACATTTAAAATGGTGCTTAAAGCACAGCAGATGTTAACCATCATTATCATTCTTATTAACAGCTTTTCTACTTTAATACAGGCTGAGGAGCCCTTACTGAAATGCTTGAGACCAGAGGTGATTCAGATTTCAGATTTTTTTCAGATTTTAGAATATATACATGATACTTACTGGATGAACATCCCCAAATTAAAAAATCTGAAATCTCAAATGCTCCAATGAGCATTTCCTTTGTGCATCAAAAAGATTTAGTGTTCAAAAAGTTTCAGATTAGGGAGCATTCAGATTTTAGAATTTCAGATGTGGGAGGCTTACCTGTAACAGAATTTAACTCCTCAGGCATACGAATTCACTCATTTCTACCTCCTCTCTACTTTTTTTTTTGAGACAGAGTTTTGCTCTTGTCATTCTGGAGTGCAATGGCGTGATTTCAGCTCACTGCAATCTCCATCTCCTGGGTTCAAGCAATTCTCCTGCCTCAGCCTCCCAAGTAGCTGGGATAACAGGTGCCCGCCACCACGCTCGGCTAATTTTTGTGTTTTTAGTAGAGATGGGGTTTCACCACATTGGCCAGGCTGCTCTCGAACTCCTGACCTCAGGTGATCTGAACACCTCAGCCTCCCAAAGTGCTGGGATTACAGTCATGAGCTGCTGTGCCCAGCCCCTCCTCTCTATTTCTAAGTATCAGTTTTTACACCTAGCCTACTCCCTCCTTCAGTCATGCCTTGTCCTAGGCACAAGATGCCATCCCATTGTCCAAATGTGGGCCTCCTCCTTTCTGAAGCTAAGCTCGCAGGCTCCATCTTATTCTTCCCATCTGCTCTAGTTCCTTGCCAGTTCATTCCACCTCCCTCTCCCCCAATCTTTAAAGTGCTTAGAACAGTGCCTGCTAAGGCTTTGTTTTCTACTGGCTTCTCTCCTTCTGGCTGAAAATGTATATATGTGCCATTTTCTGGGGGAAAAAAAAATATGAACCTATTAGAGCCATCCTGTATTTCTTCTTCCTTTCACATTTATACTTCTCAAATTAACGTCCCACAACCTGGTTCCCTATACTCTATGGATACTTCACTTAACAAGACTACTAATGGCCTTCTTATTGCCAGATTCAATAATGATTTTAGGCTCATTCTGTTTGTTCTGCAGCCTCTGACACTGCTGACTATGCGCTCTGTTTGCAAATGCTTCTTTGACATCCATCTGGGTCTTCTTCCAGTTCTTTGGCTGCTTTGTCACATTCTTTCAAACCAGATGCTCTTCAACAAATAAGCCCAGCTCTTCCTATTCCTTCTCTTGGAGATCTTGAGGCTTCCTATGGCTTCAAATATTAGCTCTAAGGAGATGACCATATATCTGACTCCAGTCCTGATTTCTCAGTTTCAGTCCTTCTTCTTAAGCTTCAGCCATTTATTTCCAACTACTGGTCAGGCATTTCCAATTGGTCTTTCAATCTAACAGTGTCTGAAAAGTCTGATATTCCACCCACAGACAGCTCCCTATTCTGATTTTCCTTCTGTAGTGACAGATACCAAGTGTGGGGGAGACTGCATACTAGGCAGGAGAAATCTGCTCAAAACACAGAGTCAGGGCCAGGTGCAGTGGCTCATGCCTGTAATCCCAGCACTTTGGGAGGCTGAGGCAAGGGGATAACCTGAGGTCAGGAGTTCAAGACCAGCCTGGCCAAAATGGTGAAACCCTCTTTCTACTAAAAACACAAAAATTAGCTAGGTGTGGTGGCACGTGCCTGTAATCCCAGCTACTCAGGAGGCTGAGGCAGGAGAATCGCCTGAACCCGGGAGACGGAGATTACAGTGAGCCGAGATTGTGCCACTGTACTCCAGCCTGAGTGACAGAGTGGGACTTCGGTTCACTAAAAAAAAAATAGAGGCAGGCAAAATCCTTTGAATTTTCCATGACGATGCCTCTTGCAGACACTTCTTCTTCTCTATTTTTACTGTACCATCCCGGTCTAGCTCTGTACTGTAACATCCTAACTGGCCACCCTGTCACCATTCACCACCCATCTCCACCAATCTAGCAATCTATCTTATATCAAAATTAAAATACTGCTTGTACTGTACCACTTACAAAGATTAACTCCAGACAGTTTGGACTGTCAGGAGGTCTCTGAGATTTGGGTCAAAGCCCACTACCTTTGTGCCCTGCCTTCAAATCCTCATGTTTCAGAGAACCCTGTCCCAACCAAACCAATCCACCCAGTGCCCTCTACACACCCTGTAGTCTCCCTGTCTTGCATGGATAGGTCTCGCCCCTCCTCTAAGATGATCCAAATGCTATCTGTTCTTCAAATTTCTGCTTAATCCCACCATAAATTCTTCCAACAACATTTTAGCCTATAGTATTTTTTTCATCATCATCATTAGCAGGCACGGTTCTAAGCTCTTTATAGATAGTAGCTAACTTTATTTACTCTCACAATAATGCTATAAGTTAGGCACTATCATTATCTATATTTAACAGATAGGGAAACAGAGGCACAGAAAAGCTAAGCAACTGCTCATATAGCTGATGAATGGCAGATTCACAGTTCACACCCATGCAGTGTGGTTGCAAAGTCTGTGTTCTTAAATCACTGTGTTCTGCTGCCTATACTGAATCCTTTGGCATTTTTTACTATACTGTTCATTTGTCAATAAGCTGCTTTGAGACATCTCTTCAATTATTAGGTTACAAGACATACTTATGTCTTTTCTCCCCCCCCCCCAACTAGAGAAATTTCTTAGAAAGCAGAGGGTAAACCTTTAATTATTTTGATTCCTCCACAGTTACTAATCACTATCAATAAATATTAATTTATAAAATAAATATTAATTTATAGATTAAATAAAAATATAAGAAAGTGACAGAAATAAGAGTAACTAGCCAAGATTTTAAAATCTGAGAGGTGACTTCAAACCATTTTTAAGTATGTAGAAGGTCTAATTAAAGGAAAGCTGATTTTAGCTGAGTTCCCATTTCCAAATGATAGAAAAATATCAAGAAAAAACTATTTAATGATTACATATTATGAAGTATAAGATATAGTAAAAAAAATTTTCTCAGTAGCATTCCTAAGAAGTTAAAAAAAAAACCTGGAAAAAATTGAGTAGTCTTGCCTGAAAGTAGAGAAATGGATTAGTATCAGAACAGCAAGCATGTAGCAAGAATTAAATCAATGTTTATTTAATAAATGAATGAGCTACCTTGACCACAAAATTATCTAAGTCGTCTCTTATAGAACATGATTTTAATGCAGAACTGCAGTCCAGTAAGTCCAACATTATGAGTCTTCTGAAAAATGTACACAATGACTTAATAACATGGGGTTATCTAGTTCTATTCATTTAGAAACTGGTTTTAGTTATGCCATAGCTGATATCCATTTTGGCAATATTTAAGTAACAAATTCAGTTATTTCTTGAAGCCACCCTTGCTTGATAAACATTATAAAATAAACCCATAAAGAGTTCTCAACTCTGCCCTCTAGCTAAATGTTTCAAGACTTACAATGAAGGAGTCAACAGAGATCAGAAACACTCATTCCCTCCTCTGGTCCTTCCTTCCTTTCCTTCCTCCCTCCCTTTATCTCTCTCTATCTGGAGTGGGTGGTAGTGTCAAACAAACGAAAGCCAGCAAAATCTGGCTAGCTGGTTAGTGTCTGGGTGATCAGGCCCTTTGATATGACTCACCCCTCGTAAAATTCATTGAAGACTGACGTAGGCACTAGAATGATTTATTAATTTAATATTTTGTCACATGGGGGGATGTCATGATGGCATGATCAGCACTGATATGGTTTGGCTGTGTCCCCACCCAAACCTCATCTTAAATTGTAATCCCCACATGTTGAGGGAGAGGGTTGATTAGATCACAGGGGCAGCTTCCCCTAGGCTGTTCTCATGATAGTGAGTGAATTCTCAAGAGATCTGATGGTTTTATAAGACAGTTTTCCCTGCTCTTGCTTACTCTCTCTTCTGCCACCTTGTGAAGAGGGTGCCTGCTTCCCATTCTGCCATGATTGTAAGTTTCCTGAGGCCTCCCCAGTCATGCAGAACTATGAGTCAATTAAACCTCTGTCCTGTAGTATCTTCATAGCAGTGTGAAAATGGACTTAATACAGTTAATTGGTACCAAGGTAGTGGGGTACTGGTATAAAGATACAGAAAATGTCGAAGTGACTTTGGAACAGGTAATGTGCAGAAGCTAGAACAATCTGGAGGGCTCAGAAGAAGACAGGAAGATGAGGGCAAGTTTGGAACTTCCTAGAGACTTGTTGAATGGTTTCCACCAAATTGCTAATAGTGAAATGGACAATAAAGCACAGGTGGAAGTGGTCTCAGACAGAGATGAAGAACTTATTGGGAACTGGAGTACAGGTCACTCTTGCTATGCTTTAGCAAAGAGACAGGCAGCACTGTGCCCCTGCTTTAGGGATATATTGAACTTTGAACTTGAGAGAGATTATTTCTTCTGGAGGAAGAAATTTCTAAGCAGCAAAGCATTCAAGATATGGCCTGGTTGCTTCTAATCATGTATGCTCATATGCATGAACAAAGAGATTATCTGAAACTGGAACTAATATTTAAAAGAGAATAGCATAAAGGTTTGGAAAATTTGCAGCCTGGCCATGTGGTAGGAAATAAAAACCCATTTTCTGGGGGAGATATAAAAGCTGGCTGCAGAAATTTGCATAAGTAAAGAAGAACAAATGTTAATAGCAAAAACAATGGGGAAAAAGCCTCCAAGGCATTTCAGAGACCTCACAGCAAACCTCCCATCACAGACTTGGAGACCTGGGAGAGAACAGTTGTGTGAGCCAGGTCCGGGGCCCTGCTGCTCTGTGCAGCCTTGGGACATGATGCCCTGCATTGCAATTACTCCAGCTCCAGCCATGGCTAAAAGGGGCCAAGGTACAGCTTGGGCTGTTGCTTCAGAGGATGCAAGCCCCAAGCACTGGCGGCTTCCAAGTGGTGTTAAGCCTGTGGGTGTGCAAAGGGCAAGAGTTGAGGCCTGGGGAACCCGCACCTAGATTTCAGAGGATGTATGGAAATATCTGGTTGTCCACATAGAAGTCTGCTACAGGGGCAGAGCGCTCATGGAGAACCTGTACTAGGGCAATGTATAAGAGAAATGTGGGGTTGGATCCCCCCACACACAAAGTCCCCACTGGGGCACTACCTACTGGAGTTATGAGAAGAGGGCCACTGTCCTCCAGACCCCAGTAGGGTAGATGCTCTGATAGCTTGCACCATGCACCTGGAAAAGCCACAGATACTCTATGCCAGCTGATGAAGGAGCTGCCCAAGGCTGTGGGAATGCATCCCTTCCATAAGCATGCCCCAGATGAGAGACATGGAGTTAAAAATCATTTCAGAGCTTTAAGATTTAATGACTGCCCCGTTGGATTTTGGACTTGCATGGAGCCTGTAACCCCTACGTTTTGGCCAATTTCTCCCATTTGGAATAGGTGTATTTACCCAACGCCTATATTCCCACTGTATCTAGGAAGTAACTAACTTGCTTCTGATTTTATAGGCTCATGAGCAGAAGGGGTGTGCCCCTGTCTCAGATGAGACTTTGGACTATAAACTATGGACTTTTCAATTAACACTGAAATGAGTTAAGACTTTGCGGGACTGTGTTCTTGAGAAGGCATGATTGGTTTTCAAATGTGAACAGATGGCTAGGCATGGTGGCTCACGCCTGTAATCCTAGCATTTTGGGAGGCAAAGGAGGGTGGATCATCTCAGGTCAGGAGTTTGATACCAGCCTAGCCAACATGGTGAAACCCTGTCTCTACTAAAAATATAAACATTAGCTGGGCATGGTGGCACATGCCTATAATCCCAGCTACTCAGGAGGCTGAAGCAAGAGAATTGCAGGAACCCGGGAGGTGGAGGATGCAGTGAGCCAAGATCGTGCCACTGCACTCCAGCCTGGGTGACAGAGCGAGACTCCATCTCAAAAAAAAAAAAAAAAAGACATGTAATTTGAGGGGGGAGAGGCAGGGGCAGAATGATACGATTTGGTTCTGTGTTCTCACCCAAATCTCATTTCCAATTGTAATCCCCATGTGTCAAGGGAGGGAACTGTAATCCCCAGGTGTCGAGGGAGGGAGGTGATTGGATCACAGGGGCAGTATCCTCCATGCTGTTCTCATGCTAGTGAGTTCTCACGAGAGTTGATGGTTTTATAAGGCAGTTTTCCCTGCTCTTGCTTGCTCTCTGTCCTGTAACTTTATGAAGAAGGTGCCTGTTTCCCTTTCTGTCATGACTGTATGTTTCCTGAGGCCTCCCAGCCATGCAGAACTATGAGTCAATTAAATCTCTTTCCCTTATAAATTGCCCATTCTTGGATAGTACCTTTACAGCAGTATGAAAGGGACTAATACAAGCACATTCTACCTTGTAGTTAAACCACATCAATACAAGTCAGAATCATAATCAGAAACTAATTTCCCAGGAAGGGAAACACTGTAGCACCATGATTCCCCACTTTTTTTTAATCATAAGAAATCACTCTCGTGAAAATCAGAAATAGGGAGGTAGAATTAAATTGCTCAATAGAAGCCTCCAGTGATTGTCCCTCCAGCAAGAACACCATATTGAACAACTATCCACATAAAAAAAGTACCTTCATAAGAACAAAAAATCAGGTAAGAGATCACAATACCTCATTTTATAATAACATTATATTAAGTAAAGAGGCACTGAAGAGGATAGGAAAGACAGTCTTGAATCACCTACAATACCCCTCCCCGATTCTCCAATAGTGGCCATGTTGCACAAAGTGAGAATCTGTGCACTTGGAGGGAGGCAGAGTACAGTGACTATGGGACTTGCATTGGAACTCAGTGCTATCCTGTCACAATGGAAAGCAGCACTGGGCAGAACTCAGTTGGCACCTATAGCAGGAGCCCTAGCCAGATAGAAATTGCCTACCCCAGGGCTCAGAACCTAAGTCCTGGCAAGCCCTGCCACTATAGGCTAAAGTGTTCGGGGCCTTCAATGAACTGGAAAGGCAGTCTAGACCACAAGGACTGCAATTTCTATGCAAGTCCTGGTGCTGTGCTGGGCTCAAAGCCAGTGGACCTGAGGGGGCACATAACCCAGTGAGACACCAGCCGGAGTGGCCAAGGGAGTGCTTGCAACAACCCTCCCCCAATCCCAACCAGCACAGCTTACAGCTCTGGGAGAGACTTCTTCCCTCTGTTTGAGGAGAGGAGAGGAGAAGGGAGAGTATTTTATCTTGCAACATGAATACCAGCGTAGCCACAGTAGAATCTGGCACCAGGCAGAACCCTGAGGCCCCCATTACAGGGGCTAGCTCCCAGATGACACTTCTAAACACACCTTGAGCCGGAAAGGAACTGTTCCCTTGAAGGGAAGGACCCAGTCCTGACAGAATTCATCATCTGCTGACTAAAGAGCCATTGGGCCCTGCATAAACAACAGGAATAGCCAGGTAGGTAGTACTCTTTGTGAGCCTTAGGTAAGAGTAAGAGCTGTGCTGGTTTCAGGTGTGTGACCCACCACATTCCCAGCTGTGGTGGCTACAGGAAGAGATCCTTGCTTAAGAAAAAGATAGAAGAGTAAAGGCAACTTTGCCTTGCAGCTTGGGTACCGGCTTGACCACAGTGGGATAGAGCATCAAGTGGGCACCTGGAGCCTCCAGTTCTAGGCCTTGACTCCTGGGTGGCATTTCTGGAACTGTGTTGGGCCTAATGGGAGCTCACTGCCCTGAAGGAAGAGACTCAGGACTAGAAGCATTCACCACAAGTTGACTGACAAGCCCTTGGGCCTTGAGTGAACATCAGCCATAGCCAGGCAGTGGTCACTGTGGGCCTTGGGCAAGACCAACTGCTAAGTTGGCTTCAGGTTTGATCTAGCCCAGGTGGTGTCCACAGGGATGCCTGTCTCACCCCCTCCTCTAGTTCCAGGCATCTCAGCACAGACAGACTCCATTTGTTTTGGGGAAAGAAAAGAAGAGTCTCAGCCTGGTAATCCACAAAATTCTCTTGGATATTACCCAAGACCACCAAAGTGGGACCTCTATGAGTCTGCAAGAGCCACAGTGTTACTGAGCTTGAGGTGCCCCCTAAAGCAGATATAGCTGCAGTGACCAAAGATGTAGATCCCTTTGACTATCTTGGAAGCCTTCCCAAGAAGGACAGATACAAACAAGCCCAGACTATAAAGACTACAATAAATAACTAGTTTCAGTGTCCAGACACTGATGAACACCCACAAGCATTAAGACTATCCAGAAAAACATGACCTCACAAAACAAACTAAATGAGGCACCAAAAACCAATCCTGGAGAAACAGAAATAGGTGACCTTTCAAAAAGAGAATTCAAAATAGTTGTTTTGAGGAAGCTCAATGAAATCCAAGATGAAACAGAAGGAATTCAGAATTCTACCAGATAAATTTAACGAAGATACTGAAATCAAAAGAATCAAGCAGAAATTCTGGAGTTGAAAAGTACAACTGACATACTAAAGAATGCATCAGAGTCTCTTAACAGAACTGATCAAGCAGAAGAATTGGTCAGCTTGAAAACAGACTATTTGAAAATATACAATCAGAGGAAACAAATGAAAAATAATTCAAAAAGAATGAAGCACACCTACAAGATCAGAAAACAGCCTCAAAAGGGAAAATCTAAGAGTTACAAGCTTTAAGGGGCAGGGGTGGGGGGAGGGGTAGAAAATTTATTCAAAGGGATTAATAACTGAACTTTCCAAACCTACAGAAAGAGGAATATTCAAGAACAAGAAGGTTATAGAACACCAAGCAGATTTAACACAAAGCAGATTACCTTAACACATTTAATAATGAAACTTTCAAAGGTCAAGGATAAAGAAAGAAACAACATACAAAAGAATTACAATAGGCCTGGCAGAAGACTTCTCAGAAGAAACCTCACAGACCAGGAGAGAGTGGCATGACACATTTAAAGTACCAAAGGAGAAAAACTTCTATCCTAAAATAGTATACTCAGCAAAAATATCATTCAAACATAAAGGAGAAATAGACATTTATAGAAAACAAAAGCTGAGGGATTTAACCAACACCTGACCTTTCCTACAAGAAATGCCAAAGGAAGTTCTTCAATCTGAAAGAAAAAAAAATGTTAATGAGCAATAAGAAATCATCTGGAAGGTACAAAACTCAGTGATAGAGAGTACACAGAAAAATAGAATACTATAACACTGTAATTGTGGTATGTAAACTACTCACATCTTGAGTAGAAAGACTAAAAGATCAAAAATGGAAACTACAACAACTTTTGAAGACAGACAGTATAAGAAGATATAAATAGAAACAAAGTTTTAAAAAAAGCAAGGAGGTAAAGTTAAAGTGTAAAGCTTTTATGAGTTTTCTCTATGTTTGTGTATTTGTTTATGCAATTATGCAATCACTATTAAGTTGTCCTCAGTTTAAAATAATGGGTTATATTATTTTTAAGCCTCATGATAACCTCAAATCAAAAAACCTACAACAGGGAGAGGCAGGGAGAAGGCAGAGCTAGATGGATGAATAAAAGGCTCCACTGATCACTTCCACCCCTGCTCCCGCAACGACATCAATTTAACAACTATCTACATAGAAAAAGCACTTTCATAAGAACCAAAACTCAGGTGAGCACTCATAGTACCTGGTTTTAACTTCCTATCATTGAAAGAGGTACCAAAGAGGATAGGAGGAAGTCTTGAATGGCCAACACCACCCCCTCCCCATCCCCTGGCAGTAGCCACATGATGGAGAGAAAGAATCTGTGCACTTAGGAGAGGGAGAGCAGCAGTGGCAAGGCATTGTATTAAACTCAGTGGTACCCTGTCATAGCAGAAAGCAAATCTGGGCTGAACTCAGCTGATGCCCACCCACAGTGAGGAGCATTTAGACTAGCCCTAGCCAGAGGGGGAATTGCCAATCCCAGCAGTCATAACTTGAGTTTCAGCAAGTCTCGCCAATGTGGGCTAAAGTTCTCTGGGATCCTAAACAAATTGAAAGGCAGTCTAGGCCATAAAGAGACTATACTCCTAGGTGAGTTCTAGTGCTGAACTGGACTCAGAGCCAAGGGACTGAGGGGTCAAGTGACCTACTGAGACACCAGCCAGGGCAGCTAAGGAAGTGTTTTTGCCATTCCTTCCCCAACCACAGGCTGCACAGCTTACTGCTCCAAAGAGACCCCTTCCTTCCACTTGAACTGAGGAGAGGGCACCGTAAAGAGGACTTTGTCTTGCATCTTGGATACTAGCTCAGTCACAGTAGGAAAGGACACCAGTCAGAATCCTCATGCCCCTTTTCCAGGCCCTAGCTCTCAGATGATATTTCTGGATGTACCCCTGGCCAAGAAGGTAACCTGCTGCCTTGAAGGGAAGGATGCAGTCGTCACAGGATCCATCACCTGCTGACTAAAGAGCCCTTGGGCCCTGAACAACCAGCAGCAATACCCAGGCAGTATACCATGGGCCTTGGGTGAGACTCAGCATATACCCAGCTGTGGTGGCTATAGGGAGAGTCTCCTTCTGCTTGAGGAAAGTGAAAGGAAAAGTAAGAGGGACTTTGTCTTGCACTTTAGGTACCACCTTGGCCACAGGGGAATAGAGCACCAAGCGGGCACCTTCACCAAAAGGAAAATAGAATGAAGAGAAGAACACAGAACAACCAGGAAACAAATAACAAAATGGCAGGAGTAAGTAATTACTTATCAATGATAACACTGAATGTAAATGGACTAAACTCTCCAATCAAAAGACACAGAATGGTTGAATGGATTAAAATAAAACAAAACAAAACTAAAAACAAGATCCAACAATCTGTTACCTACAAGACACATACTTCACCTATAAAGACACACATAGACTGAAAATAAAGGGATGGAAAAAGACATTCCCTGCTAATGGAAACCAAAAAGAACAGAAGTAGCTATGATTATATCAGACAAAGTAGATTTCAAAACAAAAACTATAAGACAGAAAGAGGTCACTACATATGATAAAGGGGTCAATTCAGTAAAAGAATATAACAATTGTAAATAGATATGCACCGAACACTGGAGCACCCAGATATACAAAACAAATATCAGAGCTAATATTCTTAACAGAATAATAGCTGGAGACTTCAACACCCCACATCTAACACTGAACAGATCTTCCAAACAGAAAATCAACAAAGAAATGTCAGGCTCAATCTGTACTTATAGACCAAATGATCTAATAGATACTTACAGAAAATGTCATCTAATGGCTGCAGAATACACATTCTTTTCCACAGCATATGGAACGTTATCAAGGATAGACCATATGTTAAGTCACAACAAGTCTTAAAACATTTAAAAAATTGAAATAATATCAATCATCTTTTCTGATCACAATGTAATAAAACAAATGAATAACAAAAGAATTTTGGAAACTATACAAACATATGCAAATTAAACAATATGCTCCTGAATGACCAGTGAGTCAATGAAGAAATTAAAAAGGAAACTGAAAAACTTATTCAAACAAATGATGATGAACATACTGAAACCTATGGCATTTGATGAAAGCAGTAGTAAGAGGAAAGTTTATAGATATAAGTGCCTACATCAAAAAAGAAAAACTTCAAATAAACAACCTAATGATGCATCTTAAAGAATTAGAAAAGTAAGAGCAAATCAAACCAAAAATGAGTGGAAGAAAAGAAATAATAAAGATCAGAGCAGAAATAAATGAAATTGAAATTAACTAACTGGAAAGATTGATCAAAGATGAAACAAAGAGTTAGTTTTTCAAAAAGAAAATTGACAGACCTTTAACCTAACTAAGAAAAAAGAGAGAAGACAAAATTTTTTTAAAAATCAGAGATGAAAAATGAGACTTTACAACTGATACTGCAGAAGTTCAAAGGATCATTAGAGGCTGTTATGAGCAATCATATGCCAATAAATTGGAAAACCTAGAAGAAATGCATAAACACATAAAACCTACCAAGATTGAACCACGAATAAATCCAAAACTTAAACAGACCAATAAGAAGTAATGCAATCAAATCTATTAAAAATTCTCCCAGCAGGCCAGATACAGTGGCTCACCCCTGTAATCCCAGCACTTTGGGAGGCCGAGGTGGGTGGACCACCTGAGGTCAGAAACTTGAGACCAGCCTGGCCAACATGACAAAACTGTGTATCCACTAAAAGTACAAAAATTAGCCAGGTATTGTGGCAGGCACCAGTAATCCCATCTACTCAGAAGGCTGAGGCAGGAGAATCTCTTGAACCTGGGAGGCGGAGGTTGCAGTGAGCCAAGATTGCGCCACTGCACTCCGGCCTGGGTGACAAGAGTGAGACTCTGTCTCAAAAAAAAAAAAAAAAAAAAAAAAAATCTTAGCAAAGAAAAGCCTGGGACTCAATGGCTTAATTGATACCAATTCTACTCAAACTATTTCTCCCCCTCACTCCCCAAAAAAGGAGGAGGGGATACTTCCAAACTCATTCTACAAGGCCAGTATTACCCTGATACCAAAATCAGACAGACAAATCAAAAAAATAAAACTACAAGTCAATATCCCTGATGAACATTGATGCAAAAATACACAACAAAATACTAGCAAAATGAATAGAACAACACATTAAAAAAGTCATTCAGCATGACTGAAGTCTGAAGTTTATCCCAGGGATGCAAGGATAGATAGTTCGCCATATGCAAATCAATCAATGTGAACATCATTTCAACAGAATGAAGGACAAAAACCATATGATCATTTCAATTGATGCTGAAAAAGCATTTGATAAAATTCAACATCCCTTCATGAGAAAAATCCTTAAGAAACTGGCTGCAAAAGGAACAGACTTCAACATAACAAAAGCCATATAAGACAGACCTGCAGCTAGTATCGTACTGAATGGGGAAAAACTGAAATCATTTCTTCGAAGATCTGGAACATAACAAGGATGCTCACTTTCACCACTGTTATTCAATGCAGTAGTGGAAGCCCTGGCCAGAGCAATGAGACAAGAGAAAGAAATAAGGACCGTCCAATCTAGAAATGAAGAAATCAAATTATCCTTGTTTGAAGAGGGTATGATCTTATATTTGAAAAAATCTAAAAACTCCACCAAAAAAACCAGTAGAGCTGATCAATTCAGTAAACTTGCAAGATAGAAAAATCAACATACAAAAATCAGTAGCATTTCTATACATCAATGGCAAACAATCTGAAAAAGAAAACAAGAAAGTAATCCCATTTATAACAGCTACACATAAAATTAAAAACCTAGGAATTAACTTAACCAAGGAAGTAAAAGATGTCTACAATGAAAACTGTAAAACAATGATTCAAGAAATTGAAGAGGACACAAAAAATGCAAAGATATTTCATGTTCACGGAATAGAAGAATCAATATTGTTAAATGTCCACATTATCCAAAGCAATCTATAGATTCAATGCAGTCACTATCAAAATACCAATGACATTCTTTACAGAAATAGAAATAACAATCCTAAAGTTTATATGGAACCATAAGAGACTCACAGGAGCCAAAGCTATCCTAACCAAAGAAGACAAAACTGAAGGGAATCACATTACCTGACTTCGAATTTTATGACAAAGCTACAGTAACCAAAACAGCATGTTACTGGTATAAAAAACAGATACATAGACCAATGGAACAGAACTGAGAACCCAGAAACAAATCAACACATCTATAGTGCACAAATTTTCAGCAAAGGTGCCAAAAACATACACTGGGAAAGGGATAGTGTCTTCAACAAATGGTGCTGGGAAAACTGAATATCCATATGCAGAAAATGAAAATCTGTCCACATCAAAAACCAAATCAAAATGGATTAAAGACTTAAATATACTATCTCAAACTTTGAAACTACTAAAAGAAAACACTGAGGAAACTCTCCAGGACATTGAAGTGGGCAAAGATTTCTTGAGTAATACTCTAAAAGCATAGGCGGGCAAAGCAAAAATGGATAAATGGGATCACATCAAATTAAAAAGCTTCTGCACAGCAAAAGAAACAATCAACAAAGTGAAGAAACAATCCACATAATGGGTAAAAATATTTGCAAACTATCCATCTGACAAGCAATTAATATCTAAAATAAATAAGGACCTCAAACACTCTATAAGAAAAAAATCTAATAATTCATTGAATAGACATGTCTCAAAAGAAGACATACAAACAGCAAAAAGGTTTATGGAAAGGTGTTCAACATCATTGATCATCAGAGAAATGCTAATAAAAACTGAAATGAGGTATCGTCTCATCCCAGTTAAAATGGCTTTTATCCAAAAGACAGGCAATGATAAATGCTGTCAAGGATGCAGAGAAAAGGGAACCCTTGTACACTGTTGGTGGAAATGTACATTAGTACAAACCACTATGGAGACCAGTTTGGAGGTTCTTCAGAAAACTAAACATAAAACTACCACATGATTCAGCAACCCTACTGCTAGGTATATACCCAAAAGAAAGGAAATCAGTTAAGCCGGGCACGGTGGCTCACGCCTGTAATCCCAGCACTTTGGGAGGCTGAGGCGGGCAGATCACGAGGTCAAGAGATCAAGACCAGCCTGGCCAACATGGTGAAACCCCGTCTCTACTAAAAATACAAAAATTAGCTGGGCGTGGTGGCGCGCGCCTGTAGTCCCAGCCACTTGGAAAGCTGAGGCAGGAGAACTGCTTGAATCCGGAAGGCGAAGTTGCAGTGAGCCGAGATCCCGGTGACGAAACGAGACTGTCTCCAAAAAAAAAAGGAAATCAGTGTATCAAAGAATTATCTGCACTCCCATATTTACTGTAGCACTATTCACAATAGCGGATTTGGAAGCAACCTAAATGTCCATCAGCTACAAACGGATAAAGAAAATGAGGTACACGTGGAGTAATATTCAGCCATAAAAAGAGTAAGATCCTATCACTTGCACAACATGGATGAGGTTACTATGTTAAGTAAATAAGACAGGCACAAAAGACAAACTTCACATGTGCTCCCTTATTTACGAGAGCTAAAAAACTGAAAACAATTGAATTCATGGAGATAGAAAGTAGAGTCACGGTTACCAGAGGCTGAGAAGAGTGCTGGAGTGGAGGAAAGTAGGGATGGTTAATGGGTACAAAAATCTAGTTAGACAGAATGAATAAAATCTAGCATTTGACAGCACAATAGGGTGACTACAGTCAACAATAATTTATTACACGTTAAAATAGCTAAAAGAGTATCACTGGATTGTTTGTAACAAAAAAGAACAAATGCTTGAGATGATGGATATTCCATTTACCCTGATGTGATTATTACACATTGTATGCCTGTATCAAATATCTTATGTAATCCAGAAACATATACATATACTACACACCCACAAAAATTAAAAAAAAAATTTAACTGGAAATACTTATAGATTGAGAATTGTTGCATTGTGTATAGAGAATTACACAGGAATTAAGGGGGTGCTTAATAAGTCTGTACTCCAAAAAACCGAGTTAAACGATCTGAATGAACAAAGGCATCAGACTATAATAGCCATACTCTTAACCTTAGAAACAACCACTCCCCTATACAGTGCTTAGATATTCTCTCTCAGAATTTATTTCAGTTTGAATTTCCTTTTATTATCTTCCAAAATGGCCAGCAGGCCTTCTGATGGACGTATTTTTGTGGATATGTAAATATACACAGATTATCAAAGACTCCTACAGGGAAGGACAGAATTCTATCAATTTCTGCAGATTTTGCAAACTAATGTGCCTGGTTAATCTTCCATTTTAACACAAGGCAAGTATTTCTCTTTAATTTTTATTTAATTTTGAGAGGTGAGAATGGGGAGTCAGGGAAAGCGCTTCACTTTGGTTCCCAGGTATTGACAACATGACATGGAATTTTATGCTCTGCACAAAGAAAACACTAGATAAAAGACTGAGTGGCAGACCTTTAAAACTTGTCCTCTCTTCTTCTACAGCAAATTTTAGCTGGCACATGGCTACTGAACTGAAGACTACGCTTTCCATTTTCCTTTGCCAGTAAGTACAGCCAGTAGCTAAGTTCTCACCAAAGAAATATGAGTGGTAGTGATACGTAACACTTTCAAGCCTTAGTCTTACTACACTGGGCATACTATCCTCTGCTATCATAGAGTCCACCAAAGAAACCATGGAAGTCCACCAAAGAAACCATGGCAGAGCCATCCTACCAGCCTGAGTACCATGAGGTCATGAAAAAGAGCCTGCCTACCAGCCCTGGACTGTTAAGTGAAAGAAAAATAACCTATTCTTATCAAAGTCCTTGGGTCTCTTTGATGCAATTGATTAATCTGTACTCTTACTAACAGTTACTGATAAAATTAAACATCAGACCCATATGTTAGAATCCAAAACCACTCTTTGCAAATTTGTAGTACTGAAGTACTAATTGTCAGAAAGAATATCTCAGTATAAATCTATTCCTACACACTTGATGCCTAGGAATTCATTAGTTTTTTAAGATAAAAAGGCAGTGCTTAAGTCCATAGTGTTAAACCCAAGAGACAGAATTGCAAATTACTTTGGGGAAATTAAGGGGTTTCTGAGGAACACATGCATTGTCAACACTAACAATAAAAGGCAAATGGGAGTGGGAGGAGTGGGAGACACGATAAAGTATTCATTGTGATTTTAATTCTGCAACCCAAGTACATTCTGGGAGTGACAGGTATTATCTACATAATATTTTAACATTCTTATATATAAGTAGAAGTAATTTCTTTTAACATTTCTTATATATAAGCAGGAATGATTTCAATAGTCCCAAATTATTATCTAGATTAGTTTTTCATCAAAATTTACCTTAGTAAACAGTCTTTGTTTATTTATTTATTTATTTTAAAGAAACACCCAGCCTGGGGTGCAGTGGCTCAATCATCGTTCACTGTCACCTCAAACACCTGGACTTGAGCCACCCTTCCACCTTAGACTCCAGAGTAGCTGGGACTACAGGCATGTGCCACCATAGCGAACTAATTCTTTTCTTTTCTTTCTTTCTTTTTCTTTTCTTTTGAGGCAGAGTCTTGCTCTGTTGCCAAGGTCAGAGTACCCTGGCGCAATCTCAGCTCACTGCAACCTCTGCCTCCCAAGCTCATGTGATCCCTACACCTCAGCCTCCTGAGTAGCTGGGACTATAGGCACATAACACCACACCCAGCTAATTTGGTGGGGGGGTTGTTTTGTTTTTGAGACAGGTTCTTGACCATGTTGCCTAGGATGGTTTCGAACTCCTGAGCTCAAGTGATTCACCAACCTTGACCTCCCAAAGTGCTGGGATTAAAGCAAACCTAATTTTTAAGGTTTTCATAGAGACAGAGTTTCACTATGTTGCCTGGGCTGGTCTCAAACTCCTAGCCTCAAGTAATCCTCCCATCTTGGCATCTCAAAGCAGTAGGATTACAGGCATGAACCACTGCACCCAGACCTGTTTACCAAATTTTTAATAACATTTGCAATATTTAATGTAAACAACAAATGTGACATTAATTAATGACTGTATCTTGGTTCAACCCAGTAATACCAACTTCAGTCTTATTAAGTATATTTATTCCTCTAACCAAATGAACTTGGGGTTAATACTAATCTCAAATATGGGTAGACGTTCAGTAAAGAATCTGAGACAGTGGTGTCTGAATTCATGTAGGCCAGGTGGCTCATGGTTACAAGTATTTATAACCAGAAGACCACTGTTCTACTCAAGAATTATATTGTGCCACAGCCCACTTTTGATATTAACCAAAGGCAGATGCACAGATGATAAAAAATAATTTGCAAATCACTACTAGTTGGCTTTAAATGGTCTATTAATTTTTAAAAGAGATTTATTTGATTATATTTTTCTCAGGATAATATGAAAAATGACCTATATTCCTTGGGTACAAGCCAAATGATGAAAGCAAAACTAGTGGTTAAACCAACTCAATTTGGGTGCAAAAACCCACCACAAATAAAATAGAAAGTAAACCAATTGTAAGAGATAAATGAGATTTGACTATAGGCATTAAAATATTTTAAAACATGATTCTGTGTTAGGCTCATAGATGTTCAACTAAAGAAAAATAGTGCTCTATTAGAGTTCACAGGCTAAGAGAAATAAATATTTCTAGAAAATTCTGGGTGGTTGGACTGCCAATCTTAAAGGTTTCTCACAGAGTAGGGATGTTGATGTTATTAGTGCTTTTTCCTTAAAAGTCAAGGCTCTTTATCAATACCTAAAATGAATGGAACATGTGAATCATAAGCATTTCTATATGTACTCCAAATTTTAAAATGGGACTGAAATAGTTTAGGACTCAAAAGTATACTAGGGACACAGGCACCAAAAGGGGGCATATAGAAAAGTAGGACTTTTCTTCTTCTACCTTGCTACTGTGCCAAAGGTCAAACAACTTTTTGGCCTGGGTCAAGTTCCATCTTTTGATTTTGTTCAGTGCCTAGAAATCACTGGCATGTAATAAGTGCTAAGTAATAATACAAATGGTGGAGGTATAATAAATTAATATGAAATGCTCCATAGGGGCTCCCGATTTTATGGATTAAGCTAGTAAACCATGAGCCATATTTTTGATAAATTGGTTTATGTTACAATAAACTTTATTGTATTACAACAGATTCTGCTGGCTTACAGCATATTACAGACTTGTAAATCCCAAACCTATAAAGCATTTATTTTTTATTTAAGATTGATAAAATCATGTCCATCTTAAGATGCCTCTGGGCACTTATATGATATAAAAGCAGATACAAAATTCTAAGAAAAAGAAAAGCCTGGCTCTGTTCAGATTTACTTTTTGTTCTTTTTAAAGCACTAAACAAAGGCAGTATGTCTTATACCTGAAGGTCAACCCAAAGTGCAAACTTTATAAAGATTTATAGAATAAAAAGCCTATCTCAAAAACACTGCTATCCCTGGACAGCAAAGACTTGTGCTGACTAGCAGGAGAGCTTCAGCAGTGCCTCACTGGAAGTGAATGTTAAGATACCCAAGGGTTTAAGTATAAATTTTTTAACAACATAAAATCACTATTCTGAATTTAAGTCCAAAGCAAAGTAGAGCTGTGAAGTATCTCATGCTGCGTTCTATGATGCTACATGCTAGAGTGGCAATACTTTATATACGGCATTGCCTTCCCATGGTCTGTACTAAACAAGGACCTTCTCTTTCACATACATTCACAGCTTGATGAGAAGGACGTCCAGTCAAGAAAACACAGTAGCTGTCTTAATGCTGGACACAGGTATAACGATGAATAAAAACTTAAAGACAATGTTTCTGGTCAACTCAGATGAAAGACTCCTAAAGTACATATGATTCATATTTATTCAAATGTTTGTTTTCAAGCCTCCCCCATATAAAAAGCATGAAAAAAAGAATGTCAGAATAATAGAATATTTGAACATGTTATTACTGACAACAGATAATAAGACCATGGTTTTGTTTTTTCTTTTACTAGTATATTACCTATGCATATACAATGACTTACATAGAGAAGGTACTCAAAATATTTGAGGAAAGAAGGGAAGGGAATGTGGGAATAACAGGAAGACGGAAGAATTCAAAAAGGAGGGTATTTTATAACTGGAAGATGGGCATAGAAGCCAATTATAAAATTTTCATTCTGGGATTGACCCACACTGAAATCTCTACTAAGAATTAGTCAAAGCTGCTTTCTTCCTCTGCTTCTAGAAAGTTTAATATAAAGCCAACCATCTCTTCCATTTGTAGATGAGTAGAAATTCTAAGATTCCTAGGATCTCTCTCATGCTTACTAAAAAGGTATTGCTGAAATAGGAAACTTATATGAACTTGACTACATAATTAGCCCATAAATTTATACAGAGAATACATAGAGAGGAGAGAGCAGAGATGGTTATCAAGAGAGTACAGTTATGCCTCTATGGCTGGACATATGGCCTTCTCTACTCTCTCCCTAGTTGATTTCATCTACCCCAACAGCTTCAACTGAACTGTATGTCAGTAACTCTCAATTTGTTATCTCATGCATATACACAAGACCTGTTTTCTAAGAACAAGTCCTGTGTGTCCAACTCTCTCCGAAACTTCCATTTGATGCCTTATATGCATCTCAAACTTGGTAAGTCTCAACTAAATGTTTGGGATGTCTTCTTCCATGTTTCCCTATCTCAGTAAAATGTACCCCATTCACCCAGTTGTTCATGCCAAAAACCCAGTGTCAAGGATGTCTCCCCTCTCTCACTCTCTCCTTTACCCATTCTCCTCCACAGCCACTCTATCCATCATGTTTGTCATTATCACCCTCAAAATATACCTCAATCTCATTTCCCGCTGCATTTCCACTGCCATCACTCTAATCCAGAGATTGCAAAGTACCATCTATTAGATCCTATCTGACTGGCAAGGCTATTCCATCTGGCCCAGAGTATTTTTATTAACTACTTAAATTAACTGATAATATTTATAAATTGAAGAGTTTAACAAAAACACTCTAGATTCCTTACTTTTCTTGGAAAATTTAAAAAGCTGGCAACACTGGGCATATGATTCCACTTGGCCTAACCTGGGTGGGGGGACTCAGGAGAGGTTACACCTCTTAATGCAGGGTCTATGCTCTCTATTGTCTCCTAACACTTAGGCCAAAAGAAGTTGCTATTATCAATGCAGTTGCAATATTATTTTGCTTATAAGGATCTGTTTTATTCTTTTATGCTACCTGGCCACTGAAAGCAAATGAGTTTGTGAACTACATTCTATTTTACTTCTTTAACTCTTTAAAATGTGAACTAGATCATATCACTCCCCCTGATTAAATCCTCTAATGACTTCATATTGTCTTAAAATAAAAATCTAAACTCTTACCTTAAAGGCCCTGCATAATCTGACCTATCCAGTCTCATCTCCTGTCCCTCCCCTGACACACTATGCTCCATCTGTACAAGCCTTCTTTCTTGTCCTTGCTACCAAACTAGGAAGGCTCTTCCCACAGATATCCACATGAGTGACTCTTCCCTGTCATTCAGGTGTTAGCTCAAACATGACCCTCTAAAAACGTCTCCTCTGACCACAAAGGTATTTTCCTACTTCCCCACCAAAGCTTATAACCCGCCCTCACCATGCTCACTTTCTATCACCTTGTCTTATTTTCTCCATAGCAATCATTGTTCTTTAACATTACCTTGCTTACTGATTTATTTACCTATTGTATATATCACCCCTCTACAATGTAAATGATGCAGGGACCATGAATGTCTTACTTGCCGTTGTAATTCCAGTGACTGGCACTTAGTAATAAATGTCTGTCAAATAAACAATGCACTACGATAACCGCTCTTACAGTTTCCAATGGGCTCAGTCAATGCCCATTTACAATTCATTTCTCAGTTTTTCTAATCTATAGGTTACCCTTTTTTGCAGGCTGGGTGCCATGACAGAGTTTTTACTCTTTCAAAAACTATACATTGCACCTGTTCAAGGTACTGAGATCAAACAACCAAAAACCCTGCCCTGAAAGAATTCATAATCTAATAGGGAGGGATGGATGATAAACAAAGTTAGTAAATTATATATAGTAAGTCAGCCCTGTACATCCATAGAGTCCCACATCCATGGATTCAACCAACCAACTGTAGATCAAAAATATTTTTTAAAAATAACAATAAAAATTGTATAAACCTAAAAACCATTACAGTATAACAACTATTTACATTGTATGCACATTATATTAAATATTATAAGTATTCTTGAGACGACTTTAAGTATACAGGAGGATACACATAGGTTAAGAGCAAATATACCATTTTATAAAAGAGACTTGAGTATCTGTGGATTTTAGTATCCATGTGATACAGCTATATATTATAAGCTGATAAAAACTGAATAAAAATATAAGGGGAAAGAGGGAGTGCTGTGAATGTGTGCCAGTCAGTGTGTATGTGTGTGTATGTATGTATACGGGGGAGGGCGCTACAATTTTAAATAGAGTGGTCAGGAAAGGGCCCACTGAAAGGGTGTCATCTGAGGAAAACTAGAAGGAGGTGAGAAAGGAAGCATTCCAGGTAGAGGAAACAGTAAGTGTACAGTATCCAACGCAGGAGCTCATCTGGTGTGGAACAGCAAGGAGGCCAATGCAGTTGAAGAGTGATGAGGGGGTGGGCCCAGCATGGTGGCTCACCCCTGTAATCCCAGCACTTTGGGAGGCCGAGGCAGGTGGATCACCTGAGGTCAGGAGTTCGAGACCAGCCTGGCTAACACGGTGAAACCCCGCCTCTATTAAAAATACAAAAATTAGCCAGGAGTGGTGCCGAGCACCTATAATCCCAGCTGCTTGGGAGGCTGAGTCAGGAGAATCACTTGAACCCAGGAGGTGGAGGCTGCAGTGAGCCGAGAGTATACCACTGCACTCTACCCTGGGCAACAGAGCAAGACTCCATCTCAACAAACAAAAAGAGGAGTGATAAGCAGAGACGGTTGTAGGAGATGAAGTCTGAGAGGTAGAGGAAGCCAGGTCATGTACAGCACTGCAGATCATTCAACAAGTTTGGCTTTTACTCTGAGATGAAGAATGATTGGATAGTTTTTTGTTTGTTTGTTTGTTTGTTTGTTTTCTGAGACAGCGTCTTGCTCTGTCTCCCAGGCTGAAATGCAGTGGTGCAATCTCTGCTCACTGCAACCTCTGCCTCCCAGGTTCAAGTAATTCTCCTGCCTCAGCCTACTCCCAAGTAGCTGGGATTACAGGCATGCACCGCCACGTCCAACTAAATTCTGTATTTTTAGTAGAGACAGGTTTCACCACGTTGGCCAGGTTGGTCTTGACCTCTTGACCTCTGGTGATCCACCTGCCTCGGCCTACCAGAGCGCTGGGATTACAGGCATGAGCCACCATGCCTGGCCATGATTGGACAGTTTTAAGAAGGTTTTGGCTTATGTTCAGAAAGGAACAATCTCTGGGTTTAGATAGTGGTGATGGTTTTACAACTTTGGGAATATACTAAGAAACGCTGAATTGCACACTTTAAAAGGATGAATTTTATATGTGAATTATGTCTTAATGTTTTTCTAAAAAAAAACACAAAATGCTCCAGGGATTCAGAATAGACTCTCGGAATGTGAGAATGGAAACAGGCAGACAAGGTATCAAGCCATGGCAATAATACAGAGAAGGTGATGCCTTGGATCAGATAGTAGTAATGGATACGGCAAAAAGTGGTTACAATTCTCTATATATTCTGAAGGTAGGGCCCTAGGATTTGCTGATGGATTAGATGTGGTACATGAGAAAAAGGGATGTAGGATGACACAAAGGTTCTATCCAAGGAGCTTTCTCTTTCCTGATAGAGGCCTTGCCCCTTCCTGCTAGACTTTCCTGTTCTTCCTGCCGGGAAAACTGACAAGGGGTTGGGGGTGGATCTACAAAGACAAGAACGAGGACAAATGCCAACATACCAAGAATATCAGAGTGGAAGGACAGAAATAGTCTGGCTTCTGAAGGTACTGTGGAACTCCTATACCAACCTATTATCTGATAAGAAACACTCCAATTATTTAAGCCAAAATTTCCTGTGATTTGTATTAAAATGTATCCCTAACTGATATACAAGGTGATGTTTTTAATGCAAACATACTTCGTTCTATTTCTCTTTGATGTATGACACTTTGCAGATACTGTAATTTTCAAAAATTGAAGGTTTGTAGCAACTCTATGTTGAACAAGTCTGTTAGCACCATATTTTCAACAGTGTATGCTTGCTTCATACCTCTCTCACGTTTTGGTAATTCTTGCAATATTTCAAACCTTTTCATTATTATATCTGTTATGGCGATCTGTTATCAGTGATTTTTGATGTTACGACTGTAATTGTTCTTGGAGCGTCACGAGCCTCATCCATATAAAATGGTGAACTCAAAGGAAAAACGTTGCTCCATTTATCTGATTCCTCCATCAACTGGCTGTTCCCCCCATGTCCCTCTCTCTCCTCAGGCTTCCCTATTCCCTGAAACATGACAATATTGAAAGTAGGCCAATTAATAATGTGACAATGCCCCCTAAGTGTTCAAGTGAAAGGAAGAGTGACACATCTCTCACTGAGCAATACGGCAAAACCTCCTCTCTACAAAATATGCAAGTAATTAGCTTGGTGTGGTGGCACATGCCAGCAGTCCCACCTACTCAGGAAGCTGAGGTGGGAGGATCACTCAAGCCCAGGAGGTGGAGGCTGCAGTGAGCCATGATCATGATTCTGCACTCCAACCTGGGCGACAGAACAAGACCTTGTCTCAAATAATAATAATAATAAGATAAAATAAATATAAACCTGCTTTAAAAAAATCCTTTAATAGCTTTTCCTTGCTCTCATAATAAAGTTCAAAATCCACAGCACTTTCAGCTTCTCTACCCTTGTTCACTTGCTCCATCCACATTCAGTTCTTTGAACCCATCAAGTTCCTTCTCATCTCAGGATTTCTGTACATGCTGTTCCTTCTTCCTGTGCCACCTTTCCCTCCCCCTTCACCTGGTTACCTCCTGTCTTTCCTCAGGTCTCAGCTTAAACATCATTTCCTCAGGGAGGACCTCTCAAAGAATCCTAAACTTCACAGCACATGTCACATGATAAGTGAAATGGCAGAATTAGCTATATAATTGCTTATTTATTATCCATCTTTACTTCTCAAATATAAGTTCCTTGGTGGCAGGGACTTATCTGGCACACTGTAGGCTCTCAGTAATTATGTGTTAAATGAATACATGAATGAAGTTTTTCTATTGTGAAAATTTTGCTAATTTCTAAGGAGTTAAAAAGAAAAGCATTCCTACCCACACAGAAATATTTCAAATTTTCAAATTTTGCAGTATAAATTACATAAAACACTATTATATCCTCATTTTCATATTCATTTAGTTATCTCTGATTCAAAATTATGTTTCTTTGCAGCAAATCTATAAGTATACTATTCTCTAGAAACACATCAAAAACATTTATATGTTATATTTTCAGTAAGAAGTAATAGAATTATTTCAATTTCACTCATTTTCACTCCACCAAAATGGTATAGATTTGCCAGGCTGAAACAATTCATTTCCCTTTCATTTACACACTTATCTGTGAAGGCAGCATGAAGTATGCCATAGGAATCATCTCTCTTCCAAGTCTATTATGTATGCTTTGTAATTTACTGAAAATTGAAATCATCAGTAATCATTTCTTCCTGTTCTCTTATAGGGCTAGAGTTCTTTTTTTGTAGAGCTTTCTTTTCAGGTTTCGCCAACACATTTTTTCAAGTCATTTTTCCTCTCCTTTTAAAATGAAAATATGCCTACAAAGTTCAAAACAGTGCATTCCTAGATGGCATCTTGGAAGAAAGAATAGAGCAATTTCAAAGTAAAATATCTTTTTTTTCCCCAACTCACGCATTAATCTTTCCCTAGAGATATGTAAATAGGTAAAGAAGTGAGGCCCATACATAAAAAGAAACAATGTACTAAGATGTTTACCTGAAAACCACACTATAATACAAATATTGTAAAGGGTCATTGTCAATATGTTTAGGCCAAGAGCACAATCTACTTTTAAATTGTTGTAACCTGATAAAAGGGATAAAAGTTTGACATAGTATTCCTCTAAAGAGAGCAATGTAAAAAGATGAGCAATAAATCCATAAGGAAATGGATACAGCCAGGCAGACATTATAGAAAAGGCACCAGGAAAAATCAATAACTGCAGAAAGGGACAACAGAACCCATGGGTAAAGCTGACTTGTAAATTCTAAGGATTTAAGATCTTTTGGAGGGTTTTCATTGGATTGGGCTGTTTTTTCCCAAATTCAGCATTTTAGTGTAAACAAGTGAAGGCTATATTCTTAACCAGAAGATCATAACATTTTTTAAAAGTAACCTACAATGTGACTCCTTTTAATGCCCAGTTTCATAAATGTCCCTCGCACTTCAGAGACATTTATAAAACATCCATCAGTATTCCAATAAGCTATCAAATCTGGTAAGATAAAACATGAAGCTAAATTCCAGTTATTTACCTGTAAGATTCTCTTTATGAATCTCTATCACCTAAGCAGCTATAATGGTTAAATAGATAATGGATATAAAACACCCAACACTGTTTTAGCACAGAAGCAACTCTATATTAGCTATCCTTTGTTCATACGGCATTGCTCCAAGTCTTAGGAAATGTGATGTCTCTAAACTGAGAGCCCTGGTAATCTGCTTTGGAGGGCAGTATGTTTGTCCCCCAAACAGGCTGGCTCAGTATTTTTGCTTACTATCTGAGAATCAAGAAGAAAGTAAGATTTCAGTAGGTCCTAACTTAGGAACTGTCAAACTAAAGGAGAGAAGCAATTCAAAATGACAGCTGTCAGGAGAAAAAAAAAAAACAACTTAATGGTAATAACAAGGTTTCTACAAAAATAACTTTTCCCAGACAGTTGATACCAGAAGTGACTGTGCAGCTAAGCCTTCAGAGAGTAGGGAACCACCACCCTGCTTTCCTTTCTTTCACAGTTAAATTTCTCAAAATAGTTGTCTATACATGCTGTTCCCAGTCCCTCTCCATTTTTGAACCCACTCCTATTCAGCTTTCCTCCCACTACTCCTCTAAAACTGCTTCTCAAGAGCATTCAGGATCTCCATTTTGCCAAATTCAGTCATCAATCATCAGTTTTCATCTTACATGACCTCTTGGCACCCGACACAGTTGATCACTCCACCCTCTGTGAAAACATTTCCCTCCTTGGTTTTCAAAAAACTATCCTCACCAAGCCACCACTTTGCCCCTGCCTCACCGGCAGCTCTTTCTCAATCTTGTGTACCGGATCTTCCTCCAGTCCTGAATCTCTTATTGCTTAATAACTCCTAAATTTATGTACCCAGTGCAGACTTCTCCCTTGGGTGTCAGATATATATTGAACTTCCTCATCAGCTTCTCCACCTGGACATCTAAAAGGCATCTCAGATCTAAAATATTCAAAATGAGCTACTCCAAAACCTATTCTTCAATGTCCTTCTTATCTCAGTCTACTATAGTTCTATCCTTTCAGTTGTTCAGGCCAAAAATCTTGATATAATCCTTGACTCCTTTCTTGTTTTCTTACCCATATCAGATCTATTGGCTAAGCCATTGGCTCTACCTTCAAAATATTTCAGAATCTAAAGCAATCCCTACCTCCACTGCTTCTATCCTCATCCAAGCCACCACTATCTTTTGTCTAAATTATTCTTGTTAGAATGTGTCTGCCCTTATACAACCTATGGTCTACCTAGTAGTTAGAACAATCAAATCACAAGATTCCTTGGCTCAATACCCACCAGTGGCTGTCAATCTCACTCAACCAAGTGCTATGCGATCTGACCCCATTTCTTTTCTGACACCGTCTTATACTGCTTTCTCTTCAGCGTCACCCCTAGTGGCCTCCTTACTATTCCAGGAGCATAGCAGGCATGTTCTCACATCAGGGCCAGTTGCAGTTCCCTCAGCCAGGAACACTCTTTGCCCACATTGCCTTGTTCATTAATCTTCAGGTCTTTACTCAGATGTCACCTTTATAATGAGGCCTTGCCTATTTGAAATTGCAAACCCACCCCATAAACATCCTCTTCCCTGCTTTATTTATTTATTTTTGTTGTCTCTCTCTCTCTCTTCCCCATTAGAACATAATTTCCATGAAGACAGGCATGTTGTGCAATCTGTACTTCACTGAATCCTCAATACCTACAGTACTCAGGTTATTCAGACTGGTCCGGGAAATCTTCAGAGGGAAGACAATGCTCAGGCATATGGCAGGGCGAGGTTCATTCCAGGCAACGGGCATATCATGTTTAAAGATACCGAACAATGAACTAGCATAGTGTGCACTTGGAATCTAGAAGCAGTTTGGTTTGGTTGGAGCTTAATGTTTCAGCAGGAAAACAGACTAGCAAAGTAAGCTGGCATCTAACACTTACTAGGCGTTACTCTATGCCAGGCATTGTTTTAATTCCTTTATACTATTTTTATGCAATTTACTCATCATAGCAAACCTTATCCTACAAAGAAGCCACTACTGTTATCTCCATTTTATAGTGTACAAACTGATGACAGAAGGGTAAGTAACTTGGCCAAAATCACTCAGCTAATAAATGAAAGCCAAATTGAAAGCCAGCCAGACTGACTCTAGAACTGCACCCTTAACCAATGCACTATATTGCCTCTGTGCTATGGATCTTGGGTTTCGTGGTATAGACAAGGAGGAGCCACTCAAAGGTTTTACACTGGTGAACAACAGGTTTAGTCTACATTTTAGGGTCATGGCAATATGGAGAATGGACTAGAAAAGGGTAAAGAGACTTGCAGGGTCCAAGCTAGAGATGTTGAAGGCAGGGTTCAAGGCAGGGGTATAAAGAAAGGAAGACTTTACAAACACCCAGGAAGGAAGATTTTACAAACACCCAGAATGTAGAAATTATTAGGGATTTTCAGTGTGGTGGCCGAAGACCCAGGAATTCCTGCTCGGCCATTTACCATTCACTCCATTTGCAATTACATTTGCAGAAAAGAATAAGAAATCACAAGCTGAATGAAAATCAAAGTATGATACTATGAGGTGGCTCAGCATCCAAATATTAGGAATAGCATCTACATATCATCCAAATAGCAGGAATACAGTAAAGCTGGACTGGAGCATTTGGCTTAGGATCAAGATGCAATTAAGGGCATCTTTGCTTAAGTCCCATTCTGTATCTTGGAATTTTCCCATCTTCAAGTCAACCACACAGTACAGAAATTGGAAGCAGTGTCCAGCATACTTAGGCTTCATGCAAAGACAGAACAAGAATGAGATCAATGGGATGAATGCCTGGGTTACATAAAGTGTTCTGGTTGAACTTACTACACTGACTATATGGAAAGAAGAAGTATAAAAGTAGTCCAGAAAGAGGAAGTAATGGCAGGACTACCTCATGAAGGCAAGATACTCTTGAGAAGAAGATGGCAAAGTTGGGCCGATCCCAAGGATTAACACAAAACAAAAAAAATGGGCCAGGCACAGTGGCTCACGCCTATAATCCCAGCACTTTGGGAGGCCAAGGCAGGTGGATCACCTGAGGTCAGGAGTTTGAGATCAGGCTGGCCAACATGGTGAAACCCCATCTCTACTAAAAATACAAAAAGTAGCTGAGTGTGGTGGCAGAAGCCTGTAATCCCAGCTACTTGGGAGGCTGAGGCAGGAGAACTGCTTGAACCTGGGAGGTGGAGGTTGCAGTAAGCCAAGGTTATACCATTGTACTCCAACCTGGGCAACAAGAGCAAAAACTCTGTCAAAAAGAAAGAAAGGGGGTGGGCGGGGAAGAAAGCGAGCGTGCAAGAGTGTGAGCGAGCGCACTCTATGGCTGCATGGTAAATATAGCCAGATCAATATCCTGGACTCTGACTAATTAGATGAGCATATTGTTAACATACGTTCGTCCCTTTGTATGCTTGGGGGATTGGTTCCAGGACCCCTATACTGCCACCAAGGGTATCAAAATCCACAGATGCTTGAGTCCCTTACGTCAACTGACACAGTATTTGTATAGTATAACCTACATACAACCTCCTGTATGCATTTTTTCTTCAACCCACATCAGTCAAATCCTGTACACTTTAAATCACCTCTAGATGACTTATACCAAATACAATCTAAATGCTATGTATATAGTTGTTGCACTATATTTTTTATATATTTTTTAATTGTACTGTTATTTTAATTTTCTTTGTTTTGCCCAAATATTTTTGATCTGCAGTTGGTTCTATGTGTGGATACACAGGGCTGACTGTATTAGAAAAAGCCATCAGACCCTAAGTATGACGAGATGAAGGGAGCAGAAGACAAACTGGACTACCACACCATGATGGGTCAATCTGAAAGTCAAATTAATGCCAAGATAGTGGTGAGGGAATATAATTTCACTTGACATGTTGGAGGGGACACACTGGTCACTAAAACAGATTCAACACAAAGCTGTCATCTCAGCCAGCTTAACTTAATTCTAGCATCTTTAAGCTTGAAGGTCTGAGTGTTGGGAGAGAACAAACTGGTTATCTCTTACTTTACAGTCCCTAATACTAGTTGAGGGGGAGACCTCCCTAAAAAGCCTTTTTAAAAGATTCTAGACAATGTAGGATATTCTCTGCTATAAGAGCCAGAGCTAACAGAAATAATCCTTCCATCCTTAGAAAAAAGAGATAATGGTAAGACTTTCCATTAATAATCTAGCTAAATGATAGAATTTAAAAGATCTTTTACTAGCTGAGCATTGTGACATGGGCAGTCCCAGCTACCTGGGAGGCTGAGGTGGGAAGATCACTTGAGCCCAGTAGTTCAAGGCTGCAGTGAGCTATGACCATGCCACTGCACTCCAGTCTGGATGACAGAGCAAAACCTTATCTCTTAAAAAAAAAAAAAAATTCTAAGACTGATTACTAAACCATTGGGAACAGGAAGTTCTAGGTTCAATGAATTTCTATATATTTTTTCATACTGGGCACATGAAAGACATTAAACAAAATATACTGTTTACTAGTTAGCCATCTCAGTGTCAACTTTTCAACATTTTGATGAAAACATATTCTTGATCATACTAATAAAAGAAACCATATGGTATTGAATCTTTTCAGCTTCTAAGAAGGTAAATCTCAGAGTCAAATCCTTTGACAAACATAAATTAAGATTTACAGTTAGCATGATATACGAGCTAGATAATTTGCCATAAAGTGGAGGAGAAGGAGTCAATCACACATCATACTTTTCAGTGAAAAGTAATCTCACAATTATTAAGAGATTCATGATGTGCCCATCACACAGATGCTATATAGACAGCCACACAAATCCTGCAGATGTTTTGTCTCCGTATCAAGGGACTTATCTAAACTTCACAATGACTAATTCAACCCCTCTCAGAGGTATGAACTTTTCCAATAAAAGAAAAATAAATGGAAATGCCAACTACTTTAAATCAAGCACTTAACTAACGTGTTGCTAGTTAAATTGCAGATAAATATTCTGGCCTAAGTTCAAGGGAGGCATGAATGCAAATGTGGGTCATAATGAATGAGCTCTATTTAGAGAATGGCTTTAAAGTATACATTTACTTTTCAAGTCCCCCCAAAATAATCTTCTGATTTTATTAGATCGGGGTTTGCATATTGTTTGGAAGTTACCAGAAAATCAACTGTGCATTACAGTTTCAAGTGATAATATGTTCTTTTCACAGATTTCAAAATCCCCAAAATACTGATTACTTGGATACTATCACAACCTTGGGGTATTCCCCAGACTTTAAGACTTAAAAAAAAAAAAAAATCCAAAAAGGAATGCTATCCTCAGAAATAATGGGCTTCCAGAACCTTGGCTGTAGTGAAAGCAGCCAGCAGGGCACATCAGACTCCACTCTCGCTGTTGCAGCAGAGCCTGCCAAATCTACCAGCAGGCCAAATTAAGGCTGGTAAAGTTACAAACACGTTTTCCTTTTCAAATGGATTAGGAAGCTCCAAAATGTATTCATCTTAGAGTCTGAGTAACAGCAAAGCTATGGATGATGCTACTAAAGAGAAATGAAGACTTCAAAAACAATACTGCTACAGTCCCCTGAAGTACCCCAAACTGGAAATCTTTATTTATGTAATGCCTTTTGATTTAATGAGTGACTTGGAGTCCTTTCTCCAATAAAAAGTTTAATCTGCTGGTTAGCTATTCTTCTAGAATAGATTATTGCTCATCAAGGTTCTGTTTATTTGCCTCACTGGTTAAAAGACAATTTTATTAAGGATAACTCGCCCCTTCTCTAACTCTCCTTGCCAGTGTTTGTTGCTGCTGTTCATTACCAACAAAACTGGAGAGGGAAGGCATATAGACACATAAAGACAAGTATATAACCCATTACAGGAGGTTCTCATTATTCCAGAACAACAGTTACCTGAAAACGGACATTTAAAGTGAATTCACTTAAAATAAGGACCAAAATTCCACAGTGAATGTGGAAAACGGGTTTCATTACATTAAAAATTGAGGTTAAATGTAAGTATATATTTTTCTGCTTAACAAAATGTACTAATAAATGCAACTATATGCTAACCAAAATAGTAATAGTAGTAGCAGCAGTGATAGAGTTGTTAGATATCTTTTAGTTTTTCTAGCATTTCCTAACTTTCCCAGCACAATTATAGTGAAGAATATTCCTCCAAAAATACCTGGACATCACCAACACTCCCTCAATTTTTAATTGTCAGATTCTTCTTTTGAAATGCCTACCATGTCATCATTTTGTTGTGTTTTCTCTTTTCAATTATTCACTGGTCTAATAATGCCAGAATTTTATTTGCCAATGGCTTTGTATGTCAGTCTGGCAGCTCTTCAACCTCACTTTTCTCTATTTCATGAAATCTTTATTTCTCGTATTTTTGCAAAATCTTCCATTTGACTTTGCAATTGAGTACACTGATTTTACATGTTCCCAACAATCAGTAAAACACTATCACTAATGGGATGGGCAGGAATAGAATTCATCAGGGATGAATGTCTGAGTGGGAACTAATTTTACATGTGGACAGTTCATTAGTGAACATTTTTATACTATGATTACTTCTGTTTCCCTATGCAACCTTCAAAATTGCAAGGCTTGAGGTAATGAATATTCAGCTAACAAGGGCATCATATACAAAAGGCCACAGTCATCACGGAAATGCCTCTGTCTTTGGGAACTAGAAAAGTTTTTCAGGGGACTAGATTCACATCCCAGAGGTACATCCTAACATTCTACATTTTAATATTTCCTGTCTGCATGGCCTATCATCACACTATAAATAGACTAAATAAAATGATAACTAGTATGCATCCCACTCTTTGATCATGAAAATGTTTTCAATCTGGCAACATTTACTAACTATAACAGCAAAATTAAAATCCTGACTTATTAATTTAAGCATCCAAATGTGTATCTGACAACTCCCAGATTCCAGACCTACTAGGGGTCTGGAAAGTCAAATGGCAAATGCTTTTAGAATATTAAGAGATATACAGCAAGCATATGGATATTATCCTTGTCCTATAAAGAGAGAGAGAGAGAGAGAGAGAGAGAAGAGGAGTGTGTGTGTGTGTGTGTGTGTGTGTGTGTGTGTGTGTAGAGAGAGAGAGAGTTGAAAGAGAGAGATTTGATCACCCTGGAATAAAAACTATTACTTCAGAATCCAAAGTCCAAAATAAAACATTTAAAAAAATATTTGAAGCCTCACAAAAAACAAAGATATTGCCACAAGATGATAAACAGAGATGGAAAAGACAGTACTGTATGTTTAAAAAGACCTCTAGAGTCAGAGAGACCTCAGCTTCAATCCCAGCTGTTACGTGCTAGCTGTGTGATTTTAAGTTCAATATGCTCTCTAAGCCTCAGTTTCCTCATTTGTGAAACACAATAGTTGGACAATAATACTTATCTCCTGGGTAAGACCAAATGAAATACTCAGTGTCTGGAAAATTGTGGGCATTACCTATGTTATAAACCATACCTTAGCTAATAAACAATAATTTTCCTCCTTCTTCCAGGCATTATGACAACAATGTAAGCCTTCTACCTGTTTAGAAAAATAAGTTATTAGAATATCACCATGAGGACTTTGTCAGAATCCCCTGATAATGCCAATATTAAAAACAAAGTTTCCCAAAAAACAAAGAGGTCCCGGACAAAGCACATATCTTCTAAGGCTTACAAATAAGGGGGAAAAGTTATGTAGATATGAGAGTAGGTTCCTTCTCAGTGACAATGTATAACATAATCAATTACGAAGCTGGACATAGGCAAGTTAGAATCCTAAACTTTCTGATTTTGAGATCTTAGAGAAATTACTTAACCTTTCTGAGGCTGCGTGAAGTGAAGATAATAAATAAAGACTGCATCCAAGAGTTGTTTTAAGAACTCTTGGTGGCTCATGCCTATAATCCCAGAACTCTGGGAGGTCAAGGCAGGACAATCACTTTAGCCCAGGAGTTTGAGAACAGCCTGGGCAACACAGTGAGACCCCGTCTCTAGAAAAAAGAAAAAAGAAAACAGAAAACCAGTCGAGTGTGATGGTGTGGGCCTCCAGTCCTAGCTACTCCAGAGGTTGGAGGGTAACTTGAGACTAAGAGTTCCAGAGTAAAGTGGGGCATGATTTTGCCACTGTACTCCAGCCTGAACGACAGAATGAGACCCTGCCTTTCTTAAAAACAAAACAAAACTATCCAGTCTAAGGAGCTTTTTGGTGGAGTCTGTAGGGTTTTCTAGGTATAGAATCATTGTCAATGAAAAGAGAGAATTTGACTTCCTCTCTTCCTATTTGAATGTCTATTATTTATTTCTCTTGCTTCACTACTCTGGCTAGGACTTCCAGTACTATGTTGGAGTGGTGAGAGTGGACATCCTGTCTTTTACTGTTTTCAAGGAGAATTCTTTCAGCTTTTGCCCATTCAGTATGATGCTGGCTATGGGTTTATCACAAATGGCCCTTATTATTTTGAGGTATGTTCCTTTGATGCCTAGTTTGTTGAGGGTTTTTATCATGAGGAGATGTTGGATTTTATCAGAAGCTTTCTGTGCATCTATTAAGATGATCATACGTTTTAAATTCTGTTTATGTGGTAAATCACATTTAATGATTTGCATATGTTGAACCAACCTTGCATCCCAGGAATAAAGCCTGCTTGATCATGGGGAATTAACTTTTTGATGTGCTGCTGTATTTGGTTTGCTAGTATTTTGTTGAAGATTTTTGCATCTATGTTCACCAAGGATATCGGCCTGTAGTTTTCTTTTTTCTGTGTCTTTGCCAGGATATTAGGGTGATGCTAACTTCAGAGAATGAGGTAGGGAGGAGTCTCTCCTCTTCCACTGTTTGGAATCGTTTCAGTAGAATGGGTACCACCAGCTCTTTTCTGTATGGCTGGTAGAATTTGGCTGTGAATCCATCTGGTCCAGGGTTTTTTGTTTTTTGGGTTTTTTTTTTTCTTTTTTGGTTGGTTGCTAAGTTTACTATGACTGATTCCATTTCAAAACTTGATATTGGTTTTTTCAGGGTTTCAATTTCTACTGATTCCATCTTGGGAGGTTGTGTGTTTCCAAGAATTTATCCATTTCTTCTAGATTTTCTAGTTTGTGTGCATAGAGGTGTTCATCATAGTTTCAGCATACAAAATCCATGTACAAAAATCAGTGGCATTTCCAGACACTGATAACATTGAGGCTGAGAGCCAAACAAAGAATGCAATCCCATTTATAATAGTCACACACATACAGGGGAAAAAAACCCCACTAGGAATACATCTAAATAAGGAGGTGAAAGATATCGACAAGGAGAACTATAAAACACTGCTGAAAGAAGTTAGAGATGACATAAATGAATGGAAAAACATTTCATGCTCATAGACTAGAAGAATTACTATTGTGAAAATAACCACACTGACCCATGCAATCTATAGATTCAATGCTATTTCTATCAAACTATCAATACCATTTTCACAGAATTATAAAAAACTGTTCTAAAATTCATATGGAACCAAAAAAGAGGCTGAATAGCTAAAGCAATCCTAAGCAAAAAGAACAAAGCTGGAGGCATCACATTACCTGACTTCAAACTATATTATAAGGTTACAGTAACTGAAACAGCATGGCGCTAGTACAAAAACAGACATGTAGATCAATGGAGCAGATCTGAGAAGCCAGAAATAAAGCCACACACCTACAACCACCTGATCTTCAAAGAAATCGACAAAAACAAGCAAAGAGGAAAGAACTCCCTATTCAATAAACAGTGCTGGGATAACTGGCCAGCCATATGCAGAAAAATGAAACTGGACTTCTCCCCTTCATTATATACAAAAATTAACTCAAGATGAATTAATGACTTAAATGTAAGACCTCAAACTATAAAAAGCATAAGAGAAAATCTAGGAAATGCCATTTATCTATGTATCAGCCTTGGCAAAGAATTTATGACTAAGTCCTCAAAAGCAATAGCAACAAAAACTGACATGCAGGACCTAATTAAACTAACAAGCTTTTGCACAACAACAAAAAAAACTATCAACAGAGTAAACAAATAACCTACAGAATGGGAAAAAATATTTGCAAACTATGCATCTGACAAAGGTCTAATACCCCAGAATCTATAAGGAACTTAAACAATTCCACAAGCAAAAAAAAAAAACAGCTCCATTAAAGAGTAGGCAAAGGACATGAACGGACACTTCTCAAAGACCTGCAAGTGGCCAAAACACATAAAAATATTCAACATCACTAATCATGAGAGAAATGCAAATCAAAACCACAATGTGATACCATCTCACATTAGTCATAATAGCTATTACTATTATTTTTGACTTGTGAGAAATCAATAAAATGTTTTATTTGTATATATGCAAAGCCAAAATCTTTTTGTACACAAAATATTTGCAAATTAATAAAAATATAACATTCCTGCTAAATATAATTCTTTAAAGGATTAAAGGACATTAAAGGAAAACTACACAATATTTTGCTTTCCCTTTTTTGAAATTTATTTTTTATTTTTTTAACTTTTAATTTAGGTTCAGGGATACATGTGCAGGTTTGTTTATATAGGTAAATTCATGTTACAGGGGTTTGATGCACAGATTATTTATCACTCTGGTACTAAGCATAGTATCCAATAGTTATTTTTCTGATCCTCTCCCTCTTCCCACCCTCCCCACTCAGGTAGACCTCAGTGTGTCTGCTATTCCCCCTCTTTGTGTCCATTATTTAGCTCCCACTTATAAGTGAGAACATGTAACATTTGGTTTTCTGCTACTGGGTTAGTTTGTTAAAGATTATGGCCTCCAGCTCCATCCATGTTCCTGCAAGGCACATGATCTCATTCTTTTTTATGGCTGCATAGTAGTCCATGCTGTAAATGTACAACATTTTCTTTATCCAGTCTACCACTGATAGGCAGTTAGACTGATTCCATGTCTTTGCTATTGTAAATAATGCTGCAATGAACATATGCATGCATATGTCTTTGTGGTAGAGCAATTTATAATCCTTTGGGTATATACTCAGTAATGGGATTGCTGGGTTGAACGGTAATTCTGTTTTTAGTTCTTTGAGAAATTGCCACACTGCTTTGCACAGTGGTTGAACTAATTTACACTCCCACTAGCAGTGTATAAGTGTTTCCTTTTCTCCACAATCTCACCAGCATCTGTTACTTTTTTACTTTTTAATACAGAATGGCTATTATTAAAAGTAACAGATGCTGGTGAGGCTGTGGAAAAACAGGGAAGGATTACATACTGTTGATGGGAATGTAAATTAGTTCAGCCACTGTGGAAAGTGGTTTGGAGATTTCTCAAGGAACTTAGACCTACCATTCAATCCAGGAATCCTTTTACTTGTTATATACCCAAAGGAAAATAAATTGTTTTACAGAATAGATACACGCACTCATATGTGCACTGCAGCACCATTCACAATAGCAAAGATGTAGACTCAATCTAGGCGTCCATCAACAGTGGACTGGATAAAGAAAATTTAGTACATGTATACCATGGAATAATACATAGTCATAAAAAGAATGAAATCATGCCCTTTGCAGCAACATGAATGCAGCTAGAGGCCATCATCCTAAGTGAATTAATGCAGGAACAGAAAACTAAATACCACATGTTCTTAACTCATGAGTGGGAGCTAAAGCGTGGGTACATATGTACATAAAGATGAGAACAACAGACACTGAGGACTACTGGTGGTGGGGGGTAAGGGCTGAAAAACTACTTATTGGGTACTATGCTCACTACCTGGGTGACAGGACCATTTGTAACCTAAACCTCAGTGAAACGCAATATGCTCATGTAACAAACCTGCCTATGTGCCCTCTGAATGTAAAATAAAAGTTGACATTAGAGAGAGAGAGGAAGAGAGAGCATGCAACCGTACCTAGTACTATAAGGCATCTATCCTTATTACAAACAACCCACAGATAATGCCATTTTCAAAATAAGATATGTAACAATTTGTATTTTTCTGAAAAAGCCAAAATCTGCAAAGATCAAGTTGTGATTTGGACTCCTTCAGACCCAGATTGTATAGGATACATTTAAAAACATGTGCCTTGCAGTCTTGAAGACTGCATAGGGAAACAGAAGTCATCATAATAAAAAAATATAACATTCTTTCTTTCTTTCTGTTACACAAAATGGAGGTGTTTCTTATTCCACTCACTGTCTTTCTCCCTCCCTCTTCAGTTTCTTCCTCCTGGATCCATTTAATCAGCATTTAAATATACTTTAGCACCTCTCACCTTTCAAAAGCATATACATTTCTAGGGTCCACCAGGTACCTCTATTTATCTTCATGGCAAAGTTTCTTAAAAAAAGTGATCTATTCTTTTTTCTTCATTTCCTCATCTCTCGGAACTTTTAAAAAGTAACTTCTACACCCTATTTATTTTTAAAAACAATGGTATAGCAAGTTTAACAAAAGATAAATAAAAATCTAGTATCACTTGCTTAATCAGTATTAAAGTTTGGTGTGTATCCTTCCACAGCATTCTCTATTCTCATATAAATCCAAATAGACATTTACATATATGTATGGTTGGTTGTTTATTGACAAAGAATATCTCTAATACGTGTTTTTCATTTAACAATTTTTATTAAAATCCTTTTAGGTTGATTCATATGGATACAATTAATTCTTTCTAATTTTAATTAATTCCCTTATTGATGGGCATTTTGGTAGTTTTCAGTTTTCTGAAGCTATAAGCAATGCTACAATAAGCATGCTTACATACATATTTTCTTTGAATTTTGCAAACGGGTTTGCTGGCTCAATGGGTATATGTATGTTTAATTTTATTATAAAGTATACATTTACTTCTTTAATCCACTCTAATCTGACTTCCATCACTACTGTATCAGTAAAACTGCTCCTGCCAAGGCGAACAGTGCTCTGTGTTGTCAGGGCCGACGGACCCTTCCCACTCCTCATCTTGATCTCTCAGCAACAGCTGGCATTCATGACCTGTCCCTCCTTGAAGCCACACATTTTTAAAAAATATATATTTTATTGCATTTTAGATTTTGGGGTACATGTGAAGAACATGCAAGACTGCTGCACAGGTACATACATGGCAATGTGGTTTGCTGCCTTCCTCCCCATCACCTGTATCTGGCATTTCTCTTGACTATCCTTTTCTTGCTGGCTATTCCCTCCCCATTTCATTTTACAACTTCTCCTCTTCTACTGGAGCAAATTTTGAGGTACTTCAGACTCAGTCCTATGTCTTCTTTTCTTTTTCCTCTATGCTTTCCTACATTCTATTTCTTTTGGATCTAATTGGCTCCAATGGCTTCAAATATCATCCTCTATCACAACAACCGTTAAGTCTCTATTTCTAGCCCAGACCTCCTTTTTCATCTTCAAGCCTGTATCTAACAGTGCTCCCTGGAAGAAGCATAAGCTGAAGAACACATCTCAAATCCACTTCTTTCTCTCTGACTCTGCTGCCACCATCCTTACACAAGACCACCACACCTCTCCTACACTACAACAGAGGTCTCCTAACTGGTCTCCCCCGTTCCACTCCCACCCACCTCAATCCATTCCCCACAAGGAGTCTTTAAAAAACTGAAGTCAGATCATGTGATATCCCTCATTATCTTTCCAGGGGCTGCACTTTTGATAGACTACTACAAGCTTTTTAATGTGCCCCTGACACATATGCAAACCTGAACAACCCAGTCATTACCCACCCTTCTCCCTCTACCTCACTGCCACTCCCAGCACACTGATTTCTTTTCATTTCCTTAAGCAAGCCAAGTTCTTTCCTCCCTCAAGATTTTCCTACCTATCTCTGCTCCAAATGCTTTCCCCTTTTGTCTTTGCCTATATAACTCTTAATCATCACTGAGGTCTCAAAGAGCTCTTCCCTAAATGACCTCCCCTGACTCCCCAGTTTCAATTGTATTCCTGTTGGTCGGGTACAGTGGCTTACGCCTGTAATCCCAGCACTTTGGGAGGCTGAGGCAGGCTGATTACAATGTCAGGAGTTTGAAACCAGCCTGGACAATATGGTGAAACCCCATCTCTACTAAAAATACAAAAATTATCTGGGCATGGTGGTAGGCACCTGTAGTTCCAGCTACTAGGTAGGATGAGGTAAGAGAATTGCTTGAACCCAGGAGGCAGAGGTTGCAGTGAGCTGAGATCGCACCACTGCACTCCAGGCTGGGCGACAGAGCAAGACTCTGTCTCAAAAAAAAAAAGTATTCGTGTTATACCTTTACTGCCCACTTACGCTTTTCTCTCTGTACATTTATCACATATTATAATTCTTTCTTTACTTATAATTATTTTGTTTAATATCTGACTCTCCTACTAAGCTGTTCGCTATAAGGGTAGGGGATGTGTGTTTGAAACTCCCCCACGGTAGTTCCAGTCTGAGTACAGTTCCTGTCATGTAGCAGGAAACTCCCCCACTGTAGTTCCAGTCTCAGTACAGTTCCTGTCATGTAGCAGGCACTCAGTATGTATTTGTTGAATAAATGAGGAAAAAATAATTTTATTTCATTTGGGGAGATCAAAAATTCCCTGGAGGAAGTGGCATTTCAGCTTGCTAAATGAATAGATGGGATTTCAGGAGTGGAGATGAGAGAACATTTCAGAAAGAGGAACTGAGACCACATGTTTGGTACTAGTTAGAGATTTTGTAATCCAAGATCCAACTCAATCCTGGCACCAAGCATAAAATAAGAATCTTACTATATATAAAAACAAAGCAGATAAAATAGCAAATGTCACCATTTTTTTCTTAAATAATAATTCTGCAACTAGCTCAAACGGACTCCTTCACAACTTCTGTCTACCTATGTCATCCCATTTCCTAACCACTTAGGTTCCAAACTTCAAAATTCTCTTGGGCTCAACTTCTTGATATTTTTCTCCATATTCAATCAGTCATAAAGTTTGAATGGTTTTTCTTCTGAACTATCTTACACAGCTATTTGCTTTCACCACTTTAACCAAAGACACTCTAATTCAAGCCCCCTTCACTAATCACATTACTGCAAACATTTCCTAAACAGGGTTTCTCAACCTTGACACTACTGACATTTACAGATGGATAATTCTTTGTTGTAGGGAGAAACCACAGATGGTTTCTGGTGAGTAGAAACCAGAGATGCTGTTAAACATCTTACAATGCACAGGACATTGTAAGACGTTTAACAGCATCTCTGGTTTCTACTCACTAGATACCAGTAGTATGCACCCCCTCAAAACTGTTTCCAGATATTGCCAAATATACCTTTGGGGGAGCAAATTCACCCCCAGTTGAGAACCACTGTTCCTATGAGATGACACCTCATGGGAAAAGCCCTATAAAACCATCTGATCAAAACTCAAATATCCTTTGAAGCTAACTCAACTTTCACCTTTCCTGTGAAATTGTGATGTGTATCAACAACAAGTGCACAGTTGTTTAATTTTTACAAATAATCAAAAATCTGCATAATAAAACAAATGAGACCATGATGTGCTTATCAGTCCAAACAAAGATTAAAAATAATGATAATGCCCATTGTTGATAAGGATGTGGGAAAATAGAAACTATCATTCGTGGAGAGGAATATACTGGCACAATATTTATAGATAGCATTTAGTAAAATGTTTCACACTTTGAGAGGATTATAATACTTTGACTCTGCTTGTTTAGATAATCAGACAAATGGGCAAAGACTACGTTGTTCTGTAATTGCAAAACTGGAAACATCCTAAAGGTCCCTTAATAGGGGACTGGTTTGGTAATCAACAAGCAACAATACATTTAGAATACTGTGCTATTGTTTAAAAGGATAAAGTAGGCTGGTCTGAAGGTAGTGAGTTATCTCAATTGATCATTCACAGTCAGTTACAGATCGAAATCCTTATTCTACTCTTTCTCCATTTCTCAGTACTGCACTTGGCTAAAAAAAATTAAAGATAAAAAAATTTTAAAGAGAAAGTAGATTTTACTGATACAGAATGACAACCACAATATGTGTAAGGTTTCAAAATAACATGTACTACATAATACCATTTTTGTAAACAAATATTTACGTATGGTTACACATAGAAGGTTAGATTATATATCAAAACATTAACAAAGTTTCTATAGTCAAATCATATTTTAAGTATTAAAAGAACTGCAAATCTTCTTGAAAACCTTAGAGAAGTCAAGTTTATGAATCTACACTTTAAAATCTTCAGTTTACTTAAAGCAGGTATATTCTCCAACTTTATTTCAGGCAAATATCTTGAGTTGAAATTTTTTTTTTTAACCATACTTTTGCGCTAGAGAAATCAATGGTAAAAAGAAAGTTTACAGAGAAATATATATTTTTGTGCAGGACAGCTTACCAGTGTGATGTATCCATGAATCATACTGAAAATATGTCCCTTGAAATCAAAGAAAACAGTATGTTTATACAAAGAATGTGCCCCAAAGTTCCCCAATAAAGAAAAGTGTTTAATCAAAATATGTGTTGACAGCTGCTTAGTGCCGATTCTCAAGTAGAAAAGACAATCAGTGTCACTGTAGTCTTTTGTGTACAAGAGCTGAATATGCAAATGAGCCCAAAACGGAGACTCATTATCTGTTTTACACTTCAAGTGTGATTTTAAGCACTGTAGGTACACATACACACACACATCCAGAATACACATATATCTCAACAAACCATGCACATCATCTGTTCAGAACTGGGAAACGCATGCATGCTTCTACAACATTAAATGGAAGGCAGATGGTAGCCACTGATCAACAGACATAAAATAAAGTCCTTCTAAATCCTACTCCCTCAAGCAGTCCTTCTAATTTTTTTCCTTAGAAAAATATCAAGCAGTTTTTCGTTACTGTTGATTTGCAAGTCCAAAATTACAATGGGCAATGCAAAAGAGGATTTCAAAGAAAGAAAAACGTCTTTTGGCACAGATTTCACTTTCATAGTCTTAGGCGGGAGATAACACCAACTTTGAAACTCACAGCATACTGTAGTTTTATCAGTAACTAATGTGTACATTAGTTCTTTCTATAACTGAAGGTTTAGCTTTCAAAATACATAATTACTGATCATTTTAGTCTGCATCACATTTCTTTTGTAGGATGAGATGAACTAAAACAGCTGTTACATTCTAATAGCTTCATAATGTGCACAGAATTTCTACGACTATTAGAAATTAAACCTATAGCTTCCTATCAAGAACATATTCATGTGTATATATGACCCACATTATTTGGAAGAACAATTATTAACTTATGAAAGTATAATTTGAAACATAATTAAGGCCACTAAAGAAAATATTACAGCTTTTAAATGAGGTCAACGCCAATAGTCCACTCCAATCCACTCCCTACACCGTTCTTCGCATCAATAAAGTGCTTTGGGCTGAAGGAAGTCCAAGTGTTCATGCTACCACCATTCCTTGCAGAGATTGAGCCCTCTATTTTCATAATGGGAGATGAATTTTTAGAAGGTGAACCAGGCCTGGCATTCTGCCCAGATTTTCTGGCAGCTGACAAGCAATCTGGTTTTACTTCTGGTCTATCTGGTTTTACTTCTGGTCTACTCTCCCCTGAGCTAACCTTGTATCCACAGACAGCACCCTGATCTAGGGAACGTCTACCATTTATAATGATAACTGAGAAAGCTCTGATGATTTTATTAACCATGGTATTTGTACATGTAGTTTTCTTTAAACATATTTTCTGTGGAAAAAAATATAAAATGTTGTTTCCTATTATTTTCTTCTAACACTGGCAAAAAAATAGCAGTGCTAAAAGGATATTTTCCAGAAAAATAGATTATTATCCACGCACCTGTGTTCAGGGATTTTAGAGAGCTAAAGAGATTCAACAAGATATCTAATGAGCCACTACTACCAAAGAAATATAAAGCAAGGTCCAGGAACTGCAAAATGATTTTAACAGTATACAAGATATATAATTAATGGCTAATTGGGTGATTCAAGCTACAAATACTATGAAAGGTCAGAGCAATCACTGTTAAGTAGTATGGGGTGAAATTTGGCTGTAGAAGATTTAACTCTCCACTGAGAGAATTACTACTCAACAATATCTTTTTAAGAGTACCATTTCCAAAGTGAGCAGGATAGAAAAATGACAATGTAATTCACATACACAAAATCTGTATCTAAGTTTGTTTATCTACAAGATTTAATTGTCCTTCCATCTTCTTGGTCATCCAAAAAGCAATCAATGAAGTTTTATTTCATGGACTGCATTTTCTTACTCACTTCAGAAGCTGGATTGAAAGTCCTGGAAACTTCCTCACCAGTTTCATTAATTCCTGGGTTCCATTCCCAGATCCATAGCTCACTCTTGTCTGTGTTCCTTGTGCTAGAGGCTCTTGCCTCATATTTAGAAGCCCCCAAGTCCTAGATGGCTTTGCATTCTATTCCTTCCTTGCTTCAGGATTTCCTAAGTTTCATAAATAAGTATTGGGAGAGTTGCAGTACACCAAAACGGACTCCTAAAGGAGATTTCCCATAGGAAACCTGATAGACTCACATTCATTTCCTCACATGCAGCATGTACCCAACAATGAAATATCTATGAAATGTATTATTTTTCTAAGCAAAAGACACTAGCTCAAGTCCTGGCTCCAAGGTGGGGGACTTTACTTCTTGGGAATTTTTACTATTTTATGTGACAACCTAATTTACAGTTCTTCACAGGGAGTCTTCTAATCTTGTAGAAAGAAGTCTTGAAAGGGATAGCTTTAACTAAAACCAAGTAACTCCTAGATACCTGACACAGTTATACAAGGTAACACAGAAAGACAAGATTGTCATTTACATACATTCTCTGAGTATTTACAGAGTAAATAGATGGTTTTGATTAGTGAGACAAAAAAGGTATTTTTGTAAGAACCAAGTATGACACTATAGAAGCAGAAGGACCTAATGATAGAGAGCTTTGAGAAAAGGGTTTAGATTTGGCCAAGTCCAGTGCAGACTCTACCTTAGGTTAAGCGTCCTGAATACACAGAACATTATTCACTATTTTGCCTAGAAGGGCAAAAACTATATCATGAAATTCTTGAGAGCAGCCACTGTGTCTTGCTCATCTTTTTATGCCTGGCACCTAAACGAGGTGCCTGCAATACAGCATGTGTTCAATAAAGGTTTCTTGCGTGAATGTCTGAATGAATAAGTCCCATAAGTAATAAAGGAGTATTGAGAAGAAGAAAAATATGAGAAAAAAGATGTTTGATGGTCAACATGGAAGGTGCTACCTAAACTTAATCCTGGGCCTAACTACTTGGGAAGCAACTGTTAGCAGAAGCAAATATAGCTTTTGCCTTTTCAGAATGAAAAACAGACAACGGCTATTTGTGGTAATAACAACAGGTTATTAGTGTTAGTAACATCATCTCATGCAATAAGCTTATTAAGATATTAATTTATATTCTAAAATTATACAATGCAAAGGAAAAGTGCAACCCTGTTCTATCTTCTCATACAAAAGAAGCTTAACATGTTATTATCCTTTAAACAAAACAAAACAAAAAAGCTTGGATTCAACTGAATAACTTAAGGACAAACAGTCATTTCTCAAAGGTCTTACTGAATATAAAACATGGTGGGTTTTTTATTTTTTGTTGTTATTGTTTTGTTTTCCCCCCTAATAAAAGGGTTCTAGGTAAAAATAATAAACAGAAAATTTCCCAACTGAAAAAAAAAAGCAATTCAAGATGTGAAGAGATCTTGTAAAGAAAAATTTCAAAATATGTGCAATTTGCTTCTAAACACAGCTGAATCAAAACAAGCCAGGATTTAAGAACATTAGGTTCGCTCTATAATAATATTCTAAAATGGTCTTATGGAGAACTAAGGTGTAGGAAAATTCAAAGCTCTACAGACAAACTTACAAAACATACCTAGATAAAGGTTTGCTGCACTCCCTTTGGAGCATTTTAAAACAGAAAACATCCCCGGAGGCTGTTCATCCTCATTACTAGTACACGTGTGTGTGCAGTCTGGGTGGCTGTGACCAGCCCTAGCAGAATTTGGCCACAGCAGGCCCTCCCCTACAGGACTGCTGAAAACTGTTCCTTCCAAAGAGGCAGCAAGAGAGCTTCATCCAGCTCAATGCCTTCTTCTCCGACTCTAAGGTAGAGCTATTTCTTTGCCATGATTCTTGCAGCAGCAATGTAATGTGGAGTCAGACAGACCTGGTTACAAATTTAGCTTTTCTAAGGCTCAATTTCCTCATCTGTAAAATTAAGGTAGTGGTTTTTCTCCTACAGGGCTATTGTAAGAATTACACAAGGTAATGAGATGTGACTGACCCATACAAGATGTTCAATAAATGTTACACTCTTCCCTTCCTATCCCTCTTCTGAGATCCTGTAATCTTGTTTCTCTATATCCTTATTCCTCCTTTCTTCTGTTTTCTGATTCCTTTTAAATATTTAGAGAATCTATCTCCTATCTCCTTTGACTTACTCCGCTATTTCAAAATTCCAAAGGAAGGTTAAAAAAAACTTATTTGCTTGAAACTGAATAACTGGACTACAGAAGCCCACATTTCTCCTATGCCTTGCAGATGACAACTCAAGAGCTAGCTAGCAAGCACCTAAATATATACCTCTGGACTTTGGGCATAGAATGCTCCACATCAGCAGGAAGACTTAAATAGTACAAATAGTTTCACATGTTATTTCACAAATCACAGACCTTCAGAACAATTTATATTTAAATATGATGGTATAAAAAAGCAATTTTTAAATTCTCTTCAGCTTAGAGTAAAAGTGTTATAATTCAGTGACACCATGTGGCCACATTTTGCTTTGCATTCTTAGAAGAAAAATGTTCCTCCATGCAGGGTTGCTCTTGCTAGTTCAATTATAGTATCAAGGTTGTAGGCAGATGGGCAATTCAAACTAAGTATGAACTAAAACGATTATTTTTTTTTAATGAAACTATTCCTGTTTCTTTGACATCTGAATAAGGCACTTCTTAAATTGTGAAGCTCTCCAGTCACGAGAAGCAAGTAAAGGCTCAGCATTATTCTAGCTAGGATTCTAAAGCAACTTAGTGAACACTGAATAACGTAAGAGTGTCTGCCTTTAAAAGTAAATAAATATATCAATGCCCACTTATGGATGGAGATGTAGGGAACAAAAGAGAAATGAAAGAAGACACACATTATACAACTGTTAATATGGTAGGGAAAGAATGCTTCCATAAACAGCAATGCTTGTTTTCTCATTTGTTTTATGTAGATCTATAGCGCTGTGTAAGTACTATAATCTAATGAGAATAGGTGAAAAAAAATATGCTGTATCTATTGACAGCTGGAATGAGGGGGGCCTAGAAGAATGTATAGTAGCAATAAATGAGATTAAAATGCCATATACCAAAACACAGTAAACTTAGGGTATTCATCTAATGAGGTCTCCTACAGTAGACCAGCTGCTCCCGAATAACATTCAGTGTACACCAAAGAAAATATTCACATACTGTGTAAATATCTAATACAATGGGCCAGGCATGGTGGCTAACACTTGTAATCCTAGTACTTTGGGAGGCTGAAGCAGGCAGATTGCTTGAGTCCAGGAGTTGAAGACCAGCCTGGGCAACATGGAAAGACCCCATCTCCACTAAACATACAAAAAACTATTTGGGTGTGGTGGCACATGCCTGTCGTCCCAGCCACTCAGGAGGCTGAGGTGGAAGAATCACTTGAGCCCAGGAGGCAGAGGTTGCGGAAAGCCAAGATTTTACTACTGCACTCCAGCCTGGGTGACAGGGCAAGCCCGTCTAAAACACAAACAAACAAACAAAAATAAATAAATAAATAAAACAATGACCAGAAAATATCACACCCTTCATCTCAGCTTAAAACACCTACCCACTATCTCTGGCCTTCCCTAACCACCCTATTTAAAATAATCCTTTGCTGCTGACCCCCATTACTATCAGTACCATCTTCGCAACATTTATAATTACCTGATGTGCTCTTATCATTTGTTTGTTTATATCTGTTTCTCCCAAATTCCAAGAGCACAGAAACCTTGGCAGTCCTCTTCAGTGTTATGGCCTCAATATCAAGTACGCCAATAACACAAAGTAGGCACCTATTTGCTGAATAGGTGAGTGACAAGTGAATGAATAAAGAGAAATCTATTTTCTTAGTCGGTGAAGCATGCCTAAATTTCTTGTTGTGAGTGAAAGTAGAACCATTCTAGTGAGATGTTTATCATCACTTATGGCCTCTAATGTGACCACTGCAACCAGAAGCCAGGCTAGCAGATGCTCTATGATACCCTTTTTTTCCTATGATTCACATGGCACACAACTTCTCATTCTAAGAAAGAAGAAAAAGGAGGGAAGGGAACTACAATAACTGAAATGCTTTCAGCAAGAATCAAAGAAATTAGTGGAACTAAGTAAAATACATGCTAGAATCCAGCTCATGATAAATATGGATGATCACTTCAGGATAACAAGAAATGATTATTAAATAAATGATTTTAGTCAACAGATTATGCTTACCTGGAAAGATATATACAAAATATCCTGACTGTATTAAATACTTAGATATAAAGCTTTAAAAAAAAAAAGTAGTGGAAAATATATATATATATATTTAACATTCTTTAATATTAGAATGAGGAATAATCTTCTAATCATACCAAGCCAGAAATCATTAAAAAGATGACAGATTTGAATACATTTTTTAAAAAGCAAAATTTTACATAGCAAAAAGTATGAATAAAACACTAAAAATGAATAACAAATTTCACATATGACCAGCAAAAGGATAATGTTATATATGTATGTATTGACACAAAGTTCTCACAAAACAAAAAGAAAAAGATAATTAACTCAGAAGAAAAATATGCAGAAGACAAAAACCGGCTTTTCATAAATAACAAATAAACAAATGGCCAGTATTAAAAGATACTTCAACTCACCAATAAAGAAATTCAAAGTAAAACAGGACTTTTGTTTTAAACAAATTATATATTACATCGGTAAAATGGTGACACTGTCTGCACTGGTGAAGGTTCAAAGAAAGGGGCATTTTTACATGCAATTGATAAAAATTGGGTACAACATTTCCAGAGGGCAAGTTTTATCAATATCTAAAATATATACTACATTATAACTTTATAATGAGAGATATTTCCATTTTGATAATTTTTTAAAAAAGGAAGTAAAGAAACCCAGTTTTGTATTAACCAAGTTCATCTCTCTGATGCCATGCTCTAAATTGTCAATTTACACCCATCTCAACATCCTGTCTGGCCTTTTCTCCAGTAAACAATGGTCCTATTCCCCTCTAATCTCTGACCAGCCTCTGAGTTAAATACCTCTCCCACCTACTCTCCTCTTCCCTCTCTCAACAGGCATAACCTTGAGAACTTTGCTTTCAGCCCTGCTTTCTTCTCTCCCAACTCCCAGGTTTTAGACCAAGATCCCACTTGCAATTCCAGCCACCAGTCACATGCACACTTTGAATTCTACTTCTATCCACTCACACTCATGTTTTCAAGTTTTCTCATTTTTCAGCAATATTGCATGGCTGCAAATTAACAGCACCATGTTGCGGAACAGCTCGAAATTTTTAAAGCACCCACAGGGTACTCGATATTCACCATTCCTTACTAGTGTTTTCTGTTGAGTACTAGGCTCGATCACCTAAGGAAGCTGTGGAAAGGACTGGGAGATTTACCAATAGCCAAGAAGGCAATTTGAAGGTTACAGATTATGAGTAAAGCGGAAATTGCCTTTCCTGAGAAAGAAAAGACTGATAAGACATAACATGGTTCTCAAAGCATATGAAAGATTTAACATGAATTGATGAGTCCCTTTTCTCCATCTCCAGTTAAGGGCTGAAGCAGGTAACTGGTCTAAGCTTCTGGCTACATAGAGCAATCCCCCACTTAACCCACAAACATTCCTAAAAAGTCCAGAGAGGCAAAGCAGACCATTTCCCTGCATTCATTACCATGGTTGGCATGATCACACTGGCTTTGAAGCCTGATGTTATCTGCCATTTGATAACATCGACTATCTTGGTGAGGTGAATGCTGCCTGAATTACAGTCCAGAAGATAGATGAATGACAAATCTTATGTTATATATATTTTACCAACCAAAATACATGAAAACTGCTAGACACATTCTAAGACGGGCAGATTGTTAAGATAAAACTGTTTAAGGCATGTTTTGGATTGTACGTATGAATTGGCAATACAAAATAAGTACCAAAAAGACTAGGCTCCTGAGGTGAGAGTCACCCCCACAATGAGAGCCACCATGACCAACGAGGATGGCAGGGGATGACTCTCTTTGAAGGTCAAACACCAGTCAAGAGTTTCTAAAATTAGGAAAAATAATAAACATGACTGCCCTTTATTGAGCCCCTCCTTTCTACCAGGAACTGTGCCCCACAGATGTCAATACGCTGTCATCTAACTCTCACATCAAACCCCATGAAGAGGTATTGTTATTCTTAATCTTTATGGATGCAGATATCAGGGCTCAGAGAGGCACAATCTTATCATAACACAAATGATGAGGTGAAACAAAGATCTGACAGGAGCTCTACCTAACTCCACAGTCCATTGTTTTTCTACTACACGATTCTGATTTACAAGCAGTTTAGCCTAAACTCAGAGAGTGGACGGGGTGATCTCAGATTTCCCATTCATAAATTATCATTTTTGTGAATGTATTAGATGTAATCTTTCATCAATACATGATACTCACATCCTTCAGGATTAACCTCCAAATTCGGTTTCCTGAAGTAAAAAACAAAGTAACCTTTGCAAACAGTTCAGATCCATTTACTATTACAGATCCATTTACTATTTTTCAGCACTCATCTATGTATTAATGAATACATTGATAAAAACTCCCAATGAATAATGTACATATTGATGTTGAATCAATCTCTCTTCATTGCATAGTCATTGCCTTGGCACCATGAAACCTGTGCTAACATTTATCGAGTACCTACTGTATACAAGGTCACAGTCTGAGCACTGTGCAAGAATACTAAAAGATTAGAATCCATACTCCCTGCCTCCAAGAGCTTGTAATTTTAGTATCACAGGCAAGATAAACATGCAAAGGACACTAAAGAACAAAGCTGACATAGAAACATGCAAATTAACTAACATAATGCAAATTGAACACTTACGTGCTAAGGAAATAAAGAATGTATTTGCCCAGCGAAGTTCTTGGAAGAGGTGTAGTTAGTACATTGTTTAGGTAGACAATAAATAATTGTGAAGATAAGAAACACCAAGACATCCTCAGATAATCAATAGAGACATATTATTAGGTTTATTTTTAAATACTATCAAAATTATAATCTAGTAAAAAAGACAGTTTACTAAGGAAAATAGTAATTAACATAATAAAGTGGTTATAATTTTTAAAACATTCTTATTAACATGGATATCAAGATTCCTTCCTTTTCTAGTCATCTTCATCTCTAACATCACCGATCACCGTGGCTCAGTTTTTTCAACCAGAATAGGGAGCGGGCTATACTAAGACAAGAACGAGCATCATGAATATAGCCAACGCCTAAACACGTAACAGCTAAGCCAACAAAGTCAAGGCCAAACATGAAAGACAAAATAAGGAAAGAAGAGTATCATAATGCTCACTAATATAGAAAGGTAAAGTATATTTTCTAAAAGCCAGAGATCATGATCGAAGGCACATGTTTCCATACATACAAAGAGCTTTCAGGTGGGTAAAGCACATAGACTGTCATGGCTGGTATTATTATATTCATGATGATTGGTTCTAGGAGTCATGTTCCTGTTGCTTCAAATTAAATGCAAACACACAGTCCTTCAATCCGTATCAGACGCTTTGTTATGCTGCCTGTGTTTTAATCAGATACAACAGTAATAACCTGAGTCAATGCAGACTCAATCTCCTCCTCCACGTGGGGGATCCCTCCATCACTCCAGAAGTATCCCTAGGCAGCTCTGAGATATGGAATCTTCACTCAATTTCTTGTCGCTCTTATTTTAATCCATTCAAAACTCCTCTGATAAAAGAGCAACTGCCAGACCTGAGATACTTTAGTCTGTCTTTGGGGAAACAAAATTGATTTTCTTCATTTTCACACAAGAGGATCCCTGGATAACAATATTATGTCCAGTCATACCAATTAAAAAAAAAATGTAGGCAACATTCTTTGCTGTACCAGAGGCTGAACGGTTTTGTGAAGTTCCTAAGTGGAGGAAAAAAATTCAGCCTCTTGCTGTTAGACCATAAGTTTCACAAGTGTAAGAGTAACTTTGACCAAGAGACTAAGTGCTGTGGTGCCTTCCCATCTGCTCCCAATCAGCCACAGTGGGAGATCAGATGGGGTCATGGGTGAGGGTGGGGAGGGCACTAGATGAGGGGCCAGCCCCACATTCTCCCTGGTTTACACTCACCATATCCCTTTCCTTATCTTCCTGCCCCACCTGAGCAAACAAACTAATCACTTTCTACCTTTAATCTTTTTGACTTTAAGGTAAAGAATATCTAAGGGCAATTTCCAGTGAGAAAACTACAACAGAAAAAAACAACAGAACTTCAGGGGCCTTTAATCACCTAAACAAATTCACTAATTTGTATAGGCTTTATAAAATTTCAGAAATTTTAAATGATGTATTATACGTAAAGGGAGAATATGAAATATTAAAACAGTAGCTTTTTGATACTCTTAAAAGACAACCATACCGAGGGCTGCAACACATAACAATAAAAGCAGAGGTGCTCTGGCTGAAGAGAAGGTCTGAGCCTAGAACCCCTCTAGCTAAGCATCATTTGCCTCAACTGCAACCCCACCTGAAACACCTCTTCTGTCAAACCCCGTTTGTTAACCACTAACCTAGAGAAAAACCAGATATCCAGAACATGCACACTGGCATTCAAAAATCTCCTCCGGTCCTGGCCATTGCCAGGGAAGACTCCAGAAATATGTCTCATGGCCTTCATAAGAAGAATGCAGCCTCTAACAACAATTCTGCTTTCAGTGTATCACAATGAATATTACCATTCACTGTATAACACAGAGTTTAAAAAGCATTCCACTTCTCAAACGTTCCCTGTCCCTTCTCATTCATTCACGTGTGTACTACATATATATATATCATACAAGACATGCTATATAAATAGTTCTACAACACACTGTAAATACTAAGATGCATCATTTTCCATACTTTCTTAAGTTTTTTTTACTTAGGATATGTTTATTAGTTGACATCCTAAAAAACTCTTTTTTCAAGATGAAAAATGCAGTTATGCTTCTCAAAGTCCAAATCTCCTTATATAAAAATAAAAATTATGTATTAACCACTGAGAACTAACCTGCAGACACGAGCTGGAAAATATAATTTCTGCCAAGAACGACACAGATATTGTGAATGATCTATCACTCTGACCCAATCAAGTTCATCCATTGACACTTCAATGAAGTATGAATAAGACCTGTGAATCAAAAGGAGAAAGCAGAAAAAAAAACACCACATTAAAATAACAATACAAAGCTATACTGAATGAATGAGAAGCGACAGGGAATGTTTGAGAAGTGGAATGCTTTTTAAACTCTGTGCTATACAGTGAATGGTAATATTCATTGTGATACACTGAAAGCAGAATTATTGTTAGAGGCTGCATTCTTCTTATGAAGGCCATGAGACATATTTCTAGAGTCTTCCCTGGCAATGGCCAGGACTGGAGGAGATTTTTGAATGCCAGTGTGCATGTTCTGATTATCTGGTTTTCTCTAGGTTAGTGGTTAACAAATAAAATAAAATGTTAAAAGGTACAAAAAATACAGAATTCACTAATTACATTTCTACATAATCAAATTCTAATAACAAGAGAATGTTATTATAGCCTTCACCTACAATGCACTGAAATTATCTCTCAGGTTGTCTGTTTGCCTTCTCAAATCATAAGCTGCTTAAGAACAAAGGCTATACTGTATTTATATTCATATCCCCAGGGTCCCGCACAATGCTTGGCACATCAATCAAGCAAGATATTTACTCCTTTTCAAACATGCCTCACCTATACCATATTTGAAGATTAATGAAGCCACGAGAGAGAGAAGAGACAGAAAATAGAGAAGCAGGAGGTATAGCTTCTCTCTCTACCTTCCCTGGCCATGGTGTTCAGCCACTCCACTAAGGAAGAAAGCCAACTTGGACTGGTTCCCCCACAGAAGGCAGCTTATCTCCTGCTACCTCCCAGTCTCCTACCCTCCCACACATACAAGCTACCTGCAAAAAAAAAAAAAAAAAAACATAAATGACACCGGTCAAGAGACAATGCGTGGGTACAACTTAAAACTTGCCAGCTGATAATCTGGCAGTAATGAAAACAGCCTATCATCCTCCCCTAATCAGCTACTCCGAACCATTACATGCAGGTCCCATCCTGAACAAATCTATATTCCCCTGTCACAAGCCAAATTTAAATTTGAGATGCAGTTATTACTTGTACTGTAATATCAACAGGAACAATCTTGGAAGATTTAGGTAACCATAAATGTCAGCCTGCAACCCACAGTTGTGACCAGAAAAGGTCAGCTTATTTTGTGTCATCCTCTCATTTTCTTTGCTGTCCCCTCACTCCCATTCATTTTATTGCTCAGTCTCAAACTGGTTATAACCTTTTATTGAACCTCTCTGGGTTATCAGTAACGCAGGATATAATTTTACAACACGTCAGAATCTTTTTGGCTTAAGATTCTGAATTTTTTTACCTTTGCTTACAATGATAACAACTTGTGTAAGGGAAGAACAGTTAGGTGGTAAAGTTAAATCCCCCGTGAATGTAATGCACATACTAAAACAAAGTGGCCTATAAATATTTAACGTCACAGAAATGATGACAACCACTTTGTTTCAAACATACTAAACTTTCAATATTTTTATAATAATTTCACTATTAGTTAAATGAGTGAAATATGTAAAGCTTTTAGAACAGTGTCTACCACATAATATGTAATGAAAGTATTGCAATATATGTATTATGATTATACAGTTATTAATCAGAGACTCTTGGAAATGAAATATGTGGATTGGCTCCATTTTACCAATTAAAAACATCAAATTATATCCAATAAGATACATATCAGAAAATATATTCTTAATAAAAAGGAAACAGGAAAAAATAACCTGGGGATCTCACACACCCATGCACATGGGAAATGCTGACTCACACTTCATAACGCTTCCCCTCATACTTGGCTCAAATGGCCCAAAAGGCCAGGGTGGTGGCAGTGGTGCTAACAGAAGAAACACACTACCGTATTGTAAGGTTTTCAGGGCATCACCACGATTACTATTTAAGCCCTTCATGTCTAGATCTAAAGAGGCATACGTGGGGCACAGTTTCTGGGTATTCAGGGTTTAGGTTTATGATAAACAGCAATGCAATGAGGAAAACAGTTCAGTCCTTGTCACCCACACTGCTCTGGTACTTCTGCCATTAAGGATGAACCCACAGGCCATAGTGGGTGGAAGCATCACAGTGGGTGGAAGAAAGGCAGAATCCTGAAGCCCCTGAGAAACTGAGTGGGTTCCCAAACTGGAGTTCACTGAATTTTTTCACAAATTTCTTTTGTTTTGAGGATAATACTTATCTATACACTAAAAGACAATGTTTCTCTTCACCATAAGGTAAAATGCATTTAAAAGGCTACAATAGCCAAAAGTAATGAATCAAGTAAATAATGTTAACTCATGGTAGAATACCAAACAACTATTAAAAATACATTTTAGAGGAATATTTTTTAAAGGGTAGAATGTTTACAATGTATTAATTTAAAAGTAAAATTAGCTTTTTATGTCTAATCTTCATTTTATAAAACTATGTGCAGGTTTCTGCTTTGTGTGTGTGTCCACACATAATTGAAAAAAACACTAGGTACATATGAAGATAATGGGTAATGAGATTACCAGCAATTTTTATTTTCTTCTATGTGCTTTTCTATATTTCCTACAGTTTCTATAATAAACACATATCATTTTTACAATAATTTAAAAAAAAGCGTATTTCTTTTAAAGAAATATACCCTTTAAAACTCTTTCCCCAAAACTAACCTTCAAGAGATAGCAGAATGATCACAAAGAAATAAACCATCATATCTGTAAAACCAAAGTAGATGACCACACAGTTAGGTCATCTCAGTCAAACGTAATGTCAGTTTCTCTCTAAATCATGCTAATCACTTACCGGCTATCTCGGTCCCACAGGAGTATCCGTATGTGATTGATAATGGATGGCTGACCTAGCTTAATCTCAATGCCGGAACGGCAATCATCATCAATTGGGTGTCTCGAAAATCCATGATCCAAATCATAATTTTGAGTATCACCATCTAATAAGGCTGATTTCAACTCCCCCTTTACAACCTGGGCTCCATACTTCATAGTTGCAATGTTTTCTTCTGGTACTACAGTTAAAAACAGAAAAAACCCAAGGTTAGTGACTATTAATTAAATTTTTCTACATTTTTTGAAAAAAGACACAATTCTAGCATTCCAATTTATTCTAGCATCTGCATTTAAGAAAAGCATAGGCAAGTTTATGAGGATAGAAAACACAGAACATCTATGAGGATTAAGACACCATTCAGAGGCCAGGTGCAGTGGCTCATGCCTGTAATCCCAGCACTTTGGGAGGCCGAGGCAGGTAGACTGAGCCCAGGAGTTTGAGAGCAGCCTGGGCAACATGGGAAGACCCTGTCCCTATTCACAACAAAACAAAACAGAACACTGTTCGGAGTTTAAATTTAATATTAGTATTACAACCACAAAGTGCTTGAGACTAATGTTATTTTTCGAAAAGTTAATAAAACTAGAAAAGGCATGTAATAGGACAAATAAATCAGTTCTGCTGAGTTCATTCTATTAGTAACTTTAATATCTACTAAATAAAAATAGCATGTAAGATGACCTGTGCTTGCCATCTGGACTGAGGACAATGTATAAAAGCAAAGCAAACAGCTCAGATATCTGATAAAACAACAGAAAAGAAAGGTTCCAATATAGCATAGCTATTAGTCATACAGGAATATGCTGCATCAATTAATCTAGCTTATAAAAACAAGCTTGTTTAAAGGAAGATATATTTTTTCTTCACTTGAGAATTTTTAAAAATGAAAACTGATAGTCTGTCATGAAAATCAGTATTATGGTTATTATTAAATCCCCTCCCTCACCAATATTACATTTATTAAGTACCAATTGTGCCTGGAACTCTGAAGTCCTCTATGTAAATTATGCTTCAAAGATCTGGAACCTATCTTCCAGGTACTAACATTCTAAAATTGACACTCTCCATGGAAAGACAAGAGGCTGCAGAAAGATGTTAAGAGCTTGAAAAGTCAGAGGTTAAACACTGGCTCCACCTTGAGCCAGGTGCATCACTTTGGAGAAGTTTTCCTCTCTCAACTTCCATTTCTCAATAGGGCCATGTCTATCCACCAAGTGCTTCTGTTTAAGAATTAAATGAGATGATGTTTGTAAAGCATATTATGAGCTCTGCTCATACATATAAGCTTTTCAAAATAGCCATTACTATTAAGAAAACATATTAAAAAGCACATAAGAGAACTATGCAAATTTACAGACTGTAAAAAAATACCAAAACTTCACAGTACACATGTATCTTGGCTGTGTGATTTGAATAGGGGAAAGTGTGGGCTTGGTAAAAAGATAGTAATTCATCATTGAGATGTCTTGAAAAATTGTTTTTTTTTTTTAATTTCAAATAAAGATGAGTAGAGAGTGGCACCAGAAGAGGACAATAAATGCAGCTGAAAAATGGAAGTTTAAAATGGAAGCAAAAGTCTGTGGCAACCCAGCAAAAATACAGAAAACATCCTAGTAACTTCTTACCATCAGAAGTTTAGGTGTTACCGATTTATAACTTTCTAAATTCTATTAGTGTGTGATAATCATCCATATTCTTCCTATTTAAGAAATCTTCTATAATACATGATATGCTAGACACTGTTCTAAGCACTTAACAAATATTAACTCCTTTGATTTATTCCTCATAATAATCCTTTGAGTACAATACTACTATCACATCCATTTCACAGATAAGAAGTGGAGGCAGAGAAAAGTTAGACAGACTTACTTGCCCCAGGTCACAGAGCCAGCAAGTAGCAGAGCTGAGATTAGAACCCAAGCAGTCTGCCTGCAGGGTCCCTGTTTTTAACAGAATATTCTGCTCCTTCCCTCTTGAAGAGTTTCTGATGGATGGCCATACCTTCGCCCTCCTTCTAATCCCCCACTTCCCTCTAAGATTGCCTTAGACCCAGAGGAAAGAAACAAATAGTCTGACAGAGAAAAAAAAATGTTAGACTTAAAGTGAAAAAACCTAAGCTTAAGATTCAGGCTCTATCATTCACTCCCCTTGAATAAGGCCTGTTAGTTTCTCTGAATCTGTCTCTCGTATAAAAAGAATACTTTGTCCAACCAATCTCATAAGGGTACTGTAAAAATTACACTACAGATAAAAATTACACTACAGATAATATATGCTAAAGTAACATAAAGCTTCATTCAGTCAAAAAGCATTTTTCTGAGGACTCATTCTGTACCAGGTACCATGTGCAAGGTATTGGGAGTAATTAGTGAACTCCAGAGAGATAGGCCCTGCCCTCCTCACATCTCCAATCTAGAGATGAAGCACTTTAGAAGCAAGCAGGCAAACAAAAGCTTCAAATCCACATTTTTCAGAAATCAGTGATGCATAACTACTTGGTAAAAATAAACACATTTTCCCTTCTTGCTAGGTATAAAATGTGGAGGTGCAAAGTCTGTTGCTGCTGATCCCTAGAACCATCTCCTGCAGTCCTGACACCACAAGTCAAAACTAAGCCAAAGGCTGGGCACGGTGGCTCACACCTGTAACTCCAGCACTTTGGGAGGCCAAGGCAGGTGGATCACCTGACGTCAGGAGTTCGAGACCAACCTGACCAACATAGTGAAACCCTGTCTCTACTAAAAATACAAAATTAGCTGGGCGTGGTGGCTCGAGCCTGCAATCCTGCTACTTCGGAGGGTGAGACAAGAGAATCACTTGAACCCGGGTGGCAGAGGTTGCAATGAGCCGAGATCGTGCCACTGCACTCCAGCCTGGGCGACAGAGCCTAGATTCCATCTCAAAATAAAAAATAAAAAAACTAAGCCAAAGACAGGAACATCAAGCTCTCAGATTTAGAAACTAATGCCACCTAATATGCCACCTCTGGATTTTCTCTAAACATAAGCTTCTTCAACACTAAAACTTATCAAGCTAGGGATAACATACTAGGCACAAGAGTTTCAAGTGACTGTGACTAAAGTCTAAAATGGAAATGAAATTTCTACCACAAGTCTAAGTCTTCTTTTGAAGTTTATTTCAAGGGTACTTGAAAACTTTCCTAACTAGTCTTGATACAGATTCATTCCTGAGAATATTTTTTGCTTCAAAACAGAGAACATTTAGACAAGTGGAAATTCTCTCATGGTAACAACAATGTGAGTATCTCATTGGATAAAAATATAACTCCAAGAATTTTTCTGCAAAATCTATAATTAAGTGATGAATTTAATAGGAAGAATTATCATGAGAAAATTCAAATCATAATAAAATAAATCAAACCATAAATATTCTTAGTGCCTGTATCTGTCTATCAGTAGAGAAAAAGCTCTTGAAAAAATACAAAGTGCTGGCCAGGTGTGGTGGCTCACACCTGTAATCCCAGCACTTTGGGAAGCCAAGGCAGGTGGATCACTTGAGTACAGGAGTTTGAGACCATCCTGGCAAACATGGCAAAACCTCATCTCTACTAAAAATACAAAATCTTAGCTGAGCGTGGTGTTGCATGCCCGTAATCCCAGCCACCTGGGTGGCTGAGGCATGAGAATCACTTGAACCTAGGAGATGGAGGTTGCAATGAGCCAAGATTGTGCCACTGCACTCCAGCCTGGGCGACAGAGTAAGACTCTCTCAAAAAAACAAGGTGGTAGAGAATAAACAACATAATAGATAATGATAATGTTTTACACATAATTTTAATGCATTTTACAAGCATCAGGAAAAATATTACGCTTTGAAGTTCTACAGCTAGGTAGAAATTACCTAATTATTAGAAAGAAAAATAAAGAGAAATGAAGCAGGACCTATCCCTAGCTACACAAGTGCCAAGATCTGAGAGGAGTGCTGGGTTAATTACCTTGTGCTTTTCTTTCACTGCTTTATGTTCTTAATTATCTTTTATCGAACTCTCTATTACATGTAGGTTGACATGGTCATTCACCCCAGTGGAGTATCTGGATCCAGACTTAGTTTTCTGCCCAATGCAATCTACTTATCCAGTTCTCTCACCTAAATCATTTTCTACTCCCCATCCCAACTTCCCCAGGAAATGAATGGATGCTCCCTTCCTAGGAATAATCCCCAAGAACTGCAGCATTACAAATGACTTTCTTGACAATTCCTGTCTTCTTCAACTTTATCTTCCCCTTTTTCCCACTCTCTGCAGGCCTCTTTTCCACATTTGACAGTACTGGTACTCAAACACTCCACAAAATCGAAATAAAAAATAACCCAGGCAGAAGAATCTATGGAAGACCATTTGCCTGGTGAGTCAGAAGACCAGCACTTTGCTTCCAATTCTGGCACTGAATTCACTTGGTAATTGAGGCAAATTACTTAGAACACAGAGCTGAAAGGGACCTTAATCCTATTAAAGAAAAAAAAATCCTAAGGTGCTTCCTATGTGCTGCTCACTGTACTAGACTAAGCCCTCCGAAGCTCACCATCTCAGGAGACAAGAGCACATATACAGATACTACACACTCCCATGGAGGAATACTCCTTAGAGATAATCTATACACCCCCTATTTACAGATGAGATTTTCTCTGTCACAATAAACCAGAGCTGGGAAGACACAAATAGTATCTTCTAGCGTTGAAGATACAAAGTCAATGAGTTTTATTTATTTGCATTTTTTTAGAGACAGGGTCTTGCTCTGTCACCTAGGCTGGAATGCAGTAGCACAATTATAGCTCATGGCAGTCTCAAACCACCGGGCTCAAGCAATTCTTCTGTCTCAGCTTCCCGAGCAGCTGGGGCTACAGGCACAGCCCATCACATCCAGCTAATTAAAAAAAATTTTTGAGAGACTGCATCTCACTATATTGCCCAGGCTGATCTCCAACCCCTTGCCTCAAGTGGTCCTCCTGCCTTGTCCTCCCAAAGTGCTGGCATTACAGGTATGAGTCACTGCACCCAGCTCACAAAGTTTTGAAAGTATTACAGGTTCACTGTTGTATTACTGTCTTTATGTGATAGATAAGACAAATTCAAATTCTAGTTTAGAAGCAAGGGATGGATTCATTCAGTCACTCATTTATCACTTAAAAAAAAAAAGGCTAGATTCAGGCACTATGCTAGGGAGGTACTGGAAAAACAAAGGCAAAACAGCATAATTATATTGCTCAAAAAGCTCAACCTAGTAGAAGTCTAGGAAAATAAACCAAGAATTATAATACCACAGTAGCAAGCTCCCTCAGTCTGAGGAATGAAAACTACAGGGATAGGTAGGTACAGGGTAAAGAGGACAGACTTCACACACACACACATTTAGGTAAACAGGACAGACTTCGCAGGTACACACACACACACACACACACACACACACACACACACACACCCCCTTTATGTATTAACCAATAATGTAACTTAGCAGTCCTATGAACAGATTGACTTTTTATTCAATGAAGAAATCTTGAGGATAGAATTTGTGATATACTCCCTACTATAAACATACAGAAACAAGAAATTACCCTTTCCCCAAATCAAATTTCCCCAAATTAAACCTGAGATATACAAAATGAAATATAACTCAGCCTTAACCAAGAAAAGCACTAACTTTTAGGACAGATAGAAATATCTCCACAAGCTAAGACAAAGCTAAATGTCAGGCAGAGGCATAGGTAGTTCAAATATCCTAAGAAAAAAAATTTTCATTAAAAAGTTAATTCTCTTTCCCCAATTGCATAGAGAAATGTTCATCATTATATATGCATAAAACTAGTCTAAACTACTTTCCAGAAAGACCATCATAGATAAGTTTAAAACACCCTTTGGATCCTCTTTTTTTTTAAGGGGGAAAAAATCCCTGTAATTTGGTAAAAGCCTTAGGACATGCAGCTCTAAGAATTAAACTTTACAGTAACCAATGATAATGAACTCAAAAAAAAAGCATTAGTTTTTACAGCCCAGTCCCAACATAAAACCTCTCTACATTTCATGAAAAGTCCCGAAAGACACAGAATCTACATCCAGGGAAGAACAAAAACCTCAAAACCAAATTCTGTCAATAATTTCAAAATAAACAGACCTATCTTTTCAAGTCATCAGCCCAGGAATAGTTCTGAAATTTTATATCCTTTTTCTCCCCTAGTAGTGAAGAACTTTGATAAAAGAAAATAATGATATGAATGGTAAGATAACATTTACTTAGAAAATAACCTATTTGTGGCAATTGGGTGGGCTCACATGACCCTACAAGCGAGGTGTGGCAGTCATGGAGGGCAACTGAGTGGGCGGTGACCACAGGCTCTCCATAACACCCCAGCCTGGCGGCCTGGTGTTGGCCTAGTAAGTGGAGTGTAGAGAGACGGTGGCAGTGACCTCCACAAGCCCTCCTTCTCTAGACCTGAATATATACAACATCCTGGAGTCCACCATGAACGGACAGTTGGACCTAAGTGGGAAGCTAATCATGAAAGCTCAACTTGGGGAGGATATTCCGTAAATTCCTATTCATAATGAAGATATTAATATTACTTATGATGAATTAGTGCTAATGATGTAACGAGTTTTCAGGGGAAAGCTTCTGAGTAGTGATGAAGTAACAGAAGTATAAAGATAAAGATGTTATAACAATTTTTGATAGTTCTGACCTTCCCTCTGCAATTCAGTGTAGTAGGATACTGAAACTGACATTATTTGTTAATGGCCAGCAAAGATCCCTTGAATCAAGTAGGTGAAGTATCCCTGTCGAGAACTGACAGAACGTCGAAATAAAGAACCAGGACCTTCCACCAATATTCCTGAAAACAACACTGTGGATGGCAAGGAAGTAAAGCCTGCTTCTTCAGATTCTTCTGGAAAACAGTGTACTCAGGTTATGGCAGTAAGTATGTCAGCTTTTGATCCTTTTTAAAAACTAAGATGAAATCAATAATAATGTTACGTTGTCATTTGGCTTAACAGATGATCAGGTTTCAGGGCAACCCAGTGCTCCTGCAGAAGACTGTTCAGAAACACCTGACAGCTCTGCCTCCTCCTCCACAGCAGCAGCAGCTCACTCACCAGGAGTTCAGCCACAGCAATCACCATATACAGGAGCTGAGATACAAGCAGGTCAAGCTGAAAGTCCTGTACCAACAGTACCAGTAACAGGCCAGCTATGGTACACAGCAGCTGCAGGCTCCACCTCAGCAGCCTCAACAGTATGGTATTCAGTATTCAACAAGCCATAGTTAGCAGACTGGACCCCAACAACCTCAGCAGTTCCAGAAATATGGCCAGCAACCAACTACCCAGGCACCAGCTCCTGCCTTTCTGGTCAGCCTCAACAATTGCCTGCTCAGCCGCCACAGCTATACCAAGAGAGCAATTATCCTGCACAAATTTATACTACCCAAACTTCTCAGCCTACTAATTATACTGGGCCCCCCACCTCCCCACCTCTCAACCTGGAATGGCTCCAAGCAAACCTGGGGTCTATCGACCAAGACCAGGTTTTACTTCACATCTTGTAAATACCATGACCCCTCCTCCAAGTAGGCCTAATCCTTATCCTTTCCTAATCCTAATCCCTTTGTCAGGGGCTATACCCAACCCGGATCTGGTTATCGATAAGGAGGCTCATCTACACCAATTAATGTAGCTGCTAGCTATTGGCCTCCCAAAAGACGATAAGACTATTTTAATTTGTACTGAAGTTCGGAAATTTTAAAAACAAAGCATTTTTTATGGTATCTTTCTTGATGTTAATTGAAAGTATAATTTGCTGGAACACAAAGACCAAAATGAAAGTTTTTTCCTCCCTGCTTAAAAATGTAGCAGCTTCTTACTTATTTTGGAACACTACTCTTACATGTGTGTAAAGTGACTGACTTTCTAGCTTCCCTTGTCCAGAGGATATTAAAATGCTAGTGTGAGGTTTGGCCATCTTACTTGGCTTTCTGCTATTAAGATGACGTACTAAAGTAGAGCCCTTTGAGAATACAACTAGATGTTACGTATAAAATGTAACACGGATAGATTAATAAAGATGGTTGAATTTAAAAAAACTCTTTTTTCAGGTATGACAGGAAAGTGTTATGCTTCCTTGTATTTATATTATTGATTTTATTATTCATATGCTTTAAAAGTCGGGAAAAACAGACTGTTACTTAATCATTACTCAAGTTTAGAAGTTATATAAAGGATTCCCAAATATTTACATAATCTCTTCCTTGAGCTTCCCCTCATTTACTCCAAAGTGAAGAATTTAACATTGATGAACGACAATCTCAATGTATGTATCATTACAGAACTGGGTGCCTCATCTGGCTAAGTTCTCCCTTTTGCAACTAATCTCATGAGTTTCTTATAACCCAGGTACTACCCTTATACTGACCAGCTGATCATTCCAAGCTACCAGTAACCATGTGAAATGTCCAAAACAAATCCTCACTCCTGCAAACATGTTCCAAGACTGTCCCTATAGTGAATCCAGTTCTAGGGCCTTTTCAGCACTTCAAATCAAATCCAGGGCAAGTGAGGGAAAGGAACTTATATAAGACAGGATCCAACATGAGAATTTGAAAAGCCTAACACTAATTACTCATCTTACTACCTCTTCACTTGCCATCCTCTCACACTTTATCCAAAGCTGACCCTTAACTCGTACCATTCTCTAGCACCTCTGATTTCTTTCTGGACTCTCCCAGCCTGATCTCTCTAGCTATCATACTATTTTTTTAATACCTTTCAATCCAATTCACAAATCAGAGAGGCAGTGTGTTATCTCTACTACGTTTTCAAACATCCCTGGAAGCCAGTCTTCTGTCCAGATTACTTACCAACTAATCACGATCTAGATCCAAAAGTTGTCTCTGAATTTTCTTGACCTCCCCCATCATGAGACCACTGACTACTGAATCCATATGAAAGCTCTCTCCTCTGGTTGTCCTCTAACTCTCTTCAATCCCAAATGTCTTCCTTCTTCCTTCTCTACCTTAAGTCCTCTAGCTATAGGTTTTCTACAAGTCTCAGACTTAGATTTTTACTTCTTTCTCTATACTCTAGCTCAGGTTTCAACTATTTTATCACCAGCTCTGACTGCTTCCTAAACAGTAATGTGTTCCTACTTCCTATTAGACATTTCTCCCTGCATTCATTCCCTAAGCATTCACCAAGTACCCGTTATATGCTATTAAGTGTGTTAAATGCTGAGGATATAGAGATCAGTAAGGCCTACAAAGATCACCTCTGCCTTCCAGGATCAAAGACAAGTAAACAAAAATGTTTAAAACAATGTGATCAATGTGGTAATTCTCATACAGATGTACAGAGAAAAGAAAAAACACATCAAAATGATATATGGTAACAATGGTTTCCTATATGGGGCATATACACATTATTTGCACACATTATTTCAATTAAGTCTCATAACAATATTAGGAGATATAAAATAAAAGGTAAAACTCTTTAAATAATTTAATACCAGATCATACAACTAGTAAGTGACTAATTCAGGATTTCACGTCAAATGTGTCTGGGTCAAAACTTATGTTTTTTCTTCTATAATCAGTGAAAAGAAATCTAGACCTGATCAGTCAGGATAGAAGTCTGTTAAGGACATCTATTTAAGATCAGTAAGTATTTCCAGAGAGTGTTCAAAGGCACAGCCAAGAAGAGATCACTCAGGGAAACGACCAGCACAGGACAGAACTTACAACTTTCATGTCCCCAAAACCCTCAAACTCAATCTAAAACAAGCTCAGCATCTTCTTCAAAGAAGTACTGTACTGTATTTCATTACTAAGACACACTTGGTGATCAATTTGTAAAATTTCTGAAATTGCGATGTAGACATCACAGTGTGTCACAGTTAGTTAATTGGCAGTACTGTTTCTTTCCTTAGTGGAACATAAGATAATGGTACCTGAGAATTTTTGACTTCTTAGATTTGATAACAAATGGTAACTTTCTCCTAAATTTAATTCCCAAGTTTAAATCGCTTGAATCATCAAGTTCTATTTTTTTCCATAATATTCATTCTAATCATCCATTATTTTCAATTTCCCTGCCACCAATCTGGTTTAAGGTAGTATCAATTGTGCACAGATTAAATACCCTCCTCACTGGTCTCCCTGAATCAGTTTCCCCCTACCTATTCTAAATCCTCAAATACAGCACTATGAATCAGTTTTTCAAAACCACCACTGTATGCATATCACTCTTCCTCTCTCAAACTGGTTCCTCACTGCTTGTAAGGGAGATTCCCATCTAGTTTCAAAGACTTCCATAAACTAGCCTAAGCTGACCTTCACATAGTTTCTCTGCTATTAATCAATAAAAGCCTTCTACTCTAATCAAGCTCTTCTATTCATGGTCTCTTCAAATGCTCTAACCTCTGTCTATTAACCTCATGATTCATTCCACCTGAAATTTACCCAACTCTTACACTATTTGAATCAAATGTCAACGCTCAACTCAAGCTTCATAACCCCCATGAAATCTCCCTTAATCATTCCAAGCCATTTCTTCTTCTGAAGTTCTATAACATGTACTCCTTTGAATATTGTTGTATTTAACTTTTCATGGGAGTTTGTATCTTATTTCCACAATGAAATTAAAAGGATCAAAAGCAGAGACTATGTGTAACAATTATGCAGCATAGTTTAGTGATTAATTACACAGCTTCTGGTGCCAAACTACATAGGTTTGACTCTCATCTCTGCCATCTTTCTGTGTGACCTTGAGTAGTTACTTAATTTCTCGTTTCAGTTTGTAAAATGGAGTCAATGACACTATATACCTCAAAGTGTTGTGAGAATTAATGGTCATGTAGGACCTGTTCTTGATACATACTATGCACTCTGTAAGTGTTAATTGCTATGAATTCATTAATAAGAAAAATTACCACTTAAGTGGTTATAAGTATTGGAAATACTACATAAGTGTTAGCTACTATGCAGACAAAAGCTATTACACAAATGTCATACAGACATTCTGAATATTAAGTATGGTGCAGAGACACTCAGAGGTAGAATCCTCTAGCTCTGGAAATCCATATTTATAAGCCAGGCTCAAAAAATAGCCGAGCATGGTGGCGGGCACCTATAATCCCAGTTACTCGGGAGGCTGAGGTAGGAGAATTGCTTGAACTGGAGGCATAGGTTGCAGTGAGCCAAGATTGCGCCATTGCACTCCAGCCTGGGTAACAAGAGTGAAACTCCATCTCAAAAAAAAAAAAAAAGAATCTCCATGTTCATGGTACCCAAAATAGTAAGTACACATCAGGTACTCAGTATTTATTTGATGGAGGAAAAAAGAAAAGGTCTTAACATGAGAAGCAGCTTTTTTAGGAAAGTGTCTATTTCTCACATTCTGGGGGAGCAGTTGAGAAATCTGTCCAGGAATAGAAAGAAATGTCTATTTCAGGGTCTATAAAGGCTAATCAATCTCAGGAGGAATTAACAGGAAAATGACAGGGAAAGACATTCCACAGGAAGCAAAGCTAGCTGTTTATAAATGCACATATTTCATGTAAACCTGCATTATACAGTTCTGTGTAGCTTTGTAGTTGTGAATGGCATAAGAAGCACATGAAGTCTCTTGGTGAGTTTAGGACAGATAGGTACTTACTGAGCATGCCTCTGTAATTGAGGTCCATATCCCGGCTCTCTGATCGCACTTTAATGGCATCCAGAATGGCATCAGGAGACAACAGTCCCGAAGGCCTCACAACATTCAGAAGTTCAGTGAGGCTCATGAGAGGTAACGCACAGCCTGCATGATTTCGGCATGATTCTCCTTTGAATTGTGCTTACACCAGTTTAATAAGGCTAGGAAAATATCTTTTTCGGGAGCTGCAAATGAATCTCTTAACACGATGTTTAAAAGTGCTGTCTGAAAAGGATAAAAAGGTAAAATTCCAGTCATATGAAGTTCAACCACTGCATGATCAATCAGTAAAAGCTTACAGAACAAGTATAACTTATATTTAGCCAATTAACTCTTTTTGACCCTCTTCTTCCCATATGCTTTGTGCCACATATTCTCCTGCTCATTATGGCTGTGTAAATAACACGGATGGTAGCACCTTCCTTTTATGCTCAGGTGTCTTGTACAACTACAACAAACATTTAGTCTTTCCAAACACATCTGCATCCATGTTTTTTAAAACAGCAAAAAGAAAAATGCCGAAGTGAAAAGCTGTCAATACATACAGATTCTTCACTTCAAGAAAGTGTACATTGTTAAGTTAGAAAGATACATCTAGCATTTAAAATTCAAACTGTTTTGTTTCACAGTATTACTTCACTACCATATTTTTGGCTCTCAGATCTCCAAACTGACCTCCAGCAACAATGGTGTAACACTCAAAGATCACTGTCTTTAAAAATCAAGTAGAAAAAAAGAAATAGGATAACACAAATCTTAATTTACACTCAAATCAAGATATGTAGCTTTTCAATAGGTTTTCTCATTAGAAATATCCAGGTTCTAGAAGGAACACAACAAGAGAAATGGAGAGACAATCACTACCCAGAGTTCAAAGCAAGATTTGAGCAAAACAGTTTTACTCTAGCTATAATACTGAATTTTAAGCCAGCAAAAAAAGCAGTGACTTAAAGACATCAAATGATGCATCAGATCTCTTTTATGAATTTGCCTGCTTGCTCTAAGGAATTATTAGTCACACTCTCTGTTAGAGAAAAACAAAACCAAAAGGTAGTATGCAATACCACAGAGGATCCTATTTGGTTGTCACTACATTGAAAACAACTACTCAGCAGCACAGTCTCTGTTGCACATAAAACTTACCAGAAGAACCTTTAAAAGAAAACACAACCAACCACCCCCTCTCTTTTATGATCTAGAGTCCTAGTAGCTAGACACAAGTGGCTAGACCAGATAACCTCTTTGATACCAATGATTCTTATTTTTTTATTCTTAGTCCATTGCTATACTTCTGCTTTATAGGTATAAATAAAACAATGCATGCCTATAAATTACTTGTAGACAAATGACACATACCTTCGAAAGAGAGAGGAAACCTTCACTTGAGAGCACCTCCTGAGCATTCCTGTCCATAAACATGCAGCACATACAAGTTAACTTGGGAAGTGAGTACAGACTGGCAACATCAAAGTCATACAGACATTCTGAATGTTAAGTATGGTGCAGAGATACTCAGAAGTAGAATCCTCTAGCTCTGGAAATCCATATTTATGAGCCAGGCTCAAAAAGTCCAGCAGCACCTCCTCCTTCTCATCAGTCAGCGTTGCCCGCCCTGTGTAGATATACTTGAGTAGCATTGTGAATGCTTCTGCAGTGGTGTCTTGGAGAGGAATTTCTGCTTCAGGCTGAGACTCTCGCATTCCACCATACAATAATGCTCTGCACATCAGGGAAGAAACACATGAAGAAACCTTCAAATAGGATTTGCTATAAAATATTGGAAATAACAGTTATCAACATTATGCAAATATACATTTGTTTAATGACACAAAGATCCAAGTAAAAAAATGCAAAGTAATCATTTAAAATGGTTCTTTAAAGGAAGCAAGAGGAATGATTTTAAAACTATCTGAATTAATTCTATAAACCACTGAACTAATGAGATATTCTGAAAGCTCAAGATATGTGATAGGTATTAAATAGAAAGATGGGTGTGATCTTTTGAGGGGCACAATGAAGTTGATATAAAGATGTTAAAGCTCAATAAGGCCATTTAAAAAGTAAAACTCTGTAGGAAAAGATATAACCAGATAAAGACAAACACTAATATGTCATTCTCCCCTTTAAGACTGGCAGAAATTAAAAGGCTTGTTAATATCAGTGCTGCAAAAGCAATGGAAAAACAGGTTGAACAGGTTGTTTGATGCACTGCTTTGAGAGTACAAATGTGCAGCCCTTCCTTTATGGAAAGAAATTTAGTAGCATATAGTCAAACCCAAAATGTGCATACCCTTCAACTCAGTAATCTCTCTTTTAGGACTCACTTCTAGAGAAATAATACAGTAAAGAAAAATGTGTAAGAATGCACACTGAAACACCGGAACAAATTTAAATGTCCATAAAGAGCAATATGGTTAAGAAAAACTGATATACACATTCTATGCAGCCTTTAGAAAGATCAAGGGAGATCAACAGGTACTGTTCTGAAAAGATGCCCAGGATACGGTAGTTGAGTAAGTAAAATTGCAGATCCATAAGTACTGCATGAAAAAAGTATATAACCACATATTTACATGGTTATGCACATATGTCTATACAGATATTTCTTTAAATCAAATCAGAGGAAATCAGATTGGATTTAAATATTTTTTAAAAATCAGAAGAAATTCTTACTAAACTGTTAACATCACTTATCTCTGGGAAATGGTATTAGACGGGGGGGGAGACAAAGACTTTCATTTGTTACTTTATAAATTAAAAATGAAATTACTGATAGGATTAGGGTGATTTTTTATTTTTTTCCTTTCAGATTAAACAAAAAGTCCTACATTATTGCTTATCTCAAAAAATGAAAACTAGACAATTCAGTTAGGTGATGAATTTGAATTTCTACCTCTATTAATCAAGAAGGAATAATGTGAACCAATTAAACTGCCAACCTATCAGGAAAGAAAGGAGGAACAGGACAAGGGAGAAGTGCAGAAAAGGGAGAGAAGAACACAGAATGAGAAAGAAAAGATGCAAAAGTGACAGGAAGAGACTGGAAGCAAGAAAGAGATTCTCTCTGGTCCTAAAATTCTCAGAGTAGGACTGGCATTTCAGGGTTACCTATCTGGAACTCGTCCCACACTCCCCAAGGACCGTGCATTCTTGCCTGCCCCAGGAAAATAGCTGAAACCATCCAGCAAAGCTTCATGAATCTTCTGAGCACACCTCTTCACTAGGTTATACTCTGTCTAAAAATTTCCTTGAAAGTTTCCATTAATCCAGAGAGCACCAACCATTACCCTAAAATTATCAAATTAAAGAACTTCTCCTTTTTGGGGAGACCTCAACAAGAGTTATCTCCAGTCCCGTATGATCTGTGGTATTTATCTGGATTCTCAATGCTTTAAAAGTGGTTTTGATGAGGCTCTTTTGGAACAATAAATATGAACCCCCAAGGCAAACACAGAGGTTTAACGTTTACTATGAAAAGTTTCCTCCTATACAGTTCCTCATCTGGGAATTGACAGGCTATTATGATAGTACTTAGGCCTCTTCTGACAGCTGACAGTTAACATTCCTTTGCACATGAATACTGTCAGCATTGAGAATCTAAGTAAGGCAGCATTGAGCTTAGCTCTAAGGTAGACTTAGAGGTAGAGCTTAGCTCTAAGGCAGTCTCAGGTAGACTCTGAGCTTAGCTTGGTGAGCCAGCAAATATTACAAAGGTTAAATATCTACAAAGACATCAAGAACAAGGTCAGTAAGTGGGGGGAGTACATTCCATTCACTCAATACGATCTTCAACTTTCTAAAAGTATTTGAGTTTCTTTTAAGAATATACTAATCATCTAACTCATACCCACATAGAGTTGTTTCAAAATATTTTTGAAAAAGAGCAAGGTATACAGTATTAATAAATAATAAACACAGGCTGAGAAGTTCTGACTTAATAAAAGTGGACTCTTGTAAAACACTTTAATAGTAATGACTGGACCAAACATTTTAAAAGGGAAATAAACATAAAAGGAAAAGTGTGCAGAGGACAGAGGCTGGTAAGAAATAATGGCTAGACTAAGGTCAGATGCCTTGGTAGAGTTGACCACTAGGAAGAAGAGGAGAGCGTGAGAAGTTTTTACAGACTCCTCATTTTTCTAAGCTCCTGGTTTCACCTACAGTGGTATTTTACATGCATAAGATAAGAAGTTTATGAAAAACCATAGGAGTTCCAGCTACAGAGTAACTATTTCCAGGAGACACACTTTACCACAACGTGTCTGACTCTAGGTGTTGCTGTCTCTCTTAATTCTGTTTATAAAAGCCAGACTGCAGTTATCACTAGAAGGTAACTGAAATTTTCTCTAAGCCAATGGCATCTCCATTTCAGGTACCAAGTTTCCCAGATAAATCTCTAACTCTGTGGACCATCTTTGTCCTTACAAATAGAAAAAGATCCATTATCAAGCATAAATTATAACTCAGTAATTCAGTGATGACTCACTTTTGACAAATATTAAGTAAAATGTAGAGTAGTTAAAGATCAGCTTAAGATTTATAACCCTGGAAATTAAGGACTCAAGTAACAAACAATAGCTGCATGTAAGTACACGTCTTAGACCTGCCGGGTTACTAACAGGTCCTAGACCTCAGTAGTCTCAAACCAAGGCGGTATATGTGCCCATTAGCAGGTCCAGAGGTCAGTCTACCTACACAAAAAGAAGCTTAAGTCCCATTAGCCATCTACTGTGAGGAGAAGGTGAGGACAACAAAGACTCAGCCTGAGAAACATTCTTAAGACCTTGAAAAATGGTTGATTGGGCACTATCTGGTCTGGGAAACCTTCCAACCCTTTAATTTTAAGATGGTTCCTAAAGGAAAAGGCAATTCTCAAAAAATAACAAAGTCTATAAAGATGAAATCTTTATAGATATTCAATTGAGGGACTGCAAGAATTTGTCATTATGTTTGGTTACATATTTTTCACAGAGCAGAAAATACCAGTGTTTTCTACAGGTGAACTGAATTTTCAAAAAAGTATTACACACTTACCGAAAATATTGGCACCTGGCTGCTAAAATCACCCTGTGGGCAGGAAAACGTTTCTTTTCCACAACAAATGTGACATCGCCATATTCTTCCCCCAATCAACAAGGCACCAATATGTTCAGACAAAATGTGCACGTGATCAATTTCCCCCACTGCAGTAAAGGGGCGAAGAGGGTGGCTGTTACTCATCTTCTGGAAGAGATGATAGTCGTTGATCTATCATATAAAGAAGGAATAAGAGTTAGTGGAGGAAGGGGAGTACACTTAGAAAATCACATACCATAAACATAGCTAAGTAAAAATTTAAAGTGCTTAGAAAAATTCACATGAGAGAGAGTTAATCAGTGTTATCTTTATTAACTCATTTATTCTAAGAAGCAAGTCGGTCTGCTTCCCTTAAATGTACTCCCTTCATTGCCTTATCACACTAGGAAAGCAAAAATGCCAGGGTCTCCAAACTACTAACAGCACTTGGCGCCATCACAGTCTAGAAAACTGAGCCCAAACACAGGTCCCATATTCTTTACAGTACCTCAGGAAAAGAAAAATCAACAATCAGAATAACTTCTCTTTTACACAGATATATTGAGTAAGGTTGGGTACAATTATACCCAATAGAAAAGTCATTCAGGCACAGATCTAGGCCTAAATTACAAACAAAATAGATGAAATCATGAGATTTCAAATAAGAAGTTTTGGTCTGAAAACATCTCAAATATTTTATTAAAAAAAATAATCTTCTGGAGTCATAAAAATAACTTGACATTTATTAATGAACATTTGCAGTAGTGTCCTAAGCTTCCCACATCCAACAAAAGAATAACTCCAACACTTTTCTCAAGACTGTAGCTTCTATTCCAAACTTGTCACTCTGATGATCAGGCTGCCAGTGTTTACCAGCATATCATTACATTTTGTCTCATTTACAGGCATCTTCCTTGCTTTTGTATGTAATGCCTTTCTACAAAAGTACCTGAAAATCAAAGGGCTAAAACATTATTAACAGCTTTACATGTAAGAAGTGGTGGGGTATATTCTTAGAAAGCTAAAAATGTTTATATTTTTTAATACTGAATGTACTTGCAGGTACTGTTTTAAAAAAAAAAAAAAAAGTTGGCCAGGTGCAGTGCCTCACGCCTGTGATCCCAGCACTCTGGGAGGCCGAGGCGGGTGGATCACAGGGTCAGGAGATGGAGACCATTCTGGCTAACATAGTGAAACCCCATCTCTACTAAAAATACAAAAATGAACTGGGTGTGGTGGCTCGCACCTGTAGTCCCAGCTACTTGGGAGGCTGAGGCAGGAGAACCACTTGAACCTAGGAGGCAGAGGCTGCAGTGAGCTGAGATCGCACCACTGCACTCCAGCCTGGGCAACAGATTGAGACTCTGTCTAAAGAAAAAGGAACCCTGAAGGCTCATTTAAAGAGAATTGGTTAAACAAATAATGGTACATCTAGATAATGAAATATTATAAATGATTAAAAAAGAATAAAGTTAGACACTAATGAACTGAAAAAATCTTAAGTATGTGTATTTACATGCAAAAGACAAAACAGTAAAATATTTTGTTTCAAAAAAAAAAAACATTGAAAAAGCAAGAATATACATCAAATTATTAACCAAGGGTTAACTAGATTGGGGCTGTGGGAAAATTTTACATAGTGTGCTACATACTTCTATAATGTTTACAAATTTTAAAGTGTTTATTTGCAGTAAAACTATAAACAAATATTTCAGTAAGTTTGGCCACTAAAATTACAAACTAAATTGCTTTGTGTATGAGATAACAAGTGTTTGGATTTGCCACAACCAGTAGAACCTGACTTAGTGACTAAGATGGAAATGGCAAGCAGAGGAACTATATATTATCTGCACAGAGAAAAATTAATTAACAACTTGAAGGCAAGGACACAGAGTTCATTACACCAAAACCAGCAGGCAAAAAAAAGTTCATTACACTAAGACAGGTAAATCAGATACCTGGGCAGCATGGCCTACTAGGACACTCCATCTGACATATGCCAACTAGAGATCTTCACCTAACAGAGTTTCAGTCTGACTTTTTCTAGACTTAAGGCAGATTTTCTCAGATGCAAAGTGTTCTTCGATTTGCTCCTGCTGACAGTCCTGAAGTCTAAACTTGCTTATCCTCACAGCATAAGGCAAGGGTAATCTATTCACTCAAACTGTTCCTTCAAGGTGCGGGGGAAGAACAGTAGAAAGGCAGGGGACGAGGGACTTACACTGAGAGGACATGAGTATCTCAACCAGGAAATGGTACTTTTCATGGTACCATATACAATTACTAGTTCTGGATTCTGGGACCTCATATAAATTTATTTACCAGGGATGGTGGTATAGAAACTATACTATTTTTCTTGTCTAGTTAACTTTCATGAATTCAAATGCATTAAAAATCAAAAATGACTAAAGCAGCAATACTAAAATCCTGAGGGTTATTGCCTGCTTATTATGCAGTAAGAAACCAACACTCATTTGTTCTAACCAAAATAATAAACAATGTCCAACAGTAAACTGAGAGTACCATATGTAGTACATAACGCTGCAATGTTATAATTGCCCCTTAAAGGGGAAAAAACCAAGTTGATCCAAACATAATTTCTTTACTTAAAGCTCACTTCTCTGTTTACAAACTTTACTTTAACCAGGGCTAACTACATTTTCTAGAATTATAGTTTATTCTCCAGTGTTTAATAAGGAAATAGTCAAAGAGCAAAGTTCTGCAAGGCGGAAACGTCAAAGAGTCCTTGAACACTGTATGAATCTCCCCCTGGGAAGCCCTCTCTGCCCGGTGTATTTCCTGACTGAAAAGCCTTTATGGGAAAAAAGACCTTCTGCTCTTTAATTGCAAAATATAAATGATCTTTCTCTTGAGGAAAGAGATGGCATTTACAAGCATATGGTTTAGCAATTTCTTTCTGCTCTTGCTACCCATGTGGTGTGTAACTCGAAGTAGTATTCCTTAAACTTCAAATTAATATCGCTTGGGGAGATAAATGATGTCCTGTCTGCATCTTAAACACTCTCCCCCTCAAAAAAAAATCACATTCTACTTCTCACAGGAAGGGTGCTTCACCTCTTTTGATATATGCTCCACCCTTGTCATCCAAAAGTCTAAGGAAACAAGTGAAGACTGACCATACTGCTAGATGTAACCTTGGCTCTGATATTTTGCAAACCAATTTGAAACCCTGCAGAAGAGAATGATCATCCAGCCAGTAAAGTGCTATAGTAAGAACATGACTGGAATTCACATGACAGGATTCCTGACATATCTTTTTCTCTGGGAAAGACTGAGTACCCAGTTCAGCTCCACAGTCTTGTCATTCTATAATTTTATGTTTGTAAATAAATGTTTATAGATATGCTCAGGTTTGACCACTAAAGAACTGTATCATAAAAAATATTTCACAAGATTATTTTATTGAGCATGCATGTGATTCCAATTACCAGTTACCACATTAATTCTCCACTTCTTTGCCAATGGACAAACTAGTTTCTGAATATGTATATAATTTGTTCAATAAAAGACTTATTAAGCTCTCTCTGCAATACAGGCTCAGTGCTAGGTGACAGAAACACAAAGATTAATGAAAGTCTCTACCTTTGAAGAACTCATTGTCTACTAAGGAAAGTAGGACTAGATAACAAATAATGTAAATTCTAAAACTCGTAGGCCAGGCCACGATTTTGTGAGATTTAGAAAGTCAAATACTTCCATAAGTACCATACCAAAACAACCACAAAGATGCTAAGTAGAATATTAAATGAACAGGAACTCAGAAAATCACCAATTATATTCTTATATGAGAGTAAGGGTTAATATTCAAATAATTGGCTACGTGCTCTCCAAAGTGGGCTGCTCATATTCCAGGGAGACTGCAATACAAACAACAGGAATTTAGAAAGAAAACACTAACACTTACATTGATGTGTTTGTATGTATGTACTTCAGAGATGAGGTCATGCTATGTTGCCCAGGGTAGACTCCTAGGCTCAAGTTCTCTTCCTGCCTTAGACTTTCAAGTAGCTGGGACTACAGGTGCACACAACCATGCCTGGAGTGATATTAATTTTTAACCTAGAAAAATGAGAATAAAAATCAGCTTTGCTAATGCTTTTTTTTTCTTCTCTCTTCTTTTTGAGAGGGAATCTTGCTCTGTCACCCAGGCTGGATTGCACTGGTGCGATCTTGGCTCACTACAACCTCCGTTCTCCTGCCTCAGCCTCCCAAGTAGCTGGGATTACAGGTGCACACCACTATGCCTGGTTAATTTTTATATTTTCAGTAGAGACAAGGTTTCACCATGTTGGCCAGGCTGGTCTCGAACTCCGGACCTCAGGTGATTGGCCCTCAGTGTCCCAAAGTGCTTGGGATTATAGGTGTGAGCCACCACATTCAGCCAGCCTACTAATTCTTAATAAATAGATGGCATTGCCTCATTCTCATAATCTACATGTGAAAAACAGTCATTTGTGTCATAAATAGGTGACTTGAGAAAGAGGGTGATTTCCTTAAAGAGGCAGGGCTGAAAGTAGTGCATGGGAAGTATTAAGTTAACATGTGCTTGCTTAAATGAATTTTCTAAATGTTATCTAGTTTTAATAAGTTCTCTCTCACAAAATGGCAAGTGAATTATAAAAAGGTTTCCACAGTCTGGGCAACATAGCAAGACCCTTTCTCTACAAAATTTTTTGTTTTGAAATTAGCCTGGCACAATGGTGTGGACATGTGGTCCCAGCTACCGGGGAGCTGAAGCAGGAGAACTGGTTGAGCCCAAGAAGTTGAGGCAGCAGTGAACCATGTTCATGCCGCTGCACTCCAGCGTGGGTGACAGAACAAGACCCTGTGTGATGGTTAATATTGAGTGTCAACTTGATTGGATTGAAAGATGCAAAGTATTGTTCCTGGGTGTGTTTGTGAGCGTGCTGCCAAAGGAGATTAACATTTGAGTCAGTGGACTAAGAGAGGCAGACCCACCCTCAATCTGAGTGGGCACCATCTAATCAGCTGCCAGCATAAAAGCAGGAATGCAAACAGCCGACTTGCTGAGTCTCTGGCCTCCATCTTTCTCCCATGCTGGATGCTTCCTGCCCTCAAACATCAGACCCCAAGTTCATCAGCTTTTGTACTCTTGAACCTACACCAGTGGTTTGCCAGGGGCTCTCCAGCCTTGGCCACAGACTAAAGGCTGCACTGTCAGGTTCCCTACTTTTGGAGTTTTGAGACTCGGACTGGCTTCCTTGCTCCTCAGATTGCAGACGGCCTAATGTGGAACTTTACCTTGTGATCTTGAGGGTCAATATTCCCTAATAAACACTCCTTCATATATACATCTATCTTATTAGTCCTGTCCGTCTAGAGAACCCTAATGCACTCCATCTTAAAAAATGAAAAAGTTCCCACAACGAAACCAATGATTGAAGGTAATATTGTCAACATATAAGCAAATAATAAGAAAATGGCCAATATGACAACTTTACTACTTACCAGTAGTAAAGATTTTATAAGAAAGTGACCCGTAATTATTTTAAATGATTACATAAATCATTTGAAACATACAATATAATTAACAATGAACTTCCACACAAAAAGCATTAAAATATTTCTTGAACAAATATATATTTTTTGGATGTTTTAATCTGAAAACAAGCTTAAAACAAAATTAGAATGTGGTAACAAATGGACCATTTTACAGTAGGGACACTGAAAGGACTTCTTATCTAACAATAATGGCTACTATTTATTGAATACTTATAATAAGCCAGACACTGTCCTAGCATTTTACATATATCATCTTACTTAATATTCAAAGAACTGAATTAGGTAGGTACTTTTTAAATTTCCATTTTACAGACAGGAAATTGAGACACAGACAAGATTAGGTAACTTGTCCATATCCAGTAAGTAGCAGATTCAGAAAGGGTTTGTCAAGGTCCTGAACTTAAAAGACCTTGCTACAGTGAATGTAAGATATCAGAAATGATTCTGACTCTGACTTCTAGATCTGCCAGCTAACTCCTCAGAGCAGCACTTCTCAAACTTTAACATACCATCTTCAGACCAGGTAAAATATGCCATGGGTGATAAGAATGAAATGCTATTTTTCACTCCTCTTTGGGAAGGTTACATATACATGTGCCTTGCTAATACAAGGAGAATAATTCATATTGGAACTGCAATACACAATCTAGTTACTTAAAATTTAAAGAATAAGAATACTGTTGATACAAATATGCATCAATATATACTACAGGGTTAAGCGAACAACATATAAGAAACTTAAATGAAAACTAAACAGTAATTTATAATGAAAAAATAAGAACTGAAACCAACAGAAAGCTCAACTCAACATATACTGATGATATATGTCTTTCTAAAATGTAAAGTAATTCCAACTTATGCATGTTCATAGGTTCATATGTGAAGCTTTGCAAAGTTGCTGTGCATTGCATAGTATCCAAACTTCTTTTTGTTGTTGTTGTTGTGTTGAGACGGAGTCTCGCACTGTCACCCAGGCTGGAGTGCAGTGGCATGGTTTTGGCTCACTGCAATCTCCGCCTCCTGGATTCAAGCAGTTTTCCTGCCTCAGCCTCCGGAGTAGCTGGGACTACAGGTGTGCACCACCACACCCAGCTAATTTTTTTGTATTTTTAGTAGAGACAGGGTTTCACCATGTTGGCCAGGATGGTCTCAATCTCCTGACCTTGTGATCCACCCACCTTGGCCTCCCAAAGTGCTGGGAGTACAGGCGTGAGCCACTGCACCTGGCTCCAAACCTCTTAGTAGAAAAATTAGAATCCTTTACAAACTGTAATATTATGCTTATGTAGGTTTATGTATGCCACATTTTGCATACTTTTAATGCTTCACTTGATTGGTTATCAGTAAGTTGCTAAAGGACATACAGAAATGAAAGACTATGAGATTTCCTGCTATTTGCCAATGTGTTTTGGACCAGTGGCCTTGGGCCATCTTTTGAGAAGTGTTCTTCTAGACTATGAAATGCTCCAGGCTCACTTTGTATAATAACTAACTCTGTGGTGGCTGGGAGAAGCTACTCCTTTATTATTTATTATTTAATCACAAAATATCAAGACTCCCAAGGCAAAAAAAAAAAGGTCCAATTTATAATTTGCCAAATTATTTTTATTTTCTATTCAATTCAAGCCTTTTTCAGTCTCTCTGGATCTATCTTTTATTAAAACAACCTTTCGCAAGTAACTAAGAGAAACCAACGAAATCATTCAAATCAGGCATCTTCCAACAAAATAAATATCAAATGACCCAACTGAGCTTCATTCTGATTTTAAGTCTCCCAAAATCCCGAAGCTTTCATCTTCTTCCTTCCCTTCAGAAAAAGATCAGGTGCAAAAACTGATCAGGTTTTCATAATCTAAGTTCTAAATGTTTACCTATAACCTACCTCATTCAGCCACCAAACATTCTCCTATCTTTTACTTCTCATTTGCTCTGGTATGTGACTCCTTATAAGGCAATCTCTCATAAAATAAGACGACTTTTAGGAATGACAAGTCATAGACTGCAACTCTAAGAAGTTGCTATCATCTATGTATTTCAGAGATTATGTAACTATCCTTTTTCATACTCTCAGTCTTATTGGTCCCGAGTCACTGAAAACTGCATGATCTGTATTTTGGGAAGAGAAAAATATATGCACCTAGAGCCAAAAAGCAATGAAAAAGTCATGATGAATGCAGAGGTTATTAGTTGTAATAATATTTGAAAACAGAAGACAAGCCATTTCTGTTTAATTTCTTCAGTGGTAACTTATGGGTCTGTAATATTCTTGCTCAGATTTAAATTATACCGTATTTTCCTAATTAATAAAGGTTATTATAGCATGAACTCCCATTAAAGCAGTGGAGTCATCAATTGCAGCAATATAATTTCTTTGTAGCAAAGCTACTGTGAACATTTGCATTACTGTCTGTGTAAAGGAAATTGGCTTTTCATCTGTAGAATGTTGCAAAAATGTTCTACTGTGCATACTTTGACTACTGTTTGTTAAACCCGGTATCCTGGCTATTTTCCATGGAATTGTAAAATAAAAAAGATCAACTCAGAAATTTGTACAACATAAAATCTTGATTTATAAGTGTATTTGTGCCATTCTAGAATATAATCCAAAGGAAATGTTCCACAAATTATACTAGTCTTTTGCTCTTTTTCCCCCATATAACCTCTTCCCCATTTGTTTTATGAACATTGACTTTATGCCAACTCCAACACAACATTCTCTACTGTGATTTTTAAAAAAGTAGCAGCAGAAGAAAAAGAAATTCAGAAACAAGTATTCCCATGCAGTCTAGGAGTCCAAAATGACAGTTCAGGAGCCAGTCACTGGCTGTCCAAAAATTACAACCATTGACTGGCTGAGTGAGCTAAGGGGCCACCAAATTGACCAAGAATGCTTCCAAATCCAAATCTATAGTGTGTATGTAAGAATAAAGGAATGAACAGGCACAACTCAAGCCAACAACTTCCATTTTAGGGACAAAAAAGCTTAGGCAAAAAGAGTTTACAGCATGGGCAACAAAGTGAAGCCTTGTCTCTTCAAAACAAACAAAGAAAATATTAGCTAAGCATGGTAGCGCACACCTGTGGTCCTAGCTACACTGGAGGCTGAAGCAGGAGGTTCACATGAGCCCTGAAAGTCAAGGCTGTAGTGAGCCATAATCACTTCACTGCACATCATTCCACTGTACTCCAGCCTGGGTGACCAAGCAAGACTTTGTCTCAAAAAAACAAAAAAGAGTTTAAGTCCAAGAAGGGGAGTCCATGTCTCTCTTAATATTAGGAAAATAGACTTTTCCTACAAAACTATCAGCCTTTCATGTTTCAAACTTAATTTTTCCACCAAACTTCCACAAACCCCCATGAATAAGCAAATTTGTGGCCTGCCTTTCGCTGCCTTCTGTCCACACATACACTTCACCTACAGTGTGGGAGAAAAAAATCCAATTAAAAAAAAGAGAGAATAATATATATTTTTTCCTTCCATTTTAGAACAAAAACACTAAAGGGTAGTAAATGGTTCTTCTGTATTCTGTGCACTAATACCCTCAAGACACTAATAAATAATTGATGAGCTTATGATTAGACTGCTATCCTCAGTTTTGAACAACATTCATGGACCAAATTTAATTCACATCTAATATTGAATTCTCTTTCTTTTATCATGATTGAAATATGCATCAAGGCTGATCTCTGTTTCTTAGAATTTCATCAGTTGATTCTTTACCTGAAGTCATAATCTTGGTATGTGACCAGCTCAGCTAAAGCACCAACTTGGGATGTCACTGACACAAATTCTCATAGCCCATCAAAAGAAGATACTGGAACTATGGCTTTGTAACAGAAGCTTACAATATAGGCACCTTAGAAATAAATATACTGACACAAGAAGAAGAGAATATTTACACTTCATAAGCATAATACTTTCTGAAGGTCATTTGTAAAAGAAAAAATAAATTGTGGTTAATAAATTTTTTAAATGTTAGATTTCATTAGGTGAAATGGCATCACACTATTTGACAAACATAAAGCCATCAAGTGTAGCAGAAATGTTGTAACAGACAAATGCCAACTTCTCAGAGTTTATATAAACCAAGAAGTTTATATTTTACTTGGCTAACAGGAATCAGCTGCTAAATAACGAAATAAGATTCATAAAATACTCTCTCTTTGCTGTAGCCACGGTAATTCTAAAGTAACCCATACACCCTGTGGATAAAGTGAGGTTTAAATAATTAAAGAAGGTAGCTTTTTAAGGATATTAAATGAAAGATGTTCTATGCAGACAACACAGCCAGGGGAGGAGACATTCAGTGGCACTAACGGAAAATGTGAGACTGAAAAGGAAGTTTTCTTTGAGAACAACAGAGAAGAGACAGAAACAAATAAACACTGTGGTAGAACCCTGCAATATAAAATGTGCCTAAACTATGATGTCTTCATAGGAACAAAGATCAGAAATGGAGAAGTGCTCATAGTTCTGTGGGGGGTAAGATCTGGGGATATCATTTTAAGCCCCTTAAAAAAGGGAAAAGGAGGTTAAGCCACATTCTGTAGTCCTTCAAGCTCTAAAACTATAACAAAATCATGTACGTAGGAAACGATGTTCTTGTATACTGTTGTAAGTATAAACTGGTTCAGCTTTTTGGAGGTCAGTTTGGCACAGTCTATCAAAGTTGTAAATATACATTTCCTATAGCCCAGCAATTGTGTTTCTAAAAATACATAAGGTTATTAATTACAGCATTTCTTGTAACTGCAAAAAGCTGGGGACTAAATGTTCATCAATACAGTGAATGGAAAATATATTACAATGCATCCACACAATATAGCCATCAATAAGAATGGAATAGATCTGTATGTTCTGACTTGAGTGCCAAAGCATGGTGACATGAGCAAGCAGATCTCAGTACAACAGGATCAATTTATTTAAATATATGGAATACATGGGAGGATATATGTGTATCTAAATACATATATGTATATGTACATGCCTGGCATCTAGAAGGTACCTAAATATTTATTAAGTAAGCATACGCATAGAAAAAAGAACTGCAAGTACATACATCATACTATTTACAGCAGTAACCTCCAGAGAGGGAAGTGGGAATGTGGGAAGACAGGGAATAATTGGGAAGTTTTATGATTAAACTTAATGTATTTCTGAAGTGTTTCCTTCTTTTAGAACAAGAATGGATTTCTGTGTTACATAAATGACATTTTGAAAAATTTAAACTGTGGAAATTATTAAAAGAGGATCAAAAGGATGCATTTTTAAAAATGCATTTTCTTAAAAATATAGATTACCTCCTACTTGTGCCAAGAAACAATGCAATGAGACATGAGCAAACACTGATGCAGATAGAATTCTAGTTAACAAGAGACTTTTTAGAATTAGCTAAAGATGTGTCCAAATGCAAATCCTGGAGGGCAGTGACTAGGTCTTTATTCCTGGTGTCCCACAACGATGTAATAAAGTTTGTGACACTAAACACAAAAGTGAGACTCTGGGAGTTGATTACAAAATATATGTGTCCATCTTAAAAATATCTCTCAACTATTTATCATCAAATGTTTTCATTACGAAGTTCGCCATTCCCCTCGTATTCAGTGGGTATTTGGTTTCCTCATTTCTACTTTACTCTCTTATCACACTTTTTATGTTTCTCATTTTTTTCCAGATGTATTTAAACTTATAAAACCACTTAATTATTATACCACACCTTTCTCTCAAAGTCTCTAGTGACTACATTAGTTTTTGTTTTTCAACTGTTAAGTCTATACATACTTTGAGTGGAATGTAAACAAACCTTAACAATGGTATTATCCTAAGAATCAACACCTTAAAATCTCTGACATATCATTATTCAATTTTTCCATTCACAAAAATATAAAACTCATGGTCAGGTGTTTCTAGACAGTGCACACATATGCATTTCCAGAACACAGGAAGGCTAGGACTCTGTTCTTTCTATACTTGTATGTTAGTTTAGTTACAGTGAGTAGGAATCTATGAAAAGCAAGTGTTTAAGAATGGAAGTTCATGAAGTAAATGATTCACATAGCTGAGTTCCAAGAATGTCTGCTTTTCAGCTAATTAATATTCAAGCCAACAATTGGTAAAGGCCTACTCTGAGCTAAACCCAGCCTAGCCACAGTGGAATAAAGAGCAGGTGATACCCCAGATACCAACTACCAAAGTTTATTATCCTTCTCTTGTGCTATAACTTAAGAGATCATAAGGCAAAAGATAACTATGATTCCTTCTTCAAACACTCCCTCCACGATCAACAAAAGATGACATTCCAAAAACAAACTCTATAAAGCCTTAGAATTCGTAAGTCTTCTCCTTAGAAGCAATGTTGCAACATCTGGTGGCCAGCCCACAAATGCCTATTTATTTCCAAGGTGACTTAAGGAATGGAGTACTATGGAAATTAACCATGATGAGTAACAATGTGGGGAAATGCAGAGTCTCAATTTAGAAGAGAAAAACCTTACTAGCCTCCCTGCAATAAAAGGGCAAACTCTTTTCCACTCTCCACACTCTCCCCACCCCCAAATCCCTTCAAGTCTGAGACGAAGGGACCTGGGGGCAGTCACTGTATTAGGCCCAGAAATTACTATTCTTACCTTCTTTCCTTTCAATTGCCTCATCTGCTGATTTTCAGCAAGGTTTGCTCTCTCGGGTTCATGAGGCAATAGAAATGCAGTGTCTGATTTTTCATCAACTCTCCTGTCCCTTTGGAGCTGCAATGGCCACAATGGTGGCCACTTGCCACATGTGGGTACTAAGCACTAAAATATGGCAAGTCCAAACTGAGATGAGCTGTAAGTGTCAAATACAAATTGTATTTCAGACTTAAAAAATTTTTTTTATTGAGTAGTTGTCAAAATGGTAATATATTAGGCTTCATGAAATATATTAAATGAATTTCAACTGGTCCTTTCTACTTTTTTCTTCAGAGTAGCTATTAGAAGTTTTAAAATTACATACAAGGTTTGCATTTGTATCTCACATTATAGAAGTGTTGGACAGCACTGCTTTAGAGATTGTCTTAGGAAGGGTAGTAAAGGGTATCCAAAGTCACAGTGCCAGAACTAAAATCTCAGGCCGGGCATGGTGACTCACACTTGTAATCTCAGAACTTTGGGAGGCCAAGGCAGGTGGATCACCCGAAGTCAGGAGTTTGAGACCAGTTTGGCCAACATGGTGAAACCCTGTCTCTACTAAAAATAACAAAAATTAGCTAGACATGGTGGTGAGTCCCTGTAATCCCAGCTACTCGGGAGGCTGAGGCATGAAAATTGCTTGAACTCGGACGTGGAGGCTGCAGTGAGCCAACATCGTGCAGCACTCCAGCCTGGCAACAGAGTAAGACTCTATCTTAAAAAACAAAACAAAACAAAAAAAACCACCATTTACTACTCTGCAACCTTTGATACATTATTTAACCTCTTTCTAGACTCACTTTTCTCTTCTATAAAATGTGGATAATGATAAAATGCTACCTCAGAGGGCTGTTGGGAGAATTAAATGAGGCAAAGTAAAGCAATTAATATGGTACCTGGAATATAATAAACACTCAAGAATTACCACTATTGTCACTATTACAACAACTAAGATTATTGTTCACTACCAGTATATGATGAAGAAAAAGACAAAGGTACAAATAGCTAGAAATAAGATGCAGAGAGGGCCCAAATACTGGCAGCTCAGAGAGAACACTCCATTTAAATCCAAGGGGACCCATTAAAGAACAGGTCCATTCAACATATACATGGAGAATATATAGCTGACATCAGATCCAGAAAACACAGTTCATATAGACACATGCATTACTCAATGACAGCATTCTTTGTATTTCCTGCACATTTTGTTTCTGTATGTCAGGGAGAGCAAGAGAATAAACGATTAAGGAGTACTGACATTCCTGTAGCAATGTAAAGAACCTTGACTCTGGGAGATGTGGGCCCTACCTTTCCTCTCAGCAAAACAGCTGTCCTCTTTGGCTTTTGGTAACCTCATTTGTAAACTAGAAAACAGGGCTAAAAGTTCTCTGAAGTACCTTCCAGCTATGAATATTCTTTTCCTCTCCTTCCAAACAGCTATGTCAAGTCTCACCACAACCCTTACCACCACAAAAACATCCAACTTAAGCAGATTTTGCTGGTGAGGAGCCCTCCTGTTCGTTCACCTTGTTCGTCAGTTAGTGAGAGCAGGGGATATGGAGCTGCTGGCTCTTCTGAGTTGTCAAGTCTCTCCTTTCACACCTCCAGGCCTCTTACTATTGGAACTTTTTGTATGCTCCTTGTCTGGCTAATTCTGCCTCTTTCAAGCCTCAGAACAGGCTTCAAGCCCTTCAGCAGAAGCCTTCACTGATGCTGCCAATCTAGGTCAGCTCTTCAGTCTGATTGTTTCCACCAGCACTGCCCCATCATACCTTGCTATGATTTTGTCACTGACCTGTCTTGTTGGTAAGTAAGCTCCCAGAGGACAATAACCAGAACACAGAGAGTGTAAGCACTCAACTAATGCTGAATAACATCTTACTCATCTTTACATCCCCCAATGCCTTACAGTGACTGGCATATTTAAGTCCTCAAAATTAACAAAAGAGGCCATACAGATATTAACAGACCACTTTTCCGAATTCAAGACCCCTATATACCACTGCCTACTTTACATTTGCACTTACTTTTCTCAAAGGTACCTCAAAACTCAATTCACACTCTCTATGCCCCTCCCCAGTAAAAGCCTATCCTTATGCAATGTTCCCTAGCTCAGTGAATCCAGCTGTGGAAGCCAGAAAGACACTGCCTTCCATCTCACCCTCCAACCAAAGCCATCAGCAAGTCTTTTGTTTTTACCTCCTAAGACAGCTCTCAAGTCGAGTTACTTCTTTGCAACTTCCATGCTACCATTCTAGGTACCTCCACCTTCACCTCTCACTCGGACCCTCACATAGCTCCTAAGTGATCAACCGCCTTTCACTCAGACCTCCCTCTAAACTGTCCTCCATGCAGCAGCCAGAATTTCTTAAATTACAAAACTGACTATGAACTGTTTCCCTTAGCCTCTCCCTCCAGTACTCCTGTCCCTATTTAAAACCCTTCAGTGGTATCCCAAGGCTCTTAAAAGAACCACAGAAAAAAACATTTAACTGGGCCCTGCAAGCCCTGTGGAATCTGGGCTCTGCCTAACTCTAATCATTCCCCTGATGTTCCTGAGCACTGACATGCTCCTTTATGCCACAGGGCCTTGGCCTAAGTTGATCTTTGTTGGGACCACCCTTCCTCTTTTCATCTTCCATCCTCAAGTGCAACTCAGGTGCCATTTCCTCAGGCGCCATTTCCTCAGGCGCCATTTCCTCAGGCAGCCTTTCTTGACCCCCGGTCTAGCCAGCGCTCTTGTCCTCTGCACTTATAAGGCTGTTCTTTTCCTTCACAAATTCTATCTCTTTTGTATTTATACATTTCCACCCTTACATGCCATTTCTCCACATAAATCTTTTGAAAATATAAATCAGGTCAGTCACTCCATTGCTTAAAACACTTCAATGCCTTCCTATCATCTCATGCTGAATAAAAAATCATATTCCACCAAGATCTACAGCTCTGCAACTCAAACACCTCCCTGAACTCATTTCCAACTCCTCTCCCCTGCACATTCTGCTCCAGCCACACTGGCCTTCCTGTTCTTTAAACACAGCCAAAGCTTATTACTCATTACCTTCCCTCTACCAGAATGTTTTGTTCCCAAAGCTTCACACTACTGGCCACTCACCATTCAGGTCTTGGCTCCCTGACCACCCTACATACCCTACTACATCCTTCACTCCCACACTGTTTCTAATCTTCTACTCCAATTGAATTTCTTCACTGCTCTCAGCCCTAGAAGATAACCTCCATGAGAGCAAGGGTTCTGCCCTATTCACCTCAGTGCCGAGAAAAGTACCTGGCATAGAGAGTAGGTACTCAATACCTGGGTGAATGCCTAGTTATTGCTGTCCTTTTTCAAATAACTGAACTCCACTGACAGTGAAGAGTTATAGATATGAGGATGACATAATATTGACCATGGTAGGCAGAAATGTAAGATGGCTCCCAAGATCCCTGCTCCCTGGTACACATACCACCTATATAATCCCCCTCCCCTTGAGAGTGAGCAGGACTCGGAAATATGGGATAGTTACTCCATTTACTTTATATAAGACTCTTGTAGCTGACTGGAGGGAGATTCTCCAAATAGCCCTTAAGAAGCAAGCTGCCATGTTGTGAGAGGTCCATTGACTAGAACTTGGGGGTGGCCTCTAGGAGCTGAAAGCAACCTCCAGCTGATAGCCAGCAAGAAAACGAGGATCTCAGTGGTATAATCAGAACCAAATTCTGCTACCAACTACTGAGCTTAATAGAGAACCCTGAGCCTCAGATGAGATCACAGCCCTGCTGACACTTTGGTTTCAGCCTACTGAGATCCTGAGCAGAGAAGCCAGTTGTGCCATGCTTGGACTTTTACTTATATATAATGGCCATCAATGCTATCAGACCCAATGCATACTTTTTATAACAAATATTTTACTTTACCGACCTATTATTCTGAAATAAAATTCAGAGATATATAACCTACTAAACGCTTTTTTTTAAATGCACTAGCAAGCCAGGCATATGTCTAATAGTCCCAGCTATTCGGAATGCTGAGGTGGGAGGACTGCTTGAGCCCAAGAGTTTGAGACTCACCTGGGCAACACAGTAAGACTCCCATCTTTAAAAAAATAAAAACTTGCTTCTCAGCCTTTTGGCTAAGATCAAGTATAGTAAAAAAGTAAAAATAAAAATACACTAAGTATGCAACAGAATGATACACAAAATCCTAACCCCCCCCAAAAAAACACTAACTATAAGGCAGAAATAAAATAATTTATAATGAAATAATGTTTATCTCATAAAATTACATTAGAAGACAAAGATGCTCCCATAAATTTTCATAATGCCCTCTGAGGGGGAGATTCCATGTCTAATAAGAACTGGTTTCAAGGGGCAGTGTACCTAGAATACATGGACTTCAACTGAGGAGAATATTTAATCTTAAAATGTCTAGTATTTGCTAAGTTTGTTTCTTTTATATCATGTTGTAAGGCAATTTTGATAGTTACATTAGTATTATATTTTTATTCTAACCTTTTTCCAAAATGGACTTGGGTTTGAAAGCTTCGTAATTTCCCTTTCGTCCTTCTCCTCTTCAATTATTAAGTACTCACTGAGTACATGACACTATTCCTTGAAATTAATTCTCACAATTAAGTAGACCTTTAAAACCTCTAATTCATTCCCCAACTCACATTTTTCAGATGTGAAGAGAAAATCATCATCATCTAGTGGCTCATTATACATGCTATAAAATATTTCACCCCAGCTGTGAAGTTGGCCATAGTAAATATATTTTGTTGCCTTAGTCAAGATTTATGATAATATAATAATGTAATTTTAAAGGCCACATGCCAAAGTACTTCCTAAATTAATAAAAATACTTAGCACTTAACCGATAACACACTTTAAAATCATCACACAATCTTGCAGGTAGCTATTTGCCCATGTGCCCAGGGCCAGTAACAATTGATGGAGAGCCTGTCACCAAGCCTATTTACTTGATTTATTTTACAGTAGCCTTCTAAGGCCACATACATAATGGGTACTCACTTTGTGATGGGAAAATAAATTATTTGGTCTGGACAACCTGACAGTGTTACTACTAAGTTATTAATTCACTAAGGGGGAGTAATTCCCTGAATAGCCCTTTGCCAGCCCAAATAAGAACACTGTTAGTAAATCTTCACAGATTCCTAGAACCTAGAGCTGGAAAGAACTTAAGCATCATAACTAGGACTTTTTACAGATGAGAAAACTGAGGGACTTGTTCAAAGTCACAGCCATTCAAAGGCAGAATCTGGGATAAGATAAGGAGAGATACCGCATCTCAACTTCCTCATTTAGAAAACGGGCATAACCTGCTGCCCCCACAGGTTAACTACGAAGATAAAATAAAACACATGGCTGGCTGTGGTAGCTCATGCCTGTAATCCCAGCAGTTTGGGAGGCCGAGGCGGGCAGATCACAAGGTCAGGAGTTCGAGACCACCCTGGCCAATATGGCGAAACCCCCATCTCTACTAAAAATACAAAAATTAGCTGGGCGTGGTGGCAGGCGCCTGTAATCTCAGCCACTTGGGAGGCTGAGGAAGGAGAATCACTTGAACCAGGGAGGTGGAAGCTGCAGTGAGCTGAGATTGTACCACTGCACTCCACCCTGGGTGCCAGAGCAAGAATCTGTCTCAATCAATCAATCAGTCATATGAAGGACACAGTACAGTGCTTCATATGTAACAGTCATTTCATACTATCATTTTCCTCCTCACAGTTTCCTCCACAATCCCCCCCAATCATGGGTCGGTCATTTTTTTTGTTTTGGCCAAAATATAATTTAGGATGATGCACTTTGGTGATGATTTTCTGACATGTATATTGCATTGACAACAAATTATATTCCATTCAGGAATAGGAGTCATCTGAAGGCTACAGTGGAAGCACCTGACCCCAACTCTCTTAAGTCTATACTCCCCAGAAGTTTTAAGGATTTTCAATTTGTTGGACTGAGTCCAAGCCAACTTCCCCAGGGTTGAGAATACGCAGTTTAGAGCCAACTGCTCAACCCTGTGTCCCACACATACTTTTAAAAAATTTTTTTTAATTTTTGTGGGTATATATAGGTATATACATTTATGGGGTACACGAGATGTTTTGATACAGGCATGCAATGCATAATATTCACATCATGGAAAATGGGGTATTCATCACCTCAAGCATTTATCCTTTGTGTTACAAATAATCCAATTATACTCTTTTTAGTTATTTTTAAATGTACAATTAAATTATTATTGGCTACAGTCATCCTGTTGTGTTTTCAAATACTAAGTCGTATTCTGTTTTTTGTTTGTTTGTTTGTACCCATTAACCATCTCCCACTAGATTACAAGATTTTGTGGGCAGGAACCACAGCTATTCTCATTTGGACCCAGAGCACCTAATATTACCTAGCAACAGGTCAACACATGTTTGCATGGATGAAGAGAAGCTGCCTGGGCATCTCCTTCCTAGTTCTACCTGAATTAGGTCAATCCTTATCATCAAGGAGCCAAACCATACTCGAATTCAACTTACATGAATTTAACTATTTAGATGGAAGAAGTTAGAAAGAGTGGGAGCTACTCAACACTCCACTCAGTGACTATATTATTATATTATGCTCCTTGCTGTAATCAAGCCTAAAACTAAAGGTGTAAGTGATTTTAGAAGTTTCTCTATTACTGGTAAACAAGTGAGGAATTAATTGAAGGCCCTAAAGCAGCACTGACCACAAAGAGCTAGAGAGGTAATAGAACATAGACATCCCGCCTTGGGAGAATTAACCTTCCTTAAAAAACTCAGCTGGTGATTTCTGCACATCAAAAAGAATTTAATTACCACTGAAATAAATGACACACAATTACTTCAGTAAAGTATACATATTTTAATGTTTAGGTAATTAAACCTTTAATCTAGGAGTGACAGAACAGTAAAGAAAGCAAAGAAATCAATGAAAGCAATGCAAATGCATACAGGGTTATTACTACTTTAAAGCAGCAAAAAAATTATCTGAGAGAACTTCACCAACCCACCAATTACACCATGGCAAAGATGGCTTCACAATGGTGCTTGTAATGCAGGTTGGAAAATAAAGGTGGCACTCATGAAGTGAGGTGCTGATAAGCCAGATTTGGGGTGTCATATAAAACTAGTAAAATTAAATTCTCATAATCCAAATTAGCTCATTTTTGGACAAGCTTGTATTAAGAAATCCATGACATGGAACTCTGTAGGCATTAATGTACTGACATGGAACAGCCTCCAAGATATAATGAGAGAAAAGCAAGATACAGTACAATACATATATGCTTAAGAAAAAAAATTAGAATATGCCATATATACGTGGCATATTTCTGAATAGATATGCAAGAAACTTTATTATTTTCAATCTCCCCCAGTACAATGGAAGCTCCATTAAGGCGGATCTTGGCCTATTTTGTTCACCCCTGCATCCCCAAACACTAGAACAGCACCAGAGTTGGCAGTGAACCAATGTTTAGCTGTTTCAAAGAGGAGGAACTGGACCTCTGTGACATCAGGACGGGAGAGGGACTTAATCTCCACTGTAAACACTTTCATATTTTAAAATTTTGTGCCATGTTTATAAATCACCTCCTTAAAAAGTCATTTTTTAAACAAATGAGTTGTTAGATGAGATGTTACAAGGATTTATTAGTTGACTTTCATCTCCAGGACTTTATCCAGGTACTAACTAAAAACTGCAGCGTGAGTATTAGCAGGCTTGATAGGACTGATGCACATGCTGTTAATAAAAAGGATCAATAATAACTAGAAAATTTTAACTGGTTTAACCACCTTTTACTAAAATTGAAGCTCTGCCTATCATATGACTAAGCAATTGTAGAACTGCTCCATATATCCTACAGTAAGGTGTGTTTGTGAGGCACCTTAAGGTCGTAACTTTTTTATTGATAAACAGATTATCTACCTGGGAGTGGCTAGGAGCAAGGTAGAAGGGATAGAAGAAAGGGATTCTCAGAATAACTCTGATTTTTTTGGAACCATGTTAACATTTCACATACTCAAAAAAGGACAATAAATAAAATTAAAAATGGAGAGAGGGGGAGCCTAACATGAAACACAAAAAACAATCAAATGAACCAAACTGTATTTCAAATGAATAACATAACCACACAGAAGAAAGTGGAGGAGGAGGGAAGTACTAACTCCTATAATTCTGAATACAGTAGTTGGACTACAGGCCCCGACGCTAACGTTTTTTAAAATGCTGAACTCTAGTTAGTGGGTATCTTTTTCACAAAGGTATGGACTAACAATATTGAACCTACTTTCTGGGTACATTAGGAGTATGCAAATAAGTAAATAGGTTGTCAACAAAGGGAGTCAGGTTCTTACTGCTGGACAAAGGTGTTACAAATATGAAAAGGCGAATGGATAGAATAAACTCTGTAGTGTAGGGTTGAAACTGGAGGTGTCAGTATGAATTCATGGTTTTTAACACAGATACACAAAAATACAGAAATGTATGGAATACACACATTGAAACTGGAGGTGTCAGTATGAACTCATGGTTTTTAATGCAGATATACGAAAATATAGAAATGTGTGGAATATACACACACATATGCATGTGCAACCCATAACATCTATTTGCTAAGAGGGCCTAGAAGCAATGATATCCCAGTAGCTGTGAGCACACCTAGCACTGAGACCTTGTTTCTAAATATAATTTTCCACCAAGTGTTTCTTGGAGAAATAGCTAATTCCAGGGCAGGGGTGGGGAAAATATGAGATAAACATGGACTATCTTGTTGGGCCAGAAAATAAGAAAGTGATCAAAGAATCAAGGGGACATGACAGAAAGACACAGAGCCAGCTTGAAAGGGTTCCCATTGGTCAAATATGAGACAATGTGAGTTAAAAAAAAAAAAAGATAGTAAAAAAGTAAACCCATTGAATAACACAAAATTCACGAGATCAGGCCGGGCGCAGTGGCTCATGCCTGTAATCCCAGCACTTTGGGAGGCCGAGGTGGGCAGACCACGAGGTCAGGAGCCCGAGGTGGGCAGACCACGAGGTCAGGAGCTCGAGATCAGCCTGGCCAATATGGTGAAACACCATCTCTACTAAAAATACAAAAAGTAGCCGGGCATGGTGGCGTGTGCCTGTAATACAAGCTACTCAGGAGTCTGCAGTGAGCCAAGATCGAGCCACTGCACTGCAGCCTGGGCAACAGAGCAAGACTCTGTCTAAAAAAAAAGAAGAACCCATGAGATCATTGAGGTTTTAATTAACTAATTAATTAATGGGAGCAAGCCAGCTAATAAATATAAAAGGAGTGATGGAATTAGAAAATCTTCCTTTGGCAGCAATCATGACAATAAAGGATTCAGGAAACAGTCATCCATGGAGCCTAAAATTAGTGGGTGAAAGTTTTAGGAGTAACAGGATATTTACATACTCTCAAAGTATCTCCCAGAAGATACTATATACAAAGGAAAGGCAGAAACTTGACAGTGGAGAAACCAGGCAGAATTCATCTTAACTAAGTGATCAAAATTAACGTCACCAATAATAGAACAAATCAACATTAGCCTCTTGAAATGAAGCACTGAAAAAAATACATCACATCTATGATATTACCACCAAAAATGCATAATGTGGATCTAATCATAACCAGATAAACCTCAAGCGAGAAACATACTATTAAAATAAATAAATAAAACCAATACTGGCCTAAACCCTTACAAAATGTCAGTGTTATAAGACAAAGATTGAGGCACTATTCTAGATTAAAGGAGACCAGGCTGGGCGTGGTGGTTCACGCCTGCAATCCCAGCACTTTGGGAGGCCGAGGCGGGTGGATCACCTGAGGTCAAGAGTTCGAGACCAGCCTAGCCACATGGTGAAAACCCTGTCTCTACTAAAAATGCAAAATTAGCTGGCCATGGTGGCACATGGCTGTAATCCCAGCTATTTGGGAGGCTGAGGCAGGAGAATCACTTGAACCTGGGAGACAGGTTGCAATGAGCCAAGATGGTGCCACTGCACTCCTGGGTGACAAGAGTGAAATTCTGTCTGAAAAAAAAAAAGGAGACCAAAAGAAAAGGCAAAACTGAATGCACCACATGGCTGGTTTTTTGTTTCATTTTGTTCTTGTGTGTTGGATTTTTATTGTTTTTGTTGCTGTAAAGGGTATTCATGGATAACTCAATTGGGATAATTGATGAAATATGAATAAAAACTGTAGGTTAGCTACAATGGTAGTATCAACAATTATGAGACAGTTAATAAGAGAATATCCTTGTTTTCAGGAAATGCACACTGAAGGACTGGGTATATATGCAACTTTCTCTTGAACAGTTCAGTGGGGGGAAAAGGAGAGGAGGAGAAGGATAAAACAAATGTGGTAAAATGTTAACATCTGGGAGATGTGGTGAAGGTTATAAAAGAATTCTTTGTACTATTTCTGCAATTTTTCTGTATGTCTAAAATTAGACTAAAATACAAAGCTAGAAGAGATAAGTAGGTAATTTATACCTGTTACGGGTAAGAATAGTAAAGTTAACATCTGACATAAAGTGCCAAAATATAAACCTAACTGCGGTATGTTCTGAAAAGGTTGTCTGACTAAACCAATTATGTCCTATATACACCTTCTAAAGAATGAGATTTGAAATAAAATGGATCTACTTAGGAGCTTACTCAAGGAGAAAAGTTAGTAAAGTACCCAAAGGACTGGATTATAAATTAGCAGATTCATCTAAGCCATGTAACCCAATGTCACTGTACCATCCGGAAATGGAAACATGCCTTCAGACAGTGGTTGAGCAAGCATTTTTCTTCTAAAAGTGTGGAAAGTGAATTACCTTACTTAGAAATGTTTGGTTCTATTTTAGATTAATTTAAAACCATTAAGTACGAATACAATTGTATAAGAATAAGTGCATAGAATAGGATAAAAATGAAAACATTCTGGCTGCATTAGTACTAAAGCTAATGTGATGGATATAAAACTTCAAGGAGTCCACAGCAAATCTGTAATTTATGAAAACTTTCCTTAAAATTTAAAAACCACTACCTTTTCTTCAGGGCATTTCCAGAAAATACTGTGAATATACAAGTGAGAAAAATTATAGCATGTGCTAAAACAGAGACAATCAACTTCAACTGAAGAAATGGCTCCATGGGAAAAAGGATTTATGGTTGTTTTAAAATATGCCCACAAATTATTTGACTTTCCTCTCAAAAAAGGTGGAACCTAATTGCCTTCCTCCTTGAGTATGGGCTGGACTTACTGCCTCTTTATAACAAATGGAATATAGAAGTAACAGTGTATATATTCAAAATAGGACATAAAAGGCACATGCTTTCCTCCTTGCTCTCTCTTGCATCACTTGTTCTGATAAGCTAGCTGACATGTTGTAAGGATACTCACGGAACCCTGTGAAAGTTCTCAGGTCCCCTGCCAATAGCCAGCAAGGAACTAAAGCCTCCTTGTGAGTGCACATCAACAGCCATGTGAGTGCACCATCTTGGAAGCAGATCCTCTAGCCCCAGCCAGAGTCCCAGCCCCAGTCAAGCCTTTAGATGACTGCTGTAACACTGGTCAAAAGCTTGATTGCATCTCGTTAGTGACTCAGCCAGAACCACCTAGCTAAGCTGGTCCTGAATTCCTGACCCACAGAAATCATGAGATTAAAAAATGTTGTCTTAAGCAGCTAAATTTTGGGATGATTTGTTACATAGCAATAGATAACAGAGAATTTGATTTAACACTTATTCCATTTGCAGAATTATAAATTTATAGAAATATTTACTGTAAAATTAACTGAAATTAACTACCATTTACAAAGATAATTACAGTCTATACTTCCAGGAATGTATAAAATAGAACCAAAGAGGACGCAATCAAAATGCAAGGAATGAAAACCTTGCAAGTCAGAATTAACTACACTGAACCATACATAGAATGGATTAATTTTGTAAATAGATTTAAAAATAAACACCTAAGTGGAGGGAATAAGTAGTGTGGAGAGAAGGGAGATTAGTTGGGATTCAGGTATACATTGTTTGGAGTGAGGTTTTAACAGATTTTTTTTAAAGAGTTTACTATAAATGTCATTAGCTTGAAAAAGTACAATTCTTTCTATAGAACACTTTGCACCGATACTTGAAGTGGGGCTGGGTGCAGTGACTCATGCCTGTAATCCCAGTGCTTTGTGAGGCCAAGGCGGGAGGATCCCTTGAGCCCAGGAGTTCAAGACCAGCCTAGGCAAGCAGTGAGACCCTGTCTACACACAAATAAAAATAAATTAGCCAGGTATGATGGCATGCATCTGTCATCCCAGCTACTCAGGAGCCTGAGAATGGAGAATTGCTTGAGCCCAAGAGGTTAAGGTGAGCTAGGACCACACCATTGTACTCTAGCCTGGGCAAGAGTCAGATCCTGTCTCTAAAAAAAATAAATAAGAATAAATGAAAAGAGTGGGAAATCTAAATATTTATGTAAGATCTCCTGTGAGTCAACTAAAAAAAAACTGGGGTCAAATACAGCAGGTCTTCACAGGAGAATCAGCATTGGGGCCTTTAATTGTCCAGCCCCCCAATTCCCTTCCATCTCTAACGACATTATCAAATTGTCTTCAAACATTTAGGCAGTTACTAAAACTCTAACTTCCTCCAGTAACTTTTTCTTAAACAGCAGAAATGAGACTAGACTTCGTTAAGACACTGACATGCTAAAGACCCATGGTGACACAAGGAATTGACATGAAGTAACAAAAACAAAAAACATAGCCTGCAGAGTCCACACCTGGGTCTGGAGTGGAGCCTAGTCCCACCTCTCACTGGCCACAATCTACAGACAGTTCCCATTCTGGAATTCAGTTACCTTACTAGTAAAATGGAGACAACGGACCAGGCGTGGTGGCTCACGCCTGTAATCCCAGCACTTTGGGAGGCCAAGGCAGGTGGATCACGAGGTCAGGAGATAGAGAGACCATCCTAGCTAACACGGTGAAACCCCATCTCTACTAAAAATACAAAAAATTAGCTGGGCATGGTGGCATGTGCCTGTAGTCCCAGCTACTTGGGAGGCTGAGGCAGGAGAATCACTTGAACCTGGGAGGAGGAGGCTGCAGTGAGCTGAGACTGCACCACTGCACTCCAGCCTGGGCAACACAGTGAGACTCCATCTCAAAAACACACAAAAAAATGGAGATAATGTCAATTTTACAAGGTTGTCATTATAAGGATTAAACAGTATATAGAAAGGATCTTGCATAATACAGCCATTAGATAAATAGCAGCTTGTTTTTAATGACTCTTTACTTATATGCATTATGAGTATACTTCCCAAATGAAGAAAACAGAGACACAGACTGCCAGAATATTTTTGTGTCTCATATGCAGATGCAAAGGCAGCCCAGGAGGTTAATGTGGTCTTATGACATGTTATAATTTCTGAAACATTACAATAGCTTATGAGTTGCCATTAAAACCGAACATTTAGCTACTTAAGAAGCAGGAATACCTAATCTGTAATCAATATTTATACAGCTCTTATCATAGTCTTCGTATTACTCCAAATGTGTTCTTTCTCCTCTAACAAATTACAAATTTGGTGGCAAAAAAAAAAAAAAAAAAGATGTATCTCTATACTCTTCATGGCTCCTTGAATACATACGGCTGAATGAATTCAACTTCAAGTCCTCAATGTCTCTTCCTTCAATATAATCTTAAGATTACAAAACTCAAGCACCTTCGCCCTGACAATATGCATACACGTGTGCACGCTCATTTCCCCAAATAAAACCAGTCTTAGGTGCGCAAGGCAATTATCATTTTCTCTATGCCCAGCACTTCACATGATTTCTGGCACATTGTAAATGCTTAATGAATGTTAGCTGAGAGATAAATGAAAGAGAACAAGCACCTAGGCAGAATAGTGAGTAGCTAACCTGTCAGTCATGAAGCTCCAGTTTGACTCCAATTTCACTCCCTTTACAAATGTGTTTATAATTTTGCACAGTTACTGTTTTACTTCCTTATATAGTGGAATTCTTTATAACTTCCTCTTAGAAACTAGGACTAATATGTGTGCTATATGCCAAAAGTCTTCAGTACATGTAACATGTAAAACCCAAAGAATATTGGCAAGCAAGGAATATGCCCTTAGATTCAGATTCTTCTACAAGCACATTTCTGTGATTATACCTCTTCCTGTTTCTTTCCTGTGGGTTTTGCTCATTTCACCCATCTTATTTGTAAACTTCCCAGGAACAGGGAATATATTATTTGCTTCCCTTATAAGACTCAAGGTGCCTAATACAGGACACACACTGGAATCCTGGCACACATTATTAACAATTATTTGGCAAACTGGATTGTCATTTTTTTAAAAAAAGAAGGGAGAGGGCATCTAACACAAAGTCAAACGCACATAGCTACACATCAGATATATGAAAGAAATATTCTGTATTTTGTGTGTGTGTAAAATTAGAAATCATATTCTCCCCATGACTCATTAGAGATAAAAGAGGATAAATGAAATCTGTGTGTGAGGTACATGCAATCATGCAACAGGACAGTATTAAGCAGCTTCAAAGGTTATTGCTACAGGCATTATAATAGATTCTGGAGAAAACAAAAATAAGAATGAGATAAGGTCTATGGAATTGGAAATGAGACTGGTGGACCTAGAGAGTCTGCAGGCTGTTAAATTCATATTCTTCTCTAAACTATCTCCTGGTTCTCCATAAACTTCAACCACTTTGTTAGTGCTGGTTCCTTTTCTTTCATCTAGCCTTTAAGACAGCGGTTCTCAAACTGTGGCCCCGGGAATAGCAGCATCAGCATTACCTGGGAATTTGTTCAAAACACAGTTTTCCAAGCCCTAGTCCACACTTACTTAATCAGAAACTATGGGGGTGTGACCCAAAAATCTGTGCTTTATCAAGGCCACCAGCCATTTCTTTCTTTTCTTTCTATTTTTTTTTTTTTTTGGAGATGAGTCTCGCTCTGTCGCCCAAGCTGGAGTGCAGTGGCCTGATAATGGCTCACTGCAATGTCCACCTCCTGGTTTCAAGTGATTCTCCTGCCTCAGTGATTCTTCTCCTATGGGTTCAAGTGATTCTCCTGCCTCAGCCTCCTAAGTAGCTGGGATTACAGGCATGTACCACCATACCCAACTAATTTTTGTATTTTTTGGTAGAGATGGGATTTCACCATATTGGTCAGGCTAGTCTCAAACCCTGACCTCAACTGATCCACCCGCCTCAGCCTCCTGAAGTGCTGTGATTACAGGCGTGAGCCACTGTGCCTGGCCACCTCCAGCTCTTTCTAATGCATTGTCAAGTTTTAGAACTGCTATGGTTTGCAGTTCTATGGACACGTGTCCTGCAAAGTTCATATGTTGGAGGAGACTTATCCCCAATGCAACAGCAGTGAGTAGTGGGATCTTTAGTGATTACAGGTGTGAGCCACTGTGCCTGGCCACCTCCAGCTCTTTCTAAGGCATTTTCAAGTTTTAGAACTGCTATGGTTTGCAGTTCTATGGACACAGTGTCCTGCAAAATTCATGTGTTGGAGGAGACTTGATCCCCAATGCAACAGCAGTGAGTAGTGGGATCTTTAGTGATTAGACCATGAAGATTCCACTCTCATAAATAAATTAATGCCATTAGAGTGGGAACAGGTTCCCAAGATGAGTTCAGCCCCCTTCCCTCTCTCTCTCTTACCCATGTGATGCCTTCTGCCATGTTATGATGCAGCAAGAAGGCTCTCACTAGATACTGGCGCATTGAACTTGGACTTCCCAGCCTCCAGAACTATCAGGAAATACATTTCTGTTCTTTATAAATTAACCAGTCTGTTCTTTATAAATTAAACTTAGATCAGTTCTTGTCTTTGTTTTGTGCTGCTATTATGAAATATGAAATAGCACAAAACGAACTAAGACAAGAACTGATCTAAGTTTAAATACTGATTTAGGTGTCCAAAAGTTCCATTCACCATCTTTTCCAGTCCTCACTGTCCATTATTCTGGGTAGTTGGGTCCTCTCCTACTACTCCACATCTATTACTACTACTAACAGTAACAGCAACAGCTGCCATTTATCATAGTAAGCATTTATAAGACAGGCATTGTGTTAATCACTGTGCACATAGTACCTTTCTTAATCTCTACAACAATTATTTAATTCAAATAGGAAGCCTAGGCTTAGGGATGTTAAATAACTTGTCCAAGGACAGCCAACCAATAAACAGCATAACAGAGATTTGACCTGCCATCTTCCTAACTCCAAAGTCCACTAAGTTAACTACTATACTAACATGCCTCCTAGAAGGTTGTTACTCCCAGAACCTCAGCTGTCATTTATATTACAGTTGTCCCTAACCATCTCATAAACTCTGAAGTAGAATTTCCAGTTACTTAGTGGATCTCTCTATTTAAACACCCCATAGAAACCTCAAAATTAACACTGCCATTATTTCTTCTCTTCACTTCAAACCTGTTCCTCTTCCTGTGTTTTCTAACTTAATGTCATCATAAGCAAACAGCTGCTCAAACGACTTCTCACTCTCCCTCACCTCTAGCTGGTCATAAATTTAGAGATTTTAACATCTAAAAATGTCTCCAAAATCTATCCATTCCTATTGTCCAACGTTTCTCACCTACATTCTCAGTCTCCCTGCCTCTCCCACAAACTGACAACTTTCTGATTATGGCTCTTGTTGGCTCTCCACTGCCAATGGATGGGAGGAGTCTGGACTTTTTAAGATGGAGTAGAAGACCCCCTCATAATTTGGCTCCAAAAATAACTTCCTGCCTCATCACTTCTCCCATGCAATAAGAAGTGATTAGGCCCTCATGAATAGATTAATGCCATTACAGCAGGAATGGGTTCATTATCTCAGGGATGGGTTCTTGAGTTTAGCCCTCTCCCCTCTCTCTTGCCTACAAGAAACAACTCAAGATATTTCCAAAAGTGCCATTTAATTTTAATATTCAGCAACTTTGCTTATGCTGGCCCCTCTGCCTGGGATGCTCTCTTCCCCCTCTATATGTAGCAAAATTCTATTTAACCCTCAGAGCTAAGCTCCATCCCCTTCTTCTCAATGTGTTCCCTATCAATTTTTCTCCAGCCAAAGGGCTCTGCTCCCCCAACACATTATTCATTCCAAAAGTGATTAGTTTATCGCAACATATAATAGTTAGTGGTTCATCTCTTCTGAAGAACACTTAGTATGTTGAGAATAAACTGTGTCTTAACCTCTTTTTGTCTTCCCAGCACCCAACAGAGTAGCAAGCCATAGCCAGCACCCAGTAAATATTTGCTGAGTTGTTAAATAATGCAACATTTGCAGCTGTAACTTTATACACCTTGGTTGGCAATTCAACCTCAGGTTTACACACCACTCAAAAGAACTTTCACATAACAGAAGATGAATAAAGACCAAGGGTTCAATATTCAGCATCAATGTCTTTAATTATTCGGAAAACTCTTTTGTCCGTATTTTTAGGTATCCTTCATCAGAAAGACTCCTTTCCCAACTAACAGTTGTATTTTTTACAGGATCAGCAGTAATGACAAACCTCAGAGAGATAAACCCAAGTAAAACTATGTCACTAAGTGTGACTGGATGATTACTGGTACATCATTTCAGTAAATTTCCAATAGAACAGCCCAAGTACATCAGGTAGATTTTAGAAACTGAGACATGCACCACTGACTACCTAAAATACATGCACATTAGTGAGACATTTATCCCAATTAGTAATTGAAATCAAAAGTATATTAACAACCTGATATTCGTTCAAGTGTAATAGCCTTTATTTTCAAGTAAGGATAACACTTATTCTTGTCAAAGACTATACTCTGATTAATCCAACCTTTATCCCACCTTACAAGAGGCTCTATCTTGTTAACAGTGGGATCCTGATAAGCCTGCCTTAGTCCTTAACACTTTGCCTTCCCAACCTGCTAAGCCATCTCTCTCCAGTATTCCCCTATTAGAGACCTTCTGCTCCAGATACCAGACATAAAAGTCTTTTTGGCATATCCTCCAACAACCAAATTCACAATATTATTTTCTCAGCCCCTGGTTTATATCTTTTCTAATTCAAATTTTACACTTCTTTCAGAGACCAACTCAAATCTTACCTCTTTCAAAGAGTTCCCTAACTCAGCCTACACATCCTATCTTTTCCGATTTTCTACCACATTTATAGTCCTCAAACAGCACTGGCTACATGCTACTTAACTTGGTTTTATAATTATTTTATATATATCTCCTAGATAGACTACTGCTCTCAAAGGAAAAAGAAAAAGACCGGTATTCTATGTCATTTGTAACTCCATAATCCTCTTCCCACATCTATCATGATACTGGGCAGAGGGAGGCACTTGTATTAAGTACTTGATGGACTGAACTAAATGCTTTCTATAAATAGATACACCACTTGAGCACAGTGTGATATATAACAAATAGCCATTGCCCGCCTACTCTGTGGCAAGCACGTTTTTCCTGTGTTGGACATAGGGCAAGGAAGAAAACACAGGTGACTCCCGTCCTAAACCTATTATAGTGCAAGGAGGAAGACACTTTGAATTCCGAGTAATAAGTGTTACAAAGCAAGGTTATTACTGGTTCCAAGAGGCAACATATTTTACAGATCCTCAGTTATGAAACTGAATCATACAATTTTAGACCTAAATGAGAACCTTGAACTTATTTTCCTCAATCCTCTTGCACAAAACATTAGATTTCAGTACAGTCTATCTTTTCACTGGTTCTACACATTGACTTAATCAACATAAAGAAAAGATTGGTTTCTTCCCTGTCTCCAATAGTCCTCGCTCCCAAGTATGGTACTACAACCACCATACATCTACCCATGATAGAGTCCGGAGCACTAAGAGAGCACCAGGCTGATGATGCGCTGCACCTTTACACTCTGGGTTCTCCCATCATCAACACTTTTCAGCCCACACAGTGAACAGAATCCGTATTTTCTGCCCAGAAAATAGCAGCCTGTACTACCTTTAGGGAAAACAAACAAAACATGCTTCCATACTTCCTTGGCCCTACTAATGACAAAAGCACCACACGGTTCTGGGAAATTTAGCAAGAAATTTGAGGCCAAGAGGAAGTAACAAACGACGATGCCTATCAGCACCTTGGTCTCAAAATCTGTAGCAACAATATATTAAAACGCCAAAGAAACAGAAGCACATACATGTGAAGTTGGAAACTCTAGGCAACAGGTTGGCTGCCCCGGATCTACACTGACAGGTCACCCTCTCTAGGTCGTGGGTGTGTCTGACGCCGCACGCAGGCACTGATTCACAACTCTCTCCATAACAACCAGCTCCTACTCAGAGGCTGGCCAGGGCAGGAGAGATGAGGGCCCCATCAGTCCCAAACTTTCCGAACCCCCACCCCTGAGGTTGGGGTTTCGCCTCCTCTTGGTCCCGGGCAACCTCGTCTCAGACAGGGTGCGAGACTACTAGGGAATCTGGGCTGCTCCTGAATCGAACTCCTTTCTTTGGGAGGCTGGGAGAGTCACCCCGAACCCCTGAGACATCTACTTCCCACTACACCTTCGTGGACTGCGAGCCTTCTCCGGTCCCCGGCTACCTCTATCCAGAGCACCCGGGCCCAGAGACTGACCCTCGTCAGTCCCTGTCCCCGCTCCTTCCCCGCCCCCGGAAAAAGCGGCGGAGGGGCGGGGAGCGGCGCGCGCGGATACGGCGGGGGCGCGCCTCCCCGCTCCCCGGGCCCGCGCAGCAGGTGCGGCCCGGCCCCACCTCCCCTGCGAGGCCCCGGCTACTCACCCCAACGATGTTCCTCTGCGACCTAGCCGCCGGCACAGACGCCTCTTCCGCCCGCTCCGCAACCCCCTCTTTGCCACCGCCCCCTTGGCCGCTGCCGTGGCCGCCGTCCTCGCCGCCGCTGCTGCGGCGCGCGTCCGCCCTCACGCACTCCGCCGTGGCCGCGCACGCGCCACTGCGCGCTGGCGTCACTTAGCAACCGATCGACCGCCGGCTGCTGGGTCGGGGGTGCAAGCCCGGAAGGTCGCCAGAAGCGGCTTCTGCGGCTTTTCCGCACCGGCCCGACCCTTTGCGCCTCGAGAGCAGGGGGCCCCAGGGTGTGGGTGCCCTGCCCGCACCTGGCTCCCGGTAAGTCGCGTCACCACACGTCACTGTATGGCGTCACCGGCGCGCGTCGCTACGGATGGGAAGGTCCTGGGCGCCTGTGGAGTGACCTCGTCCAGACGGCCGAAGACCCGATCGGCAAGTTCTTGGAGGTGCAGGAAGGTTCTCCTAGGTGTAGGACCAGAAAGGGCTGAGAGCGTGGTTGATGTCGAGGCTGCTAAGTGACGCTCGTTAACTGCCCCAACCTTGACTCTCAGTTTCCTCTTTCAGTAAAAGGGCGTAATAATACCGGTCCAGCCTACGCTGGAGAGTTGGGAGGTGAAAATGAAGTAAGTCTGCAAAGGTACTTTGTAAGTATAAAGCCCATTTGACTTGGTGGTTCACGCCTGTAATCCCAGCACTTTTGGGAGGCCGAGGTGGGTGGATCGCTTAAGCTCAGGAGTTCGAGACCAGCCTGGGCAACATAGTGAAACCCCGTCTTTACAAAAAGACAAAAACTAGACCGGTAGGGTGGCGCGAGCGCGTCTGTAGTCACAGATACTCTGGAGGCTGAGGTGGGATGATCTCTCGGACCTGGAGAGTTCGAGATTGCAGTGAATGTGATCGTGCCGCTGCACTCCAGCCTCTGCGATGAGAGCAAGACACTGTCTCAAAAAAATGTATCTCTGAGGCAGGGGAATCGCTTGAACTTGGGAGGTGGAGGTTGCTGTGAGCCGAGATCACGCCACTGCACTCCAGCTTGGCGACAGAGCAAGACTCTGTCTCAAAAAAAAAAAAAAAAAAAAAAAAAGGATCTGTCTATTCAGATAGATAAGAGTCCTAGAAATCTGGTGCAGGTCTGACTAGCTGATGTGGGGGAGTCAATTACCCTCGGCGCTGGGGCAAGCTAGGGGACCCCCCCCCCCCTCCCGTGCGGGTGTTGGAGTAAACAAATTGGGAAGGACTTAATTCCAGGCAAAGGAAACTTCATGAGTAAAAGTAGGAAGTAAAAATGGTCAGGAAAAGCAAGGCCTGGGGCAGGGAGACCCATTTTTAGGCCATATTGCAGTACTCCAGACAAGTGATAAGAACATTGAACAAGGCATTGGCAGTGGGAATAGAAGAGGGGGATAGATGTTGGAGCCGTTAAGGTGGTAGAATTCACAGCCAGGTTTGAGTAGGCCAAGTTTCTAGTCTAAGCGCTAAGGGAGACAGTGGTAACATTTAGCAAGATGGCAAGCTACATCAGTGTTGATTATCCACAGGTGTCTAAGTTACTATTATCGACAGTGATGGTGACATTCCTTAGGAGGATGATCGGATATGTGGAGTATGATGATGAGTTAAAATATGGATATGTTTGTTGGGGAAACATTTACTCTCCACTCACAATGTCTCCTTCATATGGAATGACATCCATTAGTGTAATACTCTCCTGGCTTCTCACTGTACCTGTCCCCAACTCACTCTTCCCTAGAGGTGTGACTTCCTGATTGGTGAATAAACTGGGCATGTGACATCTATCCCATTCTTTTTCTCTTAAAAGAGAGCTGTCTTCAGGGAACTGTCGTGGTGTTCTCTTCCGTTTCTCCTGGAGCAGGGCCTATAGAGGGGGGACAAGGGTGCCTAGTCCAGGGCTACAAAGAGAGTAAATGTATTTAATGCCAGAGTTTGGCATTAGGAAGCTGTCTGTCCACAGGTAATATTTAACACCAGCTTTATCAGCTGTGTTACACTGATAATGACTCCCCCCTCAAAAAAAAACATGACCACACCCTAATACCCAGAACCTGTGAATATGTTATCTTATGTGGTAAAGGGGACTTTGCAGATATGATCAAATGATGCATCTAGGGAGATTATCCTGGATTGTCTGACTGGGCTGGAGGCAGGAGGGTCAGAGTCAGAGAAGGAGATGTGATGATGGAAGCAGGGGGTCAGACAGAGAGATTTGAAGATGCTATACTGTTGACTTTGAAGATGGACCCAAGGAATGCAAGCAAATTGCAGAAGCTGGAGAAGGCAAGGAATCTATTTCTTCTCTAGCACCCCGGGAATACAGCCCTGCCAACATCTTGATTTTAGGACTTCTGACTTCTAAAACTGTAAGATAATAAACTTGTATGTTTTAAGCTACCACATTTGTGGTAACTTGTTACAGCAGCAATAGGAAACTAATGCAGTCAGTAATAAAGACAATAGTTGGTTTCCTGCAGCTTTCTCCTTTATCTGGAAAAGAAGGGTACAATTCAGTAGGTCCCCTCAGAGACTATAACAATATGACTGTGCCCTGATGGAGGGAACCTCCAAATCTAGAGAAAAATGTCCAGTAAGCAGTCAAACTAAACAGGTCTATGAATGAGGAAAGAGGTTGAGTTAAAATAGGTTTGGAAGAAGTAAATTTATAATTGGTAATTTAAGCCCAAGGCATGGATGAGATCAATACATGAGAAAATACAGAAGAAATCATAAGGAGAACCAAGGATAGGGTCCCTGGGGAGCACTAACTTTAAAAGGCAGTACAGATGATCAGAAACCCAAAAAGAAGTCTGAGGAGGAATGGCCAGAGAGAGAATAGGAGAATAGGTGAGACTAATGCCTCTGAAGCCCTACAAGCAAGGTGGAGAGGGGTCAACAGAGTCAGAGACCACAAATAGGTCAAGTATATCAAGAACTGGAAACCATTCACTGGATTTAGCAACAGAAAAGTGATTGGTAACCAACAATAGCAAACTTCATTGGGATAGTGGAGATAGATACCAAATCACTGAGGTCTGAAAGGCAGACCAACATAGTGGATTGGCCTCTGGACTGGGTTGATGGGAGTTTTGAGATTCCAGTCTTGATTCTGGCCATTGGCTAGCTAGGTAACTGAACAAATCCCTCAACTATTCCAGGCTTTGGTTTTCTCATCTGGCAAAGGATGGAATCAAGCTGAGTCTATAATTTTCACATTAATTCCTAGATAATCCCCCCCCAATTTTATATCAGACTCATTTGCTTATAATAGCACACTTCAAATCCTTCTCAGATCATTTTACCAACCAGTGAGAACCAGTATTACATGCCAGCTTCTGTCCTAGATACTATGGCTATGACACAATTTTCAAGGAACTCACAATTTGGAGAGAGACAGAGAAAAATACTAAGTATATAACTAGTTGTTGTAGTTCTTTTTAAGAAAAAAAAGTATATATATATATATATATATATAAGCTGTGTGCATTGGCTCACGCCTGTAGTCCCAGCACTTGGTGAGGCCAGGGCAGGCGGATCACTTGAGGTCAGGAGTTGGAGACCAGCCTGACCAATATGATGAAACCCCATCTCTACTAAAAATACAAAAATTATCCAGGCATGGCGGCATGCGCCTGTAATCCCAGCTACTTGGAGGCTGAGACAGGAGAATCGCTTGAACCCAGGAGGCAGAGGTTGCAGTGAGCCAAGATCGTGCCATTGCACTCCAGCCTGGGCAACAAGGGTTAAACTCTGTCTCAAAAAAAATAAATAAATAAAAATAAATAAAGAATAAGATAGACCTGGTTGTGGTGGCTCATGCCTGTAATCCCAGCACTTTGGAAGGCCAAGATGGGAAGATCACCTGAGGCCAGGAGTTTGAGACCAGCCTGAGCAACATAGTCAGACACCCATCTCTACAAAAATGTTCTAAAAATTAGCAGGTGTAGTGGCAGGCACCTGCAGTCCTAACTACTTGGGAGGCTGAGGCAGGAGGATTGCATGAGCCCAGGAGTTTGAGGTTACAGTGAGCTATGACTTTGCCAATGCACTTCAGCCTGGGCAACAGAGCAAGACCCTGTCTCAAACAATAAAGTAAGTTTAAAAGCTAGATATAAATATTGTAATTATAATACAATATACTATAATAGAATCTGTATGAAGTAAAATGAGGGCTACATAAAGTGATACAGGTAAGGGAGCAGTCAGTTCTATGTAATGGAAGTCAAGGGTATTGTACTTACCTACACTGTCAGGTAGGCACAGTATGCCTCAAAAATGGACACTGATACATTAAGGCATTTCCATGGAGATAAAAAAAAAGACCAGGAGAATTGTGCTAAACCAGTAATGTCACCTAACATTCCTTCTAGATAGTTTTGTTGTGATCTAAATGAATATTTACATACAACTGTTTCTAAACTAAAATTGTTTGTTAAAATGAACACAAAAGTTAAATGCAAGAATAATTTATATTTTCTCAGTAGATCCAAGAGGAAACATTTATTGTCACTAATGCCACGCTTTGATACATTTGCTTATCTAATCTTCATATATTATCTCACTTAATTTTGTAAACATTAGCTTATTGTATAGCCCACTGACAAAATATCTGTTTTAGCAGATGGGGTACAAAGTTTACATAATTTGGCCGAGGTCACAGTAGACCAGGCCATTTAGACCCAGCACAAGCATCCTCTTTCCAGGAAACTGGCCCGTAGTTGGTTTAAGTGCCCTCTCTCTGTACTGTTAGCATATGCACACATTCATTTTAGCATTTGCTTTAATAACGAGGATGTTTACAGTGTGCCAGATACATAGTACCTGTACCTGTGTTACCTCTGTTTAAGTGTTTTGTAGGCATTAGTTCATTTAAGCCTCATAACTGCCCTTTGAAGTAGGTGATATTATTCACAGTATTTTATAAAACAGGAAGCTAAGGTATAGAAAGGTTAAGTAATTACTCAAGGTACAATTAATAAGTGATAAAGCAAGGATTCAAATCCATGCTTTTAACCCCCAGGCTTCATACTATGTACCCTTTCCCTTACACTGAGGGATTCTAGAAGGCATAGCTTACAAGTTGTTGTGTGTGATATCACTCTGTGTTCCTCATAAGAACACAAGAGAATTTTCTTCCTGAGCCACGAGTCATGAAATATTTGGCTACCCTGGAGTAACTGATGTGTTTTCTCTCTTTATAGGCAATGTGAATTATATAACTGCCTGTTTTTCCCTTTTCACTTTGACTGCCAAGAAGCTCTGAGTAAATTTGTTGGCTTGGTGTTTGTAAGTGGGTGGATTGGCTTGCATGTCTGTATTCTGTTGCTTTGAAATTTTAAAAAATAGTTGGGAGAAAAATAATGTAAATTTTTCTTTATTTTCCAAATTGTTGACAATATACAATGATAATTTTTATAATTAGAAAAATAAACTTTGTTCTTAAAAGAATGTTTGCAGCTTCAAATGATTTCTTACGCTTTGACTCTGAATAAGAGCTGGTTTCAGGTTAAGTTGCAAGAGTTAAATATAGAATCCAGCTTCATATAAAACCAAGACATCTATGTGACCTTGAAAGTCCAGATCAATAGAATTGTTCAGACGGATCAAAAAGTATTTTAAGTAGTGTAAAATAGTTGTAGCCCTTCTTGTTTTTATCTTATGTCTAAGTAATTTGAAACCACTTTTAGGTTATTTGGACACATTCTCCCTTGCTTTAGAAATAAGAAACCTTATTATCTTCCTATATGCTGATGATATCTTATTATAATAAACTTCATAGCTGACCTCGTTGCTCACCATTTGTCAGAAAGAATGGATCAAGATCACCTGTTCCAAAACTAAAATAATTTTTTTGGCACATGTCCTCAAATTTAATTGGCTTAGATCCAGTAACTAAATACCAGATTGATTTATTTACTTAAGGGTATGTTTTGCAAGTAATTCTTCCAGGTAGATTTACTGGCCAGCCACTTTACTAAAAGCCATACATTTTATGGAAGCATTAGTCATATTTTCCTATGGTCAAGTGAGCAACTGATCATTCCTTTGAAAAATTTCAGTCCAAATTGTGATCATTCTCCAACAGAGCGTTCTAATGCTAAACGGTCCAGGCAGGTGGGTAAGTACTCTGTACTCAGCCCAGCAGATTTGCCATGTGGTATGAGCATCCAAAGTTGCCAGATTTAAAATCTGTTGACCTCTAAATAATGGTAACCAATGGGAATTTTTTTAAAAGAAAGAAAAACATGAGCTGTCTGTGAGTTGCAGACCTCTTCCTCTATTGGATGGAATTGGATGGTCTTGAACACTTATTTTTTTCTTAGTTTTGAAGAGTTGTTTTTTAAGGAAAATTCTGGATTGCCTGCAGGGGTTCCCTCTATTCACTACCACATGGAGAGGAATGTTCCTATTTAGGTGAGAATCTTAATGGGGTGACTCACTCTTCACAAAAGGCTGTCAGCCCTCTACCATCTGCTGATTAGATTACTGAATTCTAAACAATATATATCTGCCTTAGTCAGCCACACAATGTTAGCTGGTCCGTCAGGACATTGCATACATGACCATATTGTCCTGAGCACACACACAAACCTTCCTCATGCACCACCAGGAGTGTTTTCACGGCTTGTATTTGAGTATTGTGTCTTCTGCATATGTTAAGCAATTCTGAAAGAGACAACTCCACAGAGCCCACCAGTGCATTGTGTGGGCAAACAGGCAGAGCTTCCCCTCTGCCCTCTGAAGATTTGCTGAAAATGAACTGACAATATGCAGATTAGGAGAAAAGGGTATACAAATTTATTAATACGCATAAGCACAGGGGGAATCACAGGAGAATGATTATCCAGTAACAAAATGAGGTCCAGATACTTATATTCCCTTCTTCACAAGAGAAGGAGAGATGGGGGAGATGTGGTAATTTTAAGGGACAGTAAGTTGTTTTTAGGAGGAATAAATGGGCCCAAAGCTCAAGCAATGGTTAGTAAATGATTCTCTTTGGGAATTGAGTAGGATGGGAGAAGGGACAAAGTTTGGACTCTGCATGTGGTATTTTCAGTCTCTTCCTCTGATATGAGGTTTAATCTCTAGTTAATGAAATTTCAGAGAGGGGGATCAAAGGCAATCGTTTTCCTCTTTGGTGGGACCAATTTATAGGTATATAGGGAACTTTAGAGAAGAGCCTCATCCTGAGCTTTAGGAGAGAGAAGATTGGAAATGGGGTGTGGGTGAAGGGGTGTCAGACTTTGAAGCTGCTGCTTTAGTACTTCAAAGTGCAATATATTGGGGTATCATTTTCTAAGCTCCTACAGTATTTACTATAGGATTGTTATTATATACTTGATCACACGGGAATTTTCTTTCAGAGCCAGATATTAAATGCTTGGCTACTCTTGAATAACTGATGTCTTGCTTACGGTAAGTGAATTGTGTAACTGGATATGTGTTCCTTTCGCCTTAGCTCCCATGAAGCTCTGAGTCTAATGTGTGTCTCAATTTTAGTGTCTGAGTAGAAACCTGTGTTCTGTATATCTGCATTCTAATTTGTTTTCTGCTTGTACTGAACCTTATACTTAATTTGGCTTTTCTCCTTCTCTGCTTTATCTATAATTTTCTACATTCTGTTTATATATAATTTCACTAGCCACTTCAAGTTGTTTGTGAAAAAACTAGAAAAATGAATGGTAAATATGCTTATGATGACTATCTTATTCTTGGTCCCTTGCCCTCACTTCAGGCAAGAGTTAAAACTTACACACCTGGCCAGGCACAGTGACTCACACCTGTAATTGCAGCACTTGGGAGGCCAAGGCAGGCAGATCAACTTGAGGCCAAGAGCTTGAGACCAGCCTGGCCAACAGGGTAAAACCCCCTCTCTACTAAAAGTACAAAAATTAGCCAGGCATGATGGTGTGTATCTGTAATCCCAACTACTCGGGAGGCCGAGGCATGAGAATTGTTTGAGCCTGGGAGGCAGATGTTGTAGTGAGCTGAGATTGTGCCACTGCGTTCCAGGCTGGGAGACAGAGCAAGACTTTTCTCAAAAAACAACTTATACACCCTTCTATGCTGATAAGAATACCCCTTGTTTATGAGTTCTCCAGCATTTTACATAAAATAAATAGAGCTAAAACAATGAATTGTCTTTTAATGTTATTGCAACTCTGCAGCATGTCATTCTTTTAACTTTGCTTTTTTTCTCCCCCGCTGAGGGAGATGGAGAGGTGAAGTAATGGTTGACAAGCCTTAAGTGGGAAGCTTCAAGTCCCAGGTTTTCCAATCAAATCATTTTCTCATAATCTCACTCAGTATTCTCTTCTAATAGGCTGGAATTTGAAGGATTAGCTCTCTATATATTTAATCTAAATCCTATTCCTTGTTTTAAACTCTTTTATTTCAAATATTAATGATCCGATAGTATTCACTAGTGTATGCATTTCCACGTACTTTCTTTAACTGAAGGCACATGAAAGATTCTAAAGCAGATTCATTGTTGTCTTAATACATCTTTTATATTTGCTAAGCTGAAGGCAGAAAGGTAGCTGAGTACTATGACTATTCTTAAGCATTGTCATCACCACCAATGTGTCTGATTTAATATTTTAATACTGTAATTATCTTGAGAATCAGTTAAGCTGTTTTGTAAATATAAACATTTCAAATATACTATAAGTTTTGTAGTCCTATTTTTGTATTTTTTGTTTAATATACCCTGAACCAAACCAAGACAAACAACAACAACAAAAATAGCCTAGGCTATTTCCTACTTCAATTTGCATTTACTTGGTTACTTTATGCCAGGCACAGAGGGGATACAGAGATTGAAGATACAGTTTCTAATCTAAAGGAACTAGCAGTCTAGAACTGCACTGTCCAGTATGGCCTTTAGTCACATGCGGCTATTTAATTTTATTTTATTTTATTTAGGTGGTCAATATACCACCTCAGAACATGCCACTTTAGGCTATTTTAATTTAAATAAAAAATTCAGTTTCTTGGTCACACTAGCCACATTTTAAGAAGTCAATAGTGGGCAGGCACTGTGGCTTACGCCTGTAATCCCAGCACTTTGGGAGGCTGAGGCAGGCTGATCACAATGTCAGGAGTTCGAGACCAGCCTGGCCAATATGGGGAAATTCCATCTCTACTAAAAATACAAAAATTAGCCAGGTGTGATGGCACGTGCCTGTAATCCCGGCTACTTGGGAGGCTGAGGCAGGAGAATCACTTGAACCCAGGAGGTGGAGGTTGCAGTGAGCCGAGATTGCGCTATTGCACTCCAGCCTGGGCAACAAGAGTGAAACAACGTCTCAAAAAAAAAAAAAAAAAAAAAAAAAAAGAAGATATAATTGTTATAAATCTCTGTACATCAAGCAGTTTAGTAGCAAACTACGTAAGGCAAAAACTTTTTTAAATTGCAAGGGGATTTTCATAAAACTAATTTTATTAGGAGGCTTTAATATGTGTTTCTTAAAATTTGATGTACCAGATAGACGAATAATAATAACAAGGCTAGGGAGGATTTTAATTAAACCCTCCATGAGCTTGATATAATAGTTTTAAATAGAACTTAGTATCCTATAATAGAAAATACAACGATTCTTGTCCAAGGAACATTCACAAAAATCAATCATATGCTTGTTTACAAAAAAAATTTTAAAACAGTAAATTTCAAAAAGAAGAAATGATACAGTGCATGTTCTCTAACCACAAAGAAATTAGAATTAATATTAAAAAATTGCAAAATATATATTATCTTCTTGAGATAGAGGAAATATAAACTGCAATTATTTTCTTTTAGGTTTAGGGATACATGTAAAGGTTTGTACGTAGGTAAACTCATATCACAGGGGTTTGTTGTACAGATTATTTCATCACCCAGGTATTAAGCCCATCACCCAATAGTTATCTTTTCTGATCCTATTTTTTTAATTATAAAAGAATGGGCACTTTATATATCAAAAGCTGTCTTGTGTAACCAAAACAATTCTCAGAGAAAAATAATAATAAATGAACTTTTGAGACCAGGCGCGGTGGCTCATGCTTGCAATTACAGCACTTTGGGAGGCTGAGGTGGGCGGATTACCTGAAGTCAGGAGTTTTAGATCAGCCTGGCCAACATGGTGAAACCCTGTCTCTACTGAAAACACACGAAAAACAGCCGGGCGCAGTGGCACGCACATGCCTATATCCCAGCTATTTGGGAGGCTGAGGCAGGAGAATCGCTTGAACCTGGGAGGCAGACGTTGCAGCATGAGCTGAGATCGTGCCATTGCACTCCAGCCTGGGCAACAAGAGCAAAACCCCGTCTCAAAAAAAAGAAAAGAAAAAACAGTTCTCCCGTATCTATTGATATGGGAGACCAACATGGAGAAACCCTGTCTCTACTAAAAATAGAAAATTAGCCGGGCGTCGTGGGTGGCGCATGCCTGTAATCCCAGCTACTCAGAAGGCTGAGGCAGGAGAATCGCTTGAACCTGGGAGGAGGAGGTTGCGGCGTGAGCTGAGATCGCGCCATTGCACTCCAGCCTGGGCAACAAGAGTGAAACTCAGTCTCAGAAAAAGAAAGAAAAAGAAAAAGTTCTCCCATATCTATTTATGGAGATATGTACAAGCATGTTCATAGTAGTGTTGCTTCTAATAAGAAAAATATGAAAAGTCTTTAATATCTCGAAACAGAAGAATGAATAAATCGTGGTATTTTACAAAATAAAACAGTATACAACAGGGAATATGAATTAACTAGCATATACACATCAACACAGATTAACTTCAGTATAATGTTGAGTTTAAGAAGCAAGCCGGGCCGGACGTGGTGGCTCACGTCTGTAATCCCAGCACTTTGGGAGGCCGAAGCGGGTGGATCGCAAGGTCAAGAGGTCGAGACCATCCTGGCCAACATGGTGAAACCCCGTCTCTACTAAAAATACCAAAAAAAAAAATTAGCCGGGCGTTGGCAGGCGCCTGTAGTCCCAGCTACTCGGGAGGCTGAGGTGGAAGAATCATTGAACCCAGGAGGCGGAGGTTGCAGTGAGCCAAGACTGCGCCACTGTGCTCCAGCCTGGCAACAGAGCAAGACTCCGTCTCAAAAAAAAAAAAAAAAAAAAGAAGAAGAAGAAGCAGCAAGCTGTATATTTTTGCATACTTTTTTTTTTTTTTTGAGATGGAGTCTTGCTCTGTCGCTATGCTGGAGCACAGTGGCGCAATTTCGGCTCACTGCAACCTCCGCCTCCTGGGTTCAAGCGATTCTTCCACCTCAGCCTTCCGAGTGTCTGGGACTACAGGCACGTGCCACCACGCCCGGCTAATTTTTTTTTTTCTTTTTTTTTTTTTTTTTTTAGTAGAGACGGGGTTTCACCATGTTGGCCAGGATAGTCTCGATCTCTTGCCGTAGTGATCCACCCGCCTCGGCCTCCCTAAGTGCTGAGATTACAGGCGCAAGCCACCGTCCCTGGCCACATACGTTTTTTAAAAAGCAAAATAACATTAGATATTGCTAAGAACAGAACACTCTTCCACTCTTCATCTTGCTCCTAACCAAAAGTGTTCCTCTTGGCTGTGCGCTGTGGCTCATGCCTATAATCAGAGCACTTCGGGAGGCTGAGGTGGGCTGATCACTTGAGTCCAGGAGTTTGAGACCAGCCTGGGCAATATGGTGAAACCCTACTTTTACTAATAAGACAAAACATTAGCCAGGTATGGTGGCATGTGCCTGTACTCTCAAATACTTACGAGGCTGAGGTGGGAGGATCACCCGAATTTGGGAAGCCAAGACTGCAGTGAGCTGAGATTACCTGCGGCAGGAAACTGAGATTACACCACTGCACTCCCGCCTGGGTGACAAGAGTGAGACCCTGTCTCAAAAAACAAAACAAAATGAAAGTGTTTCTCTTACTCATTTTTCCCCCCATTTATAATTGTTTCCTTTTAAAAACAAAGTTTTTTTTTTTTTTTTTTTTTTTTTGAGACAGGGTCTCACTCTGTCACCCAAACTGGACTGTTGTGGTGTAATCTCAGCTCACCGCAACCTCCATCTCTGAGGCTCAAGTGATTCTCCTGCCTTAGCCTTCCGAGTAGCTGGGATTACAGGTGTGCACCACTGCCATCCGGCTAATTCTTGTAATTTTAGTAGAGACAGGGTTTCACCATGTTGGCCGTGCTGGTCTTGAACTCCTGACCTCAAATGATCCACCCACCTTGGCCTCCCAAAGTGCTGGGATTACAAGCGTGAGCCACCACACCTGGTTAACCTTTTGTTTTTAATTGAAGTCTAACATATATACAGTAAAATGTACAAATAATTATTATGCAGCTTATTGGATTTTCACAAAGCAAGCACAGGTCAATAAATAGAACATAGCCAGCACCTCAGACAGCCCTATTATTATTATTTTTATTTTTACTTGTTGAGACAGGGTCTTGCTATGTCACCCAGGCTGGAGTGCATTGATGTGATCATGGCACTGCAGGCTTAACCTCTCAGGCCCAGGTAATTCTCCCATTGCGGCCTCCCAAGTAGCTAGGACCACAGGCATGCGCCACTGAGCCCAGCTAATTTTTAAATTTTTTTGTAGAGATGAGGTCTCACTTTGTTTCCCAGGCCAGTCTCCAGCTCCTGGGCTCAAGGGATTCTCCTGCCTTGGCCTTCCAAAGTGCTGAGATTACAGGCATGAGCCACTGCACCTGGCCTTACCAGGTTGCCCCTATGATACTGAAGAAAAGGATTTTGTCTAATTGTTGGAGGAGATTCATTCTCTCTGTGTCTCCTGCCAGATGAAAATCAAGAAGCATCTAGTCCTAGTTGTAACTAACACCCATCCTCAAACCAAGGGGAATACCAGCTGTAGAATGTAAAAAAAACAATACTGGAGTTCAGCGTAAAGAGACAGAAAGAGCCTGACACCTTTTGATGACATTATTGTTTAAACTGTGTTAACGAAAACTGAAATGTACTTTCCCTCTGTACCCCAATTACATGAGCTTTTAATTTCTTCATTATTAAATCTGATTTAATCGATTTTTCTGTTTCTTGTAGCCAAAAGCATTCAATCTGATACAAACAGGTTAAAATCTATCATTATTTTATTTCAATGATTAAGACAAAACTTGAAATAGCTAACATGTCTTTCTTTTTAATTTTATTCAAAATTCACCAAGCCAAATATTATTTTCTTTCACTTGATGACTATTATTAGAGAAATAATAATAGATAATGCTGTTTATTACATGCCTGAAACTCTTTTAAGCATTTTTACATCTATTAACTAATTTCACGTCTTCAACAATCCCATGAGATATAGGATATTATTAATCACCATTATACAGATGAGGTTTAACCCCACCCCATTTCAAGAAAGGAAAATATGAGAATACTCTAGTATATTACAGTCAGTATCCACTAGCCACCAACTGTGGCTGCTGAGCACTTGAAATGAAATGTGGTCTAATTGTAGGGCCATACACAGAGGATTTCAAAGACTTTGTACAAATAAAAGAATATAAAATATCTCATTAATAAGTATATCATGTTGACTATTGAATATGTATATAAATGCTCAATATATATATGTATATAATCTTTGTTTTTGAGACAGAATCTTGCTCTGTTGCCCAGGCTTGAGTGCAGTGGTGCGATCTTGGCTCACTGCAACCTCCACCTCCCGGGTTCAAGCAATTCTCCTGCCTCAGCCTCCCGAGTAGCTGGGATTACAGGAATGCACCAGGACAGCCAACTAATTTTTGTGTTTTCAGTAGAGACGGAGTTTCACCATGTTGGCCAGACTGGTCTTGACCTCCTGACCTCAGTGATCTGCCCGTCTCGGCCTCCCAAAGTGCTGGGATTATAGCTGTGCCTGGCCTGTTGAAAATATTTTTATATATTCTGTTAAAGCATGTTAAATTAATTTTACTTTTTTCTTTTTAAGAGCCAGGGTCTCATCAGGCCTCCCAGCTGAAGTACAGTGGCACAATCATAGCTCACTGTGACCTTGACCTCTTGGGCTCCAGTGATCCTCCCACCTCAGGCTCCTCCCATAGCTGGGACTACAGGTGTGCACCACCACTTCTGGATAATTTTTTTTTTTTTTTTAATTTTTATGTAGAGACAAGGTCTTGCTATGTTGCCTATGCTGGTCACAAACTCTCAGCCTCAAGTGATCCTCTCACCGTGGCCTCTCAGAGTGCTGGGATTACAGGCAGGAGCCACCACACTCGGTCTACTTGTTTCTTTTTGTATTTTTATCTGGCTGCTAGAAAAGATGTTTAATTCTACATGTGGTTTGTGTTACCTTTCTATTGGACTGCGCTACTCAGTGTGGCGGTTCTCACAGTGTGGCGGTCTCTCTCACAGTGTGGCGGTTCTCACAGTGTGGTCTGGACCAGCAACATCAGCATCAATTAGGAACTAGTTGGAAATGCAAGTTTCTACTAAATCAGAAACTCTGAATTAGAGATCTACTGAATCATGCCTGCTGAATCAGAAACTCTTGGGGTGAGACCCAGGAATCTGTGTTTTAACAAGCCCTTCCTGGGATTCTTTTTTTTTTTCTAACAACTGTGAGATGTAAGTCGCCTGTTTAAAATGTACAGCTTAGTGGTTTTTAGTATTTCACAGAGTTGTGCAAACCATAACCACAGAAAGCAATCTCATTCCTGCTGTCAGTAATTCCTCATCCCCCAAACCACCATCCCCAGCCCCAGGCAACACCTAATCTGCTTTCTATCTCTACAGATTTTTCTATTCTAGACATTTCATAGAAATGGAATCATACACCATGCAGTCCTCTGTGGCATCTTTCACTAAGCATAATGTTTTTCTCTGTAAATTCTGATATGCTAAAATCTGAGAACTGCTGTCCTAGGGTAGAAATGGAAAGGAAGTAGTCAGAGAGAGCGTGAAAAACCAACAGTATGAAGAAGAGGAATGTCCTCAGTCATGAGATAGAGAAAAGCAATGACACCAGAAGGACATTAATAGCAAAAGGTGAAAGGCAGTTTTTTCCACGTGGGAAAATAAGTTACCAGCTTCGTCCCAACGTCCAGGAAGACTAACACTGAGGCCAAATATAACTGCATATTATATTTATGTTTTGATCTGACTATATTATAGCTTTAATCTTTTTATCTCCTTAAATAATGATCAAACATGATAGTTAAAGCCATGAAAGTAGGTGAGACTGTCCAAGGAGGAAGATATTACAGAAAAGAAAAGGCTATTGCTGAGGATAGAATATTGGGGGAATGTCTTCCTTTCCTATGCTGCAGTTTTCAAAATGGTTCATACCCACTTCCTCCCTTGAATCTAGCCATAACCCTGCTAGGAAGTAAAATGAATATCGCTATCTGGACTCCATAGTTGAGACGTGATTCCTCACAGGAATGTAATTTGCTCAGGGTGTCATGTTGAGTGATTGAGTCCAGGTTTCTTCTCTACTCAGTATTACCTGTATTCAAAGGGGAGTGGAAGAAATGGAGACAGAAGGGACAATCAGGAAGGAAGGATCAGAACGAGCTGCGAACAGTTTCATGGAAGCAAAGGAAGGAGTGTTTCAAGGAAGGCCATCTCATTTGTTCCACTGAATTTAAAAAAATATATTCTTTTTTTTTTTTTTTTTTTTTTTATGGTTTGTTGTTAGATCTGTGTGGTACACTTTGTGGCACACAGCTCAGTACTCATGCCAGGCCTCCAGACAGATCCCAGCCAGCAAGGGCTTCCTGCCTCAAGAGGCCAGAGCAGACTGCCTGGGAACAGGGTGTGCAGTTGGACATGTGGGGGTGCTTGTTGAGTTGTTGCTCTCTGGGTGGAGTTTGGGGATCTTCTAAGCCAAAGCATGGAGTGAAAAGGGCCAGGCCCTCACAAGGGAATGTTCACTGCCACTCCTCACACTTACCATCTCAGACTCAAGATCCCTGCTGGGGGAGAAGTGGCTGAAGACAGGCAGTCCCTCAGCTCCTCTAGAAGTTTAAAAAATATCCCAGCCTGAGGCCAGGCGTGGTGGCTCATGCCTGTAATCCCCAGCACCCTGGGAGGCTGAGGCGGGCAGATCACAAGGTCAGGAGATCGAGACTATCCTGGCTAACACAGTGAAACCCCATCTCTATTAAAAATGCAAAAAATTAGCCAGGCATGGTGGCACGCGCGCTGTAGTCCCAACTACTCAGGAGACTGAAGCAGGAGAATCGCTTGAACCCAGGAGGCGGAGGTAGCAGAAGCTGAGATCGAGTCACTGCACTCTAGCCTGGGCAACAGAGTGAGACTCTATCTCAAAAAAAAAAAAAAAAAAAAAAGAAAAGAAAAGAAAATATAGTGGAATGCCACCATATCTACATTAAATACAATAGAGCAAACACTTACAGAGAGCTTACCCTGGATAGGAACTGTTTTGAGTGCTTTATAAATATATATTTTTTTTCTTAGTACTATATAGTATGGTTTTGTGAATATCAACTTCTTTTTTTTTTTTTTTTAGAAAAAAAAAAAGAGAAGGAAGAAAAAAAAGAATGAAATAAAGAGAAAAAGAAGAAGAAAAGAAAAAAAAAAGGGGAGAGAGAACGGGAATCTTGCTATTGCCCAGGCTAGAATGCAAGTCTACAAATGGATATTAAAAGCTTTTTTTAATACTAATAATTGTGTTATACAATGGAGACAGGAAGGAATAAGGGAGGAAAATAACAAAACAAAACAGCCAACCAATATTTCATTTAAACCTATGAATGCTATGCAATTGCTAGGGAGTGATTTACTCCCAACCATGTGGTCACTTTTAGAATAAATGTGATGTGTTACTGAAAAAAAAAAAATGTATATTTTGTGGATTTGGAGTAGAGAGTTCTGTAAATGTTTATTAAGTTTACTTGTTTGAGGTTTGAGTTCAAGTCCCGGGTATCCTTCTTAACCTTCTGTCTCATTAATTTGTCCAATATTGACAATGTAATGTTAAAGTCTCCCACTATTGTTGTGTGGGAGTCCAAGTCTCTTTGTAAGTCACCAAGAAGTTGCCCTATGTATCTGGGGTGCTCCTATATTGGGGTGCGCATAGACTTAGGGTCGTTAGCTCTTCCCGTTACATTGATCCCTCTACCATTATACAATGTCCTTCTTATCTCTTTTGGTTTCTATTACTTTAAAGTCTATTTTATCAGAGATGAGAATTGCAACTACTGCTTTTTTTTTTTTTTTTTTGCTCTCCATTTGGTTGGCAAATCTTCCTCCATCCCTTTGTTTTGAGTCTCTGTATATCCTTGCATGTAAGATGGATCTGGATGCAGCTTACTGATGGGTCCTTTGAAGTGGCTGATACTGGTCGTTCCCCTCTATACATAGTGCCTCCTTCAGAAGCTCTTGTAAAGCAGGCCTGGTGGTAATGAAATCTCTGAGTACTTGCTTGTTTGCCAAAAATTTTATTTTTCCTTCGCTTATGAAACTTAGTTTGGCTGGATGTGAAATTCTGGGTTGAAAGTTCTTTTCTTTAAGGATGTTGAATATTGGCCCCCACTCTCTTCTGGCTTGTAGGGTTTCTGCTGAGAGATCAGCTGTGAGTCTGATAGGCTTCCCCCTTGTGGGTAACCTGACCTTTCTCTCTGGCCGCCCGTAGTATTTTCTCCTTCGTTTCAACCCTGATGAATCTAATGATTATGTGCCTTGGGGTTGCTCTTTTTGAGGAATATCTTTGTGGTGTTCTCTGTATTACCTGGAGTTGAGTATTGTCTTGCCTTGCTAGGTTAGGAAAGTTTTCCTGGATAATATCCTGAAAAATATTTTCCAGCTTGGATTCATTCTCTTTGTCACATTCAGGTACACCTATCAAACGTAGATTAGGTCTTTTCACATAGTCCCATATTTCTTGGAGACTTTGCTCATTCCTTTTTACCCTTTTTTCTCTAATCTTGTCTTCTCGTTTTGTTTCGTTAAGTTGGTCTTCGACCTCTGAAATCCTTTCTTCTGCTTGATCAATTCGACTGTTAAAACTTGTGCATACTTCTCAGAAGTTCTCATATTGTGTTTTTCAGCTCCATTAATTCACTTATATTCCTCTTTAAATTGTCCATTCTCATGAACATTTTCGTGAAACCTTTTTTCAAGGTTCTTAGTTTCCTTGCATTGGGCTAGAACGTGTTTTTTTAGCTCACAGAAGTTTCTCATTATCCACCTTCTGAAGCCTGATTCTGTTGATTCCTCACATTCATTTTCTATCAGGCCTTGTTCAATTGGTGATGAGGCACTGCAATCCTCTGTAGGAGGAGAGGCATTCTAATTTCGGGGTGTTTTCAGCCTTTTTGCGCTGGTTTCTTCCCAATCTTTGTGGATTTATCCACCTGTCGTCTGTGTAATTGCTGATTTTCAAATTAAGTCTCTGAGTAGACGTCCAGCTTGTTGGTGATAAAGTTTTTTCTATTTCTTAATTTTCCTGTGGCGGAGTGCCCCTCACCCACAGAGCTGGACCTTCCCGGGTTTAGCTGTACTTGCTGCGAAACTCTCAATCTTCAGCAGTTCCAACTGCTGTTTTTATTTTTTTTTTATTGTGGGAGGCGGGTACCAGCCTTCCCCTGCGGCGACCCACTACGACGGCTGAAACAGCGGCGTTAAGATTCGTGGCGCTTTTCTGCCCGGGAGTCTCCCCGGTCTGGTTCCCTCACTTCAGTCCGCTTTTTAATCAGCTAAATGGGAGACTCTGCCTTCCCCGGAGCTCCAACGCCAACCAAAAGGGCACTCAGTCCCGTATACTCCGGACTGAGAACCGCCGCGTAGGGCGCCTGCAAAACGGCCCGCGCCCTCCAAAATGGTCGCACTGGCGACCCGTGGGGCTCCTCTGCCAAGAATCTCTTGGTCCGTGGTCTATGAAAATTCGTCTGAAAATGTGGCTTCCACTCACTCTCTGCGCTTTCAGTGGGAGCTACAATCCTGAGCTGCTGCTAATCGGCCATCTTGGATCTCTCAAAAAATATATTCTTTTAATGAAAACAGTGTGTTCTTTATTGAGTGACCAATCATACTTTGCAGTAAAGGGGTATCCATGTGAACAACCTGGGAAGAACATGCTTTGTCTTGGTTCTAACCTACAAAGTGTTCCTCTTGGCACTCTCGTTTTAACTGAAGTCTAACAGACATAGAATGAGGTACACAAATAACCATATAGCTTGTTGGATTTTTGCAATACAGATCAAGAAATAGAACATTACCATCACTCCAGAAAACTCCTATTCTCTCTCTCTCAGTGACTATCTTCCCCTCTTCCCCAAAAATAACCATTTTCCTGACTTCTAATATAATGGATTATTTTGAGAAGAGGGCATGCCAGAGTGAATGGTCTGTGTATGACCAGAAAACCTATCAGTTGAGTGTGCCCCACAGAAATGCCTGTAATACATTCCATTTACCAAAACAATAAAGAGTGCTGGTGATGACACTGGTGTCGTTGAAAACTCAGTGGTCGCTCTGTACTCTGTAGAGCTGATGGTAAAACATGCTGTTGCAGAACTGAGCCGCCTGACAATAATGGGGATGAAAGGTCTCATAATAATAGAGATCATGCACTTAGCCTTCAGAAACAAGGTGGGTGCAATTATCGTAATGAGCAGTGAGGTCAGGGTGACAGTGGTGAGGAGAGGAGGATCATCTGGAGAGAGCTATGGAGAAGATTAATAGAATATGGACTCCCTAGAAGGAAAATAGATGGGCAGCAAACAAAAGTGTTGCTCAATCTATTAACGTACTTAAAAGAATTTATGTCAAGCAGAACAAAAAAAAATGTATTAATCTATACAATCAAAAGAAATCAAAGATAATGAAAAAATCTCTGGCTATATAATTGGAACACACTTTATATTTGACAGAATGCCCACATTATTTCCTTGGACTGTGGGGTAAGAGCTATCCTAGTGGGGTAGGTCATGTAGAAATTTCTGCAACATACCCCACTCTGGCCAAAATAATAAATAAAAAAACAATATCACATCCTGGGAGGAGTGGCAAAACTTTATGCCAGCCTTAAAGATCTAAGGGATGCAAGGATGGTGAACCCCATCTTGTCTCCATATAATTTAGCAGTCTGGCCTATATAAACACCAAGTCCTTCCTGTAGGATAGCTGTGTTCTAACATAAGTTCAACAAGCAGTAGCCCAATTATGGATGCTCTACCAGATGTGGAATCTTTGTTCAGGCAGATTAACACAGCTTCAGTTAGACAGTATGAAGCCATTTTGATCTGGATGTATTTTTCCAGAGGACTAGATGCAAGTTTGCATTTTCATGGGATGGACAAGATAATACATTTACTATCTTGTTCTAAGGCTATGGTGACTTTCACCCTGTGTCATAGTTTGAAGTGAGCTGGACCACCTGGACATTCTGTAGAACACCACATTAGTTTACTTTATCAATGACACTATGTTCACTGAACTGGATGAGCAAGAAATGGCAAATATATTTAAGGTCTTTGTAAGACACAGGAACTCCAAAAAGCATGAATAAACCATATAAAGATTCAGGAGCCCAACATATCACTGATGTTTTTAGGAATTCCAGGGTCTGTGGTATGACAGGTCATCCACTCCAAAGCAGAGGACAGGCTGGGCACAGTGGCTCACACCTGTAATCCCAAAACTTTGGGAGGCTAAGGTGGGCAGATTGCTTGAGCCCAGGAGTTTAAGACCAGCCTGGGCAACATGGTGAGACCCCGCCTCTTCAAAAAATACAAAAATTAGCCGGGTGTGGTGGCGTGCACCTGTAGTCCCAGTTACTTGGGAGGCTGAGCTGGGAGGATCACTTGAGCCTGTGAGATCAAGGCTGCAGTGAGCCATGATTGCACCACGGCACTCCAGCCTGGGTGACAGAATGAGACCCTGTCTCAAAAACAAACTAACAAAAAACAACAATAACCGAAAAACCAAAGCACAACATCAGGAAAGCCTCTTTGGACTATGAGGGGGAGCATATCTCATACTTGCGAATATTGCCCGGACTCATTTATTGAGTACCTCACAAGGCTGCCAGCTGAGCTGAGCCCAAAGTAGGAACAGGCAGTGCAGCAGGTAAGAGCAGCAGCCCCACTTCTTCCTAAGGATTAGGATCACTTACTTCTGCCAGAATGGTGATTATTCTTTTTGCCTGAAGTAGAAGGGCAGCAATCATAGCTTAAAAATTAATAGTACTCATCATATTGGTTCCTGTTGGGAACCAGGACATCTAGACAAGCAGAGCCCAGAGTTGTGGGGCTGGGAAGCACAAAGGCCCTGAGTAGATAACTAGGGGCAATGGTGATAAGGGGGGCTACTCATATTTCTAAACCCATGTATAATACCTGTTGGGAATACAGCACTAATCATGATCATTTATTTAGGGTATTTAATGTGTCCTGGAAGATAGCACCTCATCATCACAGAGTATGGTCTCCACGATGGCACCTTGACTGTACCTTGAAAAGACCAGCAGCTTCTGGGTAGTGCAGCATGTGGTAGGCCCAGTAGATCCCATGGTCATGTACCCTTTACTATTAAGTTGGTGCAAAAGTAATTGCAGTTTTTTCCATTGAAAGTAATGACAAAAAACGTGATTACCTTTGCAACAACCTCATACATCTTTTTGTAAAATAGGTCTCTCAGTCTAATGAGACATTATGTAAATCTTGTGTTGCTAAATCAAACACTCTCTAGGCCCTTGGACACTCATGCTGGCTGAGGTCCTGTGATCAGAAAGGTGAGCACAGACCCAGAATACATGCTGATTCCAGTCAAGATGCATTACTGCTCCTAACAGATGGAGATGGCTTAATGAAATCAACTTGCCACCAAGTAGCTGATTGTTTTCCTCAAGGTACGGTGTCATATCAGGGGCTCAGCACTGGTCTCTGCTGCTGACAAGTTGGTAGAGTTAAGTGGCAGTAGCTACATCAGCTTGGAAAGTGAGAGCCTAATGCTATGGAACCCATGAATGGCTTTCATCTCTGCCACTGAGACCAGTCCATCTGTGTTGTCCAAAACCGATGGCTTATGACAGAGGCTGGCTGGTATAAACTTGGTTGTTTAATGCATCTTCTATGGTAGATGAACAATGGAGCAGTTAGTAAGTAATATGCTTAGCATTCCTTGGTCTTGGTATCCACGTAGGTCATGGTATTCCTATGCTCAATTTTGATAGCAAATGGACAAATGTAGGAACCCTGGCTTGCCTCAGAGAGATATGGTGACCACAGGCTCAACCCTCCAGAAATGACAGTCTGGGTCACTCCATCAGGTGAGCTACACAGACTAGGGTAGATGTTAGCCGAGGATGAAGAGAATCTACAGTGGCAGTAGAAGAGAGAGATGATGAGTATTAGTTGTGGTCACAAAATAGCTGCAGAAGTAGGATCAGTAGTTAATTCCACTTAATCTTTCTCTTATAGTAAGTTTCTCTAGAAAAAAAGACCAATCAGAATCCTAGAGGAATGGCTTCCAAATAGATGAAATTTATTATATAAAGGGAGGATCTGAGTGGTACAAGGGGTACACTTACTGTTGGCTGTGGTGAGCTTCCCAGATCCCTGTTTCAGGACCAAGATACCCATTCCTCCAACTACTGGGAGTGTTGCCTGCTGATAGCTTATAACTGAGTCTTTTCCCAGGAATTTTCCCTGGTAGAAGGGAGCTGCATCATCCAAAGTTAAGTTCCCTTGCTTGCATCCAATGACTGGTTAGTGTAGGGGTACAAAGGCCAAGGATGGTCCCCTTGCCTCAAACTGTAGTCTCTCTAAAAGGCCACTGGGATTGGCTGAGGCCTCTGATGCAATTGCATTACAGTTAAATATTTCCTGCTCAATTGTGCTTTATTTCCTTGCAGGTGTTGTTCCTGAAAGCACTCCCTCATAAAACATCTGCATGTGAATCTCCATCTTGAAGCCGTTTTCTGGGAACCTGCCTATGGCATTGTCCTTTACCTATATCTCTGTAGTGCTACCTTTGTTTTAATTAAATTAAATTAATTAATTTTGAGACAGGATCTCACTCTCTCACCCAGATGCAGTGTCATGATCTGGGCTCACTGCAACCTGCACCTCCCAAGTTCAAGCGATTCTCGAACCTTAGCCTTCCGAGTAGCTGAGAATCCAGGCGTGTGTCACCACTCCAGCTAATTTTTGTATTTTTAGTGGAGATGGTTTCACCATGTTGGCCAGGCAGGTCTCAAACGCCTGGCTTCAAGTGATCCACCCGCCTTAGCCTCCCAAAATGCTGGGATTACAGGCTGCCACGCCGGCCTGCTTTGTTTTAAATCTTTGTTGTACATAGATTACATGAAGGTCTGTTCCTAGACTTTCTATTCTGTCCCTTTGATTTGTCAATACCACCCTGCCTTAATTATTATAATGTCACAAGTCTTGATGTCTGGCAGAGAAAGTTATCCAATTTGCTTGATCAGTTCCAATTTGCAGATCAGATGTGATCCAAATTTGCTTTGATCAGACCAAAAGGACTATTTTGGTCCTTTGCATTTCCATATACACTTTAGAATCAGCTTGTTAATTTCCATAAAAATTTTTCTGTAAGTTTGATTGGAATTTCATTCAGTCTGAAGATAGATTTCAGAAGAATTTACTTCTTGTTAACTTCCAATTCATAAAAATGGTATATCCATCCATTCCTTTATGTCTTCAATTTCTGTCATTACAGTTTTACAGTTCTGTGGTTTATAGAGGTCTTGCATATCCTGTTAGATTTATTCCTAGGTATTTGATGTTTAGATATTGTTTTAAATAAATTTTTTTTGAGACAGAGTCTCACTGTGTTGCCTAGGCTGGAGTACAATGGTGCAATCTTAGCTCACTGCAACCTCCGCCTCCTGGGTTCAAGAGATTCTCCTGCGTCAGCCTCCTGAGTGGTTGGGATTATAGACACATGCCACCACACCTGGTTAATTTTTGTATTTTTAGTAGAGATGGGGTTTCACTATGTTGGCCAGCTGGTCTCAAACTCCTGACCTCAAGTGATCCACCTGCCTTGGCCTCCCAAAGTGCTGGCATTATAGGTGTGAGCCACCGTGCCTGGCCATAAAATTATTATTTATTTTTTTTTATTTTGAGAGGGAGTCTAGCTCTGTTGCCCAGGCTGGAGTGCAGTGGTGCCATCTCGGCTCACTGCAACCTCCAGCTCCTGAGTTGAAGCGATTCTCCTATCTCAGCCTCCCATGTAGCTGGGATTACAGGCATGTGCCACCATGCCCAGCTAAGTTTTGTATTTTTAGTAGAGATGGGGTTTCACCATGTTGGCCAGTCTGGTCTCGAACTCCAGACCTCAGGTGATCCTCCCAAAGTGCTGGGATTACCCATGTGAGCTACTGCACCTGGCCAGAAATTATTTTTAAAATGTTATTGCCTAATTGCTTACCATTGTTTTATTGAAATGCAATAGATTTTTGGCCAGAGCGGTGACTTATGCCTGTAATCCCAGCACTTCGGGGAGGCCAAGGCTGGACAGATCATCTGAAGTCAGGAGTTCGAGACCAGCCTGGCCAAAATGGCAAAACCCTGTTTCTACTAAAAATACAAAAATTAGCCAGGCATGGTGGCATGTGACTGTAGTCCCAGTTACTTGGGAGGCTGAGGCAGAATTGCTCAAACCTGGGAGGCGTGGTTGCAGTGAGCCAAGATCATGCCATTGCACTCCAGACTGGGCAACAGAAAAAGACTCCGTCTCAAGAGAAAAAAAGAAGAAATGCAACAGATTTTTATATATTGAGTCTATATCCAGCAATCTTGCTAAATTCACTTATTCATTCCTCATCCTCTGGTCTCCAGTCTATTAACAACCATCATATTGAGGTAGATTTCTGGAAGCAGATTCTGGAATCTTATTGAACAAGGACAGCAGGTAGAAATGAAATGCTGAGAATGTGGGAGAATATGTTTACAGTGGAACAAAGTTTCCATGGGGTATGCTGAGAGGAACAAACAGGAAATGGAGGGGAAAACAACAGAGCAAGGAGATGTTTCTTAATGTTAAAGCAATACATAGAAGAGGAGCTATCAAGAATAGACTTCAGCTGGGCACGGTGGTACACACCTGTAGTTCCAGCTACTCAGGAGGCTGAGGCAGAGGATCGTTTAAAGCCAGGCTGTAGTGCACTGTGATTGCACCTGTGAACAGCCACTGCAATTCATCTGAGGCAACCTAGCAAGACTCTGTCTCATTAAAAAAAAAAAAAAAAGGAGATTTCCATTATGCCATTTTTGGAAAGGGAATGGGACTAACTGAAGGACACATTTTAATGATGTTGGGTGGGTCTGCGGGTGAAAGGATGAGGGATATCAGGAGGGCTGCTGAATAGATGATTTTAAAGTGAGTTTGTAGAGTGGAACCCACAAAACTATAGAAAATGTTGATACTCAGTGCAGTTTTTCTAGTGTGGTACATACAAGCATCAGCATCACCTGGGAACTTGTTAGAAATTCGAATTCTAGAGCCCATCCCAGAGCCACAGAATCAGAGTGGGGCCCCGACACCTGTATTTAGGCACACCCTCCAGGGGATTCTGATGCATGCCAAATTTTGAGAACTGTAGATTTAGGAGTAAACGCCTCAAACTAGTCCTTCAGGTGCTATAACTTGCCACTAACAGCCTCATGAAGAGTCCCAAATAGGGTAGTTAGTATTGCTTTTAAACCTACTTTGTTCTTGTTTATACTTTGCGGATGTGTCTTTGTTTTACGCGGTTTGCTTCTGTAGATTATGATATTCTCAGTATAGAATCCATGTCTCGTACTTGCAGCCCTCTGGCTCTATAATAACATTTCATGTGATTGTGTGCTCTCGATCATGCTGTGCATACCCCACTAAGTCCTTTATCCTATTATTCACAGGACAGGATATTTTAAAATATTTTCTCCCTGCATTTCTCTGTAACACAAGTCCCATCCCCATTCAGGCAGCTAGACCATGGTTCCAAGGACATTACCAAAGGTAAAAAAAAAAGGCCTTTGAATTCCAAAAATCTGAATCTAAACCTTCAAGCTCTGAGTTGTAGGGAGGTGAGTCAGTGGGTAGAGCCCCTAGGTCCAATGAGTTCCTATGAAGAGATGCTACCTTCCTCTGCACCTGTGGTTTAAAATAAGAGAAATCATGGAGTCCGGAGACATAAGTGTCTGGGGATCTAAAAGGAGGGGGTGGTCAGGAGCAGTGGCTCATGACTGTAATACCAGCACTTTGGGAGGCTGAGGTTGGAGGATCACGTGAACCCAGGAGTCCAGGACCGACCTGGACAACACAGTGAGACCTCGTCTCTACAAAAAAAAAAAATTTAAAAATTAACCAAGCATGGTGGCACACACCTGTAGTCCCAGCTACTTGGGAAGCTGGGGTAGAAGGATCACTTAAGTCTAGGAATTTGAGGCTGCAGTCAGCTAAGGTGATGCCACTGCACTCCAACCCTGGGTGACAGAGTGAGACCGTATCTCTAAAAATAAATAGATACATAAATAAAAATAAAAGAAGAGGGGCCTCGTATTTGACTTCCCAGGTAGAACCCTTGGAACTCAGCAAGATCCCTGAGAATGGCTATGAAATGTGTCTGTTAAGCAGGACTTTTTATAAATCTCATAAGAGTTAGTTTCCCATGGTCTTGTTTGCTGTTAGAGCAACTGATTCAGTGCTCTGTGGGTAAATGCTGTAGAGAAGAAATCTAAGCCCCAAAGATTTCTCTGTATGCTGACATAGCATGGAAATAGCAGAATCAAATAGCAAGGGAGACTTGAGATAATCTCAACAATAAGAATGAATGATGATATAACAGCAATCTATATAGACTTACAACAAAGGACCAAGTGGGATATTTGACATTTTGGCAAATGCCCATAGAAGCGGTCACCTTTGGAAGACTAGATGCTCATCTCCCTCCAACCATCTAGACGTTACAGGAATTTAAGACTTTAAATTAAGGCTGGGCACAGTGGCTCATGTCTGCCATCCCAGCAGTTTGGGAGGCCGAGGCAGAAAGATCACCTGAGGTCAGGAGTTCAAGACCAGCCTGGCCAACACGGTGAAACCCCGTCTCTACTAAAAATACAAAAATTAGCCAGGTGTGGTGGCACACCCCTGTAATCCCAGCTACTGGGAGGCTGAGGTGGGAGAATTGCTTGAACCCAGAAAGCGGAGGCTGCAGTGAGCCAAGATTGCACCACTACACTCCAGCAGCCTGGGCAGCAGAGCGAGACCCTGTCTCAAACAAACAAACAAACAAACAAACAAAACTTTACCCAAAAGAAAAGCAGCAGGAGAAATCCTGACTTTCTTGAGATTCAGTTTCTAACCTCTCAGAAAATGGGGAGGGGGATGCTTTAAAATTAGAATTAGAATAAAATAAAGAAAAAATTCCACTGGTTACATTCTTGTGTTTCTGGATTATATACATAAAACCCTTACATTTATTACCAAAAATAACAAGAGTTTTACTATATTTAAAGAGTGGAAAGAAAAAAAATCGTATTTTGGACATAAATGTGCTTCTCTGCTGATACTAGGGACTTTTAAAAGAGTCTACCACAGTGCTTCTCAGACCTTATTGTGCATACAGATCGCCTGGGGATCCTTTGAAAATACAAATTCTGATTCAGAGGTCTGAGATGGAGCCTGAAATTCTTAATTTTTCACCAGCTCCCAGGTGATGCCAATGTGGCTGGTATAGGGGCCACCCTTGGAGTAGCAAGGCTGTTCAAAATACTGATAAGGTAACTATACTGTGCTGTTTTTCAACATGCACTGGCTACATTTTCTTAAATAAACACAGGGTGGTATTTGTGCCAAATTATATCATAGGTTTATGGTACAATTTTAGACTACAGTTTTAAAATACATAATGAATATAAGCAACAAAGAAAGTTCCTTCAGAATCAGCTAAGAGAAGGCAGTGTAGATAAAAATACAATGCTAACTTCCTTCATGGGCTTTTACTTACCTGTGCCAACTTAAAAATAAAACTAACTAAACATTATTATTAAATGATTAAAGAAAGTTTGAATGTCACTAAATTGAACTGATCATTTTGAATTATGTCATTTTAACCATACACAGTTTTGAATACGTTAATATATAAAAGTTATACTTTCAATCTTGAACCAATCTTGGATATGCTACCATCCTCAATAGAAGCTTGGGTAGCAGACAACACATGTTTGTTAAAATACCTCATTTTATGCAAAAGGTAAAAAAGTAAATGTTAGCAAATTAAGCAATATTACTTAATTAGTCCATATTATAAAAGTGACACTTGTTCATTTTAGAGAATTTGGAAAATACAGAAAAATATAATGAAGAAAATAGAATCATTGGTAACCCCAGCAGCCAGCAATAATCAAAATTTGTATATTTCCTTCTAGTCATTTATATGTGTACACATATCCTTTTTTTTTTTTTTCTTTTTTTTTGAGACAGAGTCTCACTCTATCACCAGGCTGGAGTGCCGTGGCACAATGTCAGCTCACTGCAACCTCTGCTTCCCAGGTTCAAGCACTTCCCCTGCCTCAGCCTCCCGAGTAGCTGGAACCACAGGCGTGCACCACCATGCCTGGCTAATGTTTTGTATTTTAGTAGAGATGGGGTTTCACCAAGTTGGCCAGGATGGTTGCCATCTCCTGACCTTGTGATCTGCTCACCTCAGCCTCCCAAAGCGCTGGGATTACAGGCGTGAGCCACTGTGCCCGGCCGTGCACATGTATCTTTTCTAACAAAAGCATAATGTGCATAAGCTTGCTTTTTCCATTTAGTATCTCATGAGCATTTCTCTACATCTTTAAGTGTTCTTTGAAGATACAGTTTAATGGTGTTAAAGCAGAATAGATAATATTCTATCATTGTGGTTACTATAAAAGTTAATGATTTCCCCAGTTTTGGACATTTAAGTTGTTTATTTTTTGCTATTATGAAAAGTGATACAAGCAATAAATTGCATATAATTTAAAAACTAAATTCTCTCTGATTATTTTTTAGGATACAGAATTCCCAGAATATCACAATATTTCCAGATAACATATGAACATTTTAAGTCTTTATAAAATAACTCTTGAAACCTATTATGAAATTGATGTGTGGTTTGGATAAAGTCTGTAAAAGTGCCTATTTCATTACAACTACAGCAATCCTAGGTACTGGCATTTAAACAATCTTTTGTCATATTTTCTTATATATATATTTTTTCAGAGACAGAGTCACTCTGTCACCCAAACTGTAGTGCAGTGGCAATCATAGCTCACTGCAGCGTTGACCTCCTGGGCTCAAGAGATCCTCCCACCTCAGCTGCCAAATAGCTCAGACCACAGAAGCACACCACCACACCTGGCTAATTTTTTTGTGTGTTTTCTAGAGATAGGGGCCTCCCTGTGTTTCCCAGGCTGGTCTTGGAATTCTGGGCTCAAGCAATCCAGCTGCCTTGGCTTCCCAAAGTGTTATGATTACAGGCGTGAGCCACCCCCGCATTCAGCCTTTGTTAATATCGATGGGACTCAAATCGATACATTTACAGTAGAAATTCTCTTAACCAATTTCCACTTAACCTGTTATTGGATTAACCTGACTCACCATTTCCTCAGTAAAGAACTGCTGCCCTGGCAGGCTGAGTAACTATAACCAGTTGGCCACTCTCTGTGCATTTCTACTTCCTCAGAAGAGTTACTTGTCAAGTCAATCCTATTACCAACATGCTCAATCCAGTCATCCTTGTAATTTTGAATATATAATTTAATGAAATATTATATAAAGCAATAGAATATGAGTTCATGTAAAAAGAAAATGAGTTTATGTAAAATATGAGGTTTTTAAAAAATAAAGTTATGTAAAAGAAGAGCACTCAAAGGCAAATAGCTAAAATATGTTCCTGAATTAAAGGCAGGAAAAAAGCATCTGTAAAAAAGGAGGAAAGCATACAATTAGGAATTCTGTACTCAGATTTCTTTATAAATGCTTTAAGTTCACATTCTAAGGAATTCTGAATTGGAAATCTTAGACCAGTGGTTCTCAACAGAGCAGTACTGACCCCTAGGGGTTACTTTAGAGATTTGAGGGGCATTTTTGTTTGGGTTCCACTTCTGGTAGTTATTCAGTGAATGGTGAGCAGGGATGTTAGACATTTGTAATGACCTGTATAACTTTGGAAAGTCCCACTGACTATCCAAATAGGTAAAAAGCCTACTTTTCCCTTCAAGGAGGTGGAGCATAACTCCTCAGCCAGTGTGGGCTTCACACAATGAGTTTCTGCCTCATCACTACCCCAGGTGCTTAAGGTTAACATAGTAAGATCAGTGACACGTCATGTTGATAGTATGTCCCTTTGATGTGTGAGCACTTTGTCTTTGTGGTATTCCTCCAAAAAGCAATAATACATTTTATCATGACAAAAAAAAATCAGAAAATCCCAATTGAAAAACATTTTGGAAAATACCTAGTTAGTACTCCTCAAAGCGCTCAAAGTCATCAAAAACAAGGAAAGTTCTGAAAAACTCACAGTTTAGAGGAATCTAAGGATACATGGTGACTACGTGGAATGTGGTTTCCTGGATGGCATCCTGTAAGGAAAAAGCAGGTAAAAATGAAGGAAATCTGAATAAATATGGACTTTAGTTAATAACATCAATATAGGTTCATTAATTGTGACAAATGTCCCATATTAATGTTAACATTTTAAAGATAGGGGAAACTAGGTATGAGGTATATGTGAATTCTGCACTATCTTTGCGCCATTTCTGTAAATCTAAAACAATTCTAAAATTTAAAAAAATTGAAGCCTACTTTTTATTATCTAAACATAGAACTTTATTTTATCTGCATTTATAATTTTAATATTTGCTAGGGACAAAACTATTCTATAAACAAAAAAGTTACTCTTTTATTCAAAACTTTAGTAAGAATTGATCAACATTTTGGAGAATGTTTCCAACAGTAGCAAATCAATCATGTTTTTGAGTTATCAGTAAAACACACCTGTTATGAATATGTATTTAAAGTTGCAAAATTATAGCTCTTCATGAATCATAAATTAGTCTTTATTTAAAATATTGAAGAATGTCAACATTACTCTTTGAAATTTTTCTTCTTCCATACGTAAGTACAAGCACCTGACTACTCCATTGTCTCCTAGTGAAAGAGTATGTGAGCACTGAAATACTAAAATGCACAATTTTATTACAACCTGATTATATTTCTCCTTCATATTACCATAAAGGTATTGACTGACCTTTCTTGATATGGTGTCAATAAGTAGGTTATATCATGTGAATGCCATTTCAGGATAGTGGGTGTGATAGATATTATGTTACAATGTTATTATAAACAGTGTCAGCTAAATCTAATATGATTGAGAACCACAATCGTAGACCTCAGCTCTGAGGGCAAAAATGTTTCATTTCTTACAGCAGTCGGCACCTAATATCTCATTCTTAATATCTAATTTGACTCTGGGTGCAGTTTCTGTTTGCATCTACCCAGAAGCCCCTATTTGCTCCTCCATTCTGGTAGTTTCAATTCTGATTCACTGTCCACTACCATGCAGCCAACTTGGGTAAATATGATCCATCTAAGTCAGAGTCTTCCCCACCCCCTTTGCCAGTGATTAGACAGGCAAGTGACCCAGTACTGGTTGAGATATGAGGGGAATTTTGCTGAGGAGCTCAGGGAAAGGTTTTTCACTCATTAAAGGCACATGAGGAATAAAAGACTGTTTTCTTTCACTGGACATTTTTGTTAGTTCATTCTCACGCTGCTATAAAGACATAACCGAGACAGGGTAATTTACAAAGGAAAGAGGTTTAATTGACTCACAGTTCTGCAGCGCTGGAAAAGTTTCAGGAAACTTACAATCATGGTGGAAGCGGAAGCAAACACATCATTCTTCACAGGGTGGCAGGAAGGAGAAGGGGGAAGCCCCTTATCAAACCATCAGATCTCATGAGAACTTACTGTCAGGAGAGTAGCATGGGGGAAACCATGCCCATGATTCAATTACCTCCAACCGGGTCCTTCCAACAACATGTGGGGATTATGGGAACTACAATTCAAGATGAGATTTGGGTGGGAACACAGCCAAACCCTATTAACGTTGTTGGTCTATACATGACACCTGGAATCATGGTAAGCATGATTCCAGCGAGAAAAATGCTAAAAATGACAGGATGGGAAAGATGGAAAGAATCTGGGGTTCTTGTTATCTCTGAACCTTCTACCACCCCATTTTATTTATTTATTTTTTGAGACAGAGTTTTGCTCTTGTTGTCCAGGCTGGAGTGCAATGGCACGATCTCGGCTCACCTCCTGGGTTCAAGTGATTCTCCTGCCTCAGCCTCACAAGTAGCTGGGATTGCAAACACCCACCACCATGCCCGGCTAATTCTGTATTTTTAGTAGAGGCAAGGTTTCATCATGTTGGTCAGGCTGTCTCAAACTCCTGACCTCAAGTGATCCACCTGCCTCAGCCTCTCAAAGTGCTGGGATTACAGGAATGAGCCACTGCGCTTGGCTACCACCCCATTTTAGAATCTAACTGCCTGCTACATCAGAGAGCTGACTTTTTTTCTTATTGCCAATAGCAAGCACCCTTACTGACATAACACTCTTTATAAGCAGTTGTATGGCTGAGGATTATTTATATATAGTATACTATGACTGACTGTGTCCTGTGGCTCCCTCCCATACATATGTTTAAGGCTAATCCTCAATGTGATGGTATTTGGAGGTGAGGGCTTTGGAAGGTTGTCATGAGGGTAGAACCCTCATGAATGGAATTAGTGCCTCTTTAAGAGATGATTTCTCTTGCGTGTGTGAGAACACAGTGAAAAGGTGCCTGTCTACAAGTCAGGAAGTGGGTCCTCACCAGACACTGGATCTGCTGGTGCCTTGATCTTGGACTTCCCAGCCTCCAGAATTGTGAGTCATAGATGTTTGTTTATACCACCCAGTCTATGGTATTTTTGTTACAATTGCCTTAACTAAGACACACTCCATGCAATCCTGGTCAAAATACTGTGTAGGAAAGCCACAAGTGATCCCCTTTCAGCCATCTGCTCTTCATTCAAATCACGTGTACTGTAACAGTTCCAGACTTAGTAAGTAGCGTTCATGGGAGACTGACTTGTTTTACATTGACCATTATCAGGGAAAATAAGGAAACTTACTTCTTGTGACCTACTCTGTACTTTCATACAACTTCTCAGGTAAGTGAATTTGGAAGTGAATTGTTCCTTTCCCTAACGAGGTGTCGTATTATCATATACAATTGTCCTTTGGTATATGTGGAGGATTGGTTCCAGGACTGCCCATGGATACCAAAATCTGTGCATACTTAAGTCCCACAGTGGGCATATGAAAAGTCAGAGCTCTGTGTACTGTATTTTCAACCCATATTTGCGTGACAAAAAATCCTTGTATAAATAAACCAGTGGAGTTCAAACCCATGTTATTCAAGGGCCAACTGCACATTAAAAAAAAATGCATATAGGAATGAATTTAAAAAATGAGAAAGGGCTATCTTTTGGCAAGTTTTACTAAGCAAAGGAGAAGGCTTCTTTCCCTGGAAATACAGCTTAAATTACTGAATTCGTGAATGTATTAGCCCTCTTATTTGTCAGTTCTAGTATTCAACACGTGAAATTGGTCTTCATAAGTTCCTTACTTGCCTTTTGATATTTGGCCTTTCTGCTGTCTGTACTTTCAATTCTTTATTCCTTATTCACTTTCTTCTTCCCACCCTTCCTTATCCAGACACTACAGCTTACTTCTTGTACTTCATTTTAATAAAGTACATTACCTTGTTTATAGTTTCAATTTTTAAAAATTCTTGTGTCACCCAAATGCATACTTTTCATAAAGTAGGTAAAGCTTTACAGGCTGTACAGAATCACACTTGTTCTCAGCTCAGAATGAGCCTACAAGTCTTTTCAACTCCTTTCAGTACTCCCTAAGGGCAGCTCTTTTTCTTTGAAAGAAAGAACATGATGGACAAAGGTTTACAAATTATACATAGTCTTATTTGAAGTTTCATTTTATTTCAGTCTATAAGTATTGCTATTTGTTTAAAGGACTCACATAAACCCATTTCATCCAAAAAGGAAACGTAAAGTGCTTCTAGCAATACAAGCACGGTTGGCATGGCCTTTCCAAAGGTTTTCCACTAGAGTCTAGAGAAAATCTAAATATAGTCAACCACAAACTGGATGTTTTTATTTTCTGGGCCATCAGAGTTTCAAAAATCACTTTAATTTTTAAAATCCCATCAAATGTCAATCATGGCAGGGAAGACCACTGAGCTGATTTCTGATAACTAAGTTATTACTGAACATAATTTATCAAATATGGCTACTGGCATCATGAAGACCTTGGGGTAGGGAAGACTCTTTATGAGAAATATAAACATCACTTATGTAGGAATCACCGGGGTGTCCCTAGAGCAGTTTTGTACTAAAGACTTGTAGTGTTTATTCCCTCACCATGGTACTCAGGCCCAAGAGCCAAGAGCACAAGGGTCATACTCACTGAAGGTTTTTACAACAAGAAACCAGTGAAGGAGGTCTTGTGAGGTACTACAACTTTGAGGCACAGTCTAAATACTAAAAATGATGATGAAATCTTGAGGAGTTGAGCCGATTTATGCTATCTTAAATCCATTAATTATCCATGAAAATGATTTCGCATGTCTAGCCTGCCTTCTTTCTCACATGATAGCCGGGAGGAGTAAATGGGATAAAGCTGCAGCCTAGCCCAGTGTCTGGGCACCGTATCAGGTCCTTCCTCCTCCCCTTTCCCAAATAAATGAGGTCAGTCCTTGAACTTTAAATGTACTTTATAAATAAGAAATTACTTTTTCTCTCAGTATACTTTTCTATCAGTATACTTGTCAGCATGATTCTGAATTGCTCTCCAGAGTACCTTCTCTTTTGTAAAATAAACACTTTGTACTTTACTGAAAGAACACACTCAGTGTTCTTTACTTTCCATAGTGAAAAGAGTTGTTTCTGAGGAATTGAAACCCCAGAAGATAACCACGACAAAAACATGTTAAATGTTTTTTTTTGAAAATGATAATTCAAAGGCAGACTTGAAGAGAAGTAATATTTAGGAGGCAGAAGAAGATAAATGCAGCCTCTGAAGGGAACTGTTCTAATTATTATCGAAAAAGTAAAGTCATACAACTATATTCAAGGACATAAGATAAAGCACTACTTGAAAACCAGAACGACTGAACAGTTAGGTGAAAAGAACAGCTGAAATAGGAAGGGGAAATGGACTGAAGAATAATTTGAACTGGGACAGTGATCCATCAGTCCTAGATGCTTCTGCCTTCTGGTATGTAAATATCTTGAATCACATTGTTTCCTTTTTTCTGAAATCTCAAAGAAGAATTCTCACAGCACTAAATTATAGTTGCCATTTTGTTAGGATTCAAAATTTCAATCCAGTAGCCATCAGGATCTTGAATAAATGCCAGGCCTTTCATTTTACCTGTAAAATGAAATTTTTTGTTACTGAAAAGACTAAAAAAGAAAACACCTTAAAAATGTTTTTCTTTCTTGGAGACAGGGTCTTGCTCTGAATGTCAGGCTGGAGTGCATGGGACGATCATGGCCCAAGGCAGGCTTGACGTCTGGGTTCAAGTGATCCTCCTGCCTCAGCCTGCCAAGTAGCTGGGGCGACAGGCATGCACCACCAGGCCTGGCCAATGTTTTGATTCTGTAGAGGCAGGATCTCAATGTACTGCCCAGGCTGGTATCAAACTCCCATCCTTAAGCAATCCTCCTGCCTTGCCTCCCAAAGTGCTGGGATAACAAGCACAAACCACTGTACCTGGCCTTAAAAACTTTTATTAATTAAAATTGTACTTTGCATTTTAATAAAGTATATTACTTTGTCTATTGTTTTAATTTTTTAAAATTATTATTGTCAGTGTCACCCAAATGCATACTTTTCATAATGACTAAAATGTTATCTTGCACACATTGTGAATACCAGCCCTCCTGAAATAAACTGTGGGACTGGCTGCATCTTTTAGGTTTCAGGCATTTGCCTCACTACTAGTTCAGTAGTTACAGAAATTGTCTTATTTTAAAGAAGAAAAAGAAAATAGGGAGGTGCTGAAGGAAGCTGGTAGCATGTCTTACCCCCATGAACAAAAGACCCAGATGCTTGGGTCATACAAACCCTTTTAAACACTATCCTAGGCAACTCAAGCTCTGCGAGAGTCTTTCTCCCAGGAATTCATAACTGGGATTGACAGTCTAGTATGTCAGAGCTATTTGCTTGGAAACAAACACATTGCTTGGAAAAAATGTGGCCTCAGAAATTTATTTAGGGACCAATATGTTGAATTGGTTTGACTCTTATCTCTGGCTCCTTTCCCCCAACATCAATCCTAGACGAACACAGATGGAAAATGCAAAAGAAAAGAAAAAAGAAAAAAAAGAAACCCTGCTGATGATGGCTGGGGGAGAAGAATGGGCGAGGATGGGGTGGGGTGACAGTTTTAACTTGGGCTCTGTGGGAGGTGGTAGTTCTGGCCTGGACCAGAAGGCAGTGCATAATGGCTGTGGGAGAATAAAGAGAGTTTTGCTTTTGCTCTTCCCCTCACTGCCGAGTGCATCAGCACCTGCCCTCTCGCTTGTTCAGATGTCCTTAGCAGTAAACAAGGGCAGTGCAAGAGCCTTGCGCTTGTGAGAAACCGAGAAAAATGGGTATTGGCCGAATGATCTCCCCCAGCCCTCTCTCCACACCCAGGGCTAGGGAATGACACTATTGGAAGTGTCTCCTACTAATACTGCTTCCCTGAGGGATGAAGTGGGAAGATCCGACCTGAAGAGTTGTTTTGTGGAAGGTGAAATGTTTAAGTCTCATTTCTAGGTGCCTAGGGATCTCTGGCCTAGGCTTATCCAGCCCATTGTCCTGCGATCATGTGGGTTGCTAAGGACAGGGATCTGGCCATTCTCCTATTCACACTGCTTGATGTGTTAGAATAACTAGCAGCTGCAGGGGAAAAAAGCTCAGAGGCCAACATAATAAGAATTTGAGAAACATAACCATAAAAAAAAAACTCCAAGGCAATGGATTATAGATTCAAACAGAAGAAATATCAGAATAACGGACCAAGAACTATTTTTTTTTTGTCTGGAGACAAGGTCTTGCTCTGTCACTCATACTGGAATGAAGTACAGTGGTGTGATCATAGCTCATTGCAGCCTCCAACTCCTGGGCTCAAGCATTCTCCCACCTCAGCCTCCGGAGTAGCTAGGCATGCAGACTACAGGCATGTGCCACCATGCTCCGATAATTAAAAAAAAAACCTTTTTGTAGAGACAAAGTCTTGCTATGTCACCCAGGCTGGAATGCAATGGCACAATCATAGCTCACTGCAGCCTTGAAATGCTGGCCTCAAGTGATCCTCCCAATCTTCCTGCCTTGGTCTCCCAAAGTGCTGCAATTACAGGTCCAGCCCCAAGGACTATCTATACATGTAAAAGTAATGACCAACCTGGTGTGGTGGTTCTCATCTGTAATCCTGACACTTCGGGAGGCTGAGGCAGAAGAATCACTTGAGTGCAGTAGTTTGAGACCAGCCTGAGATACATAGTGAGACCCTGTCTCTACAAAAAATAAAAAATTAGCCATACATAGTGGCATCTGCCTGTAGTCCCTGCTACTCAGGAGGCTGACGTGGATTATTGCTTGAGCCCAGGAGTTTGAGGTTGCACTGAGCTATGATCACACCACTGCACTCCAGCCTGGGCAACAGGGCAAGACTCCATCTCAAAAAAAAAAAAAATAATAATAATAAGCAATATGAAATATTAACAATATAAAAAAAGAACAAGAACATAACAAGGAAACTAAGCAAAAATTAGAGATCAAAATTATAACAGGTGTTTAAAAACAAAATAGATGAATTAAATATCAGAACAGACACATTTGGGAGAAAATTAGCTAACTGGTATTCCAGTTTGAGGAAATCTCCCAGAACGCAGGCAAGGACAAAGAAATAATATAAAAAGCTTCTAAAACAAAACAGAAGAATATATAAAGGAACAGAGATTGACAGATTTTTCAACAGTAACATCACATGCAAAAAGAAAATGGAAGAGTATTTTCAAGATTGACAGAAATTAAATGTAGGCTTTTCCTTAAAACTGTCCTTCACACATAAAGGCATTATTCTCAGTTACACAATCTTAAAAGTTTTGCCTTAAAAACCCTTTAAAGGGCTGTGCACGGTGGCTCTTGCCTGTAATCCCAGCACTTTGGGAGGCTGAGGTGGGCGGAACACCTGAGGTCGAGATTTAGAGACCAGCCTGACCAACATGGAGAAACTCCATTTCTACTAAAATGCAAAATTAGCCAGGCATGGTGGACCATGCCTGTAATCCCAGCTACTCGGGAGGCCGAGGCAGGAGAATTGCTTGAACCCAGGAGGTGGAGATTACAATGAGCTGAGATCACACCATTGCACTCCAGCCTGGACAACAAGGGCAAAACTGTGTCTCAAAAACAAACAAACAAACAAAACCCTTTAAAGATAATTTTGGTTGAGGTATTTAAATAAAAGGACAGAAAACTTCAAAAGATGCTACAAGAGGCTGGGTGTAGTGGCTTACACATGTAATCTTAATGCTTTGGGAGGCCAAGGTGGGAGAACTGCTTGAGCTCAGGAGTTTGAGACAAGCCTGGGCAACATGGCAAGACCTCATCTCTACAAAAAATATAAAACGATTAGCTGGGTGTGGTGGCATGTGCCTGTGGTCCTAGCTACTTTAGGAGGAGGCTAGGGCAGGAGGGTTGTTTGAGCCCAGGAGTTCAAGGCTGCAGTGAGCTATGACAGTGCCACTGCGGCAACCCAGCCTGGATGTGAGTGAGATCCTGTCTCAAAGGAGACACACAACAGATACATGAAGAAAAGGTGATCAAACACCTTGATATATTTATTATCTTTAAAAAATAAAATCAATACTGTCCCAGTCTAGGTAATAGTGACACAATGAGGGTAGAGTAGAGCAAGTTCCTTTCTTATTGGGGAGAAGATTTGAATATTAAATATTTTATTATTTATTTTTATTTTTTGAGACAGAGTCTTGCTCTGTCACCAGGTGCCAGGCTGGAGTGCAGTGGCGCGATCTCGGCTCACTGCAACCTGTGCCTCCGGGGTTCAAGCAATTCTTCTGCCTCAGCCTCTCGAGTAGCTGGGACTACAGGTGTACATCACCATACCCAGCTAATTTTTGTATTTTTTAGTAGAGATGGGGTTTCACCATGTTGGCCAGGTTGATCTCTTGACCTCGTGATCCACCCACCTTGGCCTCCCAAAGTGCTGGGATTACAGGTGTGAGCCACTGCACCCGGCTGGATATTAAATATTTTAATTAAAAAAAAAAATTAAAATGAAACAGTGAAATATTTCAAATTTTTAGTTTGAGACTCTGAAATATTTAATATTTCAATTTTAATTTGAAATATTTCAGAAAGAGATCTAAGTAAAAAAATTACAATACATGTAATCCCAGCAAAATCCATACATATGCTATTTCAAAAAACCTACCTAAAACATAAAGACATACAAAGGTTGTAAAAGATGAAAAAGAAATACCATGTAATCATAAACTAAAGAATGCTGGTGTTGTTACATGAATATCAGATAAAATGGACTTTAAGGAACTTATTTTTGGGTGGAAAGATATACCCTGAAATAGTGAAAGCTGGTGGCCAATGAAAGAAAGTGGTAGGTTTGGGGAGTCGAGAGAGAGCCCAGGGTTTTGATGGCTCTCCCAGTTCTGTGTCTAGTCCCTTGGATACTCAGAGAGTTTTCCAATCATTTCTCTCTCTCTCTCTTTTTTTTTTTTTTTTTTTTTGAGACGGAGTCTCACTCTGTCCCCAGGCTGGAGTGCAGTGGCACAATCTCTGCTCACCGCAACCTCTGTCCCCGGGTTCAAATGATTCTCCTGCCTCAGCCTTCCGAGTAGCTGGGACTACAGGTGCCTGCCACCACACCCAGCTAATTTTTGTATTTTTAGGAGAGATGGGGTTTCACCATGTTGGCCAGAATGGTCTCAATCTCCTGAGATCATGATCTGCCCGTCTTGGCCTCCAAAAGTGCTGGGATTGCAGGCGTGAGCCACTGCACCCGGCCTTTCTTTCTTTTTTAAAAATCTGGTTGAAGTGTAGACTTCTGTTACCTGTAGCCAAAAGGGTTTTACTACAACAGTGTCCTCTGTGGGTGCTTAGTAACTACTGACTAAAGACAGGCCTGAACACACAGTAAGTAGTAGACTCACCATCATCAGGTTTCTTCACAAATTTGACTCCCAGTTCTTCAAACCTTTTACAAGCACTGTGTACATCAGGAACAGCAATTCCAATGTGACCTTACATGACATCCCCCGAAAAAAGCAGAGAGAAGGAAGAAAGAATTACAACAGGGTGTCCAAGTACCACAAGTAGCTTCCAGAACAACAGACTTAGTTAGGTAGGTTCAAAACCTATAATACATTAAAGAACAAATATAGGTCTAATGGGCTAGGTATAGTAAGTTAATTAGTTGCCCTGAATTATAAATTATTAAAAATTAACCAATATCAGCTCATACACAATCCAATTAGTTAAGAATAATCTACACCAGGCTGGGCACAGTGGCTCATGCCTGTAATCCCAGCACTTTGGGAGGCCAAGGTGGGCAGATCACAAGGTCAAGAGATTGAGACCATACTGGCCAACATGGTGAAACCCTGTCTCTACTAAAAATACAAAAATTAGCTGAGCGTGGTGGTGTGTGCCTGTAGTCCCATCTACTTGGGAGGCTGAGGCAGGAAAATCACTTGAACCCGGGAGGCAGAGGTTGCAGTGAGCCGAGATCGTGCCACTGCACTCCAGCCTGGTGACAGAGCAAGATTCCGTCTCAAAAAAAAAAAAAAAAGAATAATCTACACCAAAATACAGTAATCATTTACTCATACTTAATAGGTTTGTGGTTGGCATTGACTGTAGCAGCCAGCTGAAGCCTGGAATACTGTCATTTTGATTGAGAGACTGGAGATCAAGGCAGAAGTATATGTGCTAGCACAAACTGGGATTAGTATTAACTATAGCTTTTTTTTTTAAGTCTACTGGAAATTAATTCTGAGACTTAAAAGCAAATCATCATGAGAGAGTAAATGTAATGTTCAGATTGAGACTGAAATTAACTCCTAAATAAGATTATTTGTGGAAAATGAAAATAATCATATTTCTAATAAATTGATCAGACTTAATCAGGTCATTAATGTTTTAGGTTTATTAAAATCAAAATTATATAGATAATACAAAATCACACAAATCTACATATATCACATATAAACAGGCAAACTCACCAAATCCTCGAGGGTCTGAATTGCCATTGTGGTAACTCTGGGTCTCATCATCTTCAGTGCCCCAATTGCTACAAAAGGAAAGAAAACATAGGTATAATGTCCTATGGAATAGATATTCTGAAAAGAAAGTAACATCTTTGAAATCTTACCATGTTTATATGCTACATTACATAATTAGCCTAACCCCTGCTACAAAAATGGTAAGTTTTCAACTATAGAAGGGGCAAATGGGCAAAGTATGATTTTAATTAGACTACGGAGTCAGTAAATACAGGTACTGGATAAGAACAATAATGAGAATAATAATGCTCATGTGGTGTGGTAAGTACTTTATATTTCATTTAAACCCTTAAAACAGCTCCATGGGCTAGATGTGAATATCTCCATTTTACTGATGAAACTGCCACTTACATGTTTAGAGTCACAGACTCATATCTAAGCCTGCCTGATTCCAAAGCTTTATTTTGAAGCTAGGGACACACAAAATCACACACTCTGAAACAAATGCTCTTTTGGTAGTTGTTAAAGTGTGCAGATAAACAACGTAAAGAAGTTGCTTACATTTTTAAATGCTCAAGTTATAAAAATACCAAATTTGAATGTTAATTATTACAAAATGGTTTGAAGAGTTTTTAAAGGAACATATGATATCACATTTCTGGATCAAAAATGTAGCAAAATAATAAAAGAACAAAATTTTGGATGCTGAAAGACTAATTACAGTACCTAAACATTAGTTAGTGACAATATGGCAAATATCTTACAATTTCAGGGTCTTATATTCTCTATCTAAAAGACAAATGGGCCAGGTGTGGTAGCTCATACCTATAATCCCAGCAGTCTGGGAGGCCAAGGTAGGCAGATCACTTGAAGCCAGGAATGTGAGACCAGCCTGGGCAACATAGTGAGACTTTGCCTCTATGCCTCTACCAAAAACAAACAAAAAAAGTAAGCTGGGTGTGGTGGCACATACCTGTAGTCCAAGCTGCTCAGGAGGCTGAGGCAGGAAGATTGCCCAGAAGTTAACAGGCTTCAGAGAGCCTGTCTCTAAGAAAAGAATCTCATTTGCTCAAGAACAATACAAAGATGAAAAGATGCATAAAAAACACTTCAATATATTATTACAAATGTGAGGTGATTAGGCAGACCTGGTTTGAATTATACAAGTAAACAAAACGAAAAAGATTTTTAAAAACTACCTTAAAAAATCTAGAATATATACAAATATAGAAATTCATACTCACTGTGTCAGCTCAAGTGTAGCTTTCCTGGAGAATGCCCCAGGCTATTTTTTCATCTTTATCTTTAGGGATGTCATTTTTATCCTCGTAAGCCAAGAAATACAGTGAAAATTTCATAGAAGGAAAATCGCATTTTTGGATTAGCCTGCAATGAAAAAAAAAAAAATCCTGAATCATCAACAACAGGAAAGGCTTACTCATACTAAAATCAACATAACTTAATACTCAAGTTTTACTAAAAAGAAGAGCTATATGTAGTGAGCCTATTTTAATGGGATAAGCAGGAGAAAAAAAATTAGTGAAAAAATATCATTTAAAAAATACATCTGTAAATATTCGAAATAAAAAAACTAAAAATTTCTGTAATTTACAAATTCTTTAAATATAATAAAATTTAGCTGAAATTATGGTACTTGTTTATATATAGAAATAGCTATCTTCAAAAGAGAATTTTGTTTACTTGTAGTAAAAAAATATAAAGGACCTTGTTATTTCATATACATACACACATACGAACACATTTATAAATATGTCATTCAGTTAAATAAACACATTTATTGAATTCTTACTATTCCAAAACATCAAGGAAAGGAAGTTAAGGACAGATGGTAAGAAAGCAGGAAGAAGGACAGACTAATATCACAGAAGATGTGAATGTCAATGGTAAGGTGGCTAACAGTATCAGATACTACAGAAAGGTTAAACAGTATTAAGCCTGAGAAAAGGTCATGAGATATGGAAAGGTTCCGTGAGAGCAATGTCAGCAGCATGGGGAAGCATAAGCTGGCCTGTGTTGTACTGGGGGAGAGAACGGCAGGTGAGCAGGTAAAACAGCAGCAAGCATGGTCGGTGACAGTGGGGGAGATGGGCAAGGGAGCAGAGTGCAAGAAATATTCCAGAACAGAGAAGCCTCAAGCTTTTCTGAGGGGAAGAGACCGTGGAAAAGAAGAGATTGGTGTGAGAGAAAAAGTGAATGAATTATCAATCTTGAGGTTTTAAAAAGGATAACCAAAGTAATTAACTTTAAGTGACTTTAAACGGTGTAGGATTATTCTGCAAGGAGCAAGGTGGAATGAGAATGCATCTAATATGATTTTCTTTAGATTATTCAGGATTAAATGCTCAAAGATGACCTTGTTCATAATCAATAAGAGCAAATGGCTGAAGCATACAACAAATGGAAAGTTTCTAGAGTTCTGCTTCAAATCTTTTATTTCATGATCACTGCTATATAATACGCCTTGGCCCACTTAGACCCATGCATTGACTTATCACAAATAACATTTACTCTAATATGTTTATAATAAAGTATCAAACACCTCAAATACTCCAATCATGAAAAACAATCTCTGCATCTACTAAAGCAGACTACACAACCTTTATGGACCAATCGGATGGGACTGAAGGAAGTGGAACTGTTGCAACTGGCTTTTCTCAGCTGTGCCTATCTTCCAGTTTACTGTCAACTTGTACCCTATTTGGGGGACCTGAACACAAAGTCAGCATTAGAGCGGATCAATGAATGGAAAAAAATCACAAGAAACTGAGCAGCAGTTAACTGTGAGAGAAGAACTTGGGGAGGGAATCTATCACTTTTCATTTTGTATTTTCCTGAACTGGTCAAATTTTCTCAATATAGACATATATTACTTAAATCTTTCTCTCAACGTGAGGGGAAGTTATCTAGGCACTAAATTTGAAGATTATTTTATTATTCATATAACTATATGATCAAAAACAAACAAAATGCTTTTACAACTTAGGGAAACAAATCAACAATATAACAACATTATTTCTCAATATACCTCAATAAAGCTGGAGAAAAAAAAGGAAAACAAACAAATATGCTTTAGGATTGCAAGATCAGTGGATATTAACTGTTCAGCAAAAGAAAACATAGCCTAGAAAAATAGAACAGATGGTCACTTTTTAAGTAAACTCATTCGTTTTCTGAATCCTTATTATCTGTAACTTTTCTGAAGTAAACAAGAGGCTAAAAGTGGCCAGAACATCAAAAGGGGTCTAAACATGTTAAGAATTTAGCTGGGAGCTCTCAGAGAGAAGGGAGATTGGAGAAAATCCAAGTATTTGTGTCTTGTTTTGCCCTCTGAGGCTGGCTGGGATAGAGAAGAAAAATAAGGGAGAAGGCCTGCCTTGTCAGGCCTAATCACAGACTCCTGGCCAAAAGAACTTTTGTTACTTCTGAAACAAATTTTAAGATGTGTCTGAAAACATTCTCTACATTTGCAAAGCTATATATTTAAATATTCAGGTGCCAATAAGTACTTACGTCATTCCAAGAACTCTAGTATAAAAATCCAGCGACTTCTTAGGATCCTTAACTCGTAGCATGGTCTGCTGCAACAGGAAATCCTAAGGAAAAATATTTAAACATCTTTAACTTTTACCATGTATTACCAACATTAATTGTGCTTTCTGTAACAAGATACAAAAACAGTCCACCATTACAACCCAATTGTTAACCTACCGCCTGCAACTTGCTAGGGCTCTCTGCCAAGCGGTGTTATCTGGTTGCAGGCCCCTATGTGGGGCAAGTCCAAACTGTCAGAAAGTTTCCACCCCAGGAGACCTTCAACCAATGGTGGATAAAAAACCTGGCATCCTTGTCCCTTGGTGGGACAATTCAGAGGCAAGTAACACAAAGTCCCTCAGAGAATCCCCAGCAGGATTGAACTACAGTTGCCCAGTGGTAACCTACTTGTGTACACCTATTACCACCCTCTCTCCCCAACTCCACAGAGCTCTCTGTGACCACCTCTCATATAAACTACTTAAAATCACACCTATCTCTCTAGTCTGCTTTGGGGCTACCCAAACTAAGACACTGATTTTACACATAAAGGGTTTGTTCACTGTAATATTTGTCGAATGAAGGCATAAATGCTCTTTCAGAACAATTTACTGGTAACCATGCAGATTAGCAGTTACTCACAAGATCCTAGACTCCTAAATAACTAAAAGGGTAAAAAGTTACTTTTGCTAACACCTTTGGGAAACTGTTCAACTAAGTTATCAGGAAACAGAGGGCTTGAAGGAGAAAAGCGTAGAAAGTATGTAAATTCATGGGGTTAAGATTATCAATAGCATTAATAATTCTACTTAGGACTTCACTAGGTACAATAACTCTGTGAGGTATTACTATTGACAGATATTCGTACCCTGTTTTACAGATGAGAAGCTGACGCTGAGTGAGTAACTGTCCAAGGCCTCTAAGTTTTGGTCTCCCTTTACTGTTGGTATGTACCTTCCAGACCATGAGTCTGAGAACTTCACTGGTGCTTCCTAACTGATTTTTTTTCTGTTATATCCATGGCTTGACAAAACAGGCCTGAAAATTCTGACCACTTCGTTTGCAGCCACATGGCATCTTTCTCCTATATAACTTATATCATATAAAATACAAAATATAATTCATTGAGCATCATTAGGAAATTACATTTTTCCCTTTTACTAAATTTTAAATAACTGAAATATACTCTTAAGCATTAAAATTCTCACTTAAAACTAGCCTAAAAACTACTTTATCTTATTAAAACTGATCTTAATGAATATAATAATTAAATTCTTTATTTACAGATTATCATCACATACCAGGCAGGTTACATGTTTCTAGAACATTTGGGTTGCTTTTCTCAGTCAGATGCTACAGTCCTAAAGGTCTCAGTTTTATCAAGCAGCTGAGAAAGAGAAAAGTAACTCTGCACATCCAGGTGCTGGCCCCGGTACTCCCAGCTGGACCTTGATTTTCTCCTGTTGAACATACATAAAATCACTCTGTGGCTGCCATGAAGTGATACCAAAATAAAAAAAAAAAAAAAATCTTAAAGCAGCAAGACCACGTCCACTTCACTTTCTGGTCTAAGCATATATTAAAACAAGGCACTGTGAACACTACAAAAATAACAAACATCCTTTTTTCCCAGCTAATATGAGTGGTAGCTGCTTTTCCATTGGTTACAATGTTTGCTTGAGGAAGCCATCTGCAGGACAATGTCTTATGTATGATCTTTCAGGCCTGATCACACACAGTCACACAAACTTTGGCTGGCAGGCCTCACGGGGGAAGCTGTCCTCCCAGCACTGGTGCTCAGCCAATGCACTGCAGTCTCTGGAGGGAGGTGCAAGCAAGGACTAAATTCTAAAGATGTCCCTCCTTATTCTCTCAAACACTAACCTAGGTGCTGCTGTGAGAAACTCTGAGATGGAATTAAGGTCACTAATCAGTGGACCTTAAAATGGGATTAGCCTGGATTAGTGAGGTGGATTCAATGTAATCACACGAAACCTTAAAAGCAGAAGAGACAGAGAGTGAGAAGGCAAAGAAAGTAGAAGAGGGGTGTGGCATAAGGGGAAGTTGGACAGATTCTGAGTGTGAGAAGGAGCCAAACTGCAGGTACTGGCTCTGAGACATAAGGGCACATGTGCCAGGGGTTAAAGGCAGATGCCCCTCTGCTCCTGCCCCACCACACCCACCCATAGCTGACAGCCAGCAAGGAAACTGGGACCCCTATCCTACAACAGAAAGAAACTGAATTCTGGGAACAATTTAAATGGATTTACATGCAGATTCTTCTCCAGAGCCTCTAAGTAAGGAACTCAGTTCTGTCAATACAGTGGGACAGACCCATGTCGGACCTCTAAACTATGGAATTAAGAGATAATGACTTTATCATTACTTCTGTCCAGGTCATACAGGCTATACTCAAATCCATATATCTTAGGCAAAGAATTTATTTTTTGGTATAGATGCCATGCCAAGTATGTGCCAAAGTTGGACAACCCTAGCTGTTCTATCCCATAGTTTATCATATCCTCCTTATCTTACAATCTTTCTGGAAAACAACTGGAATCTCAAAGAGTATGCAAGAATTTATATTCTTTGACCAAGATGTTCTCTTTCTAAAATTCTAAGGAAATAATTATTCTGACAGATTTATGTACAAAGGCATCCATCACAACACTTACACAGTAACTATGTGCCAGATGCTGTTCTAAGAGAGTTACAGAAACTAATTTATGTCATCTTCACGACAACCCCATGACATGCATATTATTATCATCCCCATTTTACTGCTGAGAAAGTAAGTGGCAGAGAAAAAATTCCGGCCCAAGCAATCTGATTCCAAAGTCTTTGCTTTTAACCACTAGTTTCCTCTAACAACAAAGGAATCGTTAGATAGTATGACACAGGCATAATAGAATATTATGAAAAACATTTAAAATGCTGCTTAGAGGTATATTAAATGGCATGGAGATATATACAGATGGTATATTAAATCTAACGGCATGGGAATTTACACAACAGTATATTGAATTTTAAAAAACAGTATATATATATATATGTATATATATATATATATATATATATACAACACACATGCATATGAAAATGCCACTTAATGTGCTATTGAGATTAATTATATCTTAAAATTAATGTTACAGCCTTTATTAAGAGAGCTATGTATTATATCTGCTTAAATACATACACACAAAAGAATACTAAAATTAACTTTAAAAAGTCTATACATGGCAAAAAAAAAGTAAGATATAGTCAATATTAGTGAATTTATCTATAAAATAGAGGCTTACAAATCTTTTGCTACAAATTGTTATATGGATGATATAAAAACAAGTAGGGTTTATTTTTTATAAAAGGATCAAGTTATTCTATGCTCAGATAACAGAGTTTTATTTTTATCACCAAAAGATTCTGTTAACTCCCTGTACCTCTTGTAAACACTTGCATGATCTTGAGAAAAAGTTCCTGTTTTAAAAAGTTGCTAAAAATTATTGCTGTGTATTATGGTTCTAAAACACTGTTTAAAATACATGTATCTCCTGTTTTAAAAAGTAAGACTTGTCTCACCTGACAGTCCTTAACTTTGTGCTTCCCTTATCATGCTCTAAATTTAGAACAATAAAAATAAGACATCTTTTATGCCTAAACTATCTTTGGTTTTACTGAGATGGATACTAGGTGACAAAGATTTGCTCCTGTGTCTTATCAAAAAGTGGGACAATAGAAATAATAAGGGATTTCTGAGGGGTAGGGTGGGGGAAGTGTCATTCTCCAAATTTAATTAACAAAACTACTGTAAGAAAACTTTAAAGGTACAAGCAAGGATGTTTCTAGTGCCTGTCCTACGTGCCTATAACACAGTCCTTACAAAACTGTAAAAATGAAGCAGGGATGTGAACCAAAGGATTAAGGCCCCTTTAAGCACCCGTAAATGGATTGTTTTGGTATAAGGGATGAGAATTGCATAGAGCTTCATTTTTAACCTAAGGATGTCCAATTGTGTCAGCACCATTTGTTGAGGTTACCCTTCCTCCAGTGAGCTGCTTTCTCATCTTTGTCAAAAAGCTGTTGGGCATACAGTTTTTTCTATGGTGTTTAGTTGGAGTACAGCAGTTATTGTCTAAACGTTTTCTGTCTTGCCAGGAAATACTGCCCATTTCCAGGTCCCGTGGCTAGAGAGCAGGCTTTAATCAGGCTTTTTTTGGTCTGTGTCCGTTGGCATTTCCAGGTTGCTACCTTCTTCAGCTTCAAGTTTGGGCTGTATGAGGCCAAAAGAAAACTTAGGAAACTCATCACCATGTTGTTCCTAGGGTCTCAAGGTCCCTAGCCAGTCTACCTTCTTCTCACCACCTTTCAGAGTCTTCCAATGTTTGTCTTATATACCATGTCCAGAGTTTTTAGTTGTACTTAGCAGGAGGAATAAGGAAAAGTACGTCTATTTCATTTTGCCAGAAGCAGAGTCTCTAAATGAATTTTATACAGTTGCCTTCCACAGTGGGATATGAGTGTGTTTGGTTACTATATGCCTATTTTCAGGATGAATAAAAACTGGTCAAAAAGCCACAACAATGATAAAAAACATTGTTTGACGTTGTGTTTTCTACCTAGGAAATCTCAAGTTCTCTTCTAGTGATGAAGATTCTTATTTCTCTAGGAGTATTACTAAAGAGCTTTGTAAGAGGTTACATCTTACTCAAAGTTAAAAACTTCATTGCCTCGTATCTTAGTCCATTTATGCTGCTGTAACTAAATTCCATAAACTGGGGGCTTATAAACAACAAACATTTATTTCTCACAGGTTTGAAGGCTGGGGAAGTCCAAGATCAAGGCACTTTCAGATTTAGTGTCTGTCAACATAGATGGTACCTTTGTACTGTGACCTCACATGGCAGAAGAGTTTGATCATTCTTTACAGTCTCTTTTCTAGGGTACTAATCCTAATCATGAAGACTTTGTCCTCATGTCCTACTTAATCACTTTCAAAAAGGCCCCACCTCTTAATACCATTGCCTCAGGGATTAGGATTTCAACATATGAATTTTGAGGGGACACAAACATTCAGACTATAGCACCTCTATTACCTTCAGTCTTCAGAAAGGAGAAGTTCCACACTTGCATTAGCCATATTTTCAGAAATTAAAAAGTTTCTCTGGTTTAAAAAGTGTTGTGTTTTGGCCTTAATAAGACCGACCCAATTCCCTTTAGAGACCAACTACTTTGTCTCTCAAAGAACTTTTAAAGGTGTTACATTATCCCCAACAAAAAGTCTTCTTAAGGCTCAATTAAACATCCAGACAACCATAGCCATAGGCCATACATGGTACCAGTTTACTCAAAAGGGTATCAATTAGGAAAACATAGATTGCCAACAAAGAAGTATCAGGTGTTCCTCTTCAGTGGGAGTCCTTACAGGAGTCTATGCAGATCAGGTATAGGGAGAAGATTCACACTGGGTATGAATGAGAATCACCCTAAGGCAGAAGGTCCCATGTACCACAGGAGCCAATATCTCTAGTAGCAACTCCATAGGCACAGCTTCCAGAATCTCCATAAGGGACAGTTATAAAAGAGTCACTACAGGCCAGGTGCAGTGGCTCACGCCTATAATCCCAATACTTTGGGAGGCCAAGGCAGGTGGATCATGAGGTCAAGAGATCAAGACCATCCTGGCTAACGTGGTAAAACCCCATCTCTAATAAAACAAAAATTAGCTGGGCGCGGTGGTGCGCACCTGTAGTGCCAGCTACTTGGGAGGCTGAGGCAGGATAATCACTTGAACCCAGGAAGCAGAGGTTGCAGTGAGCCGAGATCACGCCACTGCACCACTCCAGCCTAGCGACAGAGCGAGACTCTGTCTCAAAAAAAAAAAAAAAAAAAGTCACTATATGCAAGGAATTCCAAAGCTATGGCTTCCTGTCAGGTATTGACAATTCTCCCTCTCCAGATGCAATTTACCAGTTGGGTTATTTTTACCATAAACAATAAACCCATTTTTTCATTGTTTCTTGGAAAACTAGGGAGTTAACAAAAAGTCAAATTTTCATAAAAGGCGAAAGGGTTTGTTAATTCTTTATTACTAGGTGTCATATCGCCCACAAAACAAAAATGAACAAAGTTGTTCTCCAGACTTTTAAAAGTGAGCTTTTCAGCTGCTTTCAGTATATCTTGAGGAAAGCAAGAAGTCCTCACTACTTCCTGCCTAGACTAATATCTCTTTGCTTTTCATAGGCTTATCTACCTGTAATTTGGAGTGATCTTTCTATAAAGAAAACCCTGTCATGTCTTTTCTGGGTTAAAAATCAATACCTCAGTGGTTCCTCAACATGTTTGAGAGACAGTCCCAAAAGTAGGCACATATGTAGCTGTATACTTCTCTAACACCAACGGTTATCACCACTCCCCCTCAACTGGTCATCTCAAACATTTTCCATTTCATACCCTTATCATTTAAATAGAAATCATTACCGGGTGAGAAAAACAAATGAATATAATGGGAGTTCTCATATTTTCTTTGAGTACCCCAATGATTGTTTTGCCCACCCTTCTCTCAAGTCCCCTGCTTATAACTTCATTCAGTGTGTTACCTGTAAGTCCCTGCCTCAGTTCTCTGATGTCATTATGCCTTTATATATATTATGATTCTCTATGCCTAGATACAATAGTGCCTAGAATAGTCGGCCATTTATCTGGCCACTGTCCTTCTCCCTCCTTTCCATTCCCTATTCTCCCTTCTTCTACATTCAATTCTACCAGCTACCTCAATGGGACAGAGGCCCCATCATTCATACATATATACGGAATGATGTGAAAGCAGACATAGGTAGTGGTGCTAGAAATAATGGCAACACTGAGGACACTGTCTACTGTAACAGTGGACACAGATACAGACAGTAAAAAATAAAAGATCTCCAGGAGATCACCATTTGGAAAAGAATCTGACCTTTTGAAGAAAGTTAGCCAAGAAAGATTGCCCGAAATGTGGTATAGCCATACATTCTTTGGACTTAATGAAGATGCAAATGATTAAAAACCAAGTTAACTCTGTGCTACTGCTACTCTCTTCTTTACAAACGAGACCCTCATCACTTAACTCACCTTCTGGAAATTTTAAATGGCCTAATCAACTCCAGACTTGGATCCCTCCAATCTACTTTACAGAATGCTTCAAAATCCTGACTCATTCCCCAGTATCCATAGAAAATCTAACTTCCTTAGATGTGATACCCAAAGCTGTCTCCCACGATCTGGCCCCAACCTACCATGTTAGCCTTTCCCACCACTGCCTAGATAACCTGAACTGCAACCAATAACACAGCAACTGCTACCATAACACCAATAACCCTCCAGGACCTGCCCTGCATTGCAATTCTGCCATCCTAAAACCACATTTTTCCTGAAATACACAGCTGAAATACAACCTTGAATTGTCTGTATCACTCTTCATAGTTTAGAGAACATAATACATGTCATTTTTCTTCTCATAGCTGCTCTCTAAGATATCTTTATGCTCCTTCTACAAACTCAGCCCAACTGCCCTGCCAAGGTCACTGCAGCCAATGACAGAAGCGGGGGATTCAAATGCAGGTCTTCAGGCTCCAAATACCCTGTGCATACCCCAAACCAGTGACAGTACCTTTAAAAACCTCTACCTCTTCTGTGCTCCCAGGGTGATTTATAATTTCAATAGCACACTAATCCTAGGTCCATTGTGCATTAGAGTTAATATAAGCAGGTGAAGGGAGGGGACCTTATCTTGCTTATCCCAGTATCCCCAAAGTACTTATCATCTTCTCTACATATAGTGTAAATGTATCATGTGATCAAACTGAATTTAATTCATTTAGGGTTTTTTGTTTGTTTGTTTTTTAAATGCAGAGTCTCACTTTGTTGCCCTGGCTGGAGTGCAGTGGCATGATCTTGGCTCCCTGCAACCTCTGCCTCCTGAGTTCAAGTGATTCTCCTGCCTCAGCCTCCAGAGTAGCTGGGATTACAGGCGCCTGCCACTACACCCGGCTAATTTTTGTATTTTCAGTAAAGACAGAGTTTTGCCACATTGGCCAGGCTGGTCTCGAACTCCTGACCTCAGGCGATCCACCCGCCTTGGCCTCCCAGAGTGCTGGGATTACAGGCGTGAGCCACTGCACCCAGCCTTCATTGAGGTTTTTTATTTTCCTTCATGGGAAACTCCAAAATTACTGCTAGAGTCAGCACCCCAGAAGCAGAACAGGGTGGAGGCTGAAGTGTGGGCTCCTCCCTGGGCGAATCACTCAACACCTCTATGTGCCTGAGTGTCCTTATTTGTAAAATGGAGATCATAATTATGCTTTCTTCATAGGGTTGTTGTTAGGATTTAACAATGTACTTAAAACACCAAGCCAGGGCCTGCCACACTCAATAGCTACCAGCTATTACTATGTATTCCATTTTATGTCTCCACATGGTATTTCTGTGGCCAAAAATTACTGATCTCAAAAATTAATTACTCCAAATCATCAAGAGAAATTTAGAATGTAAATTAAGATGCAAGGACATTTGCTTAGTATATTTTGTAAAAATCTCCCAGGAATCTTTCTTGTTTATTTGAAATAAGTCATTATGTAAAATCCCCAGTTATCTAAGAAATTATTTTACACTGACTGACTCAATTTATATTATATGAAATAACCAGGTATTAAGGGATATACAAATGAGATGAGTGTGACGGAATTTTTTTACCTTCTCCCCTTAATTTTGCAGTGACTAACATTTTTCCTAAGCCAAGTACCAGGTGCTAGTCAAAAGCTTTAGTAATGAGAGGTGTCTGACTTTTTGCCCTGAAGGTAAAGAACAAGCAGGGACCCGGGTCATGGACCACTTATCTACCTACCCCTTTTAGAGGTCTGCAGGGAGCACACATTCAGTCTTCAAGGAATTTACAAATGATGCTGTCAAATGAACAAATACAAAGGCATTTACAGACACTGATTTCACTGGAATAAACAGCGGTTACTGTGTCTGATCTTAATGCAACCGAGACACCACACCCGAGTGAGTTACTGTTACTCAGTGAAGACATGTTCGGTAAGTGAAAGCCTTCATATGCAATAGGTCATTTCTCTTACTGGGCTATTATTGTAGAACGAGAGGGTAAGAGAAGGAATTTCTAAGATTCCTTTCAGATCCAGACTCTATGACTCTGTACTCTCTCCTGGGCCCCAAAAAGGCAAAGAAGGCAAGAACGGCGGTTGGAAGCAAGCAAAGGTGAAATTCTGGGCGCAGTTAAACTTAGATCAAATCAGTTTGCGGGAGTTAAGACTGCAGTCAGGGTGGTAAGGAAAAACGAGGCTGGGCAGGGCTGGCACAGGACAGGGACCTTTGAACCTATTTCTGGGAGTTTTGAAACCGCTGTTGTCGTGGGCCTTGGCGATTGATTTGGGAAACCTGACCCTGGGTTGGCCTGGCGTCGCAATGTAAGTTAATTCAAAACAGGGTCGCAGTCTTTCCAACAAGCTGAGGCAACGGATCCCCTCCACACTTCGCGGACCCCACGGATCCTCCCATCGAACACCATTATCCCCTCTTCCCAGCACACTCCCGTCCGCCCGAGGCCGGCGGACCTGCAGCGGCGGCGTGATGGAGGTGGATAGAATGCGGCCCGGTCCCGGCCCAGCGGAGTTCGGGGAGCCGTTCCCTTCCGTCCTGTGCCCACCTTGGTACTGGGGTCCGCGTCGGAGCAGCAACTGAGGGCGGCCTCGTCGGTGAGGCCGCCGGGCGCGGGCTGCGGTTCCGCCATGGCTGCGCTGCAGTATCACAGACGACCCGACCCAAAGAACAGAGCAGCTACCCACACTCCACCCGGGTCCTGTGCCGCCTTAACTAGCGACCGCGCGTCGGCGCCGCGGGGCGGGCGACCGCTGACTTCTAGCCAATCGCTGAGAGGAGAGCAAGTTGACGCTCTGATGATTGGGTCCCAGTGAGCCAGCGCCTCCACCCACAGGACTATGTCTCAGACTACAACTCCCAAGGAGCCTTGCCCTTAAAAAGGCAAACTCGTTAAACAAAAAAAATGCAGGCTGGGAAGAGTGGTTTTTCTGTTTCTTGATGACCTAATTTTGTTTGTTTAACTAAAGTTTGGTAACCATTCATACCTCAGGGCTGCAGTTTGGTAGAAAATTAGAATCTGATGGAAAGTGAGACTTGTGAGTTGTTCTTTTAAAATTGTAAGGATTCAGAGGCTTCTCAGTTTAAGCAGCACAGAGTAATTAAAACAATTGAGTCAAAAACATATGTTCAAGTCTTGGTTCCGCTGTGTATCAGCGCTAGAAGCTTGCAATAATTACTGACCCTCTCTGAGCTTCCTAACAGGATTTAGTGAGAACTAAATTAGTTTTCTTTTTCTTCCTTTTTTTTTTTTTAAGACAGTGTCTCGCTCTGTCACCCAGACTAGAGTGCTGTGGTGTGATCTCAGCTTACTGCAGTCACTGCACCCTCAACTTCCTGGGCTCAAGCAATCCTCCTGCCTCACTCTCCTAATTAGCTGGGAATACAGGCTGCAAAACCCGCGCCCAGTTAATTTTTCTATTTTTTGTAGAGATGGGGTTTCACTATGTTGGCCAGGGTGCTCTCAATTCCTGGGCTCAAGTGATCCTCCTGCCTCAGCCTCCCAAAGTGCTGGGATTACAGGTGTAGCCACTGGGCCCGGGTTAAATGAGATATAAGTCATGGTTTGCCTACTCAGGTTCCAAATGTCCATGACTTGTAATACTTTTTACATTAACATATTTTGTGTTCACTGGAAGGCTTAGTCATCACGGTGTCTTCAATGACTGGCTCATAGTAGATGCTCATCAAATACTTCCTGTTGTTAAAAGAATAAATGAGAATGACTAGTGCTTACCTAACCAAAATGAGGTTGGGCAGGGATGTGTATGGCACTAACCACCCGGCCACTGCCAAGATGTCTGTGTCTCTCATCTCAGCTTTTTCTGCATCTCAGCTTCATTTTGTCGGACACGAGCTCCACGAGACTAGAAATTTGGCAGCTATCCTCTCGCTAGGAGAGGGAGTAAACTCTCCCTTTGGATTTATCCAGTCAGCCTGGATTTTATTAAATTGGAAAATCCAGGAAGGAGCTGTGATTGGCCTGGCCTAGGACCTGTGCTTACTCCTGTGATTGGAGCACTGTGATTGGAAACCTGGCTTAGAACCACTTGGTTGGAGTTTGGGGAAGTCTGTTCCCCCAAAGAAGAGGAATTATGTTTTTATAAGAAGGGAGGATTGCTGGGCAAACTGAACCATAGATGTGTACTGCAAAAGGATGGACAGGATAAGGATTTCAACAGAAATGTTGTGCATACCTCATACTAACTTATTGAAGGTATTTCATCAAAACACAGTCTATTAGAACTACAGAACTTCTATATGCATCTAGACCTTAAACCTTTTAAACCTAGGAACTGAGGCAATACACAAACTCTCCATATACTGTTCTTTACCACTGAATTATTGAAAAGATACTCAAATTGTCTTCTTTTGCATTAACCGTTTTTTTGTTTGTTTGTTTTTAGACGGAGTCTCCCTCTGTCACCCAGGCTGGAGTGCAGTGGTGTGATCTTGGCTCACTGAAACCTCCGCCTCCCAGGTTCAAGTGATTCTCCTGCTTCAGCCTCCCGAGTAGCTGGGATTACAGGCACGTGCCACCACACCTGGCTAATTTTTGTATTTTTAGTAGAGACAAAGTTTCACCATGTTGGCCGGGCTGGTCTTGAACTTCTGACCTCACGTGATCCACCCACCTTGGGCTCCCAAAGTACTGGAATTACAGGCATGAGACACTGTGCCCAGCTCTTTTGCATTAATCTTTCTGGTGAGTTTCTCAGAATATGTGAACTATAAAGCATGTAAATGAATAGGAAGACTCAATATCATAAAATATAAACTAATTTACTAATTAATCTGTTCATGTACTGAAATTCCAGTAAAAATCTCAACAGAGTTTTTCTTTTTCTCTTTTTTTTTTTTGAGATAGGGTCTCACTCTGTTACCCAGTCTGGAGTGCAGTGGTGCAGTCTCAGCTTACTGAAGCCTCGACCTCTCAGGCTCAAGCCATCCACCCACCTCAGCCTCCCAAGTAGCTGAGACTATAGGCATGCACCACCACACCCAGATAATTTATTTTATTATTTTTTGTGGAGACAGCATCTCGCTGTGTTGCCCAGACTGGTCTTGAACTCCTGAGCTTAAGTGATCCTCCCACCTTGGCCTCCCAAAGTGGGATTACAGGTATGAGCCATTGCGCCTGGCCCAGGGATTTTCAATTAAAATGAACACGCAGATTCTAGATTCTATTTTTACGGTCCCAAATAGGCAAGACATATTGAATAATAATTAAGTAGGGGAACATTCTCTACCAGATAACAAGACTTTGTACAAGCTACAGTAATGAAGACAGTATGAAAAAAAAGACAGTATGGTGGGGATCCTGGTATAGATCAACAAATGGAAACTGCAGTAGACAGCTCTAAGATAACCCCAGTGTTCCCCACCTCTGGGTATTGACAGTCTCGTCTACTTCCCTAACCTTGAATATGGGCGGGATTTAGTGGCTCACTTCTTATGCAAATAGCATGACAGACATGATAAGGTGTCACTTCCTGTCACTTCTGAGATTAGAGAATGAAAAGGCTGTGATTCTTATCTTGGGAGCTCTGTCACTTTCTTTGATCTCTCACTTGAAGGGTAAGCAAGTTGTCAAATTGTGATCCACTGGTCAACAGCCAGTGAGGGCCACACGCATGCCATCAGCTACACAGTGAAATTGCAAGCGGATCCCTTTTTCAGTAGAGCTTCGAAATGACTGCTGCTTTGGTCAACCCCTTAATCACTGTCTTATGAGAGACCCTGATCCAGAACTACCTAGCTAGACCGTTCCCAGATTCTTAAATCACAGAAACTGTGAGATAATAAATGTTTATTGTTTTCAGCTGCTAACTTTTGGAATAATTTGTTATGCATTAATAGGCAACCAATATACACACCGACACCATGTTGTGTCTGTGTGTGTGTGTTTGTGTGTGTGTGTGTGTATACACACACACACACATAAACTTGTTATATATTATGTTACTGCTAGTGGGGGAAAAGATTAATAATTTTTCAGTGAATAGGTTAAGGACAATTGATTATGTATACAATAAAAAAGATCTCCATTTCATGCTATAAAGGAAAACAGAAGTCCAAGAGGATTACGGACATAAATGTGAAAAGGCAAAACTTAAAACCTTGAAGAATAAAATACTAGAAAATGCCTTTGTGAATTCATGGTAGAAGTTTCTTAATAAGATGTAAAAGCACAAAGCATAAAAAGAAAGCTAAAACACATCCTAAAAGGTAAAAAGTTAAACCACAGGCCAGGAGAAAGTATGGGCAACATACATGGCCAACAAAGGTTCAGTATCCAGGATATGTAAAAACTGTTTGAAATCAATGAGAAAAAGACACACAACTCAATAGAAAAAAATGGCAAAGAGAAGAATAGGCAGTTTACAAAAGAGAAAACAGAAATAGCATATAGGCACATGAAAAATTGCTCCAAGCCTGCCCAACCCCATCTCTACTAAAAGTACAAAAAATAGCTGGGTGTGTGGAACATGCCTGTAATCCCAGCTACTTGGGAGGCTAAGATGGGAGAATCACTTGAACCTGGTGGAGGCTGCAGTGAGGCGAGATCATGCCACTGCACTCCAGCCTGGGCAACAGAATGAGACCCTGTCTCAAGGAAAAAAAAAAAAAAGAAAAAAAGAAAAAGACGGCCAGGCATGGTGGCTCACACCTGTAATCCCAGCACTTTGGGAGGTCGAGGCAGGTAGATCATGAGGTCAGGAGTTTGAGACCAGCCTGACCAACATGGTGAAACCCCATCTCTACTAAAAATACAAAAATTAGCCAGTCATGGTGGCATGCACCTATAATCCCAGCTACTCAGAAGGCTGAGGCAGGAGAATCACTTGAACCTGGGAGGTGGAGGTTGCGGTGACAGATCATGCCACTGCACTCTAGCCTGGGCAACAGAGTGAGACTCCATCTCAAAAAAAAAAAAAAAAAAATCGCTCTAATTTTCTGGTAAATAGAGAAATGCAATTTAATATAAAATGAGGGTTTTTAATGCTCTTGAGAGGGACAGAAATTAAAAAATAAAAAGTCTGTCTCTATCAAGAGTTGATGTGGATGTAGAACAACTGAAGTGCATAAACACTTGCTGCTTGATACACGTTGGAAAGTAATTTGACAGTATCTAGCGAAGTTGAAGCGAGTACATCCTGGGATCCACTGCTAAGTATGTATCCTAGAGGGTTATTGTGTCCGCACTCCATGAGGCATGTATAAGAGACATGGTTTGAACAGCAAAAAAAGAAAGGAAGAAAAAAGTGATAAAGCCTAAATGTCTAACTGTAGGAAAATAGATTGTGTTATTTTTATTGAGTGGACTACTACACATAAGTAAAAATGAATGAACCAGAGGTACTGTTCCAACAGTAAATCCAACAGATAAATCTCATAATAGAAATGAAAAAAATTACAAGTTGCAGAAGAATACACATAGCACAATGCCATTTTTGTAAAGTTTAAAAATACGCAGAATGACATAATGTATTCCCTAGGGCTAAATACACATCTGGTAATGGTACAGGAAGTGCTTGGGAATAAACAAATTCAGGAACATGATTTCCTCTAAGGGGCAGCAGAGGAAGACATAGGGGAGGGATGTACTATGGAATTTCACTGTGTTTACAATGTTTTATAACTTAAGCTGGATGTTGGGCAAATGGAGAGTTGTATTATTCTTTATAACTCTCTGTATATTTTAAATATTTTATCGCACATTTTAAAAAACTAAAAAGTAACAAGCACCACATATAGAAACAAAAGGGAAGACAGTGATAGTGGGGAAGGAAAAGTTTAGAAATGGTCCTGTTTGAGAAGATACAAATTCCAAAGAGTTTAGAAGTGCTTTGTTAAACTAAAAAACGGAGAGAGGCTGGGCGTGGTAGCTCATGCCTGTAATCGCAGCACCTGGGGAGGCCGAGGCGGGTGGATCAGGAGGTCAGGAGTTCAAGACCAGCCTGGCCAACATAGTGAAACCCCGTCTCTACTAAAAATACAAAATTAGCTGGGTCTGGCAGCACACGCCTGTAATCCCTGCTACTCGGGTGACTGAGGCAGGAGAATTGCTTCAACCTGGGAGGCAGAGGTTGCAGTGAGCCAAGACCGCACCATTTCACTCTAGCCTGGGCAACAGAGTGAGACTCTATCTCAAAAAACAAACAAACAAACAAACAAAAACAGAGAGAGGTTCTCTAAAAAAAAAAAAAAAGGTATTTATTTGAATGTAGGGCATCGCAATGGGAATATATGTGCCATATTAAACTACGTGCATATTCAGGGAGATAAAGGAAAACAAAAGTTTTTAAATGAAAAATAAGGATGATTATGTAATTGTTTTAATTATCCTTGGCTACAATGATCAACAGTAAAGGTGGTGATGTCCGTCTAAGGAAGAACAGAGTTCCTGGGCAGATGTCCTTGCAGAAGTATTTTTTTGCATAAGGTTGTGATGGCCTTTGTACGGGTTGTAGTTTCACAGAGTCTTCTGTGATAGTTTTGTTATCAGGCATACAAGCATGAGACCCTTATTTTCATAGCCCTTCTCAACTCTAGATTTTAGGATTTTTATAAAACACTTCACACTGACATGAAAACATTCACATTCTCCTTTTTGGTAGAAGGCCTGTATTAATTTTCCCAGGGACAATGTAACAAATTACCGCAAACTTGGTGACTTAACAGAAACTTATTCTCTCCCAATTCTGGAGGCAAAAAGTGTGAAATCAAGGTGTTAGCTGGGCCATCCCTGTAAGGGTTATTGCTGAGTTTAAGATGAAGAAACTGAGGCCAGTATAAGAAAATTAAATGCCAGTTTATTCAGCTCCCGGGTGAGGTTCTATAGTCCGGGGGAGAGCAGGCCAGAGAAGTCACGCTGACTTCCTGGGGCGTGGGGTTTTATGGCTATGAGGAACGAGCAACAGTAGGGCACTCTGATTGGCTCCGGGGGAGCGGGGTTGAGACGGGGCGGGCCGCTACTGGTTGGCGGGTTATTGGGCGGGTGTTTTAGTGCAAGAGCCAGCCAGGGTTGCATCAGCCAGAGCTTTTTTGGTTTCGGCTTCTTGGCCCTGGGCGCAGGCTCCCCAACGTCACAAGGGCGCCGATTTCCTGACGTCACGAGGTACTCCGAATGAGGCCGCCAGCCTTACATTCTGACCCTTTTGATGACATAGCACGCTGTTTTCTTCTGGCTACTTCTTGCTGATTAGGGGCGTAGTGAGGGAGAAGGGTCAGTTGGCTGGTGCCTCGGTTGGGAGTTGGACATAGGGGGAAGTAGCATCTGGTTTACACCTACCCTGGAAATTTCCCTTATGCGGGCCTGTAAAAACCTGAGGAAAAAAGCGGCTAACATTAACAGAAGGCAAACGACGATAATGGGAGTGATAACAGGGGTCAGCCAGGTAAGCATGGGGGGATCGCCACCAGTTGAGGGGCGAGACTGATGCATTTGCTTCTTACGGAGGTCTTCTTGGAGGCGATAGAGAATGTTGACATTCTCCTCTGCAAGGCCTGTTTCATTGATATAATAGCAGCACTGTTCCTGAAGAAACAGACAGGTACCTCCCTTTCTGCTGTCAGCAGGTCAAGGGCCCGTTGGTTCTGGAGAGTTACCTGGGCCAGTGACGTGATTTGTCACTGGAGGGAGGCCAGGGTGGCTGCTGACGCTTCGATAGCCACACGAAGCTTGTCCTCTAGTTGAGTGGCTGAGGTGACACTGTAGCCTAGGGCGCTGCTACCCAGCCCGGCTGCCACCAGAGAGGATGCTAGAGAGAGACCAATGACCATTGGGAGGAAGACTTGCTCGTCTGTCTCGGTGATTAGGGGAAGGTGGAAGGAGGGATAGAATTTCGGTCTGTCCATATACCTCTAACTGTGGGACCAAGGTGACAGACACACAAGGGAAAGGGAAGGAGGCATTAATAACTTTAGTTAAGATTCCATTACACCAGAAGTATCCTCCTGGTGGCTCGTAGAGGGAGGATTTTACTTTTACTGTGGTGTTACAGCTGGGACTGGAGCTGCTGGCTGTCTTATAGCAGAGAGAGAAATTTTGAGAGTGTACTTTGAACAAGGGGATATCCGTTAAGGTGGTGCCGGGCCCCGCAGGTGATTGTGACAGATTGAACCCGGACCTGAGGGGAACTGCAGCCAAGGGGGAGTTGCTGAGAGAGGCACATAAAAAGCAGTTGGTGATATTCATGGCTTTGGTTAAATTCAACATATTGGCTCCCTGCTGTACTAGAGTCAACCAGGAGAAAGGTTGAGAGGTGCTATCTGAGGGTTTAAATTGGTTAGTTAGGGTGGCTTCATTTTGCAGGATTGTATGGCTTACCGAGCTGAGTTGTTCTGTAACCTCAGGGACGATGCGGGTATAGGACCGGAATATCAGCCATGTTCCCTGGGGGTGGCTGTTTTGCCACCAATTGTAGATTTTTCCATTGACCCCCTTTATTGAGCGGTCATCCCACAGGTCGCGGATGGTAAGAAATAACTTACCTCTGCTGTCGGAGGTGAGTACCTCTTTTCCTTTTTGAGTTCCCATTATGTCTAGCTGTGGTGTATGAATGACGCAGGAATTATATGGGCATATGGGCACCCCCCATAGGTGGTGTTCCACCAATGGCAATAGTCATGGTGTCGATCATAGAGAAAGCACAGGCCATGAGCAGAGAACCCGATTTGTAGAGTTTTGGTTTTTATTTTTTGGATCTCAATTATTACCGCTGACTGGCAGCCAGCGGGTTGGCAGTGTGCTTGGGCAATATAGTGAGTCCTGGTAGTGGGACCCTCAACCCAGGATTCCTGGATGTAGAAGCACCAAACATATGAGTTGGCTTCAAGAGGAGATATCAGAAAGATTGTCAGGAGGAGGCTCCGAAGGGTTAGGGGGTGACGGGTCGGGGCAATGGGTGAGGTGGAGGCGAGTGGGGCCCAGGGGTTCGGATTTCCACTGATCATTTGGGGGAGCCAACTTGAGGCGGAACACATGGTACCACGGAGTGTGACCCAGGAGTTTGGCCACTGTGGGGGTAGTTAGGATAACAATGTGAGGTCCTGACCACCTGGGCTGCAAAGATCCTGGTTTGAGCTTTTGGAGGAGAATGCTGTCACCCAGTTGGAGAGGCGTTGCTGGGTGAGGGGTCCTCTGGTCCTGGAACAACAGGGAGGGTGTGGTCCGTGTGTTCCCTAAGCAGGTGGTGGAGAAGAGAGAGGAAGGGAAGGTAGGAAGCTAGTGGGGGCGGTTTTACAGGGAGATTATGGTAGACCAGAAAAGGTCTGCCGTACAGCAATTCAAAGGGGCTAAGGCCCGTTGGCCCCTGTGGGGTGGCCCAGACCCGGGCCAGGGCAAGAGGTAGGAGTGTGGGCCAAGATAGTTTTACCTCAATAGCAAGTTTGGCCAAATGGTCTTTGAGGATGCTGTGAGCCTGTTCAACTTTACCTGACGACTGAGGATGGTAAGGGATGTGTAGTTTCCAGGAAATGTTGAGGGACTTGGCGACTAGCTGGACTACTTGGGCTGTAAATGCTGGACCGTTGTCTGATTGGAGGGTGGCAGGTAGGCCGAAGCGAGGGATGATTTCTTGAGTAAGAAGGGAGGCCACCGTGTCTGCTGTCTTCCGGGAGGTGGGGAAGGCTTCAATCCAACCCGAAAAGGTATCTACAAAAGTTAGGAGGTAGCGGAGCTTTTTGTGAGTGGGCATATGTGTGAAGTCAATTTGCCAGTCTTGGGACGGTAGGTTGCCACGAATTTGGTAGGTAGGAAACTGTGGCCTTAAGCCTCCCTGAGGCGAAACCTTAGAGCAAGTAACGCATGCCTTGTGTACCTGCTCAATTGTTTGTTGCAGACCTGGTGAGAAAAAGAGGGGTTGTACAAAGTGGTGTAACACCTTAGGTCCTATTTGTAAGGACTGGTGGATTTCAGCAATAATTTTAGGGGCCTGTTCCTGGGGAAGGGCGATTCTGTTATTTAGGAAGATCCAGCCCTGATTAGATTCTGTTCCCCCTTTTAGTATGAAGGCCTGTTTTTCTGATGGTGAGTATACAGGCTGTGTGGCCGTGGTAAGGAAGAGAACAGGGGTAGGGGTCGACTTGGCGTTAGTTAAAGATCTTGCTGCTGTATCTCTCCGTGCATTGCCCCGGGAGACGGCATCATGCTGGGCCCAGTGTCCTCGGCAGTGTATGACTGCAACCTCCCTGGGCAATGATGGGCCTGTAAGAGGTTAGAGATCTGTGTAGCATTAATTATGGGGGACCCCTTTGTGGTAAGGAATCCCCGCTCTCTCCAGAGGGCAGAGTGGCAATGGGTAATAAGAAAAGCATATTTTGAGTCAGTATGGATATTTGCTCGCTTTCCCTGTGCTGGTGTAAGAGCTCAGGTTAGGGCAATGAGTTCTGCCTTTTGTGATGTTCCATCAGGGAGGCAACGTGCCTTGAGGGTGGCTGAATCTGTGACTACCGCATAGGCTGCCTTTTGCCGCCGTCGGCTGTCATTACTGAACTTTCATCCACATAGAAGGTAAGGCCTGGGTTAGGTAGGGGAAGGTCGGATAGGCCCTCCCGAGGTTTGGCAAGTGCATCCATTAGTTCAGGGCAGGAGTGGGCTGGGGAAGAGGGAAGGGATGGAAGGGGAAGCAAGGTAGCTGGGTTGAGTGGGGAAGCGGGGTGAAGGCCGACTGAAGGATTTTCAGTGAAGAGCAGGTGGAACTCCTGTAGACGGGAGGGCCCTAGGTGAGCGAGAGATTTGTGGGAGAGGAGGTCGGTAAGCCGGTGAGGAGAGAACACTGAGATGGGCTGGCCTAGGGTAAGTTTTAGGGATTCCTTGGTAAGTTCTGTTGCTGCTCCCAGGGCCCGCAGGCAAGGCTGCCACCCCCTGACCGTGGAGTCAAGTTGCTTCGATAAGTAGGCTACAGGGCGGAACACAGGACCCAGGGGTTGGGTTAGAACCCTGACAGCAACACCCTGTTTCTCGTCAGTGAACAGACAAAAGGGGTGATTGAGGTCTGGCAGATGAAGTGGGGGGTGTGGTGGACAGAGCAGTTTGGAGGGTTTTAAAAGCCCGTTTTACAACCTCAGAATGGGAGAGAGGTTCCGTGTGGGTGTCCTTAGCCGCCACGTACAGAGGTTTTGCTAGAGAGGCAAAGTTAGGTATCCAGTGGTGGAAGAATCCTACAAATCCTAAAAAGGAGAGAATCTGGTCGGCAGTCTCTGGGGGCTGCAGTGAAAGAAGTGCTTTCCGGTGATCTGTTGTTATGCTTTTAGTTTTGGGGGGTGAGGCAAATGCCCAAGTAGACCACCAAGGTGACTGATAATTGTGCTTTGGAGGGAGAGACTTGGTATCCCTGAGATCCAAGAAAGTTAAGGAGACTGGCAGTATGCTGTTGAGATAGGGAGAGGGAGGGACTACAAAGTAACAGGTCATCCACGTACTGGAGAAGGAGACTGGGTTGAAGGGGGCAGGAGCCAAGGTCAGCTGCCAAGGCTTGTCCAAAAATATGAGGGTTGTCTCTGAATCCCTGAGGCAGGACTGTCCAGGTAAGCTGTTGTGATAGGTTGGTGTCAGGATTGGTCCAGGTGAAGGCAAAGAGAAAGTAGGACTCAGGGTGAAGGGGAATGGTAAAGAAGGTATGCTTGAGGTCAAGAACTGTAAAATGAGAGGTAGTGGAGGGAATGTTTGATAATAGGGTGTATGGGTTGGGGACTACAGGGTGGAGGGGTACCACCGCCTCGTTGATAAGGTGCAGGTCCTGAACCAGGCGGTGAGTTACCAGACAACTTCGGACCGGCAAGATAGGGTTGTTACAAGGGGAACTGGTGGGAATAAATAGTCCCTGGGCTAGCAGGCGGGTAATGATAGGCTTTAGGCCTTGATGGTGGGTCTTCGAGATGGGGGAACTGAGGACGTGAAGGAAAGTGGTTAGGATCTTGAGAAGTATCTTAACCGGGGTATGATGTTTGGCCACTACGGGCTTGGAGGTATCCCATACCAGGGGATTAACTATGTCAGGAGTGATAGGGGGTTGCGGTGAGGAGTTAGGGCAGAACGTGGCGTCAGTCAGGAGTGGCAGTAGGAGGTGAGCGGATGATGGGCTTGAGTGTGGGGGGCCAGTGAGTTGGAGAGTGGCCCCCACAGTCTGGAGAATGTCTCGTCCTAAAAGGGGGAACTGGGCACAAAGGTATGATTAAAAAAGAGTGGGAAAGGGGTGTCCCTCGAGGACACAGGCTAAAGGATGGGTTTGATTAGGACAGGAAGGCTTACTGTTAATTCCCATGACTGAAACCTGGGAAGGTATGCTAGGTCCTGAGTAGGAAGGCAATACAGAATAGGTAGCCCCCATGTCCACTAAGAAGGAAATGGACTTACCCGCTACCTGCAGCATTACCCTGGGCCCGGCAAGGGTGATGGGGGTCTTCGAGTCCGGGCTGCGTGAGTCGTCCAGAAGGCCGAGAAGTTCAAGCGATGGGATTGCTTCCTGCGGACTGGCCTGCCCTCCACATAGAGGTGTGGGGGGGTGGGCCTGTAGTCTGGGATGGGCAATCACTGCACCAATGTCCAAGCTGCTTACAGTTCGGGCAGGGCTTGGTAGGTGGTCGGGGACATGGACACTGACATGCCCAGTGTCCCTCCTGACCGCACTTGAAACAGGGCCCAGGCGGAATGCCTCCGGAGTTCTTGGCGGGTTTTGATGGACCCCCTCCACCAGGCACCTGGTGGGCTGCCAGCCTCAGGGTTGCCACAAGAGCTTGGGTTTGGAGGCTTACCTTTTGCTGTAGATGGGCCTGTTGGGTGGCCTCAGCCTTTTCCTCTCGGCCATTAAAAACTATAAATGCCATCCATGTTTACCAGGTCTCGTAGGGGAGTTTGGGGTCCCTCCACAGCCTTTTTGAGTTTCTTTCTAATGTCAGCTGCTGACTGAGAGATGAAATGGGTGGCTAGAACTGTAGCCCCCGGTAAAGAGGCTGGGTCCAGCTGGGTATGGAGGATCATAGCATTAGTTAATCGGTCAAGGAAGGCGGCGGGGTTTTCGGTAGGACCCGAGTTATTTCCCTTAATTTATCATAATTAACTACCTTTTGGGCTGCGCTTTGCATGCCCGCTAGGAGGCACTGTAGCATTTGGTCTCAGCAGCAGCGGCCATCTTGACCAGTTTGATAATTCCAATTAGGGTCAGCCTTGGGGACTGCCGCCGCACCTACTGGCATCTGGTTGTCTGTGAGATGTACCTAATCAGTGTGTGCCCGGGCCGCCATAAGGATGCGGTCACGCTCATCTGGAGTGAGGGTGGAGGACAGAATTACATAGGTATCATGCCAGGTGAGGTTGTAAGCCAGGGTGAGGTAGCGGAATTCTTTGGTGTAAGCAGTAGGATTGGTGGAAAATGACCCTAGGCCTTTCTCAATGGTTGATAGATCAGAGAGGGAGAAGGGAACATGTACTCGGACAATGCCTTCCGCTCCGGCGACCTCGCGAAGGGGGCAAAGGAGGGAGGTTTCATCATTAGGAGCACAGCACAAGCCAGTGTGAGCACTGACAGGAGAGGCTAGGTTGGAACCAGGAAGAGGAGGAGCTGGAGGGGGTTGAGGTTCTGCATATGGCGGAGGATTTGTGGGTCGGGCGGATGGAAAGGATAGTTCTTTGGGCAGGTCAGGGTCAGAAAGGGAGGAGGAGGGTGGAGGGGCCGAGGGTGGTGAGAGAGTTTCTTGGCCAGGAGCACCTGAACGGTGGTGCAAGAGGAACAGAGGGTGGGACGGGAGCAAAGATACCAGAAGGCCTGAACGTAGGGGACCTCCGACCATTTACCATTTCTTTGACAGAAATTGTCTAAATCGATTAGAATGCCAAGATCGAAAGTTCCCTCTGGTGGCCACTTGGACTGGTTGTCCAGAGGATACTGGGGCCAGGCCACAGTGGAGAGGAAAAGCAGCCTTTTCTTTTTTTATGGAGAGGCCCAGCTTGGGTAAATTTTGGACTAGACATCCCAATGGCGACTTGTGGTCTAGGCGAGACTCCTGATTACCCATAGTCCGTTCTCTGTTGCGGAGTAGTCAGGAGTGAGGAACAGCGTCCCGGACCTCAACACCTGAGTACCGGAGACTACGGGGAAGGACAGGAGTATAGGGACATCTCCCCAATATTCCTGTCTTCCGGGGGCAGGCGAGCAGGGGGACCGGGACATCTCCACGAGACCCACAGCTTGAGACGGGAAGGAGTCCCTGACGTGGCCGCGATTACAGACAGGGTACCCCAAGGTTCAGAGCAAACAGGATGGGGTTATGGGCAATAGGAGTCTTACCGAGTGATGGTTGCAGACGGTTGGAGGGGCGGCGACTCCCTGGTTTGGCTTAGGGTGGAGGAGTCGAGTTTCCCCCCAGGAGGGGTCTTGAACTCCTCCCGGGTTTAGGCACCACTTGTAAGGGTTATGGCTGAGTTTAAGATGAAGAAACTGAGGCCAGTATAAGAAAATTAAATGCCAGTTTATTCAGCTCCCTGAGGTTCCATGGTCCGGGGAAAGGGGGCCGGAGAAGTCGCGCTGACTTCCTGGGGCATGGAGTTTTTATGGCTATGAGGCACGAGCAACAGTAGGGCACTCTGATTGGCTCCGGGGGAGTGGGATTGAGATGGGGTGGGCCACTATTGGTTGGCGGGTTATCGGGCGGGTTTTTTAGTGCAAGAGCCGCCAGAGTTGCATCAGCGGGAGCTTTTTTGGTTTCGGCTTCTTGGCCCTGGGCGCAGGTTTCCCGAGTCACGAGGCACTCCGAATGAGGCCGCCAGCCTTACAATCCCCACTTACAGTCTCTGCGGATAATCCTTCCTTGCCTCTTCCAGCTTTTGGTGGCTCCTGGAGTTCCTTAGTTTGTGGAAATGTATCTCTAATCTCTGCCTTCATCTTCACATGGCCTTCCTCCCTGTCTTGATGTCTATAATTTCTCTCCACTTTCTTTGATAAGGACTCTAGTCATAGATTTAGGACCTACCCTAAATCAGGATGATTTCACCTTGAGATTTTTGACTTAATTACATCTGCAAAGAATTTTTTTTTTTCCCCAAATAAGGTCACATTCACAGGTCATGGAAGTTAAGACTTGGACATATTTTTGGGGGGGGATACACAATTCAATTCAATCCATTACAAGGGGCATATACATGGCTTTTTTTTGTTGGTAATGATTTAAGATTAGGAAATCTGAGAATATGTTTAAAATACTTTTATGATTACATTTATTTTCCTTAATGAACATCATTATATTAGTTGTGTAAACCAAAAATAAAATTGCAAGCCCCTGCCCCCCCACCCCCACCAACCATCTGAATGGACCCCTCCTCTTGGCCAAGGGCATGAAAAGGGTTATTGTGTCTGCACTCCATGAGACACATATAAGAGACATGGTTTGAATAGCAAAAAGAAAAAAAAAAAATGATAAAGCCCAAATGTCCAACCATAGGAAAATAGACAGATTGAAAACTAGTACAGGCCATGATGGAAAGAGAGGTTGGACATGCCTCATTTTACCCTCCTCCCTCTTGGAATTACTGATAGGACACTCTTTAAGTCTGATAAGAAACATTTACAATCTGTTTTCTCTGAAGCCTGTTATACCTGGAGATTTCAACTGCATGATAAAACCTTGGTCTCCACAACCCCTTATTGTAACCCACACATTTCTTTCTGTTGATAATAACTCTTTCAACCAATTGCTAATCAGAAAATTATAAAATCTACCTATGGCCTAGAAGGCCCACCCCCATGTATTAGATCTCCCTAAAACGTGTAAAGCAAGTTGTCCCCTGGCCACCTTGGGCACATGTCAGGACTTCCTGAGGCTGTCATGGGTGCATACTTAACCTTGGCAAAATATTTGCAAAATAAACTTTCTAAATTGATTGTGACCTGTCTTAGATATTTTTGGGTTCACAATTGTTTAGGTTCTTGCTGTCAGGTGTTTTGGTTTCTGCATTGGCAGAGTTTTTTGTTTGCAAGTAGAATGGACCGATAAATAAGATACAGATGTGCCGTTATAGCCACAAACTGACAATCCTTCAAGACAACCTCAAAGGAATGAGCTGTGGATAGTTATTCAAGATTTATATATGTTTTACTTGAATAACTGGCTACTTAAATTGTTATTTGATAATATGATAATGTGGTACTTTAGGACAATTATAACATAACAAATATTGATAATCTGTGCACCTTAATTGCATCTTCCCTACAACACTGAGATGTTTCCAATTGGTTGTTTTGACATTTTTATTTCTGTCAATAGTATCATCTTTCTCTCAATCGATGAGGCTTGAAACCAAACTCATCATAGAGTTACACATTTTTGGAACTGGAAGGGAACTTAGAGATTATCTCAACTCCCCATTTATTTTTACAAATGAGGACATCCAGTCATAGAGCAGTTTCACAATCCAAGGGTGAGTCAACTAGTTATTTGTTGGGTAGCACAGTCACAGGACAAACTCAGTTTCCCTGATTACAAGTTCAGTGCTTTTCTTTACTGCACACACTAATACGAAATGACTACAAATAACAGCTAGCATTGATTTAGTCATTACCATGTACTACTGTGCTAAGTGTTTTTATGTGTGTTTCCTCCTATTTTCAGGGACACTTACTTCTCAGGATCATGGGCACTTAATGTCTTATATAAGTGCTGCATGGGGTTTACTTTCTTTTAAGCCTTCAGAGAACTCTGTGGAAGGTACACTTTTTCTGAATCTCAGGGACTCTCAGGGGTGCTATCATTTGGCAGTATTCCATGAAGCTAGTTATCTGCCAGAGTTAATGAAACTATTGCATGGATCACAGTGCTACAAACAGAATACAGCAACACATGTCTTTAGAACCAAAGCTCTGTCCCATATTTAGTATTTAGTATTTCTTAGGAATATATTTTCAAAAGAGGCATTCGTAGGTTCAAGCAAATGAATGAATATATTTAAGGCTCTTTATTAAGGGATATGATATTCTGCTGTGTTTCTTACTGTGAGAATAGAGAGATAATAGAGACAGGAAAAGATGGCAAGTATAAAACCTGCCCCAGCTCCATCAGTGCCAAAAGTAAACAACGAGATTCAATGGATGAGACAGAGAGCACTTACTACTTATAGGCCGACAGATGGTAGGAGTATCACATGGGAGGCCAGTTCCTCCAACCCCAAGTCCCACTGGGCAACCCATGGGCTCAGATGCAGGCAGTGGACTGGGAGTCAGGTAAAGAATCTAGGGCTAAGTGCTCAGCATCTTTTGTATCGAGCAGTAAACAAGCTAGTCCTTCTCTCCTGGGAAGTGAGCAATTGTGCCTTCTCATGCATGGTCCCTGTGGCCTCCTTAGTTGCTTACAGATTAGCTAAGAAGGGGCTCAGGGTTAGAGGGCAGGTAGGTCTTGCATTTTGGCATACTCGGCAAGGATGTGCAGGAACTGCCTGCCCCCATAAGCTCATATTGTATAATCAATGAGTAATGTCTGTTAATATGGATGAACCATGGTTTAAGTTGTGATTTTTTATATTCATTTTTTTTCCAGTTGACATACCTTTCAGTCCTCCTCATTCCGCATTGATCTGCTCTACATTCAAAGACTGACTTTAACAGCTGTGAGACAAAATAGTTTATGTAAGAAGCTATGTTTGCTCATTCTGCTTGCCAGCAGAATTCAGAGCATCCTTTGCCAGCCAAATTTCACAAATCCCCTAACTCAGTGACTAAGTGCAGCCCCCCCGCAGAGGAATGCCCCTAAAGATGATAACATCTCTTGCATGAATCTTTTCAAAGTTCAAGGATCCTAACTCATGCCTCTTTCTGTACATAAGATAATAGCTGATAGGATTAATGATTATGCCTCTATAATCTTTAACCAGATGTACCCTCGAACGCCAACCTTGATTAAATTTTTGCTCTAATGTAACTTCTGAGCTCATTTGATGTAACTGCTGAGCACATGTGATGCACTTCCCATCACGTGTCACCCCCCTGTACCTAAGCTTTGGAGCAGTCTCAAAGAAACTCCCTGAAAGACTCTCCCGAATTGCAATCCTCAGTAAGACAGCTGAATAAAACTAATTTTAATTATTTAAAAGACTGAATTTTTTTTTCTTTAATTAAGACACCCAACTAGAAACTGACGGCTCACACCATGTCAGGCAGTTACAGCAAAAGCAGAAACATACTGAAGAGGGGGAGGGGTGGACTTGGGAGAGAAGTCACTTTCCCCCAGAATCTTTCTCTTGCATCAGTCACAGGTTTCTGAACACATTGACTCACCAGGAAACATTTTTTATTTTCTCAAGGAAAATAGTAGCTTCAGAAACTGTAAAGGTCACAGAAAACATTATTTTATATACTTACATATTTCCACGAATACGCGGGAATCCTCCCAAGCCCCTGGCACCGCACTCCTAATCTCCAGGAAGCCCCCCTTCAGTGCCTGGGGTCCCCTAAACAATGTTTCAGTCCTCAGGCTCAGTGGGTTAGGTGCGTCCTTTATTGGGGAGCGCTGGGGCTGCCCGTGCCCCTCCAGCCGAAGGGAGCGGCGTGTTGCGGAGCCCTCGCGGGACGCCTCGGAGCGATCCTGTCTCGGATTCCCAACCGCCAGCCTCGCTCGGGGCCGCGGAGGCCAGAGCAGCTCCCCTACGGCAGCGCAGCCGCCGGGCCTGGCCTCGGTGGGCTGAGTGGTCGGTCCATCGGGACCGGGGGCGCGGCTGGTGAGTGCGAGGTCGGGGAGCGCTGGGAGCTGCCGGCCCTTGCCCCGGAGGCCCTGCAGCAGCCGGGTTCCCTGCCCACTTTCCTTCTTTTTGGGGTACTGGAATCCACGCTACAAGTCAGCCCCCGCCTCTGTTAGTTGAACCCAGGGTCTCCTGCTTCAAAACCCCAGCTGAGTCACTGCCCTTGGTCAGTCTCTTCGCTGGACATCTAAGCGACTTCACACCCACTCCCCGTTTTGAGAATGGAAAACCAAATACCTCACGCTCTCACCTATGAGCGGGAGCTAAGCTATTGCTATGCAAAGGCATCCAGAGGGGTATAGTAGAATTTGGAGACTCAGAAGGGGAAAGGTGGGAAGGGGTGAGGGATTAAAAAAAAAAAAACCGACATATCGCGGACAGGCGCGGTAGCTCACGCCTGTAATCCCAGCACTTTGGGAGGCAGAGACGGGAGAATCACGAGGTCAGGAGTTCGAGACCAGCCTGACCAACATGGAGAATCCCCCGTCTCTAATGAAAATACAAAAATGAGCCTGGCATGGTGGCAGGAACCTGTAGTCCCAGCTACTCAGGAGGCTGAGGCAGAAGAATGGCTTGAACCCGGGAGGTGGAGGTTGCAGTGCGCTGAGATATCGCCATTGCCTAGATGACAGAGTAAGACTTTGTCTCAAAAACAAAACAAAAACTACATATCGCATACAATGTAGACTACCTGGGTGACCCTGAAATCTCAGACTCACCACTATCCAATGCATCCATGTAACCAAAAACCACCTGCACCCTAAAAGCTATAAAATAAAAAATACATACCTATATATTTTTTAAAATTCAAAAGTAAAACAAATAAACAAAAGAAAAAAACCTGTTCCTCCAGGCTTATTTTCTGTCCCTCTACCTTTCTCATTCCCCTCTAGCCCGAAAGTCTCATCACTGAATCTACCACTTTTCCCAAACTAGTTGTGGCTGTTTTTGCTTCTCTGCTTTTGTACCCCACTGTCTCCATCTTCTGCCTAGAATGTTTCTCTCTCCCATACTTTCCCGACAGCTCTTCTTTAGACTCGACTCAGGTGGCATCTTCTCTGTCAAGCTTTTTTTAAAGAAGTTTTGCTGGCTGCTAATCTCCCTTAGCCCTTCGTTAATTCACCTATTATTGACATTGACCATCTTGTGTTGTATTCAATAGTCTGTCACACCAGTTTGATTCTGCATTTTGCTTTGGAGAAGTCCTGAATCTTTTATGTAGCCACAGTGGCCAGGCATGCAGAAGACGCTCAATAATGTTGAATGAACTAATGCATTCAGGGATAGGGTTACAGAAATGGGTGCAAGAGAAAAGGGTGTGATTGAATTGGCTGTACCCAGCACACAGGTGTGCAACTTGCTTACTTACTACAGTATTCCTAGGTGTGGAGGAGTCCAACACCTAGAAATGCTCCTGAAAATAACCAGGGATGACTTTGTGGAAGTTCACTGAATCTTTAAAATTGAACTTAAGGAGAAGGGATGGTGGGAATTGAAAATGATTGCATCCAGCCTGGGCAGCATAGTGAGACCCTGTCTATACAGAAAAACCAAAACCAAAACCAAAAAAGAACAGCCAAAGTGTGATGGTGTACACCTTTAGTCCTAGCTACTCAGGAGGCTGAGGTAGGAGGATGGTTTGAACCTAGGAGGTGAGGACTGCAGTGAGCTGTGCTCGCATGACTGTGCTCCAGCTTGTGCAACAGAGCAAGTCATCTGTGAAGGAGAGAAGGACCCAGAGAAAGTGAACAAGTGTTGATGCCACAGTCACTCTGTGTCCTTTGGGCCAGCAGAATGTGAATGCCTGGGGGTAGATTCATAGGGAATTTTAGGTCCTAATTTTTTAATTTTTTTTTTTTTTTTAAGACAGGTTCTTACTTTTAACCCAGGCTGGAGTGCCATGGTGCCATCTCGGCTCACTGCAGCCTCAAACTCCTGGGCTCAAGCTGTCCTCCCTCCTAAGCCCTCCAAATAGCTGGGATTACAGGTACACACCACCATGCCCATCTAATGTCTTGCATTTGTTGTCAAGACTGGGTTTCTCCATGTTGCCCAGGCTGGTCTCAAACTTCTGACCTCAAGCAATCTTCCCTCCTTGGCTTCACAAAGTGTAGAATTACAGGCATGAACCACTGTGCCTGTCCTTAGGTCCTAAATTTTTAACTCCTAAGATATATAGACAAAGAGAAAAAACCACACACATATTGTATGTTATCGTATAAGATATGCATACATATAATACAACTAAAATATGCACATGATTGTTTTAAAGAAAAGAACCATACAGAAAGTTAGAAAATTAGTTCTTTAGAAAGAAAGAACAAAAAAAAAAGAAAAAAAAATTAAAAAAAAAGAAAGTTAGAAAATTAGAAAGTAAAAATTCTTCTTCTACTTCCTTTCTTCAATCTCTTTCACCCACAGTGATTCTTGTTAATAATTATTGTGTATTCTCCCTGGAAAGCTTATAATGTACTTTTATCAAATCTAAATTGTTACTGATTACCATTTTTTTGCAATTCTATACATGCAAATTAGGTATTTCATGTAATTGCATTAAAAATGTTGAGAAACAAAAAAAATGCTACTGATTAAACCTTCTTAAAGTGTTCGTCTTAGAATTGATGAAATACTGCATATACACTTATACACACTTCACAAAATTTATACAGGTGGTATTATTATGTAATGTATCTTGCTTTTTTATGTAACGATATGTCTCTTGGAGAGTTTTGCATATCTGCATATATAGCCCTACCTCATTCTTCATACCGTTAATAATACATTAAAATTTTATTGAACAAGGGTAGTACAGTACAATCAGTGGGACCTTCATTAAGGCACATCTTGGTTGTTTCTAAGATGTGTGTGTGTCTGTGTGTTTTCTTGCTTGTTTTTGCTATTACAAACATGTTGCAGTGAACCACCCTTGTGTGTATGTGCATATATGTATATATATAGTATATGTATGTATATCTATATATATAGTTGGTAAGATTTTTTTCATTTTGCTATAGTTTTTAGGAATTCCTCTATATAAAGTAGTTGCATACATTTTCTAACTTAAAATTAAATAATTGCATCACTGTTTGGAAATCGTAAGTTTATCTTTTAGTATTTTGAGTTTGTTACAGGCCAAGTAAGATTTGACACTCAAAAACCATGGAGAAAATGCATCTCAAATTACAGTATTTTATTAGAGGGAAAATTCTACAACTTCCTTAAGCAAAATCTCTCTAAAATGGCAGTGGTCATGTATTTATGTATTTATTTTGGAAATCTTAGATATATGATCTATTTTATCAAAATTCAAACTATACCAAATTATTGATAATTTTTTTCTTAGTCACAATAGGGTTTAATCCCTGATTATCAATTTTTAGTATTCGCAGAAACAAGTCTGCATGTCAGTGTTCATAGTCACAAAAGTCTGCTTGTATAAGAACCACATTTATTATTTATTTATTTTAACTGATTTTGAATCCTTGCTGTTTGTGGTCTCTTGGAAGAATGAATATGGTATGATGTAGTTCTGAACTTTTTTTTCTCAACTAAATTCTCCCTGATTTGACCTATTCATAGCTTTTTATAGCTGACCTCTTTACTTCACCATTTAAATTTCTTCCCTCTGCTTTTACTGACTCCCACTCATCCTTTCAGGACAACTAATGTTCAAATCCTCCATGAAATCCTCTTTGTCTATTTTGTCCACATTTATCTGTTCCTTCTTTAAATTCCTTTTCCAGCAGAACCTCACAATTTCACATTCTTGATTGATTCATGTAGGTTACTTTATCTCCTAAATGAGACTGAATTCTTCAGGACTTCTTGTCTTAGCTGCATTTCAGGCAAGACATCTAGGGGTACTACATTAGCTCTGGTTGCTGAGCACTTGTGGCTTGAAGTAGCCTTTTTTTTTTCAACTTTTATTTTGGATTCGGAGGATACATGTGAAGGTTTCTTACAAAGGTATATTGCATGACGCTGAGGTTTGGAGTATGATTAAACCTGTCACCAAAATAGTGAGCATAGTATCCAGTAGGTAGTTTTTCAATCCTGACCCCCATTATTCCCTTCCCCTGTTGTACACGCAGTGTGTATTGTTTCCATCTTTATGTCCATAGATACCCAGTGTTTAGTCCCTACTTGTAAGTGTGAACATGCGGTATTTGGTTTTCTGTTTCTGTACTAGTTCACTTAGGATGATGGCCTCTAGCTGCATTCATGTTGCTTCAGAGGACATGATTTTTTTATGGCTGCATAGTATTCCACGGTGTATATTTCTTTATCCAATCCACTGTGAAATTGTATTTTTAAGACAAGAGGCAGGGCTTCTCCAGAGACCAGGGGAGGGTGTAGCTAATGCAGCTGATCATTGCAGCCCACTCCCTCTAGCGACAGAGGAATGCCTGGGCTGCTGTTTCACAGATGGATGCTTATCCTGCTCAGCGTTAGACTTGTCACCAAAGATTTTTACTGCAAATGGGATAACTATTAAGGTACAGCCCTAAAGCCCTACCAAGCTCAAAAATGCACCCTGACATTATGTTTCAAAATGGTGGCATAGAAACAAGCTGGCTGCTTCTTCTCCCTTACCACCAGAAAATGGAAACAAATACACCATGTTAAGATTATCACCAGCAATATCCCAAAACTCAGATCTAAGGATGAGATCATTCCCAGTACCACAGAGAAGGGCAAAAACCTCTAAGAGGATGGTAAGAGAATTGGACCTCCATATTATGGCACTCCTTACTCCAGTCTGCCTGGCACTAGGCAAATGGAAAATTTCTCCCAGACTTATGGTTTCTCTAATGGGAAAAGTCAGAATGAAGTAGACAACCAACTTTCTTATCATCTTGGGTTCTGTGGCAGGAGACCCGTTCTTGCCTCAATCCACAGGAAGCATCAGCAGTGCTAAAGGGAGAAATATCCCTGAGGCCAGCCAGAGACAAAGGAGGGAGGTAGGACTACCATCCCCAGCCCTGGAAACTCTGCTCTGTAACTTGAGACACCAAATCAGAGTTGCTGTTTGGCAGTACCATGCTGTAGGACGCTCATCCCACAGGTCCCTTAGGCATGAACCCCTAGCCAGCATTACTGCACTGGGGGAATAATCCCTTTAGGACTTCCCCCGTTTTGGATGGGCAGCAATCAGATTGTTTACCACAATGGAGGCAAACTTGGGCTTAGGCTGACATCTAGTGCTGGAAATGAGCCAGTGACTTGGTGAAAAAGAAAAGAAAATCTACAGATAAATTATAAAGACTCTAAGCAGACACATCCAATAAAAACCAAAGCCAGCCAGACAGAGAAGACTGGAGTAAATAATCCTTCAACACAAAGACATAGACATACATTCAGAAGAAACAATAACAAACGGGAACGCAACCTCTTCAAAAGGACAAAGCAAGAAAGCAATGTCTAACCAAAGAAGGCAATATTGGGAACCCTCTGACCAAGAGTTCAAAATAGCAGTTTTAAGGAAACTCAGTGATCTCCAAGATAATCTACAAAAAAAAAAAAAAAAATTCAGAAATTTATCAGAGAAGATTAACAAAAAGATTGAGATTAAAAAAACAGATTTTTTGGAATTAAGAAATACATTTGCTGAACTAAAAAACTTATTAGAGGTTCTCAACAGCAGATCAAACAAAGAATCACTAACTCAGGTTATTTGAAAATGTACAGAGGAGACAAAAAGAAAAATAATGAAGGGGAACAAAGATATAGAAAATTACCTCAAAAGATCAAATTTAAGAATTATTGAGTTTGTGACCAGCCTGAGCAAGAGAGTGAGACCCTGTCTGTAAAAATAAAATATAAAAAAATTATCCATGTGTGACACTGGTCACATCAGGGTCACCACCTGCAGGGGTCTGTCCTGCAGATCGTGATTCCGTGATGGATGAATAAATACACTGAAACACAGAGTAGAGTGAATGAGTGGACTAGGGGATCGTGCCCATCCCACAGAGTGAGATTGCAGCTACACGACACCCACTAGTTCTCCCTCCTCGCATTTATTCAGTATTTAACAACAAAGGTTTTGAGTAAACATACTTGTGGATAATTAACATGGTTAAGAGAGTAGTTCTTTGAAAGATTAAAGTTCGGGTACCAATGCCCAGAGCAAACACCATAAAGGATAATTTCCCTGGTCAACCTACTCCCAGAGGACCATTCAGCTCAAAGTTTACATGAGTCAACAAGCTAGCCAGAGACAAAGAAATGTGGGGAATTTAATTATTTAACTAAAGGGACAAAACTGCCTTCAGCCAAGTAATAACCTTAGGCCTTCCAAAAGGATTTGTGACTATATTCTACAACTTTCCTTTAGTATTTGTGCCACCATCCTGCGTGAACCCCAACAGACATGCATGGTGGTGCATTCCAGCTATTCAGAAGGCTGAGGTGGGAAGAGTGCTTGAGCCCAGGAGCTTGAGATAAGCCTTAGCAGCATAGTGAGACCTTGTCTCTATAAAAAAATAAATAAGCAAGCAGGCCAGGCTGGTCGCATGCACCTGTAGTTTTAGCTACTTGAGGGGCTGAGGTGAGAAGGTCACTTAAGCCTGGGAGGTCAAAAGCTGCAGTGAGATATGATTATGCCACTGCAGTCTAGCCTGAGTGGCAAAGTGAGGCACTGTTGCAAAGAGAGAGAAACTGAGAGAAGAGAGAGAGAGAGAGAAGAGGGTAGGGAGAGGGAAGATTTAAGAACCCTGGTGATAGTTTGGGGAATAGTGGTTCATGTTGACACATCTAGAGGCAGGTGGGTTAGCTGGTTAGCTGGCAGCTAAAAGATAGGTCAGTTTGTCCTTGAGTAGGCCAACTAAGGGTATCAAACAAAACAATTATAGCTGTTTATGAGTTCTCTGGAAAACTTGGAGAGGGCCATTGTGGGGCATAGGTGACCAGCTGCCTCTGTGTTGTGTCTGCCGGTGACCCATCCTAAGAAGCTCCATTTTACTTAGGCCAGGTCTGCCTCTGTGTCTTCAGAATTTCTCACTAGAAAGCCTGTTTTTCTGTCTTACGTGTTTGGGAATGTATCCTTTTGTTCTCCAAGTATTTACTATTATTCTGGTTTCTGGATTTTAACCACATCCTAAAAATATGTATATTTTGCTGGAGGCGTCATTATTGTCCTACAATATGATTTTTGTCTGTAACTGACATCTCCTATTCCACTGGTGTCCCCTAATTTTCAAGGTTATGTGCTCATAACTTCTACACTTTTTTATTATTAGAGCTTTTCTGATTAGGTAGGCTAGATTTATGCTTCTGTAGTATTGTTGCCTCAGTAAATAGTCACAATCACTTTTCAGTGTGAACTTTCTGTTTAGACTTGGAGATACTTATTTTGGCTGCTAAGAGGATGCTTTTATGGGTTTGAGGCTATGCCCATATAGATGAGATGGGAGACAGTAGAATGTCTGATTGATGAACTGTATTGCATCACAGAGTTCCTTGAAGCAAAGAACATTTAGAGTCTACAAAGTTCTTTGCTCAGTCTCTTGCACGGTGAGTACCTTGGCAGTGAGCTCCAGTCGGTCCTCTAATGCAGTGGCTCTCAATCTTTTTTAAGACACCTGAGGACACATGCCCTCCAATGAATTGCCGTGGTGACTATGGCAGGGATGGGATGTGGGTGGAGGGACAGTCCTCTAGGGCCATAGCATTATCAGGAGCAGCATTTAAAATTTGAAAAAGCTCGCAGGTGTGTGTGTGTGCTGTTCCCCCTAAAAATATCACCTCTCCAGCCCCATAAACTAAGCTTCCTCAGATAATGCAAGGGAGAACTTGATGATTTTGCTACTTGTCTAACTAAAAGGGGAGGAATAAAAACATACAACATTCCATTTACTGTAGTTTTAAATGAACCTATGTTATAATTCTAGGTTTTGAAGTATAAGGCATTCTGCACGACGGAAGATGGAGAAGGATGCTGAAGAAGGTGGGCGCACCTCCTGCGGAGCAGAGGCTCCTCCCTCTGCAGGAGAGGCTGCCCCCTCCCCGTTCAGAAGAGGACAAGGCCGCGCGCCCTCCAACAGTGGAGGCTCCGGCAGAAGATAATTTTTCTCTTTCCGCAGAAGATGCTGTTCCTCCTGCGGAAGATTATCACATCTCATTTCTTCTGAAGAAGGGATAGTTTTTCCAGATGATCATGAGCCGGATCTGAACAGAGTTCGACCGAGGCTTGGACCGCTACCGGTTCAGTCAGTGATTTCGGAAGTGCTGTCCTCTCAGTCTTCGCGGCGGTCCTCCCGATACCGCCGGAGCATGAGTGGTATTCCAAATCTACAGGAAACATTAAAAGAGAAACAGGTTTGCTTCTAATAAGACTTTTCATGCCTACGGCTTTTCCTTTACAAATGCGAAATACTTTTACTTTACAAAATATGAAATAGTTCGATGTTTTTTTCTTCAGAATTGCAATTTTTACACTTGGTTTTCATTCCTCAGGCAAGATTTAGAGAAGCAAGGGAAAGCCGAAGACTTGAAAATTGACCCTTCATACAAATATATGTTCGAAATTCTAGCAGAAAATCTTGGCCTGGATATAGTAACTGTTGAAGAATTAATTTTGGATTGCCCATCTGTAAGTTTAAGTCTTATCATTTTATACATATATATATCCTTTAAGTTCTGCGGTACATGTGTAGATCTTGCAGAATTGTTACATAGGTATACACATGCCATGGTGTTTTGCTGCTCCATCCATCCCCCCCCACCCCCCCACCCCCGTCACCTACATTAGGTATTTCTCCTAGTGTTAGCTCTCCCCAATCTTCCCACCCCCTGCTAGCCCTCCCCCAGGCCCCTACCCCCAACAGACTTTGAGACAGTGATTAAAAAAATAGAGTTGTCATAAACAACAACAACAACAACAAAAAAATCATTTTATTTATTTTTTTTGAGGTGGAGTCTCCCTCTATTGCCCAGGCTGGAGTGCAGTGGTGAGATCTCCACCTCACTGCAACGTCTGCCTCCCAGGTTCAAGCATTTCTTCTGCCTCAGCCTCCCAAGTAGCTGGGACTACAGGCATGTGCCATCATGCCTGGCTAGTTTTTTCGTATTTTTGGTAGAGACAGGATTTCACCATATTGGCCAGGCTGGTCTGCAACTCCTGACCTCATGATTCCCCCCACCTCGGCCTCCCAAAGTGCTGGGATTACGGGAGTGAACCACTGGCAACCTGCCCAAAAATCATTTAGAAAGACAAAGTTGGGGCAGGGCATGGTGGCTCACGCTTGTAATGACAGCACTTTGGGAGGCTGAGGTTTGAGGATTGCTTGAGGCCAGGACTTTGAGTCTAGCCGGGACAACAGGGAAAACTCCTGTTTCTCAAAAAATACAAAAATTAGCTGGGCATGGTGGTCCAAACTTGTAGTCCCAGCTACTCAGGAGGCTGAGGTGGGAGGATCACTTGAGTCTGGGCAGTGGAGGGTGCAGTGAGTACTCCAGACTGGCTAACAGAGTGAGATTCTGTCTAAAAAAAAAAAAAAAAAAAAGCAAAGGAAAGAAAAAAGAAAAAGACAAAAGTTGGAATTTTACTAACCAGAGAAAAAGCTTTATTTTATATAATTATAGTCAGTTGAATGGTATTTCTAGTCAGATCTACTGTTGTGGAGGAAGAAGAGAAGAGTTAGCAACTAGAATTTTGGCTACACTTCTAACTCAAAATGATGTCAGAAGTTAGAGGGCTCGTTGAGTGATGGTAGGGTAATATTTTACAAGTACAGGTTATATGAACTACGTATGCAAATCATTTGTAGAGAAAAACTACAAAATAAATTTTTGCAAAATACAAAAACTGCAAAAATAAGTCAGGGAACAGTGACTATTGTATGAGTATACAGTAGTAGAAAATAGTGATGTGTAGTTGGGCAGGATGGGGAGGGGATAGGAGATGAAGGGGGGGGGGGCAAAAAAATAGTGTTGTGACTGCAGATCAGGTTACCATATATCTCAGTGTGCCAGGGACAGTTCTGGATTATGCTTATTTTCCTGGCATCATTAACAGTGCCTCCTGACACTACCAAAAATCTCAGATAAATTAATATGGTCACACTAATTGCAATAACGTATGATACACTTGTTATAGCTTCCCTCCGGATAGCTCTGGTTACAAGATAATTTTCAATAAAACTACCATTAGCTTCTTGGGCTTTTTCTCAACCCTAGGAGTGAATGGGGCTGGTATCCCAGAAAGACCAGTGAGCAGGTGCAGACTGCTGGTGAGCTGACTGTCTCACTGAGTGCACTGGTGAGAGTGTGAGGTGACGTGGGGTTGTAGTGAGGTTGTCACTATGAGGGCCATATCCCCCTGCTTTTCTAGGGGTCATCAAACATGGGCAAAACTCTTTAGCTTGCTGTAGGAGCGAGGGTCATATGGAATAGTGCCTAAAAGAGCTTCTTGGCTGGGCGTGGTGGCTCACACCTGTAATCCCAGCACTTTGGGAGGTGGAGGCGGGCAGATCACCTGAGGTTGGAAGTTTGAGAACAGCCTGACCAAAATGGTGAGACTTCATCTCTACTAAAAATACAAAAATTAGCCGGGTGTGATGGTGTGCACCTGTAATCCCAGCTACTCTGGAGACTGAGGCAGGAGGCTCGCTTGAACTTGGGAGGCAGAGGTTGCAGTAAGCTGAGATTGCACCACTACACTTCACCCTGGGTGATAGAGTGAGACTCAGACTCAAAAAAAAAAAAAAAAAAAGAGCTACTCCCTTGCTTGATACAGTGCTTTGCTAAGTTCTGCAAAACTGTCTGCACTTCATGTCTTCCAGCATCCTTCTAAGAATATGGTTCCGGCAGTTCCCTAACAGTATGAACGGGATTGCTCATTTTCCTGGTCCTGGTGTGTAGTTGTAACAGTGAGATGGGGCATATGATTGATGCAAAGACATTATTATAATGACAAAGTATAGAGAGTGCCTGCAGATGTGTGTATAAAACAAGAGGTGCCATAGCAAGCAACTGGAAGTAGGCTGTGGTTTCCCAGGTCACCAAAGTTCCCTGTTGGAATTTTCTGCTGTGGTCAAGGCTGGCTTCATGGACACATGGGCTGTGTAGTTACAGAGGCCCCTCTACTTAGAATGTCTCTGTGCTTGGTTTGATGATCTTTTGTCACCATTTTGAAGTTCTTGATAATTTTTTAGTAAATGTCTTGCATTTTCATTTTGCACTGGGTTCATCAAATTCTATAACTGGTCTTGACTGTGGACAATACCAACCAAATAGTAAGAGGATTTTCTTTGCCATTCTCAAATTAGGTTGGTTTGCTTGTCCCTTCCCCAGTGACTATTCTAGTTACTGTGGTGACTCTGGCTACTACATGTCTTTTTAGTCTCTCTAAGCAATTGGTGCAAAGCAATCTTTTTTTTTTTATTTTAATGATTTATTTATTTTCCTTTAGGTGTATACCATATCTGGCATTTCTCCTCATGTTATCCCTCCCCACCCTCCCTCCCTCCCCATCTCCCATTGTCTCTCCCCTACCCCCCGCAGCTGTCTCCTGTGTGTGATGCTCCTCTCCCTGAGTCCACATGTTCTCGTTGTTCAACACCCATTATGAGTGAGAACATACGGTGCTTGGCTTTCTGTTCTTGGGTCAGTTTGCTGAGAATGATGGTTTCCAGATTCATCCAAGTCCCTACAAAGGACACGAACTCATCATTTTTTATGGCTGCATAGTATTCCATGGTGTATATGTACCACATTTTCTTTGTCCAGTCTATCATTGATGGGCATTTGGGTTGGTTCCAGGTCTTTGCTGTTGTACACAGGGCTGCAATGAACATATGTGTGCATATATCTTTATAGTAGAAAGATTTATAGTTCTTTGGGTATATACCCAACAGTGAGATTGCTGGGTCAAATGGAATTTCTATTTCTAGATCCTTGAGAAATTACCACACTGTCTTCCACAATGGTTGAACTAATTTACACTCCCACCAACAGTGTACGAGTGTTCCTATTTCTCCACATCCTCTCCAACATCTGTTGTCTCCTGATTTTTTAATGATCGCCATTCTAACTGGCGTGAGATGATATCTCAATGTGGTTTTGATTTGCATTTCTCTAATGACCAGTGATGATGAGCATTTTTTCATATGTTTGTTGGTCTCATATATGTCCTCTTTTGAAAAGTGTCTGTTCATATCCTTTGCCCACTTTTGAATGGGGTTGTTTTTTTCTTGTATATCTGTTTTAGTTCTTTGTAGATTCTGGATATTAGCCCTTTGTCAGATGGGTAGATTGCAAACATTTTTTTGCCAGTCTGTGTCTTTTGATTGGGGCATTTAGGCCATTTACATTCAATGTTAATATTGTTATGTGTGAATTTGATCCTGCCATTTTGTTACTGGCTGGTTTTCTTTCTCATTAGTTGACTCATTTTCTTCATTGCATTTTTGTTCTTTGCCAACTGGTTTGCTTTTGCAGTGACTGGTACTTGTTCCTTTCCATGCTTAGTGTTTCTTTCAGGAGCTCTTGTAGGGCAGGTCTCCTGGTGACAAAATCTCTCAATAATTGCTTGTCCATAAAGGATTTTATTTCTCCTTCACTTATGAAGCTTAGTTTGGCTGGATATGAGATTCTGGGTTGAAAGTTCTTTAAGGATGTTGAATATTGGCCCCCACTTTCTTCTGGCTTGTAAAGTTTCTGCCGAGAGATCTGCTGTGAGTCTGATTGGCTTCCCTCTGTGGGTGACCTGACCTTTCTCTCTGGCTGCCCTTAGCATTTTTTCCTTCATTTCGACCCTGGTGAATCTGACAATTATGTGCCTTGGGGTTATGCCTCAAGAAGATATGCCGCTTCTTGAGAAATATCTTTGTGGAGTTCGCTGTATTTCTTGAATTTGAAATTTGGACTGCCTTGCTAGGCTTGGGAAGTTCTCCTGGATATATCCTGGAGTGTGTTTTCCAGCTTGGATTCATTCTCCCCGTCATATTCAGGTACACCTATCAAGCGTAGATTAGGTTTTTTCACATAATCCCACATTTCTTGGAGGCTTTGTTCGTTTCTTTTCACTCTTTTTTCTCTTGTATTGCCTTCTCTTTTTACTGTATTGAGTTGATCTTCAATCTCTGATATCCTTTCTTCTGCTTGATCGATTCGGCTATTAAAACTTGTGTTTGCTTCACGTAGTTCTCGTGCTGTCTTCTTCAACTCCATCAAGTCGTTTATGTTCTTCTCTAAGCTCATTATTCTACTTAGCATTTCGTCTAACCTTTTTTCAAGGTTTTTGGTTTCTTTGCATTGAGTTAGAACATGTTCCTTTAGCTCTGAGAAGTTTGTTATTATCTGCCTTCTGAATCCTGTTTCCGTCAATTCTTCGCACTCTTTCTCAGTCAAGTTGTGATCCTGTGTTGTTGAGGAGTTGTGATCCCTTGAAGGAGAAGAGGTGTTCTGGTCTTTGGTGGTTTCACCTTTTTTGCACTGGTTTTTTCCCATCTTTGTGGATTTACCTGGCTGTGGTGTCAGAGAGCTGCTTGATGAGGTCACTTGTCTGCCTGTGGGGCGCTACTGGGTTTCTAGGTACTCCTTCAGGTTACTAGGGAAGCTTCCTATGTCTTCTTTGTTTATGCTGGGCGATTAGGCCCGCCTCTTCTGCTGACCTGTAGGCGCCGCTGGGTTGTCGAGAATGCCGTCCCGTTGCTACGTAGGCTTCCTGTGTTTTTTATTAAAACATGTAGCCCAGTCCCACCCCTCTGGTGGTGGGTTGTGCCCTTCCTCCACTGGGCTGGATCATTCAGGGTTCCTCTCAGACTGTGGCAGTGGCTACGCAACCCACTAGAGTCAGAGCTTCAGCCCTCTGGTGTTTGTTGGGGGAGGTTAGGGACCTGCCCAGCCGCACAGGGCAGTCTCCCCCTTTCAGCTTTCTCTCTCTCTGGTCATGGGGTAGGGGCTGTCCAGCTGCTCCCGCTTACAGCTCCCTCTCTCTCCGGGTGCGGGGAGGGGGCGATAGCTCAGTCTGCAGACTGTTATTCAACTCCGCACTTATAAATCCCGGCTCTTGACTGGCAAAGATCCGCTGTTCTGTGTATTGCTGAGGCTTTGGAGGAAGTGCTGTATCTGGACCGGAGCGCCAGAGGTGGCGCCTCTGACTCGCAGGTCAGATGCACTTTCTGGGTGAAGCAGCACCCCTCCCCGCCTCGGTCTGCCCTGAGTGGGCTTTGCTCACCCTCGGACCAGACCCGTTGAAATGCACCTGGTACCTCGGTTGGCGCTAGGAGATCTCTGGGTTTCTGCGTCTGTTTCGCTGGGTGTTGTGCACTGGAGTTGTGTCTAATCCACCATCTTGGATCCTCCCCCGCAAAGCAATCTTATATGTATCTCTGAGGTGATGACAATGAGATGAACGGAAGGCCAATTTCTGAAAAGTCATTTCTTATAGGACCAAGCTTCAGGCCTATCCCGAGGATCATTCCTGCATTTGGTTAGGGAGGAAGCCAGATAAATGATCAGTCTTGTTTCACCTGAAAATTGCTGGGCCACAAATTTGGATAACACCACAGCTGAAATCCCTATACCCTCTGCAAAGGGTATAGGCATAGGCATTGCGGCCTGATCACTACCTTCATGAAAGGGTAACTGCTAGAACTAAGATGGGGAGGTGGGCACCTGCAGAACTGGTATTTGCCATCTGGATTTCTGGGTTGGCATTCTCTGTTTGGAGGAATTCTTACTGGCTAGCATGCTAGCCAGGAAGTAGAAGTGCTATGTGTCTGCAAACCCTTCTGTTTGCTATTCCTGGGGTATATCTCAGACTTTGGGTCCATGTGGTTAGATTCTACCTTTAAGGCCATTATGGTCCAGGTCAGACACTGCTTAGGCTGCAAGGAATGGGAAATGTAGGCATTAAGGGAAGAAATCAAGCTGGAAAAGGTATTTCTTTAAGAGTTGCTTGTGAGTGTGCAAACCCATGGTGGAGGGAAAATTGTGGACCCAGTAGAGAAACCAGTGTCAAAATCTGAAAGATCAGAATGCTTATTTGGTTGAAGGGAAAAGGCAAGGACATATGATAAGTTGGCATCAAGGTTGGTGACCAGGTGAGTAAGAAGATGGAACAAGGCACAAGGGGTGGCATGGTTTGGTGTGGTGCGGTTTAAGAAATTGGGGGTATATGGAAAAGTATCCTTTTTTTTTTTTTTTTTTTGAGATGGAGTCTTCCTCTGTTACCCAGACTGGAGTGCAGTGGGGTGGTCTCAGGTCACCGTAACCTCCACCTCCTAGGCTCAAGCAATTCTCCTGTATCAGCCTCTTGAGTAGCTGGGACTACGGGTGTGTGCCACCATGCCTGAGTAATTTTTATATTTTTAGTAGAGACAGAATTTCACCATCTTGGCCAGGCTAGTCTCAAACTGCTGACCTCAAGTGATCCACCAGCCTTGACCTCCCAAAGGGCTGGGATTATAGGTGTGAACCACCATGCTGGGCCTGGAAAAGTATTCTTTTTTTTTTTTTTTTTTTTTTTTTTTTTTTTTTAAGACAGAGTCTTGCTCTGTCCCCCAGACTGGAGTGCAGTGGCATGATCTTGGCTCACTGCAACCTCTGCCTCCCAGGTTCAAGCTGTTCTCCTGCCTCAGCCTCCTGAGTAGCTGGGATTACAGGCGCACACCACAACACCTGGCTAATTTTTGTATTTTTAGTAGAGATGGGGTTTCACCATGTTGGTCAGGTTGGTCTCAAACTCCTGGCCTCATGATCCACCCACCTCAGCCTCCCAAAGTGCTGGGATTACAAGCATGAGCTGCTGTGCCCGGCCAAAAAATATTCTTTTAATGTGAAGCCTGGCATGCAATCCAGGATGAAAGCAGCTCAGTAAAGGCATCACAAAAAAATGGCCAACAGAGGGTATGATGGTTACTTTGTTTGCCTCTGGATCCATTCTCCCTTTGTATCTGCCCTGCTCTGTGGCCTAGAAAGCTGAACTCTATGGAATGTATCACCTGAGCTCCATTGCTCTCTGGCTTCCACTTGGTTCAGCCATGGGGAGGCACAGCAGGAGATGTCAGGGCAGAAGGGGAGAAAAGCTCCCCACTTGGCCATGTCCCTGACTGTGGTTGTCTGCTTCCATAGTTACAGCCCCCTGAGCAGCCCATATCTCCAGTTCTCAACCTGGCCAAAGTCATTCTATTTCTCCTAGCCCTCAACTCTTTAGGCCGTGGAGGATCATGATTTTCCTTTGTTGCTAGTCCCATTGTTGCTGCTAGTGCCACAGCTTCCCTTAATCCTCAGGCCTCTAGAAATAGCCTTTTATTTTATAAATAGAATAGCCTTTTTATTTATAAAGTTTTTTCAAAAACCTCTTTGGGTGTGACTCCTTTTCTTGTTAGGATCCTGACCAATACAGTTGTTTCTGCAACATTGGCACTTTTGCTGCTTCCGCCTTTTCTGCGCACTTCATTCAGCACTGCTCAAGATAACCTATTTTCTGGCTTACTGGCAATGTTTTCCAATGACTGGGTGGTGGGGGTGTGGTACTGTGCACAGCTTTGGAGACCCAAGACTGAGGTCCAATCCTAGGTTCGTGCTGTGCTTGTGTGTTTTGGGTCCTTCACTTAATTTTTTTTTTTTCTTTTGAGACGGGCTGGAGTGCAGTGGTGTGATTATAGCTCACTGCAGCCTCAACCTCCAGGGCTCAGGCCATCCTTCCACTTTAGCATCCCATGTAGCTAGGACCACTGGCACATACCACCACACCCAGCCAATTTTTTGGTATTTTTAATAAAGAGGAGATTTTTTTCCATGTTTCTCAGGCTAGTCTTGAACTCTTGGGCTCAAGCAATCTGCCCGCCTGGGTCTCCAAAAGTGCTGGGATTATAGGGGTGAGCCACTGAGTCTGGCCTATTTAAATTCTTTTTAGCTTAATTTTCTCTTTCCCAGGAAGGGTATAAATAATGCCACTTTACCTAGGTGATGCTCAGATGAGCAGTTGGTAAAAGATTATGTGATATAAGTGAATTTTTAATTCACAGTCATGATTTTGGCCCATGATCTCACATTTACTTTGCTAGTCTCATGAGTACGATGTATCTAAAATGCAAGGATTCATTGCATTTGGTATTTTGATGTCTTTTTATCCCAGTCATGTGCTCTACTTTTGAGAATTTGTATGCTTTCAAAGCCTAAGGGTCAGCAAGAAAGTACTGATGGAGCTGTGCCAGAAGAACTATGCTGACAGCTTTTGTCCCTTTTAGGTGGTAATTATGTGACACCCAAGTATATACAGGAGGTGGAGGAGCAGAGAACTAAGGGTTAGAGTTAACGCACATCTCAGTGGCTCTGTTTCATCTCCCAGGATGGAGGTTCTCAAATATGGTCCCAGGACCAGCTCCATCAGCATCACCTAGAACTTGTTAGGAATGTAAATCATTTTGTGTTTTTAAAACTCTGTGTGATTTTCTGATGCACACTAACTTTTGAGAACTGCTGTTCTAAGAGAAGTGGGTTGGCTACACTTGGGATACTTCCCCTAGGCAGTTAGTAAATTAAGAGCTACTCACTGCCAGGTGTGGTGGCTAACACCTGTGATCCCGGCATTTTGGGAGCCCGAGGTGGGAGCATTACTTGAGGTCAGGAGTTCAAGACCCTTTGGCCAATATGGCAAAATCCCATCTTTACTAAAAATACAAAAATTAGCTAGGCGTGGTGGCAGATGCCTGTAATCTCAGCTACTTGGGAGGCTGATGCAGGACAATCTGTTGAGCCTGGGAAGCAGAGTCTGCGGTGAGCTGAGATCGCGCTATTGCACTCCCGCCTGGGTGACAGAGAGAGACTCCATTTCAAAACAAACAAACAGCAAACAAACAAACAAGCAAACAAAAACACTACCCAAGAGAAAGACTCCTGTATGGGAATCAGTGGAATTAGGTGAATGGGTATATGACTTTGTATTTCCCATAGGATATTTCAGGGCTTTTGTTTATATGATCTATTTAGTCTTCTGTTTACTAAGATATTACACTGACTCCTAAGTGATTGAATAAAAACTTCATGCTCATAAATATGGAAGAATCTCAGTATAACAATTTGTTTTTACTTTCGTTTTACTACAATATGGGTCAAATTACAACAGCTAAAAACATAATTGCTCAAATAATTTATCAATAAAACAGACAATAAGGCAAGTTTTCTGTTCCCCAAGTAAGCTTTTAAGAATAATTTATGTTAATAATATATCTTTTATTAAATATTTACCTCAAGTTGGACTCACCTATTTACCTCTCTGTGATTCTGTGGGGCAGGGTCAGGTAAATGGCTGCCCAAAACTATATATGCAGGTCATTAATGTAGGTTCTGAAACAGAATTCAAACTATATTGCACAGTAATTTTGGAATTAAATTAGTTTGGGTTCTAATCTTGCCTCTGTGTACCTTGAATTAACTCTTTGAGCTTCATCTTCTGCATCTACAAAACACTGAGGATTTTTCCTTAGTCAGTTTATTGATTATCATTTTCTCTCTTATTTAACAGCTGGAAGCATTTGCTAATTTTTTTGTGAAAGATGGTCGTAAGACACTGAAATTTTTGTACCAAGAAGGAGATGTACCTGGTATTGGTAAGAATTTTATGAAGGCAATATGCCAGTAATTAGTTAATGAATGTTAAAGTGCAGCATATTTTTTCTCTTATACATAGATAATCCTTCATTTATAAAGAAAATTTTACCAGAAGTTTACGTACAAGAAATGTAGTGTCTTAAGAACAATATATTCTCAGCCCAAATATATATTTCAGGCCTTACTATAATGTCTTAAGGAGAAAACATCCTTGTAAAAATCATTGACCTCTACTGGGAATACACATTTTCATTAGAATTTAATTGCATTGTCCCCAAAACAGGTGGAGCCATTTTCTCCAGATAATTATAACTGGTTGTGAAACCACTCCAGAGCCCCACATCTGCTGCCCTCTGGTCCTGTCTCAGCATCTTGTGCCTGCTGCAGCTGTCATTTGGAATCGCTGGTTTTCCCTACGGTGCATATTATGCCTGAAATAATTAACATGCTACCAGCTTGTTAAACCTTTGTTTTAATGACTAGATATGTAGGTTACCCTTTTGGTCTTAGACTACTCATCATCAAAGTCCTGTGGATTTACCTTCAACACATCCCTCCCGTTGGTTCTTTCTCACTTTGTTCCTCGGCTGCCTTAGGCTAGGCCTTCCCTGGTGTTCCAGAATGAAAACCAGTATCTCTGTAACCAGATTCTCCCTCTGAAATTTGTACTGCTTATTCCTGCCAAGTATATCTTTTATTGTTCTGCTATTTATTGGATTGGGTCCAGATCTCATTTATTCAAAGCCTGCTGTCATCTGGACACACAGTACTTGTCTAGTTTAATCTTCTACTCTTCCAGATGTGAATTTGCTGCTCCCTTCAAGACCCTTTTCATTGTTTTCTGCATACCAGGGTTATTTCTTTGCCCTTCTCTGGTCTCCTGGCTTTTTCAGATTGCCTTTCTTCTCTCCACTCAGCATACCCTACTCCTCCCTCAGAACACCTCCTGCAGAGCCCTTCCCAGGGTGTTCTAATCCACATCCATCACTATTCTCCAGATTCCTGTCTCATTTGCATCCTCCATTGTATATATAGCACTTGATTGTGTTCTTCTACCTTCCTCTAATTGTTTAGTATAAAGTCTTGCTTCTTTGACAAAATATGTACACTCACAATTAGTGACTAGGTCGGCTTCATGGATTTTCTGTCTCTCACAGTTCTTATTGTGGGAGGATTATTGTGTAGTCTACATTTTTATAACTTGTTAAAAATTAAAACAATAGCTGAAAATTATAGAAAGATAAAATATCTATAATTAGAAGCAAAATACAAATGATCCACAGTTCCACTCAGTTGAAGAAAGGACTGTTAACTCCTTAATGAATATTTCTCTATAACTGGTTTATATACATATTTTATAAAAATGAGATCCAATTCTATATATCATTCTATAGTAGCCGTTTAAATTTGATAATATTGTCTTCTTTATGCCAATAAATACATTTATCCAATTAAAATGTTAACATTTGCATTTTATTTTGTTAGGCTGATTAACTACAATTTTCAAATCTGATCTCTCAGTAGAATTTAGATTGTTTACAACTTCTTGCTTTCTGAAACAATGCTTCAGTGAATATCACTGAATACAAATCTATGTGGATTAGGAATAAATTTTAGGAAGAATTCTCAGAAGGGGAATTGCCAGAGCAAAGGGTACACATATTTTTAATCATTATTTTTGCTACTTACATAGGTAGTACATTTATCAGTTTGGTAAATATTCATCTACATTTCTTTCCTTTCTTCCTTCTTTTCTTTTTCTTTTCTTTCTTTTTTTGTTGTTGTTGTTGAGGCAGCGTCTTGCTCTGTCACCCAGGCTGGAGTGCAATGGTGTGATCTCGGCCCACTGCAGCCTCCACCTCCCAGGTTCAAATGATTATCCTGCTTCAGCCTCCCCAGTAGCTGGGATTACAGGCACACACCACCACGTCTGGCTAATGTCTTGCATTTTTAGTAAGGATGAGGTTTCAGCATGTTTGTCAGGCTGGTCTTGAACTCTTGACCTCGGGTGATCCACCCACCTCAACCTCCCAAAGTGCTGGGATTGCAGGCGTGAGCCACCCAGCTCAGCTTACATTTCTTTCTTTCTTTGCTTTTTTTTTTTTTTTTTTTTTTTTTTTTTTGAGATGAAGTCTTGCTCTGTGGGCAGGCTGCAGTGCAGTGGTGTGATCCCGGCTCACTGCAACCTTCACCTCCTGGGTTCAAGCGATTCTTCTGCCTCAGCCTCTCGAGTAGCTGGGACTACAGGCGCATACCACCATGCTCGGCTAATGTTTTGTATTTTAGTAGAGATGGGGTTTCACCATGTTGGCCAGGATGGTCTCAAACTCCTGACCTCGTGATCTGCCCGCCTCAGCCTCCCAAAGTGCTGGAATTATAGGCATGAGCCACCACACCCGGCCACATTTCTTTCTTATATGCATGTGTTAACATACAAATGCTTTTTATCAGTTAGAAATGTAGTTTTATAATACATTTTATTCTTGACTTGATGTTTGCATTTGACAGGGTAGCCTAGACATTTTTCTATGTCATCCCATAAAGATTTACCTCATTCAAATAATTCTGAATAGTATAACATTCCGTTATACAGCTTGCAGTATGATTTTTAGAAATCATTCCCTATTGATGGCCACATCTTTCCTCTTTATCAGGAAAACTCAAGCTTGTCTTATGTCTTACCAGCCAAAACTGTGTCGCATGGCTACCCTGGGGGCCAGGGAGGCTGAGAGTGCAGTTTTCTTTCTAGGGATATACACAATGGGACAAAGTCAAGTTCTCTTACAAAGGAAAAAGGGGAGGGTAGTAAAACCTGTGCAGCCTCTAAGTATGGGCATTTGGGCTCTTATATTGCTACATACCGTGTATTGGGGTTCTTTGGCTGCAAGCAACAGAAATAGATTCTGGCTTATATGAGTGGAAAACAGTCTTTTGGGAGAGGAAAGTTGGGTAACAAAATTTAGAACTAGTTGAACAGTCGGGCCTTGGGAAGGACAAGAATGGAGCATTTCCACAGATTTAGGGCAGTTTCTTTGAGATTCATCAGTAGATTTCCATCTCTCAAATCCCTTTTTTTCTTTGTGTGTCTCCATTCATTCTTGCAGAGTCTAATTAGTCTAGTTCTACATACCACTTCTACAGAGCCTTGGCACTGGTATTCTCTAGAATCACAGGGCAGGAGGACTCTCCCAACCTCCCAAAAAGAAAGGCTGGGCAGGCAAAACATTTCTGTGGCTTTGTGATGTGGATTTCCCCGCCCGCTCTCTCTCACACTCTCTCTCTCTCTTCTCTCTCTCTTCTCTTTCTCTCTTCTCTCTCTCTCTTTCTCTCTTTCTTTCTCTCTTTCATGGGGTCTCACTAGGTTGCCTAGGCTGGAGTGCAGTGGTATGATCATGGCTTATTGCAGTCTCTACCTCCCAGGCTCAAGTGATTTTCCCGCCTCAACCTCCAGAGTACTTGGGACTACAGGCACACACAACCACACCAGGCTAATATTTAAATATTATTTGTAGAGATAAGGTCTTACTCTGTGGCCCAGGTAGGTCTCAAACTCCTGGATTCAAGCAATCCTCCCACCTTGGCCTCCCAAAGTGCTGGGATTATAGGCGTGAGTTACTGTACCTGGCCGATTTTCTATTTCTTTTATTACATTTTAAATTGGTTATTGTTGCAAATAGAAGGCTGTTGATTTTTGCAAATTTATGTTGCAACCACTATCTAATATAATTCTCATATTTTTAATAGTTTTTCTAATTAAAGCAAGATTGATAATTAAATGTTTAATTTTCACTGAAATTAGTTCAAGGAAGGATTTTAATATAAGGTAGATATAATGAGTGTATTTAGTACAAGAACTGGACCTTCTTGGGGGAGTCACTGAAGGTTTCCTGAGATGGTGGCATTTCAGCTGAGATCTGAAAGATGAGTAGGAATTTGGTAGGTAAAAGGCTGGGGACGGGATAGGAGAACAGCTTGTATAAGGCCCTGAGACCAGGCCAAAAAAAGTGAAGTGCAGAGTTCCGGGAAAGGTACCCAGAGGAGGCTGCAATTTATAATGCAGTTATTGGCCAGGTGTGTAGCTCATGCCTGTAATCCCAGCACACTGGGAGACTGAGGCCGGCAGATCACTAGGTCAGAAGTTTGAGACCAGGCTGGCCAACACGGTCAAACCCGATTTGTACTAAAAATACAAAAATTAGCCAGGCATGGTGGTGCATACCTGTAATCCCAGTTTCTTGGGAGGCTGAGGCACGAGAATCGCTTGAACCCCAGAGGCAGAGGTTGCAGTGAGCTGAGATTGTGCCACTGCACTCAAGCCTGGGAGAAACAGCGAGACTCTGTCTCAACAAAGAAAAAAAAAGATGCAAATATTGGCCGGGTGTGGCGGCTCATGCCTGTAATCCCAGCACTTTGGGAGGCTGAGGTGGGTGGATCACCTGAGGTCAGGAGTTTGAGACCAGCCTGGCCAACATAGTGAAAGCCCATCTCTACTAAAAAAATACAAAAATTAGCCGGGTGTGGTGGTGTGTGCCTGTAGTTCCAGCTACTCGGGAGGCTGAGGCAGGAGAATGGCTTGAACCAGGAAGGTGAAGGTTGCAGTGAGCTGAGATCACACCACTGCCCTCCAGCCTGGGCAACAGAGTGAGACTCTGTCTCAAAAAAAAAAAAAAAAAAAAAAAAAAAAGAAGCAGTTATTGATATCTTCTAGTAGACCCCCCCCAAAAAACCTATTCTATGACCATATTAAAAACTTCCCACAACAAAGTAAGACAGGAAACACTAGTGTAAGAGCCACAGTAGTTTATCTCATTTGATTAGTTATGTGATCATATGCTAAGTTCTTGACTTTTGTTTTCAGAATGTGGTCGAACTATTCCCGGAGCAACTAAAGGGGCAAAAATGATGAAATTGTATATAGACAATGCAGCCCCAGATAAACTAAAAGGACTGTGTATATTTTTTGTTCGTTGTCGTAATGATGTTGCCATAAATGTTAAAACTATTCAAGAGGTATGTTTAAAAATTTCCCCAAATGGGTAAACATTGAATATATTTTCGTTGTCATACTTATGCTTCACTTTGCTTCCCTTTTTTAAATATAGGACTGAATTGAGTTCCAAGAAAATAAATGTATTCATATATTCAAAGAAACTGAGAGATTGACTATAATAGAGCTTAGTTACATTGATACTTTAGATACTGCTTTTAATTTCATGAAAATTTCATTTCTTGGTGTGCAAATAATTTTTATCCTCCCATTCACTAGGAACACATTCAGTTTTGTTGATACTAAGTATTAGTTACTTTATTCAACTTCCTCTTCATTCAATATTTTAACTCTTTTATAGTTTTAAAAGAACGGAGAGTTGTCCTAGAGCCTGGACATTGCTAACCTAGCTCTGGGAAGGGAAGATGATGGAATAGGAAAAGCAAGAATTTTAGCCAGATAGACTCAAATTTGCCTCTTAGCTTCACCACTGACTAATCACTTAAGTGTGTCCTCTGGAAAGTTGCTCATCCTTTCTGAGACTTAGGTCTCTACATTCTTAAATTGGGAATAATAATAAACACCTGGAAGGACTGTAGTGACACTAAATGATAATATAAGTAAATTATTATTATATTGCCTGACGTACAGTAGGCTCTCAACAAATATTAGTTCTCTTTGTTATTTTTAGAGAGTTTTAATACCTTTTACAATAGGAAAGGGAACTGAAGTCTAATCTTTTTCCTTTTCTGTACATGATAAGAGATTGCTTGAAGAGAGCTTGTTTAGGTTGGTTTAAGATTCTAGGTTGGCAGTTATTTTTCCCTCACCCCCTGTAAATATTTCATGGTATTTCTTGTGGATGATGAGAGCACTCCTGTTAGTGTAATTCATAGGTAATCTGTCTTTTTTTCTTTGTTTGCTTTTGCTCTTTGTCTTCAAAGTCCTGTAGTTTCACCATGATGCCTCTATGTATGGATGTCTCCTCAATCTATCTTCCATTTTATTAATTCTTTCTTCAACTTATCCATGATTTAATCCATTTATTTTTATAATTTAGTTTTTGTTTTAGCTCAGTTATCGTGCATATAAAAGGAGAAAACGTCCTTTTATGAAATAGTATAAGCCTTTCATAACTGAAAAACTGACTTCTATTCTCCAGCAGCAGCTATAAAGCCCTTTTAATGGATTCTTTTATTTACCTGTATATCTCTAAATAATATGCTCTGATTGCTCCTTTTGTCAGTTTATACATTATCTGGGGCCAGGCGTGGTCACTCACACCTGTAATCCCAGCACTTTGGGAGGGCTGAGGTGGGCAGATTGCCTGAGCTCAGCAGTTTGAGGCCACCCTGGGCAACAGGGTGAAACCCTGTCTCTATTAAAATGTGAAAAATTAGAAGGGTATGATGGCGTGCTCCTGAGGTCCCAGCTACTCGGGAGGCTGAGGCATGAGAATTGCTTGAGTCCCCGAGGTAGAGGTTGCAGTGAGCTGAGAACATGCCACTGCACTTCAGCTTGGGCTACAGAGTGAGACTTCGTCTCAAAGGAAAAAAAAAAGACATTTTCTGAGGAGTTTTCTCTCTTCTCTTTGGAAGGTGATAATTTAGCTCTGTTTTTACCCTCTGACCCTTGTTTATCCATCCGTCTATTCTTCCAACATAGTTATATTTTATTTCACTTAGCTAAATATTTGTTTACATCATTACATCAACTAAGTAAATGCAGTCACAGGTGAGCCATGTAATATACCTGTGGTTCTTAAAGCCAAACCTATTTTCATCTTAATACTAAGATGCTAGTTGCCCTTTTCACCATGTTGACATTTGACTGATGGTGCAGAAGCAATGGTTCGAAAAACTACTGATACTTTAACACAAATCAAGACAATGACATCAAACTGTATGAGTCATTGTATACTTTATTGCCACACACTCACAGTTCAAAAACCAGCAATCAATTTTTTGTGGCCTTAGACAAGTTTTTTAATCTTAATTTTTTTGGCTTGAGATTTTCAAGTCACTTAAGACGTATTAATTGAAATGTCATGCATGGTTTGTGGACTTTGGGTTTCTTATGGCTGGTAATTTATTCTACCAAACTTCTGGGCAAGGGCTTTTCACCAGAAAAAAAAATTCATGGACAGGGCAACTTTCCACTGAGGATTTTCTTTACTCAGGTTTCGTTCCATGTCCCTCACCTTGAATAGGCTCCAGGCTATTGCTCCTTTCCTATGCAGAAATGAAAACACCGAATAAAGCATCACTTTAATAAGCAAATATGGGACTAATTAAAGTGCGGGCAGAATATAAGTTTGTTGACTTTAGAACTCTAAGGTTCATCCACTTAAGATTCCCTAATAGTTTTATAAAATGTATTAGTTGTCTATGTTTATTGCGATATAAAATACGTTATGATTTTCAGTTCTTTAGTGGGATTAGCATGTAAAATAACATTTAAACTCCACTCTTTCAGGAAGTGCTATTTACTGTTCTAGATGCATCGAAAGGACTCTTAAATGGAATTAGGGATATGTTGGCAAATATATTTCTACCAGCTGTTCTTGCAACAAACAACTGGGGTGCTTTAAACCAGTCCAACCAGGGAGAATCTGAAAAACATATTTTCACTGAAACCATCAACAGATACCTTTCATTTTTAGATGGTAAGTATAAAATTTAATGTTTAGCAAATTGCAAAAAGGAGCAAATTAACGAAGATATTTTATAAACATTAGAGAAAAAGTTTCTAAAAAGATGTTAATCAAAGTAATTATGAGACTTAGAAGTAAGAAATGAAATCATTAGAACTCATATTTGGGGATCTTTGCTGGAGTAAGATATATTTTCTTTTAAATTTTATATTATAGCATGAGGAATCTCTTCCTATAATCTTAATGAAAATTTTCACCATATTAAAGAATATATATTTTATTATGAACTCTTTAAAATCTATACTTTAAATTTTTTCATATTATTAAAATGTATAATTTTATCAATAAAGTCATAATCTAATGATTAATTAGAATTATATTTCTGTAAAGTATTAGATATTTAATATTTAAGCAATTAGAGCTTAAAGGTACATTGACATTTAACACATTGACCTTAAACACTTCTTAATATTAAATATTATTTAAATTTATTAAGATTTAAAATATTTAATATGTAAATTAGTATTAAATGTCTGGATTTTGTTTCCTTTTTAGGTGCTAGAATAAGTATTGAGGGAACAGTGAAGTTAAAGACAATAGACAATATTGATTTTTCCAAACTGCACACCTTTGAAGAAGTGACTGCTGCAGCCAGCAATTCGGAAACTGTTCATCAGCTAGAGGACGTGTTGATGATATGGTACAAACAGATCGAACAGGTGAATTACTCAGACGATTGCATCTGGACTAGTAGTTTTATGTGCATCCCAGCCATTGTATTTTGTCTCTAAAAGTAAAGGGAAGAAAAGTCCCCTTTGACTTTCTTCCAGAATCTGGTTTGAAACTCAGCCTATTTTTGGCTCTAGAGAAAAATCATTCTTCTTTGTGGATCACTTAAAATCAATTTTAAGGTATTTCTCACTTCAAGGAAGAAACCATAACAATATGGGGCGAGAATGAAAGAATGAAGAATCAGGAATAGCCATCATTTATCCCCCAGTGTTTAAATTGTTGATACTCTTCATAAAGAGAGAGGGGAAAAGAGACAGTAAAGAGCCAGAGTGCTAGACACTAAATAAGTACCTCTTGGTCGATCAGTGGAGTTGTTTGTGCTGTCAAAGAAGTTCAGATTAGGCTCTTTCATATCAGTATCACAGTGGCAAGCCTTCAGCTCTACAGTCAATTTTTTTCTGGCAGTAAGAAAAGTAGTGATAGGAATACAGCATATGTTAAAATTATGAGAGGCTCCAACATACACTATAAACACTGTGAAAGAAAATCAGATATTACATAATTGCCCTAAAAAGAAAGAGGAGTCTACAAACCACCCCCCCAGATCTCTAGTTCATCAGCACAGGACAGCAGAACTAGACAAGAAAATCTTCAGTTGTGTGAGGATGAGGGGGAAAGAATCTTGACCAGGCAGGAGGTACAGAAAAGCATTTCCACTTTTGTCTTTTTAGAGCTATGTCAGGAGGAGGGCTGTGCAGTTGGAATGGTAAAAATTGGAGGACTCCCCTAGGTTCTAAAGTGCAGGCCACAGAGTTTGCTTCCAGGTGTCACTAGAGGACTGAAATGGGTAATTGCCCACCGGATAACTCTTGTAGCCAGTCACTATGGTAACGGAGGAAGGGAGGTTGTAACCCACGGAGGGAGTCAAGCCCTGTGCCACACAGTGGCTGGGGAGACCCTTTCCAATTATTACGCCAAAGAATATAGATCTTTCATAAAAATGAGCACGCAAAGGAAAATAATTTGACATAAAGGGATTTCACCATCTGAAAGAAGGAAACCAAGTTCAGCAGTTGCAGCAAATAGCCTCTAATTAGAGAGAATCAATGCAGGAAACGGGACAGATCTTAAAACATTACATCTAAAATATACCTTAATCTTGACCTCTTGTCATACACAAAAGTTAATCCAAGATGAATTGTAGATATACATACAAAAGTTAGAACTAAAAAGTTTCTTCAAGAAACCATAGGAGACTGCCTTCATAATCTCTGTATAGGCAAAGACTTATTAGATGTGATGCAAAAAGAATTAATCATAAAAGAAAATTTGACAAATTAAAGTTCAGAAACATTTAAAATATCTTCATTTGAAAAGACACCCTAAGAAAAATGAAAAGGTGAGCTACAGACTGGGAGACAATATTTGCAGACCATGTATCAAAGAACTTGTACCTGTAATATATAAAGACTTCCAACAAATAAGTAATAAAAAGATAACTCAGTTTTTAAAAATGGGCCAAAAATTTGGATAGGTGTATTAGTCTGTTTTTACACTGCTGATAAAGACATATTGGACACTGGGAAGAAAAAGAGGCTTAACTGGACTTACAATTTCACATGGCTGGGGAGGCCTCAGAATCATGGCGGGAGGCAAAAGGCTCTTCTTACATGGCAGAGGCAAGAGAAAATGAGGAAGATGCAAAAGTGGAAACCCCTGATAAATCCATCAGATCTCGTGAGACTTATTCACTACCATGAGAACAGTAGGGAGGAAACTGCCCCCATGATTCAACTGATCTCCCCACCGGATCCCTCCCACACATGTGGGAATTATGGGAGCTACAATTCAAGATGAGATTTGGGTGGAAACACAGAGACAAATCATATCAACAGGCATTACAAAGATGATCCAAATAAGCATGTGAGGAGGCATTTCACATATTTCACATCACTAGTTATTAATACCAGGGAAATGTAAGATAAAACCACAGTGAGATATTACTCCTCACCCACTAAAATGGCTAACATTAAAAAGACTTTTTAACATTAAAATGAAGTTGCAGAGAATTGATGCTCTCATACTATCCTGGTGGGAGTGTAACATGGTAGAATTTTAGAAAACCATTTAGCAACTTCTTATAAAATTAAGTACATAGCTAGCTACCTTGTGGTAGCCAGCATTTCCACTCCTCTGTATACATCTGAGAAAAATGAATAATATAGCCCTGAAAAAGACTTATATAGGTATGTTTACAGTGGCCTTAATCGTAATCATCAAACGCTGGATTAATCAAAATGGTAAATAAAAAATTTGTGGGACACTCATGCAGTGGAATATAACTGGAGTATTACTTACTGTTGATACATGCAATGACATGGGTGGATTTTAAAAACCTGTTGAGTAAAAGAAGCTTGTTTAAAAAAGTGTGTGGAAAACAAGACAAAAACTGTAAGTGAACAAGAATACACTGTATGACTGTTTTAATATCTTCTTAGGCAAGATACCTAACCCAGAAGCCACAAAAGAAAAACTGACAGATATGGCTACATAAAAAAAATTAGTAATTTCCATATGGCAACCCTTCCCTGCCTCCATAAACAAAGTTAAAAGATAAATGACCTTTAGGAAGAAAATTTTATCAGCATATATAACAAAGAGCTAGTGTCCATAACATAAAAAGAGCTTCTATAAACCAATGGGAAATGAATGATTCAGAGAAAAATAGGTCAAGTATATGAACAATGCTATTCAAGGAATGTAGATGTAGATTTTTGATCTGGGGGAAAAGTGGATTTAGGAGTTGATATTCTCAAATACTTGATGGCATTTCATAAGAAATTAAACACATACAGTACATTCTGAAAAGGCAGAAGTAAGACAAGACAGAGTGTGCTGGTTATAAGGAGAGATATTTTATCATGAAATTGGGATAACTTTCTTACAGTGTTTCTCAGCCCCCTACCCCTGAAAATGGAAAATGCAGCATCCTTGAAAGTACCAATTTGAGCCTAGATTACCATCTATGAATAATGTTATAACAGGAATTAACACATCAAAAGATGTTTGGATTTAGTTAATGTTTTTAATTTTTTTTTTCTTAGAAGCAGGGGCTCACTCTGTTGCCCAGGCCGGAGTGCAGTAGTGGTACAGTCATAGGTCACTACAGCTTCTAACTCCTCAGCTCAAGCAATCCTCCCACCCCAGCCTCCCAAAGTGTTGGAATTACAGGCATGAGCCACTGTGCTCGGCAAGATTTAGTTAATTTCAAAGTCCATTTAAAATTCTTAATTCCCCAAATTATACAGACTTTTAGACATTTAGGAAAAGTTTAAATTATGTCTAGGATCCTCTAAGGAGGTAGAGGAAAATGTAAATAGATTAAGAGCTCCATAATCAGACAAGAGGAAGAAATAAAGGGCATCCAAGTCAGTAAAAAGGAAGTCAAACTGTTGCTGTTTCCTGATGATATGATTGTATACCTCAAAAACCCTAAAGACTCCTCCAAAAAGCTCCTAGAACTTATTAATGAATTCAGCAAAGTTTCAGGATACAAAATTAACATGCACAAATCGATAGCTCTGCTATACACCAAGAATGACCAAGCTGAGAATCAAATCAAGAACTTAACCCCTTTTATAGTAGCTGGAAAAGAAGTAAAATATTTAGGAATACACCTAACTAAGCCAGTGAAAGACCTCTAAAAGGAAAACTACAAAACACTGCTGAAAGAAATCATAGACAACACAAACAAATGGAAACACATCCCATGCTTATGGATGGGTAGAATCAATATATTGAAAATGACCATACCGCCAAAAGCAATCTATAAATTCAATGCAATTCCCATCAAAATACCGCCATCATTCTTCACAGAAATAGAAAAAAAAAAAATCCTAAAATTCATGTGGAACCAAAAAAGAGCCCAGATGACCAAAGCAAGACTAACCCAAAAAGAACAAATCTGGAGGCATCACATGACCCAACTTCAAGCTACATAATAAGGCCAGAGTCGCCAAAACAACATAGTACTGGTATAAAAATAGGCACATAGATCAATGGAACAGAACAAAGAACCCAGAAATAAAGCCAAATACTTACAGTTAACTGATCTTCAACAAAGCAGACAAAAACATAAAGTGGAGAAAGGACACCCTATTCAACAAATGGTGCTGGATAATTGGCAAGCCATGAGTAGGAGAATGAAACTGGATCTTCACCTCTCACCTTATGCAAAAAATCAACTCAAGATGGAGTAAGGACTTGAATCTAAGACCTGAAACCATAAAAACTTCTAGAAGATACCATTGGAAAAACCCTTCTAGACATTGGCTTAGGCAAAGACTTCATGACCAAGAACCCAAAAGCAAATGAGCAAAGATAAATAGATGAGACTTAAACTAAAAAGCTTCTGCTCAGCAAAACAAACAATCAGCAGAGTGGGAGAAAACCTTCACAATCTATATATCTGCCGAAGGACTAATATCCAGAATCTACAAGGAACTCAAACAAATTAGCAAAAAAAAAAAAAAGAGAGAAAAGAAAAAGTAAACAATCCAACCAAAAAAAAGTAGGCTAAGGACATGAATAGACAATTTGCAAAAGAATGTATACAAATGGTCAACAAACATGAAAAAATGTTCAGCATCACTAATGATCAGGGAATGCAAATCAAAACTGCAATGCAATACCACTTTACTCCTGCAAGAATGGCCATAATAAAAATATAATAGATGTTTGGCGTAAATGTGGTAAAAAGGGAACACTTTTACACTGCTGGTGGGTATGTAAACTAGTACAACCACTATGGAAAACAGTATGGCGATTACTTAAAGAACTAAAAGTACCATTTGATCCAGCAATCCCACTACTGGGCATCTACCCAGAGGAAAAGAAGTCATTCATTCGAAAAAGATACTTGCACACACATGTTTATAGCAGCATAACTCACAATTGCAAAAATATGGAACTAGCCCAAAAGCCCATCAATCAACAAGTGGATAAAGAAATTGTAGTATATATATATCATGGAATACTACTCAGCTATAAAAAGGAACAAAATAATGGCATTCATAGTGACCTGGATGGCATTGGTGACCATTATTCTAAGTGAAGTAACTCAGGAATGGAAAACCGGACATTGTATGTTCTCACTCGTAAGTGGAAGCTAAGCTATCAGGATGTAAAGGCGTAAGAATGATACAGGAAGCTTTGGGGACTCTGAGGGTTGGTAAGTTGGGAAGGGTGGGAGTGGGTGAAGAATAAAAGACTACAAATTGGGTACAGTGTATACTGCTTGGGTGGTGGGTGCACCAAAATCTCAGAAATCACCACTAAACAACTTATTCATGTAACACCATCTGTTCCCCAAAAACCGATGGAAATAAAAATAAATAAATAAATAAATAAGTCATTTGTATTGAAAAAAAAAAAGAGAAAGAGCTTCATAAACCGTGGTTAAAATTAAAAGTATTTCATGGATTTAAGATAGAACCTTCAGGAGTTTAAAAAATTCATGTGTATTTAACTGCAATTATAGTCTTAAAAATTCCATCATGATTTAAGTTATGAGAAGTTATAAATGTAACTGTATATAAGCATTTTTGTATGTTAAAAAGTATGGAAAATAACACCCGTGTAACTACCACTGAGGAGAAACAGATGCTAATCATTTTCTATATTTTCTTTAAATCTCTTTTATTTTAGCTAAAGCCTCCATCAATTTCCTCTCCCTTCCTCAATATGAGTACTATCCTGATGTTATTGTCGCCCATTCCCTTGAATGTTTTGCACTTTTATTGCATTTGCATATATATAACCTATATATATGAAAACTTCTTTGTCCAGGACTCCTTTGCACATGCTCCAGAGTTTCTCAATGGAATTTCTGGGAGCAATAGGATATGAATCTTACACTGAATTTTACCAAGCCCTCCAAATAGTGGTTATATTAATCTATATTTTTAAAAGGAGCACATAAGACTTTTTCTTTTTCTTTCTTTTTCTTTCTTTCTCTTTCTTTGTTTCTTTGTTTCTTTCTTTCTCTTCCTTTCTTTCTTCCTTTCCCCTCCCTCCCTCCCTCCCTCCCTCCCTCCCTTCCTTCTCTTTCTTTCCCCCTCCCCTCCCCTCCCCTTTCTCCTTTCCTCTCCTCTTTCTTGGTCTTGCTGTGTCACCCAGGCTGAAATGCAGTGGCATGATCATGGCTCACTGCAGCCTTGACCTCCCAGGCTCAAATCATCCTCCCACTTCTCAGTCTTCTGAGTAGTTGAGACTACCGGCATGCACCAGAATGCCAGGCTAAATTTTGTATTTTTTTGTGGAGATAGGGTTTTGCCATGTTGCTCAGGCTGGTATCGACCTCCTGGGCTCAAGTGATCCATCTGCCTTGGCCTCCCAAAGTGCTAGGATTACAGGTGTGAGCCACTGTGCCCAGCCAAGACTTCCTATTTTTTTTTTTTTAATTTTTGGTTATACTTGGAATTGCCAGATTTTTAATTGTTGCCAGTATGTTGAGTGTGAAATGATATCTTGGTTTACTTTGCATTACCCTAAATACTATTGAGGTTGAGCATATTTAATGGCTATTTTGGTTTCCTCTGTGTTGAATTGCCTGTTAATATCATTTACCCATATCATTGCCTGTTCATATCATCTACCCATATCATCCACTCTTTCGTTTGGATGGCTTGATGTTATCTTACTACATTGTTGTAGGTTAAATAATATTTTCCAGATATTAATCCTATGTTGGTCCCCCACTGTGTCCTGTTTCATTTGGTATGGTGTTGTTAGTCATGTGGAAATTTAAGTTTTTAATGTAGATAAATATATTAATTACAAATGTTAATCCAGCCTCAACCTAGCTATCCCTAGTGACTACAAACTCTGTGCTTTTTGTATTTTGCTTATGAAACCCTTTCCTACTCAAGTGTTATGAAGACATTCTCTTAAATCATTTATTCTAAATAGGGAATACAACACAAAATTAATACGATGAAAGGAACAAACTGTAAAATGAACACCTGTGTAACCTTTGCACAAGTTAAGAAATAGAACATGGCTGGCGCCTGTAATCCCAACACTGGGAGCCCAAGGCAAGAGGATTGCTTGAGCTCAGGAGTTCAGGACCAGCCTGGGCAACGTGGCCAGACTCGGCCTCAAATAAATAAATGAAAGAAAGAGAGAAAGAAAGAAAAGGAAAGAAAGGAAGGAAAGAAAGAAGAAAAGGAAAGAAAGGAAAAGAAAGAAAGAAAAGGAAAGAAAGAAAGAAAAGAAAGAAAGAAAGAAATATATGATGCTATTAGTGCTTTAAAATGCCTTTGCATTTCTCTTCTCGGTTTTAAGCACCTTTTTCTTCCCCCTAGTGGTAACTATTACCTTGACAATTACGCTATTCAGTTCCACGCTTTTCTTTCTAGTTTTACCCCATCTCCTACATTTTCTTTTAGAAATATTACCATTTTATTTTTAACATTTAGGTTTTTATTCCATCTGGAATTGTGTGTGTGTGTGTGTGTGTGTGTGTGTGTGTGTGTGTGTGTGATGTGAGGTAGAAATCTAATTTTGTGCTCTTCGTGTACCTGTAATTAGCTAATTGTCTCAATTTAACATTCTCTGTTAAATTGTTTAATAGTCCATTTTCTCCTAACAAATTTGTAATATCACCTCTGTCATATATAAAGTTGTTAGACCCCTTCGTTTATCCCACTGGTCTATTTATTTATTTTTTATGCTATGCTGAGCTGCTTTAATTTCTGTAGCTTTTTACTAAACCAACATTTGGCATGCCAAGTCCTTTCTTTGTTTTTCTTCAAAATTACATTGACTGTTTCTGGCTAATTGTTTTTCAAAATTAATTTTAAGACTAATTTTTAAAGTATCATGAAAAACTCTATTGAGATTTTGATTAGAATTTCACTGAATGTGTACATTAATTTAAAGAACACTGCCATCTTTATATTATTGAATTTTCCATCCATGAACATGATATACCTCCCCGCTTAGTAGGTCTTTTGTGTGTGTAAAATAAGTTTTAAAATTCTCTCCAAAAAGGTCTTACACATCTTTCATTAGATTAATTTCTAGTTATCTTATTACTGTTTTTCTTTGCTCTTGCAAATTGTATCTTTTTGGAAATTACATTTTCAGTTTGCAAAATAGCTCGTAAAGAAGTGATACTAATTTTTATGTATAGATCTAGCAACTCTACTAAATTGTTCACATTTATTAATTGTAAAAAGTTTGTCTTTAGTCTTTTTTTCTTAATAGACAGGGTCTCATTCTGTCACCCAGGCTGGAATGAAGCGGCATGTTCATAGTTCACTGCAGTCTCCAACTTCTAGGATTAAGTGATCCTCCCACCTCAGCCTCCTGAGTAGCTGGGACTATAGGCATGTGCCACCACACCCAACTAATTTTAAAAATTTCTGTAGAGAAGAGGTCTTGCTTTGTTGCCCAGGCTGGTCTTGAACTCCTGGGCTCAAGTGATCCTCCACCTCAGCCTTCCAAAGTGCTGGGATTACAGGTGTGAGCCACTGTGCCTGGCCTTAGTTATGCTTGAATTTTAAAAATGTAGCAAACTATGTCATCTGTGACTATGCCATTTTTGTTTTTTTTTTAAATTTCCAATTCTTATACCTTCTGTTTCTTTAGCTATCTTGTTCTGAGACTTCTATTACCAGGTGGAATAGAAGTGGGTCGTGATTGTGGCAAACTTGTCATGTCCTTGGTTTGAAAGTGATATTTTCTAAAATATCACCTTTGGCCAGGTATGATGACTCATGCTTGTAATCTCAACACTTTGGGAAGCTGAGGCAGGAGGATTGCTTGAGCCCAGGAGGTTGAGGCTGCAGTGCACTGTGATTGTGCCACTGCACTCCAGCGTAGGCAACAGCGGGAGACTCTGTCTCAAAAAAAACCCCAAGAACCAAAAACCAAAAAAACAAAAAACTACCCCACCTGCAAAAAACCCCAAAATAAATCAGATAAACTGTCACCTTTAAGTATTATGTTTGCTGGAGAATCTTGGTAGATAGTATTTATCAAGTTGAAGAAGTTCTCCTCTGGTCTTCATTTACTAAGAATTTTTCAACATTATTTGGTGTTGAACATTATTTACACTTTCAGTAGCCTTTGAAAATTTGAAAATATGCAATCAGATTTTAACAAAGAAGAATGTAACATTTCTATATTTTTTATATATATTTTTATTGAAGGTACTTATTGAGAGTGAGCAGATGAGAAAAGAAGCTGATGATTCAGGTCCACTCACTGAATTGGAACACTGGAAACGCATGTCAGCCAAGTTCAACTACATCATTGAACAGATTAAAGGGCCAAGTTGTAAGGCTGTCATAAATGTGCTAAATGTTGCACACTCCAAACTTCTAAAGGTAAAAGTCCTTTTATTTAAAGTTTGGTATACTTCAGAACAAGCAGGTAGAAAATTATCCTTCTTGAACTATTTCTTAGCGTAATATACTGGAATCGTGTTTAGAAGTGTTAACCTTTGAGTAAGGCTTCTACATATATCACAATTATTTCCAGAAGAAGAAATGAAGATTTATTTCTCAGTATTTCACAGACCAATTTTGACCATACTGCTATGGGGTGATTTCCAGGAACGTGATCATCTTTTATTTTTAAATTGTTTTTGAAATTATAAATCAATGAAGAAATCAATATAGGCTCATTGAGGTAAACAACTGCATATAGAGTCAAAAGTAAAATACATCTCATCCCTACGATTCTACCTCCTTTCCTAGAGGTCATCTTTATTTACAGTATGGCTTGATTCTAGACCCTCCCCTCCCCTCCCCTCCCCTCCCCTCCTCTCCCCTCCCCTTCCCTACCCTCCCCCCTCCCCTCCCTCTCCCTGTCTTCCCCTCCTTTCCCTTCCCTTCCCTTCTCCTTGTTCTGTCACCCAGGGAGGGTGCAATGGCATGTTCACAACTCACTGCAGCCTCCACCTCCCAGGCTCAAAAAATTCTTCTGTTTCAGCCTCTTGAGTAGCTTGGACTAACAGGCATGTGCCGCCAAGCCCAGTGAATTTGTGTATTTGTTGTAGAGATGGGGTTTCACCATGTTGCTCTGGCTGGTCTCAAACTCCCGAGCTCAAGTGACCGGCTGCTTTGGCCTCCCAAAGTGCTGGGATTACAGGTGTGAGCCACCACATCTGACTTCTTTTTCTTTCTTTCTTTATATGTATTTCTTTCTTTGCACAGAAAAATAAACTAATACTTTTTTTTTTTTGGTAAAAGATTTAAGCAGTAAAACAAGTCTCTTTAATCACATACCCTTACCCCCCACCACCCACAACTCTTGTTCCTAAATAGTAAGCACAGAAAGACAACCACAGTTTTCTATTTTGTTTTTTCCTTAAACATCTTCTGTGGTATTTATGTGTGAGTTTACTATGCACAAATAACATAATTTTGTTTTGCGTTTCTAATTTTTAAAGTAAAGAAATAATGTCATACCATAATATTTTTCAACTTCATTTCCCCACCGTTAATAGTATATCTTGGAGAGTTATGCCTGTTAGATCCAGCTTGAGCTGCATGGTTTTCCAAAAAAGGTTTTTGGTTTTTTTTTTGTTGTTGTTTTTTAGACAGAATGTTATTCTGTCACCCAGGCTGGTGTGCACAGGCACAATCACGTCTCACTGCAGCCTTGACCTTCCAGGCTTAAGCCATCCTCCCACCTCAGCCTCCTGAATAGCTGGGACTACAGGCATACACCACCATGCACAACTAATTAAATTTTTTTTTTTAATGTTGTCCAGGCTAGTCTTGAACTCCTGGGCTCAAGTGATCCTCCCACCTTAGCCTCCCAAAGTGCTGGGATTACAGGTGTGAGTCACTGTGCCTGCACCAAAATATTAATGTAGCCTATTAGGTTTTATCTGATCATTTCCCAGTTTGTGGACCAATTTTCCCCTTTCGTTTTTTGCAAGTCTGAGATATAATTCACATACTATTCATTTTATCCATTTAAAGTGAGCAATTCAGATATTTTTAGTGTATTCAGAGTTGCACAAATATCATCACAATTAATTTTAGAACATTTTCATCACCTCAAAGAAAAACACCATACCCTTCAGCTGTTACCTTCCCATTTCCATCATTCCTTCCCCCAGCCCTCTGTCTAGATTTTCCTATTCTGGACATTTTACGTAAATGGAATAATATACTCTTTGCCTTTTGTTACTGTTTTCTTTCACTTAGTGTAATGTTTTCAAGGTTCATCCATGTTTTAGCATGTATCAATATGTCATTCCTTTTCGTGGCTGAATCATATTCTGTTGTATGGATATACCATATTTTGTTTATCAGTTTATGGACGTTTGGGCAGTTCCCATTTTTTGGCAATTATTTATAATGCCGCTATGAACCTTCATGTACTGTACAACTTTTTGTGTTGACATATATTGTCATTTGTCTTGGTTATTATACCTAAGGGTGGAATTTCTGAGTCAAACGTTAACCCTGTGCTTAACTTTTTAAGGAAAATGGTTCCTTCTCTATGTGTTTCTAAATATTGCTGCAGTTGAGGCTTCTATATGTCCACATGCAAACATTTCCTTAGGTTGGATACTCCGCAACTTTTCAGTACTAATTATCAGTTAAGTTATTCATTTTTTTTTGCCAGGCATAGTGGCCTGCACCTGTAGTCTGAGCTACTTAAGAGGCTGAGGCAAGAGGATTGCTTGAACTCAAGAATTCTGAGCTGTAGTGCACTATGCTGATTGGCTGTCCACATTAAGTTTGGCATCGATATGATGTTTTCCCAGAAGTGGGGTGATGAGGGTGCCTAAGGAGGGGGTGAACTGATCAAGGTCAGAAACGGAGCAGATCAAAACTCCTATGCTGATCAGTAGTGGGATGATGCCTATGCATAGCCACCACACTCCAGCCTGGGCAATGTAGCAAGACCCTATCTCATTAAAAAAACCAAAAAAAAATTTTTTTTGGCCAAACTGGCATATGGAAAACGGCTTGTTTTATTTTGCCCTTTCCTTGTTAGTAGTGAAGTTGTGCAGTGTTTCCAAGTTTACTGGCTATTCATATTTCCTTTGTGAATTTTATTTTTGTAAACTCTTGGAGAGAGGTCTTTAATAATCTGCCATAGTGACCTTCAGACTTTTTTTTGGTGTTAAAAATACTAATCTGTAATCTTTAGAAAGGATGCAAAGCAAATGTGGTAGCAAATCTATGAACGACATTGAGGAGGGAGGGAAAGAAATATATTGGATGACAATGTAAAGATCCAAGAAGGTCTTCAGTGGTAAGAGTGGGGGTGCCATACTGATAGCCCAACCTCTTTGTTGGATGGGTTTGTAGACAAACTGTTTGGCTCCCATTATTTTTTAAAATGGTTTTGTCCAGAGAATGTTATTTCTGTTATTTCTGCTGGTAGACCTCTCCATTCCATGTTCTCTTAATCTCTGACCAATTCTCAAGCAGGCACTTGATTTTATCATCCCTCATATGTAAGAGTGGTCAGTTAATAAGAAGATAACATTTATTAAGAATAGGTTAAAAATCCTGAAAGAATTTGAAGGAGAGAAATTGATCAAGTAAAGTTTGGATAAAGACTTAACAGTTTTAGTTGAATCATTTGGTAGAATATTACTGATGTGAGTCAACCTGATCCTAGGCTGCTTTATGAGAGGTATACTTTTTTTTTAAAAAAGGAAGGTGATGTTTTGGCTCTTCTAAGCACTGACCAGATCACTCTGAAGGCTTCCTTTCATTTCTGAGGTACATGTGTTTAGAGTGATGTTGTGTAGAGTAGAAAGGCCAAGAGATTAAAGCTATTAAGACCATGTCCTTGGAACCAACCCAAATATCCATCAATGATAGACTGGATAAAGAAAATGTGGTACATATACACCATGGAATACTATGCAGCTGTAAAAAGGAATGAGATCATGTCCTTTGCAGGGACATGTATGAAGCTGGAAGCATCATTCTCAGCAAACTAACACAGGAACAGAAAACCAAACTCTACATGTTCTCACTCACAAGTGGGAGTTGAACAATGAGAACACATGGACACAGGGAGGGGAACAGCACATGCTGGAGCCTGTCGCGGGGTGGTGTGAGGGAGGGAGAGCATTAGGACAAATAGCTAATGCATGCAGGGCTTAAAACTTAGATGATGGGTTGATAGGGGCAACAAACCACCATGGCACGTGTATACCTATGTAACAAACCTACATGTTCTGCACTTGTATTCCGGAACTTAGAGTTAAAAAAAAAAGACCATGTCTTATTAAATGACTAAAGGCACACAGAGTGTTCATCTTTGAATAAAAGACTTAGTGATTTATGAATTGAGGAAGAAGGAAAAAAAAAAGACTTAGTGATGATATGGTAAATGTCTTCAAATATTTGAAGGGATGCTGTGTGTTTGCTGAGGTTCCATTAGGCAAAACTATACCAAGTGAGCAAAGATTATAGGAAGATAGATTTTTCTTCTCAATATAAGGAAGATCTTTCTCATAATCAGTTATCTAAGCAGGTACTATTTGATGACCACTTACAGGAAAGTGTTGATTTCAGATTGACTTCACTTTGCTAGCAGGGTTTTTTTTTTTTTTTTTTTAATAATGTTCTATTTTAATAACTTGACCCATTCTTGAAGACCCAGAGTAATATAATGTCACAAATAATTAACCTGGAAAAGTCATTCCTGGTAGAAGCAAGTCTAGTTCAAGCCTACAGACAGGATTTTAATTACAAACAGAATGAGCCTTCAGTTTTAGTAAATCATTTAAGGTGCTTGCAATAACTTTGTCTTAAATATTATAAGAAAAATATATATTAATTACACTTAAATATCTACTATTTTAGTATATGTATGATTAGGGAAGACTGAATTTCTAGAGTAAACTTTAGCACACTGATATATTTGGATGTTTCATAGAATTCTTATGCAATTTTTTCTTAGAATTGGCGTGATTTGGATGCAAGAATCACTGATACAGCAAATGAATCAAAAGATAATGTCAGATATTTATATACTTTGGAAAAAGTGTGTCAACCTCTCTATAACCATGACCTAGTAAGTATGCTTTTAAAATACAGTTTTAAACCGAATGTATTGGCTTGCACCTGTAATTCTAGCTACTCAGAAGGCTGAGGTGGAAGGATTGCTTGAGCCCAGGAGCGCAAGGCTGCAGTGAGCTATGATTGTGCCACTGCATTCCAGCCTGGGTGACAGAGCAAGACTCCATCTCTAAAAAAAAAAAAAAAAATACAATTTAAGAAATTGACTCATATAATTAGTGCATTAAAAATCTTTAATATGTGTATATTGGGGAAAACATCCTGCCAAAACTTATTTAAAATATGTATTTTCCTATTACATATTTATGAAGAATGATAAACTATATTTAATATTTTAACCCATATTTAAATATGTAGCATATCATTAGTATACCTTCATTTGTGAATTAAACAAGACAAATATTAATATATTATTTATCCTTTGCTGCCTAACAAATTACCCCAGAACTGAGTGGCTTAAAAACAATGAGCATTCACATGGTTAGGAAGAATCAATATTGTGAAAATGGCCATACCGCCCAAAGTAATTTATAGATTCAACGCTATCCCCAATAAGCTACCATTGACCTTCTTCACAGAACTGGAAAAAACCACCTTAAACCTCATATGGAACCAAAAGAGAGCCTGCATAGCCAAGACAATCCTAAGCAAAAAGAACAAAGCTGGAGGTATCACGCTACCTGACTTCAAACTATACTACAAGGCTACAGTAATCAAAACAGCATGGTACTGGTACCAAACAGAGATATAGACCAATGGAACAGAACAGAGGCCTTGGAAGTAATGCCACACGTCTACAACCATCTTATCTTTGACAAACCTGACAAAAATAAGCAATGGGGGAAAGGATTCCCTGTTTAATACATGGTGTTGGGAAAACTGGCTAGCCATTTGTAGAAAGCTGAAACTGAACCCCTTCCTTATACCTTATACAAAAATTAACTCCTGGTGGATTAAAGATTTAAACATAAGACCTAACACCATAAAAACCCTAGAAGAAAACCTAGGCAATACCATTCAGGACGTAGGCATAGGCAAGGACTACATGACTAAAACACCAAAAGCAATAGCAACAAAAGCTAAAATACACAAATGGGACCTAATTAAACTTAAGAGTTTCTGCACGTCAAAAGAAACAATCATTAGAGTGAACTGGCAACCAACAGGATGGGGAAAACATTTTTGCAAGCTATCCATCTGACAAAGGGCTAATATCCAGAATCTACAAAGAACAAAAACAAATTTACAAGAAAAAAACAACTCCATCAAAAAGTGGGCAAAGGATATGAACAGGCACTTTTCAAAAGAAGACATTTATGCGGTCAACAAACATGTGAAAAAATGATCATCATCACTGGTCATTAGAGAAATGCAAATCAAAACCACATTGCGATGCCATCTCATGCCAGTTAGAATGGTGATCATCAAAAAATTGGGAGACAACAGATGCTGGAGAGGATGTGGAGAAATGGGAATGCTTTTACTGTTGGTGAGAGTGTAAATTAGTGCAACCATTGTGGAAGACAGTGTGGTGATTCCTCAAGGACCTAGAAATAGAAATTCCATTTGACCTAGCAATCCTATTACTGGGTATATACCCAAAGGATTATAAATTGTTCTATTATAAAGACACATACACATGTATGTTAATTGTGGCACTGTTTACAATAGCAAAGACTTGGAACCAACCCAAATGCCCATCAAGGATAGACTGGATAAAGAAAATGTGGTGCATGTACACCATGGAATACTATGTAGCCATAAAAAGGATGAGCTCATGTCCTTTGCAGGGACATGGATGAATCTGGAAACCATCATTCTCAGCAAACTGACAAAAGAACAGAAAACCAGACACTGCATGTTCTCACTCATAAGTGGGTGTTGAACAATGAGAACACATGGACACAGGGAGGGGAACATCACACACTGGGGTCTGTTGAGGGGTGGAGGGCTAGGGGAGGGATATCAGTGGGTGGGGAGATAGGGGAGGGATAACATTAGGAGAAATACCTAATGTTGGTGGTGGGGGGATGGATGCAGCAAACCAACATGGCATGGTAAACCTATGTAACAATCCTGCAAGATCTGCACATGTACCCCAGAACTTAAAGTATATATAAACAAACAAACAAACAATGAGCATTTATTATGTCAGTTTCTGTGGCTCAGGAATCTGGGCAAGGCATAGCTAAGTGCTTCTGCTTCAAGGTCTCTCATGAGGTTGCCCACAGGGTAAGTGGGGCTGTGGTCTCTTCTGAAGTGGGGGAGGCTGACTGGGGAGAGTCCTTTTCTTAGCTCACTCATGTGGTTATTGGCAGGCCCCAGTCTCTAGTCACGTGAGCCTCTCCCCCCTGGCAACTTGCTTCCCTTGGGGTGAGTGATCCAAGAGTGAGCAAGAGAGTGAGGGAACACCCAAGTTGGAAGTCATCTTCTTTTTGTAACCTAATCTCTGAAGTGACAGCCCTTATTTCTATTGTATTCTATTGGCTAGAAGCAAGTGAGTCTGGTTCACTCTGGGCAGGTAGGGGAGTATACAAGGGTGTGAGTACCATGTGGGTGAGCTTCACTGGGGCCATCTTCGGGGCTGCCTATTCCCAGTTTACAGATTAGGAAGCCAAAACTCATCATGGTGTAGCGACTTTACCAGCATCACTCAGCTAATTAGGGATGCAGACAGAACCCATCTTCTAGTTTCTAGTCTACTCATTATATTTCCATAGAGATCCTTTAAAAAACATGTTAGCACTACCATTTGCTTTTATTTTTTAAAAGCTTATATTAACACCAAATTAATAATCTGGTATTTCATATTTCATATAAAATATGAAAATTAAAAAGACTCTATCCTTTATTTAATAGAAGGAGAAATCAAGGAAGCTAGTACTTGTTGAGAACTTAGGGCAATATTTCCCCATTTTGCCTGGGTGTTACTTCTTTTGTAAATCACTTACAGGCAGGAGGGCTGCCCAGACAGCTGCATTTTTAAAGATGTTTCCAGGCTTGAGAGTCCTTGACCTTTTGTTATAGGCATTGTGGCACATGCTTTACATATGTTTTCATTCTGTATGCACATTGATCCTCATTTCAAAGATTAGGAAACTGAGTTTGAGCATTTCTACAATGATCCGTGATGGGACCAAATTTGAATCTAGCTATCTCTAGAATTATGGGTTGTATTATTTTTCCACTTTACCACGTTGCTTCTTCAAGGTATTCTCTAAATTAAAATGCTTTTCCCCCCACCCCTGGTACGGACTCTCTCTCTGTTGCCCAGGCTGGAGTGTGGTGGCACGATATCCACTCACTGCAACCTCCACCTCCTGGGTTCAAGCAATTCTCCTGACTCAGCCTCCTGAGTAGCTGGGATTACAGGTGCGCGCTACCACGCCTGGCAAATTTTTGTATTTTTAGTAGAGATGAGGTTTCACCATGTTGGCCAGGCTCGTCTCACACTTCTGACCTCAAGTGATCCGGCTGCCTCAGCCTCCCAAAGTGCTGGGATTACAGGCATGAACCACCATGCTCAGCCCAGTGCTTTCAAATTAATTTAATTTGTGCCTGATATCTTTGTTCAGTATTCTCCATTCTAATTTTTGAAGAGGTAGTCAAATCTTCCATATAGGTGGCAGCACTGGCCACATGGTTTTGTTGACCAACTTTCTTGGGTCAGTGCAGGTTTCTTTCTAGAGGCAGGGAGAGGAGGGAAAGAGGTTATGGCTATATCACTTAGATTTGGAGAAGAAGGAGGTGTAGAGGCAGTTCATAAACATCCCAAGGGAGCATTAGTAGTCAAGAAGTTTAATATGGAAGGGGAGGGAAAATGTTGGTTGAGAGTATTGGACAAGTGCATTTCTTACTGCCATGAGGAATCCATCATCCATCAGGAAGTACCATGAGAGGGGACAGGAAGGCTTTAGAAGCAGAGTTTTTAATTGATTCCACCAAGAGATGTTAGATTTTATTTAAAACTTATTCGTGTTATTTGCAAAGAGTTATGACATCTAAAAAAATTACAGCTTTATTTTAGATTCAGGGGGTACACGTACAGTTTGTTACGTGGGTATATGACATGATGCTGAGGTTTGGGGTATGGATCCTGTCACCCAGGTGGCGAGTGCAGTACACAATAGGAAGTTTTTCAGCTTACACCTCTTTCCCTTCCTCCCCCACCCAGAATTATGACTTTCTTCAACATCATTCTTCTCACTTTTACCCCTACTACTAGTAGCTGGACTTCTGTTGGGAACCTTGGTAAAATTTGTTTAATATAAGAACATTTATATCATTTCTTAGGTATTTCTGTGCACATGACCCCAAGTAAAGAAAATCAAAGTGTATGGTGTTGGAGAAGTAGGGCCATTGCTTGGCTTACTTGGTAGCTCAGTGGCTTAATTCTCCAACTTTACAATATGAGCAATTAAAATTTCTATCCAAGAAAAGTTAAAATTATTACATGTCACAAGCATTTTGGTTGCTCACAGATTTTAAGATGCAAATATAAAATACATATAATACCTAAAGCCTACTCCCAGGCTACGAAGTAGCTCTTGATGTGAAAAATAATAGATGAAGTGAATATGTTCACATTTGTCAAATCTAGTGATGGGAGTAGTTGGTCATTAAACTATTCTCTGTACTTTTCTATATATTTAAAGCTTTTTATCATAAAAAGTAAACTGGAAAGAAAGATAGAATACTCTTTATTGCTATCAAGACTCCAAATTTTAAGGAATACTGATTTCAACATCTTGATTCAAAAGACTTGTTTTAATTCATATAATTTAAAAATCATTTAGTTCTGATGTTTTTTACATCCTAGTAATTTTAAAAAACTTTGTTCAATTACTCTAACCATGGATGTGCCTTATTATTGTTATTTTGTTGTTGTTGAGCTTTTTATATTCTCTTATGTAGGAAGGTTTCAAGCATTACCTTTTGAAATGACAGAAGTACCAATAGTATCGAGTCATATAATTGCTTCCCACTCATACACCCACTATATCTGTACTTTCAAAAATTCCTTTTTTCCTCCTCATTTTCTTTATTCTGGTTAAAAGTAACCAGCAATTGCTGTTTAGTTTATAACTGTCATTTGGGTAGGAAAAGCGCAGGGGATTTGTGCTTCCATTTCTGACTCTTAAGTTTATGTAAGTTTCATTTTTTTTTAATCGCCCTGGTATTGTGCTTTAGGCATAGCTTACTATTATATGTTTCATATATAAGATATCTGAACACTGTATATAGATGGACAAGAACAGTGCACTCAAGGAGCTACTATCATAAACAATGATGTTTAAAATTCAGATGAAGGACATTTTTCTGAAGGACCCATTTGATGCCATCCTGAACCCTCTTTATTGGAGTTTAGTGGGACTTTGTAGACATGACTTAGCAAGGGTGAAAAGGACTCCTTCTAGGCATATTTTTATTAGGATCTTTTTGATCTACAGATACCATATATAATATGAATTCTGACATACAACGTTAACTATAAAGTAATAATGTTAATTTCCATAAGCCACATAAAATTGATTTAATTATTCCATAGTTACACCCCACACCTAGGACATATGATACACTAATCAGTAGTTGTTTTTCTTGGCTGTATTTCTTCCATCACCATTAAAAAGACGTTTTATATATTTTATCTTGTCCCATCAATTCAAAGGAAAGTTCCTTGAAGTCAAGGATGCCATTGGCTTTATCTGTTCTTCCATAGTGATTTGCATTATGGTTACAAGCAGGGTCTCAGAATCTCTGCTACATAACTTATAGCTGTTGGGTCTTAGGCAAGGGACTTGACTTCTCTACCTCTCTGTTTTCTCATTAGCAAAATGGGAATAATGATAATGCTTTATTTTATGATCCTAAGACATTTTTTCACATTTAAATATCTCTGAACTCAGGACATAATTTAGTCAGTCAGGTTTAATGAATCATTGTGGATGTGACTTGATATTACCTTAAATTATTAGTTCTCTCCTTGAGGGTGTTTTTGTTTGTTTGTTTGTTTCGTTTTTGATTTTGGTACCATTCATATGAATTCAGACTGCAGTTGAGTACCTGTGCATACATTCTCAAAGAAGTTTGGTTTTCTTCGTTCTCCTACTAGCATGTAAATTTTATTTCTCTCTTTTCTCCAAGGTTGGTTTATTTCATGTTTACCTTAACAGGGAGGGCCCACTGGTGACCTAGTATTATGTAGGAGTTACATTCCTCAACTTGGGTGTCTTTTCTTCCTCAATAGCACAGGAAACAATGGTGCAATCTTACAATCAGTGATGTTTTGTATCTGTTGTAATCAAACCTACCTTAAATGGTTGTTCTCAGCATATGTTAGGATAATATGCTAATGGCTCTTAGCCTAAAGTCTGGAATATAGTAAGCATTCAGTTTATGTTAGTGATTGTTTTGTATCCTTGTTTTAATTGTTCTGCTTTGCTCTACCTTGTCCTACTTGTTTACTTGTTTGTGTTTATCTTCTCTGCTCTGCTGTGAGCTACTCAGGAATAGGTTTGGATTTCTCCCTATATCTTCAGAACCTACTGGCACTTAGGATTGCTAAAAGGTAAACTGAATTGCATAAAAGAAAATGAATGCTAGTCTGATTTCTATTTTAGCTAGTCTTCTGACTATAAGTCAATATACCCTTCAAGGTATCAGTTTCTTTATCTTTAAAAAAGAGCACAATAAACTATTAACCTTAAAATTGTTCTCACCTCTAAAATTTAATTTTTAGATAAACTGTTAAGTTCAGATTTACAGAAAAGTTGCAATGATAGTGCAGAATTCTTTTCACCCAGTTTCTCCTGTTAACATCTTGTATTATCTTTGTTTGTCAAAACTAATGTCCTATTTTCTGTTCCAGGGTCTAGTCTAGAATACTGCATTTAGTAAAATTTAACTTTAAGATAAGAATGCTCTACTATTTTGTGTACATTTAGAGTTGTGAGTACTATAGAATATTGGTTATTAAACCTATAAGCATATGATGGAATTCACTTAATTTGTTTCAATGTTAGGTTTCCATGGCACATGGGATACAAAACTTGATTAATGCCATCAGAATGATTCACGGTGTGTCAAGGTATTATAATACCTCAGAGAGAATGACCTCATTGTTTATTAAGGTAAGTTTCTATGGGAGAAATTACATGTCATCCTGTGAAAAAGTTAAGACTTTCCTTCTGAGCTCTAGGAAGGGAATTGGGAAGCCTGAGTACCTCTTAGAGTTTTAATACTTCCAGTGGGCAGGAAGAGAAAGGTGTTGACTGGACTCAGTTGTACTTAATTGAAGGGAGTGACTGGTACTTTTCTATTTATCATATGTAAGGCCCAATACTTAAAGAAAATGTGCCTGGTGGTTTTCTAATTTATTCATTTCAAATAGTTTGATTCTACCCAAGAGATAAGAGTGTGTCTACTATTAACAGTGCTTCTTTAGCTACTCCCATCAGCACTATAGTTGGTGTAATCTCTTCCTGTGTTGCACCACATGGCTAATTATTTAAAATAATTTGAAGATTTACTCAAGCAACACATGAGGCCAGACATGGTGGCTCAGGCTGTAATCCCAGTGCTTTGGGAGGCCGAGGTGGGAGGATCGCTGGAGCTCACGAGTTTGAGACCAGCCTGGGCAACATAGTGAGACCCTGGCTCTACAAAAAAATTTTAAAGGTTAGCTGGCATGTGGTATGTGCCTGTAGTCCCAGCTATTCCAGAGTCTGAGGCAGGAGGATCCCTTGAGCCTGGGAGTTCAAGAATGCTGTGAGCTGTGATCACACCATGGCATTTCAGCCTGGTAAGAGAGTAAGACCCTGTCTAAACAGACACACACACACACACACACACACACACACACACACACACACACACACAAAACACGCACATGAACAGAATTTATTTGTAAATTATTCAAGCATAACTAAATATATAAAGTCACAGTCACATTTTAACTTTTTAAATAAAGCAAAGTATAGGTTTGATCACTGTGTCCTAAATAAGACAAGACTCTCAGAATCCTTCCTCTTTACCTGACTCTCTCATTCTTGCCATATATTTCCCACATTGAGATCAGTTTTAGTTCTGATGAAGATTCTTTGCTTGGCTTCTGAATCTTCTGGTAGGCCCATCTTTTCACTTTATAGTAAAATCTAGTTTGAGCAAAGAACCCTGCTGAGTCAGTTGAGCAAGAACCCCCATTCTCGATATCTGATGACTCAGATATCTGATCAGGTTTTCAACCCCATCAATCCCCCAGGTGTTGTCTGATCACTTTGGCCTATCTTCAGCAAGAATCCTGTAGGTCAGTTTATCCAAAATCCCCCCTTACCTCTGATTTTCCTCTTAATAATTTTCCACCCACTGATCCCTGTCCTGCCCCTTGGCTATACATTCCTACTTGCCCATGCTGTGTTCAGAGTTGAGCCCGATCTCTCTTTCCTGTTGCAGGATCCCATTGCAGTGGTCCCTACACCTATCACAATGGTCCTGAATAAAGTCCCTTCCTGTGCAAGTATCACTGACTAATTTTTTTTTTAACAGTTCAACATTATTGTTAACATTTTTTCAACACTGTGAATCAAAAAGTATTCAGACTAAAATTCAAATATTGCTAGTTAATTTATAACCACTGTTTTGTAATTCCCACATCTTTCTCTTTCTTAGATTCATTATTTCTTTTGGTGAAAAAAATTCTTTCAGGGAGTGTTTCAGGCTGGTGAACTTCCTGAATTTCTACAATGTCTGAAAATCATTTTCATTTTGTCTGATCACTCAAATGCTAGTGTGAGTTGGATTTTAAATTCAACATCATTTTCTCCTGCGATGTTGAAGATATTGCTCAATCATTGTCTAGTATTCAATATTGTTGATGAGAAGCTTGGTGCTAATCTGATTCTTGTTTCCTTTGTAGGTAACTGGTTTTATTCTCCCAGGAAGTTTTTAGGATTTTTTTTTATCTTTGAATTTCTAAAATCTCGAACTTTTTTTTTTTTTTTTTTTTTTTTTAACATTTATCTTGTTCTACACTTGCTTAGTGGTCCCAATCCAAAGAATTTCTTTTCTCTTTATTCGTGGGAAACATTCCTCTTTTGCCTTGGATTATTCTTAGCTCACTGATATGGTTTGGGTATTTGTCCCCTTCCAAATCTCATGTTGAAATGTGATACTCCGTGTTGCAGGTGGGGGCTGGCAGGAAGTGTCTGGGTCATGGGGGTGGATCCCTCATGAATGGTTTGGTGCCCTCCTTGTGGTAGTGAGTTCATGTGACAGCTGATTGTTTAAAAGATCCTGGCATCTCTCTTTGCTTGCTCTCATAGGAGTTCCCACTTTGCCTTCAACCATGACTGTAAGCTTCCTGGGGCTGTCATCAGAAGCAGATGCCAGCTCTATGCTTTGTGTACAGCCTACAGAGCTGTGAGCCAAATAAACCTCTTTTCTTTATAAATTACCCATTCTCAGGTATTCATTGATAGCAACGTAAATGGACAAACACACCTACGCATTCAATTTATTCTCTCCCCTTGAATCTAACTTCCATTTCTTTTAATTTTTTTCTTCCATCTTGCCCTTTTCTGGCTCACTCATTTGCTCTTCATTTTTGTGCCAATTGATGGTCAGTTCATCAAAAGAATTTCTTATAAAATTTTGACAATGAAAATTCCAATTTCCAAGTTCTCTAGTTATTTTTAAATTTTTATTATTTTTTATTTTTAAAGACAGAGTCTCATTCTGTTTCCCAGGCTGGTCTTGAACTCCTGGGCTCCAGTGATCCTCTCACCTTGGCCTTCCAAAGTGCTGGAATTACAGGCATGAGCCACTGCACTTGGCCCATAAATTTATTCTTTATCATATTTTTATGCTTGTGTTTTGAAATTTTTACATAAATGTTATTTCTCTTTTTACATATAATTATTTTGTACCTATATTTATTTTAGGTAACTAATCAGATGGTGACAGCATGTAAAGCATATATTACTGATGGAGGATTAAATCATGTATGGGATCAGGAAACACCAGTTGTGCTAAAGAAAATTCAGGTTTGTAGAAGTACTTTTATTTTCATAAACTAAATCTTTTCCCATCCTGTCCAATTTTACTTTGTTTATTCACAAAATATGTTAACAGAAAAACTTCCTACTGAGTAGTGTTGAGAATAGAAAAAGAATGTAATTCTTATTATCTAGTTCTCTTTACATTTGGTGCTTCTTTTAGGGTATAATTTAATTCTGGTGAAGATTCTACATGGCTGCCTGTGTTAGATTCCTGTATGCCATTTCATATGCTCTGGCCCCTACATCTCATTCCAGCCCCTGTTATAATTAAATTTTGTTTTGCCTTTTTTTGCATTGGTTAGGATTACCATATATCCTTAAATAGACACGGTGGTAGTTGGCATCCTAATTTTGATCCTGGTTTAGAAGACAATGTTTCTAACATTTCCCTCGTTTAGTTGGATGTTTTTGTAAGTTTTAAATATATTTTTGATCAGATTAGTTTAGTACCAAGAGATATTTTTTTTAAGTTATGAATGGGTTTTGAAAAATTTTCTTCTGCATATATTTATTGAGATGCTTATAGAATTTTGCTCCTCAGTCTGTTAATGTGATAGATGACATTTTTAGACTTTCTAAAACTGTCTTAACGTTTCTGGGATAAACTCAACTTGGTCATGGTGTAATTATCTTTTTTAAAAACCCTCAAGCTCAGTTTCCTACAATTTTGTTTAGGATTTTGGAAACTGTACTGGTAGGGAGAGAGCGTGTAATTTTTCTTACTCATACTGACCTTGTCTGTGTTTTTGGCATCAATGTCTCAGAATGAATGGAGGGTGGGGGGAAGTATTCCTCCTTTTTCTATTTTGTGAAAAAGTTTGTATAAAATTAAAGGGACCTGTTTTTTGAAAGTTTGAAAGAAATGGCCACAGCAGGAAGGCTCCATCTGGAAGTGGTTGTTGGTCATCCCGGTGTGCAGGCTCCTTGGTCTTCATAGAGCCAAGGTTTGTGACTTGAACAGGGAGGTCACGTTTGAAAATTGGCCCAGTTCCCTCTACCCAGGGTGGGAACCACTATTCCCGCAGGCCTGGCGCTGACTGCTATCCTGGACAGGGCACTCCTCTCACCCTTGCTCTGACCTCTGAACTGGAGGATAAGCAGAGGAAGAATCGCAGTTAGTGTTTCTCATGCTGAAAACAGTTGATCCCAAGGACTGGAAGAACCAGGATCATTATGCAGTTCTTGGACTTAGCCATGTAAGATACAAAGCTACACAGAGACAGATTGAAGCAGCTCATAAAGTAGTGGTTTTAAAACATCATGGAAAGCAGCCAGTGAACCAATAAAAGAAAGGGATAACGAGTACTTCACTTGCATCACAAAAATTACAAAATGTATGACCCAGTGAAAAGAGGAGGATTTAACAGTGTAGATCATACATTTGGTAACTCAGTCCCTTCTAAAAGTGAAGCAAGGGATAATTTCTTTGAACTGTTTTTCCCACTATTCAAAAATAATTACAGATGGTCCAAAAAAAAAAATTTCTAAACCTGGTGATAAGAATTTATCATTTTCTTCCTACTGGTATAATTTTTATGCTTGGACAGTTTTTTTTAATTTAAATATAGAAGAAAAACAGAATATTGTGACAAGAGAGGGATTGAAAAGTAGAACAGAACAACAAGAGCACAAAGAAGGAAAGAAGAAATGAATTAAAAAGAACATTAGTGGATAATAATGCACATAGCTGTGATATAAGGATAAAAAATTCAAAGAAGAAAAAGCCAAGGCCAGGCGCATGCCTGTGATTCCGGCACTTTGGGAGGCTAAGGCAAGTGGATCGCTTGAGCCCAGGAGTTTGAGACCAGCATGGGCAACATGATGAAACCCTGTCTCTACAAAAAATTAGCCAGGTGTGTTGGTGTGTGCCTGTAGTCCCAGCGACTTGGGAGGCTGAGCTGGGAGAATTGTTTGAGCCTGGGAAGCTGAGGTTGCAGTGAGGTGAGCCGTGATCATGCCACTGCACTCCAGCTTGGGTGACAGAGCAAGACTCTGTCTCAACATAAAAAAAAGAGAAAGCCAAGAAAGGAGCAAGATGGAAGAAGCAAGAGGCTAAAGAAAAACAAAGACAAGCTGAATTAGAAGCTGCCTGAATAGCTAAGGGAAAGAAGAGGAAGTTAAATAACAAGCATTTCTGGCAAAGAAGGAAAAAGATATCCAGAAAAGAGTCATAAAAGGAGAAGACAAACTTCAAAATTCAAGGAAGACCCGAAATCACTTTTTCTGAACTAAGTGGAGCAGCTTAAAAAGGTGGAAGAAGTGGAAAAACTTTGTGATAGGCTTGAAATAGCAAGTTTACAGCACTTGAGTGAAATACCTAATCTACAAAACTCTAGGAATGGCTGCTCTGGTAAAAAGGGAAGAAATAAATGAGCCAATTAGAACAGATAAAGAGGAAGAAGGGGGGATGCTTGTGTGTAACAAGCATCTAAGAATGCAGAGGAATCAACTGTCAAAGGTGGAAATGGCAGTAAAAACTGGTCAGAAGGGAATTGGTCTGCAGTTACTAATTAAAGCCATAAACCCCTTTTCTGCTTGAACAAATTCAATATGGGAAGTTATTACCAATTATATGGGCATACATTCTTTTTTTGGAGTCAAGAGAACTTACTGGCAAAGAAAATTGAGCCTCCAAAAACTTGACTCTCATAAAAAAAGAATGACAAAAAGCTTGTGGATAATTTTTTAAAAGAACATGGAGTAGTCCCTCAAGTACATGAAGTAGGTCTCCTTCAAATGCACCTGAAACATGAGGAAAAATAGAGGGAGCAGTGCTTGGCAGGACAAAGAGGACCTCAAGAAACGATATAAGGAAGTTGTTTAGATGGTAAAAGCAATGAAATGCCCAGGAGTAACTGCTGTATGCAAATGGAGCTGAGAAATGACTTACTGACCGTCTTTGTTGTGTGTGCACTTAAAAAATAAAACTGGCAATTGGAGATGCTGCGTACATTTTTAAATGCCTCCTGGCCATTTGTATGTTTTCTTTTGAGAAATGTCTTTTCAGTTCCTTTGCCCATTTAAAAATAATTTTTTTTTGAGATGGAGTCTGGCTCTGTCATCTAGGCTGGAGTGCAGTGGTGCAATCTTGGCTCACCGCAACCTCCACCTCTCAGGTTCAAGCAATTCTCCTGTCTCAGCCTCCTGAGTAGCTGGGATTACAGATGTGTGCCATCACACTCAGCTAATTTTTGTATTTTTAGTAGAGACAGGGTTTCACCATATTGGCCAGGCTGGTCTTGAACTCCTGACCTCAAGAGATTCTCTCACCTCGGCCTCCCAAAGTTCTGGTATTACAGGCATGAGCCATTGTGCTCGGCCTCATTTGCCCATTTTAAAATCAGGTCATTTATTTTCTTCCTACTGAGTTGTTTGAGTTCCTTATATATTTTGAGAATAAACCTCTTACTGGATATATGGTTTGCAAATACTGTCTTCTAATCTATAGGTTGTCTCTTCACTCTGTTTTCTGTGTAGAAGCTTTTTAGTTTGATACAATCTCATTTGCTATTTTTGTTTTTGTTGCCTGTACTTTTGGGATTACATTCACAAAAATTATTGCCAAGTAGCTTTTCCCTGACATTTTCTTCTAGTAATTTTACAGTTTTAGGTCTTATCTTTACATCTTTAATCCACTTTAAGTTGACTTTTGCATGTCATGTGAAATGAGGGTCCAATTTTATTCTTTTGCATGTGGTTATCCGGTTTTCCCAAGACCATTATTGAAGAGACTGCCCTTTCCTCATTGTGTGTTCTTGGCACTTTTGTCAAAGATAAATTGACCATAATGCATGGATTTATTTCTGGGTTCTCTATTCTGTTTCATTGGTCTATGTATCTGTTTTTAATGTCAGTACCATACTGTTTTGATTACTATAGCTTTGTAGTGTATCAAAATATACTACAGTATAAAATCAAGCAGTGTGATGCCTCTAGCTTTGCAAATTTAAAACCACAATGAAGTATCAGCTCACACCTGTTAGAATGCCTACTAAAAAAAAAAGACAAATGATAATGTGTTGGTAGTGAGGATGTGCATGCTCTTGGTAGGAATGTAAATTAGTGTAGCCATTATGAAACACGATATAGAGGCTCCCCCCAAAATTAAAAATAGAACTACCATATGATCCAGCAATCTAATTTCTGGCTAAATATTTAAGGGAAATGATGTAACTATCTCAAAGGGATATCTGCATTCTCACATGCATTGCAACATTATTCACAATAGCCAGGATATGGAGACAACCTAAGTGCCTGTTGACACATGAATGGATAAAGAAAATGTGGTATACAGGGCATGTATGTGTATATGTATGTGTTTGTATGGATACATATATAATGGAATATTATTCAGTCTTTACAAAGAAGGAAATATTGTCATTTTTGACAACGTGGCTGTCCTTTATTTCATTATGCTAAGTGAAATAAGCCAGAAACAGAAAGACAAATACTGCATTTTTAAACTTACATGTGGAATCTAAAAAAGTCAAATTCTTAGAAGCAGAGAGTAGAATAGTGGTTACCAGGGCTGGAGAGGGATGGCACAATGATGAGATGTTGGCGAAAGAGTGTAAATTTTCAGTTAGGCAGGATAAATAAATTCTGGAGATCTAATGTACTGTATGGTGACTATAGTTCACAATACTATTTTGTTTTTGTTTTTTGAGACAAGGTCTGGCTCTATTTCCCAGGCTGGAGTGCAGTGATGCCATCTCAGCTCAATGCAAACTCCACTTCCTGGGCTCAAGCCATCCTCCCACCTCTACCTCCCTAGTAGCTGGGACTACAGGCATACACCATGTATTGTATACTTGACATTTGCTAAGACAGTAGATCTTAAGTGTTCTCACACCCTCCACCCCACAAAGTAACTATGTGAGCTAATTAGCTTGATTTTGGTAAATATTCACAATGTATACATCTTTCAAGACATCATATTGTGTACCTTAAATATATGCAATTTTTTTTTTTGCCAATTATACCTCAATAAAGGGAAAAAAATAAACTGGAAATAGTGAACAAAAAGCAAGTCTGATAGAACTCATCTGTTATCCTCTAGGGTTGACAGGTTCTTTGTGATAAGATTTTTAATTTCCTGCTTCTCTTTTTTGTAAGTAAACATGTTTAATTATTATAAAAATAGCATAAAATTTACCATTTAAACCATACAGTTCAGTGGCATTAAATACATTCACATTGTTTTGCAACCATCACCGCTGTCCATTTCAGAACTTTTTCATCATTCTAAACTGAAACCCTGTAGCCATTAAATAATTCCCCAAACTCAGGCTGGGTGCGATGACTCACGCCTGTAATCCCAACAGTTTGGGAGGCTGAGGTGGGCAGGATCACCTGAGGTTTGAAATTTGAGACCAGCCTGGGCAACATGGTGAAATCCTGTCTCTACTAAAAATACAAATATTAGCTGGCTGTGGTGGCAGGCGGTTGTAGTCCCAGCTACTCAGGAGGCTGGGCAGGAAAATCACTTGAACCTGCGAGGCAGAGGTTGCAGTGAGCCGAGATTACATCATTGCACTCCAGCCTGGGCGACAAAGAGCAAAACTCTGTCTCGGAAAAAAAAAAAAAAAATTCCCTAAACTCGCTGCCCCAGCCCCTAGTAACTTGTATTGGTTGTCTTTATGAATTTGCCTATTCTAAGTACCTCATATAACTGAAATTAAACAATATTTGTTGTTTTTTGTCTGGTTTATTTCACTTAGCATAATATTTTCATCTATGTTGTAGCATGTATCAGAATTTCATTCCCTTTCATGGCTGAGTAATATTCCATTGTTGGTATAGCCCATATATTTTTATCCATTCCTCTGCTGATACACATTTGGTTTGTTACTACCTTTTGGCTATTGTGAATAAGGTGGCTATAAACACTGGTGGGTAAGTATCTGTTTGAGTCCCTGCTTTCAATTCTGCTGGGTGTATACCTAGAAGGGAAATTTTTGGGGTGATACGGTAATTCTATGTTTAACTTTTTGAGTTCCTGCCAAACAGTTTACCACAGTGGCTGTACCATTTTACATTTCTTCGTTTCCTTGCCAACACTTTTCATTTTCCATTATTTTGATAAGAGCCATCCTAATGTGTATGGAGTGAAGTGACGTCTCATGGTTGTTTTGATTTGCATTTCTCTAGTGGCTAGTGATGGCTGAGCATCTTTTCATATGCTTATTGGCCCTTTGTATATCTTTGGAGAAATATTTACTCAGGTCCTTTATCAATTTTTGAATATTTTTTTGTTATTAAGTTGTAGGATTTCTTTATATATTCTGGATGTTAATTCCTTATCATATATATACTTTGCAAATATACTATTGTTTATTTATTTATTTTTCTTATTTGTTTTGAGACAAAGTCTCACTCTGTCACCCAGGCTCTAGTGCAGTAGCATGATCACACTCAATGCATGCTTGACGTCCTGGGCTCAAGGGATCCTCCCACCTCTGCCTCCTAAGTAGCTGGGACCATGGGTGCATGCCACCACACCCAGGTAATTTTTGTATTTTTGTAGAGGCAAGGTTTTGCTATGTTGCTCAGGTGGTCTCAAACTTGTGAGCTTAAGCAGTCATTCTGCCTTGACCTCCCAAAGTGTTGGTATTACAGTCATAAGCCACCACACCCAGCCTGTTTATTTAAAAAAACTATTTGACTATATTTTCTATTTCTTCTTGAGTCAGTTTTTGTAAGTTGATATTCTTGGGAAATTTCCCCAATTTTTCTAAAATTTTTAATTTATTGACTAAATATTCATAATATTCTCTTACTAATCTTTGTCTTACTATATAACATGTCCCCTTATTTACTAATATTATTTATCTTCTGTTTTCCTAATCATTCTTGCTCCCCCCATTCCCAGAGTCAAAACAACTTGAATGAGTTTCTCATGTCTGTTGTTTTTATTATTACTTGCAGGATTCCATGTTTCCCTCTAGAGTTTCTCTTAAGTTATTTTTGGAAATAGGAGTGAGAAATTACCCCAGATTTGCCAATTGTCAGGAACCATCACTGTTTACATAGAATTTAGCAATGTAGTCTCATTATTCTTTTAAGATCCTCAAGATTACTAGCCATTTACTGACTGAATTAGAAATGGAAGCTTGGTTTTCTGAATTCTAGTTCAATGTTTTTATTACATCTGAAATGTTTTCAGAAAACTTTCAGTGTATACTTTTTAGGAATAGTTTTTGGATGAGTTGGAGGAAACAATGAAAATTGTTATTCAGAATCTTATCTGAGAACAACTTATTCAGAGCAACTCATTTTTGTTGAATGAGTGAAAAATAATCAGGGCCCTCAAAGAGAGCAATGATAATTGTTTTGGAGATTGCAATAGAGGAGGGGGATGAGACCAGTTATTCTCAAATCTGAATATTTATAGGAATTACTATAGGAGAACTAGTTAAAAACATAGATTTCTGGGTCCCACTTGCAGAAAGGTGGGTAAAATAATGGCCCCCAAAGATGTCTGTGTGCTTATCCTCAGAACCTATCCATAGGTTACATATGGCAAGGGATAATTAAGGTTGCAGATGGAATGAAAGTGCTGATCAGCTGATATGGGAATTACCCAAGTGAGCCCAATGTTTAAGGGTCCTTATATAGGCAAGAGAGAGGCAGAAAAGTCAGAACCAGAGAAATGGTATTATGATAAAGATTTGACTGGCTATTGATTGATGGTTTCAAAAAAGTTTAACATTAAAAAAAAGATTTGGTGTTTAGGAAATGTTAGCTTGACATGACAGTTAATTCCTACTGTACCCAGCAACGATACTCTCTTTTTTATTTCTATTACATTCACAAACTAGACCAGTATATCTGTAGTCAAATATTTGGATTTCAGCAATGTACTCATCAAAGACTTCATGATTTTGTTTTGGCAAAATGATGTCAGATGATAGCTCCATATGACAGAAACTTCATATTCTATATACCCGTGCATAAAGAATGCTGATTCAAAGATGGATGCAAACTGAATAGAGGTGTCTTGATAGATTATTTCTGGACCTCTTGGGAGTTCTAATTAGTCATGAAAATGTAAAAACAAACAGTAGGCCAAGCGTAGTGGCTCACGCCTGTAATCCTAGCACTTTGGGAGGCCAAGGCGGGCATATCACAAGGTCAGGAGATCAAGACCATCCTGCCCAACATGGTGAAATTCCGCCTCTACTAAAAATACAGAAAATTATATGGGCGTGGTGGCGTACGTCTGTAGTCCCAGCTACTCGGGGAGGTTGAGGAGGAGACTCCCTTGAACACTGGAGGCGGAGGTTGCAATGAGCTGAGACCACGCTACTGCACTCAAGCCTGGGTGACAGACCGAGACTCCATCTCAAAAAACAAAACAAAACAAAACAAAACAAAACAAAACAAAACAGTGTATGGTGTGCTTTGATGTAGGATAAGATTTAAAGGAAAACAGTGAGGATGAAGAAAAGTGAGGTTGAAATGAGGATGAAAATACATTATAAATTTAAAAAAAAACTGTACAGATTTTCACAGTTTGATCAGTTCTGTGTAAGGGTAGAGTTTTTGAATTTTCGATTCCTGAACAAATGCTTCACTTTCTTTTCCCTGCTTCTTTTACTTTTCTCATAGGACTGCATTTTTCTGTTTAAGGAATATCAGACATCTTTTCATAAAACAAGGAGACAGATTTTAGACTCCTCAGGGGAAAAATCTTTTGAAGTTTCAGAAATGTATATATTTGGAAAATTTGAAGCTTTTTGTAAAAGACTGGAGAAGGTAAGCATTATGCAGTCATAGTACCCTACCCCACACCATACCTTTTTGGTGTTTTCGTACTTTATGTAGTCCCACTGGGAATTACTGTTCCTGGTCTCTTGTCTCACTATTGTTACGACTCATTTGATATTACTTACAGATCACTGCATTTTATTATAACTAATTTTTTTTCATTCCTGGTTACTGCCTTCTGCCAGTAACACAAAGGTATGGCCAACTTTCATGTCTCTCAAGACCTCAATTTACCTCTACCTATGGAACTTGAACTTAAAAGGCTCTGCTCTTAACCATTATATTAGGCTGAGAAAAAGCATGAGATGAAATAACTGCAATGCCTGGTAGAACTCAGTAGTTGTGGAATATCTGGATGTATAAGCACATCCTCTTTCTGAGCCAGTGTATGTGGTGTATATATAAATATTGTGTGGGTGATAGCTTTGCTGGACAGACGTGGGTTTGATTCCTTTATTAGGACTGGCTGGGAAGAAGTGATATTTTTTCAGGGGATATAGGCCCAGCCCATACCAGAGACTTCTTGGACTCATCCTTTGACAAGTCTATAAAGATATCATCTAGTTATTCCTCCCCCAACTTCGCCAGTTCCTTGGATCCTGCTAGATTCTAAATAAGGATCGTGTTCATCATTTGTTGAAAAGTAGTGCAGGACATTACATAGGTTGAAGAGCATTTCCTAGACATGTTTGGAAGCCTATTTTTATTAGTAACTTTCTGATCCAGCCAGGACAGGAAAGTATGGGTAATGAAGAGAACCAAGTTGCTGAGTGGGGTCCTTCATACATACTTCTTTGATGCTTTTTTTTTCTTTTTAATTTGTTTCTTTAACAGCTTTATTGAGACATAATCCACATACTATACTATTTACCCACTTAAAGTGTACAAGTCAGTGTTTTCTAGTAAATTCACAGGGCTGTGCAATCATTACCACAATCTAATTTTAGATCATTTTCATTCCCACTAAAAGAAACCCTACGCCCATTAGCAGTCATACCCCATTCTCTCCTCTCCCCAGTTTTAAGCAACCACTGATCTACTTTATGTCTCTATAGATGTGCTTACTCTGGACACTTTATATTAATGGAATCATAACAATATGTGGTCTTTTGTGGCTACTTTCACTTAACATAATGTTTTCAAAGCTCATCTATGTTATACCATTTTTCAGAACTTCATTCCATTCATCATTGAATACTATTCCATTGCATGGATACTATCACAGTTTATCTTTCTACTTATCAGTTGATGGATATTAGGATTATTTCCTCCTTTTGGCTATTATGAATAATGTTGCTATGGACATTTGTGTACAAGAGTTTTTGTGGGCATATGTTGTCATTTCTCTTGGGTATATATGCAGCAGAATTGCTAGGTCATATGGCAACTCCATGTTTAACTTTTTGATGATAACCCTATTTACCAAAGTAGCTGCACCATTTTACATTCTAACCAGCAAAATATGAGGTTTATGATTTCTTCACATCCTTGCCAACACTTGTTATTACCTGTCATTTTGAATTTAGTCATACTACTGGGTGTGAAGTGGTATCTCGTTAAGGTTTTGATTTGCATTTCCCTGATGGCTAACGATGTGGAGCATCTTTTCATGTGCTATTGCCCATTTGTGTATCTTCTTTGAAAAAACATCTATTCAAATTCTTTGTATATATTTAACTGAGTTATTTGTCTTTTTGTTGTTGAGTCATAGGAGTTCTTTATATATTCTGGGTATAACTTTCTTATCAGATATATGATTTACAAGTATTTTCTCTTATTTTTGGGTTATCTTTTCAGTTTCTTGATGGTGTCCTTTGAAGCATAATAGTTTTAAATTTTAATGAAGTTCAATTTATCACATTTTTCTTTTGTTATCCTTGTGTTTTTGATGTCGCATCTAAGAAACTGTTGTATGGGGCTGTTTTATGAACAATAGATTTTTTTTAACATTTTATTTGTATTTTTTTAAATTAAAAAAATTGAGATGGGGTCTTGTTGTATTATTCAGGCTGGTGTGTAGTGGCAGGATCCTAGCTCCCTGTAGCCTTGAACTCCTCATCCCCCCTGAGTAGCTGGGACTACAGGCATGTACCACCATGCCTAGCTAATTAAACTTTTTTTTTTTTTTTCTGGTAGAGATGGGGTCTTGCTATGTTGATGCGCTGGTCTTGAACTCCTGGCCTCAAGCAATTCTCCTGCTTTGGCCTCCCAGAGTGCTGGAATTATAGGCATGAACCACTGTGCTCGGCCAATAGGGATTTTTTTTTGGTGGTGGTGGGTGGCAAATGTTCAATTAGAAGGCTATTAGCACAAGTCAAATTAATAAATAGGCCACATTGGTCAGGACAAAGATGCTTAATGTTCTAACTCCACTAGAGCATAGACCTGGAGGTGGGTCTCAGTTACCCTTATTTTCTAGGAGCCAGAACCCTTACCAACTTGGGTGCCATTTTGAAATTGGTACTTTCAGGACTAAACTTTAGTGGTTACCTTGTTAGTGGTAAAGATCTTTGGGGGTGAGTCTAATGCTGAGTAGAACAGTCATCTACCTGTGAAATAGCAGCCCAGGAATTCCTCTGACGCTAGAGGAAGTGGACTGTAATGACCAGCTGCGTTAGCTGTACCCACTCTGGTCCCTGGAGAAGCCCTGCCTCTGGTTTGAAGAATACAATTTCAGCCACAAGTGTTTGGCAACCAGAGCTAAGATAGCACCCTCTAGAGGCCTTACCTGAAATGCATCCTGATTGCTAGGTGAGATTCTCAACTCCTCCGTACTAAGAACCCCTTGACCTACTGGCATCTATGTCATTGGATAATTGGTGGGTATTGGTGTCCAGACTCTCAAAGGTGGGGCTGTCAAACTTAACCCTGAAGTGTGTCCAGGATTTTACATAATTCACAAGAGGTGGTTACTGATATGCCTAGTTGGGCTTCCTCTGATGAATGGGGTACAGAAGGGGCCACTGTTTGACTACCCTTGTGAACTCTTACATAGATGAAGAGGAGAGCCAGAAGGGTGCAGTACGTCAGAGCCTATTATGGAAAGCTGAGATTCAAAGTCAGCATGACCAAGTGACAAAGTCAAAGGGCAGACAAGGTTGAGGTTCGGGTTGGAGAGCTAAGATTTCAGAGTTAGACAGACATGTTGGGGTCCTTTGAGGAGTAAGTGAAGAAGGTTCTACTGTGCCAGTGTTAGGATGCCTAAAACACACCTTTTTATGGCAGGTAGAGACTTGATGGTGCATTGAGTCCTAAAGAGCCAGAATTAAATGTGTGCAATAGTCTTTGCTTCTTCCTCTTCCTGCCATGTAAATTTTGGTGAATATTGGTGTTTCCAAGAGCCCTACCTACAGTTTTGTTTTCTTCTCATTCTGAACATTTGTGGGAGAGAAGAGAAAAGGTGGAGAGCTGTTATTGCTGGGGGGAGATTTGAGTATCTGGAGCAAATAGATGAGGTAGGGTCTTCATTTATGGTGACGCTGAGATGAGGGATCACAGCAAGTCAAGAACTGGAAAGGGTACACGGATAGTGAGCCAGAGGAGAGACTATAAATTGGTGGTAAGTACTGAGGGATTGAAAATTGATAGAGATATTGAAAGATCCAGGGCCAGGACGAACTAGCAGGAGCATGGTCTTGGTTGATTCCCACAGCTGGCTTTATGTTGCTGTATGTGGTATGGGGACAGAGGATACACTGGCTAACTTTGAAGGGCAAGCATGGGACCGACCACCATGTCTGCCTCAGGTGACCCCTCATCCAACCCATCAACAAAACAGAGGATGTGTCAGTTACAGGAATTTTGTCCTAGTCTCTGGCTGTTGGAGCCAGGTGGTAGAGTAATGAGTTAAGGGGTAAAGGAAACAATCTTAGCAGGTTAGAATAACAGAGCAAGCCAGCAGTAGTTTGCTTTTGCTCTTAAAAGGAGGTGAGTGGAGCATATGTGTTAGGAGGAGACCCAGGTAGTTCCCGTGTTTATATAGAGCATGTGCAGCACGCTGTAAATCCCAGTGGCCCGTATCTCCTTTAGGTTTGGAGTGGCTTCTAGGATGATAATAGTGTTTGAAAGTATGTGGAAATAGTGGAGTAAGAGCAACAGTTTTTCTGAAAATAGTTCTTCTGGGTTGCCATACACAGGGATTGATGGGAATTCTGCTGGCTGTGTAGGTGGATCAGTAGTGTTGTCTTCATGATGATGTGTGTGGTATTTGGAAGATTCTCTGAAAACATGTTTATCCCCTTTCTGGCCATTGGACAAAGGGGTCCGCACTGGAGAACACTGAGTATTGTTCTCTGGAGCAGAAGTGAAAATGGAGACTCACTGATGAAGATTAAGGAAGGAGTAGCCTGTGGACATGAGTTTTTTATTTGTTTAGTTGGTGAAGTAAGAGGTGTTAGGTTGAGACAAAGGCAGCCATTTCTGAAATAAAGTCCATTGTGAGGGTTTCCCAGGTCTCTTCAGGGGTCAGGAATGATTGCTGCCATTATTCAGGCTTCTTGGGGTAGCCTTTTACCTGAGCGCATGTGTCTAAAAGGGAACACAGATGGATACATGCTAATGTTAGTTATCAGAACTATAGTGAGGACCAAAAAGAATGGTAGAGCTGTTGAGTCCAGTAATCCAGTGAAATGATTTTCAGAAAATCCTCAAGAGACCACAGGATGAAGCTATTTCATCAAGTTCCCTGCTATCCTTGAAAGACAAGGTGATTACACTGAAAAAGGTGATGAACTTTCTCTGGATATGATAGAACTTAGTCTAAGAGTAATAATGTCTTCTGTCTTAGTCTAAGAGTAATAATGACGGGTGACAGAGATTTGTCTTCTGTTTTATCTCTTCTGTTTGGTTTTAGCTAAATTATTCTAGGTCCTGTTTAATGGTTTGTGTTTTATATCAATGATTCATTAAGAACTTATTTCTTAGGAAGAAATAAATAGGAAGTTTCCTACTCTCTCATTTAAAAGGACAAAATAACATTTCTCTTTTTAAGATTATAGAAATGATAACTGTTGTACAAACATATTCATCCTTGAGTAATTCTACCATAGAAGGAATAGATATTATGGCAATAAAATTTGTCTTAGTCTTCTAAGAGTAATAATGTCTTCTCTTAGTCTAAGTCTAAGAGTAATAATGTCTTAGTCTAAGAGTAATGATGGGTGACAGAGATTTGTCTTCCGTTTTATCTCCTCTGTTTGGTTTTAGCTAAATTATTCTAGGTCTTGTTTAATGGTTTGTGTTTTATATCAATAATTCATTAAGAACTTATTTCTTAGGAAGAAATAAGTAGGAAGTTTCCTACTATCTCATTTAAAAAGACAAAATAACATTTCTCTTTTTAAGATTACAGAAATGATAACTGTTGTGCAGACATATTCATCCTTGAGTAATTCTACCGTAGAAGGAATAGATATTATGGCAATAAAATTCCGAAATATACACCAAGGGGTTAAGAAAAAGCAATATGACATTCTGGATCCAAGAAGGACAGAATTTGACACAGATTTCTTAGATTTCATGACAAAAATCAATGGTTTAGAGGTAAGTAATTATACCTACTTTTACTTAGCAAAACTGAAAAGTAGTCAGTAGTAAATACTCACATATAGTGTTTCTATATTTACTATTTAAGTGCCTCTTTCACATTGATCAAACATATTTGCAGTGTGAGTAACTTTTAAACTACTCTACTAAAGTTTTTTTTTTTTTTTTGAATGAATAATGAGAATATCCAATAAAAGACATCAGAGAATAACTAGAAGCCCAAAGGGCTTTTATAGGTAGGATTCTTTTTTCTTTTTACTTCTTTCTTTTTTTTTTTGAGGCAGAGTCTCACTCTGCTGCCCAGGCTGGAGTGGGGCAGTGGAACGATCTCGGCTCACTGCCACCTTCACCTCCCAAGTTCAAGTGATTCTCCTGCCCCAGCATCCCAAGTAACTGGGATTACAGGTGCCCACCGCCTGGCTGATTTTTGTATTTTAGTAGAGATGGGGTTTCACCATGTTGGCCAGGCTTGTCTTGAACTCCTAACCTCAGGTGATCCACCCACCTCGGCCTCCCAAAGTCCTGGGATTATAGGTTTGAGCCACTGAGCCGGCCTCATTTTTAATTTACATTAAAATTTGTACTCGATTCTTGTTGTGCCAGGGAGCCAATATCATTTTTCCAGCTCAAGAGAGAATTTGTAAATGTTATTCTTTATCAAGTGCGAAGAGATTTGAGAACAGATTAGAAAGATGGGTCATTCTCCCTGTGGCTCTATGCTTTATGCTTGCATTCTCTCTGCAGTTATAGAGGGCAGCTCTGAAAAGACACTCAGATCCTGTGTGTCATAGATTAAGGAACACAAGAGGGATGAAGGGTAGTCAGAAAGCATGTCAGATGAGACTGCAAGAAGTTTTTCTCTCACCTTTTGGGCTATATGACCTCAGTTACTCTTTACTGTTAACTGAAACTACTGTTAACCTATGTTTAGCCCAAGAGAATGGTCTCCTCTTTGCTGCAGAATTTCCTGGAGACACAAGCAGGGATATGAATATACTCTGTACACTTTTTGAGTCTGACATCCTTGCTATGAAAGTGAGGAAAATCAGATGTTTTTCTCATGGGTTTAAAAAATTCTTTAAAAATGACATATGTAACCTGGGCAGTATAAATACCTAAGAAAGATCCTAAAATTCTACAACTCTAACGATAACATGTTTTGTTTTTTGGCATAGATTTCCTTTCAGGTTTTGAAACTTAGATTCTTTGATACTAAGATATATTTTAGTTATTACTTTTAGTGTTTGGCTGGTTAGGTAGGGTGGAGTTTGCTTCCAAAATGCTTTGAAAATTAAATCTTTATGGCAATGGACATTTTTGAAAAACTTGCTATCTATTAAATTATTTTTATGATTTATTAAGAAAGATTATATGTTATTAAGGCTTTATTTTAGATACAAATTTTAGTAAATTTAGAGCATATTAACCTTTTAATAGTTAAATAATTTAGCCATTAGTGTTTTAATTTTTCTTCCTTTTCCAATATTCGATTCATGGGTGTGGTATATATTAGCAGACCATACCAATATGATCTACACATATAAAGAATTTGCAAAGAATGATTTAGTTCCATCTTTTGGGTACCAGGAGTTTGGAGTTCACTGCTAGGGATGGTGGGAATATTTATTTATTTTTATTTTTATAGAGAACAGGGTCTTGCTATGTTGCCCAGGCTGGTCTTGAACTCCTGGCCCCAAGCGATCCTCCCATCTCGCCCCTCAAAAGTGCTGAGACTACAGGCATGAACCACCACTGCCGGCCAGTGGTGGGACTCTTGAAAGAACATTTTCTACTTCTTGTACTTCCTTAAGAGCAGCAAAGAGATTTCTGAGAGCAGCAATGTTGGGAAATGACACCTGCTCGTCCTGGTGTCTATAGTGTCATTACACTACCCTACCAGGCGTTCTATATATCCCCAAAGAAAAATGCTTGTAAGGGACCTTCACTCCTTTCATAAATTCTCTAGATCAGAAATATCCAATTGATAATAAGCTGCAAAGGGAAACTTTAATTTTTCTAGTAGCCACATGAATAAAAGTAAAAAGAAGCAGGTGAAATTAATTTTAATAAGGACTCTATTCAACCCAATATATTAAATATTTTAGCATGTCATTAATATAAAATCGTTAATGAGATATATTGCATTCTCTTTTTTGTACTAAGTCTTTGAAATCTGGCATGGTTTTACATTTATAGACATCTTGCTTCTAAGTAGTGACATTTCAAGTGCTCAATAGCCACATGTGGCCGAAGGCCATCATACTGGACAATGCAGCTCTCAATGCTTAGATGGTAGATGTGTTTGAGGCTTGAGGCTATCTTAATTCTGTAGGAAAGTCATTAATTGTTGTTAAAAAAAATCTCTTTAACACCAAAAATCATTTAAATATTAATACTTCATTTTAGGTACAAATACAGGCATTTATGAACAGTACTTTTGGAAAAATCTTATCTTCTCAGCAGGCTCTTCAGCTGCTTCAAAGGTATTCATAACACTTTAAACAGTGTAGTTTCTAGGTGGGATAACTTTATCTGAAAATACAATTTCAAATTAAGATGTTGTTGGAAATCTCTCCTACATAAACCTTAAAACCTACAAACAGAAACCTTTCAATTACCATTAAATAGACTGATAAAAATTTGAAATAAAGAATGATATGTTTTAACTGCATTTTTTTTTTTTTGGTAGCAGAAAGTGTTTCAGCAAGAAAATGAAATTATTTCATGTTTCCCCCTCCCTGCCCCCAGCCATGTAATATGTTTGCGGTTAATTTTATGGGTATTATTGGAAAGGGAACAAATAATGTTTACTTCTACATGCTGAAAGAATTTCTAGAAGTGAGATTATCTAAGAGTAATAGATAACAAAACTTTCCATTTTCCCTCCTGAGGGCTCCCACACCTTAAAAAAAATTGTGTATACTTAAGGTGTACAACATCTTTTTATATATGTAGTGAAATAGTTACTACAACCAATTCAAATAACACATTCATCATCTCATCAAGTTATCTGTCCCTCACATTTTTTGTGGTATGAGCACCTGGAATCTTCTCTCCTTTAGCTTCCTTTCCCTCTGTGCTAACAGCACTACTCTCTCAAATGGTGGGGAATCCCAGATCAGAGGGCTGAGCTGGACTAGAAGCCTTTCCCTTTCAGCACAGGGAGGGGTCAAGACCTGTGTCAGGGACACTTGTGGAACTCTTCCCTGAGAGCCAGCAGAACTGGGTTTGGGTCTGGCTTTGCATGATTCCACAACTGTAATGATGGAGACCTGGTAAGATCTTTGCAAATAAAGTGAAAACAGAAATAACTTGATTTTGACATGTGACAGTACTGCATAGATGGCAGGTACCATTTTCTTGGCGACTTCTGGCCCTGGCTCTCTCTCTGTCTCTCTCTTTCTGTCTCTGTCTCTCTCTTTTTACCTGTAGTATGCTGGTTTCCATTCATTTTATTACCTGAATGTTGTAGTTTCTAGTATTTCCTGTGTGTCATTCAGTCTCTGAGTGGAAGTGACATTTGGCTGACAAAGTCGTAAATATGATTATGGCTATTTGGAATTATGTGAGCATTCTCACTGGCAGAGGGACAGTCAATGTGTTCTCTTCCATCTTTGCTAAGTCATCTCCTCAGTCATCTTGTAATCTGCTTGTTATTTTCTCAGGGTGTCTTATTTGAATCCCCAGATTTGTGTAGGTCTCCCTGTTATAGGTATTTTTGATTCGTTTGTAATTTAAATAATTATTTTTGTAACTCATACAGCTGTCTCTTTTCCACAAGACAGCTGTAGGTTCCAGGAGAGCTAGGACTGTACCTACTATCTTGTTCATTGCTTTATCCTAGGACAATGCATGAGGCCTGATATGAATATATATCAAATGAGTGAATGGATGTTTATTGTGACAGCAATTCTTAAGTATATTTCTCATTTAGTTTGTAATTATTCAGCTTCAATAACTTTTAGATTTCAGAAGCTGAAGATTCCCTGTCTTCAATTGGAAATAAACCACACAATTGAGCTTATTCTTCAGTATTATGTGGCTGAACTTGATGCTATTAAGAAGGTAAGTGTCATGTTCATAAATAAAATAAAAAGAAAAAAATTCTGAAAGTATTTGCCATCATTATCTCGTGCCAAGCTTTTCGGAGTGATTATTTCACTGCTAAGAAGCGCTGATGCTCCCTTCTGTGTGGGAAGGTGCTGACAGTGTATATTGCTGGACAACCAGATTTACACCTCTTTGCTCTGAACTGTCTTGCCAGTTATCCCACCATCATTTATTGAATAGGAAGTCTTTTCCTCATTTCTTGTTTTTGTTATTACTAATCATGTATCCAAAATAATATAAATCATTCTGTCATAAAGACGCATGCACGCGTATGTTCACTGCAGCACTATTCACAATAGCAGAGACACAGAATCAACCCAAATGCCCATCAGTGGTAGACTGGATAAAGAAAAAGTGGTACATATACACCATGGAATATTATGCAGCCAGAACAAATGAGATCATGTCCTTTTCAGGAACATGGAGGAAGCTGGAGGCTATTATCCTAAGCCAGCTAATGCAGGAACAGAAAACCAAATACCACATGTTCTCACTTATAAGTGGGAGCTAAACATTGAGTACACATGGACACAAAGAAGGGAACAACAGACACTGGGGCCGACTGGAGGGCGGGGAGAAGGGAGAGGATCAGGAAAAACATCAACAGATACTAGGCTTAACACCTGGGTGATGAAAAAAATCTGTACAACAAATCCCCATGACATGAGTTTACCTATATAACAAACAAAAACATGTACTCCTGAACTTAAAATAAAAGTTAAAAAAACGGTCTTATTGCCACTCTTTTCTGGTGTGAGTACAGCAAAGCCCATTTAAGTTAGTATTTTTGCCTCTAGAAATATGGGCTTAGATACTATTAGGACAGATATTAATATTACGTAGCTGTGTGCTCCTTTTGAATACCTCCTTGAAATTTGGGAGAAGGGCAGAAAAAAAGATACATGTAATAGGAAATAAAGGTGAAGAGAAAATTAAGTGTCATATATAATGAACATCATTGTTTCAAAGTCTCAGGTTATCTCTGATGTACATTTACATATTACCTACTGTATATAAAACGTGAAGAATGGTAAAACAATACACATATAGCTGTTTATATATTTTGCCTTCTCCCTTGTATTGAATTCAAACATTAACACCAGATTTTTAATTACAGCTTTATCATTCTCAGAAAGATGACCCCCCTCTTGCTCGCAACATGCCCCCTATAGCAGGAAAAATCCTCTGGGTGAGGCAGCTCTACCGCCGGATAAGTGAGCCCATCGATTATTTCTTTGTAAGCCAATAATTAAATTTTAGTATGTGGATTTTGGTGGTTTTAATATAACAAATATATTTTCTCCTATATTATTTGTGTCCACTAAAGTAGCCAACGAAGAGCCAATTCTTTTACCAGGCAAGGAAAATTTAGTGCATAAATATACTTGAGAGAGAACAAAGTCAATTCTTTCAGGTTCAGTAGATAAGCCAGTCTAATTACAGTTATCTCAAAGTCAGTGAATCTTATAACTTTATGTCTTTTAATAACACAGGACACTTTGTAAAACCTTTTAAAAAATAAAAATAAAAAATCTGAAAACACAATAAAGTACAGGCATAGCATGGAAGCTTACTTCTGTGTATGGGCAGATAGGTCACTGATGTATACGCAACGAAGGTGAAGATAAAGCCAAAGAGTGTATTCCTGTATGAATAACTGCCACTGAGAGTGAAGTATAATACAGTTGATTCATTCTCTATGTCCTTGAGATTATTAGATTTCTGAAAAACAGGACAGTCTTGGGCCCTGTTGGTATTCTGAAACTGCCAGTTTGTCTTTTCTTTGTCCTTGTTATTTTCTTAAATTTTATTTAAGAGACAGAGTTGCAAGGTGGAGTTGGTTTGCTTGATCTTGCGTCTTTTGCCTAGATATAGAACAACATAACTACAGAACAGTAGTTTTGCAAGTAATTATATTATTTAAGCATTATTAAATATGAAGATTCTCTTAGTTCTCTTTTGCTGCCATCATTTAAGTCATTGTTCTGAATAGTTAAGAAAAATTAAAATCCTGAGTCCCTACTCGGGGGCTCAGTTGCTGATTGACTTTGTAGTGGGAGGGCAGAGATTGCCCTGTTTGACCTGTGAATCAAAACCTGTATCTTTTGATTTTTACATAAATAAATTTTATTTATTTTTTAAATATTTATTTTATTTTATTTTATTTTGAGACAGAGTCTCACTCTTGTTGCCCAGGTTGGAGTGCAGTGGTGCAATCTCAGCTCACTGCAACCTCTGCCTCCTGGGTTCAAGCAATTCTCCTGCCTCAGCCTCTGGAGTAGCTGGGATTACAGGCACCCGCCACCATGCTTGGTTAATTTTTTTATATTTTTAATAGAGACAAGGTTTCACCATGTTGGCCAGGCTGGTCTCCAACTCCTGACCTCAGGAGATCATCCACCTTGGCCTTCCAAAGTGCTGGGATTACAGGCATAAGCCCCTGTACCTGGCCAAGAAATTTTATTTTTATCCTTTCATACATGGCTACCTTTTTTTGTGTGCTGGAATTTAGGAATTTGCCCTGATAATCAGGGTTCAAGGAACATCAGTCAATTATGTCTTGTCCTGAACAGTGGGATGGGATTAGAAAAGGAGGTAGAGACTCTGAATGCCTGGGGCAGGCTGTGGGGCTTGAGACCTCTCTCTTTTTAAACCCTTTCTTTCCTTTTCCAGTCTTCCCTCTATATACTGATAATGTTTTCTGCCTCTTGCTGATATGGCCTTCCCCATCTCTGTTTTACTCTGAGGCAGAATCTAAATTGGCAGCATAATTATATGATATCATTTTACATATAAACACTTTCATTATTTGGATGGAAAAAAAATGAAGCAATCTTTTAAAGTAAATCTTTCTTTTCCCTTAAAAAAACAGAAAAACTCAGACATTTTGTCAAGTCCAGAAGGTAAAGCTGTCATCCGTCAGTATAACAAGATCTCTTACGTGCTGGTGGAATTCGAAGTGGTCTATCACACAGCCTGGATCAGAGAGATTTCACAGTTACATTATGGTGTGTATAAGACTGCAGTGAACCTACAAAGTAGGGATTAGGTGATTCTGAAGGAGTTCATAGTTCTGGAGAGCTTTTCCATCCCTTCCACATAATCTTAGGATAGTTACAATTTAGATTTAGGGATGCTATAGTGGTTTATTTGTTTACAGTTGTTAATAATATGCTGATTTTATAAGTGAAAATGATCATGACCTTGAGGTTGACATACTTAACTTATGACTTTCCACTGAAAAACAGTATTTGAAAGTAAAAATATCTTTAGGGATATTTCTCCATCGTTTATGAAGGTGTTCATGTTAAGTTGTATCATGTTATAGATTCAAATCTCAGTCCCATTCTGGGGAGAAAAAATTATATCCTGCTTTCCTTCCTCTCTCCTGCTTCCCTTCCTTCCTTTGTCCCTCCTTTCCTTTCTCCCTTTTTTAATTACTGAATTTAATTTCAGATTTGAGCTCCAGGAAGTGAAGAGTTTTAGTGCACTGTGTCTGAGTGCCTCTGAAGGGAGGACTTACGTGTTGCCAAGGCTTTAGGCAGAGTTAAACGTGAGACGGGATGGCTCTAGCCATCATCCAGCTATCCGAGATGTTGTTTTTGTATGGACTCAGTGGTTGGTCAGTTCAGCTTCCTGCTTTTCTCATCTTAACCTTAAGCTCTTAGTCATAATCTCAACTGTAAACTCTTATCTGTGACCTTGGTGGAACCCTTACTGTGTCCCCTGGTAGAAAGGTTTCTCCCTCCCAAACCAGGATCTCCACCTCAGCAGAGCACAGCATTGCAGGCACAGGAAGCACAAGTTCTGCAGGTGTGTTACTGGAATGATGGTGAGAGGAGCCACTCCTACTTCTGCCTCTTGGTTCCAGAACTCATGTATTTTTGCTGTGTGGAGACAGAGCAGTTATCTACAGGCCATTGGTTTGCAGCATACCTGCATCCTAGAGGATAGTGTCCCAGCCCTGTAGGGTGTGGTCCCTAACAGGAACCACAGTTAAGCTTTAATAAGCCACTTTTATCAGGCCAGCTGTTTCTGGGTGCTGTGCTATACGGTAGGACCCTGTGGATTCTAAAGAAAGCCTGTTTATGGAGCAACACTCTCAAAGGAGTTTCGAGAGGAGCTTAAAACGCACACTATGGAAAAAGGTAAAAGAGAACTTTTAACAACTGAAGCATATACTGTTTTGCTTCTACAATGCTGTGCACTTAAAATTTTTTTTTCTCCTGCTGGTTTTTCTGCCCCCGATGCCCTTTCTCTATCTGCACATATTCAAAAACAAGCTCAACGGTCATCTGTTTCATACGGCCTTTCCTTATTCTTCCTGGCAGAAAATAATGTCTTCTTCCTTCAGAGTCCTCCACGCCCTTGATCTGTAGCTCTTTCTCATACTCTTACTGCTTTATAGATCTATCTTGTCTCCCCTACACATTCCAAGCTTACCCTCTATGTCTGTTCAATCTTATATCCTTTGAATAATGGTCATAGCTAACATTTATACAGCGCTCACTGCGTGCCAGGCTTTGTCTCAACACGTTGCATGTATTATGCAAATTCCTTTAATCCTAACAGCCACCCCACAAGAAACTATTATTAGCCTTGTTTTACAGATGAGAAAACTGAGGCCCAGACATGTTAAGTGGCTTGCCCAAGATCACACAGCTAGTAAATGGCAGAGACAAGATTCAAAGTCAGATAGTCTCTCAAATCTGTTCTCGTAACCATTATATTGCACTGTTTCTAACAGTGCCAAGAATGGTGCCAGGCATGCTTAGGGCTCTTAAAATATTGTTAAAATGTCCAGTAAGTAGAGGTTAGATAATCTTGATGAATAATAATTTTATCAAGTTTTCTGAAGAGTTTGTTCCCCTTGAGAACCTCGGTTGGCCCCTATTGGGTGCAATATACTCATTGCAGTGAATTGATGCCCAGGAGAAGTGGTTACGTATAAACAATATGAAGTAGAATTCTTTCATACTTTCAATACGAAGTGAAATTTTTTCATGTTTCTTTTCACCAGCAAAACAGTCAGTAGAATTCTTTAACTTCTTTCATTTCATTTCAGAAATGAATTGTTCTGGAAGGCTTCCTTTGCCCTATTGATGTGACTGTCCTCAGCCACATAGGAGCTTGTAATAATAATTGGATACGTAGCATCAGCCTCCTTTAGTTGGTTGCTCTGTAGAGTTTCTCTGATGGTGATTCACACAGGATGAAATGCTCGTCTTTCATGCCTGGAGCAGACTTCCTGGCTGTCAATATTGGTTTGTTTTAGTTGTCTTGTTGATCTTTTTGCCTTTTCAAGCAAGTTCATTATAGTTTTAAGGAAGACAGATTTCAATGCTCAAAAGTTCTTTTGGAATTTTTTGGGGAAAACAAGTGACTTCTTTATTTGTTTTTATTTTACTTTAAGTTCTGGGATTTCTGGGATACATGTATGAATGTGCAGTTTTGTTACATAGGTATACATGTACCATGGTGATTTGCTGCACCTATCCACCTGTTATCTAGGTTTTAAGCCCTGCATGCATTAGAAATTTGTCCTAATGCTCTCCCTCCCCTTGCCTCCTCAGGCCCTGGTGTGTGCTGTTCCCCTCCCTGTGTCCATCTGTTCTCATTGTTCAACTCCTACTTATGAGTGAGAACATGCAGTGCTTCGTGTTCTGTTAGGATAAGTGATTTCTAACCCATCTTAAAAAGATTCCAGATGAGTTGGGTAACATTTTTTAGTTGAAATTTGTCATGAAACCTGCATCATTAAGAGCCATATCAAGACTGAGTTTATCTGATGAGCAAAAGTCAACTAACTTCAAAGAGATATAAAGACTATTTTATTTTACTAGAAGTTTGATGTGGCCACATTCAACTAAACAATGTGAGGTTTGGAAGATTCGGTGATTGTGATAAAATTCTCATGTTAGTAGTGTTTGTTAATACAAGATATAATTCAAGGTAACACATACTCGTCTACAAGTGTTTTATTATTATGTCTGAAGAAGTTCTTCGTGTTAGGCTAGCAAATAATCAAAGGCTACCCAGTAAGAACTGCTTGGGCTTATGTATTTCAATTTATAATAAAATGCATATCTGAAAATGCCTATTTTTATGAATGATGTTTATGTGAGATGTAGTGTAAAACATCTTCCCCTCCATTCTAGAAGTTCATAACTCAATGGTGTTAAATAAATATTTCTTACTGATATTGAGCCTAATTATCAGAAATTCAGGATGGAGATTTAATTTAAATAAACCTCTTTAAAGAAGCCAATTTAGAGTCTGGATGGGAAAGGGTTTGAAATGAGGTGTGGCATCTTTTGTGATTCTAACCACCTTCTGGTTCTTTCCCAGGGGTCAAGTCATATTCCATAAGATAAACTAGCATTGCGTTATAGATCTCTTCGACCCACTCAGAAAAATATTGCAGTTCACAGCACAAAGCACCATTCTTGGTCAGTTTTTCTCTCCCTGGATCTGATTTTATGGCTTTGCAGACACTTCATTCATTTATCTAAGTTTTGAGTACTCAGTATGTGCCAGACGCTGTGCCTTAGCACCTGGGGCATCCAAAATGTTTCCTTTGCCCTCAAGAAGTTAGTTCAGAGGGCAAGACAGAAATATAAACAGAGCTGGAAGCAGAAAGGAAATCCAGAATGAGTAATGTCAATCATTATTTATTTGTAGCTTTACAAGCCACGCTTTTGTGCGACATCCAGAAACAGGAAAGTTGCTGGTGAATTTTGATCCCAAAATTTTGGAAGTTGTTCGGGAAACTAAGTGCATGATAAAAATGAAGTTGGATGTACCAGAACAGGCAAAGAGATTGCTAAAGTTGGAAAGTAAATTGAAAGCAGACAAACTGTATTTGCAGGTAAGATAGATTATGTTTTCTAATTAGTTTTGAAGGAATTTTTTGGTAAAAGAAAAATTGGCTGGGCAAGGTAGCTCACCCAGCACTTTAGGAGGCTGAGGTGGGCAGACCATCCTGGCTAACACAGTGAAATACCCTGTCTCTACTAAAAATACAAAAAATAAAAATTAGCTGGGCGTGGTGGCATGCGCCTGTAGTACCAACTACTAGGAAGGCTGAGACAGAAGAATTGCTTGAACCTAGGAAGTGGAGGTTGCATTGAGCTGAGATCGTGCCACTGCACTCCAGCCTGGGTAACAGAGCCAGACTCCATCTCAAGAGGGGGAAAAAGAAAAAAAAAGAAAAATATATCCCTGCAGTTATGCTTCATAGCATTGAGGGAAAATTTGTTAATATGTTGATTCTTGATATAATTAAAATACTGACTTGCAAACCAAAGAAAAGATTGGAAATGGAAAGCAAAAAGTGAGAAGATTATCAGAAATCAGATTTAGGTTTCCAGATAATGACAGTGATGAAATAGCAAGTTTTAAAAAATATTCTTAATGTAATTTTATAGATTTACGCATTAAGGCCGGGCGCGGTGGCTCACGCCTGTAATCCAAGCACTTTGGAGGCCAAGGCGGGCGGATCACCTGAGGTCGGGAGTTCAAGACCAGCCTGACCAACATGGTGAAACCCTGTCTTAAAAAAAAAAAAAAAAAAAAAAAAGATCTTACGCATTAAATTTTATAATATACTTATCCTAGAGTACTTATAAGATATAAATTAATAAAGTGGAGTGACTATATAAGTAGTGATGATTCTCAACATTGTGGGGTAAAAAGGAGCATTGTTTCAATTAAAGTTCAATAGTGTGGCAAACTAAAACCTAACAAAATGAAAACGGCAGGCAAAAACTGACATTAAAATGTGCTACTGGGCATGGTGGCTCATGCCTGTAATCCTAGCACTCTGGGAGGCTGAGGTGGGTAGATCACTTGAGGTCAGGAGTTGAGGCCAGCCTGGCCAACATGGTGAAAACCTGTCTGTACTAAAAATAGAAAAATTACCCAAGTGTGGTGGTGCACACCTGTAATCCCAGCTACTTGTGAGGCTGAGGCAGGAGAATTGCTTGGGCCTGGGAGGTGGAGTTTGCAGTGAGCTGAGATTGTGCCACTGCACTCCAGCTTGCGTGACAGAGTGAGACTTCATCTCCATTAAAAAAAAAAAAAAGAGATGGAATCAAAGTATATTCAGATCCTAACACACAGTTTCTAAAATGTTTAACAAGAGTTAAATAACATGAGAATTTCTTTAGAAAGCCAGTTAAAACAGCAAGCTGCATTAACTCATCTTTTTTTCTTTCTTGGAAGGTTGTGGACATGTATTTTGGGAATGCAGAAAAAAATATAAATGCAAGGACATTTGTTTTCCAGTACCATTGGTAATAGGAAAGGACTGGAGTCTAACTCCAACAATAGAGAACTGCTTAAATATGAGTTATAAGATAATTACACAGACATTAATGGAACAGCTGATAATTCAATGAGAAAATGAACTCTATTCCTGTGGTACAAAATGCATAATTTTATAATCTACTTTCATAATCGATAGTATAATAAATAAATTACAGACTTTTCCTGTTTCTTGGTGGGAAGAGTAATATTAATCTGCCATTTTAATACATCATTATATTTAATTCTCTTGGTTTAGTAAAAGTCTGTGTCTGAACATATGGACAGCTTGATACTGAAGTTCTTCTGGAAATTAATCTAAGAAGAATATCAAAAAATATTTCAAAAAATTATCCCACCAGAAGTTATAATACATTTAAAATGACAATTATATTAATATTTAACATTAAGAACAATAGTAAAAAAGGTAAAAGTATTAGAATAGAGATGCTACGAAGAGTTTTAAAAAAAACTTTAGCAACAAAATTTATTTATGTATGTGTACAAATTTATGAGGTACATGTGCAATTTTGTTACATATGTAGATTGTACAGTGGTGGAGTCAGGGCTTTTAGGGTATCCATCTAGGACTTTTATAGCTAGAGAGGAGAAGTCAATGTATGAATAATTTACATTGTACCCATTAATTTCTCATCATCCCCCTGCCTCCCACCCACTCTCCCTTCTGAGTCTCCGTTGTCATCATTCCACTCTCTTTGTCCTTGTGTACACATCCAAAACAGTTTTTAAAAGGAACAGCTTTATTGAATATAATTCACATGCCCGTACAATTGACCCAGTTAAAGTATACAATTCAATGGTCTTAGTATGCAGGGATAACTCATTTTACTACACTTTGCTTTGTTGCTCGCAGTTATTTCATTCTTTACAAATAGATGGTCTGTGGCAACTTTGTGTGGAGCAAGCCTGTTAGCACCATTTTCCCAACATGTGCTCTTTTCACGTCTATTACATTTTGGTAATTCTGGCAATATTTCAATTTTAAAATTTATTAGTTTTGTTATGGAGATCTGTGATCATGATCTTTGATGTTACTTTCATAATCTTTTTGGATGCCATGAACCACGTCCCCATAAGACCACAAACTTAATTGGTGAATGCTGTGTGTTCTGACTGGTTCACTGACCAGCCATTCCCCCATCTCTTGCCCTCTCTTTGGCCTCCTTACTCCCTGAGACACAATATTGAAATTGGGCTAATTAATAACCCTACAATGGCCTCTAAATGTACAAGTGAAAGGAAGAATTTCATCTTTCATTTTAAATAAAGAGCTGTAAGTGATTAAGCTTAGTGAGGAAGGCATGTTGAAAGCCAAGACAGACAAAAGCTAGACCTCTTGTGCCAAACTGTTAGCCAAGTTATGAATACAAAGAAAAGTTCTTGAAGGATATTAGAAGTGTTACTCCAGTGAACATATGAATGATAAGATAGTAAAACGAGGCTGGGAATGGTGACTCACACCTATAACCCCAGCACTTTGGGAGGCCCAGGTGGGCAAATTGCTTGAGTTCAGGAGTTTGAGACTAGCCTGGGCAACATGATGAGACCCTGTCTCTACAAAAAATATGAAAATTAGCCAGGTGGTGGTACATGCCTGTAGTCCCAGATACTTGGGAGAGGCTAAGGTGAGAGGATCACTTGAGCCCAGGAGGTCGAGGCTGCAGTGAACCATACATTACATTCCATCCTGGGTGACAAAATGAGACCCTGCCTCAAACCCCTGCCCCTACAAAAACCCCAAAACTGAAAGATGGTTTTATTGTTGATGTGGAGAAAGTTTGTGTGTTCTGAATAGACGATCAAACTAGCCACAGCATTCCCTTAAGCCAGAGCCTAATCCAGAGCAAGGCCCTAATTCTCTTCAATTCTATGAAGGCTGTGAAAAGTGAGGAAATTGCGGAAGAAGAGTTTAAAGGTTTAAGGAAAAAAGCCATCTCCATGACATAAAAGTGCAAGTGCAGCAAGTGCTGATGTAGAAGCTCCAGCAAGTTATCCAAAAGATCTAGCTAAGATCATTGATGAAGGTGACCACACTAAACAACAGATTTTCAAGGTAGATAGAACAGCCTTCTATTGAAGGAAGATGGCATCTAGGACTTTCATAGCTAGAGAGGAAAAGTCAATACATAGCTTCAAAGCTATGAAGGACAGGCTGACTCTTTTGTTAGACTTATGCAACTGCTGACCTGAAGTTGAAACCTGTGCACACTTACCATTCTGAAAATCCTAGCACCCTTAAGAATTATGTTAAATCTACTCTGCCTGTGCTTTATAAGCAGAACAACAAAGCCTAGATGACAGCCCATCTGTTTACAGTATAGTGTACTGAATATTTTAAGCCCACTGTTGAGACCTTCAGCTAAGAAAGAAAAAATTCCTTTCAAAATATTACTGTTCATCGACAATGCACCTGGTCATTCAAGAGCTTTGATGGAGCTGTGCAAGGAGATGAATGTTGTTTTCATGCCTACAAACACATCTATTCTGCAGCCCATGAATCAAGAAGTAATTTTGACTTTCCAGTCTTATTAGTTAAGAAATAAATTTATAAGGCTATAGCAACCATAGATCATGATTTCTCTTATGATTCGGGCAAAGCAAATTGAAAACTTTCTGGAAAGGATTCACTATTCTAGATGCCATTAAGAACATTTGTAATTCATGCGAAGAGGTCAAAATATCAACATTAACAGGAGTTTGGAAAAAGTTAATTCCTAACCTTATGGATGCTTTTGAGGGGTTCAAGACTTCCATGGAGGAAGTAATGGCAGGTGTGGTGGAAATAGCAAGAGAACTAGAATTAGAAGTAGAGCCTGAACATGTGACTGAATTGCTGCAATCTCATGATACAACTTGAATGAAGGAAGAATTGCTTCTTATGGATAAGCAAAGTGGTTTCTTTTTCATTTTCATTTTTTGCCAGCCAGGATTTAAACATGGAAAGAAAGTTGTTTCTTGAGGTGGAATTTACTGTTGGTGAAGATGTTGTGAACATTGTCGAATGACAACAAAGGATTTTGAATATTCCATAAACTTAGTTGATAAAATAGGGGCATGATTTGAGACAACAGATTCCAATTTTGAAAGTTCAACTGTAGGTAAAATGCTATCAAACACCATTGCATGCTTACAGAATCATCTTTTGTGAAAGGAAGAGTCAATTGATACAGCAAATGTCATTGTTCTCTTGTTTAGCCACTCCACCCTTAAGCAACCACCATCCTGATTAGTCAGTAGCCATCAACATTGAGGGAAGACCCTCCACCAGCAAAAATATTACAACTCGCTCAAGGCTCAGATGATTGTTAGCATATTTTAGCAATAAAGTATTTTTAAATTAAGGTACGTACATTTTTTTTTTTTGAGATGGAGTCTCCCTCTGTTGCCTAGGCTAGAGTGCAGTGGAGTGATCTTGGCTCACTGCAACCTCTGCCTCCCAGGTTCAAGCAATTCTCTGCCTCGGCTTCCTGAGTAGCTGGGATTACAGGCACACACCACCACGCCCGGCTAATTTTTGTATTTTTAGTAGAGATGGTGTTTCACCATCTTGGCCAGGCTGGTCTTGAACTCCAGACCTCATGATCCACCCGCCTCAGCCTCCAAAAGTGCTGGGATTACAGGCACGAGCCACTGCGCCTGGCCTACGTGTGTACATTTTTAAAGATATAATACTGTCGCACACTTAATAGGCTACATTATAGTATCAATATACCTTTTTTCTTTTTTTTTTTTTAATTGTACTTTAGGTTCTTTTTTAATTGTACTTTATGGTGTTAGGGGTACATGTGCAGATCATGCAGGATTGTTGCATAGGTACTTACATCGCAAGGTGGTTTGCTGTCTCCATCCCTCTGTCACCTATATCTGGCATTTCTCCCCCTGTTATCCCTCCCCAACCTCCCCAACCCTTGCTGTCCCTCCCCTAACCCCCCCCAACAGACCCCAGTGTGTGATGCTCCCCCTCCCTGTGTCCATGTGTTCTCATTGTTCAACACTTGCCTATGAGTGAGAACATGCAGTGTTTGATTTTCTGTTCTTGTGTCAGTTTGCTGAGAATGATGGTTTCCAGATTCATCCACGTCCCTACCAAGGACACAAACTCATTGTTTTTTATGGCTGCATAGTATTCCATGCTGTATATGTGTCACATTTTCCTTGTCCAATCTATCATTGATGGGCATTTGGGTTGGTTCCAGGTCTTCGCTATTGTAAACAGTGCCGCAATGAGCATATGTGTGTATGTGTCTTTATAATAGAACAATTTATGATCCTTTGGGTATGAACCCAGTAATGGGATTGCTGGGTCAAATGGAATTGCTATTTCTAGATCCTTGAGGAATTGCCACACTGTCTTCCATAGTGGTTGAACTAATTTACACTCCAACCAACAGTGTAAAAGTGTTCCTGTTTCTCCACATCCTCTCCAGCATCTGTTGTCTCTAGATTTTCTAATGATCGCCATTCTAACTGGCATGAGATGGTATCTCAATGTGGTTTTGATTTGCATTTCTCTAATGACCAGTGATGATGAGCATTTTTTTATATATTGGTGGCCCCATATATGTCTTCTTTTGAAAAATGTCTATGCATATCCTTCACCCACTTTTGAATGGGGTTGTTCGTTTTTTCTTGCAAATCTGTTTCAGTTCTTTTTAGATTCTGGATATTAGCCCTTTGTCAGATGGGTAGCTTGCAAAAATGTTTTCCCATTCTGTTGATTACCGGTTCACTCTAATGATTGTTTCTTTTGCTGTGCAGAAGCTCTGGAGTTTAATTAGATTCCATTTGTCTATTTTGGCTTTTGTTGCCAATGCTTTTGGTGTTTTAGTCATGAAGTCCTTGCCTATGCCTATGTCCTGAATGGTTTTGCCTAGATTTTCTTCTAGGGTTTTTATGGTGTTAGGTCTTATGTTTAAGTCTTTAATCCATCAGGAGTTAATTTCAGTGTGAGGAGTCAGGAAGAGGTCCAGTTTCTGCTTTCTGCACATGGCTAGCCAGTTTTCCCAACACCATTTACTAAACAGGGAATCCTTTCCCCCATTGCTTGTTTTTGTCAGGCTTGTTAAAGATCAGATGGTTGTAGATGTGTGGCGTTGCCTTCGAGGCCTCTGTTCTGTTCCATTGGTCTATATCTCTGTTTTGGTACCAGTGCCATGCTGTTTTGATTACTGTAGCCTTGTAGTATAGTTTGAATTCAGGTTGCGTGATGCCTCCAGCTTTGTTCTTTTTCTTAGGATTGTCTTGTCTATGCGGGCTCTCTTTTGGTTCTATATGAAGTTTAAGTTTTTCCAGTTCTGTGAAAAAGGTCATGGGTAGCTTTATGGGGATAGTGTTGAATCCATAAATTAATTTGGGCAGTATGGCCATTTTCACGATACTGATTCTTCCTAACCATGAGCATGGAATGTTTTTCCATCTGTTTGTGTCCTCTCTTATTTCCTTGAGCAGTGGTTTGTAGTTTTCCTTGAAGAGATCCTTTACATCTTTTTCAACATAACTTTTATATGCCCTGGTGAACAAAACATTTGTGTGACTGACTTTATTGTGGTATTTGATTTATTGTGATGGTCCAGAACCGTACCTGCAATATTTCTGAGTATGCCAATGTTCATGAAGTTGCACAACCATCGCCACAATCAGAACATTTTCATCACCCCAGAAAGAAACTCCCTAACTCATTAGCATTAATTCCCCATTTTCCCTCAACTCTCCCCCACACCCAGTCCCTGGCAACCACTAATCTCCTTTCTGTCTCTATGAATTTGCCTATTTTGGACATTTCATACAAATAGAATCAAACAATTTATATCTTTTGTGACTGGCTTCCTTCACTTAGCATTTTCTAAGTTCATTCATACCATTTTATGTCTCAATACTTTATTCCTTTTTATGACTGAATAATATTTGATTGTATGGTTATAGTGCACCACATTTTAGTTACCTATTCTATCAGTTGATTGTCATTTGGGTTGTTTCTATTAAATAATTTTTGGCTATTATTAGTAATGCTGTTGTGAGCATTTATATACAAGTTTTTGTGTGAATGTATGTTTTCATTCTTTTGGATATATACCGAAAGAAGGGCTTCAGTAACTTGGTAACTCCATGTTTAACCTTTTGAAGCACTGCCAGACTGTTTTCCAAAGTGACTATCATTTTACATTCCTGCCAGCAGTGTAAGAGAGTTCCAATTTCTCTACATCCTTGCTGACACTTGTTATTAGTTGTCATTTTTACGATAGCCATCCTAGTGAGTGTGAGTGGTACCTCCTTTTGATTTTGTTTTTGTTTCTCTAATGGCTAGTGATGGTTGAGCATCTTTTCATGTGCTTAACTCTTTGCATACTTTCCTTCAGCGGTATCTATTCAGATCCTTTGCTCATTTTTAAATTGAGTATTTGTCTATTTTTTTAGTTATAAAGTTCATTTTAGGTTGTAATGCTAGTCCCTTATCAGATATATGATTTGCAATTTTTTTTCTCCCATTCTTTGGGTTGTATTTTCATTTTCTTGATGGTGTCCTTTGAAGCATGAATATTTTAAATTTTGCTGAAGTCCAATTGATCTACTTTGTCTTTTGTGTTTTTGGTGTCATATCTAAGAAATCTTTCTCGAATCCAAAGTCATGAAGATTTATGCCATGTTGTCTTCCAACAGTTTAATAGTTTTAGCTCCTATCAAAATAGTATTTAATTGTTTTTTAAAAAAGCACTAGAGTGACATTGGCATTGTGGAAACTGGATTTGGCATCAAAAGCCAGGCATGGGCTTTTGTACTGGCTAGCTGTGACTTTGGAGGATTGGGTTTAAAAGTACTGTTATAAATTGAAGCCAATATAGTTTGCATTCCATTTTATAGGATTTTAGTTAGTATTGAACAATGTCAGGAAAGTCAAAGTTCTTTAGCAAGTGTCAAGTATAAATAAAACTTCCAACTACAAGTAACATATAAAGAGGAAAGAGGAATCAAGAGCTTTGAAACTATTAGGTAAAAATTGAAACAGTTTTAGGATTATTAATTTGGAGATAAAACTTGAACCCCGCATTTCCTTCCCCCACAGTGTAGTTAATTACAAAATAGCTAAAAATTGATCATCATAGATCAGCTCCAAAACAATACGTAAGAGATAATATAAAAGCTTATTCTGTTTGTGTGGAGAAGCTAAATTTATTTTGATTCAAGAAATCAAGTGTGGCATCAATGATGAGTATATTTTAATGTGTCAGAAGATAAGGAACAGAAAGGAGAAATGTATAATGACAGACATCACAAAAAATCATTCAAACTACTTAATATACATATAGAAAGACAAATAGTAAATATGAAAAATGAAGATCTAGAGATTGCTATTGACTTGTTTAAAAGAGATGCTCAGGTAATTTATAGGTACAGCAAAAGTATGATAAATCAACATAAGTTTAAGTAGGCAACTGTCATGATGGCAGGACTATGAGGAAACAGGGATAATGAAACCTTCCTGGGATGAATCAAAATGTGACTGCTACTTTAAATGAATTAAAATAAAACATGCCATTTCAACTTCTTACAGGGTCTTCTGCAAAATTATGATGAGTTATGTCAGGAAGTCCCTTCTGTGTTTGTCAATCTGATGACCCCTAAAATGAAAAAGGTTGGTATTGCTGAAGGTTTATATTGATTTTCCTGTTATTTAAAATTAGATTTTGGTTCTATAAATCTATAGATTTTGGAACATCTATTCTTCTTTAGGCCCTCTATCTTTCTAGTTCAATTTTATAGCTCTGTTTTTTTTCTAAAGAGTTTCTTGTCTAAGTTTCACTGCCTTTGAAAAAACAACTAAATCTAAATCATGAACACTTTTTCTGAAAATTCGTGATTGTTTCCTGGACAGCCAAAGATGGTTAAAAAGAAAAAGTCATCTTTATTAGGTGTAATAGAGGGAAAATATATGTAAAAAATAGAGCATGTAATATTTGCAGGTGATAAATGCTTTTGTATAAGTGCAGATGCTCCTGTTAATAATAGAAGCTGTTGTGTTTGTAACATTTCTAGGTGGAGTCTGTGTTGAGGCAAGGACTCACAGTGTTAACATGGTCGTCTTTAACACTGGAAAGCTTCTTTCGCGAAGTTGAATCAGTTTTGGATATGTTCAATCAACTTTTAAAGAAGGTATGATCTATACATTTAAAAAGCTATCAATATTAATACTCAGGATATAAGTAATATTTTGATTATTATGAAAGTAATAGTCATTGATTATTATGAATACTCAGGATATAAGTAATAGTTTGATTATTATTTAAAGGGTGTGACTTTTAACCAAAAGGACATCCATTAGGTTTAAAAGATAATGCTTTATGTTTCTTTTACTGGATCAGTGTCTTCATTTAAGCTTGCTTTGTTCTTATCCCTGAATTACCTTGCCTTTAATATATTAAAATGATGGTTCAACTTCACACTGTAGCTTAGAATACGGGATAATTGTAGACTGTCAAAGGTGGCAGAGGAGAGTGCTTAAATATTAATATTAATGCATTTACTATTAACTAGATGAGAGGATCATCAAACTGAAGATTGTCTATTGATTTCTGACATGTTGTTTACACCGAACATGCCTGTCATTTTAGATGTGCTAGTCTGTCATGGCAGCATGGTGTGATAGACAAACTCAGAGGCTTTGGACTTAGATAAACCTGGGTAGGATTCTCTGCCTTTTACTAACTATGTGTTCTTTCCCAGGTTACTTTACTTCTCAGAGCCTTGGTGTCTTTAGCTGTAAAACTGGGATATCAATGCCTCCTGTGCTGGAGTCAGGATTAAAGGAGATAACACATATAAGGTTATGGAACATGTTAGTGCTCAAGAAAAATTTAGTTTTATGTCAAGTTTTATTTGCAGATGTCCTCCTAAAATGTTCACCAAATTAGGCTTGGCTCAAGATTCAAGTTTCTAGATTTAGCCTTCTAAATTAATTTATAACTCAAGCTTCTTTTGGATGAAAACCTGCTTTAAAGGAAAGAAGAGTTTTTTTCTTATATTTTTCTTCCTTGTAGATCAGTGACTTGTGTGAAATGCATATTGATACAGTTCTAAAGAGATAGCCAAAACTGTGTTGATTTCTCTGCCCGAAAGTGGTGCTACCAAAGTAGAAGATATGTTGACCCTCAATGAGGTATGCATTTGTTCATTAAATTATAATCACAAAAATTTTGGCTTATAAACCTAAAATGTGAAATTTCCGTCTAACAGTAGAAATCTGGTCAATAGCATTTAGACATCTTAGCTTTTTTTTTTTCCACTCGTTGCTCTAAGGACTTTCATGGCTTCAACAGCAAAAGCCCTGGCCACACCCTAGACTAACATTTTGTTGATATCCTCAACCTAATGCTGGCATTTCCTGGGGCTCTGTAAGTGGTTCACAGCTCTTCTTCCACTGCGCATGGCTACCAGGGCCATATCATCTCTTTCATGGATTTAACTACAACATACTTTCACTGTAAGTCACTCAGAAACTGGGAATCATCTGGACTCCTTTCCTTACCTTCATTTCCTACATCCAGCCAGTCCTGAGAGGCTTAAGGATTTTTTTTTTTTTTTTTTTTTTTTGAGATGAAGTTTCGCTTTTACCACCCAGGCTGGTGTGCAATGATGCAATCTTGGCTCACTGCAACCTCCGCCTCCCAGATTCAAGCGATTCTCCTGCCTCAGCCTCTGGAGTAGCTGGGATTACAGGTACACACCACCACACCTGGCTAATTTTTGTATTTTTAGTAGAGACAGGGTTTTGCCATGTTGGCCAGACTGGTCTCTTAACTCCTGACCTCAGGTGATCCACCGCCTTGGCCTCCCAAAGTGCTGGGATTACAGGCATGAGCCACTGCACCCGACCTAGGATTATTTTCTTACTCAGATTTTGCTTGAATTTCAGCCTGTTCTTTCCTTTTCTAGGTCAAGCCCTTACTGAGCATTTTGACTTTAGCAATTCATGTGGTGATCTAACTGGTCTGTCTGCTTCCATGTTTGCCCCAACACATCCATCCCCATTGCCATCAAATCTGATTGTGAAATGCCCCAGCTTAAATCCTTGTTGGCAGTGGCACCTCGTAGTTGCAGGATAAAATCTAACCTCTTCAGCACTGTGTTATATTGTAACTATTTGGATACTTGTTTATCCTCCAGTGATTCAAAGGCACAAAGACAGGAACCCTGTCTAATCATTTTCAAGGCCCATCACATACTGCAACCTCTCTCAAGAGCACGAAATTTATGTCTTGAACTGAACTTTTTCTTTCTTCTTTTTTTGAGACAGGGTCTTGCTCTGTTGCCCAGGCTGTTTTGCAGTGGTGTGGCCATGGCTCACTGCAGCCTTGATATGCCGGGCTCAAGTGATCCTCCCATTTCAGCCTCTCAAGTAGCTGAGACTATAGGTGCATACTACCACACCTTGCTAATTAAAAAAATTTTGGGGGGGGTGGGGAAGACAGGGTTTCACCATGTTGCCCAGGCTGGTCTTGAACTCCTGAGCTTAAGCAATCCACCCACTTTGGCCTCCCAAAGTGCTGGGATTACAGGTGTGAGCCACCATGCCCAGCCTTAAAATTATTTGTTCTCAGTTTTGGGGTTTTGGCTGTAACTGAGACAACACTAAACAACTCATTAAATTAAATTAATTAATTAGTTTTTTGAGGTGGAGTCTGTCACCCAGCCTGGAGTTCAGTGGCAAGATCATGGCTCACTGTAGACTAGAATTCCTGGGCTTATGCCATTCTCCTACCTCATCCTCCCAAAGTGCTGGGATTGTAAGTAGGAGCCACCTTGCCCAACAGATGACCGATTTTAATATTCTGTTCTTGGTGTGTTCAAGTTTAAGATGATTATATCTTCCTGATTGGTTGTTCCTCCATCATTATTGATTAAGCTTTTTATCCTGAAATTTTATTTTGTTTGGTATTGATGTAATTGTATCAGCTTTTTTCAAGTTACTATTTTTCAGATGTGTCTTTTTCCATTTTATTACTTTCATCCTTTTTGGGTTCTCCTATTTTAGGTTTTGTTCTTGTAAAGAACATTTAACTGTGTTTTATTTTAAATCTATTCTGAAAGTCTGTTTTTAAAAAACTGGTAATTTTGACCTATTTACATTAATTTTAACTCTCAATATTTTTGGATATACTTCTACTCATTGCCCTCTTTTTAAAATTTACTCTATTTACTTATGTATTTCTAGAAGTTATTTTGTATTCTTTTTCAAATATGTCTGATATTTTAATGTAAGCTTTTTCTCATATATTCTAATTTTCTTTAGACATTAAAAAATATTTTATATTTTACAACATAACTTCATTATCTGAAAAAAATGTGGAAGTCTAATTCTGCTCTATGCTGTTTCTACCAACTCTTCCCCAGAGTGGTTTCTTTCTTTGTGTTTTTTACATTTTTGGATTGTGAGCTAATGTACACACATCTATTTGTGGGAATGCTGGACAGCCTTGGTTGAGAACCTGTTTCTTTTTATTTATTCCTATGTGGTGCCTAGGAGTTTACCAACTTGAGACAGCTTTATGTTAGTTTCTCAGAGGACAGAATTTCCAAAACTTCATAGATTGTATAAACTCAAGCCCCAAACCTATGTAAGGGTAAGCTAGTTGTAAATTCTCAGGGGAGAATTTGCTCCCCTAGCCCATGCCTCAACCAAGGTAGCTGACTTTCCTTTCTAGTCCACTCTTTCTCTGAGGGAATAGCCCTTGATTCACCTGATATTAAGTGAGGATGAGAATGGGGTAGGTCTCAGTTCCAGCCTCTCACCCTTGTGAGGGATCCAAGGCCTTATTTGGTTTTTTTTTGGTTATGAAAAAAAAAACAAAGCTCCATAGAAGCTATGATTTCAGCTTGCTTTTTATTTTAGTTTCGATACTTAAAAAAATTAACATATAACATACACTCAGAAAAATGCACAAATCTTAAGTGCACCATTCAATGAATGTTTACATATGATACATCCTTGTAACTATGTCCATGATCAAGATATGGAACACTTTCTGTATCCCAAATGATTCCTTTGTGTTTTATTCCAGCCAGTAACACCTCCTTCTCGCCCCTAAAAGCCATCACCATTTGACTTCTATCAATGTATATTAGTTTTGCCTGTTTTTGAACTTCATATAAATGGAATGGTGCAGGATATATTCTCTATTTCTGGCTTCTTTTGCTCAATGTTATATTTATGAGATTCATCTTTGCAGTTGTGACATATTCATTCTTTCATTTCAACTTATCATTGCTGTATAGTATTCCATAATATGGATTTAGTAAAATTTATTTATTCATTCTACCATTGAGGGCATTTAGATTGTTTATAGCTTTTGTTTATACACTAAGCATTCTTGTAAATTTTTTTGTGTGGACGTAGGCACTAATTTGGTGGGTATGTACCCCAAAGGGAAATTGTTGAGTCATAGATTATGAATATTTTTATCTTTAAAAGAAATTGTGTTTTTAGAGTTTGTCTCTGAACTAGGAGCCAGACAAGTTCATGCATTACATTTGATTGATAAGTCTCTTTAAGTTTTAAAAATCATTTCCCACTCCCCACTCTTCATTTTGGCTGGAAACTTTTTTACTGTGATAAAATATACTAACATAAAATTTACCATTTTAACTGTACAATTTAGTGGCATTAGTTAAATTCACAATGTTGTATAACCATTACAATTATCTATTTCCAAAACTTTTTCATCATCTCAAACTAAAACTCTCTACCAATTATACAATAATTCTCTAGTGGTAGTGCCAAGTCTCAGTAGTGTGAGTCAAGATGCAGGAGGCAGAATTCTGAAGAGCACGCTTGCCAAGCAGTATGCCCAGTCACTTGCCCTGGAGTGATCTAAGATCTAGTAACAGTTGGGCTGTCTTCTCACAAACCTACCCTCAGGTGGCCATGATAGTGAAGGCAGAGTATGATTTGTCATGAGAGGGCAAGTTGATCACCCTCTGGACAGCAATCAGTTTTGGAAACACAACATACATAACACTAAGTTTTTGAGACAAAGTTGGTTTGGGCCAAACTGTGGTTTCAGATAGTATTCGGGAACCAGGGCTATTTGCAGTCAGGGCAGTGTTCCTTGTCTTGGATCATCCAAGGGTGGTTTAGGACAGATTATGTGAGTTGTTAAAAAGCTTTCTTCTGTTAATTTCCAATTGTTCCTTCTGTCCTGTGATCCTAGGGCTGATAGTACTTTTCTCCTTGGCCAGCTGGCTCCCTTTTAGGCTGCCAGTGGGTGTCTAGAAGGATGCTGGAGGAGAGAGAAGGGACTTGCTCTTTCCTGATTTGCCTCCTGTTCCTGGCTACCGCACCCACAACAGCTCTTCACTCTGGCAACAGCACTTAGTCCCAGGGCTGACTTTCCCAGTCCTTCCAGAACTAGCTCCATGGGCCCTTCATGGTACCAGCATCACGAGGTCCCTCTCTGAGCTCCTGAGGTAGCAGTGCCAGCTGGGCAGCCCCCTCACTTCTCTGCTCCAGGTTTTAATAACTCCATCCTCCTCCCAAGTCCTAGGGATGCTTGCTGTTTCCTGCGGTTACTATTATATCTCTCTGTGCCATCAGTGTCCCTGTTAGCATTTTGAGTTCAACTGTGTTTAACCCATCCTCCATATTAAATTCTCTAATTCTATTTGTTATAATAGCTGGTGTGTCTTCCGTTTTCCTCACTGGAGCCAACTAATACTTGTGTCTCGAGAGATGTTCCAATGGAATAGAAAATCAGGGAAATGTTGTGATCCAAGTTATGATAAGAAAACACTGTTAAATAATTAAAGGATATTAAAATTCTTTCAACAAAATCAGCTTGGGGCCAGCCTCCCAAGTAGTTGGAATTACAGATGTGTGCCACCATACCTGGCTAATGTTTGTATTTTTAGTAGAGACGAGGTTTTGCCATGTTGGCCAGGCTGGTCTCAAACCCCTGACCTCAAATCATCCACCAGCCTAGGCCTCCTAAAGTGCTAGGATTACAGGCATGAGCCACTGTGCCCAATCTCATGTGCTTATTAATCTTTTCTATGCTTTCCTTCAGAAGCATGTATTCATTTTTAAATTGGATATTTGTCTTATTTTTGAGTTGTAATAATGTTTTTATAGATACTAGCTCTTCATCAGATATATGATTTACATTTCTTTCTCCCACTCCTTGGGTTGTCTTTTCAATTTCTTTATAGTGTTCTTTGACACACAAGTGTTTAATTTTGATGAAGTCCAATTCATCAAATTTTTCTTTTGTTGTTCTGCTTTTGGTGTCATATCTAAGATAACTTTGCCTAATCCAAGGTCATGAAGATTTATGCCTATATTTTCCTCTAAGAGTTGTTTTAGTTTTAGTTCTGAAATTTTAGGTCTATGATCCATTTTGAGTTAATCTGTTTGTATGGTGTAAGGAGAAGGTCCCATTTCATTCTTTTGCAAGTGGATATTCAGTTGTCCCAGCACCAATTGTTGAATCCCATTAACTTTACTATTATATGGTATTGGAGACATATGGAAAAACTTACATGACATTCTCCCATTTGTTCTTGTGGGTATATTCTTTTCAAAAGATTACTAACTGTTATTTTGTCGAGGTTTCTGGATATATCATGGGGATGCCAAGATAAACATGTGTGTTCAATCTGCCAAGTTAACTAGTGTCTGGTCCCTGAGGGGATTTCAAAGCTGGGATATATAAACACATATGCCCAATCTCCCATAATCAACTGGAATTGTCTACTTGTTTAACACTCATTTTCCCTGTTAGACTGAAGTGGCTTCCAGCTTCCATTACCATTTCAATGTTTAGCACTGCACTGAATAAATTAAAAAGAACAAAGTGAATGAATGATGGAGCAAGGTCAGAAGAGTTGGTGGGCATGGAGGGGATCAGAGCATGTCTTTGGATAGAAGGAGGAACACTATGTCCCTTGGGATTAAAAATGATGAGAATGCATTCAGATACATATTAGATGATCAAGAAAGGATTACATGGGGGCAGAACATGGGAATATGGAACTTCCCAAAGCTTTTCTGGAGAGGAGTTTGCACGGACAGACTCAGGATCCTCTGCATATGTATTCTTGAAGGCCCAAAGTGGCTGCTCATATTTCCATTTTTTTTTTTTTTTTTTTTGAGACAGGGTCTTGCTCTGTTGCCCAGGCTAGAATGCAGTGGTGCGAACATGGCTCACTGCTGTCTCCTAGGCTCAAGCAATCCTCTTGCCTCAACCTCCTGAGTAGGTGGGACCACAGGCACACACCACCATGCCTGGCTAATTTCTAAAAAATGTATTGTAGAGATGGGGGTCTCGCTATGTTGCTCAGGCTGGTCTCAAATTCCTGGACTCAAGCAATCCTCCCTCTTCAGCCTCCCAAAGTGCTACGATTACAGGTATGAGCCACTGCACCCGGCCCTGATTTACTTTTACTTTTTTTTTTTTCAGAGATGAGGTCTTGTGCTGTCACCCAGGCTGGAGTGCAGTGGTACGATCATGGCTCAATGCAGCCTTGAACTCCGGGGCATGAGTGATCCTCTTGCTTCAGCCTCCCAAGTAGCTAGGATTACAGGCACACGCCACTGCATCCAACTACTTTTCCTTTTCCTAAAATGAGTGTATTTTGTGGGCATGTCAAAAGATTTATTGAACTTTATAACCAGTTTTCTTTTCTGAATTTGACTAGCTGTCAACTTCTTTTTAAAGCATTTGCTATTAGAAGAATTTAGAAAGACAAAGCACAGGTGTTTTGAACTAGACAAAACTGGTTTCAAATCAAGTTCTTTCCAACTACTGTGTGACCTGGGAAAATTTCTTATTCTTTCTGAGCCTCAGTTTTCTCTGCTGTGAAATGGGGACCATAATATTACTCATCCCAAGATCAGTGTTTAATTACATGAGTTAATATGTGTAAAGCTCTTAAATTGATGCCTGTCATGCAACACCATGCTCAGGTAAAAGCTTCAACTAATTTAACTCTCCAAACCAATACTCTGGATTGTCTTCTTTTAAAACCACATCTCATTTTCAATTTCTGACATCATCTTCTCTCTACTCCTTCAGCCTTCTTTCTTGTCATCCATATGTCAAGGTAGATTTCTATGTGTGATTGAGTCAGGTATAGGTAGGTCAAAGATGGACTTTGTCATCTTTTTGCTGTTCTTTAGGCCTTAGCAGCTGTGCTTTTAGCCATTGACAATTCTGGATCTGAAACATGCCATTTTCAACTATCTCTAGCTTTGTTTTCAAGTAAAGTTAATTATAGTTTTACAAATTAAAGTAATAGGACTAATTTTCACAGTGTTACTTTTAAGTATCTGGAAAATAATAGTCATTTCTTTATTTAACAGACATACACAAAAGAATGGGCTGACATTCTAAACCACAAAAGCAAGCATGTGGAAGAAGCTGTCAAAGAACTTATATCAATATTTGAGCAAATTTATGAAGTGAAATACACTGGGAAAGCAGCAAAACAGCCAACAGGTAACTTTTCTTGTTATTATGTTTGAATTACAAGATCTGCAGATATGTTCTTATGTAAACACCTTCTGCTTAGCAGGTACTGAATTCCACTCTCCCCTTCCCCAGAAGTAAAGAAGAAGTTCAGCATAAATCACATTGTACAAACAGTTTAAGCCCAGAGAGTTCTTTCTGTTACTTAGGGAATGGTGGGAACCCCTCTCAAATCCAAGTTCCCAACCCAGGACCATCCTTGAAAGCTGGCCTTTCTATGGATAGCAGTCTCAGGCCAGCTATGCTAACTCTATTTTTTTTTTTTTCTGGTGCAGCGTTCTAATCAAGTCACTTTGACTATTTGATTTATTTTACTTTTTTGGGGGAAAGTGAACCAGGAAAAGGTTATTTCTATACTTTTCTTGAATCTGGAAAATTTAATTTGAGTGAGATCACGTTTTAAGACTTTTTTTCTTTTCCTAGATTTTTCTCTGTGTAGAGTAAGCTATGTATTCCTACTTAGAACTGTCTTTGGGGTTTGGGTACAGATAAATGGTGCCTAGTTGAATAGTGCACTCCCAAGGAAGAAAACATTATCCTGAAGCATGTATTCTCCACCATCCATTCCTTCTCCCGTAATTTAAAGAATGGCCTAAAAGGCTCTGTGTCATAACTCTAACTTTTTATTCTGCCCACGCCCTCATAACCTTCATTCAGTTTGCTTCACTGGGACCAAGAGAAACTTCCTTACCTCATCACATCTCTTCAGGCAAATTTGTATGACAAGGTGCCTGGATTATTTCAAGTGGATGAAATCATTTTTACCCTGTTGAATTCCCTGTTCTCTCAATAGGTTCTAATAGTTTCAGTTTTATTAATAAGCCCGAGAGAGAAGCTATTGAATTTGAATCCTCTTTATCAGGGGCAGGGAATTTTAGGAAAAGATTCCCTAGTATGGGAGTGTTTTGCTTCCTAGATTATGGTTTAAGAACATGGGACTTTTAGCTTTGCTCAACTTGTCCTGTCCTAGAAATCTCAAATCTTTAGATAAATTGGAAGAGAAAGACGTATGTCATTTTAAAGTTTTGTTTTCAAGCTCTAAATAAGAACTTATTAGGCAAAACTTTGTAGTTAGAGGTTTTACTTGTTAGTATTGTAAGGGAATGTGCCTGTCAATCACAATTCCTGTTTGCTACATACCTGCTCTTTTCCCCCAACTGCTGTTCAGGGAAGTAGTGTGAGGCTGGCTTCAAGCAAGGCAAGCCACTGAGTGCACCAGGAGTGGGTCACTGACACAGTGTGCCACCTAGACTCTTGAAGGAGAACTGAGAGATGGCTCTGCCTAACAGGGAGGAAGTTAATTAGCTAATTACCAACATACTTGAAGTAGGGAATCTGTGTGAAGTTGACTTTTTGCAGTGAGAGAACATTCTAGTCAAGCAGAGATCCCATGAAAGTGACATAGCAAGGAGAGAGAGAGAGGGGAGAGAGAGAGAGAGAGAGAGAGAGAGAGAGAGAGAGAGAGAGAGAGAGAGAAATCTGTTCTTGGAACAGTGGTTATCAATGGGGCTGGAAGGGATTTTTCCCCTAAGGGAATATCTGGCAAGGTCTGGATATATTTTTGGTTGTCACACAGTATGGGGAGGGGGTTTGCTACTGACTTCTGGTGGATACAGGCCAGGGATGCTGTTAAACATTCTACAGGACAGCCCCCAGCAACAAAGAATTGTCCCACCCAAGATGTCAGTAGTGCTGAGGATGAGAAAGCCTGAGCCTAGAATGAGTATGCACATCACATCTTTCCTCTTAGAGTTTTTCCACTTAGTTTAATTAGTTTTCATTACAAATGTCAAAAAATACAAAAATATCATTTCATTCAAGTTAGAGAACTCAAAAGGTAAACAGATAATTTAGAAGGATAATAAATAAAACTTTCTTAAAACTTTTCTAAAATCTAGATTGTATGTTTACAGAGTTATTTCTTAGTACAATGATGATTCTATTGAGGTGGATAATTTAAATTGAAATCAAGGATGACTCCTACTGGAACAAATGCAAAAAACCATTTTTCGTAATACAATTTTTAAAGTAAGAGCTTTTTAAAAAGGAGCTTCCTAAGAGGATTTGGCCACGGAGAATACACATAATGCTAAAAAGTCAAATGTTATATTTTTGTTTTGTCTTTTGTCTGTAGAACAGCGGAAGCACGTTGTTTTTGGGAGTGAAATGGAGGAAGGCGAAAGCACTGACTATGAAGCTAATATTGTGAATGAGGTTGATAATAATGATAAAGAAGATGAATTTAAAAAGGTATTTATTCTGGAACAACTTCTTGCAATTCACAGAATTCTGCTTTATAGGATTATAGATAACCCCATATGCTGCTTCCTCCAGGCAGTTCTGCAACCAATCTGTATCTAATTTATAATAAAATCCAGAAAGTATATTTTTCAATTTTGTACTGTAGGATCAGGCAATCCTTTGTCTTCCCAAATATCATAGCTTTTGATGTGATTCTGTCAGTTACAGTTTATGTAGTCAGCTCCCCTTATTGTGATTGACCATGTTTTCTCGTACAGTAAATGTGACTTCAGGGATTGGAGCAGCAATCAGTTTGACTCAGAATGGAGAACTCTGTTCTCAGTTACTGTGTTTAATGGCTATCTGTAGTGCAAGTCCAGATTGTGGTTCACTTGGGGCCAGGGATTTGCATTTTAAAATAGCACTAGGGATGACCACTCTGGACTCTCTCCCAAGGGAAGCCCTAGATAGGTAGATTTTCACATTGTGTTGAAATGTGTTGAGAATAAAGGTTCAGAAGGTGTCCTGGGGTTTCTTTTTCCTTCTTAGGCCTTACCCTTCTGGTCATGCATCTGGTCCTGCATGAACTCTGAATGTCACTCCCACATTTACACCCATTCCTGCTTTCTCTTCCTGGGGTAGTTTTCTTTTAATCCTTCATATCCACCTTCTTTTCATTCTTTCTCTATTTTACCCACTTTTACACACTCTGATATAGTTTTATAAATAAATGGCACACATTTATTCCACTTTCACCTTCTTGCTCAAGGATGATATTGCCAGATAATTGGGAAACACTTTTTTGCAGCATCTAGATTTCTGCAGAATTTAGGCTTCTTCTCAGTACCATGCACCAGGCAGCTGTTAGCAACCAGTGGGTGTCAGCTGGAGTACTCCCTTTGCAGAAGTCCTTGTTTTCTGGTTGCATTCCCTTTTGACACTGGGTGAAGCCCTTAGAGCATGACTGAGTACGTACAGAACTTCTCCAGTTGGGAGATCACTGGAGCTGCATTAGTGGTCACCTCCAAAATAGCCTCTGCCTCTCAAATTCATGTCCCACATTGGTGCCAGAATGGTCTAACATAAAAATCTGATTATGTCACATCTTTAGTTTGATAATTCACCAGCCCTGACTGTACCTCATTGCCACACAGAAAAGCTTGATATTCCTCTTTGTTCATTCCTTATTGCTCTCTCATATGATCCCAATCAACCTGCCTCACCAACCCAGATTCAGAGGGTCTGGGTTCTAAAGCAGTGAAGAGGAGTATGGTCAGAGCCTTGCCCCAATGTGTGACTCATTGTATAAGCAAGATATGGGCCCACGTCTTTGCCTACCAGGCTCAAAACCTGTCCTGTGCTTTGATCAGTAAACTTGGTTACTTCTTCCAAGGGAAGGAAGGGCGTGAAGAGAGGGTCAAACTATGGTCCCAGGGGGTGGAATTTTTATCTCATGTATTTGGGTATTGCACATTTTAAAATACATTTATCCACTAAGCTGAGCCTCTTGAGAATGGAGACCAGTTATCTTCTTGTGCCCACACCCTTAATCATTGACAAATGTACCACATTTAAAGTGCTTCAATTTTGTTAGGTGAAAATTGAGTATTGAGCAAACCAGGATTACTCTGAACATACTGTTTGTGAATTTTGGCTTTTGAGTAAGTCCCTCTGGTTTGCTAGGGTGTTTATGCAAACACAATTTTCATATATTCTTATTTGTCTAAAAACACCAGACAAATAATTTAGGATTGAATTTATTTCTACAATATTATTGAAATTGTATAGTTTATTATTTTTTGCCTTTCACATGTCACTTCCAATATTATATCATTGTTTTGGGGGATGCTCAAGGTTTTCTTTGGAGGAGAGATACCAAATTTAATCTGTTTTCTTATTACAGGAGTGTAAAGAGGTCTTTGCTTTTTTCTCTCATCAATTACTAGACAGTCTTCAAAAAGCTACACGGTTATCTCTGGACACAATGAAAAGAAGAATATTTGTTGCAAGGCAAGTTGAAAATATGCTAATTATGTCTGGCAATCATACTTATACTAAAATGTGAATAGCACCTCTTACCAATTTATTAATTTTTAAAAAACTATAAAATTTAAAATATAGCATCTATTAAAAGACTGTATGAAAATATTTGTGTAATACTGCAAGAACTGTGGCCAAATGAACACCCGTGTTTCCAACACCCTGCCTGAGACAAAAAAGGCTACAGTCCCTTTATGGGTCCTCTCCCTTCTCACTCAAAGGTAACCACTATCCTGAACTTGGTGTTTATCATTGTCTTGGTTTTCCTCATGGTTTACTACGTTTTTGAATCCCCAACCCATGTATCAGTTAAGTTTGCTTGTATTTGAACTGTGCTCAATATAATGTTTTTGAGATTAATCCATGGGGTATAGTTTTTTACACCTCTGTGTAGTTGGAGTATATGCAATCTGTTTATCCATTCTACTGGTGATGGTGATTTGGGTTGCTTCAGTTTGTGCTATCATGAATAAAGCCTCTGTGAGCATCTTGTACCTGTCTCCTGCTGCACCTGCTAAGAGTGGGTTTGCTGGGTCCTAGGGTATCTGCATGCCTCATTTTACCAGGCAGTGCCTAGTGAGAGTGCCCACGGCCCCTAATCCCTTCAGACAGTATTATTAGATTAAAATATTGTTGCCAACATAGAGGGTGTGAAATGGCATCTCATCGGGATTAGCTTGCATTTTCCTGATTACTGATGAGATTAAATATAGTTTCTTGTGTTTATGGGTCATTTGTTGTTTCTCTTCCTTAAAATTTGTGTTCCTTTTTTAGCCTGTTTTTCTACTGAATTGGATTAATTAATAAGTATTCTTAATATATACATTTATCCACCATTATTGATGATAATATAACAAATGTCTTTTATCAGTTTTGCCTTATCTTTTCATTTTCTTTATTTTCATTTTCCATTGCTGAGTTTTAAAAATATTCAAGTTTATCAATCTTAGTGATTTGCGGTCTTTTTAAAGAAACCAACTCTTCCCCTACTTCATAATGTCTTCCAAAAGTTTTGTAGCTTTGATCTTTATATTTAGGGATTTAATTTACGTGGTATTGATTTTTATGCTTAGGGTGAGGTAGCAAATTAATATACTTTTTTCCATATGATTAATTAGTTGACCAAGCAAAAGTTGTTGAAAAATCAACTTAGCTGTGAGGTTGGGTGGGGGAGTTATTTAAGCTTCATTGAATCTATAGATCAATTTGGAGCGAATTAGCATCCTTACAAATATTGAATCTTCTATTCAGAATTATGTATTATCTCTGCATTGGTATAAGTCTTCTTTAATATCTATCTGTGATGTTTTATAATTCTCTGTGTAAAGGTTCTGCACGTTTTTTTAAGATTTATTCCTTGGCTATTCATTGCTGATTTTGTCCTGTTCAGCTCTCCCAGTGTGATTGTTAATTTATTAAATTTTCCTTGTTTTGGTCAGTTCTTGTTTTACGTATTTTATGGCTGTGTTGTTACGTGCATACAAGATCATAGTAGTTAAATCTGCTTAAGAGAACTATTCCTTTTATTTTTATTTGATGAATCCCTTTATCTACATTAATCCTGATTCCTCACAATTGTCTTTAGTTTGTTGTTAATTTACTTTCCCAACTTTTTTGTATAATTGTTTCAGTCTCTTTAACCCTTTCTCTGTATTTTTTAGTTTTACCTTTTAAAAACATTGTATATGTGATAATTTTCCTTCAATCTCATTATCTCTGTCTTAGTGAGTTTAATCTGTTTGCGTTTATTGTGATTTTTGATATAGTTGCACTTAATTTATGACATTTTAGTTTGTGTTTTCTTCTCAGTATCCTTTTTCTGTGTATCATTTTATTATGACTGTTGTCTTTGGGGTAGATAATTTTCACCATTTATTCTCTTTTCTGAACTTTGCTTCTTTAAGTGATTACCCTTAACTTTCGAATGCACATGTTTTGCTCCAACTAAAAAAAGTACTGGCCAGGCTAGGTGGCTCACGCCTGTAATCCCAGCACTTTGGAAGGCCAAGGCAGGTGAATCACTGAGGCCAGGAGTTCGAGACCAGCCTGGCCAACATGGTGAAACATCAAAAATTAGCCAGATGTGGGGGTGCACACTTGTAGTCCCAGCTACTAGGGTGGCTGAGGCAGAAGAATTGCTTGAACCTGGGAGGCAAAGGTTGCAGTGAGCCGAGATTGCACCAGTGCACTCTAGCCTGGGCGACAGAGTGAGACTTTGTCTCAAAAAAAAAAAAAAAAAAAAAAAACCAAAAGAAAGTACTGTCCTTAGTTTTGCAGTTTCTAGTCTAATTTCTGACTACAAGGGCCTTGGCAGGCTTTACTCACTGAACCATACATACTTTATTGCTGCTCAATGTTTTAGTTTTACCTTTGTGTGAACACTCAAAAATAATATATTAAAATAATTTATTTACTGGCATATTTTATTAAAATCTCCAGGTTCTCATGTACTTTCTTGTATCCCATTGGTTCTTTAGTGAGGGTTTGTGAGACGTATACGCTCTTATCCTTCTTTGTAAGTCTGAAAATGTTTTGCCCTCATACTTTCTAACATTTTGGCTGGATATAAAACTTCTCGTTGTCTTTTAGAATTTGGAAAGTATTCATTTTTTTCTGAGTTATGTTGCTGCTGATGAGAAGTCTGCATGAGTATAACTGAATATTCTCTTTTAATCCTTAATGTTTCTGCAGTTTTCTTACCCCATGTGGATTTGTCTTTATTTAATCCTGTTTTGTTCTCAGAGCATACTTTCTATTTGAGGGTTTACAGCTTTCCTTAATGCTGGAAAAAAACCTCAGCAATTTCCCCTTTAGTTATTGCTTCTAGGATGTTCTTTCATTGTCTTCTTCTGGAACTCCTATTAATGGAATGTTGAATACAGTGACCACATAATTTATTGTTCCAACTATGACACTTCCGTGAGTGAAGGGGCACTGTTCAGATGAGGTGCCAGGACATGGTGAATCTGGAACTGTCCTGGGCACACTGGACGTGTGGTCATTTCATACATTGGGGCTTCTCAGTCTCTTCTCCTTGTCTCCTAATGATTCTGTCACCTATGTTATCTTCTTGTCTTTCTGAACTACATTATGGGCAAGTATCTCTGTATCAATTCTAAAGATTTTATCATCTGTGATATCTTAAATATTTCAAGAAAAATACTTTTTCCTTATACTTCAGATATGGTATCATTTCTGCCTTTTTAGTTTAGCAATTTATTTTTTTTATTTTGTTGGAAGATCGTCTTCATACATCTCTTTGAATATTTTCAATATCCTTACTTTAGAGCTTGTTATCTGGACATCAATTTTTATCTGGAGTGAGTTTCTGTTTCAATTTTGGATTTCGTTAGCTCTCTTTCTTACCCTTAGATGTATACATGCACACTTGGATTTAATGTGCAGGCTCTCTTTGAGTGAGAGCTTTGTTTTTGTGTTTCTTTTTCCTTCTCTCCCTCCCCATCTAGGAGTTTCACTTTTGCCTCCAAATAACACTTGGAATCCTGAGTACAGAACCAGGTCTTATTTCTTCATGGTTACTGGCCCCTGGAGACATATTGGGGGTATGGCAGGTTTGGCGAGGGAGCACACGGGTGGCCTGACTTAGGTGCTTATCAGGGAAGCTGTGGATGTGTTTCTTGGCCCCACGTCCGCATCTTCTGGAAAAGCCACAGCTGCAGGTAGTAGGTTGACAGCCCTTGTCTTGCAGCATCATCTGCAAGACAGATGGGAGAGCATCATCTTAGTTTTTAGCCTCAAATAGTGAGGCTGGCTGGGCCCCCATCCTGCATGGAGTCTTGTTCCTCCTCCACATTGCATCAGAGCCAACCTCCCCATGGTTGCTACCTCTATCTAGCCCAGAACCCTGGCCAGGCTGTCCTTGTGTCTCTCTACATTTCTACTCCATGGAGATGCTTACCTTGTATTTAAGCATTCTCACATCTTTATCTCCCATCTGTGATTGTGATGGGTTTGACAAAAGAAGGTTTTTTGAAGTATGAACTCACTATGCCATGTTGATTTACAAGTTCTGTGGAAATTCAGCATTTTTTGAGGAGCCATACATGAGGATAATACTCAAAATCCTTACTTGTCTAAAATGTCTTTCTCTTATCCCCATACACGAATGCTAGTTTTGTCTTCTGGGATCATAATCCCTTTCCCACATACTCTACAGAGGCTGCTTCATTGGCTTCTTTGGTTTCCATTTTTAGAGGAAAGTTCTCTGCTAATCTGATTTTCCTTTCCAACTAACAACTTGTATTTGTTTTGATGCTTACAGGATTTCTCTTTTATTCTTGAAATTCACAAAGTGTATATTTTGATGTAGCTGATTTTCTTCCCTCATTAATCCTGTCAGGCACACAGAGAATCTTTTCAAGATGAAGAAAACAAGCCTATTCTTAAGGTGAAAGGAGTGCTTTGCTTTAATTTCCCATATCTACACAGTATTCGCATGCTGTATCTAGGTAGTAAGCATCTCTGAGCGGAGTGACCCTCTGGAAATTACTTAACCTCTCCCTACCTTGGTTTTCTTATCTACAATGTGGAAATAACTAATCATAGGATCTGCCTTACAGAATTGTTGTGAACATAAATTGGTAATTATGGAAACTGCCTGGCATACATTAAGCATTCAATAAATGTTATTTATTCTTACCTTCTCTTTGTATTTTGCATCTGAAAATTTGGAGAATACCTTAAGGTGATTCTCTAATTTGCTGTGTAAAGTACCAAAAGATCTAGTGTGCTGTTCATTGCCTCTATTATTCAGCTGTTCCTTTATATTTTATGAAAACTCTTATTCTCAAGTTACACACTTTGAATCAATGCCTGCACCAATTTTATTGTGACATCTTGAATTTCACTGGGAAACTGTTAATTGAGGAGTTCTGTCTGCTTGCTTGCTTTTTGTTCAGAGTCCTTTCCAATAATATGCTTATCTGGGAACCACTGGCCCTGAGTGCTAAATGTTGGGTCTTCACTTTTGACCTGTGGTCTCTCTGTTTCTTGTGATCCTCTCCCACCCCCATCTGCTTGTATTTAGAAATGGAGATGTAGGTTTTCAGTAATGACAGTATTTCTTGCACTCCCAGAGAAAAAGAGAATGGAGAGTTTGCATTTATTTTAATTTTCTCTGGGATAGGGGTAGAGGTTAAGACAGAGGGGAGCTATGCTAGCCAGACTAATTTGCAGCTCTGCGTGTGTCCTTCATAACTGGACTCAGGCGTCTGTGCTGCTGTCTGTGCATGAGTGATATTGTTTAACAAAGCAGTTTTTGGAAGGCATAGACCAGAAACTTCCTGTTTAATCTTGTAAAAATATAGATTAAAAAGCATATAAAGGTATATGCTTTTTGTTGGTAATCTTGTCCTGTATCTGTTGGAGGGCTGCGAACAAAGAATGCCTTTAGTAAACATCGTTAAAGGTTATTACTGAGAAAGCACAACATTAAAAAAGCAGACAATGTATATGAGATTAGTATTTTACTTCTAAAACTATTAGGTCATTGTATTTTCTTAGTTCTCTGCAATTTAGGGTTCTATTAGAAGTAATATTCTCTTTGTGTAATTTAGCCCTTTAAAAATGGTCTTTATTGCTAAGACTGAATTTTGTAGCATAAGAAACTATTAATGAAATTTCAGGTTAAGGTTCATCAGCTAAATGTCCATCTCATTGCAGCCATTATGGACGAAAGCGGTCAGAAGATACTATTTCCTTTATAAAAAGTGAAGTACATCTTGCAATTCCTAATGTGGTAGGTATTATTAAATATACTGATATTTTGGTAAGGTACTTAAGAAGTATGGTATTAGAACTGAGCTTTCATTTAGAGTAATGTTTTGGTCCTATGTATTTTTTTACTTTCCCTCACTGTTTAACAAAATGGAAATGTCATTACTATCTGTTATTAAAGTTACTTCTGGGCCGGCGTGGTGGCTCATGCCTGTAATCCCAGCACTTTGGGAGGCTGAGGCAGGCATATCACCTGAGCACCAGAGTTTGAGACCTGCCTGACCAACATGGTAAAACCCTGTCTCTACTAAAAATACAAAAATTAGCTGGGCTTGGTAGTGGGCACTGTAATCCCAGCTACTTAGGAGGATGAGGCAGGAGAACTCACTTGAACCCAGGAGTTGGAGGTTGCAGTGAGCCGAGATCATGCCACCGCACTCCAGCCTGGGTGACAGAGTGAGACTCTTGTCTCAGAAAGAAAAAAGGTTACTTTGTATTAGCTCATGGTGTATTCAAGGGCTAGTCTAAGAGTTGAGTTAGGCATCTGTTCTGCCATCAATTAGCAAGTACCCTACAAATTGCCTTGCTTTTTCTTACTTCAGACATTAAATTATCTAAATAAAATCATCACAGGTGTCCAGATCCCTACCCCAAACACATGACTGAGGCAAACCACTAAGGATGGCAGAAGATAAAGACAGAAAGAGTCTGTTCTTTGAGCATCTGAATCACCTGTGTCTTCCCATGGCACTTATCTCTACAACTACCTCAGCTGCTGATGGGCATCTGGAACTTCAAGCCACATAGGATGGCTGAGCTGCATTCTGTGGTGGATCAAAGAATAAGGCCAGGCAGAAACAGCCTGTTACTCCCCCTAAAACCACCTTTACATGGTTTGATCTCCTGAAGGACAGCTTTTTATCTTATTTGGCACATTTCCAAGAACTGAGGTCAGAATCTTGGTGATGTAGCTTCTTCAGTTACTTTGTTTCATGGATCTCTAACAGTAGTCCATAATTTCTCACTGCATTCTGCCACCCTCATTGGGAAAAGGATGACAAGTACTAGTTTGACCTTTTTAAAAAAATTGAAATGTCATTTCTATCTGTTATTAAAAGGTTACTTCTGCATCAGCTCGTGGTGTAATGAGGCCTGCAGGAATTGGCAGAACAGGAAAACTTCAGGATAGAGAAAATCTGCATCCCCCCTCATCCTCCTCTATCATTCCTCCCCCTCAAATCAGCCTTCTACTGGGCCAGCCGAGGCTTGCCCCACTCAGTGGGGGGATGGAGGTGATGAAAATCGAGGGATGGATTGTATGCCCTGGCAGTATTACACATTTGTTTCTTCTTTCCACAGGTAATGATTCCTAGTTTGGATGACATTCAACAAGCCATTAACCGTATGATCCAGTTAACCCTGGAGGTCAGCAGAGGAGTGGCTCACTGGGGGCAACAGCAGATCCGTCCCATCAAGTCTGTCATTCCCAGCCCCACCACTACTGACTTGACCCATCAAAGCACAGGGAAACCGTTGAAGAAGGAAGAAAGTAAGAATGTAAAATTAGTAAATGATCTTACTGATCCTTCTTGGATTTGATAGCATGTAGTTTATTTTTTAATTTTTTAAATTTAAGTTCTAGGATACATGTGCAGAACGTGCAGGTTTGTTACATAGGTATACACATGTCATGGTGGTTTGCGGCACCCATCAACCCGTTATCTACATTAGGTATTTCTCCTAATGCTCTCCCTCCCCATGCCCCCACCCCCTGACAGGCTCCTGTGTGTGATGTTCCCCTCCCTGTGTTCATGTGTTCTGTCTATGTGTTCTCATTGCTCAACTCCCACTTATGCGTGAGAACATGCGGTGTTTGGTTTTCTGTTTTTGTGTTAGTTTGCTGAGAATGATGATTTCCAGCTTCATCCATGTACCTGCCAAGGACATGAACTTATCCTTTTAAAATTATTTTATATGTTTGATACATTTTGCATTAAAAACTAGTGTTTTATGTTTCATCTTATACATAACATGCAGGTGTATTTTCCTAGTTTGGGGTGGTGGGTGAAAAGGATTTTTAAGTCACTTTTCTACTATGATATCTTAAGTTAAAAATTAAATAAGCCTTAGCACTAATTTTACTTTCAGCATTATATTAGGCTGGATAAACTTAGTTTGTTACAACATGGTTCTTAGAAGAACTAAGTCATGTGTTTTTTGTATATAAGGTAAACATAAATTAGTCCCTTAAGTAATTATGAATATGATATGAAAGTGATCCAAAATTTCATGGACCTTTTTTTGATACTTCCTGTATAGAAAGAAACTGGTTTCTTATTTTATTTTACTTTATTTTAGTTTAGTTCCAGGGTACATGTGCAGGATGTGCAGGCTTGTTACATAGGTAAACGTGTGTCATCAACCCATCACCTAGATGTTAAGCCAGCATGCATTAGCTATTTTTTCTGATGCTCTCCCTTCCCTTATCTGCCTCCCCCCACCAACAGGCTCCAGTGTGTGATGTTCCCCTCTCTATGTCTATGAGTTTACATTGTTCAGCTCCCACTTACAAGTGAGAACATGCGGTGTTTGGTTTTCTGTTCCTGTATTAGTTTGCTGAGGATAATGGCTTCCAGCTCCATCCATGTCCTTGCAAAGGACATGATCTCATTCTTTTTTTATGGCTGCATAGTATTTCATTGTATATATGTACCACATTTTCTTTATCCAGTTTATCATTGATGGGCATTTGGGTTGATTCCAAGTCTTTGCTATTGTGAATAGTGCTGCAATGAACATAGGCATGCAGGTATCCTTATAACAGAATGATTTATATTCTTTTGGGTAAATATCCAGTAATGGGATTGCTGGGTCAAATGGTATTTCTGATTCTAGGTCTTTGAGGAATCACCACACTGTCTTCCACAATGGTCGAACTAATTTACATTCCCACCAACAGTGTAAAAGCATTCCTATTTCTCTGCAGCCTTGCCAGCATCTGTTGTTAATTGCCATTCTGACTGGCATGAGATGGTATCTTATTGTGGTTTTGATTTGCATTTCTCTAATGATCACTGATGTTAAGCTTTTTTTCACATGTTGATTGGTCGTATAAATGTCTTCTTTTGCGAAGTGTCTCTTCACGTCCTTTGTTCATTTTCTAATGGGGTTGAGAAACAGGTCTCTTTAATTGGTCTCTTTAACTTTTTAATGGGGTTGAGAAACTGGTCTCAAAACTATGTTGCTTCCGCTGTGAAGCAGGGAAAGGCAAATTGAAAACAAGATACCAGGTAAGGCCCAGTGTGGTGGCTCACACCTGTAATCCCAACACTTTGGGAGGCTGAGGCATGTGGATCATCTGAGGTCAGGTGTTTGAGACCAGCCTGGCCAACATAGTGAAACCCTGTCTCTACTGAAAATACAAAAAAATTAGCAGAGCATGGTAGTGGGCACCTGTAATCCTAGCTAATGGGGGAGGCGAAGGTTGCAGTGAGCTGAGATTGCACCACTGCATTCCTGCCTGGGTGACAGAGGGAGACTCTGTCTCAAAAAAACAAAAAACAGAAGAACCCCCCAAACCCCAAGATACCAGGTAAGTTACATGACCAGGTGGCTTAGACCCCTATGGCACCTTTCTGTGTTGCACTAACATTGCCTTCTCAGCTTACATCTATTATCTCACGGGGTGTTTCCTATAATCAGCTAGTAAAGGATGAAAAATCTCAGGACTAGTCTATCCAAATTGGCTTAATATGTTGGTATCAGCTGAAAATGGACTTCTATTGCACTACAGCTCACTCAGGAGTGGCGCTAAAGGACATTCCCCCCCAGTGGGCAGAGCTTCGAGCAGTAGAACCTTTTTAAGGAAGGAGATGTGGTCAGAAACAAAGATACATGGACTCTTGGGACCTAGTTCAGGACCTAGAAAGAGCAACTTTGGAAAATCAGAGACAAGAAGATCTAGGAAAGAAGCACATGGATGCATCTATGAATTTACATAAAATACCTGGCAAGATAAATATTAGTTCCATCAGGGGTTCATCATAATCCTGAAAGACACAATCCAGTGCCATAATCTCAAATGCTGAAATCCCAAAAGATAAAAATCCCAAAAATATAATTCTGGATAAAATAATAAACAATTCTTTTAAATATATTTATTTACATTTAATTTTGAGATTTGATTTTCAGAAGTTTAGACATGAATTTTATACTTTTGGGATTTAGATTTTAGGGATTTTGAGCTTTTGGGATTTCAACATTTGACATTATGGTGTTTGGGATTGTGTTTTCTGAAATTATGTATCAAACCCAGGTCTTTCTTCAGAGAGGTTAAATAATTTTTCCAAAGTCACAAACCTAATGAGAGGGCTGGGAATGAATTCATATACAAAGATTAGTAACCAATTTTCTTACGTTTAGTGCAATGTTTGCCATTATTCTTTATTGTCTCCCTAGTCCATTCCATATATTTTTCTATTATTGTAGCAGGTGAAACGTAAAACTATAAATTGTTAGGTGCAAAAATCTTTTTGGACTTACCAACAATCCTGCAAATAAGAATTATATTATGAGCTGGGTGGCGCGGCTGGCAGCGTCTGGGCAGACCGCCCCTGCCTTGCCCCGCGCCCGCTATGGCCGAACCCGCCCCAGCGCGCGGCCCGGCTCAACACCAGTCCGCTCCCCGCCGCCCGGAACCGGCAGCCCGGCCAGACCCGCCAAGGCCGCGACGCCGGCGTTGACGGCGGCTGCGACGGCACTGGGAGCGCGTGAGGTACCCGGGTCGCCGCGGCCATTTGCGCTCGCTCCCAGAATGCAGCGCGTGGCGCGTCACTGAAGAGAGACCATGATGGTGGCGGCGCTGGAGCCTCCAGAAGTGATCGCTCAGCTGGAGAACGCGGCTAACGTTCTGATGGCACCACCTTCCATGGTCAATAACGAACAACGCCAGCATGCAGAGCACATATTCTTATCATTTAGGAAACCAAAATCATCACTTGCAGTGTGCAAGCATATTTTAGTTCTTCATGCTTTGGAAGTAATAGTTGAAGAGAGGTTAAGGAAAGTTTGTGAAAACTGTGATTGGTGATTAGCTACCACCTGCCTGAGGTATCTTCTGATAGAAACTAACCTCTTTGTAGTGCTAGAGCAAGGGGACTTGATAAAAAAAAAGATCAGAAACTAGTAAAGTGGACTATTTCCTTTTTCAAGCTGCCACAGCCATAATGGAAGCAGTTGTCTGAGAGTGGATTATCTTGGAAAAAGGTAGCATGGAGTCTCTGTGAACATTCCTTTTTTTTTTTTTTTTTTTAAGACAGGGTTTCACCATGATGGCCAGGCTGGTCTTGAACTCCTGACCTCAGGTGATCCACCCACCTCGGCCTCCCAGAGTGCTAGGATTACAGGCGTGAGCCACCACGCCTGGCGAACATTCCTTTTAACCTATGTCTTACAAAGGCCCAACCTTCAAAAGTATGTTCGGGAACAGATTCTACTAGCAGTAGCAGTAATTGTAAATGGAGGATCATGAGATAAATCATTTGACTGCAAAAGCATTTTTCATGAAGGCAGCAGTTGATAAGTAGTGGCAATGCCACTGTGCAAACTTGGGCCTGTTCTATTCTGACTGCACTATTGAGTGAATTTTCAAGTTCAAGTAAGACTAGCAACATTGGATTGAGCATGGAATTCCATGAACTGCAAAAGAGTTTTTCAGGAAGAAGACCTTGTTAGATTTTCATGTTACTGTTGAAGTTCTGTAGGAATTCAGCAGGCGGGAAAACCTCAATGCTCAGATGTCTTCAGTATTTAAGCATTAGCTTGCACTCACCAATCAAGTCTTGTGTTGGAACTTTCTTCCTCCAAATTTGGGCAGACATTATATAGCTGTGTTCGAATCCTTGCAAAATGTGCTGTTGAAGCCAACAGAGTCCTGGCAGGAGACTCTTCTGGACAGCAGAGTTATGGAGCTTTCCTTCACAGTACATTGAAAAATCAGAGAAGATTCAGATGTGGCATTAGATTCCTTCAGTGCCTTGCCCATTTAGCTTCTCTTCATGGACTCGTCTTCCCTGATGAAGGATCACAAGTTGATTATCTAGCACACTTCATTGATAGGTTACTGAATACTATCAAAGGAATTGAAATAGAAGATTCTGAAGCTGTGGGGATCTCCAGCATTACCAGCCACCTGATAACCACTTTCCGACAAAATGTTTTAACTGCCATTCCAAGTGAACTTTTCTCCTCCTTTGTTAACTACCTCAAACACCTCACTTGTTTTTCTGGGTGAAGTGCTGTATTGGAAGAAGTGCTTGATAAAGATGACATGGTATACATGGAAGCATTTGATAAATTGTTGGAGTCCTGGCTAACGTTGGTGCAAGATGACAAACATTTCCACAAAGGCTTTTTTACCCAACATGCAGTTTTTAAGTTTTCAATTCCTACATTCAGTGCCATCTAGCTGCTCCAGATGGCACAAGGAATTTGACTGCCAATGGTGTGGCCTCTTGTGAGGAGGAAGAAATAAGTGAACCTCAAGGGGATGAGTGAGACCAGTTTTCTGATCAACTGGCCAGTGTAGGAATGCTAGGAAGAATTGCTGCAGAACACTGTATACCTCTTCTGACAAGTTTATTAGAAGAAAGAGTAACAAGGCTCCATGGTCAGTTACAACATCAGCTATGATTACTTGCTTCACCGGGTTCAAGCACTATTGTCAACAAAATGCTTGATGATATCTATAAGGATATTCACTGGCTTATTTTAGTTACAGGCTACCTCTTAGCTGACGATACTCAGGGAGAGACTCTGCTAATACCTCCAGAAATAATGGAATATTCCATTAGGCATTCATTTGAAGTTGACATTAATACAACACTTCAAATTTTGGGATCTCCAGGAGAAAAGGCTTCTTCCATCCCAGGGTACAACAGAACAGATTCTGTGATTAGGCTGTTGTCTGCCTTTCTCAGAGTTTCAGAAGTTGAATCTCAAGCAGTAAGAGCAGATCTCACTCATGTACTAAGTCTCCAAATGGGCAAAGATATTGTTTTGTTTTTAAAATGCTGGCCAAAGACTTATTTCCTGGTGGCTGAAAAACTATGGTCAGATAAGTCTGCCATTCATTACAGCGTTCAGAGCAGGTACAGAGGGTTCTCAGTGGATAATTGGCTACTTCTTACAAAAAGTCATGAGTAACTTCTCGGTCTGGAGTAGCGAGCAGGACCTTGTGAATGACATTGTACAGCTCCTTGTCACTTTGATGGAAAGAAGAGAAAGGACAATCTTAATAATTCAGTGTGAAAACTGGTGGAACTTAGCTAAGCAAGCTGAAGCCCACCTCTTAATTTCTTGTCAAGGCCTGTACAGAGGACATTGATGAAGGCTCTAGTCTTAGGACTAGACTAGAGCACATATGGACACAGAAACCAAACAGCAGTATTGGACAGATGTTCTTCAGCCACTTCAGCAGTGATTCTTAAGAGTGATAAACCAAGAAAACTTCCAGCAGATGTGACAGCAAGGAAGTCAAGCAGGAAATCACTGCCACACTGGACGCCCTGTGTGGCATTGCTGAGGCTACCCAGATAGACAACATAGCAATCCTGTTTGATTTTTTATTGGACTTCCTTACCCAATTGCATTGGGTTGATGGAAGTTTACAAAAATACCCCAGAGACTCAATCTCATTATAGAAGTTTTTATTGAAGTTGCACATAAACAGATATGCTATCTTGAAGAGTCCAAAGCTGTGAACTTATATGAAGCCTGCCTTACTTTTTTGCAAGTACATTCTAAGAATAATTTAGGGTGGCAAAGAATAGATGTTACAGCAGAAGAAGAGCAATACCAAGATCTGCTTCTCATTATGGAACTTTTTACTAACCTGCTGTCAAAAGAATTCATAGATTTCAGTGATACAGATGAAGTGTTTAGAGGACATGAGCCAGGTCAAGCAACAAACAGATCTGTGTCAGCAGCGGATGTTGTGTTGTACGGAGTAAAACTAATTCTGCCCTTGATGTCACAGGATCTCTTGAAGTTTCTAACCCTTTGTAATCAATACTACAGATTAATCACATTTATCTGTGAGGTTTTTCCTGAAAAAATACCACAGCTTCCTGAGGATCTGTTTAAAAGTCTGATGTACTCCCTAAAATTAGGAATGACATCAATGAGTTCAGAGGTTTGCCAGCCTTGCCTGGAGGCCTTGACACCATTAGCTGAACTGTGTGCAAAAGCACAAGAACAGACTTACCACTTTTTCTAGCAACATGGTGCTTTCTTAAGCTGGTTTTTGATATGCTGGTTTTGCAGAAGCACAACACAGAGGTGACCACTGCGGCTGGTGAAGCTTTCTACACATTGGTGTGTTTGCACCAGGCTGAATATTCTGAACTGGTTGAAACATTATTGTCAAGTCAGCAAGGCCCAGTTATTTACCAGAGATTAGCAGATGCCTTCAACAAGCTCACTGCAAGGAGCACTCCTCCTATGCTGGATCGGAAGCAGAAGATCGCTTTCTTAAAGAGTTTAGAAGAATTTATGAAAAATAAATAAGGAAAGGAAATGGGATTAGACAGGGGCCTAGAGAGGACTAGAATATTGGTAACATTCTATTCTTAACTTGGTGTTGAGTACATTGGAATTCATTTTTTCTTCTTCTTTAATATACATTTATTTCTTATTCTTCTTGAACAGTGTGTTTTATGTATGTTTCTGTATTTCAGTTATCCACACACAGACATAAATACAACTGTTGAGAAACATTAAGTTTGCCTTGCTGCCATGGCTCCCTTGTGGAGAATACCTTTTAGTTTGCAATTAGTGGTAGGCAGGTAACAGCTGCCTACTTGGTGTATTTTTGAGTTATGAGTAAATACAGAACACCTGTTTATTAATAATAATCACCTGTTAAGAGAGAATAAATGCATGGATCAGAGTCTGCTCAGGGCCTTCAGCCTGGAATGCTGTCAGCACCTGAGGCTCTCAGCTCCATAGGCTGCTGGCCCCCAGGATAGACCCACTTTGCTGTTCTATCTCAGTGTCTGCTTCTCATTGCCTTCAGCACCACCTGAGTAGGGGTCTCTCGGCTGAGCTGGTGCTTGGCATACAACCTCATGGCAAACTAGGAATGTGACAGATTTTCCAGTAGTGGTATCTGTAAAAATATTTAGAAGTATTCCATTACCAATAAAATGAAGAATAAAGAAGGAATCCCACTATTATTTTTATTTGATAGTTTACTAGAGATCTTTGTTATGAAATAAGAAGAATGAGAAGAACTGAAGAGGAAGATTGAGATTGGCCTTATTTAAAGATTATATATAGAAAATCCAGGAAATCTAGAAATAATTGTTACAACCAATATGTTCAATAATGTTTATGTATAAAAGATCAACATACAAAAACCCCAGCATTTCTACATTTACCAGTAATTCAATTAATATATAATAGAAACAGATTTTTTTGTTAGCCATAAACCATAACATATTAAATAAATGTAAAAAAAATTTGCACAGCATTTTTGGAGAAAATATTACTGAATGAGATAATGGAAGACAAGAATAAGTCCACATCATGGAGAAGTCAATTCTTTGATTAATCTATAAATTCAATACAATTCCAAAGTCAACTTGATTTATAAATTTGATTGTAAAATTATATGGAAATAAAAAAGAGTTAAAAATAGCCAAGAAAAATTGGTAGTGAAGAAAAGCAAGGTGGTGAGCCCTGCCCTGTCAAATAGTGATGAGTGTTACAAAGTCTGGCTAATGAAGACAGTCTTTTAATGATCCGAAGTTAGATAACATACAGCAGAACAGGGCAGAGGGTGCAGAAACACTCATATATATGAAAATACATGATATAGGTGGATTTATGAATCAGTGGAGAAAGAATGTACTATTTAATAAATGTTGCTAAGGAGTTTTTCCATATGGAAAAAACTTACAGTAGTATCTTAAGTTAGATACATATCACACCCACTATTCTATATCCTATAACATTATTCTATTTTACAACACTTTTGGAATAAAACATCAAACATATTTAAAACATTAGAATAGGGAAGGATTCTCAAGACATATGAAGCTCAAACCATAGAAGAAAAGATGTTTAAATTGGACTTTTTTTGTATTTAAAAATATCTTTAAAGGACACTTAAATTTAAATGACCATCCTGGAATCCTTAAGAAAATGTTAACAAACTGAATCCAGCAGTATATAAAAACGATTGTATAGTGTGACCAAATGATGTTTATCCCACAAAAGCAAGGTTGGTTTAACATCCTAAAATACACCATATGAATAGAATAAAGGACAAAAACTTATGATCATCTCAATAGACAGAAAAAGCATTGGACAAAATCCAACACCCTTTCATGATAAACACGCTCAACAATCTGGGAATAGAATGAACTTCAACCTCATAAAAGGCATCATACTGAATGTTGAAAGCCTGAAGTCTCTCTCCCTAAGATTAGGAACAAGTCAAGAATACAAGCTCTCACCACATCTACTCAGCATTATCTTGGAGGTTCTATCAAGTGGATTAAGAGAAGTGAACTAAATTGAAGATACATAGATTGGAAAGGAAAAAGTTAAACTGTCTTTATTAGCAGATGACATGATCTTGTGTATAAAAATAACCTAAGGAATCAACCCTCACCCACACACACACAAAAACTATTAGAACTAATAAATGAATTCCGTAAGACTGCAGGATACAAGATCGATATGTAAATATCAACTATATTTCTAAATATTAGCAATGAACCATCTGAAAATGAAATAAAACAATTTAAAAATTCACAAAAAGGAAGAATGAAATACATTTAACAGAAGTATAAGGTCTGTACATTGGAACTGCAAAACATTGCTTAAAGTTATACCATGAAGAGATACATCACGGTTATGGGCTGGAAGATCCAATATTATTAAGCTGGCAATTCTCCCCAAATTGATCTATGGATTTTATATAATCTCTCTCAAAATCCCAGAAGGCCTTTTTTTTGTTGCAGAAATTGACAAGTTGATCCTAAAATCTGAATAGAGAATAGGGGAACTCAAAGGACCTATAATAGCCAAAAAATTTTGAAAAAGAACAAAGCTGGAGGACTTACCACTCCTTGGTTTTATTTATTAATTTACTTATTTATTTAGAGATGAAGTCACATTCTGTTGCCCAGGCTGGAGTGAGGTGATGTAGTCTTGGCTCACTGGAGCCTCTGCCTTCTCGGCCGAAGCAATCCTTCCCTCTCAGCCTCCTGAGTAGATGGGACTACAGGCAGGCACCACCATGCTCAGCTAATTTTTGTATTATTGTAGAAATAGTGTTTTGCCATGTTGCCCAGGCTGGTCGCAGACTCCTGGACTCAAATGATCTGCCCGCCTCAGCCTCCCAAAGTGCTGGGATTCCAGGCATGAGCCACTGTACCCAGCCAGCTAGAGTCAAAATTTATCTTCAAAAGATGTATCTTCAAGTTGGCCCCCATTATTAGAATTGATGCTTAGTCCATAGTTCTCCTGTCTGCCTTGCCACAATTCTTTTATTTTGGCTTCTTTTATCTCTATTTGAAAATGCATATACTGATAAAAACTTTGAAATTCTTCACTAAGTATCTTTGGGATCTAATTTCTTCAACTAGTTTATTTTAGGGTCATTTTTAGAGTAGGTAGATCTGCCTAGTTTTCAACTTGACACCCTAGAAAAATAAAAGCATTGGTGACTATTGAAGACTGTATCAAACTGAACAGTCTTAAGAAAACTACACAAATACTATATCAGTAGAAATACCAAGTTTAACAAGCAGGAAGCCAAGATGCCAGATGCTGAGTATCTACAGCACTGACCTTTAAACACCCCAGCAGAGGTTGTCTCTTTTAATCCTCACGAGTATATCCATGAAGACTAAATGCCTGGCCCAAGGTCATTTGGGTAATAAATGTAATGTCTCTCCTTGAACCACTGTGCTATTTCTCAGCATGGAAATTTCAACGCTTTTAACCTTTTCCTAAAGGACTTTAACATTTTGGGGGGTTTTAATCAGTGTCTTCCAGTTATCCCCCCTGAATAACAGTGCTTCTAGATTAAAGAAATCTACAGCTCAAAATCTGACACCATAGTTTAATGAGAATACATGAAGATAGCAAGAGAATAGCTCTTAATTACTCGAAATAGCTCTTAGTTACTTGGAAGGAGAGTCTTTAAGAAAATACAGTTTGAAAAAAGAATCACAATATTAAAACTGATTATGTTTAAAGTTGAATATAGAAGTTACTTATAGTGTAAAAACATCTGTTTTCAGGATCTTTTGAAGAAGTTATTCCTGCGAGGAAGCTGAAGAATTTTTACCCAGGTGTAGCGGAGCACAAGGATATTTCTAAGTTGGTCCTGCTCCTTTCTTCCTGTGTAAATTCCCTAAGAAAGGCGGCTCATGAGGCCCTGCAGGACTTTCAGAAGTACAAGACTCTCTGGACAGAGGACCGCGACGTGAAAGTGAAGGTGTCTTTCCACTACTTGTGATGTTGTTTGGATTTTGTTTGTGTCTAACTCTTGAGGGTGGACCAGGAGAATATCAGGGATAATGATAGGAACTCATGAGCAGGGGTCAAGAACCTATAAATACCAAGTACCTGTCACCTTCTAACTGGTGTAATTCTCACATGGACACACTGAGGCAATTGATATTACTGATTTAAGACAGATTTCGTTCAATTTCCTTAAACAATTGAGTACCAATGATGTGCCACCACTGACTAGAGGCCAGGTATTCAAGGGTGTGTCACACTTCTGTAGACCCAGCTGTATTTCGGTTGGAGACTCAAGAAAACTTTAGAGCTCTGACTAACCACGCCTGGCAGACTGTGAAATTCCTCGCCTCCCAGTGGACACCCCATTTCTTATTCAGCCACTTGCCCCATTGCACACACAAGTGTAAAAGTGTATGAGCAAATGCAGTTTTCTATTGTAACTATTGCAAGGTTTATGCTGCTAAAATATCAGAAAATATTGACTGTTTTTTTTACTGCAGGAATTTTTGGCTAATGACCCCTCTCTGACTGAAATCAGATCAGAAATTCTACACTATGCTACTTTTGAACAGGAGATTGATGAGTTGAAGCCTATTATTGTTGTAGGAGCACTTGAATTACATACAGGTATTTAAAAAGTATTTATTATGTAAAGTATCTGCATTTCTACATGAAATGTTACTTTAGCAAGCAGTTATTAAGCTATCTTGGTATAATAATATTATAATAATATTATACCAAGACATAATAATAATATACCAAGGTATAATAATAGTATTATACCAAGATATGTTATACTATTACTATAGCATTAAAAGTAATGGCAAAAACTGCAATTACTTTTGCACCAACCTAATATAAATGTTAAATACTTCTGAGCCATTGATAGTCTTTGTACACACATACATAGACACACTACACAGACCGATTCCTCCACTGACAGTCAAACAACTAAAACTGTAGGTGAAATTCTCTTGTAGCTTACTGTGAGGAGGGGCTTGTATATATGAGGTGGGAATCAAACGGTTTGAAGTCTGCCAAGTTGATCCATTTGGGATTAAAGTATCAAAGGATGATGAGACAATCATTAATGTTTGAAATACAAAGATGACTTTATTGCTTGCTGTAGTGACAGAGAGCTATATTGATCAGGCACAGTGTCCTTGGCAGGGCAGACTGCTGGTCTCACACAGGGTGTCTGGGGAGCATGGAGTTGAAGGACTGTGCATATAGACAGGTTGACATAACCGTAGAAGGGTGCTTACTCAGGTGAGACTGTTGTAGGCTGGTAAGCTGGTTGGCACTCAGAGGCGGGTTTATTGGAATAAGCCTTTCTTGACTAGTTGACATTCAGAGGAAAGGGCCTGGCACTGATCAGGTTGCACAGGTTTGAGAACTGATGTTGAGTTGGTCTATGGTTTGGGTTTAAAGCTCGTGTGGTGGCTCATTATTAGCATGGTTCCATAACAATCAGTCTTATCCTAAGTTTGTGGGAAGATTTTATTCTCAGATAATATTTGAATGAGCTATTTTACATCCGTTATCTACCTTAAGTAGATTTTCAGGTCCGTTATCAAGAAGTTAGTGTAACTGTGGCTCTTGAATTTGACCACTTGGGTTACTTGACTCTTTAACCTCTGTTTCCTCTGCTGATAACAATGACAGTATCCACCTCATGAAATGCTTTATATGAGAGGCTTAGCATAGTACCTGGCACATGATTGATGTTGAATAAATATTAAATATTATTATTATATCTACCAAGGAAGTACTTGCGATTCTCTGAGGAAGAATGACAAGTACCAAATAAATCACAAGTACCTGAGGGGGGATTAGTTAGCTGGAAATCAGAAACCGTGCTTCAGTGGCAATAATTAAAAGAACTTCTGTAGTGTTTTGGAAACTGTACTCTATTATTTTTCAAAAGTTCACATTTGTCTCCCCATAATGGTTAGCACTATGATCCACAATATAAAAAGCAACTGTAGTATACTGAAGAGTAGGCTGGGGTGCTTGTTTTTGGAGAGAGGAATCTAAAAATGAAGAGGTGACAGTATTTATAAAGAAAGGGGAGGGTGGGCTCAATCCGTAAGGCCTGAGGAAAGAGAGGCCCCCCAGGGGACCTCATGAGATATGGTCTCACAGCCTCAATCACCAGGCTGGCTGCATGGTTGTTCTCGGGCCACACTTTCTTTTCAGCTCCACAGGCCTCTGGGTTTAATGGTTGGAAGGTAAGAGTGAAACAGCCATGTTTCAAGTTTGGCAGAGTTGGGGAGTGGAGGGGTACTGAGAGGAAAAAGGGGAAGGATTGATAAGGCAGAGTTGACTAGTTAGAGCTGTTTTGTTTTCAAGAAACAGAAACACATTTGAGCTATGTTAGGGGAGAAAAGATTTATCCCAGAATCCAAGGTGCAACTGGGCCTTCAGAATGGACCTGAAGCAGGGACAGTGTAGGAAACTGAGGAAGTTCTTTCTCTCTGCTTCTCGTTTCTTCTTCCCTCTGTGCATGAGTTTCTGCTTCCCAGACTACTTGGCTCCTCCTCAAGCCTCATTTCACACTCTCAAGAAAGGACTCTGATTGGTCCATAATAGAGGTCATGTTGACCAGGGACAACTGGCTAGGTCTAGGGTCCAGGGTCAGGGTAGACAGATACGCTGACCATGTGGATGATGTGGGGGGGTAGAAAAACAAGAAACCTGTAAAGTCATGGCTTGACAGACAAAACAATAGATTTCACTCCACCTCATGGGTCCCTAGAGAAAAATGCAGGAATGAGTGAGGGCTGCTAATGGAATGGTCAGAAGAAGTGCAAGGGTCACACAGAACAGTGATAGAACTGATTTTAGAAATGCTCCCCCATGGACTGTGGTGTCGAACTCATGCACATCTCCATGGGGGATACATGCTCTGTGGGGGACAGGAATTAAGTCTTCAAAATCTAGTAACCTTACAGCACATGTAATTCAGACTAATCACATTTCAAGTGTCCAAAAACCACATGTGGTTAGTGACTACTGAATTGGACAGAGCAGTTATAGATGCCCTTATAGTTTCAGAATGTCAGTTATATTCTAATTTATTCTCTTCTTGTCTTCACAAGAGCCCATGAAATTGGCCTTATCCATTGAGGCTAAGGCATGGAAGATGTTACTCTGTCGATATTTGAATGAGGAATACAAAAAGAAAATGTCAGACATGATAGCATTTATTAATGAATACTTGAAAAAGTTATCTAGACCTATTCGTGATTTAGATGATGTCAGATTTGCAATGGAAGCCTTGTCTTGCATACGTGATAATGAAATTCAAATGGACATGACTTTGGGACCAGTTGAAGTAAGAAATGATTGCATTTTTTTTCTTGAAATTCTTCAAAAAAAAAAAAAAAAAGAAATAGAGACACGCTAAGAAAGTGATTCTTTAGCATATTCCTTAGTCTATTATGTGGCACAGTCTGCTTGTTTCTCCTCTCTGATGTTGATGTCCTTGGGAAAATTTTGGAAATTATCAACAGTGAACACTATACAAAAGACACTGTTGTAATACAAAGGAATATTAATATATTTATTATGCTATACTGAGGTAGGTAGTGTTTAATTTTTGGTACTGGCACCAGCATTTTGTGGAAAGGGATAATTGCCCTTGTTATGTCAATCCCAACATGTTAGGCAAGTTCTCCCAATATCTGTGGCTGGCCTTAGAAACCAATTATAGGTCTCACTTATGACCGGTGGTGTACCATGGGCAGTATGGCAGAAACAGTTCCCCCAGGCTCAATAGTAAATTGCTGAAACTTAGATCAATGAAAGGCATCTTTAGGAAACAGTATGAGTTTCCTATTGCTGCTATAACAAATCACCACCAACTTAATGGCTTCGAACAACACAGCTTGTTTTACAATTCTAGACATCAGAAGTACAAAAATGGGTCTTATGTGGCTAACTCAAGATGTCAGCAGGACCGTGTTGCTCCTGGAGGCTCTAGAAGAGAATCCATTCCTTCCTTTTCCAGCTTCTAGAGGCTGCCCAAGTGCCTTGACTCATGGTTCCCTTACTCATGGAAGTAGAAGTGATGCCATCACTTCTACTTCCATTTCTGTCATTATGTCTTCTCTCATGCCGACTTTCCTGCCACACTCTTTCTCTTAGGTGGACCTCTTTGATTACATTGATCCCACCTGGTTAATTCAGGCTAATCTCTCCATGGCAAGCTCCTTAACATAATTATATCTGCAAAGTCCCTTTGCCATATAAGGTAATACATTCACAGACTTTGGGGGAGCAGAACTTGAACAACCTTGGTGAGGCTATTATTTTGTCTATTACTAATGTTTAGAATGTTTTAGAACTAGTATTATTTAGAATTTCTGATACATTATGGTAAAAATCAGGCTTTTGATTCTTTTCATTATGGTTTAGTTCTCTATAAACAACGCACTGCCTCATTGCCTGCAGTATCTGGGGGAATTGACACCACCACTGCCTCCTTATGGTACCCAATATTTATGACTATTTTATGCTTTCTTGAACCCATTGAGAGTTTATACTCTTTGGTAGCTAATGAACTTTATACTTTTTATTGCCTTAAAAAATCTTGGTATTTGGGGATTTTGGATGCTGACTAGCCAGTATTCAAGATATAATAAATTATCATATCATTTTTTCCCCCTGGTTGCAGAAGCTTAATTCTTTACCATACTTTTGTTTTGGTGAAAATAATTACTGGTTATCCCTTGGATTATTCAAGTTTCTTTTCTTTGGAGTATCTCCCACATCATTTCAGTCAGTTCCTTGTATAGTCAGCCCCTGTTTTAATACAGTCTGAGAAATTATCTTATGTGGTGTTGACGCAAGGTCAAGGAGGAAAAGAGAGACATATACATCTCCATCAGAATCACCTAGGTGCTTATTAAATGCAGATTTCAGAGCCTGTGATCTAGAGTTAGTATCTGGAAGTCAGAATCTAAAGGTGCTTTTTATACACTTTTAATTTTGGAAACCACTCTTCTAGAACATGCTGTCTTCTTCTAAGACATAGGAATGTGTTTCTAGAAGGCATCTAAATCATTTGGCAATGGCTTTCCCTTGTGATATTTCTAAACTCCACCTTCATTCTGCAGGAAGCCTATGCTATTTTAAACAGATTTGAAGTTGAAGTAACCAAAGAAGAATCAGAAGCAGTTGATACCTTAAGATATTCTTTCAACAAATTGCAGAGCAAAGCTGTAAGTACGAATTTAGTTACTTTATTTTTTAAGTCACTATCTCCAGAAAAAAAGTATTTTATACCTTTTTAAAGCTTAATATAACAGTCATGTACCAGGTAACAACGTTTCAGTCAACAACAGACTGTGTATACGACGGTGGTATCATAAGATTATGATGCTGTGTTTTACTGACCCTTTTCTATGTTTAGATACACAAATGCTTACCATTGTCTAGAACTGCCTTCAGTATTCAGTATAGTAACATGCTGTACAGGTTTGTAGCCTAGGAGCAATAGGCCATACCATATAGCCTAGGGGTGCAGTAGGCTATGCCATCTAGGTTTGTGTAAGTACACTCGATGATGTTCACACAATGACAGAATCACCTAATGACACATTTCTCAACCTATCCCCATAATTAAGCAGTGTGAGACTATAAATTATTTTAATGGTTTTATTGAGATAGAATACACATACCATAAAATTTACTATTTTAAAGTACACAATTCAGTGTTTTTTAGTATATTCACATAGTTGCATAACCACCATCATTATCTAATTTTAAAATATTATCACCCCACAAAAAGAAACCTTATGACCATTAGCAATCACTGTTGATTCTTTTTTTTTTTTGAAACAATGTTTCTGGGGAATCCAACCCCAAATGAACAGGTTAAAACTATGTAAACAAAAAAGCAGTTAGGTTCAATGTAACTTTAAAGTATTTATTCATTCAATAAATAATCACAAGACACTACTCTAGGCGTTTAGATGCAACAATGAGAAATGTACCAATATGCTTTCTTCTTCTTTTTTTTTTTTTTAAATAATTTATTTATTTTACTTTAGGTGCATACTATATCTGGCATTTCTCCCCATGTTATCCCCTCCCTACCCCCCATTGTCTCTCCCCTATACCCCGCAACTGTCCCCTGTGTGTGATGCTCCTCTCCCTCAGTCTACGTGTTCTCGTTGTTCAACACTCACCTATGAGTGAGAACATACGGTGCTTGGCTTTCTGTTCTTGCGTCAGTTTGCTGAGAATGATGGTTTCCAGATTCATCCAAGTCCCTGCAAAGGACATGAACTCATCGTTTTTTATGGCTGCGTAGTATTCCATGGTATATATGTACCACATTTTCTTTGTCCAGTCTATCATTGATGGACATTTGGGTTGGTTCCAGGTCTTTGCTGTTGTACACAGGGCTGCAATGAACATATGTGTGCATGTGTCTTTATAGTAGAACGATTTATAGTTCTTTGGGTATATACCCAATAGTGGGATTGCTGGGTCAAATGGAATTTGTATTTCTAGATCCTTGAGAAATCGCCACACTGTCTTCCATAATGGTTGAACTAATTTACACTCCCACCAACTATGTAGGAGTGTTCCTATTTCTCCATATCCTCTCCAGCATCTGTTGTCTCCCAATTTTTTAATGATCGCCATTCTAACTGGCGTGAGATGATATCTTAGTGTGGTTTTGATTTGCATTTCTCTAATGCCCAGTGATGATGAGCGTTTTTTCATGTTTGTTGGCCTCATATATGTCCTCTTTTGAAAAGTGTCTGTTCATATACTTCGCCCACTTTTGAATGGGGTTGTTTGTTTTTTTCTTGTATATCTGTTTTAGTTCTTTGTAGATTCTGGATATTAGCCCTTTGTCAGATGGGTAGATTGCAAACATTTTTTTGCCAGTCTGTGTCTTTTGATTGGGGCATTTAGGCCATTTACATTCAATGTTAATATTGTTATGTGTGAATTTGATCCTGCCATTTTGTTACTGGCTGGTTTTCTTTCTCATTAGTTGACTCATTTTCTTCATTGCATTTTTGGTCTTTGCCAACTGGTTTGCTTTTGCAGTGACTGGTACTTGTTCCTTTCCATGCTTAGTGTTTCTTTCAGGAGCTCTTGTAGGGCAGGTCTGGTGGTGACAAAATCTCTCAATAATTGCTTGTTTGTAAAGGATTTTATTTCTCCTTCACTTATGAAGCTTAGTTTGGCTGGATATGAGATTCTGGGTTGAAAGTTCTTTTCTTTAAGGATGTTGAATATTGGCCCCCACTCTCTTCTGGCTTGTAGAGTTTCTGCCGAGAGATCTGCTGTGAGTCTGATTGGCTTCCCTCTGTGGGTGACCTGACCTTTCTCTCTGGCTGCCCTTAGCATTTTTTCCTTCATTTTGACCCTGGTGAATCTGATGATTATGTGCCTTGGGGTTGCTCTTCTTGAGGAATATCTTTGTGGAGTTCTCTGTATTTCTTGAGTTTGAAATTTGGACTGCCTTGCTAGGCTTGGGAAGTTCTCCTGGATAATATCCTGGAGTGTGTTTTCCAGCTTGGATTCATTCTCCCCGTCATAGTCAGGTACAGCCATCAAGTGTAGATTAGGTTTTTTCACATAATCCCATATTTCTTGGAGGCTTTGTTCGTTTCTTTTCACTCTTTTTTCTCTTGTATTGCCTTCTCTTTTTACTTCATTGAGTTGATCTTCAGTCTCTGATATCCTTTCTTCTGCTTGATCAATTTGGCTATTAAAACTTGTGTTTGCTTCATGTAGTTCTCGTGCTGTGTTCTTCAACTCCATCAAGTTGTTTATGTTCTTCTCTAAGCTGGTTATTCTAGTTAGCATTTCATCTAACCTTTTTTCAAGGTTTTTGGTTTCTTTGCATTGAGTTACAACGTGTTCCTTTAGCTCTGAGAAGTTTGTTATTATCCACCTTCTGAATCCTGTTTCCGTCAATTCTTCACACTCCTTCTTGGTCAAGTTGTGATCCTGTGTTGTTGAGGGGTTGTGATCCCTTGAAGGAAAAGAGATGTTCTGGTCTTTGGTGGTTTCACCTTTTTTGCGCTGTTTTTTTCCCATCTTTGTGGATTTACCTGGCTGTGGTGTCAGAGAGCTGCTTGATGAGGTTGCTTGTCTGCCTGTGGGGGGCGCTACTGGGTTTCTAGGGACTGCTTCAGGTTACTAGGAAAGCTTCCTGTGTCTTTTTTGTTTATGTTCAATCACTCTTGATTCTATCGCTTACCCCAGCCCTGGCAACCACTAATCTACTTTCTGTTTCTGTGAATTTTCCCTTTCTGGACATTTAATGTAGACTAAATCATATATGATCTTTTATAACTTGACTCTTTCACTAGCATAATTTTTCAAAGTTCATTCATATTGTCCATGTGCCAGGACTTCATTTTCCTAATGCCTAATGAGATAGAGCATGTTTTCATGTGGCCATTTTATTGGTGATTTGTATATCTTATTTGGAGAAATGTGAATTTAAATCCTTTGCTTGATTTTAAAAAGAAATTTTGTTGTCTTTTTATTTTTGAGTTGTAAGAATTTTTTATATATTATGGATACAAGTTTCTTTTCAGATATATGATTTGCAAATGTTTTCTCTTTTTCTGTGGGTTATCTTTTTTACTTTATTGATGGTGTCTTTTGATGCACAAAGTTTTTACTTTGATGAAGTCTAGTTCATCTTTTTGCTGTTCTTGTTGGTGTTTTTGGTATGTTTTCTGGGAAACCATTGTCCAGTCTAGAGTTATGAAGATTTATTTCCATGTTTTCTTATGAGAGTTTTATAACTTTAGCACTTATATTTTGGTTTCTGATACATTTTGAGTGAATTTGTGCATATGGTATAAGTATGAAGTCTAACTTCATACAAAAGCATGTAGATAATCCAATTGCCTCAACATTGTTTACTGAAAAAACTATCCTTTCACCAACAAATTGTCTTGGTAGCCTTCTTATAAATCAGTTGATCATAGACATAAGGGTTTATTTCAGACTCTCAGTTCTATTCTTTTTATCTATATGTCTGTCCTTATGCCAGTACCACATTGTCTTGATTATGGTAGTTTTGTGCTAAGCTTTAAAAAGAAAATAGTGGTAAAATGCTTATAACATAAAATTTACCATCTTAACCATTTCAGTAGTGTTAAGTATATTCACATTGTTTTACAACCAATCTCCAGAACTTTCAAAAATCTTGCAAAATGGAAACTCTATTTAGACAACTCTCCATTAAACAACAACTCTCCGTTTTCCCCTCCCATTTCTAGGTTGCCTGTTCACTCTGCCGATCGTATTTTTATAGTCCTTTTTTAATTTCTGTTAGGCTGATATTGATGTCCCCTTTCATTTCTAGTTTTAGTAATTTGCATCTTCTTTATTCTTGATTAGTTTATGTTGAAGAAAATCAATTTTGTCAGTCTTCAAATAAAAACCTTTTGGTTTGTTGATTTTCTCTATTGTTTTTCTATTCTCTTTACCATTTATTTGTGCTCTGGTTTTTATAATTTCTTTTCTTCTTTTTGCTCTGGGTTTAATTTGTTCTTCTTCATTTAGTTTGTTGAGGTTGCTAATTTGAGATTTTTTTTTCTTTTAATATAGAACCTGATAGCTATATATTTCTCTAAGCATTTTTGAAGTTGATAAACATTTATACACCGAAAGTTAGATACTAAAAATGAACTCCAAGAGATGACCTATATTATTTAATTATGCTGAATTTTATTGAATATTAATTAAATTGGTTATTGGCTTTAACATTTCTTGTTTATGAAAATACTTGTCACTTATACTGAAGCAAGACACAACAGCAAGGAGGCACAAAACTGAAGTTGAGGTCACAGCTTGTGACTGCAGCTCTACCACCAGTCAATTGGATGATTTTATGCAAGTTAATAACTTTTGTTTTTCAATTTCTTCTTGGGGTCATTTAGGAAGGTTAATGTTTTTATGTGTCTGTGAGGTTCACTTGAAGTAATGTATATAAAATACTTTTTGTAAAGAAATAAACTCATGTTTATTTAAATTCATATCCAATATTAACTAATAGCTTACTTTGAAAAAATGCTTGCTGGCTAGTCAGAATAGTGGGTCTTAGAAAAGAAACAGGAAAATCTCTATTGAGGTTTAGTGAAACCCAATTTTCTGCTGTTATTCAATGGAAAAGATTCGTGGCTGAACATGGTGGCTCACACCTGTAATCTCAGCACTTTGAGAGGCTGAGATAGGTGGATCACTTGAGCCCAGGAGTTCAAGACTAGCCTGGGCAACATGACAAAACCTTGTCTCTACAAAAAATACAAAAATTGGCTGGACATGGCAGCACACACCTGTACTTCTGGTTACTTGGGAGGCTGAGGTGAGAGGATCACTTGAGTCCAGGCAGTTGAGATTGCAGTGAGCTGAGATTGTACCACTGGCACTCCAGTCTCTCGTCTGGGCGACAGAGTAAGACCCTATCTCTGAAAAAAGGATTCACTTAGGTTGTTCCTCTGTCTCTTTAATGGCTAATGTTAAACCCACTAACCTATCCTTTAGTAGAGATAGACTTGTTCTATTCTATAATCACCATTAAACTTGAGGTAGTATATGTTCCAATCTAAAGATAGCTGCTATTGTTGAGAGCAGTTGAGAGCAGTTAAGAACAGGGGCCTTGGAACTACACAGCCAGGTTTTGAAACTTGACTTTGATACTGGCGCTGGGATTTTGGGGAAGTTACTTAGCCTTTCTCTGCTTCAGTTTTCTCACCTATAAAATGGATATCATATTAGCATAGTACAATTTTCTGCATGGGGTTGTTATGAAGATTAAAAGAGTTAACATATGTAAAGAGCATGGGAGATGGCAAGCATTATTTAAGTGCTGGCTATTATTATTGAAGATTTAAGCAGAGGCTTTCAAGACCATTGTACGGGGTATTCGCTATTTTTTTAATACCTAGAAAAATGTCACTTTCTTTTAGGAAATTACTTCAACCACTGCAGGCATGTGAACTTATTAGAGATTGCTAATCCCAGATCTTGGCGTGGCCTCACAGACAACATGTGACCCAGACTGTGCAATAACAGTAACTCTTTCCCAGGCCACAGCGATGGCCTGAACTGGATCAACCAGAAGCAGTTACAGAGAAAATGACTTTGCCTCTTGAGTTACAGACTAGAATGATTTGAATCTCCTATATTGAATTCGGGGCCTGAATTCTCATGGTAGAAAATGTAATAGAGTTGTTGGAAGGCTGTGAGAAACTATAAACACCTAATACCAGGATATTATGCCATTGATTTTGCATTCTCACTAACTCTTAGAGATACATTTGGGTTGTTAATATATTTTATTACAAGCAAACAGAGACTTCCTTGTTCATATAGAATATCTGTGAGATAAGAAACTTGTTGGAATAGAATTGTAATTTTTGTTTTTAATATGTTACTTTCACTCTGAGGTTGAATATTCTTTTTTGTTCTAGGTTTCTGTGCAAGATGACCTAGTTCAGGTGCAGCCAAAGTTTAAAAGTAATCTACTTGAGGCTGTGGAAGTTTTTCGTGAGGACGTGACAAACTTTGCAAATGAATATGAGTTGGTAATTTAAGTATTTTCTTGCTGTATGTTAAAATGTTCTGTGATGTGTTTATATGAAATGAAAGTGATGAACCCTGAGAAATAGATATGTTGCATGTAAGTGGCTATATTTGCATATTTGCAGCTTTCAGAAAAAGGGAATAGCTAATCCTTGAAACCAGGGATATCCAATCTTTTGGCTTCCCTGGCCATATTGGAAGAAAAAGAATTGTTCTGGGTCACACACAAAACACCCTAACACTAACGATAGCTGATTAGCTGTAAAAAATTGCAGAAAAATCTCATGTTGTTTTAAGAAAGTTTATGAATTTGACCGGGCACGGTGGCTCACGCCTGTAATCCCAGCACTTTGGGAGGCTGAGGCGGGTGGATCACGAGGTCAAGAGATCGAGACCATCCTGGCCAACATGGTGAAACCCTGTCTCTACTAAAAATATAAAAATTAGCTGGTCATGATGGAGCGTGCCTGTAGTCCCAGCTACTCGTCAGGCTGAGGCAGGAGAATTGCTTGAACCCAGGAGGCGGAGGTTGCAGTGAGCCAAGATTGCACCACTGCACTCCAGCCTGGTGCCTGGCGATGGAGTGAGACTCTGTCTCAAAAAAAAAAAAAAAGAAAGTTTATGAATTTGTGTTGGGCTGCATTCAAAGCTGACCTGGCCTTCATGTGGCCTGTGGGCTGTGAGCTTGGTTTAAGCAAATTTTATAGAGAAACAAAGCAGATTTTGCTGTTAAAAGGAGAAACAACTTTGGAGATTGTAGAAGGAAGAAAGGGTCTGGTTTTTCCTTTCTCGGGGCCTGAATTCTCGTGGTAGAAAATGTAATATAGTTGTTGGAAGGCTGTGAGAAACTATAAATGCCTAATACCAGGATATTAGGCCATCGATTTCGCGTTCTCACTAACTCTTAGAGAACCAAAACAGTCCCTGAGAATAAATAATAGATGTCACACTGGGTCAGTCTAGTACACAACTCAACCTGGTATTCTGACTAATAATGTTGACCTTGAAATTAAACTCAAAACTGAGTATGTTCCCCTGAAATATTCTTTCTTTTAGTGGTCACAGTGGCTCTGTATTCATAAGATGATTTAAGCCCTTGGTGCTACTTATATAATGCTTTTTTAAACAACATGTACTAAACATATCTGCTGATTTGCCCACTCATTCTATTGTTAAAGTAAATTTAAAATGGAGACCAGGTCTAAAGAATCCCTGAACAGACACAGCCAGTCACTTATATAATGCATTTTTTTTAACATGTGCTAAATATATCTGTTGATATGCCCCCTCATTCTATTGTTAAAGTACATTTAAAAGGGAGACCAGGTCTGAAGAATCCCTGAACAGACAGCCAGCCAGGCATCTTAAGTTACCTTAGCCTTGCACAATTTGCAAACATAAGCATATCTGAATGCTATTTCTTATAAATGCCTATATTAAGAACAGCCCAACTAATCAGAAGCAGCAAACAAACCTGTAATTATATAACTGGAGACTTTTGAGCAGGATGGACCAAAGAAGACAACTTTATAACTGAAACCAATCAAATATTTTCTTTGTATTACTTCTGTGCCTACTCTGTAAAAGCCTTCTGCAGTGGAGACCCTAAACCAATTCTAGTTTGGAATGACCCAATTTATGAATTGCTGTGTGCTCAGATAAACTTAAAAAAAATTATTGTGCCTCAGTTTACCTTTTAAACACTATTATATTGGGAATCTGGTCTATTATTTATTATATCCATCATATCATAATTGACCATGTTAATGCACTTAGTAGCTTTCATTTTTCCATTGGGAATAGCTCCTGTTATTTTAATTTGTGACTACATAAAATATTATTTTATTCCTTTTCTTATTTTGGGGACTGTTTTTGGGGATTATTTTGCAACTGTGTTCTGGTTCATAGCCACCAGAGACTGCTTTCTGCTTCTTCCAAATATCCAACTTACGTGTGTCCTTATTTCCATATTGGGCTGAACAATTAGTAAAAGAAGGCTGTTCTCAGAACTCTATATCAGTTATTCTAATGCACAAACACAGCATCATCATTTGTAATCATAAATGAAATTTGGCAGAGCCCTTGTGGTACACACTCCATGCAGAATGTAGTTTTGTCACATTTTTTATTAGCTGTGTCAAGGTCCTTTAAAAATGAATGGAAGATGGAGTGGTGAAAATGTTCTAAATGTTTGTGGTCATGGTTGCACAACTCTGTGAATGTACGAAAAATCATTGACTTGTACACTTTAAATGAATAAATTGTATGGTATGTGAATTCCATCTCAATAAAGCTGTTAGAAAGAAACAAATGAAAGCTTCAAGTACAGGACAAAATTAGATCATTTAAATTAAAAACAATGCTTGTTTATTTAAATGGAAATAATAGATAAACCCAACGAACTGACAAATACATACGATTAAGAATGAAAATGGAGATTATATTCTTCCTTACAGGAAGGACCCATGGTTCCAAATATACCACCCCAAGAAGCTAGCAACAGGCTACAGATATTTCAGGTGAAACCACATTTTTTTTTGTTGTTGTTACATTGACAATGTGTAATTTAAAAAAATGATTTTAGGGAAGATGTATGTTTTGTTTTATAATAGAAAAGTTTGTGTTTCAAGTACATTAGACCTTAATTGCATTCTAATCTGCTAAATGGTGCAATTGACTCCTCTATAGCCCTCCATGCTCCTCTCCACAGAATAGCTCTCTGCATTTTTAGAGAATCAGACTGATTTTGAACTTAAGTATATAACTTATTTTAGTTCTAAGCATCTCATTTGATACGTAAAGTAATTAAATATCATAGTATGGTAACATTTATCAAAATAATATTTTAAATATTGGCAAATATTTCCCCTGCTTTTTCCTCTGTATTCATTATTTTGTCTTCCTTTTGCATCCATTGCTTTAAACTTCCCTACTTCTTTGTCCTATCTCCTCTGCCTGTACAATACTCATTGGATCAGGCCAACCATTCACCATCTTTTTCTACACTCAGATTGCTGAGCACATCTAGAGAAAAATCACACATCCACATGGATTAATACTTTGCAAATTCATGGATTCCTATGTAAACTTGCTCCTCAGGAGCATCAGGCAATTCTATTCTTTGCTTCTGCTCTTTTTCCTGTTTCCCAGTGTTGCTGAATATGGTGGTTACGTTCTCTTTACGTCCTCTTTCTCATCTGTATTCTTAATAATTAAAAAAATGATCAGATGCCTACTATATGGCTTGCTCAGGAGAAATTTGATTAAGGAGTGGTTCTTACCTCTAAGCTGCTAAAATTTGATAGCGAGATAGCAAGCTAGAGAGAGAATTGCAAGTGTGATGAGAGCTGTGACCTAGGTATGTGAAGTTGTGTAATGAAAACTCGTTTAAGGGGCTCCCAACCCAGATGGGCTGTTGGGGCAGATGGAGAAGGCTTCCTGAAAGAGGAAGAATCTAAGCTGCATTTTGAAGGACTAATTAGAGTTAGCCAGGGGAAGGAGGGGAAAAAGCAAGTTAGGCAGAATTTGCAGCTCGTACCAAGGCCCAGCAGAGAGGAAACTAGTAGGGTGATTTGGGGAGATGTAAGGAGTGTAGTGTAGGGTAGTGCACCTTTGGGATGCAGGACCAAAGAGGACAGTGATGAGGAATGAGGCAACACAGTGGGCAGCGAGCACAAGTGGAGGACCCGGTAGGCTATAAGAAGAAGTCTGCATCCTATCTTGAGGGTTGAAGGGTTCAAAGCAGGGAGTGATATGATTATACTTGAATTTTTAAAATAGTTGTGTTTTTAAAAGATTTTAGTGGTATTAATGTGAAGACTGGTTTGGAGGTGATGATCAAACTGAGAGCAGTTTTGGTAGTACAAGCAAGAAATTGCAAAGATTGAGACCAAGAAAGTGATACCTGTAGAATGAAGCAAACTGGATGGATCATGAGTTTCTTAAAGAGGCAGAATTGACAGGCCTGAAACCTGGTTTGAGGGAAAAAGTCCAAGATTTCCAACTTGGTCATCTAGACAAAGGTAGAGCTATTTATTGAAGTAGGGAATGTGGTAGGAAGAGTGGCTTGGGGATTTGTTTGAGCGGATGCCTTGTCTTCAAATTTACAGAGAAAATTTAGAGTATGTGATGTAAACCAATTGATTAGTCAGCAACTGGGACATTATGTGCCAAGCTTTTACCCAGAGATGTGGCTGCTTCATTGAAAAGACAGTGTAGGGCACATCTTTTGCCTTTCTGTACCTTCCATTCTGCCTGTGCCTTGGGGTGTGAGCCAAACAGGCTGTTTGCCATGCACTTTGTTGGGTATGTGACTTTAGGTCAGATTTGTAGACACAACACTTTTCAAAAGCAGGTGTACTCCAAACCCCTAAAAAAAAAGCAGGTGCCAAAGTCTGGATCTGTGGAGGTAGAGGTGCCTTACATTGGGCCCTGGGTCCTGATGGTGCTCTCGTGCAAATTTAGACATGTTTTGAGGAGTTCTTGGGCACCCTGCTGGCCTGTTAACAAAGCTGAAACTTTGTTCCTGTTCAGCTAATGCTGTGGGTTTTTTTTATATTACTTGGAACCTGAAGGAAAAAAGGGATGAGTGATTGGCATCCATCAGTAATCTTTACACACTGATAAGATTTTAAACACCGTTATTTTAAGGCATTCTAACTTTGACATTATTATTTCTCCTTCCCTAGTGTTTACATAGTCCCATGGACTCTTCATTCAGTACATCTATCGAGTAATCGCCATGCCAACCACCAAGGAATACACAAAGTACAAAATCTGGCCCTTGTTCTCTAGGAACTAAGAGTTCATTTGAGTTCCCCCAGTATCTTTGTGCCTTCCTGATCTGGGTCCTGTAAAATATAGTCATGTCTCTGTCAGATCTGTATTTTTGTCTAAGCCTTGTGAGCTCTGATGCTGGATATTCTCTAGGGCTGGGATTTTAGGGTTCTAGGGATATGCTGTACCACTTATACAGAGAGCTCATATGTCATCACAGATGGGTTACTGCTGTTGGCATTTGTGCCTTGAACATTGCTAGTATTTAGCATCCCAAATATAGGATATTCAAATTCCAGTTCAAAAGGAATCATTAAAAGACATGTGCATTAACTTTGCTGATTTAAGCTGTTAGAATTATTTCGAATGGTGTTAAAATTGGATCTTCTTTTTATAGACCCTTCATTGCATGTCGAGGAAACAGGACTGAATGGATTAGACTAATACTTTGCTCATTTGAACCCTGTAGGATAGAGATGGCTAGTCTAAATTAGTGAAAAATCCTGAATTGTAGAGTTTTTCAAATGCAGCTTTATTACTTTTAGATGTACTTATGGCAACTCGAAATATAGGCCTTCTGGAGAAGAAGAAAGAATTTTATATAACATGAATGCTTTTAGAATGCTTGAAAGCTAACTCTCCTAAGTGTTTAGCTTTTCCTCTGATAGCTTGGTATCAGTATAAATTTGCTTCACAAATCCTTATTTTATAGATATTACTTAATAAACCTCCGCCTTGCTTTTATCCCAATTATAATAAATGCTACTTTAATTCTACTGAATTAATTATATGTTAGTACAAAATTTAAAAACCTTTGTTACAGGCCAATTTTGATGAACTGTGGAGGAAATTTGTTACATATTCATCTGGTGAACAGCTTTTTGGATTGCCTGTAACTGACTATGAGGTTTTACACAAAACCAGGTGAGTTCAGAAAATAGGCAAATATTACATGCAAATAATTAAATACTATCTATTAAAAGAATCATGTCACCATCAAATCCTTTATCATGCAAAGAACACCACGGCTTGGAGCACAACTGAATATTTTCCTTATTCCAGCTATTCCTAACAAATTGGACATACAGTCTCCTATACAAAAGAAATGTTCCAGAGGAGTAGAAATATGTTGCTAAAATTTTGAGCATGCATGGTTTATATTTTGCCTATGCTTTCCTTTTTCTTTTGACTATTTTTGCATAGTGTCAGTGATTATGCAGAGCACTGCGATTTTGAATAACTTATGTTTACTTAGAGGAATAACCCTCCTGGATCCCTTTGCCTTCTTACTCCATTTATGGTAAAATGCTCTTCCCCATTGGGTAGACATAGAATTTACTGAGATTGAAGGCCAAATAACCTAATTGATTATAAACCACAGATATAAACAAGTGTATTTCAATCAAATTTTAAAATATTCTCAAATAATTTAAAATATAACTTTCCTTAAAAGCAGCATTAATACAGTGAGCTCATCAGAGTCTTGGTTTTAGAAAATAACTTTATGTTGACTTCCTTCAAAGCCACAGCTTGAAAATTTCATGAAAGTAGACATGAAATTTTTCTGAAGAGAAATGAATGCTTTAGTCATTTAGAGTAGGTGGTTTATATTTCCTTTCTAAAACAGTCATTCTCCAAACTTAATCCATTAGCGAATTGTGTTAGAATTGCAGATGTCTGGTCCTCATTTCTGATTTGCTGAATTAACACCTTTAGGATTTGGTCCTAGGAAGTCTGCATTTTACACACTCTCCAGGTGACTGTGATGCACACTCAGTCTGAGATCCAATGCATTCAACCTCAGGATAGCAGGAGAAATAGTCATCACCATTCACCAACTGGACCAATGAACCATTTTCATTTTGATATTTTAAATTTTATGAATAATTTACGAAATGGTGAGAATGGGGAGAAGCTTAAAGCTTATTTATTTATTTATTTTTTGAGACAGGATCTTGCTCTGTTGCTAATACTGGAGTGCAGTGGTGGAATCACTTGACCTCCAGAGTTCAAGTGATCCTCCTGCCTCAGCCTCCCAGGTAGCTGGGATTATAGGGCGTGCCACTGGGCCCAGCTAATTTTTAAAAAATTTGTATAGAGACGGGTCTCCTATGTTGCCCAGGCTGGTCTTAAACTTTGAGACTCAAGTGATTCTCCCACCTTGGCCTCCCAGTGTGTTGGGATTTCAGGTGTGAGCCCCTGCACCTGACTGAGAAACTTTTTTTTCTTGAGATGGAGTTTCACTCTTGTTGCCCACGCTGGAGTGCAATGGCACGATCTCAGCTCACTGTAACCTCTACCTCCTGGGTTCAAGCGATTCACCTGTCTCACTCTCCCAAGTAGCTGGGATTATAGGCATGCACCGCCACACCAGTCTAATTTTGTATTTTTATTAGAGGCAGGGTTTCATCATGTTGGTCAGGCTGGTCTCAAACTCCTGACCTCAGGTGATCTTCCTGCCTGGCCTCCCAAAGTGTTGGGATTACAAGCGTGAGCCACCACGCCCGGCTGAGAAGCACTTTTATTAGAAGATTTAGTATGAATTTAAGCAGAGTAAACTCAAACTTTTATTTTGTAATATCCTGATTTGAAGATATATGTATGCAAAATGGGGACCAGCATTGAATGAAACTAATTTCTCATCAGCTGTCATGTGTGAACCTGGAGCATACCCATGTTGTAGATAAGGACTTCATGTTTTAAATCATCTCCAATGGATCTCTAGTTTATCATTACTTCTGATTTTCTTGCACTTGCATTGTCAAGACTCAAAACTGTTGAAAACTCAGTTATTATTTTTTTTAAGAGAAGACTATCATCTTTTTTGCTCTATAAATATGGAAGACTTTAGTTTTAGATTTGAATGATCAATTCCAAGAAATTTTACATTTCTAAATCATCTATTTCCTTAAATACACATCTGACGTCAACATTTGTCCACTTATGAAATGTGTCAAATAAAACTTATGTAAATATCATAAATAATGAAGGAACACTGTCACTTATCTTTTTCACAAAATAGGGTAGTCTAGGTTCTTGTTGCAAAATATTGCATGATATGGGCCTTACTTCTATTGAAGTCTATGGAAATATATTGTTTACTTATAAATTACCGGATTTTATAAAATTCATCTAGGTTATCATCTGAAGACATAGTATGAGATTTTGCATATTGGTCAATTTCACCAAACTGTAATCCCAGCTACTTGGGAGAGTGAGACAGGTGAATCACTTGAACCCAGGAGGTAGAGGTTACAGTGAGCCAAGAAATTGATCATCAAAAGGGAGTGCTGCTTCTTTTTTCTGTTTAATACTTGGAAAACATATTCCTTTGTCAAGTTTTTTCTCTTTACCCTTTTAGGTAGAAAATGAAAAATTCTGAATTCTTTTACATATGTATATATATATTTTATTGCACTTTAGGTTCTGGGATACATGTGAAGAACATAAAGGGTTGTTGCATATGTGGTTTGCTGCCTCCATCCCCATCACCTATATCTGGCATTTCTCCCCATATTATCCCTCCCCAATTCCCTACCCCCTGCTGTCCCTCCCCTAGTCCCCCCCCCCAACAGACCTCAGTGTGTGATGCTCCCCTCTCTGTGTCCATGTGTTCTCATTGTTCAACACTCACCTATGAGTGAGAACATACGGTGTTTGGCTTTCTGTTCTTGGGTCAGTTTGCTGAGAATGATGGTTTCCAGATTCATCCAAGTGCCTACAAAGGACACGAACTCATCGTTTTTTATGGCTGCGTAGTATTCCATGGTGTATATGTACCACATTTTCTTTGTCCAGTCTATCATTGATGGGCATTTGGGTTGGTTCCAGGTCTTTGCTATTGTACACAGGGCTGCAATGAACAACTTGTGCATGTCTTTATAATAGAACGATTTATAATCCTTTGGATAAATATCCAGTAATGGGATTGCTGGGTCAAATGGAATTTCTATTTCTAGATCCTTGAGGAATCGCCACATTGTCTTCTACAATGGTTGAACTAATTTACACTCCCACCAACAGTGTAAAAGTGTTCCTATTTCTCCACATCCTCTCCAGCATCTGTTGTCTCTAGATTTTTTAATAATCACCATTCTAACTGGCATGAGATGGTATCTCAATGTGGTTTTGATTTGCATTTCTCTAATGACCAGTGATGATGAGCATTTTTTCATATGTTTGTTGGCCTCATATATGTCTTCTTTTGAAAAGTGTCTGTTCATATCCTTCAGCCACTTTTGAATGAGTTTGTTTGTTTTTTTCTTGTAAATCTGTTTTAGTTCTTTGTAGATTCTGGATATTAGCCGTTTGTCAGATGGGTAGATCGCAAAAAATTTTCCCATTCTGTTGTTTGCCGGTTCACTCTAATGATTGTTTCTTTTGCTGTGCAGAAGCTGTGGAGTTTGATTAGGTCCCATGTGTCAATTTTGGCTTTTATTGCCAATGCTTTTGGTGTTTCAGTCATGAAGTCCTTGCCTATGCCTATGTCCTGAATGATCTTGCCTAGATTTTCTTCTAGGGTTTTTATGGTGTTAGGTCTTATGTTTAAGTCTTTAATCCATCTGGAGTTAATTTTAGTGTAAGGTGTCAGGAAGGGGTCCAGTTTCTGCTTTCTGCACATGGCTAGCCAGTTTTCCCAACGCCATTTATTAAACGGGGAATCCTTTCCCCATTGCTTGTTTTTGTCAGGTTTGTCAAAGATCAGCTGGTTGTAGATGTGTGACATTGCCTTCAAGGCCTCTGTTCTGTTCCATTGGTCTGTATCTCTGTTTTGGTTCCAGTGCCATGCTGTTTTGATTACTGTAGCCTTGTAGTATAGTTTGAAGTCAGGTTGTGTGATGCCTCCAGCTTTGTTCTTTTTGCTTAGAATTGACTTGGCTATGCGGGCTCTCTTTTGGTTCCATAAGTTTAAGGTGGTTTTTTCCAGTTCTGTGAAGAGGGTCATAGGTAGTTTGATTGGGATAGCGTTGAATCTGTAAATTACTTTGGGCAGTGTGGCCATTTTCACAATATTGATTCTTCCTAACCATGAGCATGGAATGTTTTTCCATCTGTTCGTGTCCTCTCTCTATTTCCTTGAGCAGTGGTGTGTAGTTCTCCTTGAAGAGGTTCTTTACATCCTTTGTTAGTTCTTTTCCTATGTATTTTATTCTCTTTGTAGCAATTGTGAATAGCAGTTCATACTTGATTTGGCTCTCCTTAATTCTGTTATTGGTATATAGGAATACTTGTCATTTCTGCACATTGATTTTGTATCCTGAGACTTTGCTGAAATTGCTTATCAGTTTCAGGAGGTTTTGGGCTGAGACGATGGGGTCTTCTAGATATACAATCATATCATCTGCAAATAGAGACAATTTGACTTCCTCCTTTCCTAATAGAATACCCTTTATTTTTTTTTTCTTGCCTGATTGCTCTGGCTAGAACTTCCAATACTATATTGAATAGGGGTGGTGAGAGAGGGTATCCTTGTCTAGTACCAGATTTCAAAGGGAATGCTTCCAGTTTTTGCCCATTCAGTATGATATTGGCTGTGGGTTTGTCCTAAATAGCTTTTATTATTTTGAGATACATTCTGTCGATACCTAGTTTATTGGGAGTTTTTACCATAAAGGGCTGTTGAATTTTGTTGAAGGCCTTCTCTGCATTAATTGAGATTATCATGTGGTTTTTGTCTTTGGTTCTGTTTATGTGGTGAATTACGTTTATAGACTTGCGTATGTTGAACCAGCCTTGCATCCCTGGGATGAATCCTACTTGATCATGGTGGATAAGCTTTTTGATGTGCTGTTGCAATTGGTTTGCCAGTATTTTATTGAAGATTTTTGCATTTGTGTTCATCATGGATATTGTCCTGAAGTTTTCTTTTCTTATTGAGTCTCTGCTGGGTTTTGGTATCAGGATGATGTTGGTCTCAAAAAATGATTTGGGAAGGATTCCCTCTTTTGGATTGTTTGGAATAGTTTCAGAAGGCGTGGTACCAGCTCCTCTTTGTATGTCTGGTAGAATTCGGCTGTGAACCCATCTGGACCTGGGCTTTTTTTATTAGTAGGCTTTTAATTGCTGCCTCAACTTCAGCCCTTGTTATTGGTCTATTCAGGGTTTCAACTTCTTCCTGGTTTAGGCTTGGGAGGGTGCAAGTGTCCAGGAGTTTATCCATTTCTTCCAGGTTTACTGGTTTATGTGCATAGAGTTGTTTGTAGTAATCTCTGATGGTAGTTTGTATTTCTGTGGAATCTGTGGTGATATCCCCTTTATCATTTTTTATTGCATCTATTTGGTTCTTCTCTTTTCTTTTTTATTAATCTGGCTAGTGGTCTATTTTGTTGATCTTTTAAAAAAACCACTTCCTGGATTTATTGATTTTTTGAAGGGTATTTTTGTGTTTCTATCTCCTTCAGTTCTGCTCTGATCTTAGTTATTCTTGTCTACTGCTAGCTTTTGAGTTTTTTTGATCTTGCTCCTCCAGCTCTTTCAATTTTGATGATGGGGTGTTGATTTTCGATCTTTTCTTGCTTCTCATGTGGGCCTTTATTGCTATAAATTTTCCTCTGGACACTGCTTTAAATGTGTCCCAGAGATTCTGGTATGTGGTGTCTTTGTTCTCGTTGCTTTCGAAGAACATCTTTATTTCTGCCTTCATTTCATTGTTTATCCAGTCAACATTCAAGAGCCAGTTGTTCAGTTTCCATGAAGTTGTGTGGTTCTGAGTTAGTTTCTTAATCCTGAGTTCTAATTTTTTTGCACTGTGGTCTGAGAGACTGTTTGTTATGATTTCTGTTCTTTTGCATTTGCTGAGGAGTGATTTACTTCCAATTATGTGGTCAATTTTAGAGTAGGTGTGATGTGGTGCTGAGAAGAATGTATATTCTGTGGATTTGGGGTGGAGAGTTCTGTAAATATCTATTAGGTTTGCTTGGTCCAGATCTGAGTTCAAGTCCTGGATATCCTTGTTAATTTCTGCGTCATTGATCTGTCTAATACTGACAGTGGAGTGTTAAAGTCTCCCACTATTATTGTGTGGGAGTCTAAGTCTCTTTGTAGGTCATTAAGAACTTGCTTTATGTATCTGGGTGCTCCTGTATTGGGTGTGTATATATTTAGGATCGTTAGCTCTTCTTGTTGCATTGATCCTTTTACCATTATGTAATGTCCTTCTTTGTCTCTTTTGATCTTTGTTGGTTTAAAGTCTATTTTATCAGAGACTAGGATTGGAACTCCTGCTTTTTTTTGCTCTCAATTTGCTTGGTAAATCTTCCTCCATCCCTTTATTTTGAGCCTATGTGTATCCTTGCATGTGAGATGGGTTTCCTGGATACAGTACACTGATGGGTTTTGGCTTTTTATCCAATTTGCCAGTCTGTGTCTTTTGATTGGGGCATTTAGCCCATTTACATTTAGGGTTAATAATGTTATGTGTGAATTTGTTCCTGCCATTTTGATGCTAGCTGGTTGTTTTGCCCATTAGTTGATGCAGTTTCTTCATTGTGTTGATGCTCTTTACCATTTGGTATGTTTTTGGAGTGGCTGGTACTGGTTGTTCCTTTCTATATCTAGTGCTTCTTTCAGAAGCTCTTGTAAGGCAGGCCTGGTGGTGATGAAATCTCTGAGCAATTGCTTGTTCATAAAGGATTTTATTTCTCCTTCGCTTATGAAGCTTAGTTTGGCTGGATATGAAATTCTAGGTTGAACATTCTTTTTCTTTAAAGTTGTTGAATATTGGCCCACACTCTCTTCTGACTTGTAGGGTTTCTGCCGAGAGATCTGCTGTGAATCTGATGGGCTTCCCTTTGTGGGTAACCCGACCTTTCTCTCTGGCTGTCCTTAGCATTTTTTTCTTCATTTCAACCCTGGTGAATCTGACGATTATGTGCCTTGGGGTTGCTCTTCTTGAGGAATATCTTTGTGGTGGTCTCTGTATTTCCTGGACTTGAATATTGGCCTGCCTTGCTAGTTTGGGTAAGTTCTCCTAATAATATCCTGAAGAGTGTTTTCCAGCTTGGATTCATTCTCTTCATCATATTCAGGCACACCTATCAAACGTAGATTAGGTTTTTTCCATATTTCTTGGAGGCTTCATTCTTTTCTTTTTACTCTTTTTTCTCTAATCTTGCCTTCTCATTTTATTTCATTGAGTTGATCTTCAATCTCTGATATCCTTTCTTCTGCTTGGTTGATTTGGCTATTGAAACTTGTGTATGCTTCACCAAGTTCTCGTGCTGTGTTTTTCAGCTCCATCACTTCATTTATATTCTTCTCTAAGCTGTTTATTCTCATTAGCATTTCATCAAACCTTTTTTCAAGGTTCTTAGTTTCTTTGCATTGGGTTAGAACATGTTCTTTTAGCTCAGAGAAGTTATTACCCACTTTCTGAAGCCTGTTTCTGTCAATTCATTGGACTCATTCTCCATCCAGCCTTGTTCCCTTCCTGGTGAGGAGTTGTGATCCCTTGGAGGAGGAGAGGCATTCTGGTTTTGGGTGTTTTCATCCTTTTAGCACTGATTTCTTCCCATCTTTGTGGATTTATCTACCTGTGGTCTTTGTAGTTGGTGACTTTCAGATGGAGTCTCTGTGTGGATGTCCTTTTGTTGATGATGAAGTTATTTCTTTCTGTTTTTTAGTTTTCCTTCTAAAAGTCAGGCCCCTCTGCTGTAGGCCTGCTGGAGGTCCACTCCAGATCCTGCCTGCCTGGGGATCACCTGCGGTGGCCGCAGAACAGTAAGGGTTGCTGCCAGTTTCTTTTTCTCTAATCTTTGTCTCAAAAGGATGCCTGCCAGATGTCAGCCTGAGCTCTCCTTTATGAGGTGTCTCTTTGGAAATTTGCGGGTCAGGGAGCTGCTTGAGGAGACAGTCTGTCCCTTATAGGTTCTCAAGTACTGAGCTATGAGCTCCGTTGTTCTATTCAGAGCTGCTGGGAAGGTACGTTTAAGTATGCTGCAGTGGAACTCATAACCACCTTTTTTTCCTTGATACTCTGTCTTGGGAAGGTGGGGCTTTATTTATAAGTTCCTGATGTGCTGCTGCCTTTTTTCAGAGATGCCCTGCCCAGAGAGGAGGTAGCCTAGTCACAGTCTGCCAGCAGAGGTGTTGCTGAGCTGCCATGGGCTCTGCCCAGCTACTGTGTGAACTTCCTTGTGGTTTTGTTTATAGAGGTGTAGTTAGAATTGCCTCGGTAATGGCGGTCTGCCTTGGTAATGGTGGACTGCCTTGGTAATGGCAGATACCCTACCCCCCACAGAGCTGGACGGTCCGGGTCCAGCTGTGCTTGCTGTGAAACTCTCAATCCAGAGCGTTTCAGATTGCTGGTCTTTGTGGGGGTGGCACCCTCCGAGCCAGATCGCCTGGCTGCCTGTTTCAGACCCCTTTATTTCAGTTGAATGGGTGACTCTGTCTCCCAGGCATTCCAGGTGCCAGTTGAAATATCTGTGCTGGAGACTCATGGCACTTTTCTGCCCAGGAATCTCCTGGTCTGTGGGCAGTAAAAATTTGTTTGGAAATGCAGTGATCACTTACTCTCTGTGTTCTCACTGGGAACTGCACTCCAGAGCTGTTCCTATTCGGCCATCTTTGCCTAATGAAAAAATTCTGAATTCTTTTTTTTTAAATAATTTATTTATTTTACTTTAGGTGCATACTATATCTGGCATTTCTCCCCATGTTATTCCTCCCCACCCTCCCCTCCCTCCCCATTCCCCATTGTCTCTCCCCTACCCCCCCCCCAATTGTGCCCTGTGTGTGATGCTCCTTTCCCCTGAGTCCACATGTTCTCGTTGTTCAACACCCATTATGAGTGAGAACATACGGCGCTTGGCTTTCTGTTCTTGGGTCAGTTTGCTGAGAATGATGGTTTCCAGATTCATCCAAGTCCCTACAAAGGACACGAACTCATCGTTTTTTATGGCTGCGTAGTATTCCATGGTGTATATGTACCACATTTTCTTTGTCCAGTCTATCATTGATGGGCATTTGGGTTGGTTCCAGGTCTTTGCTATTGTACACAGGGCTGCAATGAACATACGTGTGCATGTGTCTTTATAGTAGAACGATTTATAGTTCTTTGGGTATATACCCAATAGTGGGATTGCTGGGTCAAATGGGATTTCTATTTCTAGATCCTTGAGAAATTGCCATACTGTCCTCCACAATGGTTGAACTAATTTACACTCCCACCAACAGTGTAAGAGTGTTCCTGTTTCTCCACATCCTCTCCAGCATCTGTTGTCTCCCGATTTTTTAATGATCACCGTTCTAACTGGCGTGAGATGATATCTCAGTGTGGTTTTGATTTGCATTTCTCTAATGACCAGTGATGATGAGCATATTTTCGTATGTTTGTTGGCCTCATATATGTCCTCTTTTGAAAAGTGTCTGTTCGTATCTTTTGCCCACTTTTGAATGGGGTTGTTTGTTTTTTTCTTGTATATCTGTTTTAGTTCTTTGTAGATTCTGGATATTAGCCCTTTGTCAGATGGGTAGATTGCAAAAATTTTTTTTGCCAGTCTCTGTCCTTTGATTGGGACATTTAGGCCATTTACATTCAATGTTAATATTGTTATGTGTGAATTTGATCCTGCCATTTTGTTACTGGCTGGTTTTCTTTCTCATTAGTTGACTCATTTTCTTCATTGCATTTTTGATCTCTGTGCCAACTGGTTTGCTTTTGCAGTGACTGGTACTTGTTCCTTTCCATGCTTAGTGTTTCTTTCAGGAGCTCTTGTAGGGCAGGTCTGGTGGTGACAAAATCTCTCAATAATTGCTTGTCCGTAAAGGATTTTATTTATCCTTCACTTATGAAGCTTAGTTTGGCTGGATATGAGATTCTGGGTTGAAAGTTCTTTTCTTTAAGGATGTGAATATTGGCCCCCACTCTCTTCTGGCTTGTAGAGTTTCTGCCGAGAGATCTGCTGTGAGTCTGATTGGCTTCCCTCTGTGGGTGACCTGACCTTTCTCTCTGGCTGCCCTTAGCATTTTTTCCTTCATTTTGACCCTGGTGAATCTGATGATTATGTGCCTTGGGGTTGCTCTCTTGAGGAATATCTTTGTGGAGTTCTCTGTATTTCTTGCGTTTGAAATTTGGACTGCCTTGCTAGGCTTGGGAAGTTCTCCTGGATAATATCCTGGAGTGTGTTTTCCAGCTTGGATTCATCTCCCCATCATAGTCAGGTACAGCCATCAAGTGTAGATTAGGTTTTTTCACATAATCCCATATTTCTTGGAGGCTTTGTTCGTTTCTTTTCACTCTTTTTTCTCTTGTATTGCCTTCTCTTTTTACTTCATTGAGTTGATCTTCAGTCTCTGATATCCTTTCTTCTGCTTGATCGATTTGGCTATTAAAACTTGTGTTTGCTTCATGTAGTTCTCGTGCTGTGTTCTTCAACTCCATCAAGTTGTTTATGTTCTTCTCTAAGCTGGTTATTCTAGTTAGCATTTCATCTAACCTTTTTTCAAGGTTTTTGGTTTCTTTGCATTGAGTTACAACGTGTTCCTTTAGCTCTGAGAAGTTTGTTATTATCCACCTTCTGAATCCTGTTTCCGTCAATTCTTCACACTCCTTCTTGGTCAAGTTGTGATCCTGTGTTGTTGAGGGGTTGTGATCCCTTGAGGAGAAGAGATGTTCTGGTCTTTGGTGGTTTCACCTTTTTTGCGCTGTTTTTTTTCCCATCTTTGTGGATTTACCTGGCTGTGTTGTCAGAGAGATGCTTGATGAGGTTGCTTGTCTGCCTGTGGGGGCGCTACTGGGTTTCTAGGGACTCCTTCAGGTTACTAGGGAAGCTTCCTGTGTTTTTTTTGTTTATGCTGGTAGATTAGGCCCGCCTCTTCTGCTGACCTGTAGGCGCTGCTGGGTTGTCGAGAACGCTGTCCCGTTGCTATGTAGGCTTCCTGTGTTTTTTGTTAAAACATGTAGCCCAGTCCCGCCCCTCTAGTGGTGGGTTGTGCCCTTCCTCTACTGGGCTGGATCATTCGGGGGTTCCTGTCAGACTGTGGCACTGGCTACACAACCCACTAGAGTCAGAGCTTCAGCCCTCTGGTGTTTGCGGGGGAGGTTAGGGACCTGCCCAGCCGTACAGGCAGTCTCCCCCCTTTCAGACTTCTCTCTCTCTTGGTCATGGGGTAGGGGCCGCCCAGCTGCTCCACTTACAGCTCCCCTCTCTCTCTGGGCAGGGGAGGGAGATAGTTCAGTCTGCAGACTCTTAATTCAACTCTGTACTTGTAATTCCTGGTGCTTGACTGGCAAAGATCCGCTCTTCTGTGTATTGCTGAGGCTTTGGAGGAAGCGCTGTATCTGGACCTGAGCGCCAGAGGTGGAGCCTCTAACTCCCCGGTCAGATGCACTTTCTGGGTGAAGCAGCACCCCTCTCCGCCTCGGTCTGCCCTGAGTGGGCTTTGCTCACCCTCGGACCAGACCCGTTGAAATGCACCTGGTACCTCGGTTGGAGCTAGGAGATCTCTGGGTTTCTGCGTCTCTTCGCTGGGTGTTGTGCGCTAGAGTTATGTCTAATCCGCCATCTTGGATCCCCTCTTCTGAAAAATTCTGAATTCTTAACTGTTTTAAGTAAAAGCCAAACAAGCAAAAATCAAAAGATTACAAACATGGTGTCTCTGGCATTCTTTTTGTATACTTTGAAAGAATATTTTGCAGTACTTTATGTAACACGATAGGAAACCTTGGAGGATGATGCAATAGTCATTTTTTTCAATGTTGCATTACCCTTTAGGGAATGTCATCATTCTCTTATTTTTTAAGTCATTTTTAGCATAGTTGAGAATAACAGTAAGTAGTAATGAAATAATTCTAATGATGAAAAATGAATCAGGAATTGGAAAAAGAAGACAACTAAGATTTCAGAATATGTCTTAGATTTATAAAAGGGTCTACTATGCTTACATGGTAATTACAAGATAGAATGACCTGGGCTCAGTGGCTCATGCCTATATTCTCAGCACTTTGGGAGGCCAAGGTGGGTGGATCACCTGAGGTCAGGAGTTCAAGACCAGCCTGGCTAACATGGTGAAACCCTGTCTCTTCTAAAAATACAAAAATTAGCTGGGCGTGGTCGTACCTGCCTGTAATCCCAGCTACCTAGGAGCCTGAGGCAGGATAATTGCTTGAATCCAGGAGGCAGAGGTTGTGGTGAGCTTAGATCATACCACTGCACTTCAGCCTGGGTGACAGACGAGAATCTGTCTCAAAAAAAAAAAAAAAAGATAGCACGACTTTTACTTCATTAAAAAATAAATGTAAATTTTAGTTTTGGTTTTTGAAGTATCTGTAGTAAAGAATAAAAGTTGTGAATATTAATCCTTATGAATAGACTTGAAAACTAAAATTGAATCTAGTAGAACCTTATGGTATGGCATGCCTTAGCTGAGGAATTTCTGGGAGAATCCACAAATTCTGTTGAGTGGTTAATTTGGTGTTTTATGCATTTAAGAAATTTCCTTTACTTGGACTTTTTATTCTTGTTTTAAATACGGTAACTTCATCTGGGCACATGTGGGATTTTTTTTTTTTTAAAAGAGGGTCTTGTTCTGTTGCCCAGGCTGGAGTGCAGTAGTGCAATCATAGCTCACTGCAGCCTCGAACTGGGCTCAAGCAGTCCTTTCACATCAGCCTCCCAAGTAGCTGGGACTACAGGCTCATGTCACCGCACCTGGCCACATGAGGGAAAACTTCTGGTAGAAATAGGATGTTTAAGCTCAGTCATAAAGGCAGACCAGAACTTAGTCAAGGGAAATGTTCTTATAAAATCCAACTTGTATTTGAAAGAAAAAAAAAGTCAAATAAAACCTTAGCTATAGCTATGATCTTATCATCAAGTTTTGGTCACATTGTTTGCAATGATTGGTATAGTAACCTTCTCATGAAAAAATAGCAAGATTTTTTTCTTTAAAAATTAATCAAACCATTTACTAATGTCAAGTTATAGCATGATTTGGAATATTTGGAGCTCTAAACTTGACCTTACTGACAGATCTTTAACAAAATCTTTGTATCGAAATGGATATAGTTGTATGCATTTGGTATCTATAAGACATTGTACACACAATGTATAAAATATTTGATTGGATGAACTCTGCCTTTCCAATAATGGAATTTATTAAATATTATCCATGATGTGATAACTTAATTACTTTGTTTCCCAGAAAAGAACTCAACTTGCTGCAGAAGCTGTATGGATTGTATGACACCGTAATGGGCAGTATTAGTGGTTATTATGAAATACTTTGGGGAGATGTAGATATTGAAAAAATTAATGCAGAACTGCAGGAATTTCAAAACAGGTGAGTTTCAGTGGAATTTTTTTATAATGCCTATCTTCTTAGGATCCTATAGGTATTTCAGAAGCTAATTTATTCCTTAATATACCGCTGTATATACATATAAAACCTTCTTCAAAGAAATGCAAAGGTGGTATTTTTTTTTTCTCTTTTTTTTTTCCTGAAAGATGTCGTAAACTTCCAAAAGGACTTAAAGATTGGCAAGCTTTTTTGGATCTCAAAAAGAGAATTGATGATTTTAGTGAGTCATGTCCTCTACTGGAAATGATGACCAATAAGGCCATGAAACAGAGACACTGGGATAGAATCTCCGAGTTAACTGGAACCCCATTTGATGTGGAATCTGATTCTTTTTGCCTTAGAAATATCATGGAAGCACCACTGCTTAAAAACAAGGATGATATTGAGGTACATAAGTATATGTATTCTTAGTGATCCATTAAAGAATGCCTCCTTTTCCTTTTCTGAGAGTTGTACAGATATTTTATGAGAGGTTGGATTAATTGCCCTCTATAATGAGCCCTCAAAATTTGGAATGATCGTGAACATTCTTGGCTTTTATGAAATAATCTTGTGACTCAATGAGATTATATGATTATTTGAAATGCATTTACTTTAGAGCTCTTCAATGCATCTTCCTTGTCCCCAAAATGCACTTCCACTTAAAAACACACCTGTTTATTTATGTATTGTGTTCTTGGTGGATACCTCTGAACTATTTTCCAAATTTCTAATTTTATACTTTTTCCTATTCAATCTGTTAAGTTTTTAGAATTTTCTGTTATTACATGTTTCCTTTCTAAGATTTTTCATTGGTTCTTTTTCTGTGGCCACCTTTTTAAAAAATTTTTACATTAAAATTTTTTCTGTCCTTTTTGTAGATTATTAGGTCTACAGAGTCTTAAATCTATATATATTCCCAGATCTGTAAGTTTCAAATGTATAGATTTATAGATGTCTCTGCTTATCTCTTTGAGCACATTAAACATAATTATTTAAAAATTTTTAATTATGGAAAATTTTGAACATACACAAAAGTAAAGATCTCCTTGCTCTAACATTTATCAACTCATGGCCAATATTATTTTATCTGTACCTCCTGTACTTCAACAACTCTAAATTAAACATAAAGATTTTTTCAGATTCTTCTTTAAGATTAATCTGGACTGAATTTTTGCTGTGATTGTTTTTTATGTTGGCTATCTTCTGAGCCTTAGATATTTTTCATGGGTTTTGTAATTTTTATTGAGGTTGAGGGGCTCATTTTGAATGGAAGGCTTTCAAAATATCTGGCTTATATAATGTGTTATATCTTAGTTCGTGTCTTACTTTTCTTTGTAAGTGGACTTGTGGTTGCCTCCTCCACTGCCTGTGTCTCCTCAGCCCCAAGTCCAGAGCCAGGTGTTGTAACAAGAGTCTCCACCCCCTACTGTGCTATGGTGTGAGGAGCCGGGCATGTGCTGACCTGTTTCAGGTCCTGGTTGTAGGGCTGGTTTTGTGTTACCCCATCCCCCCAGGTCCATAGTTCCAGTTAACCTAGTGGCCTAGATGGCAGCTAGAGGCAGTGTTTGCAGCCTCCTTCTGTGAATGGAGGGCTCTAGATCCTAGCCGGGTGCTCCTTCTCCTATAGATGACTTTTACTCTTCTTCACCCCATGGGAACCAAAGGCCTGGCCCCAGTGGCCCAGGCTCTCAGCCCTGTGTTTTAGCTCCACCAACTGGTTTGCATAGCTTTTCCACTTTTGGTTCATGGACATGTTTATCTTGTTTTTAAGCCTGGCTCTGCTTTTTTACTGACTTTAAAAACATTATTTTATCCATTATTCCATGTTTTTGGAGTTGAGAAAATGTACCATGTGACCATAAATCTCCCAAATATATGGTTTGGGTTTTCTGCCTTCCTCTAACCTCTTTTTAATAACATGTGTACACAGAAAGCTTTTCTTTCAAAGCATTTTTGTCCTGTTTGTAAATGTCGCTAAGAAACAAAGAGAAACACTTTGATGACCATCTCCTTCTTATAAGTAGGTTTTTATACTTAATAATATAGCCATTCATAGGCTGTGCTTTATTATGCAATTTCAAGTAATTCCAGGATTCTGTTAATGACTCTTGGTACACAAAACAGAGTCTACCCCAGGTACGTCTAGTTGCTCAGCCACACATGCCCTACCATTAGCCAAATTAGATTCCTGCTGTTACTGGACTCACTGCCTCTAAAGGAAGCCTTCCCTTCAGTACAGAATTTCGTCTTCCTCCCGGACAGCCTCTGCTGGAATCCCACCTCCCCATCTGTAAATCCTTTCCTCCTCAGCACAGGCCTCCCTCCTCAGAAATCATCATGGTTCACATTATTCTTAGGACATTTATTACACACTAATTTGTTTCATGATCATTTGTGCAAATATCTCACACCTTTAAATTCTTTTTCATCTCTGTGATTCTAACTATGAACACAAGTTGAGGCATTGTGGGGAAAATATGTTACTTTTATTTTCTTTTGTGAGTATTTCTTATTAAGTATTCTCAAAACAAATTAGAAAAACCCGTAAGAAAAAAATATTGATATCTAAGCAAATGAGATATTCATATTAGGACCAGAACAGGCAGGAATATAGTAATATTTATATGTTACTTGAAAGAGTTTAAAAGACTCTCATGTATATTCTCATTTGATTCTCATAGCTAACATCTGGGATAGACAGGGCAGCTGTGATTATCCCCATTTTAGCCAAAACCTCCAATTGAAAACATAATAAAAAATGATGATTTAAGTTACATTGTTTCATGTATGTGGTACAGAAGAATAATTAGTAGTCAGCAAATCACAGGGCTCTAGTGTCAAGATGTAACACAATGATTTGAAGCCTTGGTTTTCTTGGCTGTAAAATGACTAATGAACTGGGTGACTTCCAGGTCTCTTTCAAGCTAAAAAAAATGCTATGATTTTTATGATGTACTTAACTTGTAGCTGAAAACATCATGACATATCCTTTGCTTTTCCTCCAAAGGATATTTGCATATCTGCCATTAAGGAGAAGGATATCGAAGCCAAGCTGACTCAGGTGGTTGAGAACTGGACCAACCAAAATCTGAGTTTTGCAGCATTTAAGGGAAAAGGAGAGCTCCTGCTCAGAGGAACTGAATCAGGAGAAATTATCACTTTGATGGAGGATAGTTTAATGGTCTTAGGGTCCTTACTCAGCAACAGGTAATTTTATAATTTGGGGGTGAGGTTTAAATTAGATATTTAGGGTTATAAAATTCTAAGTAAAGGCCCAGTTTTAAAGCTATGGCATTGGATAGGATTCTGCCCTAGACAGCTAGATCTTGTCTGTCCCTATATGAACTGTCTGTTTTCCCTAATAAACATGGCCTCCATCTCTTCTTTGATGCTACTCATCTACCCTTCCCTATTTTTCCTGATGGGCCCCATCCTAATTATTCCTCCCCAAACTGGCAGCTTGTCCTTTGAAGGTCTTGGCTCCCCACTGAGATGAGCTCTTCATTTTATCTTTTCTCTCCTTTGTTCCTCTGATTTGACATCATTGACCTCTTGGCTAACCCTGTTCAAGCAGTCACCCAATGGCCCGGGGAAAAGCCTGCTGGCCACAGGTGAAAGCAATCTACCATTAGGGGCTTGGCACTTACTTAGAGACTTTCATTTTTCATGGTGAAAGAGGCTGAGACCATTATGGCCTGATGAGGTCACCTGTTCATCATTGAACTATGGACCAGCTCAAAGGTGCCTATGATCTTAAGTGTAGCTTTAGGAAATTCCTATAGGACTCAGTCAAATTAAATATTCTGTCAGGTCTTTGATCTGTGCATTGGCAACCTCCATTCCTCTAGCTGACTGTGCAGTAGTTCTCAACTATTCTTCACCTGAACACACCTAAGAAATATCTAATATCCCTTCTCCAGGTTGGGATCACTGGTTAGTGAGTGGCATCCTGCATGACCTCTGGCCCCAGGGGCAGTCTTGTATTTGCATAATGACAAAGCTGCCAGTCCAGGGAGTTCTGGATTGTATTCATAAAGGTTAAGGTCCTCAGATGCATCCTCTGCATTCAGGGAATCCTGGCAAAGGTGACCATAGGATACTGAGTGGTTCCTAGACTTCATGGGCTACTGCTTCCCCATGGTTTACTGCAAATTTTGCTGTCTGACTGCCTGTCAGAGGAGGGCTGTAGATTCACCTGGCCAGTGTCTGCAGCCAAGGAATTCAGGATTTGAAGGCTTTCTTAAATTCATACTTACTTGGACATAACCTGATTAGTATAATACCTATTTGTGTATTAGTAAACTCAATGTTTACAAACTTCTAGGCCCTGCCAGAAAGAGTATAAGGATAGCTAAGAAGTCATCACATTCTGGGAGAGTCTCCTCCTAGAGAACTTTGCAGTGCCAAGTAGGTCTGGAAAGCATGTTTCAGAACTAACCACAGACTACCCTAGTAGTGAGTAGCACCTGCTGGATCTCTAAGACTACTTTGATGTAACTTCAGAAGGAAGTTATATGTCTCCTTGGTGAGACTTGACGGTAGATATTGCCTGGATTGTGACACTTCCCTGGTGGATCCCTGATTCCATGGGACTTCATGGGTCCTGGTAGGTTTGACCACACAAAGTTGTACAATGCAGGTATCTGGCCAAAGGACAGAAACTAGCTATGCTAGATTTTATTTCAGATCTCCCATTTCCATCATTAGAAGTTATACACCATCACGGATGACTCTTTTTATTCTCTGTGCAGAATCATTTTTGGTCTGTCTAGTTGCTTCATCTCCCTAAACTGCCTACCCATGCCATGTTAGTTTACATGTCTTTATTTGGAAGATGTTTTTGGCATATTGACTGCCTTTCAGCTCTAGACCAGTGGCCAGGTAAACAGTATAAATTGAGTGTTGGGGAAAAATGCCTCTTACTGCCTGAACAACTGGATTACCTACCTCCTTGGAGCAATTTGTGTACAACTCCATTTGTAACTTCATGTGTAACATAGGCTTTCAGGGAAGTCATGGGTTGTATTCAGGCATCAGACTGTACCCAGAAAAACCTCATTCTACGTATGAATTTCTTCAAATCACTCTGTCCTAGATCAAGACAAGTTTGAAGATCCTAGTCAACAAGTGCCTCTCACCACCAAATGTCACTGCACCGCATTGAAACTGCTTGCCCTTGGCACACACAGCAGTCCGCTTCTTGCTCTAACTGTAGGTAGTTGGAGTTTTTACCCAGTAGCCTCCCATTGCTACCTCCAAGACATCCATTCTATGTCTTGTCTTCCTCTGTTGTGCTCAGCTTTCTGGACCCCTTGTATTCTCATAAACACTTCAGCAAGCCCTAATAATCAGAAAACAGGAGCCATGCTATTGTGGGACAGCAATCCTGGGTCTCTAGCACTGCAGAATCTAGTTGCAATACCTGGTGTAATTTGCTGTCTGTGGGTGGGGAAGAGCACACCTGTAAGTGAACATCAGACCTCAAGCTTGACCTTGGCTTTGTGGTCATCTTTCTCCAGGTGAACCTGGTGATACCTAATCCTCTTCTAATCTTTAGGGATTTGATTTGTCCTGTCCTTTCAGAGATAGTCTGTCTCTTGCTGGATGAAACCTTCAAGACCATTCATAAAAGGAAAATCCCTGGATAGTGGTCTCTTTCCCTAGATTCAATAGTTCCATGGACCAGTAACAGTGTCTTATGTGTTACTCTCACAGGCAGTCTCCACTTGGATTTGGTTCACAGAAGTTTTGGAAAACCATCTTATTCCTTGTTTGCCATTTACTTCCAGAAGCAACTAGCACAGTTCCTTTGCTGAACCTAAGTACCATAAAACTAGGCCCATTCTCCTGTTCTATGACTGACACATGGGAACAATAAGTAAAATCACATAGTTATATGAGTTTTATTCACAAAAAGCAACAGTTTTTATTAGCTCTATGAGAGCTAGTAGGAACTGCCCTTTTAGGACAACACATTCATTCCCAAAGTGGTATTTCTTTTGCAATTTACTTCGGTAAGGCCGTACTATTTTCTGAATCTTTGAAACGTGATCTTTTCTGTTATTACCTTTTAGATACAATGCTCCATTTAAAAAAACTATCCAGAACTGGGTGTATAAATTGTCCACTTCCTCAGATATAATTGAAGAGTGGCTTGTAGTACAGAACCTTTGGGTTTATCTTGAAGCAGTCTTTGTAGGTGGAGATATTGCCAAACAGCTGCCTCAGGTAAATACGGCTTTTGTAATTACTGATAAAATAATTTGGTGTATGTTGTCTTTATGTCTCCATAAAAGTCTTCACAAAGACATATGGTCAGGGCTTGACTATGTCAGGGTTTGGCAAACTATGGCCCACTTGCCTGTTTTTGTAAATAAAGTTTTATTGGAACACAGCCACATCCATTCCTTTATATGTTGTCTGTGGCTGCTTTAGCACCACCACAGCAGAGCTGAGTAGTTATAACTGAGATTATATGGCCCAGAAAGTCTAAAATCTTTATTATCTGGCCCTTTACAGAAAATTTTTTTAAAGTGCTGACCTCTGATTAGCAGAAGAAGAAACTCACATAGTTTTAAACAGTGAATAATCATGAGGTTGTTTGAGGATATGAGGTACATTCAAATACAGTACTATAAAATTATAGTAGCTCATCTCTTCTAAGAGTTAACCTCATAATAGTCCTCTGAGAGTAGTATTAAAATTAACCTATATTCCGTAAGCAGGTTAACTTTAATGATTAGTAAGTCTACTACTAGCAGATCAGAAACATACTGTGGAGCAAGAAAACAGCCTTGGGAGGCTATAACAAAACCTTTAAAACAACTCTATTGGGGTCCTTTAAATAAATTCCAATAACTATAATAACTGATAGTTTTGGTCTGTGAAGGTAACTTTCCTCTTAGAAAATCAAGCCTGCTCTTGCTAAACTTCTGTATTTACAAACAGGACCCATGTAGGTTAAAAATAAAGGATAAAAGAGTTTTTTTTGAAAATGACCAAATTCCTTTGTACTATAGCACATTTTTAAAGCATTAAACTGAAATACATCATTTTTGTTTTTTAGTAAGAAGGCTGTATTTTTAAAAGAGGCAAGATTATGCCAATTTCTAGAGGAATTTTTGCAATTGAGTGCAAAGTTTAATATCATTCACAGTAAATAGAAAATTTTTACTTGCAAAAATGTAAATGAAACTTTGCATTTTTGTGGTTTTACTGTGTTTTTTTTTTCTTTTTTTTCTCCGCCTGCCCTGGGGTACTATTGAGCTGTAATTATTCCAACAATCCTGAGATCAAATTATTTTCATGCTTCTTCAGTTTGCTCATCAAACCAAAACACCTGGGGTGCTGAAACACTAGATTGAAACTTTAAGTTGATAGCTCTGCAAATTAATCATGTGGTACTTTGAAAAACATATTAAATGCAATGAAACAAATAAGCAATAAGCCCCATTGTGATAAAGTAGCATTTTAATATGCAGTTTTATAACTTTGGGTTTGTGTCGTTCAGAATTAATTCAAATGAAAAAAAAATTGTCTGTTTAAATTATGCAGGCTGAGACTAATAGAAGCTGGTTTGAAGAACTATAGAAAATTCCAAGGTGAAGGCTTTGCTTTTTTTCAGTTATCCAAATGCTAATCTTTACTGGCTATGGATTCGTTTTCAGGAAGCAAAACGTTTTCAGAATATTGACAAGTCGTGGATAAAAATAATGCAGCGAGCTCAGTAGAATCCCAATGTGATTAATTGCTGTGTTGGAGATGAGACCATGGGACAACTTTTACCTCATTTACATGAGCAGTTGGAAGTATGTCAGAAGTCACTGACAGGGTAAGAGTTTAATTTTTAAATCACGTATCATTTTGTATGTGACAGTGTTTTATCCCAAACTCACTAGTATTGACTACATTTCTGGTTTGATAGTGGTGGTTAAAGTATGGGTAGAAACTTAAAATTTCACATAGATTTAACTTTTCTGCAAGGAAGACACCTTTGACTTGGGGGTGGGTGGGTGAAGGCATTATATTAGTTCCCTAGGGCTGCTATAACAAATTTCCACAGACTGGTTGGCTTAAAGCAACAGAAATTCATTCTCTCACACTTGTGGCGGCGACAAGAAGTCTGAAATCAAGGTGTTGGCTCCCTCTGAGGACTCTAAGAGAGGGTTTTCCCTTTCCTCTTTTGGCTTCTTGTGGCTCTAAGAGTTTCTTGGCTCATGGCTACATAACTCCAATCTCTCGCTATCTTGACCTGGCCTTCTCTTCTTCCTGTGTGTCTCTTATGACGACATTTGTCATTGGATTCTGGGCTCTTCAAGATCCTTAATCTCAAGATCCTTCATCCCCTCTGCAGAAGTCCTTTTTCCAAATAAGGTCACACTCACAGATTTCAGGGAATAGGAAGGACATGGACGTGTGCACTAAGACAACAATTCACCAGACACATTCACAGATCATTTTTATTTATTTTATGATTTTATTTTTGTTTTTATCATCATAAGAGGATAGCTGTCAGGATAATTTTTTTAAGGGAGTTCATTTTCAATTTCTATTTGAAATAGGGTAATAACACATCCTGGTTTGTCCAAGTTTATGCCTCTGTCCTGGTTTAATGGTTAGTTGTCCCCTCTTTCATTCTCAAAATGTGTTGGTTTGGAGATAAGGTTTGTGCTCCCCCTGGGTTTAAGCCATGAGGTTTCCAACAGTCTTAGAAAAGTCATAGGAGGGCATTTGATGAGAAAGGAGAGGACAGCAGATGATGGGGCAGACCTGCTCTGATTCTCTTGTTTTCCCAAGTGCCATCCATGGCGGAGCATGGACTTTGGTTTTCACCAAACATGCCGGGGTAAGTGATAAATGACTTTAGGTGTTTGCTATTATCTTAGCAAAGATGTTAATGATTATGTCTTGGCTAGAAAAATAATAATTTAGGGGGAAAAGCAACTTGGTAACATACTTTCAACTTTATTTGTAGATATTTGGAGAAGAAACGATTACTATTTCCAAGATTCTTCTTTGTATCTGACCCAGTTCTCCTGGAAATTCTTGGACAAGCCAGTGATTCCCACACCATACAGGTATAATCCAAGAATCTGTGATCTAAATTGCTTTTTCCACAGCATACACAATCAAGAATAAAAGCGAAGTTAAAATATTAAAAATGCAGGCAGGAAGAAGAGTACTACAAATTTCACTGATCATAAAATGTATTTTCTGTGTATTTGGAGCCTGTTATCCTGAAGCAGTCCAGCCGTGTTAAGCGAGTCACTGACTATGCCACTCCTAGCTGTGCGACCTTGGCAAGCTTCCTAATTTCCCCATCCCCTCAACTTCCATATCTGTAAAATCAGGATATTAATGGTTCTCACCTCACAGGACTGTCATGAGGATTGTATGAGAGCATGCATAGCAAAGTCTCTAGCACACAGTATGTGTTTATTAAATCAAATTTATCATTATGAGTATTTTATTCTAAATATTCTTAGACCAAATAGGGGTTGTATTTTGGATTTGTCCTTTTGTCCTTCCAGAATAATTCTCAAATGCTTTTAGCTATTTCTCAGAGCAGTATTTTGGAAGAGGAAAAGAAAAACCATAGTGAACTGAGAGTGGGAGGCACGGAAGGGCCCATCCTGGGGCCAGTTCTTGTTTGGGGATCTGGGAAACGGCTAATGTTATTTACTTGTTGGTTTCCAGGGACTTGTAATGATGAGAAGAGAGAATGGAATGGCTCTGTGAAAGGTGGAGAGAGGGAATGACTGAGCTGTATCTTGTGGGGGAGGAGGGGGTGAGGTGATATGGTCCAGTCTCCATCTAGAGAAAGGTGGCAGTCCTTAGTCTAATCTGCATAGCATGAGGAGGAGCCATATGCAGGACTTGGATAAAAGATTCTGTAGGGCTTGATTTTACAAAGTAGGTTTCCAAGCCAGTCAAAGGTCAAAGCAAGTCTCTCTGTTTTTTGAGACAATGAAGTCAATTCTTAACCTTTTAAAAAGATACAAAATATTCAGGCTTTCACGTTCAGCCTCATGTGTGATGTTTTCCTCTGTCTTACAGCCGCATCTCCCTGCAGTATCTGACAACATCAATGAGGGTGGCATTTCATGCAAAAGACTACGATCGCATCATGGCCGTCATATCAAAGAGAAGGAGAAAAAATTGTTGTAATTTACCTTGCTTTAAATTTTGTTACTAGAATTTCTTTAAAAACTTAGGTTAAGGAGAATGCAATTCTCTTATGGAAAAAAACAGGAGGAGAGATAGTTCTCGTTCTATAGCCCTGGGCTTTGTTAAAAACTAGTTTAGATAAATCCTTTAACTTCTCTGAGACTCATTTTGTAGTTTATAAAGTGAAAGTTTTAGACTAGGTGATCCCTGTAGTTCCTTCCAGCTATAGTATTAGATGATTTTTACCATATTTTAAATATTTTGTATAAAATATGAAACTGTTTGCTTGGCATAGGGCACTGTGATTTATTAAGTATGCATGGAACATCTGTAAAAATGCCAAATTATTATCAATTTATAATGCATTTGTAATTTTGTTTTAGTTGGATAATTCTGTTATAGCCAAAGGTCCTGTAGAGATTTGGCTTCTGGAATTGTTAAAAATGCAGATGTCATCTTTACATAATATAATTAGATCCGCCTTCTATCAAATCAGTGATACAGGATTTCAACTCTTACCGTTCCTCAGCCACTTTCCAGCACAGGTGAGAATACACAATGCTTAAGTAATGGTGAAAAGAAATGGAAATAAAGGGGAAGGATGCTTAGGAGGTTGTTGGGCTGATGGTGTGAGGCAATTGTAGCTTTGAACTAGTTAGAGTGTCCTACCCATGCTCATTTAAACCTCAGCTCCCAGCCACCTGCTTGTCAATCTACACCATTCTAGACCAACCCATCCCATTCGCCAGAAGAGGATATGCCACTATTTTCTCATCATTAAGGATACATACGTTGGGTCTAATAGATACATAAGAGTGTGTATTTGTGTGTGTGTATATATATGTATATATTCATTATTTTTAAGTTTTTTTTTAAATGACTGACATTTACTTACTATCAAGTTAATTTAACATTTTTATCTGAAATTGTTTAAAATTCCACTTCTGCTTTCTTTTAAAATATGTTTTAAAGATTTGAATGCAATGGATCCTTGATGCAAAAATTTGGAAAAATGCAAAAATTATAAAAGTGGAATACTTAGGTGATGGGTTGATAGGTGCAGCAAACCACCATGGCACACGTTTACCTATGTAATAAACCTGCACATCCTGCACATGTATCCCAAAACTTAAATAAAATAAAAATACAAGTGGAAATAAGAATTTCCCATATTACTACCACCTAAAAATTATGACTACATTAATATTTTAGTGTATTCCCTTCTAATATTTATGTATTTATTGCTGTTTTTCCCTTTCTTTTTTTAAATTGACATGTAACAATTGTACATATTTATGGGGTGCATAGTGATGTTTTGATACACATGTCTCGTGATCAGGTGAGAGTAATTAGCATATTCATCATCTCAAACACATCACTTCTTTGTGTTGGGAAGAATCAATATCCTCCTCCTAGCTATTTGAAACTATATGTTATTCTTAACTATAGTTATCCTGCAGTGGTATAGAACAAGGGTCCCCCCCCCCCCCCCCTCCCCCACAGGCCACAAACCGACCGGTCTATGGCCTATTAGGAACTGAGCTGCACAGCAGGAGGTGAATGGTGGGCAAGTGAGCATTACTGCCTTAGCTCTACCTCCTGTCAAATCAGCGGTGGCTATAGATTCTCTTGGGAGGGTGAACCCTGTTGTGAACTGTGCATGCGAGGGATCTAGGTTGTGTGCTCCTTATGAGAATCTAAACCGTCCCCCAATCCCTGTCCATGGAGAAATTGTCTTCCATGAAACCGGTCCCTAGTGCCAAAAAGGCTGGGGACCACTGGTATAGATCACTAAAACTTAGTCCTCCTACCTAGCTGTGATTTTGTGACCTTTAGCAAATCCGTCCCTGTCCTCCTCTTTTTCCTTACCTTTCCCAGCCTCTAGTATCCCCCATTCTGCTTTCACTTCTCTGAGGTCAGCTTCCATGTGTGCGTGAGAACATGTGGTGCCTTCTCATGTTGTTTAATGTGTTTATTATAGGCGTCAAATAATATTGATGAAAATGAGCATTCTTATTTTCTGTTTTGTTTTTTTTTTTAGTGAAATATCCTCTGGTTTTCACTGTTAAGTCACATGCCTTTTTAGACTGAGTATAAAACATAATTTTAAGTTGTTTTTGGTGACTCAGGACAATGATTGTAAAGACTTGCCTTTGGATAGACACCATTATGCAGTGGGTGTTGGGGTCTGCTGGTCTGTTTGTCTTTAAGTCAGGCAGTCTTATGCTGCTATGCTTTTGTAGTTTTTCTCTTTTCTTTCCTCGCTTGGACCATCATCTGCTGCTGTCAGGGCCAGAATCTGCTTGCTCTTGGTGGCTTCCTGACAATGGCTATTTTCTCCAGATCCCATTGCTCGCTTCCACCAGATGCTTTCATTTATCTGTAGCTTCAGCCCCCAGGATTGGCCACTGCTCTAGCAGGAAAGTATCAATGTCCCTGATAAGGCAGGGACAGAAAGAGGATTTTAGTCTTCCTTTTCTCACTGTTAAGCCCACGGCAAGCAGTGTCTACGTACTGCCTGCCTTGCTTTCAGTCCTCTTTTTGGTCCAAATGATGTTGGATCTGTTATTTGACTCTGGATGAATAGTGAAGGGATGAGGGTGGGGCGTGCTAGACTACTTTTATTACCTTTTCTGGGGCAGAAATTGGAGTTTAAGGTGGTATCCTCCCACAATGTCTTTATGCATTCATCAGGATACAAAGAATACAAGTTTCTCCCCTTCTCACTTTCTGTCTGCCTCTCTCTTCTATAGATAAATATAGAAACAGAAAAGTAGACATTGATAAAGACGTGGATATAGAGAGAGGGAGCAATCAAGAAAGGAGATAGGCAGCATATTGTTTTTAGAAGAACAAAGAGACCTTCAGAAAGCCCTACTCAAGAACAAGTACATAAATTCATTTGCTTTTCTTGAGAAAGAAAAATCATTGCATGGAAGTATACAATAGTCTCAGGCCCTCTGTAGAAAAATTTCCTAAGCATCTTTAGTAACACACATATAATTCAACAAATGATAGCCAGTATTTTAATGATCATTAATCTATCTACTTTGAAATAACTAAATATTAATTGTTAAAACTTTAACTGTTTCCCTCTTTTGGGAATGAAGAAATGCAATTCTATCTCATTTGTAGTTTAAAATGTGAACAAGTGACCACCAGATTTTATTGCAGATGTGCTTTAAATATTTGGCAAATTTCAATATTTGTCTGCCGGATCTGTAGGTTGGACTTCTGGGAATTCAGATGTTGTGGACACACGATTCAGAAGAGGCTTTACATAATGCGAAAGATGACAGGAAAATCATGCAAGTGACCAATCAGAAATTCCTGGATATTCTAAATACTCTCATTAGTCAGACAACACATGATCTCAGCAAGTTTGATAGAGTGAAGTTCGAAACTCTAATTACCATCCATGTGCATCAGAGAGATATTTTTGATGACTTGGTAAGGTATTTTTTTCTTAATTTGGTGTACTAATGAACAGTTAAGAATTGTATATATTGCCTAACTTACATGAAATTTCCATTTCCTTGGTCCTTTTATGTAACTATGTCCATCAATATCATGTCCACAATATTGTATATCTGTACTGGGTGATTTAAACAACCATATATATTCATTTGGCACTCTGAAAGCCTGGAACCAACTGATGTGATATGAACCAACAAGTTGTTTCATTAAACCAAATAAACAGAAACATGATATAATTTAGGTCATAAGCTCTGTTGGGTCGATTGGAAAAGGAACACAGATTGAATGGAATCAGGCTTCAGGGCACTCTCATGGCTGTTCATCCAGTTGATGATGATTATGGGCTTGATTTGGGCAAAGTTCTTTAGGGCAGGACTAAGAAGGGTAAGTGTTTGAATTCCTTTAGAAATAGAACCCTAACCAGTGGTCTTGACCAAGGCCAAGTTCTCCTAAAGCAAGGATTTTCTGTTACAGGCTAGGAGCCCCAGGAGGTTTTGAAATGCCACTATTTGACAACCTTTACCTACCATTTAACTTCCATTGCTTCAGTCTACTTGATTTGATACACCTTAAAGGCATCTCTTTCCTTCACCAGAGACACATAATTCATGCAGGTTGGGTTCTATTTTAGAGAATATGATCATAGACTATCTGTTTTAAACTTCTATCAAAAGTTCTGATCAGATAAGTTATATTTATTGAAGATTAGTTGAAGGACATGCAGTCAGGTAATCCATTCCCCTGCAACCAAGATCCTTGCTTCTCAAAGTATTACATGCTGAACAGTGCCTTGGTAACACCTGGAAATTGGTGAGAAGAGCAGGATCTCCAGCTTCCCTCCTCCCATTCACGACCAACTGAATCAGAATCTGCATTTTAACAAGATTCTCAGGAGATTGATACACATATTGAAGCTTCAGAAAAAATGCTCTAAAATTTATCTCTGGATCAAGCTAATATCAGAAAGCTGCACACTTGTATTGTTTTGGCCTTCCACTGACTTGCTTTTACTTATTGCAATTACTATTATATTTTGACTTTCATTGACATCCACCTCAAGAAACACTAGTATGGAGTTCATTGTTATATGTACTATAGGCATGCTTTTGAGGATGTTTTCTATACATCTCTCACTGGCTCCTAAAGCTGAAGTCCTGTAAAAGACATTTCTTTTAAAATTAAGTGCCAAGCAAAGCTTTACTTTACATCCGGAATGGATTTAAAAAAAAACTGTAAACAAGGAAAAGTATGAAACTGTTTTCTTTTATCTTAATCACCATTGAAGTGTTTGCATCCCAACTAAATGAGGTCTCATTGCCAACATATGCGCATTTTAGTTTTCCATGTACAATGCTTAGAACAGCCTGATACACGGCAAGAACTCAATAAATCTATTAACTATTCTTTTCTTCTCCACTTCCTCCTTACCAACTTAACAGATGGTTGAAAGTAGCTGGCTAAGAGCATCCCCATGGCTGTGAGTCCTGTGTTACAGAGCAGTCCCTGGGGGTGGTGCCAGACTGTGTTACCTGAAAGTAACTCAAGATGATAAATACAAAGTGTGCTTTAGGTGGGAAGCGAGTCCTTAACTAGAGGAGGAAACAAGGTCATAACTAAAGCAAGAAACAACAATAACAAAAAGCAAGACTATAAATAGCAAGGAGTATGTAGGCCTGGTCAGATGGAGATCTGAAAAAGTCCATTTTTTAGTGTCAATTGACCTGGAAGTGGACCTACTGGGTATAAGAGCAGTGAAGGGGACCACTTGCCACTTCCTGTGTTGATTCCTCTGAATGGGCAGGACTGGGGTTTTTCCAGTTTCACCAGAAAGTCATGAAGCTCCTCAGAATGTGGTTGTGGTAGGATGGAGTTTCTAAGGGTGCTTACCTGGTTTCTGTCTCTTCGAATTGACCAGGTACTAGAGCTTGCATCCATGGCGATGGGAGCCCAGTACCTCTTGCCTCAGTTGTATATGCTGATGACCAGGAGGTTGTGTGGCTTGGCTATAGTGCTGGTGCAGGGAGACATGTGCATATATAATCATGTGTTTCCCTGCTTAATCCCTTCAGTGGCTTCCAACTGCCTTGAGGACAATTCCTAAACCCCTTCCCATGGCCCTGTGAAGCCTCAACTCTCATTCTTTCTCCAGATCCCGGGATGCCCCAGCTATACTGACCTTTTTCAGTTCCTTGAAGATGCCAACCAGATCTTCTGGGCATTTGCCTATAGCACTTACTCTTCCCACTCCCTCATTACCCATTTTGTTCCCTGCTCCTTCTGGGCCTGGCAATTCCTACTATTTATCTGAGTTTTAGTCGAGATATTTTATTCCTCTGAGTGCCCCTCCCAGATACCTTGGTGTAGTTAAGTCCTCCTGCTGCATATATTCATGAGCCCCACATTTCTTTGGTGGTGGCTTTTGTGCTTTATTGCAATGATGTGTTTCACTGTTTGCCTTTTGCCCTTTTCCGTAAGCTCTGGAAGCCTGAAACCATGTCTGTCTTTGTTCACCTAGCCCTGTCAAGCACAGGAAGGAACTCAATAAATATTTGTTAAGTGAATAAGGATCAGTTCATCAATGAGTGAAATGAAAACTGCCCACATGCTTGTGTTTTATGCTATTGCAACGCAGTATATAACTTTTTTGTATCTTATGTTTTTAAGGTAAAAATGCATATCAAATCAGCTACTGATTTCGAATGGCTAAAACAGAGTAGATTTTATTTTAAGGAAGATTTGGATCAAACTGTGGTGTCTATTACAGATGTTGATTTTATTTACCAAAATGAATTTCTGGGATGTACCGATCGCCTCGTTATCACTCCATTAACAGATAGGTAGGAAACCCAATTTTTGTTTTTTCATTTTGTAATAATGTGCTTAACATTAGTTAAGGTTGAATTTGAAATATTAACAAAAGCAGATTGCTGTTGTGCTGGGTATATGCTAGCTCATTAAAGTCAGCCTAACAATGAAATAACCACTTAAACATACATGTGCATTGAATTTTTGTGAAGTTGAAAAAGACAAAAGAATAAAAGCAAGCTTGAATGTTGACTGTAAGTAATTTAATGGTTAAGTTTAGCTTGCAAGATGGAAAAATGTTCCTAGAATCCCAAAAGAAGTTAAAATTGCAGAGAAGGAAGGTACCTTGGAGAGCATGTAATTTAGTCTTTGCATTTTCAGATGTGGAAATTGATACCTAAAGTGAATTTTCATGGCCAATATGAATAATTAGTCAGTGGCAGATCCCATCACAGTTCTTTCCATTATATGACACTAGGCAATTACTGGGTCTTTTTTATCCCACAACACCCAGTTAAATATGCTGTGCATAGAAAACATTCAATAAATGTTATTAGAATTGACTTAAGTTGGGTTAATATTTAGTTCTGCTGTTACTTTAAGTAGGGCTGCCTCCAGGTGAAATTATGACACAATCAAATTACATCTTCAGCCTTCTTTTGGTTTATTGAACCTATCCCTTTCATATGCCCAGTGCCACAGCAACATAAATTTGTCAGTGTGTTTTCTCTTCTGTTGGTGTTTACATATTAAGCATCATGTCTCATGAAGCTTTACTAATCTCTTTACTAAGTTTTGCTTAGGTACAAAACAAATACAACAGAAGCTGGAACATGGATACAAAGAGATTATATTACTATTCTTTGCACTTTTCTAAATTAGTGAATTATTTCATAGTGAAACTATTTACAGTGGTGTGCCGGAGCTGACTTGTGTCAACCTGGTGCTTACCCTGTGTCTGTCTATGTGTATTTTGTCCCGACTTTGTGATATCATGGTGATAGCTTGTCATTGACCATGGTGGAGGTATTTATACAATAGAAATTGGCAAACATGAAAACCAGGTTTATTATTTTTTTTCTGGAGAGCCAGTTGTTAAACATCTGCCAACACAACACTGCCCATTTGGTTCTCCTGACCACAATGGGAGGAGGTCTGAAGGTTTTAAGTCAGGATTGAAGGGTTTTGAAATTTGTCTCAAGAAATCTTTGGATTCACTGTAGTACTTTTAATGAATATCAAGTACCCGAGCCGTGTTTGGTCGCCTCTTTTATGTAGGCTATGCAAACTGAAATAAACAGGCCCATTCTAATCGCATTAGACTTTTGTTTGTGCCATCCTGTCATGTGTCATCCCATGCTCACAATGCTTTACTGGATGGACATTTGCAGATGCTACATCACGTTAGCGCAGGCCTTGGGCATGAACATGGGAGGCGCTCCCGCAGGACCTGCCGGCACTGGCAAAACAGAAACCACAAAAGACATGGGAAGGTGTTTGGGAAAATATGTGGTCGTGTTTAACTGCTCAGATCAAATGGATTTCAGAGGCCTAGGCAGGATTTTCAAAGGCAAGTATCAAATAATATAGATTATTTTTGGTGAATTTATTTTTATTGCCCTTTAATGTTATTTTCTTATATAAATCTAAAGTGACACTATCTCACATAATCAACATTAGTATGGGTTGATCCATATGATATTGCCATTCTTCTAGGTCGAAAATGGCTGGAGATCAACAATCTCATATGGTTCAATACTATTGCTAGTGTTATAGTCTATGCATTGAATGTGTGTTAGATTATGAACATGGAATCAATGCATAGTTGCCTGAAATAATAGTAGACAAGATCAAGATAGCAAATGGGGGACACATGTGGCCTCCCTCCCACCAAAATGAAAGATTTTAAAAAAGCATAGCAACACTGGAAAATAAGAAGGGGAGTAGCCATCAGAAGATGGAAAATTTTGAGAAAATCCTGAAAGGTAGGTAGAAGGTGTTTTCAGATGGACAGAGAAAAACAATATTTGAAGACACATCAGCCTCTGAGCTCAGTCCTTGGTAGTCTTCTCTTTCGATCTATGTGCATTCCCTTGGTGATCTTATGTAGGCCCAAGCTTTAAATACCATCTGTATGATGACTCCAAAATTATATCTCTAGCTTGGACTTCTCCTTAAAACTTTAGATTCATTATGCACAATTGTTAATTGAGCATGTCCACTTAAATGTCTAAGAGGTCTAGATTCACTATGTTTAAAACTAAACTCTCGATCTCTCTTCCCCTATCTACTCCTCCCTCAGCCTTCTCCATCTCACTAAACAGTCACTCCCTTCTTCTAGGTGTGCAGACACACACAACAACAACAACAACAATAAACGGACAAAACCACCACCCCCGAAACAACTTTAACCTGTCCTTTACTCCTTTCTTTCATACTCAGATCCAATCTGTCAGCAAACACTATGGGTTCTACTTTCAAAATCCGCCCAAAGTTGTACTTTCATTTTGGCAGTGTGCTATTTCCATTGTTTTGATGATATACAAACAATTAAACCTCTCTTTGTCACTGGAATTAAATATTTATTTATAAACAGCCAGATAAGAAACTTCACATAATCATGTTTCAGTGTGTAATGGTTTGAGAATACTGGAGAAATGATTGTTATCAAGAAGGTATATTATAGAGTAAAATTTTACAAATTGACTGTTTTTCATGCCAGGTCTTGCACAGTCAGGTTCCTGGGGCTGCTTTGATGAGTTTAACAGAATTGAATTGCCTGTATTATCAGTGGCAGCACAACAAATTTATATTGTTTTGACAGCAAGAAAGAGAGAAAGAAACAGTTCATTTTTTCTGATGGTGATTGTGTTGATTTAAATCCAGAATTTGGAATCTTCTTAACAATGGTGAGAAAAAAGGCTTTACATGCAATTTAATTCGTTTAATTGTTGTAGACGTAAATGAAACAAAGTGTGTTAGTGGGTAAGTGACCGACTATCCAAGAGTCATGAGCTGCTCTCTCTGATTGTATAATTTTTTTTGAGTAGTCAGTAGATAGAAGCCCAGACAGAAGATAAAATAGTAAATTTTTTTTTCCTTTTTTTTTTTTGAGATGGAGTTTCGCTCTGTCACCCAAGCTGGAGTACAGTGGCGAGATCTTGGCTCACTGCAGCCTCCACCTCCAGGGTTCAAGTGATTCTTCTGCCTCAGCCTCCTGAGTAGCTGGGATTACAGGTGTGCGCTACCACACCTGGCTAATTTTTTTGTATTTTTAGTAGACACGGGGTTTTACCATGTTGGTCAGGCAGGTCTCAAACTCCTGAGCTTGTGATCCACCCACCCTGGCCTCCCAAAGTGTTGGAATAACAGGCGTGAGCCACTGCACCCAGCTACATTTTTTTAATTAAAAAAAAAAATTCAAATCCAGATCTACAGAGGTTAATATGCTAATGACAATAATAGCTACTGTTTATTGACCACTTAGTATAATATGTGTAAGGTACAGGCTAAACGTTCTATGTGCTGTATCTGACGGCATAACTCATGTGATTCTGCAGTAACAAACAATCCCTAAATCTTAATTGCTTAAAACCACAAGATGTATCTCTCTGTCATGCCACATGTCCACTGTAGGTTGACTAGGGTGGGGGGTGGGAGGCCAGGGCTGCTTTGTATGTCCTTACTCAGGCACTCGGCCTGACAAGGTACCTACTATCTCAATCATTGCCCTTTGCTGTAGCAAAGGAGAAAGAGAACATGAAGAATTGTGCTCTGACTCTTAGAGTTTCTTTCCAGAAGTGCCACAAGTCCTGAGTCATTGGCTAAAGCAAGTTTCATGACCTAACTTCACGGGGTGGTGGGGTGGGGGAAAACGTGCAGTCCTAGTATGTAACTAGAAAGAGAAAGGACCTGAAATATTCTCTCACATGTACACTGTATCTTATAGCTACGATAGCTCTCTGAAGTGGGTATTATATAGCTGACCTACTTGAGGCTCAGTGAGACTTAAAAACTTCCTAGGTCACCCCAGCCAGTAAGAGAAAGAAGTTATTGTCTCTCTGACATCAAAATCTGACCGCTTTTTCTTTGACACTGAATAAAAGAAAATGACTTAAAATTTCTATAATAATTTAACAAGGTCCTATACCAAATGATTGTAACAAATTCAGTTACTGTGTGATGAAGGATGTGCTTTGAGATTCAGTGTTATAAAGATAGAAAACCAAAGGCATGAATAAACAGGAGTTTTTATGCTTTTATGTGTTACCAGTTTTAAAGCTTTTATATGTTTTCCATAAAGTTAAATCTCGAAGTTGCAAGATAACACAAAGCACTCTGAATTTTTAAATGTCCCCATGGATGGAGATGATAAGTTATAGGAAGCAAAATCAGAAAGAATTCTGATATGCTTTATTATAAGCAAACAGCCAGTAAAACAGCTAGGGGAAATATGAATAATCTGGAAGTGTTGGTTATAACTCAGGAAGTAGGATAAAGAAATGTACTCAGTGTGAAACTATGGTCTAGAATTTAGAAAAAAGCTTAACATGCTCCCTGGATTAAGAGTAATATTGGAAATAGCAATTAGATATTGCATTAAGCTGTAAGTAACTGAAACCTAAAAAACATTGTAGTTTAACATATAAAGATTTATTCTCTTAAGATCCTTTTATGGTTCTACTCTGTATGAATTTCATCGTCAAGATCACCTTTTGACCCAAGAAGCTACAGAAAGCATCTCTCTTGTGTTGCAGCCAATTGACTGAGTCAACTCCCTTCAAACAAATATCAAGGATATTTCAATACAGTGTGTGCCCCTTTGCATCTCTCAGTGTAAAATTTAAGCTGCAAGGCAGGCTGGGAAATGTAGTTTTTAATCTAGGTGTTGATGTACCCAGCTTGCAAGTGGGCTTCTGTGGCTAAGGAAGGATAGGAGGAGTATTGAGAGGTAGTCCCAGTCTTTGTATTTGCAGCCCCTAGGAAGGTACCTGGCCTATTGACAGTGCCCAATAAATGGTCAGGGACTGAAGGTTTTTAACAAACTTGCCTAAAATAACTCATCCTGTTGGCCTTACTTGTCTTTGAAACTCCACCCTTTCCTTTGAGACTTGGATCTGACCTATCTTCAACCTGTTGCTTCTTAGGAAGCCTTCACTTCCTGTCAGCCTCTACTTTTGTCCTTTTCAGTGTTTTTCCCATCATTCCCATCTTTATTTCTCCTCACTTTCATGGGTTTTTGTCAGCCAAAGAGCTCTATAACTGCAAAGAATAATTGAAGAGATGGAATACGAAAAGTGCCCAAGTAAGCTCATCAGTATAAAATCCTGAGTTTTTTTCCCTTCTTTCATTAACATACTTTAGATCATAATCAGGTATTTATTCAGTTTTCTCCTTGATTCTTTCATGTTCTTTTCTATTTTTTAAGCCAGTAGACACACAGATACTTAATTTTTGCCACACAAAATTGTGTGTGACTGTATTAATATAATGAAAATGGAAATATGTAAAAGGGCATTTGAATATTAATAAATAGGTATGGTCCAATACACATTGTTTTGAGAAAACAAGAACATTTTATGAATCTAATATTTTCAATACCATCTTAAAATCTGAATTAGGGGTTTGAAATATATTTGTATTCAGAAATGATTATTGTATCAACAATTAAAAATTAAACATATTTTAACTTTTAGAACCCTGGATATGCTGGGCGCCAGGAACTACCAGAAAACCTAAAAATCCAGTTTAGAACAGTTGCTATGATGGTTCCTGATAGACAGGTATGTACCAGGATTTAAAAGCATAATGTACTTTATGTTCTTTACTTGTCTCTCACTAAAGTTATTGAAAAAAATCTCACTCTATTAATTTTCAGATCATTATGCGAGTTAAACTTGCAAGCTGTGGTTTTCTTGAAAATGTTATCTTGGCTCAAAAATTTTATGTTCTTTACAAACTCTGTGAAGAGCAACTTACTAAACAGGTAACTTTATAGATCTTCTTCCCCACTAGTGATAGAATTTGGTTTTTCGCTTTGTAATTTTCCCTTGATAAATGCTCATCGGTGAGTTAAAATCTCATTGACTCTTTTCTAGAATGTTTTTAGAATTTGACCTATTGGTTGTATATTTTTAAGACCTTTTTATTCTGAAATAATTGTAGATTCACAGGAAGTTGCAAAGGAATGTACAGGGAGGTGTGCACCCTTCACCCTGCCTTGCCCGCTGTTGACATCTTGTAACTACAGCACAGTAACAAAACCAGAAATGGACGCTGAAGCAGTCCACAGAGTTTGTTAAGGTTTCACCAGTTATACATGCACTGGTGTGTGTATGTAGTTGTATGAAATATGTAAGATACGGCTCTGTTCATCACCACAAGGTTCCCACATGCTACATCTTTATAGCCACACCCACCTCTTTCCCAAATCCCTAACCCATTCACCTTTTCTCCATGTCTAGAATTTCATTACAAGAATGTTATGTAAACATAATCACATAGTGTGTAACCTCTTGGTTATGCATTTAAAACCTATTGTTTGTTGCTCAGACTGTATCAGATTATATTATTCTCAAAATATATTTAAGATATGAATACTTGATCATACAGCTTGGATTTTCCCATGGAATGATCATATTTCAGTCAAAGGAAAGTTTAGCTAATAAACCTTTGCAGCTTAGCCACCCCAAAACTATGGCATATAAGTACCAGAATCGACCTACATGCATAGAGTGAGCTGTGAGTCTATGTTTAGTTTTTCAATTAAACCATCTTTTTGTCCTCTTCTCCCATCTTAGGTTCATTATGACTTTGGGTTGAGAAATATTCTATCTGTATTAAGGACTCTTGGATCTCAAAAAAGAGCCAGACCAGAAGATAGTGAATTAAGCACTGTCATGAGAGGACTAAGAGATATGAACCTTTCTAAACTGGTATCTTCTTTGAATTCTCTACTTTTCCAAAAATTTTGATGTGGTTTCTTTCTGTTTAGTGGACAAATGGGGGTAGGCTGATGTTGAGCTATGAGTACTAATAATTACAGGGATAATGGGTGTGCAAAGCTACCACTGTGCTTCCAGAAGAAGGCAAAAGACCCCATGACTCTGTGTGACCAACATGGACTATAAGTACCTCCTTTATCAGCTGTGTGCAGGTGAACCAGGTCATCAGTGGGCCTCAGCTTTGAGATTCAACCTAGTTCTCTGCCAGTATTTACAAAGTGACACAAATTCTTAGCATAAGAATCTGGATTCCCAGGGAACCATGAGAACTTTTTGCTTCCTCTGTATGTGACTAGCTTATCTCAGATATATCTCTCCCAAAACATAAACTCCATTTCTATTTTCCAAAACCACATTGAAAATTTGCTGTGGAGAGCATGCTACTTTCATGCTTGTCACAGTTACAGCCTGGTTGGTTTTTTTTTTTTTTTCTTTGAAACAGAGTCTCACTTTGTCTCCCAGGCTGGAGTGCAGTGGTATAATCTTGGCTCACTGCAACCTCCGCCTTTTAGGCTCAAGCTGTCCTCTTGCCTCAGCTTCCCGAGCAGCTGGGACTACTGGTGTGCACTACCATGGCTGGCTAATTTTTGTACTGTTTTGTAGAGATAGAGTTTTGCCATATCACCCAGGCTGATCTCAAACTCCTGGATGCAAATGATCCACACCCCCATCAGCCTCCCAAAGTGCTGGGATTACAGGCATGAGCCACCATGCCCAGCCCAGCCAGGTTGTTTTTAACTAGCTGATGAACAGGTTCATGTGGCATATAAGGATTTCTGCACGCCAGATATCATGCCCATGCCGTGGGTGTACAAGGTTAAAGAAGAAATGGTTCTTAGGAAGCTACATTCTCATTACAAAAGTAACATCTGTGGAGTTCGTTACTATTACAAAGTCTTTCCAGGTGTATTGTCTTGTTTGAGCCTCACAGCAGCTCTGTGGGATCTGGATGCCTAGTTTGCTTATTGTCATTTTACTTGCTGGGAATGGAGACTGAGAGGTTGTAGGATTCCCCCATAATCACCATCAGCTGAGAAGCTGGGACAAAAATTTGTAAGATTTTCTGATGCCAAATCCACTGATCCTGGCAGTATACCTCACTGCCTGTATGACCAACATGGACTATAGGGACAGTATTTTTGAAATTCCTAGACGAGTATTCAAGAAAGCATCACAGATCTCTGGAGAGTAAAGAGAAGTCATAAGGGGCCAGAGGTTGGGAACAGGGCAATCTATGTATTAAAGACATTGCAAATTAGGGTTGGAGTCAGTGTACTCAAACCTACTGCTTATAAGAAAGGCTCAGAAGACTGCCCTGATGGAGTTTTCCAGCCATTGTTGGATGAAATCATGTAGGGTTATGGGTATTTTCCCAATTTAAATAAAATATTAGTATTTCAATCTCATGGGGTTGGAACTACAAATTATCATTTTTAAGGTTAATGCAAATGCCACTCTGTGAGAAGCAGAGCATTTACGTGATAAAGTAATGAGGTCATACTTTGGAGCAATAGACTGGGGCAAGATTGAGAACACATTGAATGCGAAGGAACTTTGGGTACAATGTGGATTCAGTGGTGATTGTATTAGTCTGTTCTCATGCTGCTAATAAAGACATAATTTATAAAGGAAAAAGATTTATTGGACTCACAGTTCCACATGGTTTGGGAGGCCTAACAATCATGCCAGAAGGCAAATGAGGAGCAAAGTCACATCTTACATGGTGGCAGGCAAGAGAACATATGCGGGGTAACTCCCCTTTATAAAACCATCAGATCTTGTGAGACTTATTCACTGTCATGAGAAGAGCCGGAAGACCCACCCACATGATTCAATTAAGCCTCACTGGGTCCCTCCCATGACAGGTGGGAGTTATGAGAGCTACAATTCAAGATGAGATTTGGGTGGGCACACAGCCAAACCATATCAGTGATATTCCAGAGAAAGTACTAGAGAATACAAGCCTAATTAGGAGAGTAGTAAATGGTTCTCTGGGCATGAAGTGATAAGTGCTATGCACATTTCAGCTAGTTGATAAACATGTATTGACTGAATGAGTAAATTTATTTTAAACTATGCCACCTTAGGTTGATGAAGATGAACCCCTGTTCCTCAGCTTAATCAATGACCTGTTTCCAGGACTGCAACTGGATAGCAGTACTTATGAGGAACTGCAAGCCGCAGTAGCTAACCAAGTTCAGATAGAAGGTTTGATTAACCATCCACCCTGGAACCTGAAACTCGTGCAGGTAAAGACATTTTAATCTATTATCAGTATAATGACAAGTATGTGTTAAATATTTCTATCTGAAGAGAAGAACTAATGGTTAGTCTTACTTGATGTAAATGTTAAATTAAAACACCACATATACATCATTGCAAAAAAAAAATACTCGGGGATGTGGTGGTCCTAGGAAGATAATATGGATTTACCCTGCCTTGCCAGTAATCAAGCAGTAATTTACTACAGTTGTTACTTACACTTGGTGACAATGTTGGGATGAAAGGTTATAAAAACTCTGGGGGAATGGAACAACTCAGCTGGCTTCTTGTGCCAATCTGGCAGTATTGACCACAGCTGGTGCCTCAGTGGGGCACAGAGCCTGAGGAATCCGGGAGTGCTACTTTGCTCCTCATTTAGGTGGACATGTTATATCCTTCACCTACACTAAAACCTGAACCTTTTGACTGTGTACGTTGGTGTCTTTCTGTTCATCACATTTCATCCTTGTGACAATCATCCAACCACTTGATTGGATTACCAGGAGAATCAAGAACTTGTAGCAGAGACACAGGATTAAATCTCTATGAGCTTGATGCTTTGGGAGTATTTTCCAGGGCGTTTGGAAAATTAAGGAGCTGAAATTGTGGACATTGTTAAAAACTGCATATGAAATATTAATCTAACAATTCTTACTTTAACTTGCTGTTCTTGTCAGATTATAAGATGTGTGCATACCTGAGACACATCCAAATCTTACAAAGAAATATGTGCTGGGGGAAGTCTTTTTCATCATTCATGTACTAGGAACTATTTTAAGTGTTTAAAAAATTTCTGGGAAACATGATTTTATATGTGATATGCATACAGTATACTGAGTTCTAAAATTCTTGCCATCTCAATGGGTGGTGACTAGAATTTTGGGTTCTTTGTTGATGTCAATAACATTGCTCTTGAACACGTCAGGAACGGTGCCTCTGTTAGTTTTAAACTCTAGTTTGCAATAGTAATGCATTTCTATTCAAAATGTTAGGAGAATAACTCATTCTACCTCTGATCAGCTGTCAGACCTTCCACTTCTTATTTTTTATCAAGAAAACTACAGACAAGATGTTATAACAGCAGCTGTCCCTGCTCTTAGAATGTCTCCTTGAATCTCTTTTACCATTTCCACATGCCCCTGCCCAGTTTCTGTGTGCTTTTGCTTCTCACAGTAAAAGGAGGACTGGAGCCACTTTGTTGGCAGGCACAAAGAGTAGGGGCTGCAAGGGAGTTTATTTCACACCCACCCCAAATCAGCCTCTTTAATAGTTAGTTGATGGGTGATGGAGTAGGAAAGTCAAGCTCACCTTGTTCCAGGTGGAGCAATCTTTGAGGAGTAAGTTATATTCCAGTCTCCCGCGGGATCAGGCTCAGGTCTGCCCTCTACAGGGCTTTGTTCTCAATCACACCTTCTTCCCACTCCTGTCCTGCTTTCCTCTTCTCTTATTGGTTTCTCCTGGGAGCACGCCCTGAATAAATCACGTGCACGGGAATCCTCATTCAAGATGTTCTTCTGGGGAATTAGGAGGCCCCTGTGAAACTGGGATCTTCACTGTGATGCTCTGCGTTGCGGCTTTCCATCACTAAGGGGCGATATCATCACATTGGATGCCGAGAAAGTTTGCCCATGGAAAAACTGCTGATTATAGACCAGCATACCAAAATCTCAGGAATTCATCATCACGCAAGAAACAAAAACTAGACCCTGAGTTAATTATTTCCAAAATGTAATTCATTTTGGAATGAATTACTTTGGAATGAATTACAAAATGTCATTACTTTATCACTTATATCATTTTATAACGTGGTGCTAATTTGCTATGCATGTCTAGTAAAGCAAAGAACACTTTTTACAACTTAAAAATAGTGAACTAGTTACTTTAATGAAGAGCTTATTTAAAGCCTTTAAACTTCAGGTAACTGCTATGAATATCAGCAACAGACTCATAATTTACATTTGTTAATTTACTGGTTAATTGTGTAGTTATATGAGACGTCTCTGGTACGGCATGGCTTGATGACTCTGGGGCCCAGTGGTTCTGGAAAGACAACTGTAATAACGATTCTAATGAAGGCGCAAACGGAATGCGGAAGGCCTCATAGAGAAATGCGAATGAATCCAAAAGCCATTACTGCGCCTCAGATGTTTGGCAGACTGGACACGGCTACCAATGACTGGACAGATGGGATTTTTTCTACTCTGTGGAGAAAAACACTAAAAGCTAAAAAAGGTGTGCATAAACCCTCCTTTGTGATCTTTTTTTCCCTGCCAGCTTATGAAGACAACATTTGTTGATTGTTCCATTTTAATTATTTGCAGATGAAAAGTGATTTTCTGTTTCAATTATTTGCAGGTGAAAACATTTTCCTCATTTTAGATGGTCCTGTGGATGCCATCTGGATCGAGAACTTAAATTCCGTGTTGGATGATAATAAAACTCTGACGTTAGCTAATGGAGATCGAATTCCCATGGCTCCTAGCTGTAAGCTTCTGTTTGAAGTCCACAATATTGAGAACGCCTCTCCTGCCACAGTTTCTAGGATGGGCATGGTCTATATCAGCAGCTCTGCTCTCAGCTGGAGACCCATATTGCAGGTGAGGCAGAGAGATGGGTAGAAGAACCTTCAGGGTCTCTCCATGTTTCACTTTCTTAATAAACAGAGATTCTGTTTCTTTGCTGCAGGCATGGTTGAAGAAACGCACTGCACAGGAAACTGCTGTATTCCACACACTGTATGAGAAAGCCTTTGAAGATACATATACATACATGAAACTAAGTCTCAATCCCAAAATGCAGCTCTTGGAGTGCAACTATATTGTGCAAGTAAGATTTTTTTTTTTACTAAATTTTGATTTTTTTTTCACTCAGTTGCAGTTTATAGCTATCTGAAATAGAAAGTTCATATAGTCCCTAAGAATCATCTGATAATGTGGCTGTTAAATCTCTGAGAATTTTGATTCCTATTAAAGATCTTCTTAATGATCTTACTGTTTTCTCTATTATTTTCACTTCCCAGAGGGATGTTGTCAGAGGAAGGGGAATGAACTATCTTTCCCACTGTCAGGTTTAGTGACCTGTCCCAGAGGGTGTGTCTAATAATGACAGTCAATAAAAATAATTAATTAAAATTTTAAATAAATAAAAACAACACACACACACACACACACACACTGGAATACTGGTTTAAAGTAAATTTTAAAATACACACACACACACACACACACACACACACACACACACACACACACACTGGAATACTGGTTCCATCTCAACAGTAGAAAATGATTTCATTGGCTGGGCATGGTGGCTCACAACTCTAATCCCAGCACTTTGGGAGGCCAGGATGGGTGGATTGATTGAGCTCAGGAGTTCAAGATCAGCTATGGGCAATGTGGAGAACGCTTGTTCTACAAAAGTCAGCCAGGTGTGGTGGTGAGAGCCTGTACTCCCAGCTACTCGGGAGGCTGAGATGGGAGGATCACTTTAACCTGGAAGGTCAAGTTTGCGATGAGCCAAGATAATACCACTGCATCCCAGCAGGGGTGACAGAGTGAGACCCTGTCTTAAAAAATAAAATAAAAATAAAATAAAATAAAATTAAAGTTGGTAGCTCCATGGAAAAGAACAGAAAGGCCTGTTGCAATCAAGAAAACTTGGAAAGCAATCTTGGCTTTGCATATTTAGCATGTAACAGATAAGAAAAATCTTAACATACAAATTATCTGACAAGTAATTTGTAGCATTATTTTTCCCTTCCTTCCTTTTTCCTTCCTTCTTTCCTCTCTTTCTCCCTTCCCTCCTCTTTTCTTTCTCTTTCTTTCTCTCTTTCCCTCCCTCCCTTCCTTTCTCCCTTCCTTCCTCCCTTCCCTTCCTCTCTTTATTTTCTTCCCCTCCCTTCTCTTTCTTCTCCTCCCTCCTTTTTCCTTTCTCTCCCTCTTTCTCTTTTTACTTTCCTTTCTTCCTTCTTTTTCTTTCCTCTGCTTCCTTCCTGCCTCCCTCCCTCCCTCCCTGTCTCCCCTCTTTCTTTCTTTCTCTCTCTCTCCTTTTCTTTCTTTCTCTCTTTTCTTTTGACAAGGTCTTGCTCTGTTGCCCAGGCTGGAGTGCAGTGGTGCAATCAATCATAACACACTGCAACCTTGAAGTCCTGGGCTCAAGCTATCCTCCTGCCTCAGCCTTTGGAGTTGCTGGGGCTACAGGCACACACTGTCATACTCAGCTAATTTTTGCATTTTTTTTGTAGAGACAGGGTCTCCCTATGTTGCCCAGGTTGGTCTAGGCTCCTGGACTCAGGCCGTCCTTCTGCCTCAGCCTCCCAAAGTGCTAGGATTGTAGGAATGAGCCACCATGCCCAGCCAGCATTCTCTTTTTCCTATTCAGTTTTCCCTGTTAGTCTTTGCATTAAAATAGAACTAATCATAGTTCTTCAAGGGCTCTCCTAATCTATAGGTGATCTCTCCTTAAACATTCTAGAGCTTTGATTCTCAGTTAAGGGATGTCAGTCATTTGTGGATAGGTTAGAAACAATATATAAGGCCAAAATCAGTGAATTATGTAGTAATGACTTTAAAATGCATAAGAGAATATTTTATTTCAAAATTTTGTTTCCAAAGACCGAGTATGTCTTACTGTAGTTTTCTTTCTGATGCTATAGGGCATTGACACACTTTTCTTTAAGGGCCAGATAGTATTAATAAATATTTTAGGCTTTGTATAACTCTTTGTCTCAGGCACTCAGCTTTGCTGTTGTAGCACAAAAGCAGCTAGAGACAATGCACAGGTGAATGAGTGTGACTGTGCATCAATAAAACTTTATTTACCAAACATTTTGAATGCGTGTGACTGTGCTCCAATAAAACTTCATTTGCCAAACATTTTGCTAAGTCCTGCAAGATGTTACAAAGAAATGGAATCTTTGATCTTGAAAATTTGGATAACCAGACTTTAGAAGAACCAGTAGCTACCTTAGCTGCTAACATCTAGTCTAGGCCTTTTGCTTTCCCAGTAGGAAGCTGAGACTCAGGTCAGTGGCATGAGCTGGGGGTAGAAACCACACTAGCAGATTTCCAGTTCACCCTCCTTTCTGCTAGACCATGCTGCCTGTCTAAAGCAGAATAGCCTTTCTCTTATGTGCTGTTGGCTGTAGGACAGTGATCAAGCAATAGCTTGAGACATATCTGTTTTCTTCTGTCTTCCTTCCTCCTTTTAAATTTAATTATTATTTATAATTTTTTATTTTCAAAATTTTAATTTAAAAATTTATTTTGCTTAAAACATTTTCAGTCTCTCAATCTTCTGGAAGGATTAATTCCCTCTAAAGAAGAAGGTGGTGTTTCCTGTGTCGAGCATCTTCATAAATTATTTGTGTTTGGCCTGATGTGGAGTTTAGGAGCCCTTCTGGAACTGGAAAGCAGAGAAAAGCTGGAAGCCTTCTTACGGCAGCATGAAAGCAAGTTGGACTTACCAGAAATACCTAAAGGCTCAAATCAAACCATATATGAGTTTTATGTTACTGATTATGGTAAGCCCACTGAATTATACCTTAAATGAAATGAATTTTTTTTTCAAATGAGAAAAATATAAGCTTTCATAAACTGTTCTGTGAGGGGATATTAAAACAATTGAGAAAAAGGCTTGCATTTGAAAGAGAGTGGAATTTTGCCTGTTAGTTGTGCCAGAAACTGATATAGAGACTCTTGACTTCTCCTTTTGGAGTGGCCTCAGTAAAATCTGACATAAATAAGCTAGTCATACCTTGTACATCATCTACTTTCTAACATTGGAAGAGGAAAGGTAGCAGCATGGAGAACACAGATTCTTCATGATCCAAAGCATGTTAATATACAGAACAGATCAGCCCCACCTTTCCCTGTTGGAAATGCTGGAATGAGTAGATATGAATGTGGCAGATTCGTCAAGGTCCAGTGCTGTCACCTTAGCCGCCCCCCCAGCCTTCCACGCATGGCCGGGCCCAGCTCACTGCTCCTTAAAAGCAATGCCCTTGAATTTGGTGCTTTCATCCAGAGCCCAGGCCCCAATTAGAATAAGTTCCAAAGAGGAAAAAATATGTTTCCTAAAAACTATAATTACCTCTGGTTCTTCCTAAAAGCTCAAAAACAGTAATGGTCGGTTGTTTGTTTTAATGAATAAACTGAAGGATATATAGAGCAGGAGAGTAGACAGCAATAACAAAATTCTGAAAGCAAGAAAGCAGAAAGGTAAGTGGCAGTCGATTTAACACACTGGCAGTGGGAAGAGTTGAGAAGCAACTGAGAAGTGCACATCACAGGACCTTCAAAGGGCTCAGGAAGTGGAAACTGGGGCGAAGGTTGAACTAAAAACCACAGGGCTGGTTGTAAGTCTGTTTAAGAAAAAGACCCCCTGGGCCACTTTCCAAAGCTCTGCTGCCAGACAATTGGCCTTCCCTACACTAGCAAGACTGAAGAGTTACTGTTTGAATAGTGTAAAATAGAGGGTTTCCTAGACTTGGGGGACACCAAGCACATTTAAGGGTGGGAGAATCATGCTGAAACTGGGGATTAAGTGGAAATTTGTGTGTGAAAGGGACTGAAATAAATAAACTTTTTCAGCAGGCCATCTTTAACCAGAATGGCCAATAATTCTATTATATGTGTTAGATGCTACTAAAGGTTTGAGATGGCAAATGGGAACTCTAACTCAAAATGCAAACTAACAATTAAAGAAATCTTTAAATTTAGGTATGCACTCCCCTAGAATCCAGAGCCAAGCTCTCCGCAGAGCTGCCTTCTGAGCAGCCCAGAGTTGTATCCTGTTTGAAGGCCCAGATTGCCTCCCTCTGAGCACCTTGTCCTTATTTAGAGCCCAGGCCCCAAGTTACAGAGAGTGAAATCTATCAACAGCAATTTTCCAAACATGGTTGGAAAATTGGTTAGGGGATTGAGATGGCAGCTAATAAGGATGCCAATAAGATAATTACCTTTCTCTGTGCCATCAAAAATATACATTGCTACATTTCTTAAAGAGCAGTCCACTGATGTTTGTGGCATTTTCTTCCAAGTAGCTAGAACTGGTTCTATAAGTTTAGACAATGGTGTTTTCTTATATTTAATGGCGGTGTTAACAAAAGGTTGACAATAATCTAGACTCATATTCCTTCTTCAGGATGGTCCTGTAATGTTTTGTTGACTAAAATATTGAGGGGTTGTAGGCATTCAATCTTGCCACTCTAAATAACTACTTCTGATGAAATTCATTTGCCTGAGCATTTGTGGCCATGAAATGAACTAAGATATTACATACTTAGTGGTTATTTAAGGCTCTAACGTGTCCACTCCAGATGACTTCTAGCCAATGCTTTCTTAGCTCATTCTTCATCCATCCTTTTTATTTTTTCATGGACGTTAACATCTTTGGAGAAGATGTTATTCTAGATTTAAAATTAAATAAGGAGACTTATACTTCCAGACAAGATGGCATAATAGGGACTGGGTTTAACCTCTTATATTAGAATGATAGAAAACCGGACAGAATGTGTAAAACATTTTTTTTCACACATTGGACAAGAGGCAGCACAGGACTGAAATCTTGGAGGGAAGTGTAACAAGATGATTGCACTAGTTTACTGCATGGATGCAGTTTGAAGCAGCAGCTCAGGGAGGGGAAGAAGATCAAACAGAACTGGCTGTCTCACCAAAATGTGGAGGCAGAGGTTGATATGAGGCCAAGATGACTGGAATTTTCAGGGCAGAGCACCAGAGAGAGGAGGAATCTGCATAGAGAGGAAGCGTCAGAGAACAACAGAAATGGATAGACAAATCCACAATTATAGTAAAGGTATCAATATTCTGAATAACTGATAGAACAAATAGACAATGTTAGTAGTATATGCAAGATTTTAACAACACTATCAATACCCCTAATTCAAAATTATAGAATGCTGCAGCCCAAAATAGCAGAATATGCATTCTTTTCAAGTACACATTAAACAGTTACCAAGATATTCTGGGTCATATAATAATTTTCAATAGGGAGACTTTACAGCACTTTATGTCTGTATTAGAAAAGAAGAAAGGTCTCAAAACAATGATTTCAACTTCTTCCTTAATAAGTTAGAAAAAAAAGAGCAAATTAAACCCAAGTAAGCAGAAGAAAGAACAATGATCAAAGCAGAAATCAATGAAACAGAAAATAGAACAGCAACAGAAAAAAATCAATGAAACCAAAAGATGGATCTGAAAAGATCAGTCAAATAAATCTCTTATTAGAGACATCAGAACAAAGAGAAGACATACATTACCATAGTCTAGGATGAAAGAGAGAACATCACTACAGACCCCACGAACATTAAACATGAAGTGAGTATTAGAAACAACTTTACAAAAACACATTTGACAATGTAGATGAAATGGACACATTCCTTGAACAATGTAAACTACCAAACATTATCAAGAAGAGCTAGATATTGTGCAGCATGGCGAATAAAGTTAATAACAATGTGTTGTACATTTTAAAATTGCCAAGAGAGTAAATTTCAAATATTTTCAACACAAAAAATGACAAGCATTTGAGGTGATCGATATGTTGATTTGCTTGTAATAATTCCACATTGTATCCATAAACCATAACATTATTTTGTTCCTCTTAAATATATACAATTATAATTTTTCAATTTACAATAAAATTAAAAAAGAAGAAATATATACACTAAATAGCCCTATATCTACTAAAGAAATTGAATTTGTAGTTAAAAACCTTCCCACAAAGAAAAACTCCAGGCTCAGATGATTTTATTGGTGAATTCTACCAAATATTTAAGGAAGAAATAATACCAACTGTGCACAAACTCTTCCAAAAGATATAAAACATACAATAGGAAGAAACACTTCCCAACCGATTGCATAAGGACAGTGTTACCCTGATACTAAAACCAGAGAAAGACATTCCAAGAAAAAAAAAAAAACATAGACAAATATTCCTCAGAAACATTGACACAAATTTTTAAATAAAATTATAACAAATCTAGTAGTATACAAAAAGGCTAACATATGAAGTCCAACCGTGGCTTTTATTCTAGAAATGGAAGATCAACATTCAAAAACTGATCAATTTAATCTTCTATATTAGACTAAAAACTAAACAAGCCATAAACAGTCATTTTAATGGATGAAGAAAAGCATTTGGCAAAATTTAACTCTCTTTTGTGATAAAATAGCAACTTTATTATTGGGACAAAGGACATCTACAAAAAACCTAAGGCTAATGTTATATGTAATGGTAAACCACTGGATACATGCTTCCCAAGATCAGGAACAAAACAAAGTTGTCTCTCTCACCGCTATTATACTTCATTTCTATTCAACACTTACTAGAAATTCAACAGTGCAATGGGGGGAAAAATTAAATGTCTATAGATTAGAAAAGAACAAGTAAAGTTCTCTTTATTTGCAGATGACTTGACCATCTGTGGAATCTTCAAAAGTTATTAGAACCACTAAAGGAATTTAGAAGGTCACCGGACAAAAGGGCCATATAGTATGATAAGTTGTATTTCTGTATGCTCACAACAAACAATTGAAAATTGAAGTTTAAAAACATCAGTTAAAATGGAATCCAAGGCTAGGCACGGTGGCTTATACCTATAATCCCAGAACTTTGGGATGCCAAGGGGGGCGGCTCACCTGAGGTCAGGAGTTTAAGACCAACCTGGCCAACATAGTGAAACTCCATCTCTACTAAAAAAAAATATTAAAAAATTAGCTAGGCATTGTGCGTGCCTGTAATCCCAGCTACTCAGGAGGCTGAGGCACGAGAATTGCTTGAACCCAGGAGGTGGAGGTTGCAGTGAGCTGAGAGTGTGCCACTGCACTCCAGCCTGGGAGGCAGAGTGAGACTCTGTCTTAAAAACAAATAAAAATAGAATCTAAAAGAGAATACTTAGGAATAAATTTAATAAAATATGTATAAGATCCATACACTAAAACTGTAAAACTACACTGAGAGAAATTAAAGAAGGCCTAAATAAGGGGACAGATCTTATTTAAACATTATTTAAAGATTATTTTGCTGTTTTAAATAGCAAAATCTAGCCAGTGCAATGGGGGGAATATCTTTTTTTCTTTTTAAAAGTCACTCTTAAGAAAATGAAAAGTCCAACCACAGACTGTAAAGAACTATTTGAAACATATATATCTGATAAAAAAAGTTATCCAGAATCTGTTAAGAACTCTTATAATCCAATAACTATCAATAGGCAACCAATCTAAATTTTAAAATGGATGGGAAATTTCAAATGATACTTCACTAAATAAGATACGTAAAAGGTGAAGAAAACATGTGAAAGATATTCAACATCATTGGCCATCAGCCATAATGGAGGCCTGATGCAGTGACTCACTCCTGTAATCCCAGCACTTTGGAAGGCCAAGGTGGACAGATCACTTGAAGTCAGCAGTTTGACACCAGTCTGGTCAACATGGTGAAATCTTGTCTCTGCTAAAAATACAAAAACTAGCCAGGCTTGCTGGCGGGTGCCTGTAATCCCATCTACTCAGGAAGTTGAGGCAGGAAAATCACTTGAACCTGGAGGCAGAGACTGCAGTGAGCTGAGATGGCACCACTACACTCCAGCCTGGGCCACAGAGCCAGGCCTTGTGTCAAAAAAAACAAAAACAAAAACAAAAAATCCCCACAGTGGGATATCATCACACAGCCACTGGAATGTCTACAGTTAAAAAGGTTAATGATGCCAAATGTTGGTGAGGTAATAGAGCATCCAGAGCTTTCATATGCTACAAAATGGCACAGTCACTTTGGAAAAGAGTTTGGCAGAGTTTTAGAAGTTAAACATGCTTATTTTTGCTTACTTTATCAAGAAAACATGAAATTGGGGTTATTACTCCAATGATGAATATTTGGTTTGCCAATATCAAATGTGTGCTCTCCTTCCATGCATTGTGTACACAGTAACTTTTTGGTATAATTCTGAATCATTATATAATATTTTTGAAGACATTTAAAATAGAGGCTAAACTTATTAATGAAAGCAATTCAATCTGAATGACAGTGGTAGGAATAACACTAATACAATTTGTCTAGCAACAGCGATGGTATGGTATTGTAGATTGTAAGGAACATCCAGAGATGCTAAAATGTAAATAAATTTTTGAAATCAATTTCTTATGGCAAATATTCTATATCTATCTAGTAAATGGTTGACTCTTTTTTTGGTCTTTCCCATCTTTTCAGTTGATGTGGCTTTTCTGCTAGGTATCCATGACATTATTGGTTTTACTACCAGATGATTTTAATTCAATTTCAGGCTAGATTTCTCTAGATGGTTGACTTAGCAATTTAAAAGTCAACTTTACAAAATATAACAGATGCTGGGGAGGTTGTAGAGAAAAAGGAATGCTTCTACACTGCTAGTGTGAGTGTAAATTAGTTCAGCCATTGTGGAAAGCAGTTTGGTGATTAAACCAGACCTACCATCTGACCCACCAATCTCATTCTTGGATATATACCCAAAGGAACCTAAATTATTCTTTGCAGCACTATTCACAATGGAAAAGACATTGGAATTAACTTAAATGCCCATCAATGGTAGACTGGATAAAGAAAATGTTATATACATAATCATGGAACACTATGCAGCCATAAAAATTATGGGATTATGTCCTTTGAAGAAATATGGGTGGAGCTGGAAGCCATTATCCTAAGCAGACTAACTCAGGAATAGAAAATCAAATACTGCATATCTTCACTCACAAGTGGGAGCTAAATATGAAGTACACAGGGGATGCAAAGAAGAAACAACACTGGGGCCTACTTGAGGGTTGCGGGGTGGGAGGAGGGTGAGGATCAAAACACTACCTATTGGATACTATGCTTATTACCTGGTGATGAAATCATCTGTACACCGAACCCCTGTGACAAGCAATTTACCTATGTAACAAACCTGCATGTGCATCACTGAACCTAAAAGTTTTTTTTAAAAAGCTAACTTTATAAAAAAGGGGAAAAAAATTATCAAATGCCATAGGGAAAAAAAATTATCAAATGCCATAGACATAAGATAAGCAGATATGTTAACATGTTTTAGGAAAAACATTTTAAATGTTTATATGATTCTATTGATTGTTTATAGAACTTAATATTTTTGTATTATGAGATAACTTTTGCAGAAGATAGTTCTATTAAGATGAAATTTTACTAATTCTATAGGTGATTGGGAGCACTGGAATAAGAAACTTCAGCCGTATTATTATCCAACTGACAGTGTTCCAGAATATGCATCAATTTTGGTTCCAAATGTTGATAATGTTAGAACAAATTTTTTGATAGACACCATTGCAAAACAACATAAAGTAAGTTTAATAGATAGTTGCTTAAATGATCACAAACCACATAAGAAACACAACCCTTTCACACACTACAGATAGAAAAATCAAATTTCAACAAAAGGGCCTGTAGGTAGTGTCATCTGAGGGAAACACCAAGGAGACACTCCAACTCAATAGCCTCTGAACTGCTGACTCCAAGTTGCTAAGGAAAGTGGGTGTCTGCTTACAAAGTCTCTTTCATATCCGGAATATGCAACCATATTTTCTTCCAGCACTTTTATTGTACATGTTTTACACTTAAATCTGTAATACAACTCGGACTTATTTTGATGTAGATGTAATTCTAAAAAGTTATTAAAAATTAGTTGTCTTAATTTATAGAAGACTACCGTAGAATCATAAGATACTTGAAACTAAACATGTAACATATTTCAACATGATTATCCTATGATTGCAGGCTGTTTTGCTCATAGGAGAGCAGGGAACTGCAAAAACTGTCATGGTTAAGGCCTATTTGAAAAAATATGATCCTGAAATACAGCTATCTAAAAGTTTAAACTTTTCATCTGCCACAGAACCAATCATGTTTCAGGTAAAATCCATCCTTTGCTGTAATATTATAAACATAATACATTTTAAATTAGTGGTTACAATAAAATGTGTACACATATAAAATGTAACAATATTATATATTCAAAAGAAATTATGCTGCACTTGGTATTCAGCTATTTAGCTTTCCTAAGGCTAAGGTTGAAGCCAAATCCAAACAGCATAGTTTGGCCTAATATTGAGACTGGAGCTGAACTTTGGAGCATATGTATTGTAATGTGAATGAAGGATAACACTCCAATCCCTTATTTTTTAAAAATTTAGCAACTTATATTTTAATAATTATATGTATACTTATTAAATGCATAAGTAAATTATATTCTACTTTGACAAGAATGCTCAATATTTTTAGAAATATGGATTAAAATCCAACACGTAAGATAAACCATTTCCTTCTCTCTAGAGAACAATTGAAAGCTATGTGGATAAGCGAATGGGAAGCACATATGGGCCACCAGGAGGGAGAAAAATGACTGTATTTATTGATGATATTAATATGCCTGTGATTAATGAGTGGGGAGATCAGGTATGACTGAAATATCTTATATAGATGATCCTGAATTAGTATTTTTATGTGTGTGTGTATATATATATATATATATATATATATCAAATGTTAATAACTTGGTTGAAAATGTCATATTTTTAAGTCTACTGTCAACCCTCAGTCTTTTTTTGACTTTTCTTTTATAGCTGACTTTTTCCCTTCTTGAAATCTCTACATGCTTTTTTTTTTTTTTTTTTTGAGACAGAGTCTTGCTCTGTTGCCCAGGCTCAAGTGCAGTTGCATGATCTCATCTCACTGCAACCTCTGCCTCCCGGGCTCAAGCAATTCTCCCTGCTTCAGCCTTCCGAGTAACTGGGATCACAGGCGGCCACCACCACACCCAGCTAATTTTTGTATTTTTAGTAGAGACAGGGTTTCATCATGTTGGCCAGGCTGGTCTTGAACTACTGACCTCAGGTGATCCTCCCGCCTGGGCCTCCCAAAGTGCTGGGATTTCAGGCGTGAGTCACCATGCTCAGCTCCTACATGGTTTTCTGCAACAAATGCCTCCTGTCTCTTTGGCTACTTGACTTCAGTATCTTTTCTTAGCTCCTCTCTTCTGCCTTTCCCCAGGGTTTTATCATTGCTCTAACCTCTTCCTCTGCATAATCTCTGAGGAGCACCTGATGTTCAAAAAAACAAAAACAAAAAATGAAAACCAAACAACTATTTATTTATTTAACTGTACCACACACCATGGTCCTAGTTGTGATCATGTATCAACCTAGGTCACTCCCCATTAGAAGTCCTCACCGATGTTGCCAGAAGTCTGCATGCTCCTGGTGGAATCCCTAATACCTCCCTCCCCACCGACCTACACTGCCTCATTGACACCATCTACTTTAGTTCTGCCAGGATGGGTCCCATTCCGCTCTTTATCCCTGTTCACCTCAGACACCGTAGAAGCTTAGTACTCATCCTGAAGCAAAAAACCAAACAGTTCTGTACGGCCTTTGCTCCAAGGCAGATAGACCTCAGCAGTTCCTGGAAGGTAAGGAGGGTGGAGGCATGTTTAGATCAGGTTCAGGCTTATCTTCTGTAAGCTGAAGTGCTCCTGAATTCCAAACTCACGTATCCAACTAGGGATGTCTTGTTGGATCGCAAACTCAACACCTCCAACACCTGCTCCTCCAACAGTCCTCTCTCAGCAAATAACACCTCCACATTCACTCTGTGGGAAAATCATATTGACTCTATCTTCACACTGTATCTAAAATTTGACCACTGCTCATCACCTCCATTGCTACCAGCTGTGCCAGCAACCACCAGCTCTCTTCTTGATCATTACAAATGCCTCCTCACTGCCTCCTGTTGCCCTTACCCCTCTCAGCTTGTTCTCACATCATCAACCAATTAAAACAAGAGTCAGATCACCACACACTCTTCTGCTCAACATCCTGCAAAGAGCCTTGTAAAATATAAATACCAAAATCCTTATCATGACCCAAGACCCTACACATTTTGACCGCATCTCCCTCTTCCCATGACTCTTTGCTTATACCACATTTACTGATCTTTGTATACGCTGGATATGGTGTTCGCTAAGCACCTCTGCATTTGCGGTTCCTCTGCCTAGAATTCTCTTCTCCTAGGTATTGAACTGGCCTGTTTTCTCACCTTCTTCAGGTCTTGGCTTATATGTCATGTCCGGTGAAGCCTCCCCTGCTCTCCTTGAGTCACATCCTTGAGCACCTCCTATATTCTACTAAGGTCTGAGAGTATACCATTTTAATTACATATCAACATGCATCTCTACATCTTGTCTGTCACCATTAGAATGTGTGCTTAATGAAGACAGAAAATTTTGTCTGTGGTACAATGAGAGGCTGGCGCACAGTAGTCATTCATGAAATGTTGGTTGAATGAAAGATTGTTACATTTGAGGTGCTTGTGTGATATTCACTATGAGACGCTCAATAGAGACTTGAATATACAGGTGTAGAGCTTAGAAGGGAATCTGAAGCTAGAGTTACAGATTTGAGATTCTTTAGAATGTAGGGTTGAGATGGCATTCCCTGGAATAATGAGAAGAGGAAAGAGCCCAGGATGGAACCCTGGAGAACAGTTACATGTGAGGGATGGGTGGATGAAGAGTGGCTTAGGAAGTGATCCTGGAGTCCTGAGATGGGCCTGGAAAGAAACAAGTCTCTGAAAACAAGAGAGGAATCATTTTCAAGGAGGGGGGTTGGCAGTGTTGGAGGCTGCAGAGAAGATAAGATGAGAACATAGAACCAAAAACCAAAGAGTCAGTAATATGATATTGAAAGCTCAGGACTGAAACCATGCTACATTCTGATCTAAAGGTTTTTAAGTGTTGAATTTTGAGTATGAAAGATGTATGCAGCAAAACTTGCTGTAACTTGGACTACTAATGTAATTTAACCAAATATAACTCACATATCTAAATTTATTTGGAAATTAGTTTGATCAGTGTGGTGAAGGGCACCTTGGACTTGAACCATGCATGTTTAACTTACAATCTAGAGTTCATGGGTGGCATCATATAAGTCAAATTACCTTGAAGGTGATCATCGACATTCAACACTTCATTGATAAGAGTTGAATGTTTTCTTCTAATCTCATTTGTACCGTTTTATTGAAGTTATGGAGGAATATGATAGTGATATGTTACAAAAATATTGCTGTGTGAAATTTCAGATAACTAATGAGATTGTGCGACAGATGATGGAAATGGAAGGAATGTACAGCTTGGACAAGCCTGGAGACTTCACTACTATTGTTGATGTGCAGCTCATAGCAGCAATGATCCACCCTGGAGGTGGTCGAAATGATATTCCACAACGTTTAAAAAGACAATTTACTGTGTTTAATTGTACATTGCCTTCAAATGCTTCAATAGACAAAATTTTTGGTATGAATATTCTTAGTGTTTATTTTATTGCATTACGTAATGGACATAAACCACACAGAACTTCATTTAAGAGACAAAAAGGCTCTGTCTAAAGTGGGTTAGGTATGTGAAATGGAGAGCTAAATACCAGGAAAAGAGGGACTAAATACTAAGACAACCCATTTTTATAGCCTATTCTAAGACTCAGAGATATTTAGAAATAGGCTTGTTGAAAGTTAGCATTAGACGTAAGGAACCTTTGTGTTTTGATTTTCAGGATATGGTTAATCAGAGAAATTTGGGCTAATGAATGACAGCACAAAGATCACAGATTAATGCTATGTTATACAAAGTGAAATGTAGCACATCAATATGTTAATGAAAATTAGATTCTTGACATCAAATGTGATATCAAATCACATAAATTGTACCATCACAACTTATGTATAGACCAGTCCACTCCTATAATCTTAGCACTTTGGAAGACCAAGGTGGGAGGATTTCTGGAGATCAGGAGTTCAAGACCAGCCTGGAACATAGAGAGACTTGATTTCTACAGAAAGTTTAAAAGATTAGCTGGGCGTGGTGGCACACATCTGTAGTCCTAGCTACATGGGAGGCTGAGGCCAGAGGATTGCTTGAGTCTAGGAGGTCGAGGCTGCAGTGAGCTATGATCACATCGCTATATTCGAGCCTGGGTAACAGAGTAAGATCCTGTCTAAAAAACCAAGAAACAAACCCCCAAGCCCCCCAAAACCTCTTACATACATACATGAGAAGCAGACCCATGCATATAAGAACATTAATTATTTGATACAGCAAGTACTGTAGTCAGAAGGGAAAGGGCAGTCTTTTAATAAGTAGTTCTGGGATACTTAGTAATTCTTATAGGGAAATGATTGAATTTAGACAGCTACCTCATGCCAAGAACAGGATCAGCTACAGATGAATTAAGGACCTAAATATGGAAGGCAAGGCTATAAAACATTTGGAAGAAAATATACGGAAATAGCTGAGTGGCCTCTGAGTAAGAAAGGACTTCATAAATGAGACTCAGAAAGCACAAAAATAAAGAAAAAATATACAAGTGTGACTAGATTAAAATGTAAAACTTCTCTACATTAAAAAATAACACTGAGAGTGAAAAGACAAGCCTCAAAGTGGAAGAAAAATTTTAACATATATAATAACGCAAAATTTGTATTCTGAATATTTAGAGAAATCCCATAAATCAGTCAAGAAAAGCGAACAACATGATATAAAAATGGGCAAACAATTAAGGCACTTTAAAAAGAGGAAACTAAATAGCCAATAAGCAAAGTAAAACTGGTAAACATCATTAGTATTCAGGAAAATACCATTGAGAAACACCAAGCAAAACCATTTCATACCCACTTAGATTTGCAAAAATAAAAAATTCTGACAAAATCAAGCATTGGCGAGAATGCGAAGCAACTGAGACTCTCATTGCCTGCTGGTGGGAGTGTCAATTGCTACAAACCCTTTGGATAACAATTTGACATTACTGCTGGTAAAATAGGACACGTGTCCATCCCTAGCGGTTCCACTTCTAGGTATATATCAAATTATCATTTTTTTAATGGTTTGGGCTTTCTGAGTCTCAAGAAGTTCTTTCTATCCAGACAAGTATTCTCTTATGTTTTCTTCCAGACATTGTATAGTTTTGCCTTCCATATCTGGGGTCTCAATCCATTTGTAGTTGATTTTGCACATGCATGCCAGAAGACTTATACAAGAATGTTCATAGTGCAGTATGCATGATGGCAAAAACGCGAAATAATCCAGCTATTTATCACCAGTAAAACTGGGTAAATGCATTCCATCACAGGCACACAGTGGCCTGCTATGCAGCAGTGAAAATGAATGAATACAGTTACACGCTTCACCATGGATGAAATCCAGAAATACAATGCTGAATGGAAGAAGCAAATCACAGGAAAATATAATTCCACTAAACTGAATTTCAAAAGTTTTTTTAAAAAAGTTCAAAAGTTCAAAAACCTAAGTGGTGAAGCTATAAAGGAAAGCAAGTTACTGATTATATTCAAGTTGGAGAAGCGGTGACCTCTGGTGGAAGGGAGGTGTTGTGAGCAAGGATGAACATATAGGGGCTTCTAATGTGCTGGGCAAGGTTGTATTTATCAGTCTGGTGGTCTGTACATGAGGGTCTGCATCTCTAAGAAGATAATCATATTTATATTCCTCTGAAAATACCATGCTCAGAACTGAACACACTGTGCAGCATGTAGTCTCACTGGGGTGAAGCAGAGAAAATCTTTCTACAGTCTAAAAGATATTTTGAGACTTTAAGAAGAGTCTATAAACTTACACCCCAGTCTTTCTGAGAGTGATGGTAACAGTCAGACCATCACTGTGTTGGGTGTTTCCTAGGAATGTTACATGTCTAGCCCAGGCCAGAGTGGTGACTGACTGTAGGCTGCAAAAAGTGGTCTTGATTCCAGTTCTGCCAATACCAATCCATGTGATCTTGAACAATCGGCTTTGCCTGTCTGGGGCTGGTCTCCTTCTCTGTAAGATGAGGGAGATATCTCTAAGCTCACATATGCTTCAGGGTGAATACTGATTTCCAGACTCTAGGGCCAGGTTGCTTGGGTTCACATCTCAAATTTGTGTGCATGCAAGCCGTGTAACCTTGAGCAAGTTACTAAGCTTATATTAAAATGGGACTAGTAATAATATCTACCTTGTATTCTTTCTTGTAGGGTGCTGGGTGGGGGATTAAATGAGTCAATACATGTAAAACACTTACCACTGCATACTAAGCTTGGCTGGATCCACTACTGACTCCCAGTCTTAGTTGATCCCTTGAGAGAGATTCCGAACAACACCCCAGCTTACTCAGCCTTGTAATGATTTGTTCACTGGGATAAACATATACTTTGAAATCTTCTACTAAGCTTATACCTTCAATCCTGCTTATCTTTCAGGAGTTATTGGATGTGGATACTTTGATCCTTGTAGAAGTTTCAAGCCTCAAATATGTGAGATGATTGCAAATTTAGTCTCAGTGGGCAGAGTGCTGTGGCAATGGACTAAGGTACAGAATGGTTTGTTGTCAATAACTTTTAAGAAGGCAGCTATTATTCAGCCCTAGTTCTCACCTCATGGCTCATTAAGTTATCATAATATCATATGTAGTGGTGTTTTTTTTGGAAAAGACGAATTAGGTGCTCAAATGGATTTATGACACCTTTTCCTTCCAGGGAGCAAATGTTCTGACTAAATGATGCTTTCCATATGTATGAGATGTTACTGTAAACCAGACATGACATCCAAGACAAAGTAGAATTTTGCTGAAATGAGAACACTGCATTTCCACTTGCTACTCTGATTTGTAAATCTTTGTTTGTATTATCTGTCTCCTTCCACCAAACTATGTCAGACACTCAAATGCTTATTGATTGACTGAATACATGGATTTCCATATATTCTAGCCAACTAGGACTTAAAGTCTAACTTGTGTGTTCCTCTGAGCTGGAGCGTGAGTTAGTAAATGGATGGAAGTGTTCTTAACAAAAATTGGCTAGATTTGCATACACAAGTCAGTGTCCTAAGTAAAACTCAGCAAACCTGCAGCTTCCCCAGATGACTTAAGGCAGTACTCATAAAAAGGCAATTAGGTATAGGTTTGAGATAAAAACGAGGTTGATATATTTGACAAAAAATCATGAAGGAGATAAGGATTAGTTGTCATAATTCACTACACATCCATTAGGCCAATTACACACATATGGGCCGGTGCTTGTCTCCTGGGAAACCTGGAGTGTGCCAGCCTTTCAGATTCCTGGGTAGACTTGGGGATTTCTAGATACAGAATTATCAGAAGAGGAATTTGGGGTTTCTTATGAGATGCTCTTCCACGTGGCCACCTTCAGTGATGAGTGTGGGGCCCTGCTCCTTGCCAACACAGGGCCTTTGCATGTGCCATTGTGTCTCTTTTAAAGAAACTGCAAAATGAGTGGCAAGGACCGAGTGTCTGAGATAGTTTTCTGTGGTAAGATGCATGTGGTTTCCAATAGGACTATTGCTCAATTTAATGTGCTTATGTACATAGTTTTCTGAAAGGCTTTGCCCTGCCAGGTGTCTCTCCATCAGTTTCTTTTGTTATTTGGATGTTTCCTGGCTCCACATCCTCAGTGTCTTTTCTTTACCTCTTTGACCCATTCTGCACAAGCTTTCATTCCCAATGTTCTTGTCAAGGTCACCAAAGACCTCGATCTTGCCACATTTCAAGGTTAATTTTCCTCTTCCTCTTACTTGACTTTTTAGCAGCATTTGACCTAAATGATCCCTCTAGATATTGTCTTCACTTGGCTTCAGAGGGTCCCCATATTCTTGGTTTTCTTCCTAGCTCAGTGGCTACTTCATTAAAGTCCCCCTTCTTCTTCCCCCTCCTCTAAATCCTAAAATGTACCTGGTCTCGATGCTGGGCCCTCTTGTCTATCTACATTCTTTCCCTAGGTGGCCTCATCCAGCTTCAGTGCTTTAAACTCCATACCTGTGGTGATGACTTCAAAATGGATATCTCCATCCCAGGCCTCTCTGCCTGCCTTCAGGCTGATTTCTAACTGCCTAATAGACATTAGTGTTTGATGTCTGATACTCATCTCAAAGTTACCAGGTCCAAACAGAACTCTTAAATGTCCTTAAATACGATCCTCCCTCAGACTTCTGCATCTTAGTAGCAACACCAATTATCCTGCTTCGCAGGCTAGAAATACTGGGCATCATCCTTAATTTATGTCTTTCTCATGGCCTACATCCAGTCCATCAGTAAATCTCAGTGACCTCTCCTTGAAAATCTGTCCCAAAGCTGAGCCCTCCTTGCCATCCCCCCGTGACCACCCTGATAAGTGCTCCCATCACCTGTCCCCTGTCCCTTCAGTAACTTCCTAACCAGTCTCCTTGCTTTCTTCTTGCTGTCTTGGAGTCTGTTCTTTTCACAGTCCTAGATAATATTTTTAAAAAAGTAAACTAGAGATCTTTACTCCTTAAAACCACCAGTAGATTCCCAGTTCCACTTACAATGTCAGCAGGCTCTGCTTACTTCCCTTGCCCTCTATCATCCTGCTCCAGCTGAGTGGCCCTGCTCACGTTTCCTTGAGCACCCCAGGTTTGTTGCACTGCCAGGCTGCCATACTTTAGCTCATTCTCATCATTCTTACCTTCAGAGGGACTGTCCTCGATTGTCCTCTAAAGTGACTGCCAGTGTCCCTATCCTAGTCATTATCTGTCTCCTGACCCTGATTTTTAACCATGGCTTCTATCATTATTTACTTTACATATATATTTGTTTCCTGTTCATTCTCAGACTCCCCCAACTAAAATAAAAGCCCCCTTGATGGCAGCAGAGTTAGCTGTCCTCTGTTTACCACTGTGTCTTCTTAAGTCCTGGGGAGGTGCTCAGTCATTGAAAAATGAATGAATCTTCCTCCTCTGCCCACCTCTACATAAGCAGCTTTCTTTGTATCTTTTCTTCAAATCTTCCACCTTCACAAAGCCCTGTCTATCTTTTAGTCCATTCATGCCTTGTCTATCAGCCCACCTTTATATTACTTTATATAGCTTTAAAGCAGAAGCAGGTGAGAAAAGAAAGAAAGTGATGAAAAGCAGAGGGAAATAGAAGAGAAGGAAAGAAGCAGGTTAACATAATAAGAAGAAGAAGGAAAGAAAAGAATTTTTTACAGATTCTCTTTAATGACTGCTTCAGTTGCCAATGGCTGCCATCATGGCTGTAGTGTCTTATCATTAAAAAAAAAAAAAAAAAAAAGCAATATTTGCCTGGGCGCAGTGGCTCATGCCTGTAATCCAAGCACTTTAGGAGGCCGGGGGCGGGAGGATCACAAAGTCAGGAGTTTGAGACTAGCCTGACCAACGTGGTGAAACCCAATCTCTACTAAAAATACAAAAATTAGCTGGGTGTGGTGGCGCGTGTCTGTAATCCCAGCTACTCAGGGGCTGAGGCAGGGGGAATTGCTTGAACCCAGGAGGCGGAGGTTGCGGTCAGCAGAGATTGCGCCACTGCACTCCAGCCTGGGCGACAGAGCAAGACCCCATAAAAAAAAAGCAATATTTACATAACCTTACCCCTTTGAGTATTTTTGCGTGTTGGTAATATAACTCTATGTTTTATATTTGAGTGGGTAGGATGAACATTTTAGCTTGCAATGGAACTGAGTAAAGAGGGAAGTTGATAGGTGGTTGATGAAATACACTTCTTTTCATCTCCCCATGCTACTTGCTGTTTTAACTAGCACTGTGAATTAGCCTGTAAAAATTACAAACTCAATAAGGTAATTTTTCAGTATAGAAAAAACTTAATTTATGAACAGATGCCAAAGAAAGCATTTTCTTTAGTGAAATAGTTGTGTGGGGAATTTGTATCACCAGAATTATCATTATTTTTACTTTTAAAAATGATGCTAATGATATCAATTATGATCTTTATACATGGCCATCAATGTGTTCCATATCTAGAGTACCTCAAGTTTACCCCTTAATGGGTGTGTCTCTGGGTAAAAATGTGCCATTGTTACAGCTTTGCCTTTTTATATTCTAGAAGTTGGTAGAAGTAAATTAGCATAGCTGAATACAGTCTTTGTGCTCTAACAGAAAAAACATCTATTACTATACTTACAGCTGCATGTCAGACTTGCCTGTCCACTTATTATGGATATACAGATACACGAAAGACTGTTAACTGAGTTTGGATCCACACAGTATAATCCAGGTTATGATACACAGATATATTTATGGAAAACCTAACACATTAAGGACCCTAATCAAAGCAATTTATAGAAGATAGTCATTAACTTTAAAAGTGAACATTCATTGTTCTTACCTGCATGGTAACCAACTCATGTTCAGTTTTTTGTTATGACCTATTTTCAGGTATGCACTGCCAATGATTAGGGATGATTATTCCCACAATTCATTTAGTTTTTAAGAACTTGGAGAAAGTGACTTTTCAAAGCCAACTGATGGTGGTAGAATAAGGTGTTGGAATCTCCATCCAGTGCATTGGTCTTGAGTCCATCCTATCCAAGAACTTATGGTCTTTTAAATCCTAAGTTGGTTTATTTATGATTTTTTTTCCGTCAGTGTTGTCACAAAATATGAACTTAACCTTGATTTATTTATTCAGCAGATTTTATCTAAAATAGGATTTGTGAGACAGTTCTAAAAGTAATTCTACTTTTAGTTGTATCTGGAAACTAATTGAGAGCGTTACATTTTTTCGTCTCTAGGTGAAGATGCTGCCAACTCCTTCTAAATTTCATTACATCTTCAATCTTCGAGATCTTTCCAGAATTTGGCAAGGAATGTTGACCATAAAAGCTGAGGAGTGCGCTTCAATCCCTACTCTCCTGTCACTTTTCAAACACGAGTGCAACAGAGTAATTGCAGACAGGTGCATATTGTGGCACTTGAGTTTAAATGTATGCCCTGAGAAGTTTATACTAGTTAGTTCATTCTTTTTTTTTGAGATGGAGTTTTGCTCTTGTTGCCTAGGCTGGAGTGCAATGGCGTGATCTTGGCTCACTGCAACCTCTGCCTGCTGGGTTTAAGCAATTCTCCTGCCTCAGCCTCCCAAGTAGCTGGGATTACAGGCATGCACCACCACGCTCAGCTAATTTTGTTTGTATTTTTAGTAGAGACAGAGTTTCTCCATGTTGCTCAGGCTGGTCTCAAACTCTCGACCTCAGGTGATCCGCCTGCCTTGGCCTCCCAAAGTGTTGGGATTACAGGCATGAGCCACCGTGCCTGGCTGGTTAATTCTTGCATTGTCTACTCAGATAAGTAGAGTAAGGAGCATTGTCATAATTTGCTGTGGGGCTTGTGAAGCATTAATGGCATTTCTCACCTGCCCACCACCTTAAAAAAATGTTCTGCCAATTGACTGGAGTATGACTTCAACAATACATCTTTATAAGTCACCGGATCGTCAGAGTGAACATTCAGAGGCACATTTTTGTTGTGTATATTTTCTACAAATTGTGAGCTGTTTGTAGGTTTTATATGGGGAAACCTGATTTCATCTCTTTGAAGTTAAGCAATCCAGTTAAAGTTAAATTCAGTCATCTTTCTGGGCCTCCATTTCCTCATCTAGAAACCATGGATGATAATACTAATTTCACAAAGTTGTAAAGTATCTACCATGTCTCGCACAAGGGTAATACTTGTCAAATGTTATTCCTCTTTGTCCTCTCTTCCCTCTGTGATATTGTAAACCCGAAAAGGACCTTTGTGCACTGAACCCACCAATCCAGAAAGAGGACGCTCGTCCACTACCGACTGTCACTTCTGCACTCCTATCACAAGTTTTAGGGACTTTTGATCTCATCTAAGTGATTCATCTGTATTTCCTATAAGTAATGCTATTAATGGTATAACTTTCTTGGGTGGGGTTATGCCCTTCTTATCAAAAGGCAGAACATATGTTTCCCTTTCCTGAATTGAGAAGGTGCAAGGTGGGGCTGAGAAGACATGAAGGGACATGTTCAGTTAGAAAAGATGCTTTCATATTTCACATTCTTACTACTACATTTTCCTTTCAGATTTGTAACTCCTGAAGATGAGCAGTGGTTCAATGCCCATCTTATTCGTGCAGTTGAAGAAAATATTGGCTCTGATGCAGCATCGTGTATTCTGCCTGAACCATACTTTGTCGATTTTCTCCGTGACATGCCAGAACTAACTGGTGATGAACCTGAAGACACTGTGTTTGAAGTACCCAAAATATATGAATTGGTATTTATTTTCATCTCTTAAAAAGAAGTTTTCAGATCACTCACCTAACTAGATAATCTTTGTACCAGAGCCCTACCGTGGAGTTGCTATAATTCCAGCACTTTGCGGGGCTGATGTGGGTGGATTTCTTGAGCCCAGGAGTTTGAGACCAGCCTGGGCAACATAGTGAGACCCTGTTTCTACAAAAAAATTTAAAAAATTAGCTGGGTGTGGTGGCATGCTCCTGTACTCCCAATTACTCAGCAGGTGGAGGTGGGAGGATCACTTGAGCCCAGAAGTTTGAGGCTGCAATGACCTGAGATTGTGCCGCTGGACTTTAGCCTGGGTGACAGAGTAAGACCTGTCTCAAAAAAGAAAGAGGAAAAGAGAGAGAGAGAGAGAGACAGAGAGAGAGAGAGAGAGAGAGAGAGAGAGACAGTTCAGTAAGGTGACCACACATTATATAAGTATGAAATAACTATCCTCTATATCTATACCAGGGGTTGGCAAATTACAGTTTCTGGGCCAGATCCAGCCCACTGGCCTGTTTTCATTAGACTTATTAGCTAAGAAGGATTTTATTTATTTATTTATGAGATGGAGTCTGTCTCTGTCACTCAGGCTGGAGTGCAGTGGTGTGATCTCGGCTCACTGCAACCTCTGCCTCCTGGGTTCAAGTGCTTCTCCTGCCTCAGCCTCCCTAGTAGCTGGGATTACAAGTGCCTGCCACCACCCCCGGCTAATTTTTTGTATTTTTAGTAGAGACATGGTTTCACCATGTTGGTCCTGGGATTACAGGTGTCCGCCATCACATTTGGCTAATTTTTTGTATTTTTAGTAGAGACAAGATTTAATCATGTTGGTCAGTCTGGTTTCAAACTCCTGATCTCAAGTGATCCACCCATCTCAGCCTTCTAAAGTGCTAGGATTACAGGCCTGAGCCACTGTGCCCGATTAATTTTTCGTTTTTAAATAGTTACCAAAAAATAAATAAATAAAATAACATTGTGTAACATGTAAAAATTATATAGAATTCAAATTTCAGTATTCATAAATAAGGTTTTATTGAAACACCCATTGGTTTAAATATTGACCATAGCTGCTTTTGCACTACAATGGCAGGGGTGAGTAGAGACTGAATGGGCCACAAAGCCTAAAATATTTACTATCTTGCCCTTTACAGAAAAAATTTACCAACACTTGCCAACAATCACAAGACGGAAAATATAACATAAAAGTATTTAATTTAACAGCAGCAACAATATTAAACATCTAGGAATGAACATGATAAAACTTAAATAGCAACATACCATTCTTTCTAAATTAATATATAGGTTTAATGAAATTTGAAACAAGATTTCAAAGGGACTTTTAAAAACGAGGTTATATATAAGTAACAAAGTAATTCTGAAGTGCATGTAGAGCCAGACAAAGTGGTTTATGCCTGTACTTCCCGCAATGTGGAGGAGCTGAGTGAGGTAGGAGGATCCACAGATCCAAGGAAGTCAAGGCTGCAGTGAGCTATGATCGGGCCACTGCACTCCAGCCTGGGTGACAGAGTGAGACCTTGACTCTAAAAAATAAAAATAAAGTTGCACGTAGATCAAAGAATTAGGTGGGGGAGGAACAATTTGCAAAACAAAGAAAATGTGTATGGATTTATTTCAGAACAACAAAGACTTGTGGATTTGACTCCATAAATAATGTAAAATTTCTTTATATTTTGAAAGCCACAAACAATGTTAAAAAGCAAATAGGAACTGGCCAGGGGTGGTGGCTCACGCCTGTAATCCAAGCACTTTGGAGGCCGAGGCGGGCGGATCACCTGAGGTCGGGAGTTCAAGACCAGCCTGACCAACATGGTGAAACCCCGTCTATTAAAAACAAAAAACAAAAAACTAAGAATAATATCTCTTATATGAATGTGTTAATTACCATGGATAGGAGTTGGTAGGGAAGGGTCAGAAATGATTTTGCGCTAGAAACCAACTAATGCAGTTAAGTTTCAGGCCTTGGAAAATGAAAATAACTGAAAGTAGACTAATATGTGAGACACCTCTGTAAATCCATAAAGTTTAAAAAAGATATATACATTTTAAAATTACTTTTGAGTGTCTTTACAATTGCTACTTTAATGCATATTTGGATCTTAAATATTATTTTTTTCTTTTTCTCCCTACCCATAGGTGCCATCCTTTGACTTTCTGTCTGAGAAACTCCAATTTTACCAGAGACAGTTCAATGAACTCATTAGAGGAACATCTCTTGATCTGGTGTTTTTTAAAGATGCAATGACTCATCTTATTAAGGTTCTAACTATTCCCTATTTACTGATATATATAGATCATGTCGAAGCTTAGTATATTTCATAGATAAATTTTTTGAGAGAATATACTGTCAGGTATCGTATAGAAGAGTGTACGTAGGTTGGGTCAGTTCACTGGTCCAGAAAACAAAGCCTTAATAAGAAACCCTTTATTCGAATCCACCTACATGACAGCAGATGTCTTTCAAGGGCAAGTAGATGGTTTTTGGGTTCAGAGCTTTTGGCACACTGAGTCAACAAGAAAGTACGGAGAACCTTTAGAAAGTATGACAGGTGTAGTGTCTCACGCCTGTAATCCCAGCACTTTGGGAAGGTGAGGCAGGTGGATCACGAGGTCAGGAGTTCAAGACCAGCCTGGCCAATATGGTGAAGCCCCATCTCTACTAAAAATACAAAAAAATCAGCTGGGCATGGTAGCAGGTGCCTGTAATCCCAGCTACTCGGGAGGCTGAGGCAGAGAATTGCTTGAATTCATCAGGCAGTGGTTTCAGTGAGCTGAGATTGCACCACTGCACTCCAGCCTGAGTGACAGAGTGAGACTCCATCTCAAAAAATAAAGTATGGAGAACCCTGTGAAAAAATATACTTCCCTCAAATTATATTTTGATATTATGGGGATTCCATTCTTTAAAAAGTATTAGTGTTATGACTAAGCTTACTGGTGATGGGACAGGGGTAAGGTTGGTATACAGGACTGGTGAGAGAATAGAATAGAAGCCAGTTAGAGATAACACCAAAAAGGGCTCTTTTCGCACTCATCTATTCAACAAGTAATTATTGAGCATTCACCATGGCTAGATCTTGGGGTTCTGAGATGCTATTCTGAGTGCAAAACCTTAAGTGATTAATGTATTTTCGCACTCATCTATTCAACAAGTAATTATTGCATTCACCATGGCTAGATCTTGGGGTTCTGAGATGCTATTCTGAGTGCAAAACCTTAAGTGATTAATATATTTTAAAATATACTGATAGAATTTACACATACCAGGCTGTCATTATTGATCCACAATCTATAAAATTTGTCTTTTAAAAAATTTAATTTTAGTGATAATAGTGAATTTAGTGATCCCTCTAGACTTTCTCCCTAATCAGTGGCAGTAATATAAAAGACAGCTTTTTAGCAGTGTCTTCAATTTGCCTGCCTAAGATTTGAGCCACAATTTGTGAATCTTATCTTCACTGAGGAAATCAACCATAGAAAAGCAACACCAGATGAAAGGCTGTCTCTCCAAGTTGGCTTCTAGAAATGTCCCCCTTTCCCCACTATAAATAGAATTGTGGTACTAAAAGAAAAAAGTTGTTGGCAGAGATATGATAGAGTTAGTATTCATTGTTGAGTTTGGTGTCTGCATGGTTCAGTGTGTTAGGCTGATGAATAATAAAAAACAATTCTAAACATTTTTTATGTCTTCTGCAGATTGGGAAGAGCAGCTCCACTACCCATTGGCTCTAAAAATAATAAAACTACACATGCGTGCACACACATGAACACACACACAGAATAGTTTTAAAATGGAATTAAACTCGGTTTGTTCTGTTCTTCATGTTCTTGCCATCTAAATATAGATGGCAAAGGAAAGATTCCAGCTGAACAAATCAATATTAAACTTTAATTTTAAAGATTCTGAGATAGACTATTAACAAGCAAAAAGTCTAATATTGCCTAGAAACATAGGATCAAAACTTGGACTCATTTCGTGCAAGAAAGCGTAAACATCTGCATCCTTTTTTTTTTTTTTTTTTTCAAATAAGCACTTTTTAAATCTCAAAACAGATTTCACGAATAATTCGAACATCCTGTGGAAATGCATTGCTGGTAGGTGTTGGTGGTTCCGGAAAACAAAGTCTTTCAAGATTGGCCTCTTTTATTGCTGGCTATCAAATATTCCAGATAACGTTAACCAGGTAGGATGAAATAAAACACAGTATGTTTTTCTATAGTTAATTTCTCTGAGGTTAAATGTTTACTTTAGAAAAAAAGGAAACACAACAGTTTTCTGTATTTCTTTTTAAAGTAACTTTAAGTATTATATATGTAAGGATGTTTATACAAGTCGTGAATATCACACAGTAAATACACCTATGTAGCCAGTCTACAGATGAAGAAAAAAAACACTACTTGTACCCTGGAAGCACCCCCATGTTACATTGCAGTCATTACTCTCCTTAAGGTAACCATATTGAAAGGGTAAGCCCATTGATTCGTTTTGCCTAGTTTTGAATTTTGTATCAGTTGAATCATACAGGATTTGCTCCTTGCATCCCATTTCCATTATTGCATTGTTTGTGAGATTCATCCATGATGCTACACGTAGCAAGAGTTGTTCATTCTTTTTGCTGCATGATCTTCCACTTTATCAGATACTAGCACAATTTATCCATTGTACTCTTGATAAACATTTGGTTTGGGGCAAATAGAACTACTGTAAATATTCTTGTATATGTCTGAGTATACACCTAGAGTTAAAATTGCTGGATGTAGGGTATCCGTATATTTAGCTTTAGTTGATCTGCATAGTAGTTTTCTCATGTGGTTGTACCAGTTTACACTTCTACCAACGTGTCATGAGAGTTTTGGTTGCTCTGCATCCTTCCCCCCACTTGGCATTGTGTGTCTTTTTCATTTTAGCAATTTTTTTTTTTTTTTGAGATGGAGTTTTGCTCTGTCATCTAGGCTGGAGTACAGTGGTGCGATCTCGGCTCACTGCAACCTCCGCCACCCAGGTTCAAGTGATTCTCCTGCCTTAGCCTCCTGAGTAGCTGGGATCTCAGGAGTGTGCTGCCATGCCCAGGCAATTTTTGTATTTTTAGTAGAGATGGGGTTTCACCATGTTGGCCAGGTTGGTCCTGAACTCCTGACCTCAAGTGATTGACCCAACTTGGCCTCCCAAAATTACGGGCATGAGTCACTGTGCTAGCTGATTTTAGCAGTTCTAAGAGGTGTGGAGTGATAGCTCACTGTGGTTTCAGTTTGCATTTCCCAGGTGGCTAATGATGTTGAGCACCTTTTCATCTCTTAGTGGTCATTTGGATAGGCTCTTTTGTGAATTACTTAAGCCCTTTCTCCATTTTTTTTTCAATTTGGTTGTGATTGTTTCTTATTGATTGTAAGGAATTCTATTTGTGTTTTGGATATAAAAGGTGCATATTGCAAATATCTTCTCTCAGTTATTGATTTGCCACTTCATTCTCTTAGTGGATCTTAATTTTAATGAAATCCATTTTTTTTTCTTTCTCTTCAGTGTTCTTTGTATTCTGTTAAAAAATATTTGTTTGGCTTAAGGGCACATAGATATTTTCCTATGGTTTTCTTCACATTTACACATAAAATTTACTACTTTCACATTTAGTACTATAACAGACCTAAAATTAATTATCTTATAATGTCTGATATAGGAGTTGTGATGATTATTTTCAGTACTGATATCCAGTTGATCCAGCTCCATTTATTAAAATGGTCATCTTTTTCCTGTCACATCACAGTGTCATTTTTTGTCTTAAGTCATCTGATCATATATGTGACTATTTAGTCTCCTCCACTGGCTTTCTTATCTATCTTTGTATCATTACCCACTGTACTAATTGCTGTAGCTTCTTTAATATATATTTAAATTTAACATGTGTATATTTGGTAGTCTCAGATCTCTAACTTTGCTGTTGTTCTTCAAAATATCTTGTTCATTTGGCCTTTTATTCCCATATAAAATTCAGATCGCTTTGCAGATTTATAAACAAACACACAAATTATTCTGTGTGTTTGTTTATAAATTAGCAAAGTGATCTAAATTTTCATCTGCCAAACAAATGAAAAATAAATATTTAACAAGATACAATTTATATTTTGAAAACATAAAACATCAAATAAGTAGATATTAATTTAATTTTACTTCAAAAAAGTAAATTAGTTGTCAACATTTAAAAATCGAGAGGTTTCATATTTTTAAAAAGCATGTTTCTGACTTTTTTTGAAATAATTGGAAGATATGGCAACCTAGGGCCTACACTCCCAGGTGGCAGAGCTCAGTGGCAGTTGCCTCCTTGGATGGGGCATGCAATCCTCCAGTTCACAGACCTCACCAGCGCTGCTTCACTCACTGCCATTATCTGTCTGATTCCTGTAGGCATCTACATTTGTGATCCTGAGATAAGTGGTGTTGCACTCCTTATAGTCAGGAATGACAGAGGCTTAAATCAAGGCAAATTTATTCACTATATTTTCTTAATTTCTGTATTCTTGATACTCTGGCATCTGAGACCCTGCTGACTGGGGGAGAGACTGACCCTTCCAGGGTAGCCAATTCTTAAGAGATTAAAACAACTCCTCCAGGATAGTACCTTTCATATACAAACCAAGCAATCCAGAGTCCTTACTGCCAACCATCTCCTCTATCTGGTGGGTGTCTAGTGAGATCTCATGGTGGATTAGGATATTCCTCTGCCCTAATCACCCCAGGGCCACATACCAGTCAACTAGGGACTGTTCCTATGCCCCAGAGCCTGCTGAAATTATTCAAACTAGCAAATCCTAAACCTGCTTACCTGCTTTACCTTTCTCATGGAAACCACGATAAAGACTCTCGCCAGGGTTTTCCCATCACTCCTTTTGCCTCCTGACTGACCCTGGTGTTTCCCCATGTCACCCTACATAGCATGACAAGCCCCCCTCCTGTTTCTAGGGATCCTTGAGAATAAACATCTTCCTTCATGACAGTCATTCCTGTGCCTTCGTGTCTTACCATACTTGATTATAAAAAATTCTAGATACATTTTATAACAGCAGACAAAGTGGGAATAGAGAGGAAGACTCAGTGGGGACAGTTTAAAGTATGCAGGATTGACAGGACTTAGTAACTGACCCAATATGGAGGAAGAGGAGGCAAGAACAGGAAGATCAGGATGACACTCTAATTTCTTTCGTGGTATAGTTGTGTGCCCCATAAGGACATTTTGACATTTCAGTCAACAGCAGACAACATATATGATGGTGGTCCCATGAAATTGTAATGGAACTGCCCTATACAGGAGTAGCATTTTAAAAATCTTTTAAACTGTATTTTAACTGTACCTTTTCTATGTTTAGATAGATACATAAATATGGACCATTGCATTATAATTGCCTATAGTATTCAGTGCAATAACGTGCTGTTCAGGTTTGTAGCTTAGGAGCAATAGGCCATTCCATATAGCCTGGGTGTGTGTAGCTATACTCTATGCTGTTCTGTGTCAGTCAGTTTTTGCATTGCTATGAATACCTGAGGCTGTGTAATTTATTTAAAAACAGGTTTGTTTTGGCTCAACGTTCTGCAGACTGTACAGGAAGTGTGGTGCTGGTACCTGCTTCTGCCGAGGGTCTCAGGAAGCTTCCAATCATGGCGGGAGGCAAAGGGACAGCAGGTGGTCATATTGTGAGAGCTGGATTGAAAGAGCGAGGGGGCAGGTCTCAGACTCCTTTAAACAACCAGATCTCACATGAACTCAGAGTGAGAATTCACTCATTACTAAGGAGATGGTGCTAAGCCATTCATGAGGGATATGCCTCCATGACCTCCCACCAAGCCCCACCTCCAACATTGGGGATTATATTTTAATGTGAGATTTGGAGGGGACAAGCATCCAAACTGTATCATGTTCCCACGTGATGATATTTTCTAAGGATGCATTTATCAGAATGTATCCCCATCGTTAAGCAATGCATGACTGTACTTACCACACTGCATTAAAAAAAGTGCTTGTTCACGTATATTTCTATCTCCTTCACTAAGCTGTAAGCTCCCTGAGAATGGGCCACTTTAATCTTTGTCTTCATTTTTATTATTAAATGCTTTCTTTAGCCAATTCTATAAAAGGATGTGTTGAATAAATAAATAAATGGCCATCTTTGAAGGGTAAAGTGAGAATTTAGTTCAGTACATTTGAGTCTGCAGTGTCTGCAGAACACAGTTCCCATAGATAATAAGACTCATGGATGTGGAGTTCAGGAGAGGGTTCTGGTTATGGAGATAGCAATATAGAAGTCTCAGTAGAGAGAACCTTTTTATGATCATGGGGTGTGTGAATAGGGTGTGTCATGGGAAAAAAGATGGCTGTGGAAAGAACTCTCGGGTCTCCCAACATAGAGAAAGAGAGTTTGCAGTGGAGAGTGAGAAGAGGAGGCAATACAGAGAGGAGGAAATCCAGAGTGGTTTCCAGAAACTAAGCAGGTAGGGAATTAATCTGAAAATGTTAAGACATGAAAAGTGGTACCTGATAGTCAACATGATAAAACTTTCAGTGGAGTGGATGGGTGCAGAAGCCACATTGCATTAGGAAGAGAAGAAGCACAGAGAATACTTTTAGAAAACTTGAAAGAAAGAAACGAGAGAGGTCAGGACCTGGACAAGCGGTGTATTGTGACTGTCTCTATGTATTGCAAAAGCAAGACATAACAGTCCTTCTAATTCTTTAAAAAATCAGCCAAATTGACATCTTTGGCTGATCGGTTAAGCGACTGGCCAGTCAGTGAGAGGATTACTCTGACAGCATCAGGCCAGTAGATCTTTCTGGTTCCAGTGCCCATAGTCTTTCTGTGAGACCCCATGGCCTACTCCCTATTACTTGCACTGTAACAGCTCCTTCCAGTGAGGATTATCTTCTCATCCTTGTCATTAATGTACCCATGAAGATTAACATTTCAGATAGTGTCTGCTTTATGTTTACACATCTCATCACCTCTGGTAGCACATACATTTAACCAGAAACAGAGTAAACAGAAAAACAAAGACTAAGATCTTTTCATTCCATAATCTATAACCATCTAACATTTTTATTATTTATATCATATTGCATAATGCATCCTTTTCTGTGGGTTTTCTTTGTATCTAGCCACTTAATGAGCTGGGCAAATTGCCACTATATATAATTTATCACTAATTTTATTCATATCTTATTGTGACCTTTTCACCAAACCAAAGTTCAGATGAGTTTTAGATATTGTGATATTGTACATATATTTACTCGGACAAAATCTGTTGCTGAGGGCTGTCATATTGTAGGGAATAAAAGTTCGTTTCTCTATTCCCAGTTATGCTTCATGGATCACTTTTGGTAAGTTCTCTGTTTCTCAGTTCTCAACTTAAACAAAATGTATTTGTTTTGAATGGTAACAAATAACTTTTTAGCTCTAATCTCTGTATTTTCTAGCAGGAACCATTACTTAGTATCTATTGGAGCAGGTACAGATTATGCTCTAATTATCATGGGCTATTATTGTGTTTTGGGGTAAATTATGACTACGTATTTTTTAATCTAAAATTTTCTATCAATTTTCTTCTTAGGTCTTACAATGTGAATAATCTAACAGATGATTTAAAAGCTTTGTACAAAGTTGCTGGTGCTGATGGAAAAGGCATCACCTTCATCTTTACTGACAATGAAATAAAAGATGAAGCATTTCTAGAATACCTCAACAACTTGCTATCTTCAGGGGAGGTAGGTCTCGAAAGTATAGAAAAAGCCCGTATTGTAAAAATATAAATTATATGGGAATAGAAAAAGCAGCAACCTTTCAAAAGTGAGGCTATTTAGTACATTTTTGATTTTAGACATAGTTAATGTATGAGATTTAGTAGATTTTCTGACATTCTTGTGAAATTAATGCTGCCCATCTCCAGATGCTTTGTATGCTTTGTTTATTTTTGAACATGTTTCCTTACTTGCATCTTCAATCTTCACTTTGGTCTTATAATTTATTTTAGGAGAAGTGAAGTATCTGTCCATCTATCTACATACTAGTCAGGATTATAGAATGGTTGAAAGAGTTCTGTTAGTTGCAAATGGATGTCTGCACAACCACTTCTGATACCACTTGTATCAGCACTTCCATGAGCACTCACATCTTTAGTACTCCAGTAGAAGGATTCACCAGACTCAGCATATACAGGTTGAGCATCTCAAATCCAAAAGTCTGGAATCCAAAATGCTCCAAAATCTGAAACTTTTTGAGCACTGACATGATGCTCAAAGGCCACGCTCATTATTGGAGCATTTCAGATTTCAGATTTTTGGATTTGGAGTGCTCAACCAGTAAGTAAAATGCAAACATTCCAAAATCTGAAAAAAATCTGAAATCTAAAACACTGTGGCACCAAGCATTTTGAATAAGGGATGCTCAACCTATAGTTATTCTCACAGCTGAAATTTATTGCAGCAACACAGTAAGGATACCGAGCCAGATCAGTAGAGAAAAAGACTCATCTTGTGGAGTAATTGATGTTCCAGGAACATGGGATCGATGTTCCAGCTTCCTATGCTTTTGCCAATGGGCCATGCAGAATGTCCTCTCCATTCAGTATGAAGGGCAGGAACATATGCACTGTGTTTCCCTTCAGGGAAGCCCATTTGAGACTCAGAGTCCAGTGGTTTTTGTTTAGGGCTGGTCATGGTAGGCACTTCTTGCCTAGCTACACTACCAAAGTTCTAGATTCCTAGAAGAAAAGCACATAGATGTTCACCGCATATCACAAGGTTTTCGTAAACAGTCTAGTTGTCACTGCAAAACAACCTTATCAATTACTAATGGAGGAGACTTTCCAGAAGCCAAGTTCCCTGATAACAGCCAAGTTTACCCTTCTCATGATTAGGCCTGCTGTGTTAACTCTTCCCTGCACCATGGTATCCAGATGCTTAATGGTGCAAAAATTAGTTAAGTATTTTGGAGCCAGAATTGATTAGACTGACTCTGGGTCAAAAAAACAAAAAACAGAGGGCACTCCTGGACATTTTACAGAGGTGACTGAAGTGGTGGAGGAGATAGCTTTTGGTGATAGCTATTTGAACACAGGAAACACAATTTGTTCTTGACTGAGCTGCTCAATAAAAAGTTGCAGTCTTGATAATCTCTGACAAATCAGGGATTTGACTGTAGAGATGCAGAAAGAAAATGTAAAACAAGATGACATGCAAAGAAAAAAGGGACCGGACTTTAGCAGTGAATTCATTGTGGAGAACTCTTAAAATATAGAACACTTCCTTGTCCCTTCCTTAAAGATCTCCAATTTGTTTGCACGAGATGAGATGGATGAAATCACCCAAGGTCTGATTTCAGTGATGAAGAGGGAGCTGCCTCGCCATCCTCCTACTTTTGATAATCTGTATGAATACTTCATTTCAAGATCAAAGAAGAACTTACATGTTGTTCTCTGCTTTTCTCCAGTGAGTTATTTGTATCTCTGTAGAAAGAGTTCCTTATTTAAAAGTACTTAGTTTACCTTCTCTGATTAGATGATGATCTTAGAAATTAATATTTTTACACTGAATTAACCTAATGCTTTTGTACCACCAATCTCCAAATTCTCATTTCCAGTATAATTTAAAATATTCATATTATTAAAAATATTGCATAACCTGCAATTTTCATTAATTACCTAGAGACATGGGTTGTTTGAATTGTAAGGGACTTGGTGATGTAATCTCGTCCAGCTCCACCTCCAGTGTAGACATATCATCTTTACCATATGTCCCTGATGTGGGTTTGAAAATTTCTATCTCATTGTGCTGCCCAATGTAGGAGCTTTAGACATATACGGCCACTTAAATTTTAATTAAAATTAAGTAAAAACAAAAATTTAATTCCCGAGTCCCACTAGCCCCATTTCTACTTGTTATTTGTTTGTTTTTGATACAGGGTCTTGCTCTGTTGCCCAGGCTGGAGTGCAGTGGTTCACTGCAGTGTCAACCTCCCAGGCTCAAGCCATGCTCTCAACTTAGACTCCTGAGTAGCTGGGACTACAAGCACGTGCCACTATGCCCAGTTAATTTTTGTATTTTTTGTAGAGATTGGGTTTTGTCATGTTGCCGAGGCTGGTCTGGATCTCCTGAACTCAAGCAATTCACCCGACTAGGCCTCCCAAAGTGCTGGGATTACAGGCGTGAGCCCCCGTGCCTGGCTTAGCTTCATTCCTAGTGCTTAGTAGTCATGTGTGGTTAATAGCTACCACATTGGAATGCATACATATAAAACATTTTTATTATCACTTAAAGTTCTACTGACAGCTCTGCTCTGGGGAGTCTCCCTAATTTATAAGGCAGCCTGCTTCATTCTTGGATAGTCTAATTGCCAGAAAGCTCTTATTTATAGTCAATTGAATTTTGTCTCTCTGTGCTTTTCTAATTCTGCCCTGTAAAACAAACCCAATCCCTCTTCCACTGAAAGTTTTTTAGCTGTTTGGAGAAAGTTTTTGCAAATCTGTCTAAGTTGTTTTCTTTTTAGACCAAACATCTGTTCTTACTTGTCCCGGTGTCCAGGCCTTTCACTGTCCTGGCCCTCCAAGAGAGTTCTAGTTTGTTAGTTTTCTCTTAAAAGATAGTTCCTAGAATTGAATGCAATAATGTAGATGTAGTCCCAGGACAGGGAAGAGTGTGGAGTATATTTCCTCCTTTCATTGGAACATTACATTTATATATGATTGCAGCCCAAGAAGATTCATTTTCAAATTTGTGATGTCACACTGGTGGGTCAGAATGCATAAATCTCTCTCTGGCTGACTTATAACCCCTCTGTGTTTCTAATGTTTGTTGACTTTGCTGTCAATAGGTTGGTGAGAAGTTCCGTGCCCGTTCTTTGAAATTTCCTGGCTTGATATCAGGTTGCACTATGGACTGGTTCAGCCGCTGGCCGAGGGAGGCTCTGATTGCAGTGGCCTCCTACTTCCTTTCTGACTATACTATTGTCTGCTCTAGTGAAATTAAAAGACAAGTTGTAGAAACAATGGGCCTTTTTCATGACATGGTTTCAGAGAGCTGTGAAAGTTATTTCCAAAGGTAAGTGGTGTTACATAAGCACTATAGCTATGGAACCACAGCATGTACTCCCAAGAGGACTGCATTGCAACATCCAGCAGAAGTCTCTTCCTATTGATTGAGCACAAAGTCCTAGCTGCGTTTTTAGATCTTTCTTGCTTTGAATTTCTAGTGATTCTGTATGAAGAGATGACAAGTAAACAAGATTTAAAAACGAACCAGTGTTCCCACATAAATACCTTTTTATCCTCCAAGCCTCATCGTAACAGATAACTTAATGAATTGTTTTATTTCATCTGCTAAATTTTGTTTTGAAAACGACTTAACTAATTCATCATCAACTGTTTAAAATTAGTTTCTTATTCAAATGCATTATTTATTTTGATTAAAGAAGTACATTTTCTTTATTGCCTTTTGTTAAGGGAGTATTTAGAATTTATATTTGCATTAGTTAGTCTTACCAATGTTTCTATGCCAGATAACTATGAAACAAAATATTAACTGACTGTGGGAAAACCACTCCCTAAAAGCAGCAATGGTATGTTCATTCTGTGAAAGCTGGTGTCAACAGTGCAAAAGCACAGCTTTTTCCCCCAAAGCATGGCAGTCACTGTATAAGACTGAGAAATGGGTCAACGTGGATCCCCAGAAAAGCTATTCCTGTTTTTCTTCATAGAAAGTTTGGGTAACACTTTCATTGATTTTCAATGAGATTCCTGCTTCACAAAAGTATATTTATTCCAGACCTTTTCCTTTACTTAAAACCATTCCCTGGGGCCAGGTGCAGTGGCTCACGCCTATAATCCCAGCACTTTGGGAGGCCGATGCGGGTGGCTCACCTGAGGTCAGGAGTTCAAGACCAACCTGGTCAACATAGTCTGACCCCTTCTCTATTAAATATACAAAAATTAGCTGGGCGTGGTGGTGGGCAGCTGTAATCTCAGCTACTTGGTAGGCTGAGGCAGGAGAATCACTTGAACCCAGGAGGGGGAGGTTGCAGTGAGCTGAGATTGCACCATTGTGCTCCAGCCTGGGTGCCAGAGCAAAAACTCCGTCTCAAAAACCAAACCAAAACAAAACAAAAAAACCAAAACACAAACATCCCCAGACTACCCTTTTAAATAATTCTAGATAAGATCTCCCAAATTCTCTTGGTGAATCAGTGTGTATTAATTCTTACTGTTAAGAAGATTTTCTTTCTATTTGAACTCCTGCTAATGTCATCTGTGGAAATAAACTTTTACCTTTGTATAGCTACAAAAACCTATTTCTTTATTTTGAAAATGTTGGTATATTTTTCGAATTTTTTATATCTTCTTAGGTTGTTGAAATTTATTCTGAATGTAATATTTTATAACACTTCAATGAAAATCACATATATGCCCAAGATCTTTTAAAAAGAAAAACCTTAAAAACATTAAAAATTTTCAAAACTCCAAAAGTTCAAATTAATGTAAAAGGTTAAATAATTTTATAGTACATGAAGAGCTCTTTTTTGACTTTAGCTTCTTCTGTATAAAACTATACCTTTTGTAATAAAGCCCACAATAAAGTGGAAATTTGAATCAAGTGTAGTGCCTTGATTTCAAGGCCAATTCAGTGAAATGGGGAGACATTGGTTTTTGCTTTTGTAAACCCATCCAGCTGATATCCAGCAGTGAAGAGGTGTGTAACAAATATCAGTGGAATGAAAATGGATCACAACACACGTTCATTTCAACCACTTATCCCTAATATTTGTCCAGAACCCTAAAGTTTTGCACTGTTGACACCAGCTTTCACATAATATGTTCATATATGCGATTTTGTTTGATCTTCACAAAATTCTGGGAGGGGCAGGGCAGACATTCTTTTCTCAGTTTTCCAGATGAGGAAACAGAGTTGGAGTTAAGGGTGAAGTCGAAGACCCCTCAGGGTCGAAACATTAGGCAAATTTAGATCTCTGGGAAACCATGTTCAAGTCCTGTCTTCCTGCTAGTGAATCACTCTACATGATTACAGTGGTTTCACCTTAGGAAAGGTGTCATTTTATGGAAGTACCCACTATGATCGAAATGGTCCTTTTAATGTTCTACTTTCAGATACCGCCGAAGAGCACATGTGACTCCCAAATCTTACCTCTCATTTGTAAATGGCTATAAAAACATTTATGCTGAAAAGGTGAAATTCATTAATGAACAAGCTGAACGTATGAATATTGGTAAGAGAAATGGAATCTTATCTTTTTAGGGTTTGTTTGATAGGGATCTCAATATTTTGTTTCGTGGACATTTTGTGTGAAAATAAAATACTCACTTTGTTAGTAGTAATTGATGCCCTTGTGGGTATTTTGACCTGTCAAGAAACTCTGAGCAGAAGAAAATCTAAACAGAGGTGGCCCGTTTTCTCTGTAGAACCATTTCTTTTGGCTCTTTCAACGCTGAGTGTTCCGTGCTGAGTCACTGAGGCATGGCTGGCAGATGGGGAAAAGCTAGCTTTTGGGAATGGACAACAATTTCAGTTTTTGGTTTCATTTCGATTTGCCTTGATTTGTATAAACTTTGCCATGTTAATGTTCCCTACATTTCTAGTAAAGGAAAAGGCAAAATAGAAACAAAAACAAATAAAAACAAAAAGAGTGTGTGTACCTAAGCAAGAGTTTTCCAAGTGTCTGGTATATGTAGTATATCTAGCAAAAGTAAACATTGGAACAGATTTTATGTCCAGAAAGCATGTGGTACAAACAATCTAAAACACCTTAGTTCTTATTTTCCAATTTCTAAATAAAACTTGAGGGCCTGGGTATGGTGGCTCATGCCTTTAATTTGAGCACTTTGGGAGGCCAAGGCAAGCAGATCACTTGAGCCCAGGAGTTCAAGACCAGCCTGGGCAACATAGTGAAACCCTATCTCTACAAAAGTATAAAAATTAGACATGGTGATGGCACATGCTTGTAGTCCCAGCTACTTGGGAGGCTGGGGTGGGAGGATCACTTGAGCCCAGGAGATCAAGGCTGCAGTGAGCAGAGATTGTACCACTACACTCCAGCCTAGGTGATAGGGTGGGACCCTGTCTCAAGAAAAAAATAAAACAAAGAATACTCAGTCACATAGCATAACTGAGTGCCAAGGTCTGTGAAGTCATAGTGATGATAGAAGACTGTGAAAGAAATCTTTTGTGGTTTTCTCATGATTCAGCCTCTTGTAGCTTTCCTATGTGATGCTTTAGATCAGTAGTGTGCTGAAACTAATTCATATTGGCTTTTGAGAGCACAGTGTTAAATTTTTAGTAATTTTGTGATCTGCTTGTTAAACATAACCTTTATTAAAAATTAACTCATGTATACTTACAATTAAATAAATTATATTTAAAATATAGGCAATAAATGCTCAAACTCATCCCTTCTTAGTTTTACTCTTTTTTTTTTCTCTTTGAGACAGAGTTTTGTTCTGTCACCCAGGCTGGAATGCAATGATGCGATCTTGGCTCATTGCAACCTCTGCCTCCCAGGTTCAAGCAGTTCTCCCACCTCAGCCTCCCAAGTAGCTGGGATTACAGGCATGCACCACCACGCCCAGCTTATTTTGTATTTTTAGTAGAGATGGGGTCTTGCCATGTTGGTCAGGCTGGTTTCAAACTCTTGACATCAGGAGTGCTGAAATTACAGAGGTGAGCCATGGCGTCCAGGCTACTCTGTTTTCTTATATCAGTGTTGTCGAGGTTATTTGCTTCTGTCTGTATGGTAGGAATATTATGTATCAGTGTGCTACTAGCAATCTCATGGTAGCTCAAAATCCGCCATGGTTGAAGTGTTTACACTGCAGAAATTGGACAATATACAAATGAGGGCTTCCCCTTCCCCCAGTGACCCAGATGTTAAATATTTACTAACATACCACTACCTAGAGCCCATTGGAATGTGAGGAATTCAGTTAACTAGTTATTTTTCTGTATAGTAGTAAAAGTTGCAGTCTGTTACATAAGTTTTTGCAGTTACCTTCATTTTTATAGCAAAGAGAACCTCAGCAATGTTAATGTATTTTCTATCTCATTTGCCACCTCAGCTGCAATGTGATTCAAAGGCAAAAAATGATAGTTACAAACGGTTAACAAAGCCAAAGAGAGCATAAATTTGTCAAATAAGTTTCTTAGCTAAACTAATCTTATTCAATATGATATTGTGACTTTCCCCTTAAATGTAGCTACGTGATATTCTTTAGTCAGAGCTATTTTCTCTGCCCTCCTGTTGAAATTCAGAAATATGGTCAATATTGTTGCTCTTAAGATATGTATATTTTTAAAGCTTTTGTCTACAAATACTGTGTTGTGATTGCTATATTACATGTACAGTGCCTTATAAATAGTAAATGTTGAATAAATATTTGATGAAGGGATATACATATACTCAGCAGAAGTATATATATGTGTGTTTGTAAAGGTCTTGATAAGCTAATGGAGGCAAGTGAATCTGTTGCTAAACTCTCTCAGGATCTTGCAGTAAAGGAGAAGGAATTGGCAGTGGCTTCCATAAAAGCAGATGAAGTGAGTTTGCATTTATTTTATCACTGATGAGGAATATTTTTCCATATTAAAATGCATTATTTTAAAATGGTATTAAAAACAAGCAAGGTCTAAACCTACACACAATTCCTTGTAAGATAATGTTCACAAAGGCCATTAGACATTTTTGTTTAACTTATACCAGCATATATATCTAAACTATTAGTTTCACTACTTGGCCTAAGACTATTATTTCTTCTCTCACTCCACCTGTCTCTTGTTCTTTTTCATTTGTTTATGAAATTTCTGCTTGACTCTGAGTTATATTTGGTTTTCTCTTTAAGGTCCCTGTATGTTCCAGGTTTCTGGGATGGCCCAAATCTCACTTGCAGTTTGTGTAAAGGAGGGAAAAGATAAGAAGAGTTGATGGAGTTGTTTTTTTTTTTTTTAAATGGAGTCTTGTACTGTCTCCTGGGCTGGAGTGCAATGGCGCGATCTCGGCTCACTGCAATCTCCGCCTCTTGGGTTCAAACGATTCTCCTGCCTCAGCCTCCTGAGTAGCTGGGATTACAGGCGTGCACCAACATGCCCAGCTAATTTTTTGTATTTTAGTAGAGACAGGTTTCACCATGTTGGTCAGTATGGTCTTGATCTCCTGACCTTGTGATTTGCCTGCCTCTGACTCCCAAGGTGTTGGGATTACAGGTGTGAGCCACCGTGCCTGTCCTTTGTTTAGAAAAAAAGGAAAGAGAAAGAAAGGAAGGAAGGAAGGGAGATCATAGTCCTTTCAAGGAGACAGGGATATATGTGTACTGCTTTTTTTTTTTTTTTAATCTATTGTACAACCTTCCAATCTCAGACGTTCAGCTTCCAGTCACCAAGAGTCACTTAAGAATAGATACTTAAGTCTTGATCCTTAGCCAGTTACTGAAATGAGTGAGCTAACATAGGGGAGGCACTTAAGCGTAGTCCTAGCACATATGGTAAGCACTCAATAAACATTAGCTACTTTTATTGTTATTACACAAGGCTTAATATGGTTTTTTGCCCTTATTCTATTATACTTACTTGAATTGTTTTAGTTTTCTAGAAATTTGTAGCGTGGAAATACTATTTCTTCTAAAAGCTTTAAATATTTATTTATATATTCTAAGCCTAAGGAAAGATTAGAAAATGGAAGACTGCAAGGAACTACTCAAAGGAATTAACTTTAATACATCTTAAAATAGAGACAACTTAGATGGGAAATAAATTTGTTCTTACTTGTGTTTTCCATTATATTGAATAAATATTCTCTCACTATTCAAATCTATACATTTTGCTTGAAAGGTTTCTATTTGCTTTCATGTGTTTCCTCAACGTAACAGGTGTTAGCAGAAGTCACAGTAAGTGCTCAGGCTTCAGCCAAAATTAAAAATGAAGTACAGGAGGTAAAAGACAAAGCCCAAAAAATTGTGGATGAAATCGATAGTGAAAAAGTAAAAGCTGAGAGCAAACTCGAGGCAGCTAAGCCTGCACTGGAAGAAGCAGAAGCAGCCCTGAATGTGAGCAGTGGATTGTTATCCTTTCCAACACAAGTCCGGAAGGCATCATGTTTCATTATATGAAATTAAATAATCAGAAAACTGAATTGAATTCTTAATGTGATTGATAATCTAAGTCTGGAAACAAATGTGTCAATTCATTCAGTTTTCTAAGTTCTAAAATTTTTTAAAGTCCTCACCTCTTACATTATTTTCATCCTACAAATTAGCCTTCCATCAAAACTGAGAAATAATGCTAGTGGTTAATGGCCTAAACTATGAGAAATTCAGATTATATAGAGAGCCTGCTCAGTTTCTCCAGCATCCCTTCCAGATTATGTTATGATTCCTTTAAAAATCTTCCTGTGGCTCCCACTGCTCTTAGGATAAAGTCCTGAGTTATACACACACACACACACACACACACACACACACACACATGCATGTGCATGTATATATAAGTATGGATATATACACACATATATATGCATGTATATATACATACTGCTAATACACGCACATATACGTATGTAGGTACACATGTATATGATCTGGAGTATATTAACTTTCTTGGGTTTCTATGGGGATTATAATTTCTCATTGATTCTTAAAGAATCAGTGTGAGCATTAAAAGTAATTAATATAAAATGCTAGGTACATAGAAAGTGCTCAATAAATATTAGTGCTTCTGTTCTTGCTGATGACCTGGCTCCTATCTCTTGAACTTGATCACTTATCATTTTGCCCCTACACACAATGCAATCCGGTCATACAGAAACATGTGTAGGATTCTGGAAGAATGGTCAGAGTCTGTTACCTTTAAACATGCCTCCTCTGCCCAGAATGCTTTTCCTAATTTTCATTGCCTAATTAGAGTCATTCTTCAAATCTGGGCCCAGACCTCACTCCTCCCAGAAAGTTTTCAGTTCTTTTTAGGCCTTCCTTTGTTTTCCTGTCACTCACGTGCTCTGTCATGGCAGAAATCCTTAGGTAGAGTAATTGTATTTTCTTTGCCATTTTTAGGAGTTATGAGGACCAGACCGTTTTTGTTTGTTTTGTTTTATATGGGAGAAGTCCTGCAATTGTTAAATGAATGAATAAATCTATGATAATCATTTCATAAAATTTTCACAATGACCAGGACACATTCTGCTTCCTTTATGGGTCTTACTATAATGTACAAAAGGGAGAGATATTGAATCAAAGGAGTTTTAGAACATGTTATTGATCATATGGTCTCCCAGACTTTGCCTTGATGGTCAGGCAGTGTCTTAATCCAAACCCAGCTGATGGATAGACACTTTCAAAAATATTTTTATGAGCCATATATTATAGTAATTTCTCATGTCTCCTTCTAATTCCTTCCCCTGCCAGAAACAGGGGAAGCCCTTGAAATGAAGACTGAAGGTGAGGTTTCTGATATTCAGGGCTTTGTATCCTCTCTCAATATCTGCACATAATATAGACCCTGTGCTTTGAACATGCAAGTTATCTAAATATTACGTATCAATGGGACTTTTTTTTTCTTTTTTTTAAATTTATTTTACTTTTGGTGCATACTATTATGTCTGGCATTTCTCCTCATGTTACCCCTCCCCCACCCTCCCCTCCCTCCCCCACCCCCCATTGCCTCTCCCCTACCCGCCCCAACTGTCCCCTGTGTGTGATGCTCCTCTCCCTGAGTCCATGTGTTCTTGTTGTTCAACACCCACCTATGAGTGAGAACATACGGTGCTTGGCTTTCTGTTCTTGGGTCAGTTTGCTGAGAATTAGGTTTCCAGATTGATCCAAGTCCCTACAAAGGACACGAACTCATCGTTTTTTTATGGCTGCGTAGTATTCCATGGTGTATATGTACCACATTTTCTTTGTCCAGTCTATCATTGATGGGCATTTGGGTTGGTTCCAGGTCTTTGCTGTTGTACACAGGGTTGCAGTGAACATACGTGTGCATATGTCTTTATAGTAGAATGATTTATAGTTCTTTGGGTATATACCCAATAGTGGGATTGCTGGGTCAAATGGAATTTCTATTTCTAGATCCTTGAGAAATCGCCACACTGTCTTCCACAATGGTTGAACTAATTTACACTCCCATCAACTGTGTAAGAGTGTTCCTATTTCTCCACATCCTCTCCAGCATCTGTTGTCTCCCGATTTTTTAATGATCACCATTCCAACTGGTGTGAAATGATGTCTCAGTGTGGTTTTGATTTGCATTTCTCTAATGACCAGTGATGAGGAGCATTTTTTCATATGTTTGCTGGCCTCGTATATGTCTTCTTTTGAAAAGTGTCTGTTCATATCCTTTGCCCACTTTTGAATGGGGTTGTTTGTTTTTTTCTTGTATATGTGCTTTAGTTCTTTGTAGATTCTGGATATTAGCCTTTTGTTAGATGGGTAGATTGCAAAAATTTTTTCCCATTCTGTTCGTTGCTGATTCATTCTATTAATGGTTTCTTTTGCTGTACAGAAGCTCTGGAGTTTAATTAGATCCCATTTGTCTATCCTGGCTTTTATTGCCATTGCTTTTGGAGTTTTAGTCATGAAGTCCTTGCCTATGCCTATGTCCTGGATGGTTTTGCCTACGTTTTCTTCTAGTGTTTTTTTGGTATTAGGTTTTATGTTTAAATCTTTGATCCATTTGGAGTTAATTTTAGTATAAGGTGACAGGTAGGGGTCCAGTTTCTGCTTTCTGCACATTGCTAGCCAGTTTTCCCAACACCATTTATTTAACATGGAGTCCTTTCCCCATTGCTTGTTTTTGCTGGGTTTGTCAAAGATCAGATGGTTGTAGATGTGTGGTGTTTCTTCTGGGGTCTCTGTTATGTTCCATTGGTCTATGTCTCTGTTTTGGTACCAGTACCATGCTGTTTTGATTACTGTAGCCTTGTAGTATAGTTTGAAGTCTGGCCGTGTGATGCCTCCAGCTTTGTTCTTTTTGCTTAGGATTGTCTTGGCTATGTGAGGTCTTTTGTGATTCCATATGAAGTTTAAAGTGGTTTTTTTCCAGTTCTGTGAAGAAGGTCATTGGTGGCTTGATGGGGGATAGCATTAAATCTATAGATTACTTTGGGCAGTATGGCCATTTTCACAATATTGATTCTTCCTAAACATGAACATGGAATGTTTCTCCATCTGTTTGTGTCCTCTCTTATTTTGTTTAGCAGTGGTTTGTAGTTCTCCTTGAAGAGGTCCTTTATATCCTTTGTTAGTTGTATTACTAGGTATTTTATTCTCTTTGTAGCAATTGTGAATGGGAGTTAGCTCTTGATTTGGCTCTCTGTTTGTCTGTTATTGGTGTATAGGAATGCTTGTGATTTTTGCACATTGATTTTGTATCCTGAGACTTTGCTGAAGTTGCTTATCAGTTTGAGAAGATTTTGGGCTGAGACAATGGGGTCTTCTAGATATACAATCATGTCATCTGCAAATAGAGACAGTTTGACTTCCTCCTTTCCTATTCGAATACCCTTTATTTCTTTTTCTTGCCTGATTGCTTTGGCTAGAACTTCCAATACTGTGTTGAATAGGAGTGGTGAGAGAGGGCATCCTTGTCTAGTGCCTGATTTCAAAGGGAATTCTTCCGGCTTTTGCGCGTTCAGTATATATTGACTGTAGGTTTGTCATATACAGCTTTTATCATTTTATGATATGTTGCACCAACACCTAGTTTATTGAGAGTAGGAGAGGGGGCAATAGCTCAGCCTGCAGACTCTTATTCAACTTTGCACTTGTAATTCCCGGCACTTGACTGGCAAAGATCCCCTGTTCTGTGTATTGCTGAGGCTTTGGGGGAAGCACTGTATCTGGACCAGAGTGCCAGAGGTGGAGCCTCTGACTCGTAGGTCAGATGCACTTTCTGGGTGAAGCAGCACCCCCTCCCTGCCTCAGTCTGCCCCTGAGTGGGCTTCGCTCACCCTCGGACCAGACCCGTTGAAATGCACCTGGTACCTCGGTTGGAGCTAGGAGATCTCTGGGTTTCTGCATCTCTCTCGCTGGGTGTTGTGTGCTGGAGTTGTGTCTAATCCGCCATCTTGGATCCTCCCCCCTCAATGGGACTTATTAACAGAGGTCTGCAATGGCAGTGCCTGGCAGTGATAATTTAAACCAATTCGTTGGGAGCAATGAGGAAAAAAGAATACATACAAATAGACACACAGAAATACAAAATAACTATGAAAGAGCCACTAAGCAAAAATCTTGGAACTGGGAGAAACTATGTTTTAAAGTTTTCTATCTTAATTATTTAAAAGTATTAGATTTCCATATAAATATTAATACCACTCAACAAAAAAAATATTGATTCCTGATCCCAAATATAGACTATCAAGCCAAATGATATTGCCACAGTCAGGAAACTTGCAAAACCACCACATCTTATTATGAGAATCATGGACTGTGTTCTGTTACTGTTTCAAAAGAAAATTGACCCTGTTACTATGGATCCAGAAAAACCTTGCTGCAAGCCATCATGGGGAGAGTCATTAAAGGTAAGTAAAATCTATCTTCGTAAATCCTGTGAGCTGCATATAGACCAGCTCATATAGACCAGCTCATATCAATCTGCTTCATATAGACCAGACAAACTGGCAGACAATAATTGATCACTGTGTATTGAAAAGTTTGTCTTACACTGATCACCTAAAATGTAAAGAGGGATAGATGTTAAAGCCGAATGCCTTCTTTTCATGACATTTGTCCAGAATCTGTGGCTATTATGGGTACAGCCTTGGTGTCAACCCAGCCCAGTCTTCAAAAAGAGGCCTGTGTGGTTGGTGGCATTCAGATGCACTGACCAGAAAGAAAAACTTGCATAGCTTTTCTTCTTTACTCTTTCCACATGGAATCCAGAAGACAATTTGTGATTTACAGATTTAGGCTGGCTACTGCCAATCGTCTCAGTTTGTATATTTAAAGCAAATCAACTGTTACTTCTTTCAGAAAATTCAATTTAGAAGTACATATTTAGAAGAAAGTGTTCATTTTCTCCCAGAACTTACAGGTTATAATACTATTTTTCAGTTGATGAGTGCAACAGGATTCCTGTGGAGCCTTCAGCAGTTCCCTAAAGACACTATAAATGAAGAGACTGTTGAGTTACTGCAGCCATATTTTAATATGGATGATTATACTTTTGAAAGTGCCAAAAAAGTCTGTGGGGAATGTGGCTGGTCTCCTGTCTTGGACACTTGCAATGGCAATATTTTATGGCATCAATAGAGAAGTGTTGCCTCTGAAGGTAAAAGTTTCCCTCCTTCTCCCAGTAAATCAATGTTTCATAAAATCAATCATCAGTATTACTGCTATTAAAAGACAATGCATAGTTTACACCAATAAAGGTCGATGTCTCTGTTACCAAATTTTTCTTTTTCTCTATGTCCTTTCAAAGTTTCTCCTTCTTTTTTGTATCTGTTACATGTTTCTTGACAATGTAGACAAGCAACTGAAACCAATGTGTTAACTTACACAGGAAATGAATTTCTTGGGAATAATAATCAAATTGTCATAAGAAGAAAAACTTGCCATCTTTTTGAAGTTTGGAGATTAGGTTTGGAGGTTGAATTTGATTACTGTATTTCAAACAAAACTTATAAATACTAGGTTCAACACCTAGAAATGTTTTAAATTTCAAAGACAGAAGGAGAACCTTATGTGCAATCTAAGAAACAATCAAACAAAACCTAAAAGGTTGTTTACAAAGAACAAAATAAGATGTTGCAGATTTCCCACAACCCTAAATACTAGAAGATAATGAAAAAAACATATGCAGAGTTTTGAGGAGGAAAATGCTGAGGTCCAAGCACTCAGTAATGGGGAAAGCTGATCTTCATGTATGAGGGAGCAGAACGATATTCTTAGGAGTGCAAGGATTCGTGAAATGTATTACTCAGATATACACTGCCTCCAGGGACCCATCCCAATCCTCCACCCCCCACAAAGCTAAAAGTATTATAAGCGGTTGCTCTGTGGATTGGATAATGATGAGCAGGTGGGCAGGAGGTTACTGTTTTTCATAATAAGACTTAGAGAAATGACTGCCTCTTTAAAATCTGTGCATGAGAAACTTTGGGAAAAATAGAAAATCAATTTAAAATACAAAGTTTTAACAAACAGAAATGATAGGAAAAATATAGTAAACACACTCAAAAAGATTCTAAGGGAGGAATCTTACAATAAATGTAGAATTTCAGAAAAAGAAAACATACACATTAGAGTAGGACTATTCTGTATTGATAAAAATTGTGATCCATAGTGAAGACTTAATTAAAATAATGTGTCATGCAATAAATAAGATAGTATCAAATTATACACACCAAATCCGTTAGTATTTTCGGTGGAAATTAACAAAAAGAATATTGTAATTTGAGATTGTGGCTACCCCGGTAGGCAGGGGGCAGCCTCTTGGGTGTGCACACAGGGCCTGTGTTAATGCTCTGCTGTTGCCCTCTTCAGATTCTTAATAATTTTTTTAATAAGGGGTCCCACATTTTTGTTTCGTACTGGGCCCTTTAAATTATAGAGCCAGTCCTGAGTAGGCATAAATTAATAATTATATAGAAATTTTACATGATATTATATTTCAGGTTGAATAACCACATTGAACTTTCTTCAATATAAACAGAGAATATGGAGTTGTTTCTTGAGTACAAGAAACATTTACAAAAATTGATTATATTCAATGCTAAAAGAAGACCTTGATTAAATTCCCAAAAGAAAAAAAAAAAAAGAAAAAAATCCAGTGGCCTCATTCTCTGATTATAAGCAATAATATTGGAAAGTTTACATGAAAAATAAGTCAGTCATTCCTGATTAGAAAATGATGAAAATAAGCTAGTTACCAGCTTTTGTGACATGGACAAAATGGTACATTCTTAGCCCTCAAATGGATCAAAGAAACTAAACATTCCACTTAAGAGTTAAAGTATATACTCACTCATAAGCATACATACACACATAATTTAAGGAAAGCAGAATAGAGCTAATAAAAATAACATTACAAATTAGAGAAAAGCAGCAGAATTAATGAGCAAATCTAAGAACCTCTGCTTTGCAAACAGAACAAAACACAACAAAAACAAACTATAAGAAAATTTCCTGGAAAGTCTAATCAAGAAGAAAATAAAAACAAATGAAACTAGAAAGATAAATTCATATAATTCTAGATGTGAAGATTTAAATAATTATAAAGCATTTTTTTTTAGGAGACAGGATTTCACTCTGTCCCCCAGGTTGGAGTGCAGTGATGCAATCATATCTTACTGTAGCGTTGAATTCCTGGGCATAAGCAATTCTCCTCTGTTGGTCTCCCAAAGTGCCAGGATTACAGCTGTGAGCCACTGTGCCAGGCTGCAAATATTACATAGTTATATGTCAATATATTAGAAAATCTAAATGAAATAAAAGTTTTCTGGGAAAAGGAGCTAAATTCAAATGAACAGTGAGAAAGAAAATCAAAGAACTTCTACCCCAGAGGGACTTTGAGTCTAGATTACTTTACCGATTATTTTACATTTACAAGAAACAGATCATTACCATGTTGTAGAACTTAGAAAAATATGAAAAACTACTGTTACAGTAATTTCACTTCGAAACATCTTTGAAATTGGATTGTTACCAAAGTAACAATCCTAAATGTTTACATATCCAATAGTATTTATCACAACATTATTTGTAATAACTAAAAATGGGGGGGGGGGAGTGGAGAAATGTATACAAGCAGGAAAAAGGTTAATTATGATACATTCAACATGTAGAATATCATGCAGTCACACAACTAGTGTTAATGAAAAGATATTGAAGGACACGGGAACTTCATGAAATTAAATGAAATGAAAAAAATCAAAATGCCAATTATCAACTTCCTAACACAATACTCACAGGTTATGTCTGAGTAAAATCAGGGTAACTTTTGTTCTCCCTCTTATACATTGCTGCATTTTCTGTGTTTTCTTATTGAGCATTAATAATTAAAAAAAATTTTTTTGAGACAGAGTGTCACTCTGTCACCCAGGCTGGAGTGCAGTGTTATGATCACAGCTGACTGAAGCCTCGACCTCTGGAGCTCAAGCGATCCTTCTCAGCCTCCAGAGTAGCTTGGGCTACAGGTGCATGCCACCACACCCAGCTAATTTTTACATTTTTTGTAGAAACAGAATCTCATTATTTTGTCCAGGCTGGTCTTGAACTGGGCTCAAGTGATCCTTAACCTCCCAAAGTTCTAGGATTACAGGCGTAAGCCACCACACCTGGCCAGTCATTAAACATTTAAAAGTAATGAAATAATCTCCAAGACTCTCTGCTTTCCCAGCTGAAGGCACTGAAACAGATGAGCTCGAAAGTCCCATCTAGTACAGAAATTATGTAATTTGTGTTATCTACCAATTACAATCATGACTGTTCCGTGCAGCTAGTACACTAACCACATCTTCTTTTAGGCAAACCTGGCCAAGCAGGAAGGCCGGTTAGCAGTTGCTAATGCTGAGTTAGGGAAGGCACAAGCCCTGCTGGATGAGAAACAAGCTGAGCTGGATAAAGTACAGGCAAAATTTGATGCAGCAATGAATGAGAAAATGGTGAGATTACATATACAAAATTCCCCAAACAATGTACTGAAACTTGACACAAGTACGTGCTATATTTAGAAATCAGGCAAATGGTTATGATGAAAAAATGTTGGCCAGCATGCTTACCTATTCTGGATCTTTGGTGCTAAAAATTCTTTTTTGTGTTTTCACTGCTCAAGTTGTACTGTCACTGATTTGAGGGTTAGAAAACTGAGTTTAAGATCCAGCTCAGACATTTGTTAATTGTGTGGTTTAGGGCAATCTACCTAGCTCTGTCTGTAAAATGGGAATCCTAATATGACCTCTTGAGTTAGGTTGTAAGCTGTGGTGGTCTGATAAATGTTCAATAATCTAGTGTGCCGTAGGGGGGAGAGGAAAGCCTGGATTTGTAATATTGGCTGATTTCTTTGGTGTAAATACTTTCATCACTGGCAATTTTAAACTACCAATGTAACGTCACTGAGCACAAATTTGGGAGAAGGTGCATGGCAACACACCATTGTATACTATTTCCACCATGCAGATATAATGAATTTAACCTCAAGAGCATAGAGAATATTAACACATAAATAATTAGGAAGTAAGCTTTTGTTATTTATTACCTTTGCTTTTAATATAACTTAATTGTAAGCTTAGTTTAATTTTTAATAAAGCCTGTGTTTAACACCAGCTCACAAATACTCTAAAAATTTAACAGTTGGCTCTTATGTGTTGGTACAAGCCAGCTGCTGCATGCTACTGTTGTCTGGGATTTTTCCAGGAGAAAATACTTTGTAAATGGCAAAGAACTCAGGATTATTATTGAATCCAAGACATCAAAATGGCAAAGCTTATTGATTTGATTCTGTTTTGAAAATATTCAATAGAAGTCCTGTTTTAATGTATTGGATTAAAAGACAAATTATGTGATTTGGATTCTGTCTTACAAAATTGCTCTCCTTGAAATTTCATAAGGTAAAATCACTATACTATAAATGATCAACCTTTAATATGTGAAGTTTCATGCACACTGTATTTTTAGATTATTTTGAAAGTTAAGAAATTCCCGCATGTATTTTTATGTGTGAATACAATGGATGTTTGTGTTAAGCACTTAAAAAGGTTTTTTGAGACATTCTCCCGTTATGTCTGCAGGATTTGCTTAATGATGCTGATATGTGCCGGAAAAAGATGCAGGCGGCTTCCACTCTCATCGATGGGTTGAGTGGAGAAAAGTCCGATGGACCCAGCAAAGTAAAGAATTCAAAGCTCAGATTAATAGGTGGGAATCTGGGTCTTCTTCATAATCACTCTTTCTTTGTGACATTAGAGACCATAAAGTCCATTTCCATGGTGAAATGCTTTTCTCCTTCGTTTCCGTATGTTCATATCTCAATCCCATCATCTATGACAGTGCTTACAACTTAAATCATGCACTCTCATGTGAAATACTCTAGAGAGTGAAGAAAATTCTGTGAAATATTTTACTCAGCTGTGGTTCAGCATTGTGGGTTTTTAGTATAAGAGTGCTTTTGATATTTGGATTTGCCAGAGCCGTCTAGATGCTCACTTCAGTTCTCTATGCTTCACCTTAATGATTTTGAAAGTGTGGATCAATGGTTTGTCTTAAATGCAAGGCTAGCTTCTGCTGGTATCTGTTGGTGTCCTTAGAAAACTTAGCAGAGAGGGGAATGAGAGAGGAGCAAGAAAATGGCAAAATAAATAATAAAAAGGGAGGGGGGAAGAAAAATGGTTTAACACAAGACTGAAATCTGAACAAGACCAAGGCACAGGATGAGTGGAAGATACTTCCCTCACAATACCAAGGCTCAGGACCTGTAAGCTTCAGGAGGACACCTTCTTTCTTGTTTCCTGACCACCCCACGTGTGGCCACTCCCCACTCACTTTTCGGTTTTTGGGCTCCACTTTGCATGGGTCTTTTCCATGCCTGGCAACCAAGCATTAGCCAGGGGCAAAGAAGGATTTCACCCAGTAACAAAGCAAAACTGCACTGTGACCTCTCAAACAACTTAATGGAAGAGCTTAAAACATGTCAGGTGACTCACTTTGGGGAGGGGGCTGTGTGTTTTTTCTTTACAGACTTGTAGGTGATATTCTGCTGTGCACGGGATTCCTTTCCTACCTTGGTCCTTTCAATCAGATATTTAGGAACTATTTGCTTAAAGACCAATGGGAGTTGGAGTTGAGAGCACGGAAAATTCCTTTCACAGAAAACCTGAATCTTATTTCAATGTTGGTGGATCCTCCAACTGTAAGTTTTACTTTCCCCATAATATTTGAATTTCGATCTCACTTTCTTACTTACTAAGAAACCCAGGTTCACCTAAGTTTTTCTTTTTTCATTTAACTGGAAAGATTGTTTTGAAAGTGAAAAGAGTTTTTTAAAAAAGAATTTTCTTTGTAGTATAAACGTTCCTTTGCGTTTTAAGTAATCTTGCTTCCAAATTAAGACCAATTACACTGCTGTGTACTGAGAACCAACTCGGCCATAGAGACCCCTACCCAGGTGGCACTGAAGGAATTAAGTAGCAGACACCCAGACAGAACAGTAAACTGAGACTATCCGGGGGGGGGCCAACAGCCTTTCGAGCTGAGAGCCTCAGGGTGCTGACGGCATTCCAGGCTGAAAGCCTCAAGTAGACTCTGACCCATGCATTTATTCTCTCTAAACAGGTGATGATTATTAACAAACAGATGTTAGGCATTTTCTCATAACACAAAAATATACCAAGTAGGCAGCTGGTGCCTGCTTACCGCTGATCACAAACAACCTAAAAAGTATTCTCCACGAGGGAGCCACGGGGGCAGGGTCAGATGTCCCGTGCTTAAAGAACTGTTTTAACCAGTGTATGATATTTATGTATTGTCCTAGCCACTTTAGAATGCCCCAAGTAGTTTTCTACTTGTGGGGGTGGTGGGGGCAGGTTGCAGTGGCTAGGTTTTCCTTGCCACTGTTCTTAGCAAACAATATATTTTTTCATACACTCAGCATTTCTAGCAGTCATACACTCAGCATATCTTAACAGCTACGAACTGAAAGATCATTTGAGAGTTATAGGCTTGCTAATGCTGGGCTCTTCTTATAACTCTTCAGTATTTACACCACTCTTGTGAAGTCATACTCTCAAACATTTTAGGCAAATGTAGGCATGATCTATGCTTGTATTAACCTTATTTTTGTTTGCTATCTTTTTTAGTGTCTGATAACATAACACAATAGCATGTTCTGGTGACCCTAAGTAATAGCAAATCCTTTCATACTAACCTTCCTTGCTGGGAATTTGATGCCACTGTCAATTTCCAGTATATCTTGCAGAGCTTCTGTGGTAATAAATGCTTTCCAGGCAATTTGTATTCATGAGTTGCTTTTCTGATTTGCAAATCTGCTCTCCAGTTGCTGTTTCCTTAGGGGATGCCAGGCTATTAATTTCATGTTATCTGTATTTAAAAGTTAAAACCTAATCTTTTCCAATTCAAACATTGTTGAATTCGCCCTCACTGGGCACTGGTGAAGCAAAGTGGGCCAGAATATTCTTTATTAATTATGGCCTTTGGAGGTCCTGGGATAATTTAACAAAGGTGGAGGCTGGTTGGCTCATTGGATCTCTGATTATTTTATTTTATTTTATTTTATTTTAGAGACAAATTCTTACTCTGTAGCCCAGACTGGAGTGCAGTGATATAATCATAGCTCACTGCAGCCTTAAATTCCTGGGCTCAGGTGAACCCCCAGGCCTCCCCAAATGCTGGGATTATAGGCATGAACCATTGCGCCCAGCCTGGTGATTTTATTGATCATGTGGCAAGAGGCTGGCAATCCTTGCTAAATTTGGAGAAGGAAATCTTCACAGAAGTGTCACTGATGAGCTCTTGCCAATATAATAACTCATCTAATTTATCTCCAACTATGCAATCACCCATACACCATATAGGCAAAACCAAAGGGCAGGAAAGGGAAGCAATCAGGAGCTAATTGCTTGGGACTTATCTTCTCTGACATCTCATTATATTTACTATGTCCATTAACTCCAAATCAGCTTTAATATACAATCAATTTACTATGTTTCCCCTAAGTATGAAAATATAATGTAAAGGGATAAACCTTGTCTTAGGTCATTATAGAAGGGATTCATTAGATTATAAATTTGTTTTTTTAAAGTGAATGTTATTGGGTTCACATTTACAAGTTTGCTTTTTTCAAAGGACAAGTTTCATAGTCTCAAAGGAAAAAAAGTCCAAATTTTAAATTATTTTACTTTACGGTACTTTTAGTTATTGAGAGCATTCCTGTTCTCCTTTGAACAGTGATATTAATTTCCTGTTGTTCAGATTGGTGAGTGGGGACTGCAGGGATTACCAGGAGATGATCTCTCAATTCAGAATGGCATTATTGTGACAAAGGCCACCAGATACCCACTCCTCATAGACCCACAAACTCAAGGCAAAACTTGGATTAAATCAAAGGAAAAAGAAAATGATTTGCAGGTATGTAGCATTTGGTGCATGGGAAAGTAATCTTGAAATCATGAAACTTTTTCAAAATTTCAATTGACTCTGCAGTCATAAAGTTGTCATCTCCATGACAAATGTTTGCTAATTCACACTCTTGAGTTTTGTAACAGCAATTTGGGGCGACAGCTCTGATTCTTTTCTCTTTTGTACTCTCTTTGGATCCTCCCTCCCCCTCTCTTTGTACACTTCCCTGAGACCGTTGCTTTTGCTAATGCTGAATGTGGCTTTTGTTCTGGGCTTTGGGTTTGGGCTTACGGGAAAGCGGCAAACAGAACATTGTGATCCCTCAGTTCAAGACCATTCATGTCAACCTTGCTCAGACTCTTGGTGCTATATAGCTTACTGAGTCCGTCTTTGGGGCTGGCGTCTAATAAGATGTTAATTTTAAGGTGGGGGTAGACAAGGGCAGGACTCTAACATTCCTGACTCCCTTAGGGATTCTGTTTATTATGATATTTTAATTCAACTACCAAGGTGGGATATTCAGTGTTTCCTAGACACTGTTCCCAGAGTTAACCTACTTGCTTATTTTAGTTTCTACTAACCAAATGTCTTTCTCCAACCTCTGCTTATATCCCAGATAAAAATCTCAGCTATTCTTCAAAGTCCACATCCACCACTACCTCCATCAAGACTTTTCTGTGTGCCCAGCTCGGTAGAGCCTGTCCTGAATCCTCACAATGTCTTGTTTGCACTTCTGTTGTGGACTTAGAATCTGTCTTAAATTACTGTTCTTTGCACATTTGTATTTTACTTCTTTTGTACCATGAACTCCTTTTTGGCCAAGTTTTATTCATCTTTACATGTTCTGTACTGCTCTTTTTGAGTAGGAATTCTGATATTTATTGAATTTAAGTGTATTAATCAAAGTGTGTCATCATTATAGAGAAAAAGAACCAGGACAATCTTGTGGTCATCTTGATAGATTTAAAAAAAAAAGCACTTGGTAAAATCCAATGCCCATTCATGATAACATTTCCAGCAAACTGGGAGGGATCTTCCTTAATTAGATAAAGAGTTTCTTTTTACCAAAAAGCCATAACAAACATCATATTTAGTGGTAGAATATTGAAAGGTTTCCTCCTGAGATCAGTGCTTCTCATGCAAGTGGATACAGCCTACTGCTGGGAAGCATACCTAAGTACCCCACCTTATCAATACTCCAGAACACAGTATGTCAGTGTATGTTTACTAACAAAAGCCAGGGAAATCCTAGAATGGACCAGGCAGTGTAAACAGAAGAGAAGAGTTAAAAGTAGTGTTCATTTCCACAGAGCTTCTTAGGAGCCACATTTTCAGGAGTGCACAAATGTGGTATACCAGAACACTTCTGTTCTTAGTTTCTGTAGCCAGGTCAACTATAACTTGTCCCTGGCCTCATTCCCCTTGGCTCCCCCGGCTGTCAATCTCCTTGCTCATCTTATTCCTGGAACCTTGCCTGGACATCGTTAGCTCAATGCATGCTCCTATATCACCTGGCAATGAATGCTGCTATTTTTTCTGATCATGGCTTTGTCTCTCCATTTCAGGATTACATTCATCGATAGTTTTCAGTAATGTCCTTCCTGATGCAACCCAGTTCTAGGAACCTTCTTGAAGGAACAGAAATATGCCTGAGACACTTCCTTATTTTAAAAACCATCTACTGCTGAGATGGAAATAGACCGAATTGTATTCTCCTTCCTCAGACAGCATTATTTTCTGAGTATGTGGATAAGCACATGTACAAACACATGCAAATGAAAAACAAAGCATGCTTTATATGCCCAGGGCTGTGCTCAACCTTGACAGCTTTGCCAAGGCTACCTTCAGTGCCATCTCCAGGACCTACAGCTCTGACTTGTGGAATGAGAATGCAGTTACCAAGCCTCCCTGTCAGGAATTCACTGGTCAGCTTGTAAAGTCCCAGTACCAGTCTTTGTGCAGGTGAATCAGGCTCTGGTGGTGGCTACCACAGAGTGTTTCACAAGAAAAATCAAGTGAAATAAACCTGAAATTATGATTTCAAAATATTATTTCAAGTTTATAAAAGACATTCAGGATGATTGAAGATAATTATCTCCTTACTTGGGAAAGAAATCACAAAAATAGAATTTACTCCTTGAGAAATAAAACAGGATATAAGCAAATTTAGTCTTACTGGTGCTTTTCTTCACCTTGTTTATTCAGTTCATTAAAGCTCTTTGTTTAGATTCATTTACTTTATTAACTTATTGGAAGGCCTTTACAGCACATTATTTGTATAAAGAAAAGCTATCCATCCAGGGAAACAACTTCCTTCATGTGTGAATCTTTTTATTTATTTTTTATTTTTGAGATGGAGTCTTGCTCTGTCATCCAGGCTGGAATGGAATGGTGCGATTTTGGCTCACTGCAACCTCCGCCTCCCGGGTTCAAGCGATTGAATCTCAGCCTCCTGAGTAGCTGGGATTACAGGCATGTGCCACCACATCTGGCTAATTTTTGTATTTTTAGTAGAGACAGGGTTTCACCATGTTGGTCAGGCTGGTCTCAAACTCCTGGCCTCGTGATCTGCCACCTTGGCCTCCCAAAGTACTGAGATTACATGTATGAGCCACCGTACCTGGCCAAATTTTTTTTTTTTTTTTTTTAGTTATTTCCTTTTTAATCAAAACAGGACAAAAGTAGGCTGATTTAATTTTTATATTTTATATCTTCTTTTTATCTTAGTAATTGAGAGAGCTATATTTAATTCTATTCTCCTAATCACTCGTTGTCCCAGTGGATTCTTCCTTGTGTCTTATGGTCTGCACCCACAAGAGCGTAAGGCATTAGTTGGATTAAGAAGATAGGATACAAAGAGTTGAGAAATGAGCCTTTGGGAATCTTCACAGTTAGGCGGGGGAGGGATCCTAGGTGAAGTAAGAGTTTAAATCCAATTGGTTCATGCAGAGATCAACCAGTACAGTGTGTCTATTTTAACTAATAACAAACACATCAATTTAAACATGGAGGACCCAACCAGGAATTCAGAATTTTAGTTTTAAAAAATGTAAGCATATATAAAGTGAACGTATAGTCTTTTAGGTTGACTTAATGGAAAGTATTAAATTCTTCCCAGTGCCAATAGGAGACGGAATACATGGATAGACCCGCAGTGTGACACAATATATCGTTTCTGATATTCTTATGTTTACTTTTTGTCACTTATTCATCTCGTAGGGGTCTTGAGAAAATAAATGAATATCCAAATATGCAAGTTGCTTTGCTTTCTCTGAGCAATTATAGCTATGTAAGTTTGAAAGGATTAATCCTTGACTATTCTTTTCCATCTGTCAGGAGCAGAACCCTGACATTCCATAAGAGCAATGTCCCTTGATGCTCCTCTTTGATTAGAGAGGCCCCAATACACATCCAGACTCCATTCAACAAAATCATGACTCACCATGTTTCAGAAATTAATTTTCGTGTGTTACTTTAATTTTTTAAGGTAAGGGTTCCCATATTACCCTTAAAATTCTTGGTTACCTCTTCAACAAATCTCTTGGTTTCCCTTAGCTATGGGCACATTCTTTGTAACACTGGTAAACGAATGAGAGTTCTTTCTGTTTAGGTGACATCTCTGAACCATAAATATTTCCGCACACACTTGGAGGACAGCCTTTCCTTGGGCCGACCCCTTCTCATTGAGGACATTCGTGAAGAGCTGGATCCAGCCTTGGATAATGTATTAGAAAAGAATTTTATTAAATCTGGCACCACTTTCAAGGTGAGCTTTGTAAAAAAAATAAAAATAAAAAAAAAAGAAAGAAAAGAACAATGGTGACATCTACTTATCTTTTTGAGCATAGCAGCAAATGCAATTTCCTTTAGGCAGTAGTATTTGTACATTGGAAAAAAATTATTTTCAAACTCATATGTCAGTGTTTCCTTTCATTTTTTATAGTATATAAAAATTACTGGTGGGGGGGCAATATTTTGAGAAGAGTAGTCATTTGGCTGAAACTAAATAACATTAAGGAAACACATTGTCTGGTTTTAATATATTAGTGCCACACACAATATATATATATGTTTAAGCAACTCTTGATACTGGTTTTGCAAGCCATATATGTATACATTTTAACAAAATAACCTGGATTTCTTCCTTGGAGAAAATGATATTTTAATAAAGTCTATAGAGATTGATTTGTTCATTTATCTCTTTATTTTCAGTCTAAACTCATTGACTTTGTTGTAAGCTATGGAATATTGTTCTCAATTGTTGGTGATAACATGAATTGTTTTCAATATGTATAAGGGTTTCATTTTTAATTGGTGTCATTTTCTACCTTTTGGCTTCTTTGGTTTTATAACAGCATTTCTGATTGGGTGTTTTTCACTTTGGACAACTTAATTTCATGAATATCAATGAGTAAGTAAAGAATGAATATTTCCTCATTAGATTAAGACAGATTTATTCAGAAACATTTTCTTCATAATGGAAATCTTTTATATGCCATATTTTACATAATTCATTCAGCCAAGGTTTATGGAGCATCCAATATATACTTAAGCCTTTATGAGTTTATAGGGGGAAAAATGAACAAAACCCAGTTAGTGTTCTGAAGGTTAGTATCAGTCTATGAGATTAGAGAGTAGAATTTCTCTTTTTCATAAAAGAAGCTAAGCACAAAATTTTGATGATTTGCTTGGGTATTATGGACTCATTCACAATTTTGAACTGCATTTAAAAAATATTTACTCTATAAGTAAAGAATGTGTATAGTTAAACTGTACAATGTGATAATTTGGTATACATATACATTGTATGATGATTACCACAATCAAATTAATTAACACATCCATCACCATGCATGCTGTACCTTAGATGCCTGGAACTTGTTCATCTTATAACAGAAAGTTTGTACCCTTTGACCAATGTCTCCCCATTTCTCCCCCCCCCCCATCCCTCTGGCAACCACTGTTCTATTCTCTGCTTCTATAAGTTTGACTTTTTCAGTTCCACATGTGAGATCATATAGTATTTATCTGTGTCTGCCTTATCTTATATACCATATTTAATATGCCAAAGGAGGTTGTAGAATCACTATTCCTGAAGGTCTTTTAAAAGATCCTAGATTTTTATCTGCAATATGAAGGCATAATGCCTTACAATGTGATGGTGGCCTTAGTGATGTTTTCAATCACATGCAGAATTAAGATTAATCAGAGATTTAAGTCATTTTAAAATTCTATGATGCCACCTGATTTTTAGATAGCAAAAACCAATTTTTTTTTCAACATGTTGCAAATAGTAGTGTTTAAGGTAAATGTTACCTTTTTGAAAAAAGTTGGGATTTTTCTTTGAAAATGACATTAACTTTTTCTGTTGTCAAATATGCCTCAAATATATCTATGAAATTCAAAAAATAAAATTTCCTAGAAACACAGCAAATTTCCGCAGTAGGAAACAATTTTCTTAACTGGGAGAAAAATAGCTATACTACAAACAATTGATGGGAGTGATAAGTACTTGCTAAAATTTTAAAGTCAATTCTTCGCTGTGTCTAAGTTTTCCTTTATTCACCGTTTGTTTTGGATAACTTTTTCATTTGATTTGCTTGGTATCATTGCTAAAAACATCTCCAGGCAGGACTACAATTCTAAATTCTTCTGAATTGAATAGGCTTTATTATTTGAGATCAGTGATTAAAATTTTATAACTTTCCTTCCCAATTTATTCAAGCTGCACAGCACTGACAGGCAAATTCTTTCCTAAACTGAACCCAAGTTCCTTTCTCTGTCCTTGAAGCTGTTTTTAATTTTATATGTGAATTTATATAGGTGAAAGTTGGTGATAAGGAATGTGATATCATGGATACATTTAAACTTTATATTACTACAAAGTTACCAAACCCTGCCTTTACCCCAGAGATTAATGCTAAAACTTCAGTCATTGATTTCACTGTTACAATGAAAGGACTTGAGAATCAGTTACTAAGAAGAGTCATTCTAACAGAGAAACAGGTAATCTCTCTCTCAAGGTAAAAAATTTCTGCTTCTAATAAATGCCTAAACTATTGAGAAATTGCTAAGTATGTGAAAAGGAAAAAAATTTTAAAAAGCATATTGACCCTTGTTAACATAAATATTTCTTTTGCAGCCTTAATTCTTGTCAGGAAATCATATAACTCATCTTCTCTCCTACAACCAAACGTACACACACACACACACACAAACACACAAACACACACACACCCCTCTTTCTACTTCTGTCTTTAAACCTTTAGGCATACTGACTCTCATATCTATAGTCTTTGTCTTGGGGACACCTGAAAAATTCAATAAAACAATGATTTAGAGAAAAAGAAATTGCTCTGAATGGCTCTTATTTCCACTGTAGTAGATTCAACTACTACAATCCAATAATCTAATGATATAGGGAGCCATACCTTTATTTTTAATTAAATGAAATTTGCACTAAAGCAAGAAATTAAGTCTAACTGAGGGTTCTAATAAAATGAAGAACAACTTAGGACTGGAAGATTTTAAGAGACTGATACAAGATTAAACTAATTTTTAAGTTGAAGCTCAGAAGACATTAAGTTTTATGCGTAAAATGTAATTGCAAACAAATACAATTTTTTGTATCTACATTATAAAGTACACTTACATAAAATACGAGAAAGTTTATATCTGTTTAAAGGTAATTAATTTTAGAATTAAAGATTCAAGGCAAAGGCAAGGTTAGAAATAATAAGAGCGGTGAGGCATGAAGTGGATGGACGAGAAAAAGAATGACAAGAGAGGAAAACAGACAGAGGAGAGAAAGGAGGAGGTGTGAATCCAGGGTCCCAAACACAGGAAAGACATCCAAGAAAGGAGAGGGAAATGACACAGACACCAAAGAAATAGACTCAGTGAAAGGCAACATCCTACCTGGCTCATAGACAGTTCACCTTAACGCACAGGTCCTTAATGGTGGCTGGTCTGGTGGAGTGAAAAGGGCACAGTCCTAGCTTTGACTCTCTTAGTAGTTGATCTTAGTTTCCAACAAACCTGGGGCTTATGCAGTCCAGAAAGGGAATCGATTCCTCTTCCACAGCCAGGCAGGATGGCCCTGGCCTGGCAATTCACTGTTCCCATCATCTCTCAGGATCACATGCTGCTAACTATTGACAGTTAGTCCTTTGTGGTGTAATTGGTGCTGTTGGTTTATTTTGAGATGATTCCTTGCTGGTCTAGATCCCCATGCAGGCTGCACTAACCTCCAGAAGTCAAGCAACTCCACTGTCTAAAGGTCCCCAGAGCTCCCCATACCCACTCTTCTTATTCCCTAGCTTCCTCTTCAAGAGATGTGCTAAGATATACATAGCAACCTTGCTGGAGAAAAAAAAAAATGCACATTTAATACATAGGAGGATCTTCTAAACGTTATGTTTAACCCTCATAACAATCCTCACTATTATACTCACATTTTTACAGATGAGCAAATGGACCAAAGAAAATAAGGGTCTTCATCTGTAATAGCACATGGACTTTGCAGCCTGTCAAGCCTCCTAGATAAACTTTACAGGTCCTGCTATGAAGTTTAGCAGGAATACACTGTGCTGTGATATCTATTTTTCCATATATACAGAAAAGCAAGCTAACATGATTTCATTTTGTCCATATATTCCTATACTACCACCCAAGGGTGACCATTTTAATGAAAATGATTAACTCGTTATTTCACTGCAAATAGAGCCACACTCTTCAATACCCCATAAAATCCTGCCACCCTGTAAGTACAATGGCAATAACACTAGTCTTGGAGTTGGAGGACAAAGGTAGTAGGCTGTTATACAGCTAAGCTAGTTACTGGCAGAGACTGGCCTAATATCCTTGTTATTCACAGTTCCTATTTCTGGGTACCTTAGCTTTCCCAAATGTAAAATAAAGAAATTGGACTAAATTCAGCACATTTCAATTTGACAAATATTTATTGGGTTGAGTTTCTTTTCTACAAAGCCTCAAGGTAAGTACTGTCAATAATACAAAAATAAATAGGACAAGTTTATGCATCTGCCTTCTAGATGCATAAACTGTAGTTGGAGGGAAATAACCTACTGATAGATTGTGATACAAACTATATTAGAGGCTGGGTGTGGTGGCTCATGCCTGTAATCCTAGCACTTTGGAAGGCCAAGGTGGGTGGATTATCTGAAGTCAAGAGTTCAGAACCAGACTGGCGAATGCAGTGAAACCCTGTCTCTACCAAAATTAGAGACAGGGTCTAATACAAAAATTAGCCGGGCATAGTGGTGCATGCCTATCGTCCAAGCTACCCATGAGGCAGAGGCAGGAGAATTGCTTGAACCTGGGACTCGGAGATTGCAGTGAGCAACAGATCATGCCACTACACTCCAGCCTGGGCAGCAGAGGGAAACTCTGTCTCAAAACAAAGGAACAAATAAACAAAAAACCTAAAAACGGAAACAAACTATATTAGATGTACAGATAAAGGCTGTGCTATGGCTTTTGATTGACTGGTCCAGGAAGACTTTCTGAAAATGGTGAAATTTCTGAAGCAGTTTTCCCAGAAACCTTCCCAAATAAGAAGTTTTAAAACAGCTTCTTTTAACATAATTTGAAGTGCAACATGTAATTCTGTATAGGATCAGAAAAAAACTGTTGTAAGGAATATTATTGAGATCGGTATCAGTGTTAAATTTCCTGAATTTGAATATTGAACCATGCTTATGTAAGAGAATGACCTGGGTCTTCAGAGATTTGCCGAAGTGTTTAGGGGTAAAAGGACATGACATCCACAAGTGATTCAGCAGAAATAATAATAATAACAACAACAATAATGACAATATTAAGTATTCTATAGAGGGAGAGTGATAAAGCAAAATGTTATTTGGTGAATCTAGGTGAAGGCTATATGAAAGTTCCTTGTACTAGTCTTGCAAATTTTTTGAATGCTTGAATTTTTTTCAAAATATAATTTTCAAAGTATATCATTTTATGCAAGAAAAAAATATACTGTAAACATTCAAGTTTGCCCCTCTGTAGAAGGAGATACAAATAAAATGGAAAATGGGTTTGTATTGACAACTGGCTGCGCCAAACCAAGTACCTGGTGTTCCCCGTAGGCAGGTCCCAGGCCAAGAGCTCACATTTAATCTGGGTAACCCCTTGGTTTCTTGGTATCAGTGCCTTTTTGTTTCTACTTGTTCTGAATGCACATAAAGATAGCATTTCTTACAGAAGCAGTATGGAAACAGGGCCAAGGGAACAGGACATGCTATTTATAAACTTAAAGCTGGCAAGAGATCTTGGGGTAATTGGGCAAAATTATTTAGTAGAATTGTCTCATGCCTGCCAGTATAAGTACTGTGAAACTTTAATGACAGTGGGCATAATTAAAAAAAATTTTCCACAGAAACAAAAATATGGATATAGATTTGGTTAATGATAGTAATTTCTTCTGTCAGTCAAAAGGTACTTTGGCTTGAACTTTTAAAATTGTTAATAAACACTAGTGAGTTGGATTTGCTGTAATAACTTGTAATTATAGTTCCAATGTTATTTTTTGTTTTTTAATGACAGGAGTTAGAGTCTGAAAGGGTTAAACTTTTGGAGGATGTTACTTTTAATAAGCGGAAGATGAAAGAACTTGAAGATAATCTCCTCTATAAATTAAGTGCCACAAAAGGTATTGTGTTATTAAGAAGTAATTAAATAATGGATTCTGAATAAGGATTTCATTTACGCTCTTTTCAATGCCCTCATGACTATAGATGTTAGGAAATAGTCATGTTATCAATGCAAAAACAAGCAAGGCAATTTCCATCTGGACATTAAAGAGGGGAGGCAGAGAATCTGATTTTTGAATTAGCAAACAGAGACTGAGCATCTGAGAATAACACAATTTTCTTGATATAATTGCTCTCCTCTGAGAAAAATAAGGGCTCCCATAGAGCTAGGTAACTCATTATAGGTTAATTTGCTTCCCCAAAGAAACTAATGTGCTCAATCTTTTTTTTTTTTTTTTTAGATTGACTTTCATTTGACATTGAAATGCAGTTACTGCAATGGGTTATGACACATGTAATCTGCGTCAGAGGAGCTTGGGTACTAATGGCCCAGCTTACCCTTGACTTGGCTTGACCTCCCACTTTCGATGGCAAAGATAGGTTCTCCTCTGGGCAGGCAAATAATCATGTCACACCCCAATTTGAGGATGTACTCTCTCTGCAGTATATAAAAAAATTTTATCCAAAGAAAATTAAAATAAACAAATATCATATTGTTCTGTAGCAGGCAAATCACAGCAACCTGAATTCTGCTACCTTATTAGCAGTGAATGAATACTTCCCAACTGCACCTTAATCCCGGAATGTTTTTTAAACAAGTCTGACCTTCCAGAAACACTGTACTTTTATGGTGAGCTCAGTGAAAAGTCCTTTTATCTGCCGACTTGCACTGCTCCTGCTAGTGAAGTTGTCTGGATGAAGACCTCTTTCCTTGAGGTTAATCCCAAGTTGGACTTCCGCATTAGACACAGCATGCCCGTCAGAGTAACTCAGCCCTTCCTGCAGCACTTGCCTGCCATCCAGATCTCTAGGGTAGGCCAGAAGCCTGCCGTTTGCAGATACGGGGACTGTTAGCTTAGTACATTCAAAGTGTCTCCTTAGATTTTAATTTTAAAGCCAACTTCATTGTCGTAAACATGCACTATTTCTATTAAAAACCATAATGAAAGGCAAACCTAAAAATTTGGGTTTCTCTTCCTGGTGAGACGTTTTCACTATACCTCGATTTGCTCTTGTTAGGGACAGAGGGATAAGAGTTTTCTGTAGCAATGACAATTCTACTAAAGCAGTGTGAGGAGATAGTATACCATTCCACTGCCAGCAAGTTAGCCCATGTGTGAAGTGTTCAGGTCAGCTCACACCGAGACAAGTGGAGTGGACAAGCTGTGACACTTTGAGGCAAGCCACCAAGATGACAATGGGGGAAAAGCCTATCACACACGGAACAGCAGAGACCACTGGAGACATGATCATTGTCTTGAGACAGGCGAACACCCAATCAAACGGGTCTTTTGCTTTTTTGCAGATGTTTAGGCAGAGCGGGGGATAGTGTGTCAGTGGGCATGTTTAGAAGGATTCAGGCATTGGGTGGTAGTTGGACTAGAAGCTTTTTGGTGTCTTAAGAGTCTACTGTACCAGTAGTCTTCCTGACTTTGGAGACATCAAGTTGAAAACTAACAGTATTTTTTTTTCAGAAGACATGAATCTTTCTTTGGAACTTTTCCATCTGTGTACTACAGTTTTCCTGTTTTGAATTTTAGGCTCCTTGGTAGATGATGAATCTCTCATTGGTGTCCTTCGAACTACCAAGCAGACAGCAGCTGAGGTAAGTGAAAAGTTGCATGTGGCTGCAGAAACTGAGATCAAGATCAACACGGCTCAGGAGGAGTCCGGCCTGCAGCCACCCGTGGAAGCATCCTCTACTTCCTCATCACAGAGATGAGCATGGTCAACATTATGTATCAGACGTCACTGGCCCAGTTCTTGAAGTTATTTGACCAGTCCATGGCCAGGTGAGTCCTCACTACCTTCACCCGAAAGTGGTAACTTAGAAGTTTGCTTGTATTTCTACTCTTTTAGAAATTGCTTTCTCACTATTCACAATAGCAAAGACATGGAATCAAACTAAATGCCCATCAGCAGTAGAGTGGATAGAGAAAAGGTGGTGCATATACAACATGGGATACTATGCAGCCACAAAAAGGAATGAGCTCATGTCCTTTGCAGAAACATGGTGGAGCTGAGGGCCATTATCCCTAACAAACTAACACAGGAACAAAAAACCAAATACCGCATGCTGTCGGTTATGAGTGGGAACTAAATGCTCAGAACACATGAACACATAGAGGGGAACAACAAGACACTGTGGCCTCTCAGACGGTGGAGATCGGAGAAGGGAGAGGATCAAGAAAAATAACTAATGGGTACTAGGCTTAATACCTGGGTGATGAAATAATCTGTGCAACAAATCTCCATGACATAGGTTTACCTATGTAACAAACCTGCACATGTACCCCTGAACATAAAAGTTTTTTTAAAAAAAGAAATTACCATTGCTTCTTTGATTTTTAACATGTATTGCAGATCTGAAAAGTCACCACTACCTCAAAAGAGAATTACAAATATTATTGAGTATCTGACATATGAAGTTTTTACATACTCTGTCAGAGGCCTATATGAAAACCACAAATTCCTGTTTGTACTCCTTATGACCTTAAAGATTGACCTTCAGAGAGGGACAGTTAAGCACAGAGAATTTCAAGCTCTGATTAAAGGTAAAGTGTGTGGGATACAGATGTGGTGTGTGGAGGTTGTTGCTTTTGATATGGTGTTTGATGTACCATAAACCCATTTCTGTGATACTGTAGGGAAATGATGTTCCAAGAAAAGTTTAATGAAGTTTTATTATTTTTAATACCTCTTTTCTGTTTTTCATTCATTTTGCCCTGGTTACTTAAGATTCAGGTCTGCACCAACTCTGTGATTTTTAGTGATATAATTTCATTCAGTTTATTCACTGCTGCCCATGCCTAGGAGAATCGATTGCCAAAGTGAGGAAAAGTGATGCCGGTGATGGCTTTCTTTAGCAGGAGAGCCACTCCTTCAGCAAGGGAGTATAATGATTTTTCAGACTGCAAGAAAAGGCTCGCTTGTGTTTCATATTTGAAGTTAATCCTATTCATTGCATATCTCCATGTTAAATGTGTAATTACGAAGACAAAAGAATGGAATTTTCATTTCGGTTTAGTTACACAAGTATTTACTGAGCACATGCTCTGCAAACCCACCACGCTAGCTTTGGGGATATAAGAATAAACCAGGTATTGCTTGAAAAGAATTAATAGCCTCATAATGGTGATAAAGATAATTTAAAAATCACTCCAAAGTGGCCGGGTGCAGTGGCTCATGTCTGTAATCCCAGCACTTTGGGAGGCCAAGGTGGGCAGATCATGAGGTCAAGAGATAGAGACCATCCTGGCCAACATGGTGAAACCCCATCTCTACTAAAAATACAAAAATTAGCTGGGTGTGGTGGTGTGCCTGTATTCCCAGCTACTCGGGAGGCTGAGGCAGGAGAATCGCTTGAACCTAGGAGATGAGGTTGAAGTGAGCCGAGATCACACCATTGCACTCCAGCCTGGGCGACAGAGCAAGACTCCTTCTCAAAACAAACAAACAAAATCACTCCAAAGTAAGGCAGAATCACCTGCTATAAGAGAGCTAAGATGCAAAGGAGGGAGGGATTACATGTGGTTGGTGAAATAAAAAAAGTTTCTTAGAAAATATACCTTTGTGGGTTAAGCCATGAATTGGGGGAACTATCTGATACATGAGAAAATGTTTCAATCTTTTTCTTGTGTTTTTTGCTCTATATGATTTAAGCAGTTGTCTTCTGGCTCCCCATACCCCAAAAAGAAAATGGCATTTGAGGTGGACCCTGAATAGGTAGAAATGAGGAAAACATTCCATGGTGAAGAGGAACAGTATGAAAAAGGCAATGAGTCAAGTGCATCTAAGTTGTAGGAAACAGTCTGGTTTTGTTAAAATGAAAGGTGGATATAGAGGCATACTGAGAAATAGAGCTGCACATGTAAACTGGTGACATAGTGTGGAGAGCTTGGATTTCTATAGGAAGGATTTTCTAGATCTGGTAAGAAACGGAATTGTGTAAGGTGGTGATGTGATCATTGTGGTCATTTAGGAAGATGAACTTGACGCATGTGTAAAAATCAAAGAAAAGAGGTTCAAGGGAGTCTCTTGAATCTTCCTAACTGCAGGAATGCATTCCCAACCTAGGGTAAAGACAACGGGAATATACAGGGAGATAAGGATATGAGAGATTAGGGAGGTAAAATGGCAAAACCGATGCATACAAGAACCAAGAAAGCAGGCAGAAATGAGTCTAAGATTTCTAGTCTATGCAGAGATTTCTGGTCTGGTTGGTTGGAAAAGGAGGTTGTTTGAGAAGGGATGGAGCAGGGGATTGCTGGATGTGATTTTAGGACCTATTTAGGCAGAATAGGCCAGGTTTTGCTGCTATAAAAACATTCCCAAAATTTCAGTGACTTAACACAACCAAGGTGTACTTCTCATTCATGTTACCTCTCCAACATGTTGAACTCCAAATTGCTTCCATAACTACTATGGCAGAGGGGCAAGAATGTGGCAGACTGTGCACTGGCCCCTAAAAGTTACCCCACAAGTGACACATGTCACTTACACTCCTATTTCCTTAGCTAAGCAAGACACGCAGCCACATGTAACTTCAGAAAGAGCAGGGAAATGCAATTCCCCATGTGTTTGAAAGGCAAGGAAACAGGTTTGTGACCAGCTGTGATGACTACAGACATGTGAAATTTGAGCTATCCAGAAAACAATTAGAAAAGATAACCTAGATGGTCTGAGAGAAGTCAGGCAGTTACAAAGATGGGGCACCAAAATAACCAAAGCCATGGGATTGAAAGATAATCTAGGGGAAAAATGTGGAGTATTTCCAACCTACAAGGTAATGGGACCTGCCACACTTTGTCCTCCGCATCCAATTTATAATAAACAGGCAGTCACCTGTAACTTCTTACTCTTTCTCTACTTCATTTAATTTCTTCCTCAGATTCAGGTTAGATTAGCCACTGTGGAAACTTTGCAAACCATTTTGCATAATCTCTGAAATTTCTTCTTTGTGCCTTTTTCGTGAACACAGGTTTTATGTCTGGTAGTTCAAAGGACGTTTAAATGTATCATCTAGTTCATACTTTTTCGCAGGTCTAATGCTCTTGGGGGAGTTTGTGTCTTAAGGCAGTGTGGTACAGTACAAAGAGCACTATCTGGGTGGGGAGGAGGCACTACCGAGTGTCTAGATGTATGAGGTTTTGGTCTTGGGGATGTTTAAGTAAAATAAGTGAATTTACCCAATATGGAAACCTACTTTACCTCATTTCAAAAATCTTTAAGCCCTCATTTGGACTTGGACTACAGCCCTGGTGTTGTAGGACACTGGGCAGAGGGGTAGGGGGGGCATTGAGGCATGCTGGAATCCAGGCAGCAGAGGCAGCAAAATAGCCCCCACAATTTGGGGGAGCCTTCTATCTATGCACTATGGTCTGAATGTTTGTGTCCCCCTCAAAATTCATCTGTTGAAGTCTTATCCCCCAAGGTGGTGTTGATATTATGAGGCCTAAGGTGATTAGGTCATGAGGGTAGAGCTCTCGTGAATGGGATTGGTGCCTTTAGGAAAGACGCCTGAGAGAGCTGATTCCCCCTTCCACCACGTCACGACTCAGTGAAAGGAGTCATCTATGCACCACTGAATGGGCCCTCACCAGACACTGAATTTGTTGGGGTCTTGATCTTAGTTTCCCCAGCCTCCAGAGCTATGGAAAATAAATTTCTGTTGTTTATAAGCCACCCAGCCTATGGTGTTTTGTGATAGCAGCTGAATGGACTAAGATACTGTGCAATATGAGTGGAGGCGAAGTATACTTTTGAAGCTTTCCTTATTGGTGAGCTGACTTTGCTTCCAGAATGCCATCTGCTAATAAATATGTGAGTAGAGGAGAGTATGGGAGAAACTTCCACATAAGAGATGCCCCTGCATTCTGCCCAGTGCCACACCCACCATGGAAGCAGGGGAGTGGCTGGACTGGTGAACCTGAGGTTTGGCAATAGGAATGTGGTGACATTCAAGTGTTGAGAGGGCTGGCACGCAGCAGAGACTGGAGGTCAATCCAAAAAGCTGTAGAGAAAGAGAACTTTGTACCTGGAGACAAAGGACCAAAGCCAGGTGCTGGGGCAGTGGATTGCTGCCCAGGGCCCCCGACAGGTCAGATAACACTTGTTGTAGCTCAGAGGATACAGTACAGGGGCCCACCCTGCAACTGAGGCATGTGGAGCCTGGAGAGTAGCCTGCAGACCTGAGGCATGCTTCCACTAAGACATAATGCCACCCTGTCTCTCCTCTCCCACCCACCAACCAGCCAGACCAGACCTACTACCCAAAAGAGACTGGGTTATTGAAAGAGGGTGGGTAAATCAGAGGAGACTGAGAAACATGGCAACACAGTGGGGAGGGAATTCATTGGGGAGGATTAGATTTGTTACAGAAAAATAAGGCTGAACACATGGGTTGTAGTGTGAGCACATTTGTGACCACATTTCATGAAACTGGAGTCAGGGAGAACTATATTGTATAGGGCCAGGAGAGCCAGTGAGAAGAGTTTGGATTTAATTTAGTTGTCAGTATGGAGCCATCGAACATTTTATGAGCAGGGATGTGGCATGAACAGAACAGTGCTTTAAGAAGATTAATTTGGGATTGTATGTTAGGTTGATTGACAGCAGTACGATTGGCTCAGTAATAGGAGTTTTTCCTGTTAAGCAAAAAGGTTTATTATAAAATTTCTTTTAGTTTTGAACTAGCTTACATTTTGACTGAATTATTTTTTAAAAGATGGTATGACTTTGTTTTGAATGCTTTTTACAAAGTTAACAAATATGGTCCTTAGATCATAGATACTTTTAAAAATCATTTTGAACTCAATACTTAAGGGGGAGAGTGGAAGAGTAGCAGAAATGTTTGATTTTCCAAGAGTGACAATTTTTTTTTGTTTCAATTACTACTTGTTTTCTGCAATATTTGGAATGTGACTTTGACTTTCTTCTTCAACCAAAAATGTCAGAACACTTTGAAAATGAAACGGATACCAGGGGGCAATCCTGCATTATAGAGCAATGGATGTACATTTCTTCCCCTGCCTGGTTATTTTAGAAAGATATTATCTTTTTTTTTTTGTCATAGACTCTGAACAAAAAGACACCTTAGGGGATCTTTTCTTGCCTCCCAAATTGGACTGGACCTGGACCTTCCAAGTGGGGAGGTGGGGGGGGTGGGGGGTGGGGAGAGAGAGAGAGAGAGAGGGAGAGAGAGAGAATGAATGAATGTCAGAACAACAGCTAATGATTACATAGCTTTTATTATGGTTCTATACTGTTCTAGATACATTAATATATTTAACTGTCACAGCAACCAATCTGGCAGATTTTATTAGACATCCATTTGTGAGATGAGGAAACTGAGAGGGATTCATGTTTCTTGTCCAAGTTTATGTAGCTAGTGACAGAGCCAGGATATTTGGGGGAATAGGAAGGGCTGTCATTGTTCTGGGTTAGTTTAGGTGCTCAATATGTTTGGAAACACAAAAGTAGCTTAGATGTCTTCTCCTGGTATCTCTAAGGCTCAGGATTACACGAAAACATTTCTTTGGAAACAACCAAGAAGAAAAGGGGTGAGTTTGTCTCAGTGTTAGAGCAACAGAATGTGTTAGGGCTGCAGATGGCTCTCTGTAGTGGTTGCTTCTCACGCCAGTGACTCTTATATTAGCAATACTGGTGCTCCAGAGAGACCTCCTCTGTCTCCAGGTTGCAGAGGGGCGGACAGTGAGAAGAAGGTTGACATGTTGTTCTAAAGGTGTTGTACTCAAAACTGCAGATTCCCAAGTCCCCTGTGGTGGAGCAAAGGGGTTTACATTAAAAAATTACTTTAGTTCATATAGCTACTTAGGACGATGCTAAATAGGGAGAGAAAAGATGTGTAGTTCCCCTCATCCCTCTTTTTTGGTTCATGAGTTAATTTGTGAACTGGAAGGAATGATGAGTTCCTAAGGAAGATAATAAGATTTATAAGTTCAAGAATCACTATTTTGCATACATCTGAATTAAACAACAGTGGAGCTGGAATTATTATGATACATTACTAAAGACATGCAGTAGAGGAATTTTGAAATTGTAAATATAATTATGTATTTCATTGGAAAATGCTGGCCATACTCATTTGACCTGTGATTTGCTTCAGAATATGATCCAATGCTCATATTCTCATTCTCTACTGGATTCAAGCTCTGTAAATGTGAGGGCCTGGTTGGGTTTTCTCTGCTATACCCCTAGTGCCTGGAACATGCCAAATACCTAGAGGGTACTCAATAAATATTTGTTCAATCAATGAATAGATAAATTATTTAAATATTAGTCATCCACTAAAAACCCATAGATCTGTTACATCATTTCCTCCTTCACTTCTTTCTTCCCCTCCCTCTTTCTATCTCTAGCCTCCCTCTCTCCCACCCTTCTTCACTAATGCCAACTCCAACCTTAACCCTAACCCTAACCCATCCATCTGTTTATCTATCTATCTTGTCCTGGTAACAAGTAGTACTTAATGGCAAGCTTCTGGAGGAGTAATGACTAAGAAGTGATATTTAAAAATCTCACACATGAAAAGATCAACATATTCATTTATATCAAAATTATAAATTTTGTGTTGTTTAAAACAAAAAGCAAACAATTATAACCACTTGAGAAAAATTCTTTGCAGGGAAAAATGACAGAGTTGTTATTTGTACCTTATAAGATGGCATAAATCAGTAAATAAAACACTAAGACTTCAAGGAAATGTACTAAAAAACTCCCACATTTTCTGTAATATTATTTTCCAGTTCTCCACATTTTCAGTAATGTGGCTATCTTGCCTTTATTATTTGGAAAATAAATTTGAAAAAATGAAGTACAGCCTCACCCAATTCAACCCTTCTGATGCTCTTCCTCAGGGGAGCAGCTCTGGATCTGAAAGCCTGCCCTCCCAAACCCTTCCGCTGGATCCTTGACATGACTTGGCTGAATCTTGTGGAGCTGAGTAAACTTCCACAATTTGCAGAAATTATGAACCAGGTAATGCAATAAAGGGCTGGTTAAAAGTGCAGATCTGCAAACCCAAACACACCTGGGCCACTTAAACTAGGGCTTCCTGGCAGCAATTCCTTCACCCAAAAAAAATCAGCCCAATAGTTTGGATTTGAGGCTCTGTGGCTGTCTGGGAGAGATCTTGGGCAGATGGACCTCAGGGTTAACCTCTTCATAGGTGCAGCCAACTATGTTTTCTTCCTGTGTGGTGGGCTTGGACCATTTTGCGTGCCTGTTTGAGTTGCTGCTGGAATCAGAACCAGTGGATGAATCCTTTTATTACAGACGATTCATGCTTTTATACTTTAACTTCTGCCTATGATTAAGTTATTTGTGCAGATTTGAATGTGAAACAAATTAAGAGGTTGAGGTCCCTCTAAAAAATTAATTATTTTATTGGTGAAATATAATGGTGAAAATGGAGAAATAGGTACTGATTTGCCTGTTGATTTTTTTCTTATTTGAAAATGTGTGTTGATTACTGTGGATTAATTGTTGAGTCAATTGTCACTGGAAAACAATCGTGCAACTCAGAATAAAGATAGCTGTTTCTTATTGGGGTCTGTTGGCTACAACTGCCTGTCACTGATGGAGTCTGCAGTTTCCCAGTGTCAAATGACAATAATCATTTTTTTTTCCTGTGGCTGCTAGTGACTGACAGATAGGGCTGTAGGTAGACAGCAGGTTGGCAGAGCCTCATGCTGTAATCACCAACCCCTTGCCCAGCATACTGTGTTAGCTGCCTCTGTTCAGTGGCATTTCTGAAACATTGTGTAGACTCTACATATTCAGACTGGTTGGGCCGGAGTCAATTGGATAAACTCTCTGGGTTCCATCTGTGGATGGATAGTGAGCTTTGTCGTACAACCACAGATGAGTTCTCCAAGCACAAACAAATGCTTGGAAAAAGAAAGTGGTCTTGTCAGAGACTGGGTAAGGGAGAACGTCAAGAACCACTGGAAAAAGCACTCTAAACTCATGTCCTCTACTGATGGTTTATATTGATACAAGGATATTTATTATTGTTTGCCTCTGCCAACTAGATTTTAAGTATCCATGATGTAGAATCTAGTAGCTATTACTGCTTACTATGGGATAGGTACTTTGCAACAACAACCTTGCCACGGAAGGACAGGGTTATTAACCCTAATTTGTAGATGAGAAAATGGAGATACAAAGAGGTCAAGTAAGTACTTGCCCAAGACCTCATCATAAGTGGCAAAGCTCATGCTCTTTTCATGCCATCATGAGTTATTTCTATCCAACTCCTCTTCTACCACCGGACAGGCCAGAAGTGGGGTGAGGAGCAGTTCTCAGGAAGGTTGCAAAAGTTCAGCGGAGACCTGCAGTCAGGTCTCCTGTGGGAGACCTGGCCTGCCTGTGGGGAAGGAAAGGAGGAAGCAGAAGATCAGTCTCCCAGCTGAGTGGGTGTCAGGAACTGAAACAAAATAACCTCAAAGAGCAGCTGCCCTGACCTTGGCATCCCAGGCCAAGGGCCAGGAAAATGAATAAGAAATGGAGGTGAACATCCAGGGGCTGGAAGTCATCTTATCACCCGTCATGGCTGCAGCTCACCCCAGAAGCTCTAGTGTGGTCAAGTCAAAATTAGCAGGTGGAAGGTCAGTAGATGAAGAATAATAGTCATCCACTTTCTTCCTGTGCCTTCTTCTCTCCAGCTGCAGTTGTGGAGGAGGCCTGCAGAGGGCACTGTGGGCAAGGTAGGGCTGGCAACACTCAGGCCCTGGCATGCAGGCAGTTTCTTTGAGGACAGCCAACCAGAGGGAGCTGCTGCAATCTTCAGGAGATAGATGACAGTTGTGAAATATTTCAGAAATCCCCTTCATCTTTTAGTGACCCAGGGACAAAGTGGGAACAACTGAGTTACAGAGTAACTGTTCTGTTATTAATTTATATTCTATCTGTATCCTGTATGATGAATTATTCACATCATATATAAGAGACTTTGAACAGTTATTTAACTTCTCTATGCCTCAATAAAAAGTAGGGGTAATAGAGGAAAAAGTATAATCCTCAAGTCTGGCACATGGTATCTGCTATACGAGCCTTTGTTATTTGCCATTATTGCTTGCCATGGGTTTTTTAAAAGCACACGTACAAACACTGTCTAAATAACCCAGTCTGATTGTTGCTGAAGAGCAGGGATTGGCTCAATAATCTATAGTTTTTGTAATTAGTTTTGATGGCTCTTGGACTGCAGAGAGCACCTTTTAATGCCTCTAAAAACCTGATTTCATGCTGTAAAAACCTTGTTTCATGCTTTTGAACAATATTTGAGACCAGCTTTTGGAGAGACTCCTTTCATTATTAAGTTTTAGGTCTCAAGGTGGGGATCACTAGGAAAATAAAAGTTTCGATTTTGTCATCTATTACTATTTTTTAAGTAGAGATCGACATTTAGAGGTTGGGTTATCAGAATGGTCTGTTAGTGGCTCTCAACTGAGGATAATCTACCCACCCCCCAGGAACATTTGGCCATGTCTGGAGACATTTTTGATTGTTGGGACCTGGGTGGAGTGTGCTACTGGTATCTAGTGGATAGTGACGCTGCCAAACACCCTACAATGCCCAGGACAGCCCCCCAACCCCCCGCCCACAGAAAGATATTCAGATCCAAATGACAATAATAGCAAGCTTGAGAAACCTTGATTTGTGTTTCTTCCGGCCCAATCATTTGGTGCAGTTGACACGTGATCCTAATCATAGCAAATAATGTAGAAAATAATGGAAGAAGAACTGAAAGGGAATAGTAGTATCCATGTTATTCAAATCATTGATCCCGAAGAAAGGTTTAAACTGTGTTGTTATGCTTGAAAAATTATCTGCCTGTAAAGAATGACCCTCTAAGGTGATTTAGAATCCTTTCTAATATATTCCAATTACTTATAGTTCTGTGGCTTGCTAATTGGCTTGCTTCTTTTAGATATCTCGTAATGAGAAGGGGTGGAAAAGCTGGTTTGATAAAGATGCTCCAGAGGAGGAAATTATCCCTGATGGATATAACGATTCACTAGATACTTGCCGTAAACTTTTACTTATCAGGTGAGAGCAGACCTAGAAGCATCACTCAAACTATCGCTAAATTACAGATTTTATCTCACTGAGTTTACTTCACTATATTGCTGTCATTGAAAGTAATGACAAAAACCACGATGATTTTTGCACAAATCTAATATTGTAAGAAATGTATGTACTTCCAGATTATGGTTTTAGATGGCAGTTCTTAAATAAAATGGTGATGACGGCAGGGAGTGATGTATTTTGACAATGTATTAATGATAGTGTTTTTAGCAAAAAATGTGAAAAATATGCTTTTATTATTCACTTTGTTCATTATTTACTATTGAGTGTAAATCATTTATTATTGAATTTATTTATTTAAAAAAGACGGACCTCACACAGTTACAAGACAATTAATTTATAAGCTAAAGTTAAATTGCATTTGAGAAAAAAACCAATATTGCCCTGAATTTTAAATATATATAATGCTATTTTTGTCTATTAAAATGGAAACAAAAGTTTGAAATCGATGTTAAAGAGAAAATCGCCCCCTCTTTTCACTTTTTACATTTTCTCAGTAGCCAGTAACTCAGAGACCTTCCGCATTGAAAAAAAATCTGTGTGTGTGGTGTGGGTGTGTGTGTGTGTGTGTGTGTGTGTGTGTGTGTGTGAGATGGGTGGGCAAGGCAGAAGAGAAAAGCAGGGAGATGAGGCCCCCAAATGAAAAATGAAGAGAGGCAGAGTTATTTTGAAGCAGTTTTTGTCTTTCCTAATGTTATACACTGAAGTTTGCACTTCTTAGAAAAAGTTGTTTTGTAGCTATTGTCACCCTTCAAGAGTGACCAGAACAACACTAATGTTGACCTCATAGTCTGCAGAGAATAAAAGGGCTACTTGATTTTATTGGACCAAATGTGTCTATATTTAATCCATCATTTTAAAATTAGATCTATGTCAAATAGTGCAATCTAGTAGCAAAAAAAAAAAAAAAGAAAAGAGTCTGTGGGGACTTGTCTGTGCTTTATCATGTCAGTATTAAATGACTCTTATCCAATGTGTCTGTGTGTGTAGAACTTACTATGGTGTGCACTACACAAATGGTGTACCACAAATGCTTGCTGACCAACTTACTCTTGGCATTTTTGGCATGTTGATTCTTCCCCCTGAAGGCTGTGGAGCTTCAGAGTGTGTGGCAGGTCAGACCCTACTGTGTATTGGAGCTGATAGAGGACACTGTGTTGTTATGGGCTCTGCCCTACCTCTTGCCAATGCCTGGCTGGCACCAAAACCACGCAATTAAATTTGTGTTCATCCATGAATAGGAAATCTTGCCATTACTCTTACACAGATGTGGAAAAGTAGGAATTAGCTCATTGCCCTTTTGCTGATTAAATGTGTGTTTTTACTTACTCAGAATTAGACAGAATAAAAAATGAACACATTTAGTTTATTTTGGCTCACTTGTATTCATTTTTAGGTCTTGGTGCCCAGACCGTACTGTTTTTCAAGCAAGAAAGTATATTGCAGATTCTTTGGAGGAGAAGTACACAGAACCAGTTATCTTAAATCTGGAGAAAACTTGGGAAGAAAGTGATACCCGGACACCTCTGATATGTTTCCTGTCCATGGGATCTGACCCCACCAATCAAATTGACGCATTGGCCAAGAAACTGAAACTGGGTAGGATTAGCAATCTACAAAATTTAGCAACACTTCCATATTTTTTGCCCCAAATATTGCCTTTCGCAATTTCATAGCTGATTCTTAGAAATATATTTAAAACAGAATTAAAAAAATAGTAAATGTATTCCTCTTTCATCCTTTCATACCTCCTAAAGTGAGGGTATGATATAGGTATCTTTGTTTAGAGAAGAACGCGCTCATCTACCATATACTGTGTTTTTGATTAGTTGTGTTTTTAAGTTCTAAGTCTCTAAAGAGATAGCTGTATTGCATGGATAGCTGACTAACAAGAATGAACGCACAATAACCAAAGTTTATGTTATTGCCATGTCTATATAAAATTACAGCAGAGTTAATTTCATCACAAATTGAAAAACTATAACCATTATTATAACGCATAGTAATTAGGGATTAATTATTTCATGCTTTCACTCAATAACCATTCAGTACGGGCAGTGTGCTAGATTTGAGGAGTACAGCAATGAATACAACACAGCTGGGAAAGACAGGCATGTAAACATGTAATTTAAGGCAATGTGACAACTGTAGAAATTGTTTCATAGAAGTGGCTGATTGCAGGATTCAAAGCTACTGAGATTGCCTGGGGTATAGGGGAAAACATCACACTGATGATATTTGAGTAGGAACTTAAAAAATAGATAGGGTGCGATGGTGGGAGATAGAAAATTACTCCAGGGGAATAAGACAGGGCGAGAGGTTACAAACACAAAAGTGTTTATAAGTGTGACTGAGTCAGTGGGACTAAAGGACAGGAATGCAACGCACATCTTGACAGCACTGAGCCATAGTGTAAGGACTGTTTATCTCTTGTTTCATTCATCCTCTGAAAAATCTGAATGTTGTTGACATTGCCATTTGCAATCTTCTAGGTTCAGATATCTATAACTGTACCTTGTAGGGTTAATCCACTCATGCCTTTTGAGTATTTAAGTGATTGATTATGAATCACTCAATCTATCCTGTGAAGTAAAATTACATTGAATTTGTTACATAGTTGACATAAGCATGATATAAAATCAATTCAGTCATGTCCATGTACTAGTCATATGTCCCTCTGCACAAATCATAAGCTTATGGTAGCATGGTCCATGTTCAGGTCATCTTTTCTCATCTTGACTTTGCTCTATTTGTTGTCACTACATTGTTCTATGTTCTCAGTGGATCAGTGTTCAATGGCCATGGTCTTCTATGTGAACACTGATACCAATGCAAAGAGCTCCCAGGTTCTATAGGCAATTGCTCATGGTTGAGTATCATTAGCTATCTTCAAAGTAGGCAGTTTTTCTCTGGTATTTACTGTAGCACACCAGCTGTCTGAGTTTATCTAAGAGTGATGCCTCTCTAGTAACCTTATAGTTTGCAAATCTCTCTCAAATCTGTTGCTCTATAAGTGTTTATCCAGCTGCCTCTATGCTTCACTTCTCTGCACACAGGTGTCTTTTTCTCTCTTGGTGCTTACCATTCTACCCCACATGGCAGAATGTGTGGTTTCTGGTGGCTCATGGGCTTCATTGCTTACGTGCTCAGAATGTTCAGCACTCTCAGGGAAACTCCTCTTATTGTCTTGGTCCCAAGTCCCAATATCCAGGGAAGTAACTCATTGGTTTAACTTTGGTCATTCACTCCTTTCTGGGCCAATCAATGAACTGTTGCTCTGGAGATAGATTCATAGTAGAAACCTTATGTATGGAGCTGATATGGGGGGCATTTCTTAGAAGAAGATACAATCCCTAGAAGAAGGAATATTCAAGTAGAGTTGCCATTCCAAATGTTGTCACTTAAGAACATAATTAAGAAATTCAAGGTTTCCTTTGGGAGAAGTTATAACTGACATTCAATGAATACAAAAGGGCAGACTTGTACTATCTCCTTTACTTCTTTAGTGTTATCATACTGCTTTGCTTGGCAATTTGCTTATTTCCATTTCTTGCTACTACTTTACTTTTTCAACAACAATCTTTTTTTTTTTTTTAGACAGAGTCTCACTCTGTCACCCAGACTGGAGTGCAATGGCACCCAAATAATCCTAATTGATTATTAGGATACTGAAATGCATAGATTTGGTTTTAACACTGAAGGATTAATGAATCCTATTGCCAAGTCGTTTTTTGCAGTATTAGGAAATCTCATCCTGCTTGCTGCTTTGGATTGAAAGCCCCAAAGACAGCCGTTAAAATGGAACTATTACACGGACAGAGCAACATGTTAATGTAGTCAGAACACATGGACACATGGGGGGGAACATCACACATGGGGGCCTGCTGGGAGTGAGTAGGGGAGGGATAGCAGGGGTTGGGGGCATTGGGGAGGGATAACATTAGGAGAAATACCTAATGTAGATGACAGGGGGATGGATGCAGTAAACCACCAAGGCATGTGTATACCTATGTAACAATCCTGCTTGATCTGCACATGTGCCCCAGAACCTAAAGTATAATAAAAAATATTTTATTTGAAAATCCAGATAATAAATAATTACAGAATGCTTAAGGTGAATGAGACTGGAAATCTTGAAATCCAACATTTTTTTTTTACAGTTGGGGAAAACTGTGGTCTAGAGATAAGGCCCCAGATCTAGTTGGTGGCAGATCTGGTTCAGGACTTATCTCAGGAACCCCACTTCAGTGATCTCATTGGTCTTTCTTTTTCATTCTTTCTCATTGTTTTCATTGAATGAATTAACCAGTTACCTGAAAGTAACATGAGGATGGGACAGTATCAAATAAGTTTTTGTAGGAAAAGAGGAGAAGGAAAACTTCAGGTTATGGATATTGTCTTGTACTGGTCAAGATCTGTAGTGAAAAATTTGGAGCAGATAAACTCTGCAAAAAGTCCTGGGTACCTGGGCAAAGTGGAGAAAGCAGATGGATGTAGCATGAGAGCCCTTCTAGGAACCTGAATAGGAGAGGAGGGAGGTCTCAGAGGAAGAATAGGCTTAAAAAGAACATCTAAAAACAAACAAAAGAGAACAAATACATAAAAACGCACGAGTACACAAAAGTAGAAGTGGGAAAACTGATATGACAATATGTACGGATGAAATATTTTGATATTTTAAATAATGAGAGAATGGTTTATTATTATGGTAATAAATTAGAGTATCTCATTAAAATTGGCAAATTTATAGAAACATACAAATTTAGAAAATTTCCTCAGAAAAGGTATAAAACCCTGAATAAACCAATAATCAAGGAGAGAAAAAGTAGAAGTTTTACAATTATTATCTCAGCAAAGGCTCTAGGCTTGGGTAATTTTCTGGTAAGTCCTTTAAAACTTTCAAGAACTCTCACATGCTATATTCTGTTCCAAAAGATGGAAAAAGAGAATACATTTTTTTTTTTTTTTTTTTTTTTTTTGAGACAGGGTCTCACTCTGTCACTCAGGCTGGAGTATGGTGGTGCAATCATGGTTCTCCACAGCCTCGACCTCCCAGGCTCAAGTGATCCTCCCATGTAGCTGGGACTACAGTAGTGGCGTGTGCCACTACTACTAGCAATTTTTTTTGTTGTTGTTGAAATGAGGTCTCATTATGTTGCCCAGGCTGGTCTTGAACTCCTGAGCTCAAGTGATCCTCCCTCCTTGGCCTCCTAAAGTGTTGGGATTACAGGTGTGAAACACTTCATCTGGCCCATTTTCTTCTTATTTGCATTATTCTAAAATAGTAAACTGACCCAGATAGTAACTGTGTAAAATAAAGAAAACTGGACTGGCGTGGTGGCTCACGCCTGTAATCCTAGCACTTTGGGAGGCAAAGGTGGGTTTATCATCTGAGGTCAGGAATTTGAGGCCAACCTGACCAACATGGTGAAATCCCATCTTTACTAAAAATACAAAACTTAGCTGGACATGGTGGTGGGTGCATGTAATCCAGCTACTCTGGAGGCTGAGACATGAGAACAGCTTGAACCCAAGAGGCGGAGTTTGCAGTGAGCCATGATCATGCCATGGTGTTCCAGCCTGGTCTACAGAGTGGAATTCTGTCTCAAAAAAAAAAAAAAAGAAAAGAAAAGAAAAGAAAAGAAAACCACAGATTGGTCCTACTTAATATAAATGTAAAGATCTTAACCAAATCACAAGCAAGATAAATTTATAGTGACATCAGCAAGCTGTCTCATATCCCTCCATATATCCCTCCCTAATATCCCACCACCACATCAGGAATTCTGTATCCATCTATAGACAAAGTCTCTCTCAGAGACTCGGGATATAGGTAGGAGGTTGTGAATCCCTATTAGAATCCTCCAATTCTAAGGAGGGTTGTTTTGAGAGTGCAAACTGACACCCAAGTGGCAGCTCTGCCAATTATACTTCCAGGTTGAAGCCTAGAAATGGCCCTGCTCCCCAAGGAGCTTGGCTACAGCCCTTTTTGGCCTTGAGCCTGCAACTAAAACCAACTGCCAGGGGTTGTAGGTGGAATCAGGCACACTAGTGCCTCAGTGGAGAGGCTCATCTGCCTGCCAACATCTATCTTGGCAGTGAACCTGAAAGTTGCACTGTGGCTTGTCTCCAGCTCCCATCCGCTGAGGTCCCAACTCAGAGCTACATGTGCAAGAGCCCAGAAGGAAGCTTGCTCATATCTAGCAGCCTGGGAGTCTGAGCTTCCAAGAAGGGCTCATCAACCTCTGTACCCCAGCAGATACTAAGCATGCCCGCTGTCAGCTCTGTCCCCTCCTGCTGCAGTCAATAAACTATCCTACCTGTGCAGGGATCTACTGGGAGGTACATGCCCTTCTGAGCCAATGAGATAAGCTCTTCAGACGTCATCCCCCAGCAGATCCCAAAAGGGCCCAGTCTCAGCTCCAGTCCCCCCTGCTGTAGTCAGGAAACTATCCAATTTGTGCAGAGACCTGCTGGGAGACACTCCCATCTGAACCAGTGAGGTGGGTTTGCCAGCTGCTGCCCCACATCAAGTCCTGAAGGGGTCCAGTCTCGGCTCTGGCCCCTCCTGCTACAATTGGAAACTATTCCATCTGTGCAGAGACCTGCTGGAAAACAACCCATCTGAGTCACTGGGACAGGCTTCTGGGCTTGTGTCCCTGACCAACTTTCTTACACAGTTCAGGCACCCACCTTGGGTATTCTTAACGTCTATCTGAGCCAGAGAGCTGCATCAACTTTTGAGCTCTCATGAGACTTGTGGCAAACCTGGACTTAGGGCAACCTCCAGTGCTGAGACAACTATAGTAGTCATAGGCTCAGGGGAACACAACTGTCATTCTGATTAGAATTTTTTTCTGTTCTTCAGAAGAGCAGGCACACACAAAGCAAGATTGTGAAGATTGGAATAAATACCTAATCTGTCAATGCACAGACATTGTTGTACACTCAGAAGCATCAAGAATATGCAGGGACATACAGTTCCATCAAACAGACAAACTAAGGCAATAAAAACCAACCCTAAAGTAAGGGGGATATGTGACCTCTCAAAGAAATCAAAATAACTGTTTTGAGGAAGCTGAATAATTTCAGTGAAGCATAGAGAAACAATTCAGAAACTTAACAGATTGAAATATTTTAAAACACCCAGGAATTCTGGAGGTGAAAAATACAATGAATGAAATGAAAAATGCAATAGAAAGCATTAACAGCAGAACTGATCAAACAGAAGAATCAGTGAGCTCAAAGATACACTATTTGAAAATACACAGTAAAGGAGAAAAAAAAATGAAAAGGAACAAGAAAGCTATAGGATCTATGAGACACAGAAAAAGAGCAAATATTCAAGTTATTGAAGCCCAAGGGGAAGTTGAGAAAAGCAAAGGGGTAGAAGCTTATTCAAAGAAATAATAACAGAAACTTTCCAAAATTGGAGAAAGATACAAATACCCAGATACAGGAAGGTAAAGGTCACCCATCAGATTCAACTCAAATAAGGATGCCACAAGATATATTATAATTATAACTCTTAAAGATCAAAGACAATGAGAGGATTCTGAAAATAGTGAGAGAAAGAAAACCAAATAACATATAAGGAAGATTCAGTACACCTGGCATTGGACTTCTCAGCAGAGAGCTTGCAGATCAAGAGGGAGTGGAACAATACATTCAGAGTACTAACAGGAAAAAAAAAGTGTCAACCAAGAATAGTATGCCCAGCAAAACTATCATTCAGTAATGAAGGAGAGATATAGACTTTCCCAGACAAACAAAGCCGAGGGACTTTATTATTATCAGGCTTGTCCTACAGGAAGTGCTAAAGGGAGTTCTCCAAACCAAATGGAAAGAATGCTAACATAATTTTTACTCCAATACTGAAATTGTGGCATGTAAACCACTTATATCCTTAGTATGAAGACTAAAACTGCTAAAATTAATAATACCTACAATAATTTGTTAAGAAATAGGAAATATAGAAAATGTAAATTGTAATATCAAAAATTCAAAATGTGTGAGGGGAATAAAGTCAAGGTGTGTAGCTTTTTTCTTCTTTGTAATCAAAGTTAAGTTGTTCTCAGTTTATAATAATTGGCCAGGCACAGTGACTCACACCTGTAATCCCAACACTTTGGGAGGCCAAGGTAGGCAGATCACTTTAGTCCAGAAGTTCAAGACCAGCCTGGGTAACATGGCAAAACCTCATCTCTACAAAAAATACAAAAATTAGCCAGGCATGGTGGGGTTTAACTGTAGTCCTAGCTCCTCTGGAGGCTGAGGCAGGAAGATTGCTTGAGCCCCAGAGGTTAATGCTGCAATAAGCCGTGATCATGCCACTGCATTCCAATCTGGAAGACCATGTCCCTAAAAACAAAACAAAATAAAACTTGTTATAAATATCAGATTTTTTGGTAAGCCTCATGGTAACCACAAAGCAAAAACCTAATTAGATACACTAAAATTAAAAGGTAAGGAATCAAAACATACTACTAGAGAAAATTACTTAACCTCAACCAAGGGAAGACTGAAAGAGAGGAAGAATGGAAGAAGAAAGGATCTGCAAATCAACTAGAAAACAAGTAACAAAATGGCAGTAGTAAGTCCTTACCTATCAATAATTGCCTTGAATGTAAATGGATTAAAATCTACAATTAAGAGACACAGAGTGACTTTATGGATTTTTTTTTAAAAAGACCCAACTACATGCTGCCTATAAGAGACTCATTTTACCTGTAAGGATACACACAGACTGAAAATGAAGGGATAGAAAAAGATATTCTATGCAAATGGGCACCAAAAAAAGAACAGGAGTAACTATGCTTATATCAGATAAAATATAGTATAAGCCAAATACTGTAAAGAGACAAGCCATTATAAAGTGACTAAGGGTAAATACAACAAGGGTGCACACACACACACACACACACACACACACACACACACAATGTGCACCCAACATCAGAGCACCTAAGTATATAAAGCAAGTATTAATAGACCTAAAGGGAGAGATAGACTGCAATACAATAATAGTAGGGGACTTCAACATCCCACTTTCAGCAATGGACAAATCACCTAGACAGAAAATAAAGAAACATTAGAGTTTAACCATACTCTAAATCAAATGGACCTAACAGGCATTTATAGAACATTCCATCCAATGGCTGTAAAATATACATTTTTCTTAACAGCACATGAGACATTCTCCAGGATAAATCATATGTAAAGCCACAAAACAAGTCTTAACACATTAAAAAAAAAAAAACTGGAAACCTACCAAGTATCTTTCTTGACCGCAATGGAATGAAACTAAAAATCAATAACAGTAGGAACTTTGGAAACTGTACAAATACATGGAAATTAAACAATAATAATGTCCCTGAATAACCAATAAGTCAAAGAAGACATTTAAAAGGAGATTTAACAATTTCTTGAGACAAAGGAAAATGGAAATACAACACACCAAAATCTATGGAATTCCACAAAAGTACTTCTAAGAGAGAAGTTTAGAACAATAAATGCCTACACCAAAAAAGTAAAAAGATCACAAGTGAACAACCTAATTTGCATTTCAAGGAATTATTCAACTCAAAATTTGAAGAAAAGAAATAAAGATCGGAGTAGAAATAAATGAAATAGAAACTTTAAAAAGTACAAATGATCAACAAAATGAAATGACGATTTTTGAAATGATAAAATCAATACATCTTTGGCCAGACTAAGAAAAAAAGAGATATGACTTAAAAAAAAGATGAAAAAGGAGACAACATAACTGATACCACAGAAACACAAAAGATCATTAAAGATTGTCATAAAAAATTATGTGCCAACAAACTGAAAAACTTAGAAGAAATGGATACGTTTCCAGACAAATATAAACCACCAAGATTGAATCATGAAGAATTAGAAAACCTGAACAGCCAATAATGAGTAATGACATTTAATCAGTAATTTAAGTCTCCCATCCAAAAACAAAAAAATAAAACCAAAACCCAGGAACTGATGGCTTCACTATGGAATTCTATCAAACATTTAAGGAAGAAATAACACCTATTCTTCTCAAATTATTCCAAACAACTGAAGTGGCTAGGAATTTTTTCAAACTCATTCTATGAGACTAGCATTACTCTAATATCAAAACACAAGGACACAACAAGGAAAGAAAACTACAGGCCGATATCCCTGATGAACATAGATGTAAAATCATCAACAAAATACTAGCAAACCAAATCAAACAACACATCAGAAAGATCACACTGATCAAACGGGATGCATGGATGTTTCAACATATGAAAATCAATAAGTGATACATCACAGTAACAGAATGAAGGACAAAAACCATATGATCATCTCAATAGACACAGAAAAGCATTCAACATTCCTTTGTGAGAAAAACCTTAAACTCATTAGGCATTGAAGGAATGTACCTCAACACAACAAACGTCATATATGACAAACCCATAGCTAACATCATATTAAACTGGGAAAAGTTGAAAGCTTTTCTTCTAAAATTAGGAATACAACGATGCCCACTTTTACCACTTCAAAAGAAGATACATAAATGGCAAAGAGATAAATGAAAAGGGGCTCAACATAATTGGTCATCAGGGAAATACAAATCAAAACTACAATGAGATATCATCTCACCCCAATTTAAATGGCTTGTATGAAAAAAAACAGTAACACATGCTGCCAATGATGTGGAGAAAGAAGAACCCTCATATAGCATTGGTGGAAATATAAATTTGTACTTGGAGAGTATTATGCAGGTTCCCCAAAAAACTAAAAATAGAACTACCCTATGATTCAGCAGTCCTAGTACTGAGTATATATCCAAAAGAGATGGAATCATTAGAAAACTTTGACAGGTTTTTTTTTAATTTTAAATATAAAATTTAAAAAAAAACGAAGTGAAATCAGTATGTTGAAGAGGTATCTATCTGTACTCCCATATTTACTGCAGCACTATTCTTAATAACCAAGATATAGAATCAACCTAAGTATCTATCACCAAATGAATGGATTAAAATGTGGTACATATATACAATATACAAATATTCAGCCATAAAAAAGAATGGCACTATGTCATTTGTGACAACATGGATTAATATGGAGGGCATTATGCTAAATGAAATAAGCTGAGCATAGAATGACAAATACCACATGATCTCACTCTTGGGAATCTAACACATTTGATCTCTTAGAATTAGAGTAGAATAGTGGCTACCAGAAACTGAGGGAAGGTAGTAGGGAGGGGAATGATTTCTGGTGTTTTATTGCACAGTAAAGTGAATAGTTAATAACAATTTGTTGTAAAAAAAAAATGTATTATATAGCTCAAAATAGCTAGAAGACAGAATATTCAATGCTTTCAACACAGGGAAATGAAAATTGTTGTGATGGATATCTTAATTAATTGATTTGATCATTACACAATGTATACATGTATCAAAACATCACACTGTACCCCATAAATATGTACAATCATTATATGTTAATAAAAAACAGAATATGACTTTGAAAAAGAATTCAGTAGAACATCAAAAAATAACTTGCAAATAATAACTTGTCCAGTTAGAACTTGTCCAGTTCTAACACATGGACAAATATAAGAAGATTCAGTATTAAGAAATCTCATCACAACAATAAGAAAAAGAATTTTCCTTAAGCTATCATACTGTTACCTTGATGGGTGCTATAAAAGCATTTCATGTAAGTTCAACACTTATATCTGACTTTTGAAATGTAGGAACAGAAGGATATTTTATTTATATGATAATGATTGTGAACCCCAAACATCAATATCATACTTATTGGTGAACAACTAGAGACATATCCATTAAAGTCATATACAGATGTCTGCTATTGCCACTGTTATTTAGCATTGTGTTGTAGAAGATATAGCTAACGTATTGAAAGAATCATAAATAACAGATGTAACTACTGGAAAGGAGGGACAAAATCAACATTATTCTTAGACAACATAATTGTCTAACGAAAAACAAATGAATCAATGAAAAAACTGTTAGACTTAATAGTCTAATAGTTCAGTGAGGTGACTGTTTACAAAATAAATATATAAAAATGATGCTTTCTTATAAAATAAGATGTAAAACTCCTCTTCATTATAGCAATAAAAAATAAAACTGAGGAATAATTCTTAAAATATTCATTTAAAGAAAACTATAAAGCTTTCCTAGAGACATAAAAGTAGTTAGAATAAATGGAGAGGTAAGCCACATTCCCGGTATAGAGATTCAATATTGTAAAGATGTCAAAATTCCCTAAATTAATCTATAAATTGAAAGCAATTCTAATTGAAGCTCAAACAGCATTGTTTTCTAGTTGGACAGTAGAGGAATATTAGATCTTCTAGAATTGTAAATGGACAAGAATAGCTAAGAAGGCTTGAAATGGGGGGGGAAAACAATGGGGAACCAGCACCACCAGATTTTTTAAATGATATCAAATGGCAATAATTTAATCAGCATGTAACTGGTGTAGAGTAGATAAACAAATCAGTGGAGCCAAACCAAAGTGCCAAAATTAGATTCTTGTATATACAATAGCTTAATACGTGATAAGATTTGCATTTCCAATCAGTGGAGGAAAAATGGGTTAGACAGTAAATAGTGTTGAGATAACAGGTTAACTTTAGAAAACATAAAAGTTTTACCTCACATTAAACTCTAAAATAAATTCTAGGTTCATTAAGGCATTAAGTGCTTTAAATTAAACTATAAACGAAGAAAAATAATATATTCAATTATATACTATTGAGTGGCTAAGATTTTCTTAATCACAATACCTGAGTCTAAAACCAAAGGGACAAGATAGATACTGTAACTGGATGAATTTTAAAACATCTGTATGGTAGAAAAAGAAATGAAATAATGGCATTTGCAGCAACCTGGATAGAATTGGAGACCATTATTCTAAGTGAAGTAACTCAGGAATGGAAATCCAAACATTATATATTCTCACTCCTAAGTGGGAACTAAGCTATGAGGACACAAAAGCATACGAATGATACAATGGACTTGGGGAACTCAGGAGAAAAGGTGTGAGGTGGGTGAGGAGTAAAAGACTACACACTGGGGCCAGGCACACTGGCACATGCCTGTAATCCCTGCACTTTGGGAGGCCCAGGCGGGCAGATCACCCGAGGCCAGGAATTCGAGACCAGCCTGACCAACATGGAGAAATCCCACCTCTACTAAAAATGCAAAATTAGCTGGGCGTAGTGGTGCATGCCTGTAATCCCAGCTACTCAGGAGGCTGAGGCATGAGAATCTCTTGAACCCGGGAGGTGGAGGTTGCAGTGAGCGCGTATTGCACCACTGCACTCCAGCCTGGATGACAGAGCAAGATTCTGTCTCGATAAAATGAAATAATGTATAATATATATATACGTATATAAATTTTAATATAGATAGGTCTACAAACCCTTATTCAAAACCCTTGGGGCCAGATATGTTTCAGAAATCAGAATTTTCTGATTTTTAAAAGGTGATTTTCCATGTATTATGTAATACACTGCAGGTAAGATTATAAATATTCAGGAAGATAGGGATAAATAAAGACTACACATAGCCTCACATCTGTTCGGGGTCAGCTTTTGCCTCCAAAACCTGATTTTCCATTTTCAGACCTTTCTGAATTTTGAAGTGAAGGTAAGGGATTGCGGATTGTGCATGTTAAAGGATTAGAATAAAGAACTCTGGGGAAGGATACTGGTGATTTTCATTTCCTTCTTTATACTCTCATGTATTTTTTCAAACCTTTTAATGTGAACGTAAATTATTTAATTAGAAATAAAAAGTCCAGAAAAGGAAGAAATGTGGAAGGACACAAGCCTAATTTTGGAAAGGAATTTAAAGCCAGTCAAAATTTTACTAAAGTCTTTCAAATACAAACAATTAAAACCAAACCCCAACCACCAAAGTTTAATTAGACGGTATCACCTGCAACACTTCTTCCAGTGTTTCCTGCAAACATGCTTCTCTGGAGTGTCCCTCTTATGATGCCTTGGCAGTTCTTGCCCCCACCTCTAAAAACTCAGCCTATTCTACCTTGTCTCATTGGCCCCTTTCCTTACTTGAGTGGGAAGATTTCTCACTTTTTCAATGCCAATCAATCTTTTTTTCCCCCCAGGCCATTCAGAAAAGATATCAAATATTCATTACCTTATATTAAATGAAGAAAGATTACAAATTAACCTTCTACCTTAAGAAACTTAGAAGAGCAAACTAAACTCAAAGTAGTCAAAAGAAAGGAAATAATAACTATTTGAGTAAAAAAAGCCAGATAATAGAAAAATAAAGAATCAAGAAGCCAAAAGTATCTTTTTTGAAAAATCAACAAAACTGACAAATATTTAGCTAAACTAACTAAGAATGAAGAAGAGAAAGTGAAGATTACTAAAATCAGCAATGAAAGAGGGATGTACCTATTGACCTCACCAAAATTTAAAAAATCCTAAGGGAATACTGTGAACAATTATGCCAACAAATTAGATAACCTAGATGAAATGGAAAAATTATTAGAAAGAGATAACTGTTGAAACTGGCCCAAGAAGAAGTAGAAAATCTGAATAGAGCCATAAGAAGTATGGATTTTTGATTCGTTAATCAAAAAATTCCCACAAAAGGAATTTCAGTCCCAGATGGCTTCATTGGTGAATTCTAGCAAATTTTTAAAGAATAGCACTAGTTTTTCTCAAGCTTTTCTAAAAAATAAAAGATGAAGGAACACTTTTTTTTCTTTTTTTTTTTTTAGTATATGTGCTGCTGAAGCGAGCATGGAAGGAACACTTTTTAACTCATTCTGAAACCAATATTACCATGATACCAAATGCAGACGAAGACATCACACACACAAAAAAACTACAGACCATTATCCCTTAGGAACATAGAAGCAAAATCCTCAACAAAATACTATCAAACCAAATGCAGTACCATATAAAAACATTACATACTATGACAAAGTGAATAATCCCAGGAATATAAGATTTGTTAAACATGTGGATATCAATCAATGTAATATACCATGTTAGTAGGATAACACACCAAAACCACATGATCATATCATTAGATGCTGTCTTAGTATGTTTGAGCTGCTGTAACAAAATACCATAGACTAGGTAGCTTATAAGCAACAGAAATTTATTTCTCATCGTTCTGGAGGTGGAGAGTCCAAGATCAAGACCCTGGCAGATTCAGTATCTGATAAGGGCCTGCTTCCTATTTCATAGATGCCTTCTCTTTGTGTCTTTACACGGTGGAAGGAACAAGAGGCCTCTCTTGGGCATCTTTTATAAGGTCACTAATCCCACTTCTAATACTGCTTCCTAGTACCATTACCTTGGGATTTAGGTTTCAACATAAGAAGTTTAGCCCATTTACCCCATTGCAGATGCAAAAAAAAAAAAAAAAAAAGCATTGAAAACATTGATCAATATGTTTAGAAAACTAGGAATAAGAGAAAATTTTCTCAACCTGATAAAAGGCACCTACAAAAAAACTCATAGTTAACATCGCACTTAATGGTAAAAGACTGAATGCCTTCTCTCAAAGATCAGGAGAAAGACGAAGATGTCCACTCTCACCATTTGTATTCGAGTTTGTAGATAGGGCAATCAGACCAGACAACGAAATAAAATCATCAATATTGGAAAGGAAGAAGTAAATGGTCTCTGTGATTGTGACACGAATTTGTACATAAAAAAGTATGTTTACCAAAAAACATTCCTGACCGTCCCCTACCCTCACCTTTCCAGGTTTCTGCTTCATGTATTTCTCTGATGCACAAAACCAAAGACCAGGCCTGTTTGAATAGCAAATATTTTTTTCTTAGAAACAATAGAAGGAGTCTATAATCATTCAGAAATTAATTTTTCATTCTAATTCTGCTATAAGATTTATGTTTGATCATAGTGAACTTTCTCCTATGTTACAGAATGTAGAACTATCTCAATGGGGCAAGGACAAGAAGTACATGCTCGAAAGCTGATTCAGATGTCAATGCAGCAGGTATGTGACAAGAAACAACTGCTCCTGCCACAACATTATTGCGAGAAACCCCACAGTAATGGATGCTACCACATTCTTCTCATGATGCTCAATCCTGATTTTCCATTTTTGCTTATCATTACCTGTGAATTTTAAAGCTCAATCTAATTTCCTCCTGATATTCCCGTGGAAACCTTATTCCATTTTCTGTAGTATATGCTCCATTTTATCTTCACTGATTTTTTTGTTTGCTTTATAATTTGGGAGACACACCTTCTGGTCTCTAAGAATGCAGTTCTAGCAGTGTTGGAATTTCATGATCAATATTAATAGGTAGTACTTAAGAAGTGACAGATTGAGACAGTTAAATCTCCATTTTCAGTTAAAGGCAGACTTTCATTTTTCATTAATGGATAGTTTCATGCAAATAAGAAATATTTAAGGACGTTATGTTTAAATATTGATAATGGTTTTCACTGAAAATTGCAAGCTGAATGGAGTGTTGAGAAATGTTTCCCATTACACCTAATAAATACACAGGACATTCATTTTCTGGAAATGCTCTGTAGATAGCCATTTCAGCTGTATTAAGAAATTATACCATTTTTTGTACAAATGTCCAATGTGAAAGAAAATAAAAAAAAAGAAATTATACCATTTATAAAAATAAAATAAGACCTTGGTTTATTTTTAAGGTTTTGATCTCAGAATGTCTGTACAAACTTTGGTGCAGCTTTTTCCTGGGAATTAATGACCAGAGAGGGTTAATGGGCTAAAACTCTGCTTGGGTCATCAAATTTTCCAGCTCGTCATTAATTCTCAAATACCCTAAGCCTTAATCTTTATCACTTAATTAAATTCAATAATTTATTTAATTTATACATATATATCTCAAAGCAATTATACATAATTATTTTTACGTGGATCAACTGTTTTACTCTACTGAGTGATTTGACAGTTTAACTTTGGTCCTTAAATAATTTCTTTAGTTTCTGTGACTGTAAAACTTTTTAATTTAAATACTGTGTTCACATTAATCGTCTTTGGAATACTAGCCTTTATAATTTCCATGCTCTGTTTGTCAAAATGCGGTAAGTATTGATAATATGGCATAATCAGAAAAGAAAACCAAACATGAGCAGGTGCAGTCACGCTGCTGCCTTGAGGGACACCACGTTAAGGATAAAGCCAGCATTGTGGAATGCAGAGTGGGAAACCAGAAAGCAAGTAGGTCCATGGTGACACAGACTAATCTGGAATGCCATCTTCCTCTGAAACCCCAGTTGTATAGACAGCACATCCCCTTTGGTAGTTAAGCCAGTGTGAGTTATATTTTCTCTTACATTTGATACACAAGTATATACGCTTTGCCATATATTTATCATGCTATTTTGTAGTTTTATGTAGTTCAATATAGCTGATTCTTATATAAGGGTATCAAAATTTCTGGTGAAGAAACTATGTTCTCACAGGGCAGTGATGGTTTTGTGACATAATATTTAAGGTAGTTTTATCAAGTAAGAAACTGCTTAATAAGTTATGTGGTTTCAGGAATGTGTGAGAAGAGTGATGGTAAAGAATAAAGCTTAGCATTATGGTGGTAAATGTCACCAAATGTATTGTCTCCAACTTTCATGAGATTATGTGTATCTTTCTTTGTAACTATGGATGACTATGAACCAGTCTTCTTGGTTTTGGGAGTGAGTCAGTTCTAATTTACCTTAGGCAGGACAACTTAAGTTACTGATTCCAAAATACCCGTTCCCACCATTAGATGGTGCACACACTGTACTTATACAAAAGTCTGCCTTCAAGTTTTAATTTCTGTTCCTTTATGAACCCGGGGTGGCAGAATACAATCATTTTGAACCCCCTTGATTCTAAGTAATTAGCTTGTACCAATAGCAGAAGAAGCGATTGTATTGACATATAATTTTTAAAAATGTGTTCAAGAGTATTCACATGGCTTTTTAAAAAATTTGTGCATTTTGTTTTATTAAAATCATAGCAAAAAAGTTATAAGAAATAAATATGAACTCATTTTTGGATACAGGGTGGCTGGGTATTACTGCAAAATTGCCACCTTGGCCTGGAATTCATGGAGGAGTTACTAGAGACGCTAATTACCACTGAAGCCAGTGATGATCCTTTCCGAGTTTGGATAACTACGGAACCCCACGATAGATTTCCAATTACATTGCTTCAGGTTTGTTACTAAATGTCTTTTTGTTGAGAGTTACAGAAATAAAGATAGCATAATTGACACTGTTGAAAGATGGGAACACACCAGGGCTTTTTGGTCCTGTAGAGTCTGGACTGCAAAATCTTATACTGTAATACTATAATCATCAAAATCTTGACATCAAAGTTAGACTAGAGTAAATGTTTCCATAGAAGAGCTCTAAGACTCGGTACTAATTTGAGTTTCAGCTCTGATCGATGTACTTAGTTTATACAGTGCTGAACTTTGCCCACACTTTATGTACCATAAGCATATTGTTTTCTGATGTACAGGTTGAGCATCCTAAATCTGATCATCAAAACCTGAAATGCTCTAAAAATCTGAAACACTCTCAGTGCCAACATAATGCTCAAAGGAAATGCTCATATAATAATTTAATGCTAATATTCCAAAATCTGAAAAAATTCTGAAATCCAAAACACTTCTAATCCCAAGCATTTCAGATAAAAGATACTCAGCCTAATATTGCAGTTTCTATTTTATTCTTTGTAGTAATTTATAAAAACAAAACAACCATTTTCTTTCCATGACAGACCTCTCTCAAATTCACTAATGAGCCACCCCAAGGTGTACGTGCAGGTTTGAAAAGGACATTTGCTGGAATTAATCAAGACCTTCTGGACATCAGCAATTTACCCATGTGGAAGCCAATGCTTTACACAGTAGCATTTTTACACTCCACTGTGCAGGTAACCACGAAAAGCAGTTTTCACAGTTAGGGGATGGCTGGTGATGTGCTGTAGCCTCACTGGAGAGGCCTTCCAGGAAGCTGCTATCCATTGCCACTCTGTCTCCTTACTGTATTTTCCCTCATAGCACTTTCCCCACCTGGTATTGTGTATATTTGTTTATTTATTTTGTGTGTGCCCCCTGCCCCAACCCCCAGTCCTGACTGTTGGAATGTAAAATTATCCAGGGTGAAGACTGTCTTTTTTTGTAACTGCTGACTCTCCCACTGTCACAACAGCACACAGGCGATTGTCAGAGCCCAATAAATATTTGTAGAATGAGCAAATGGATTATAAAGATAGGAGCTTGGTTTTGAAAGTGCCTGTGCTGGCCAAGAATTTTATGTGCACCATCTCCTGTAACACTAACAACCACATTTCAAGATAGGATTATCACCATCTCAAAGATGTTAAGTACCCTTTAAATGTGGTTGACTAGGACTGGCTGAACTAGGGGTGGCTGGCTCTGACTTATGTATGTTTTGACTCTATGTATTACCTGATAGTAAAAGTGGTGGTGATGTTGGAGGAGGAGAATTAGCAACAGCTCCTTGTCTTTCTTTAGTCATTTGCTGTTTGCTTTTACAGTCTTAGTACTGATGTGATGATTTAATAGTTTTATGGTTACCAAGCAACTTGTCTGTTACGATTTTTAAAATTATCGTTAGTGCTTTGTTCTGCATCTGCATTTCATATTTTGTTCTGTAATTCAAAAACTATATACTTTCAATGCACTTGATTTATTCCTTTATTTCACAGAGAATTGAAGAGATTCCTTTAACCTCTTCCTGAATTTCTTTCTTCCATGAGGCTGGGATGAAGGACAAAATAAATCAGTTGGCATATCCCAGGAGTCATGCTTTTAGCTCTGCACAGTAATGTGCAGGACTTCACGTTACCTCTCCCTGCCCTATCCAAAGGTGGAGGGGACTTATTGCTCACCCAAGAAAATACAGTGTGCATTTACCCCTGATTCATGATCCCTACCACTTTACTAGGCTCCAGGCTACCCATCAGAGAGGGCTGTGATGTTTGTCTCCTAACCCTGAGAGAGTTAAAATCCAATTAAATGCTTTGCTGGTGGTTATCTTTACTAAGTTCCATTGTGGCCTTTGGATTGTCAATTACAGCTTTCAAATCACTGGAGCCTATTTCATACATTCTTATCTGGGAACTGTTCGCTTTGCTAGACCTTATCATACTGTAATGCAAATATTGCTTTAACTCTGTTATTTCATTCCCAATTCACAAATAATGTATTTTATGATTCTGTTCCCAGTAGTGATGATTCAACTCTTCCACTATGCTTATCATGGAGAGCTGGTTGGGGGTATTTTCCACAGGGTTAATGTGGTGCCCTGTGTTTTTAGTGACCATTATCCAAGTGCTAAAGGGAAGAGAGCAACAGGACCATGGTCCAGTTGTGGGGCTAAAGTGCCCTTGCACTTAACACCACATGTGTTTGGGTTAAAACAGAGAAAAAATATTTTCACTGCTAGGGCGGTAAAGTTGCTAGTGGAGTGTCCAAGAATAAAAGGCTGAATGTTTCTCAAAATCAAATAACAGAGGGCTAGAAATAACACTTCACTGAGAGTCAGGAGGCCTGGACTTTCGTGCTTGCTGTGAAATCAGTTAGCTGGAGTCATTTGATCAAGTGATGTCTCTCTTAGGTCCTCTGTTTCCCCATCTCCGCAGTTAGAGGCAGAAGTAGGTGAGCGTTCAAGGTTTTTTCAGTTTCTACAATTCTGTCATCCAGTTCTGTGATAATACATTGAGTGTAGGTAATTCTTTTTCATCAATTTCAGAAATGTTTACTGTGATATTTCCAAAATCTCCTAGGAATTTTAGAACTGTGTTTCAGAAATTTCATAGAAATGTTTGCTGTGATTTTGCCTAAATGTGCTTTTTTTCTTTGGTTAGGATAGGGCCAGCTTGATAGACAAATCCAAAATTCTTTAGAGACTTGCTGTCTTGGGCCAGAAGCATTAACATCACGTGGTAGTTTGTTGGAGGTGGATCTCAGATCCCACCTCAGACTCTCCTGAATCAGTCTGCATTGTACCAAGATACCTATGTGATTTGTGTGCACCTGAACATCTGAGACTCAACTGCTATAGAAAGGAATGTTGTGGATTAGGTAGTTTGTGACTTACGTTTCTTTCTCTCTAGTGTTGGGTATAAGACCCAAACATCTGATTTGTTAATTAATTAATTGAGTCCTCCAAATTAAAGCAAGTATCCCTTGCTTTAAACAAACATGTTGTATGTACTTTTGTTCTTGCAGAGATTGAAAAAGAGATAGGCACAGAATCTAAAGCTCCAGAGGGGTTCATGCGGGAGTTCATCCCACATGACAATGCAGAACCCAGTAGGAAAACAGCCAGCTCCCCTGCCTGCTCTCTAGTAAAAAATGTAATTTCTCCCATTGAATCCTGGTTTGGGTGGCATTATGGCATCAGCTTACCCCAATTCATAGGCATGACATGTGGATTCTACTTCTGTTGGAGGGAACAAAATGAGCACTTCTCCTTTCCTGGGAGGAGGGGGAAGTAAGATTTGGCTGGTCAAGGATAACTTGGGCAGAAGAGTGGTGGAGGAGGGCATGGTTTGCTTTATTCTTGAGGTGGGAGCAGGCTATCCCAGGAGGAGGGTGCCCTGGGTGCTACCATGGGAACATGCATAGATGCACGAGGCAACTGTGCAGTAAGCTCTGCTCCCCCCTACACTCGCCCTCTCCTCCAGCAACTTACTATCCACATAGGGCAGTAGCAGCTACCCCGAGAGGGGAAGTTTCTGCTGAAGCCCCCACCCCTGCTGCAGTCCAGTGATGTCTCTGCTTTTGCCAGTGGCCCTTCTGCCCTCCCCCATGGGAGCCTTTTACTCTGAGGACCCTGGTGTGTGCCTGGGCTCAGTTTGGCTGCCACTCCCTGAGAACGGTTCAGCATCCTTTTGAAGATTACCTAGGAGGGACGCTTTCTCTGGCCTCAGTATTCTGTCTCTGCACTTTCCCAGGCACTTCAGTATAGCATTGTTCTGGATTTCAGAGCAAGCCCACATTCACCCTTTGGGATTTGATTTTATTTTTTAAGCACATTTTCCTCCAAAGTGTTGGTCTTTTGAAACTCAATCATTAAATTTTTAGCTACCTCCTAACAGCTCCTGCAGAAGATCAGAATAATGTTCTATAGGTTATTTTTTTCCTATTGATTGTCAACGTGGTGCTCTTTGAGGTGTGCGTTGGACCAAGTAATGTCTTAAGCAATGGTCTTCTTAGCCAATGCTTGGGCCCCAGGACATGACACTTCAGTCAGAATCCCTGGAAGGCCAAAAGGAAGGAGCTCAGTCTTTTTAAAAACTTCCAAGTGATCCTAATATGCAGCATGAATTGAAAATGATGGCCAAACGGCCACAACCCTTAAGAAAAGAGTCTTAAATCATTTTTACATCCATTCCATAGTCTGGAGGTTTTTCTCCCCTGTCACCTTGGTTTGTCCATATTGAACTGTATATATCTTTCTGACTTTTCAAAGAGTGTATATATAACTCTGTGAGGTAAGGCATTCTTTTGTTTTTCATTTTCCTTTTATAGCTAAATTTATTGATTAGGCTCTCTAAGGGCTTGTAGTGGCAGTTGCAAACTTGGTAATTTTATCATGGCCCTTAAAAATTATTTAGATATTAAATAAAAGGGGCCCTATCAACAGGGCCCAAGGAATCTCATTATTAACAGTTCTTCATTCAGAAAAATGTTTACTTCCCCTACATTTTGTTTTGTTTCTCAAGTTTCAGCCTTGATAAACATTCCTTTCAAATTTATCAGTGTATATTAAGTTCTTGCTTGGGGAGACAGGATTGTAAAATTCCCCATTTAAATGTCTTTGAATAATTATAATAATTTGATATAGGTTTATCTTTTACACTCTACCCCATAGTGTTTCCCAGAGATTCTGGCTGTTTCTGTTAACTATTTTTACCTAGAAAAGTTTCCCTTATGTTGTCTAGTGAGGCTTGTATTTTTCATTGTATATTAGCTCCATTTATTGGTGTTAGTTAACTCCAGTTGTCTTGTTTTGAAGATGTGAAATGATTCTGCAGCTCTCTGAGAACTGCTGAGGTAGACCCTACCATAAAATTGGAAATGGCTCTGACATCATTAAAATGATGACTCCACTGAGCAACTTTTCATCAGTGTTCTAAGGACTTTTTCATGTTTCCAAGTTTTCCATATTTCTCTAGTAGTTCAGAGTTTTGTATATTTTGTGAAATAAAAATAAGAAACTATATTAGTCAAGTTAAGTGAGGAGTGGATTGGTTTTGCTAAAATCATCACTCACCAGCTTAATGATGTATATATAGTAACTCCCTTCTGTTGAATGATCTTTTAACATTCAAATCTGTCTGTACTCCATGCCTTGAAGCATGTGAACACTTAGTTGCTGCTACTCACCAGAGCTAGTCCTCTACTGCAGTAGAACCTTCTGTCTGCATCCTTCGCCACGAGTCACAGGCTTTGTGTTCCTAGTTTTGCTCATGGCCTTTGCCGAGCCTGGAAGTCTCTTCTCTCTGTTTGCAAAGATCAGCTTCAGTTTCATTCCTCCAAGAAGCCTCTGATTGAACGTCTCCTTCAGGCTTATCATCTATTGAATTTTACAGTTAATTATATTCACTATCACATTGTTCTTTTCTTGTCTCTAAGTCTTATTTTTGCAACAGATTAAAACTTCTTGAAAATTAATCCTTTTTAATATTTTTTATTGTATTGCATAGGACTCATCCCATGGTTTCAAAAATGTTAATTAAGTTGAAGAAGTTCAATATTCCAAATAAGTCTAGCCGAACCCCTTGGTTTGGTCTTCCAAATGAGTTCTTAGGTTCTAGTTGTTTGAGTCTAATCTGATAGTATTCCAAGGTGATTGAAAAAATATATCAAGAAGATGAAATGACGTTATTTGTGAAAGAAAAGGCACCCACTAAGATTTTGGACTTTTCTTTTCCCAAGATGAGCTAATCGGTTTTATAACCTTAGTGAATCAACTTAAAAAGTAAATGCTTTAGGTGAAAATTGGTAGTGAGAAATATAAACATGAAGCAAATCTTAGCATTAGGGCAATTTTCAAAACACATTTTAAGGAACAACTAAATTGCAATTGCTCAGTGCATATAAATAGGAGTTTTTCTCCACTGTCAATCTTAGACAGACCAATGAGACAGAAAATTAATAAGGATATCCAGGACTTGAACTCAGATCTGGACCAAGTGGACCTAATAGACATCTACAGAAATCTCTACCCCAAATCCACAGAATATACATTCTTCTCAGCACCGCATTGCACCTACTCTAAAATTGACCACATAATTGGAAGTAAATCACTCCTCAGCAAATGCAAAAGAATGGAAATCATAACAAACAGTCTCTCAGACCACAGGGCAATCAAATTAGAACTTAGAATTGAAACTAACTCAGAATCGCACAGCTTCATGGAAACTGAACAACTGGCTCCTGAATGTCGACTGGATAAACAATGAAATGAAGGCAGAAATAAAGATGTTCTTTGAAACCAACGAGAACGAAGACATAATGTACCAGAATCTCTGGGACACATTTAAAGCAGTGTCTAGAGGGAAATTTATAGCAATAAATGCCCACATGAGAAGCGAGGAAAGATCTAAAATGGACACCCTATCATCAAAATTGAAAGAGCTGGAGGAGCAAATCAAAAAAACTCAAAAGCTAGCAGAAGACAAGAAATAACTAAGATCAGAGCAGAACTGAAGAAGAGAGAGACACAAAAAACCCTTCAAAAAATCCATAAATCCAGGAGCTGGTTTTTTGAAAAGATCAACAAATTAGATAGACTGCTAGCCAGATTAATAAAAAAGAAAAGGGAGAAGAATCAAATAGATACAATAAAAAACAATAAAGGGGATATCACCACTGATTCCACAGAAATACAAACTACCATCAGAGATTACTACATACAACTCTATGCACATAAACCAGTGAACCTGGAAGAAATGGATGAATTCCTGGACACATGCACCTTCCCAAGCCTAAACCAGGAAGAAGTTGAAACCTTGAATTGACCAATAACAAGGGCTGAAGTTGAGGCAGCAATAATAGCCTACCAACCAAAAAAAGTCCAGGTCCAGATGGTTTCACAGCTGAATTCTACCAGACGTACAAAGAAGAGCTGGTACTATTCCTTCTGAAACTATTCCAAACAATCCAAAATGAGGGAATCCTTCCCAGATCATTTTATGAGACCAACATCATCCTGATACCAAAACCCAGCAGAGACTCAACAAAAAAAGAAAACTTCAGGCCAATATCCATGATCAACATAGATGCAAAAATCTTCAATAAAATACTGGCAAACTGATTGCAACAGCACATCAAAAAGCTTAACCATCACAATCAAGTAGGCTTCATTCCAGGGATGCAAGGCTGGTTCAACATACACAAGTCTGTAAATGTAATCCACCACACAAACAGAACCAAAGACAAAAACCACCTGATTATCTCAATAGATGCAGAGAAGGCCTTCGACAAAATTCAACAGCCTTTATGATAAAAACTCTCAATAAACTAGGTATCGAAGGAACATATCTCAAAACAATAAAAGCTATTTACAACAAACCTACAGCCAATATCATACTGAATGGGCAAAAACTGGAAGCATTCCCTTTGAAATCTGGCACTAGACAAGGATACCCTCTCTCACCATTCCTATTCAATACAGTATTGGAAGTTCTAGCCAGAGCAATCATGCAAGAAAAAAAAAGGGGTATTCGATTAGGAAAAGAGGAAGTCAAATTGTCTCTATTTGCAGATGACATGATTGTATATTTAGAAGACCCCATCATCTCAGCCCAAAATCTCCTGATACTGATAAGCAACTTCAGCAAAGTCTCAGGATACAAAATCAATGTGCAAAAATCACAAGCATTCCTATACACCAATAACAGACGTAAAGAGAGCCAAATCAAGAATGAACTACCATTCACAATTGCTACAAAGAGAATAAAATATCTAGGAATACAACTAACAAAGAATGTAAAGGACCTCTTCAAGGAGAACTACAAACCACTGCTCAAAGAAATAAGAGAGGACACAAACAGATAGAGAAACATTCCATGCACATGGTTAGGAAGAATCAATATCGTGAAAATGGCCATACTGCCCAAAGTAATTTATAGATTCAACGCTATCCCCATCAAGCTACCAATGACCTTCTTCACAGAACTGGAAAAAACCACTTCAAACTTCATATGGAACCAAAAGAGAGCACACATAGCCAAGTCAATTCTAAGCAAAAAGAACAAAGCTGGAGGCATCATGCTACCTGACTTCAAACTATACTACAAGGCTACAGTAATCAAAACAGCATGGTATTGGTACCAAAACAGAGATATAGACCAATGGAACAGAACAGAGGCCCTGGAGGCAATGCCACACATCTACAACCATCTGATCTTTGACAAACCTGACCAAAATAAGCCATGGGGAAAGGATTCCCTGTTTAATAAATGGTGTTGGGAAAACTGGTTAGCAGTGTGCAGAAAGCAGAAACTGGACCCCTTCCTGACACCTTACACTAAAATTAATGCCAGATGGATTAAAGACTTAAACATAAGACCTAACACCATAAAAACCCTAGAAGAAAACCTAGGCAAAACCATTCAGGACATAGGCATAGGCAAGGACTTCATGATTAAAACACCAAAAGCATTGACAACAAAAGCCAAAATAGACAAATGGGACCTAATTAAACTCCAGAGCTTCTGTACAGCAAAAGAAACAACAATTGGAGTGAATTGACAACCAACAGAATGGGAAAAGATTTTTGCAATCTACCCATCTGACAAAGGGCTACTATCCAGAATCTACAAAGAACTAAAACACATTTACAAGAAAAAAAACACCCATTCAAAAGTGGGTGAAGGATATGAACAGACACTTTTCAAAAGAAGACATGTATATAAAAAATAAAAAATAAAATAAATAATAAAAAAATAAAAATAAAAAAAGACATATCTGAGGTCAACAAACATATGAAAAAATGCTCATCATCACTGATTATTAGAGAAATGCAAATCAAAACCGCATTGAGATACCACCTCATGCCAGTTAGAATGGCAATCATTAAAAAATCTGGAGACAACAGATGCTGGAGAGGATGTGGAGAAATAGGAACACTTCTACACTAGTTGGTGGGAGTGTAAACTAGTTCAACCATTGTGGAGGACAGTATGGCGCTTCCTCAAGGACCTAGAAATAGAAATTCCATTTGACCCAGCAATCCTATTATTGAGTATATACCCAAAGGATTACAAATCATTCTATTATAAAGACTCATGCACATGTATGTTCATTGCGGCACTGTTTACAATAGCAAAGACCTGGAACCAAGCCAAATGCCCATTGATGGTAGACTGGGCAAGGAAAATGTGGCATATATACACCATGGAATACTGTGCAGCCATAAAAATGATGAGTTTGTGTCCTTTGTAGGGACATGGATGAATCTGGAAACCATAATTCTCAGCAAACTGGCACAAAAGCAGAAAATCAAACACTGCATGTTTTCACTCATAGGCGGGTGATGAACAATAAGAACACATGGACACAGGAAGGGGAGCTTCACACACTGGGGTCTGTTGCAGGGGCAGGGGAGGGACTGTGTGGGGATGGGGAGGTCGAGGAAGGATAACATGGGGAGAAATGCCAGATGTAGGTGACCGGGGGCTGGAGGCAGCAAACCACATTGCCATGTGTATACCTATGCAACAATCCTGCATGATCTGCACATGTACCCCACAACCTAAAGTACAATAAAAATAAAAATAAAAATAATAAATAGGAGTGTTTCCATAGAGCCAATTTAACCAGCTTTAGTAATTGGAGTTATTTTTCATTCAGCCATCCATCTAATTAAACATTATAATTTAAAAATTAAGTCAAACACATAGACAAAACTCATGGTGTAAATTTTGATCCTGTTTTTCAAAAATGGGAAAGCATTCACATTTCACTAATAAGTGATTAGCATTCTTCTCTTCAAAATCCTCAAGATGGAAGAAATTCCAGGAATTTCTTAGCTGTGTTAATTTTCATGTTAAAAGGGTTAGCTGTATGAATTTTCATATTAATATCCCACAACCCTCTCAACCCGCCCTTGCTCCTAGAATAATCTGGAAGAGGCTCACCTGAATGTTTCTGAGGTCCACTTCAGAAATTTCAAACCCTGGGTCAGCCTCAGCATTGATCTCTTACAGAGGAAGAGTTCCTTTTGCTGTGGTAATAATCAACTAGTGTTTATAAGGCAAACATGATTCTTTCCCGCAAGGTGCAAAGGGGAGACAAAAATAGAAGACATGTTTTTCACTGTCAAGGCTCAAAATCTGGTTACAGGATCACATATTTCAATATGAAACATTTAAAAAGAAAACACACACACACACAAAAACCAAGGCAACATGAATGCTGGGAGTAGGAAGCAGGAAGATGTGAAGAGAAGCAGTGTTAGGGAACAAGGCTCCCACCCTTGTGCCTGGGACAACACAGTCTCTCCTTCCTTCAAGGCTGTGACCTCTGCTCCTCCTCACCTCCTCTAAGTACAAGGTGGAAGATGGTTCATCACAGCTCCTGAGTTTACAAGTTTTCCTAGTATAAGCCGCAGATAGCAATTACAAACCCTAAGTCCAAATTCCTGGGAGAAGGAATCTAGTCAGTTCCTTTTGGGCTGGCTGTCGACCTTAGATCAAATTAGCTAAGGGATAGGAGTGGGTGTCACATAGGACAAATCTGTAATGCCTGACAACCTAAACTAAAGAAGCTTAGGTCTAGAAGTAACAGTAGTATTTTATGTTTTTAAGAACTACTCCTATTATTATTATTATTATTATTATTGCCCTTAGTCTGATTTCCCAGGGTCAGAATATCTAGACCCAAATTAATGTGAATGATTTACTAAATACTTTAAAAGCATACCCTGAAACTCAGCAATTAAAACCTTTGAATTTTCTGAATTCCTTCTCTGACATATTCTTGAACTTGTCTAAGCGAAAAATTATTTAGATTTTTTTTAAAATAGTGGGATTATTTAGGATCTGAAGCATGGAACAGCTGCAGCAAGAAAGATTGAAATGGCTTGTGAAAATGGCAGCGGTGTGTGTGTGTGTGTGTGTGTGTGTGTGTGTGTGTGTGTTGAGTTGAAGGCAGAAAAGAAAAAAGAAAAGTTAGTATATATTTAGAGGTAAAAGGGTAGAATTAAACCTTCCCATAGAAGGGATTCTACTCTCCACATGGATCCTCACCTTAGGCACTAGAATTAGGTTCTAGGAACTAATCTAATATATCATTAGACCCTCTTTAGAGACTGATTATGTGTTGGGGTAGGAAAATCTCGTGGCATGGAAACATTTGAACTCATCTGTGTGGTTTGTTGGATGATCAGTTCTTGGAGCTATCAGGTCTAATTCTTGCCATACTTTTAAAATGCTCTCCGGAATATCAAAGCAATTGAATCATTAGCTCTGAGTCCAGTTTGATTATTTATGAATAATTTGGCAATTGCAAATAGCCACTATTTCATAGGAGTCTCTTAGGCCCTCTTTGATTAAGTAGAGGGAAACAAATGAGGGTCATGTGAAAATTTCAAGACAGAAATTTTTAATTTTCAAAATCTGAAATGTTAAGATTGCAAAGTGAAGCCATCATGGAATCAAAGTGCTCTAGAGAGAGGTTTAGGTAATCCAACTGAAAAAATTCAAACCCTTGCATTTGACATTTCAAACTTTCAAGAGTCCAATGTAGAATAACAGTTTATTCAACAGGTGTTTGTTGAGCATCTACTGCATTTTTTTGAGTTGTCAGTCTCCTGGATTTTTTTTTTTAACCCAAATGCTCCAACTTGGTAAATCTTTGGAGATTTGTTTCTATAAATCATTTAGCTGTAGAGCCATGAAGTAATATTTCTAATATGGCTATATGCCACATAACGTTTCAGTCAATATGGTGGTGGTCCTATAAAACTGTAATTTTTTTTTTACTGTATCTTTTCTGTGGTTAGATATGTTTAGATATAAATACCTACCATTGTGTTACAGTTGCCTACAATATTCAATATAGTAACATGCTGCACAGATTTGTAGCCTGGGAGCAATAGGCTAGATCATGTAGCCTAGGTGTGTATAGGCTGTGCCATTTAGGTTTGTGTAAGTACCCTCTAAGATGTTTGCATAATGAAATTCCTTAATGATGCATTTCTCAGAAGGTAAGCCCATCGTTAAGCGACATGACTGTATATCCAAAATTGTATATACTATTCTTTTAAACTAATGTCAATTTATTTTGATAATATAGGCTTAATTTTACTATATTTTGATAGTAATAAAAATGTAATCAGGTATGTACAATTTTTAAGCTCAATTTTTTTTTTTGGTGTTTTTAAGGAGCGACGAAAGTTTGGCCCCTTAGGATGGAATATTCCCTACGAATTCAATTCTGCTGACTTTTCAGCCAGTGTTCAGTTTATTCAGAATCACCTTGATGAATGCGATATTAAAAAAGTGAGTGAAATTGAGCCTTTTTCCTATTTTTATTGCTTTTGTTAAATCAGGGTTCTACAGTCATTTTAAGTCTATGATATGGTGTGAATTTGCTGCGCTCCAGGGAGCCCCCTTTGAAGGCACTTGTTGTTCTAACCAGGTACTTGCTGGTGCAGCCTGTCCCTGCCCCCAATACTCACATACCACGGAAGCTAAACTATCCATGATGAGACTCAGTGCGTTGCAAAATACCGCAGCCTTCCTCATCTTACACTCAGGGGCCACAGGGCACTTCCGGAGAAGGTGTGCCTTAGGCCAAGCTTCTCCTCACTGGTCCTACTCCTGCCTCCTCAGAGGTGAAGATGGTATCTGCCAGCCCATGTGAAAGTTCTTTTTCACCTTAAGTCACTTCTTAACTGCTCAGCTTATGCATATGAATAACAATACTTTCTAGAAATGGTCACTAATCATCATATGACACTTTGCAGTTTTCAAAGTTCTCATATATGCAGGATCTGATTTTTATCTTCACAACTCTGTGAGAGCAATAAAAAAAGGAATTACTATTTATTTATGTATTACCCATTTTACTGATGAGGTAACAGACAAGAGAGACTAAGAGACTTCCTCAAGGTCACAGACCGAAGAACGTAAACTCTGTTGTCCTTTCACACATATAAAGGGTTGGAAGTTGTTTTCTCTATAATGAAAAACAAGTTAATGAGCCTTGTTAATGAGCCTCAGATCCTGTTTTCTTATCTATAAAATGGCCATTGTTTCTGTGAGGAACAAATGAGTTAGTGTTTGTGAAAGCATAGTGCACAATGCATAATAAGGGCTCATTAAATATGACTCTCTACTGTCTAGTCTTCCTTCCCAGAGTAGGGCTTCTAGGTAATTAGAGATTCTGCAACCTCAGTATGGGGATGGTAAGCCATGATGAGTGTTTACTGTAGAACCAAACTATTATTTTTCCTTGAAATGACAAAGGGATGTTAAATTAAAATTACGGCAGTCTGATGAAAAGTTATATTCTATGTATTAATATTCTGTGATCATTTATCGTTTTGGTACATACAAATAATATTTACCTTGAAATAGTTGCTTTGAAAGGAAACAAAGCTGAAAAATAAAATTTTAACCAAAAAAAAAAGTAAACAAAAAGCAAAGATCCTTCTTTCTCCTATCCCAAATGTATCAAGGGTTTAAAAAAACTACTAATATCTTCAATATATTGCTAGGTCACAAATTGCTATAGAAGTGAATAAATATTTTGATGTAGTTTTAGCACACAGAATGAGATGCAGAGGATGGCAGAGGATTGCATTGTAGAAAAATCTTGTGGATAAAAAATTTTCTTGTTGTTCTCGTAATAATTTCAGAAAATATATTACGAAGAAATCGTATTAAAGCAATGATTACTTGATTTTCCTTCTTTCTTCACTAAACACCACTTTTCCCCTCTGTAACAGCTTGGCATTACTACAATGAGTATTATAGGTAACTATATCCCCAGAGTGAAAAATAGTCTTTTTTCCCTATTTTAAATAATATATGTACAATATACTTACCAGTGTTTAGTGTTGTAGATTTTCCCTTGGTGGTTCCAGCCATGTAATAGTGAAAGTTATTAATATAAGATGATGAATAATTTTAAATGGGAGTCTAGTGAGTGCTTCCTTTTCCAGACCTTTCCTCTAGGGAAAGACCTGAAATGTTTATAATGATGCATTTGGGTTGACAACGAATAATACTTTTTTACTTTTAATAAAGGGTGTATCATGGAATACGGTTCGGTACATGATCGGAGAAGTACAATATGGAGGCAGAGTGACAGATGACTTTGATAAACGTCTACTTAATTGCTTTGCCAGAGTAAGTCAAGTTAGAAAAAATAAAGGTTGGAAACACATTTCACTGTGTTTTACAATTTTGTTGTTTGTACTAGGTCTGTGAAACTTAAGCACACAGCAGAGCTGCTGCAAAGAATTAGCTAAGAAACAAACACATGTGTGCACATGCACACATGCACACACATGCAAACCCACACACAAAACAACCAGCAATCACTAGTGGTGCAGAGCAGAGCAGTGATCAGTTCTCATTGGTCTAGAACTCCTTTCCCCTATAGATGAAACTGCTAGTGCCCAGGGCCTCTTCCCCCACCGCCCCTCCTCCATATTCCCCATTGCTGTGCACCTCACTTGTGAGGAAAACACTGGCCATCATTTCTGTGCCTCTTCCTCTGAGTGAAAGTCTCATTGTAACTTCAAGCCCCCAAATAAGCGACTGGGGGATTAATCATAATTTGAGTTTTCTTATCTTTTCTATTAGATTGGACAATTGAAAATTGAGGAAGTGTTTGCTTTTCTCTGTGCCAAGTAAAATCCACGTGTAACCTGCTGATAAACATTTTCTAGAGAAAATTATTTCTTAGCAATTGTGGCTTTCACATCAAGGATGAATGTAATAAATAACACCTACCAGACTCAAACTCTTCTTAAAATTTTTTACATTTTAGAGAAATAATAGACAACACATGAGTGGAAAAAATCAGATGTATTTTCTGGTTATTAAATTCTTTATATTGGGACCTATACCAGTAATTCTCTGCTTAATTAATCTTTTTTTTTTCTTGATAAAATTAAAGCCTCGACAACAAAGCACAAGCTTTGGGAGTATTTTGATAAGCTGGGGGTTGACCAGAAAACTGATTTTTAACCTTTACATGTTATAGCAAGTTTTTCTTGAAGCTATATATGGAGAACTGTGGAAAATAATAAGTGTTGGTGAGGATGTGTGGAGGTAAGAGCCCTGCTGCTGAGAGGTCAAATGGACACAGACCTCCTGGAAAGCAGTCCAGTAATACTTACTGAAATTAGGTATTCCAGGTAGGTATATCCCAGAATATTTCTAGAAAGAGTCCACAAATGGACATGTACAAAAATATTCATGGCAACATTGTGTAAGGAGCTGAAGGCAAGCATCATAGATTGTCTTCCTGGAAACAGAGGTGGTGATTTGCATCAGGTGCCTCCTCCCCCTCCCTTCCTCCTGGACATGACCTTGGCTGAGGCAGCTCTCTCCCGCTAGGGCAGTTCCTGGGGGAGGGACAATGCCGTAAGCCCACGGTAGCCAATACTCCAGACAGCGGAGAGAGTGAGTACCTGTTCCTGAATGAGGATTAGGTGGGGCATCACAGCATTCACTACAAAAACCTAAGACTCCTAAGAGAATAGGTAAGATGTGGTGGGTGAGCACCATGGCGTACCATTGCCCACCCCTATGGGGTGCAACCTGGTGGTCATAGTCATATTAAGGGTGTGATATGACTGTCGTCTGAACCAGAATCCTCCTCCTGAATATGTGTCCCAGAGAAATTCTCAGAGTGTACAAAGAGATTATTCATAGCATTGTTGGTGGTAGTGGGAAGTTGAAGGCAGCTTAGGTGTCCATCATGGGGAAATAGAGAATTTACCTGCTGTAGAGGCCTCTGGTGGTTTACAATGCAGTACTTGAAAGGATTGTATATGACATCATGCATAGGTCTTACAAACAGTGGTGAATGTAGAGCTTTAAAAAAATAAAATGACATCTATAAAGGAATATATGTGTAGTTCACAAGGATAAATACATGTTCAAGGACATATATCAAGGACACTTAAATAGATGCCCTCAGAGGGAAAAGGAGACAGTGAGTGGATATCAGAACAGAATGGGGAAAAAGTAAAATAAAAGGACCCTAGATTCATAAAAATAATAAACTCAAGAGTATGAGAAACTCACCTCTGTATTTGAGATCCAAAGGAGAAAAAAATAATGTATTAATAAGTATACTTTGTTAGAATAATTGTAAAAGTGCCTAAAATTGGAGTTTTAACAGTGGAGTCTAAGATGTGGTTAGCTTCAGAATGTAGTTCACCAAGAGTACCAGTAGAATGCTGATGGGATCAAGTGCATGGGTGAAAGAAAATGGGAGTCAGGGTCACCCCTAATTTTGACTTAAGCCACTGGATGCAAAATAGGACTATTTACAGAGAAGAGGAAGGACTGCAGCAGGAATGAGTTTTAGTGGCTATGGCTGGAAATCAAGAGTTCAGTTTTGATCACATAACATTTGAGATTTCTATTAGACATCCAAATCAAGTTGTCTAAGACTGTAACTGCCTTGAGTGCAAGGACTTTGTCTTGTTACATCAGTGCCAAACTGAGCACCAGAAACAGAGCCCAACACTTGTCAGTGCTCAATAAATATTTGTTGATTAAAAGAACAAATGCATGAATGCAGGTGAACAAGGCAGCTGGATTTACAGATTCGAAGGTCTTGGTGGAGCTTGAGCATGGAGATAAGGATCTGGAATTCTTCAGCATGTAGACAGTGACAACAGAAAGTTGTTGTGTTGGTCCAGAGCCTCTAGGGAGATGTCTGAGCCAGGAGCGCAGGGAGGGGGAGGAAGAAGTGCGGCTCTCTCAGCCTGCTCCACCTTCAAGACATCAGGCAGGGGGATTCACCTCTCTGACCTCTCTCCTGCCCTTCTTCCTCTTCTACTTCTTCCCTATACCCTGACATTTGGCATTCTGGACCACTTAGGACTAGTCAGCTGACCACAACCCCCTCCTAGAAGCCCAAGATTCTCTGTCCTCTGGGCCTGGGTTGTGCAGACTTCCTGATCTAGAAGCACAGGATTCCATATTCAGGCCCCCAGTTCATTGGGGCAGTTCCCAAGGAACAGCAGCTCTCTCTCCACCTGAGTTATGTTACTCCCTTCTGTCATCTGATTCTGGTTTCTCTGGACTCCATTCTCAGCAATTGGTGCCTGAAGTCAAAAGTTCATCCTACCATTTTTCCATTCATTTGCCCCTGAGTAGCTTCGCGGGCTCATTCCCTCCCTATCTCTCAGGACTTCCCTAATGTTCAGTGGCTTTAATTCTCTGACTGTTGACCACCCCACTTCCTTATCCCACTGAATCTTCTCTTTGCCCTACATCCTCTCCAACCTCCTGTCTCACTTGTTACTTTCCCTCACTCATTTCTCTGTCTAGCTTGGACCTGTTGCAGATGGTCATCAAAAACCAGAGGTGAGTTTGGATCTTTGGCCCTAAGGACATGAGCTTACCACATGAACCGGGCTGCAGCAACCCTCTTGAGAAAGGCTGCACAAAAGCCCCACAGCCCCCACACCCTGCCTTCTCCTGTTTGATCTCATCCTCAGCCCTAGGCTTGCCTTCTGACCAGCTACCTGCCTGCACTGCCTCCATTTTATTCCAGCCATGTTATCCAGCGTTGCCTATGGCAGAAGCAATTCCACTGTAAACCCATGTCTGCACATGGCATCCTCTGTCCCTCTGACTTTCAATTTAGGGCTTGTCTTTGAACCTTGTTTTTCTCCATTCTCAGCATCTTACAGAGTCTCTCTGCTAAAACCAACAATTGCAGAACTGTATTGGGTGTTCGTGGAAGATGATGGCTCACAAAGTAGTTCCATGTAGATTTCATATTTTGACTTTGCCCCAAAATAGTCTCCAAATTTGGTGAAACTCAGCTATTTGTGTATGTATAAAGTGCTGGGAAAACAGGAAGAAACTTCATTTTGCTTTTACACATGCATGTCATCTGGCAACACAAAATTCAGTGTGGCCATTTGCTGTCTGTGTGCTGGGGACTCATGGCCTTTGTCCCCTTAGGGTGTCTTCCTGCAATTGAAGTCATCCACATCGTGAACAATCTAATATTTCTAAGTAATGACCATGCTCATAACACTGTTCTGTTTAATAACTTTCAACCACTCTCCATTTCTTAAATTAATCACCAGTCCTCACCCTAACATCAACAGTCATCCATGATATGACCTCACCTCACTTTTCCTGTCCTATCTCTTATGACTACGTTGTGTCCACCCTATAGTTTATTATTCCCTTAACTTGTGTCTCATTTTTGCATCAGTTGTTCTATACGTTTGTTTATGTGACCTCCCCATTCCAAGTTCTCCTGTCAAAATTTTCTCCTTCAAGGCTTATCTCCTGATCTCCAAGAATCAACTCCTTGAGAAGGCCTCATCTGACATCTGCCTGGCTGTTGTTTGTTCCTGCTGTAAACCTCCTTAGTATTTTGCTTATTTTTATTTCCTTCTGGCTCTTGCCTTAGTGCACTTTGTATTGTGATAATTAAGTAAATGGCTTATCCCTCCACTGGGTTATAAGCTTCTTGAAAGAAAGGACTGTGTGTCTCTTATCTTTGCATTCTGTTCTGGTTCTAAGCTCAGCCTGCTCGTGCATAGGAGTTGAATAGGATAAACAGAGAGAATCAGTACACAAGGTATTTCAGAGCAATCCCTGGATCCAAAAGAGCTGGAGGAAGGAGATAGAGGGAAGGTACTACAGAACATGTGACCAACCAGAGCAAGGCACCGTCTCTCTTTCACGTCCAGTGCTCCTAGTAATTCAGACATCATGCCTGCATTTCCACTCTTCCTGTCTTACTATTATTTCCTTCCCCACTGGGAAAATTGCTTTGCCTCAAATCTGGCTCATAGGCATTTAGCATCATTTTTTTTTTCCTTTCTCAGAGTAAATCTATTCACATCAACCATGTATTTGTTCTCTCACTGTTTTGTTAAAGATAATCAATTCATATGGAATAAGAAAGGGATGTCTTCAGGCGAACAGCAAGGCAGTTGAATACATTTACTTCTTGTGGACAGGGACGTAATTAGCAAAGGAAGCTCTTTAGCTCAGGGTGGCAGGGGAGATGTTAGCATGGATTTCTCCTGGCCATGTGCTGGTGCTCAGTGCTGTGTGAGTGAAACTGTTCACAAGCACAGCCTCCTGGTATGAGCCCCACATCGGGGAGAAGTGGGTGATGAAAATGCTCAGATGTTCTCTTGTGTGGGTGGGTATTGCCTCACAGACTTTGTGGTATGTTTCTACTCCTCTTCTAAAGTGGAATTGAGGGTTGTCAAATGACTCAAGTAGAGAATGGGCTTGTAGAGTTGCTCTCTTGTCCTTACTCTTAGTGAATGCCTTCTTTGGTGTTAAGCAGAGGCCAGGTCGGATTGTGTTCTGGCCTCTCTCTTTTCTCCATATATGTGCTAAGTATCCTATCAGTGGTATTGTTAAGGCACTCTCAAAATCAATATTGAAAACTCTATTAAAATGGAAATAAGGTGGCCCCCCCTCTCCTTTCTTATAGCAGTTTTCATTTAGATGCTCATCAATTTTATTTCTTTTATTTTCTCTCACATACAGGTCTGGTTCAGTGAGAAGATGTTTGAACCGTCATTCTGCTTTTATACTGGATATAAAATCCCTGTGTGCAAAACCTTAGACCAGTATTTTGAATACATCCAGTCACTGCCATCCCTAGATAACCCTGAAGTCTTTGGGCTTCACGCTAATGCTGATATCACGTAAGTCAATGGCATTTTTTAATTTGAAGGGGTCATTTGTAACTCAGTCTGGCAAAGACAGTGCATTTCATTTTCTCTCCTAATCTCTTTCCTTTCCCCCTTTTTTTACTTTACTGTGAAAAATAGTGTCGCTTCCTGTCTCCCAATTACAACTTTGTCATATCTTGGGCTGCTCTCCTCTCACTAAATCCTGATGCTCCAGTGTTTATGACAATGTTAAACTCTAATTTATGCATTGATTATTTCTCCTCTGTCATGTCATAAAACTGGTTGGTGTTAGTGGTAGCGGTGCTCTCCACTGACAGGAGAGTGGTCTGCCAGCTCCTCTTGTCTTTCTTCAAAAACTCATTAAGAATATAATGCTCATAAATAGAATCTAAAAAGCCAGGCAAGAACAGATGGGAGGGTGAAGAATCTTATTCTGCCTCATCCTCTCTCTCACGGCCCCTCTCTCTCACTTGCTCACCTGCATCCGTCATGCACTGCTCATGGTGGGCGCAGTGCGGTGAGCACTTAGCACCCAACACAGATGCACAGCCCCGGGAGGAAAGAGTGGAGGGGCTCAGCTCCGCATGAGGTCGCTGCTCTGCTCAACACCTAGAGAAGAAATGCTCCCCAGTCCCAAGCCCCTTGGGATGAGGTGTCACCCCTTCTCTCTTTAGAGATCCCTACCCGAAAATAAGACTGCCCACAGGGAGGGTTCGAGAAACCCAAGCGCCTGAACTGGAATCCTTTGCAATGGACCACATTTCCTCTGCAGCCCGCTGATGAAAAGCTACAAGGTTTACGTTCGGGAAAATGATTTCAGGAAATGGAAGAAACCAGGGCTCCTCTGGCAGATTCTAAGCTAAGAATACCCTAAGAGTGGGGCATTCCTCTCTCCTAGTCCCTGGCCTACTGTTGTAACTTTAATAATTCTCTGTGTTTGGACATGGACACTTTCCTAGCCTTGCCAGGTGTCCCAGGAGTCCCAGTTTATTGCCAATTACATTGTCTTCCCACCTCGGACCACCCTCCTAGCTCCCTGCATGAGGCATGCACTTTTGGCCCACACCTGTATTGATTCCACCTTCTCTATATCCTCTCATCCCATCCATGCTGCTTTTCAACCTCAAAGATTTTGACATGGTTGAAAATACCTACAAATGCCAATGCTCCATTCTGCCTCTGTGATGGAACCGTGAAAGCTCATTGGTGGTAGTTCTTGCTGTTCTTTAAGGAGGCTTTCTGGGGACAAGAAAGAAATGAAGAAATGAAAAGGATTCCTCAGGGATTGGGTTGACAGCCAACTCTTACATTCTATGAAAGAGGGAGCACAGGAAAGGAGTTTTGCTTTAGCTGAGACTTTTAGAATGTGAGTCAGACCATATAACCCTCTGCACAGAATCCTCCCAAGGTTCCCGTGTCACTCTGAATCAAGGTCAAAGACCGACAGTGACCTACATAGATGACCTACAAAACTAAATGATGCCACTGCCCTCTACCTCCCCACCTTGGCTCTTTCAGTCCTCTCCCTCCTTCATGCCCTCTCAGCTCCTGTTACTCAGGCCAGATAGCTTCCTGTTACTCAGACAGGCCAGACTGCCTGTCACAGGATACTTGCACTTCCTGGAACCTGTTGCCCTCTAAATGTCATTGTGGCTCACCCTTTTACCTCTTTTGGTCTTTGCTTAGATGTTGCCTTTTCAATGATCCCTTCCCTGGCTGTGCTATTTAAAGACTGCAATCCATTCCCCAAACCCTGCCCAGGACCCTGTCCTCCTGGCCTGCTCTTCTCTATAGTTTGTATCACCCACTGACATACTCTACACTTTAATTATTGATTTGTTATTGTCCAGCAACCACCACTAAACCATAAGTTTCACTAGATCTGAAACTTTTATGTGTTTTCACTGCTGCATCCCTTGTGCTACAGCAGTGCCTGGTGCTCAGGAAGTATTTGTTGACCGAATCAGTACTGCTAAATTCTTCTAGAGTGTGAAGGATGTGATCAACGAGGAGAGTCCGTAGAAAGATGCCACAAGTTCACTTGAGTGGGCAGAGAAACAACTGATAAGTCTTAATCCACTTGAAAGTTTGTGACTGAAAATGTTCTCATATGAGGGCTCTCAACTTTGATTCCATCCTTGACAAGAGACTGGGAAGTCGTGAGAGCTGGTTCCTGGATAATCCACAGGATTCCACCAAGATGAAACCATCTCACCCTTACCCAGAGTGATGGTGCGCCTATGCCTTGTTCACTGCAGGCTTTTTCACTCAGTAGCTTAAAAGAAAGATGAACCAGGGCTAGAAAAGGTCCAGAGAAGTACAACTCAAATGCAAATGAGATTAGAGACAGACAAACTATTTTTTCCTTGACTTTTTATTTGGAATGTTACAAACTCTCAGAAAAGTTGCACGTACAGTAAACATCCACACCCTCCACCGAGATCCAACAATTGTTAACGTTTTGATCCATTTGCTTTTTCTCCTTCTATATTCATATCTCTGTATGTTTATGTATCTACAGCTGCATCTACCTATAATCACATATATTTCTGTGTGTGAGTGCTTGTATGGCCTCTCAGTGGATAGAGCTAGGAAGCATGTATTTCTTAAAACATCATGAGTTAATGCAAATAACTCCAATTCCAGTTGTGTACCTCAGGGTTCTTCTTTGTCTTCCCCATTCCATGTTGATATCTCTTTTCTTCCACTGTAAAAACTCTGGTTCCCAGCAACTTCAATATATGTATTCCTTTATTTGCAATTACTATGCCAATACCACTACCAGCAACAAACCTGTTAAGTAGAGGACAAGATTTCTTTGCAGTTCTTTTTGTCCATAGGATATATTCCACTAGGTATACAGAGTACTGTGTTCAAAAGTCGGTTGGATTAATGATGTTTTCCTGTGTGGTTATGCTATCAGTTGCTATATAGTTGTGTTTATTTGTTTCTGTTTGTATTACATTTAAGAATTCCCCCCCCCTATATTTGCTATAGTTTTGAGTATGTAAAATATGAACATGGTTCCAAAGTTGTAACTCGATAGTAAGTTGTTCTTAGAGAAGTCTCAGACTCTTTCAACCCATTTCCCCTTTCTTTTATGGGTAGCGAACGCAGTTTCTGGTTTATTGTCCCTGTGTTTCTTTTTGCATGTACATACATATATATACATATTTTTATTATCCTTTCTTTCTTATACAAAGTTGCCATGCTATATCTATTATGTTGTGTCTTGCTTTTTTCACTTAACAATGTATCCTGTAAATCACTTCACACTGGGTCATAGATATATCTTCCTCATTATTTTTTACAGCTGCATGCTACTCCTTTGTTTATATAGAACAGCTTGTGCAACCATTTGCCTCTGGATGGGCATTTAGGTTGCTTCCAATATTTTGCTATCTCAAATAATTTTTCAGTTAATAGCTTTATGCTTTTGGACTCTCATATTATTAGAGATGTATTTTCAGGGTTAATTGTTATGGGTGACATTGCTGGATCAAGATTTAGTGAATATCGCCAAATTCCCTCATATAGGGTTATACTATTTTGTACTTTTACTTACAGTCTGTGAGAGTGCCTGTTTCTTCAGAATTTCATCAACAGAGCATTGATGAGGCATTTGAATATTCACCAATATGACAGTGACAAATATTGTCTGAGCATAGTTTTAGGTCACTTCTCTTATTTTGAATGAAATTTAGAAAATTTTCATATACTAAAGAGGTATTTATATATAGTGTGTCCATTCCTTTCCAATAGGGTTTTTATTCTTTTTATTTAATTTTAGGACTTATTTATACGTTAGGGATAGCAACCCTTTGTTTGTGATGTGCATTGCAAATATGTTTCTCAGTTTATTTATCTTTGCTTGTGATTTTCCCCCTGCTGATCAGGTAGAAGTGTTACTGTTGTTTTATTTTTATGCAGTCAAATCTTTGACTACAGAAATTCTTTTCTTGCTGTTGTTACATCTGGAATTTTAGTAATAGTAAGAAAGCTTTTTCTCACATGAGGGTATAAAGGAATTATCTACATTTTATTTTAGTGCTTGCGTAGTTTCTTTTTTACATTTAGTTCTTTTACCCATTAGGAATTTATTGTGGTATAAGAATGGATGAAATTATTTTTCCAAGTAGCAATCCAGTTATCCTATCACCAGTGATTTTATTATTATTATTATTTTGAGATGGAGTTATCTTCTGTTGCCCAGGCTGGAGTGCTGTGGCATGATCTCAGCTTACTGCAACCTCCACCTCCTGGGTTCAGGTGATTCTCCTGCCTCAGCCTCCTGAGCAGCTGGGATTACAGGCACACATCACCATGCCCAGCTAATTTTTGTGTTTTTAGTAGTGACGGGGTTTCACCATATTGGCTAGGCTGCTCTTGAACTCCTGACCTCAAGTGATCTACCAGCCTTGACCTCCTGCTTCCTTTAACATAGAATTTCCTTCATAGGTACTTGGGTTCATTTCTGGGCTTTCTATTCTGTTTTCCTTTCTACTTTGTAGCAATCTGTTTTAAATTTAGCTCCTCTCCAGTATGTTTTACTGTTTGGTAGTTTTGTAGTCTCCTCTCATTGCTCTTTTTTTTTTCTGAGCTTGTCCTAGCTATTGTTGCATGTGTATTTTTCTATTGTTAGAAATTGGTTTTGAATTTTTTTGAATACCTTTCAACATTGATGGAAATAATCACATGATTTTCCCCAAACACCTAAAAAGTTGGTGAATTATATTAATGGATTTCCTAATTCAAACGTTCTACAGATAATCTGAGATTAATACCACTTGGTTCTGATGTATTATTCTTCTCTTAATGTAGTGATAGACTCTATTAATGGTTCATTGGGGAATTTTGCATTGATATTCATAAATAAGGGTGGCCTAGAGTTTTTTGTGGCATCTTAATCAAGTTTAATTACTAATCAATGTTATATTTGCTTTGTAAAAATTTGAAAGTGTTTCTGGGCATGGTGGCTCATGCCTGTAATCCCAGCACTTTGGGAGGCCGAAGTGGGCAGATCACCTGAGGTCAGGAGTTCGAGAACAGTCTGGCCAACATAGCAAAACCCCGTGTCTACAAAAATAATAATAATAATAATAATAATAATAATAAAATTAGCCAGCGTGGTGGTGTGTGCCTGTAGTCCCAGCTACTCCGGAGGCTGAGGTACTAGAATTGCTTGAACCCCGGAAGCGGAGGTTGCAGTGAGATGAGATTGTGCCACTGCACTCCAGCGTGGGCGACAGAGTGAGACTCCATCTTGGAAAAAAAACAAAACAAAAAATTGGAAGTTTTTCTAAGCTCTGGAACAATTTATAGAATACTGGATACTTTAAAGTTTGGTAGAATTCTCCCATGAAACCATCTGGGCTCAGTGCTAACTCTTTGATATCTTTCCTATTTCTCTGTCACCACTGCAGTCAATATTTTGTCAGTTGTGTTCTCCTAGGAATTTGTTTCATCTAGATTTTCATATTTATTTTCACAAAGGCATGCAAAATAGAATTCAATCTGCTCTAATAAGCTGGACTCAGTACAATGTGGTAAAGAGTAAAATCACTTTTTCCTTACCCTATACCAAGTCCAACACATTCAATAAAATTGTTATAAAAGTATGGATATAACTCTAGCTCTGTAGACCTTGGTCTGAAATCTGATGACAGCTTGAAGCCACTCTGGTGCCTCTCCAAAAGAAATGTACTAGCCTTCTTAATATAATCTATCAAGGCAGCTCTGTTCAACCGCTTCACTATGGTGTTGCCAACACATCACAGAGGAACTGCTGAGAAACAGTGGTTATACTGTTATGTGATGGTTATACTTACTTAATGCTAAGAAGGAACTTCGTATTGACACAGATGAACACCACGCCAGAGCCAGGGGCTCCTCTTCAAAGAGTTTTCCTGCTGTCAGGCTCAGCAGGTTCTCAGTTGTCAGTAGCAAAATCACATTGTGACAGAGTAACAAAATATGTTACAAAATGCAAATGTCTGCAAAGCATGACTTTAATAGCATCAGCCTTCAGTGTATGGTCCAGATAGCAGCGGGATCTAGTGTCTCTCATGCTTTAAAGAGCCTTCCCTTTCCATCCCTATAAATCTATGGCCTGTGTTCTACTCACATTTTAACTTCTTTTATAGTCGTTTCTACCTTCCCTTCTGAGTAGAGCTCATCTGTGCCAATGGCCTTTAAAACATCAGTATGCCAGCCAGGCACAGTGGCTCATGCCTGTAATCCCAGCACTTTGGGAGGCCAAGGCGGGCAGATCACCTAAAAATTAGTGGGGCATGGTGGTGCATGGCTGTAATCCCAGCTACTTGGGAGGCTGAGAGAGGAGAATCACTTGAACCTGGGAGGCAGAGGTTATGGTGAGCCGAGATTGCGTCATTGCACTCCAGCCTGGGCGACAAGAGCGAAACTCCATCTCAAAAAAACAAAAATCAGCATGGCACATATATGTTGTCTAGACCTTTCCTCTGTGCTCCAGAGTCATTTATACAATTTCTATTTGACATCCACTGGCAAGTCTTTCAGACAGCTTGACGTTTAAAAGCCCCAAGCTGAATCCCTTATTCCCTTTGCTTCTCCTCCATCTCAATGGCTTCCCACAGCACTTAAAATAAAAGATAAGCTCTCTGCCATCACTGACAAGGCTCATCTCTCCACCTTATGTAAAGCACCCATGGTGACTAATCAACGCCTAGGCACCCTGTGGGTAAGTCCAGGTGTGTGAGGATTCAGGCCTAGAATAGAGATGATCATGGTGAGGAGTGAAGCTGCAGGACAGGTCTCAAGTGGGGACTGATAGGACTTAGTGAATGCAGAGCAATGGCTGCAAACCTTCTCCTGTAGCTGTTATCTGTTTCTTGCTGTGAACTGGTGGCTTACAGAGGGCACAGCAAGCCTTCTGTGTTTTCTCAAGTCTCTCTTTACAGCTCTGTCCAGATGCTCACATGGCATCTCTGGCAAGCATGCTGTGGGGTGCCGTAAGTGAGCGTCTCCCAAAATAGTGCCAGGATCTTGCAATCTTTCACCACACTAGTGAGGTCAAGTAGAAAGCACTGGACCCTTGCCTAAAATGGGGGATTATATCCACTAGAGGCAACTGGCAGACTTGTAAGACCTGTGGTCCTCCTCTGATTTCTCTTCATCCTCAACTTCCCATATGGTTTGGCCTTGGGTCTCTCCCACCTACGCCTGCTCCCCCTTTCCCGAGTATGTCTTAGCCCATTTCTGGTTCCTGCTCAGGCAGTCGGCTCTGTTCTGCAACTTTGTGTTTGGTAATTTTCTTGGTCTCTGAGCAAGCCTTGTCCTAGATTTGATTATTCTTTCCTCTGGCTCTGAAATATCTGGTGGATGGAATCCTGGCAAGTGTGCTTGCCTTCTTGGAGGGCTTCGCTATGCCCCTTGCTGTTCCCCTACCAGCCACCAGGAAGCAGTAAGCAGTAGCAGATGAAGCATCCCAGCTGGAACCCACCCAGCTCCAGCAAGATGTAACTTTCCAACCTCTGAGTGAAATGAAAGAAGTAGTCAAAGATGCCCCTGACATTGCGTGCCTGGGAGCGGGGGGTAGTGAAGGAGTTGGGAACAGGAGTATGTTAGAGGATAAGTTACAGAGCCATGTTGAGGATGTGTTGAGCTGGGAAAGAACATGGCATGTGTCTGAATGGGGTGAGAAATATGGACTGGAGCCCAGGTGAAAGATTTGAATGCCTGTGTGCAGAGATAACAGCTTCAGCCGTGAGAGAAGACTCTCTAAGATATGCTGGCTAAGTGTGTGAATGTCCCCAACCAGAGGAATCATTGCTTTATCTGACCATCCATGCTGTTCAACAGTATTCTTGATTCTTCTTCTTTTTGTTTTTTTCTTAAGACAGAGTCTCACTCTGCTGCACAAGCTGGAGTGCAGTGGTGCGATCTTGGCTCACTGCAACCTCCACCTCCCAGGCTGAAGTGTTCTCCTGCCTCAGCCTCTTGAGTAGCTAGGATTACAGGCATATGCCATCATGTCTGGCTAATTTTTGTATTTTTAGTAGAGACAGGATTTCGCCATGTTGGCCAGGCTGGTCCTCAAGTGATCCACCTGCCTCGGCTTCCCAAAGTGCTGGGATTACAGGCGTAAGCCACCATGCCTGGCCATCGATGATAGGCTATAATTGGGCCATGATGGAAAACTCAATGCCCTCTGTTTATTGGAATCTTCAATCTGAAGTTAGCATCCATAGATTTTAGGCAAGAGGGAGATTTGGGAAGAGGGAACCACGAGTCTCTCTCCTCAGTCCTTGCTTAAGAATGCAGAATCTCTGAAGTGGAGGGGGAAATAAAGGTGAATAAATGCTTTAAAATGAGTAAAATCTCTCCTAAGAGTTTAGATATCATAGTGATAGGAACCATGAGAACAGTTTATTCACATTTTATAATGTAGATTTATAAGGTACCAAAGACTCTGCAAATTAACTCTCTCAATGTCAAAAGGATTGCTTACTTTCACTCTTTTTCTCATCAGTGGTTATACATGTTTCTTCACCTTCTGAAATTTATCAAATGCCTTATTACAACTTTTATATTCATTTCTATGCAGTACAAACTGACATGTATCCCTTGACTATTTGCTGACACTTTTGAGATTTAGATTTTTAAAAAAATGTATGCTCATTGATATTTCATGTGCAAAGATGTATGTAAATCTCAGCTGATTTGGATATTACAGTGCACTAATATCTCATTAGGTAGTTGTTTATTTCATAGACAGCTGTGTTTTTCAGTTGTTTCACTTTTCTATTATCCATGACCCTGACTTCCCACAACCACCAAGCTACAAGGGCAATCTGAGCTTTTTCCCATACTTACTCTAAAGAGAAATTTTCTTCAAGAAATAACTTAGAACCAAACCTCAAGGATTCTTACAGTTCTTGTTCTTCATCTCAGAACATTTATGAGGACTGTTTTCCTGAAAGCCCTTGGGCTTTTGTGGCATATAGAGAGATTTGCAATTCTCTATTATAGCTAGCTAGCTAGGCTTCTGCCTTTCATATCTTTGCAAACATAAAATCACATTGTGGAAAAAGAAATGTGAGTTGTTGAGTTCTGGAATACCAGGGAATGACATTCTGTGCATAATAAAATGTGTGTTGGGGAGAGCTTGGCTAGCTCTTATTCATAGGGAATCAGCTTTCCAGAGCTTCTTCCCAATATCTATGTTTTGAGGCCTGTGTTCAGATCATCTCATAAAACATTTAATCACCCACCATGAAAGTGATTTATTAGGTGGGATCTAGCAACAGCAGCAGCAGCATCTCCATCAGTCTCTCCTTGGAGCACCGGTCAACTTGGCCAGAGTCAGCAGAGAGCAAAATGGTCATCTCTGCAATGGTGTGCACTGCTGGCACCTAGCTCCTGGTGCTGAGCACGCTTCCACAGAGGGCTCAAGCTGAAGGTGACCGAGAGAACACCCAAGAATTCAGATATGGGGGCTCTCTGTTTTTTGTTTGTAGCTAGAACAGGTAGGAAGAATGAACTCTGCTTTTCTTAGCATGAAAGAAATTTACCGTGGTTTTCTTGTCTTTAATCATTAAAGATCTGCATTGTTAAAATAACATAAGAAGAAGAATAGCTTTACTTCACTCTCAAATTATATCTTTCTGATTCTTCTGTGTTTTGAGGACTATGTATATATGGCACAAAAGGCATTTGCAATCCGTTCCTGAATTTTGAAGTAGGATGCAATCCCAGTTTTAGTTTTATTATACTTTAATAAAAAGTGTAAGAAAAATTCCAATAACTCTGAGGGGGAAATCCTATGAAAATAACCTATGAAAACAAATGAAGTTATCAATTGTCAAGGACTCAAGGAGACAGACAGATAGATATTTCTAATATCTATAGATCTATTTATTATATATAATATATTATGTTATATAATATGTAATAACTAGAAACGAATGCTTCTAATTCATTATTAGAAGTGAATACAAAAGTTATAATTAGGCATTTATATATACTTTTATAAATGTGTATATAAATGCCTTATAAAATAGTAAATAAAATATTATTTTATTTCCTGGAAAGGTGCCAGGAAATAAAATAATAATAACAATATACTACATTTTTACTATTAGAAGGAATAAATAAATTTTCATGCCCTTTAAATATTGAAGAATTGCTGTCTTTTGGTTTAATAAAATGAAAGCGAATTGGCCTTAATTCAACAAGCAAACATTGACTGAGAACTTACTGTCTGACCAACACGGGGATACAAAGATGAGTAAGAGACGTCCTTGCTCTTGGAGCACATCAGCTATTGGGGAAGATGATGAATGGCAAATGCTGATGACGTACAATATGGTAAACTCTAAAATCAGGGTATGTATACGTTGCATTGTTAACACAGGTTAAAGGGCAATAAATTCCAACTTAGAGATCAAACAAAGCTAGTTAGAAAGGCTCCATTTAAGTTATGCCTTAAAGCTGGGGTCTGCAACCCCTGGGCCACAGACCAGTACCAGTCCATGGCCTGTTTGAAACTGGGCCACACAGCAGGAGGTGAGTGGCAGGTGAGTGAACACTACCACTTGAGCTCTGCCTCCTGTCAAATCAGTGGCAACATTAGATTCTCATAGGAGCAAGAACCCTACTGTGAACTGTGCATGCAAGGGATCTAGGTTGCACGCTCCTTATGAGAATCTAATGCCTGATGATCTGTCACTGTCTCCCTTCACCCCCAGATGGTACTGTCTAGTTGCAGGAAAACAAACTCAGGGATGCCACAGATTTTACATGCTGGTGAGTTGTATAATTATTTCATTTTATGTTACAATGTAATAATAATGGAAATAAAGTGTACAATAAAAGTAATGCACTTGAATCATCCCGAAACCTTCCTGCTCCCTCCCCCTCCAGTCCGTGGGAAAATGTCTTCGGCAAAACCAGTCCCTGGTGCCAAAAATGTTGGGGGCCACTGTCTTAAAGGATGTACAGGAGTTTCTCAGATTGGAGATGAGGTGGGAAGGAAATGAGTGCAGGACTAGGTCAAGAAGGACAGAATGCAAGTAAGAGGAGCATAATAAGCAGTAAGACTGAGACTGGGGTGCACACACCAAAGAACAATATGAGGAAGGAAATGCAAACGTGAAAGCGTGTGGGGTGTTCTAGGAACCAGGTCCAGAATGCTTAAAGCATGAGGGAGGCGGGGGTGCTTAAAGAAAGGAGTGGCCGATGCAGAGTGTGGCTTTTGAAGGTTTTGCCAAAAGAGTTTGGGGCAATTTTTAAAATTGGAATACGGTTATTTAATCATTTATTTAAATCTACTTAACCTACTCTACCTTCTACATGGCAATTTCTGCTTGCATGAGGTGGTGGGAATTGTCATTTTGCATACAGAGGTTCAAACCTTTTCCTGCCATCAAGTGATTCAGGCTGAAGTTGGAATGAAGATAAACAAGCATGTCATCATGTACAGAATGACAAGTACAACAATAAAAAGCAAGCACTGAGAGCTGTGTGCACACATAAGGAAAATGTCTAGGGAAGGCTGTCTAGAGGTGGAAACATCTAAGGTGAGCTTAATATTAATAGCTTGTTAGGAATGAGCTATAACAGATGAAGAAATGGAGGTGGAGCATTCTAGGCAGTGGAGGTAGCCTGGGAACAGTCAAAGAAGTGTGAGGGGGAGTCATGGAATGTTTGATAAGCTTCCCATAGCTCACAGCATAGGGTAGAGTGTGGGAAGAAGAAGCAAGAGCAGAAGCTGGAGATAGAAAAAGACTTAGTGATGAAAGGATTTGTATGCCACATGAACAACTTCCAACTTCATCCTGAAAGTTATGGGGAATCTTTGAATAAATTTAATAATCACTTTTTGAAATGTCAAAACTTACCTTGGAACAGTGGATGGAGGCAGGAGGATGTGTTAGGAAGGGATGGGAGTGCCGCACGCAGAGGATGATCAGGAAGTTAGGGGCAGAACGGAAGGCAGTGGGGATGACAGCGATGGGGGCTGCTGGAAATGATTTGGAATGAGGGCTTGGAAACAAAGAAGGTCTGGGGGAGTCACAACAAGGAGGAAGCCATCTCTGGGGGTTCTCAGTTGGACAACTGGGCAGACATTGATGTCACTCAAGTAGATGGGGCAAGGAACAGTCCAGGTGAGGGATAAGGGAGAGCTAAAATAATTAATTAGGTTTGGGATTTGTTTATTACAGGAAACAAAGAGCTCTGGGGCTGCAGGGAAATGTGGATGCACAGAGTTCATGATGAAGTCAGAGGTTTAATGTTACCCAGGCTTACGTGGTATCTTGTGGCTCTCTGTAAGATGTCAGCCATAGTGACACCTCTGTCTTTCCTAACATAGCAATTCATCCACATGTTCTATCTGTAGTGTACCTAATGTTAGAGAGAGCTCATGGAGTAATGTGAATCACATACAAATTTAAATTTCTGAAAATGTATATAGCAACGTGGATCCTTGACTTTTGTTAATTTCATTTTGTTGTCTCGTCAGCTATTTTCATTGAACTTTCAGACTTATTTGTATTTTTCTTATACAGTACTTTATATGACTTTTTAAAACTGGGATTGTGCCATATTTCAAAATTTAGGAATGATTTGCAAATACCTTTTATGTCATTTTACGAGAATATTGTGTTCTCTCTTCTTGTATTCAACTGCATGCATGTTTCCACTTTTAAAATAAGTGTCTTTTGGGATATCCAAATCCTCAACATCTGAATAGAGATTGCTCACAAAAATAGTAAAATAATTTTAAATTATATCTAAAATATACTATACAGTCAATTTTCATTCATTAAAAATCAGCTTTTACTTTATTGATCCTTACTGGGAAAATCATGTATTTAAAGGTAATAAGGAGTTAATACACCAACTCTGCATGGAGTTACAAACTCTTGCTAGACTCTCATATCACCATATCTGACTGAAAGTTCAGTATGTGAAGCTTGACACCTTATGCATTTATCACGGCATGACTTTTGGAAAGGATGCAGGTGTTTGGGTATGAATGTTTGGGTCCAGATGTGGTATTCTAGCTGCTAATCAAATAAAAATGCTGAACACAGAGCATCTCCTTCATTCTTCAGCTTTATTCCTAAATGAATCCAATGGCTGCTGTACAGGATTCCCTGTACTCCCCCGCAAGCACAGCTTTTTCATAAGCAAAGAAGCATGGATAACTTTCCCAGCAGCTTCTTAGGATTCTGCCAATTCATGTGGCAAGTTCCACAAAAGGCTGTGGAACTCATACCAGGGAAGGAGGAGAGAGAAGGGTGTACTTCTCTCTTTCCATGTGCTGCAGAGAAAAGGTAGAAGAGGGTGCTTTCTGGTGGGGCATAAAACAGTAGTTGTAAGAGGTGGCTCAGTGAACCTGAGATATTTGTCCCTGATTTATGTCTGTTAACTTATTGACAACTGTGATGGGCTTTGCCTATGGGGGTTTATTTTTCTCTGTTTTTCAAAGTGAAAATGATTTTTTATATCTTTATTCTAAAAGTCCTGTATTCTTTTGAGAAGCACAAACAATACAGAAAAATAAAAAGCGAAAAGAAACTAATAATTACAGAAAGAGCTTATCATACAAAAATCCTACTGCAAAAAGATTTTTTCTGTGCCTATAAGAACAATATTAAAAACAAAATTAGATAATACCATAACTGGGTTTGGTGCCATGTTATTTTGTTCTATAATCCCCTAATGACATCTTGCATTATCAATGAATATACAGCTACATCACCATTTTTATTGGCTATATAGATTTTTATAGAGCTTTACTAGGATTTATTACAAATACTGTTATAAAGTCATATACATACATCTTTGTACACTTGTTTGATTATCGCTTCTAAAACAGCTTTATTAAACATTGAATAAATACAAAAGAATATGTAAAATGTACATAAAATGTAAAGATAAATATAAAATGTTGCTTTTTTTGCGCCACTCTTTGTATGTTTTGCTTCTTCCTCTTCCTTTTTGGCCTTTGACTAAATAAGACTTTTTTCATTTCATTTTTTTTTCTCTTCTGCTACTTTGGGAAGTTATGTACTCTGTTTCTATTCTTTTACTAATTACCCTAGAAATCTTAACATCAGTTCTTATTTAGGTTTAAAATTAATATATTTATTCTGGGCATGGTGGCGTGTACCTGTAGTCCCAGCTCCTTGGGAGGCTGAAGTAGAATTGCTTGAGCCTAGGAGTATAAGTCCAGCCTGGGCTACATAGCAAGAACCCATCTCTTTAAAATAAATGATAAATAATGAATATGTTTGCTTTCCTTTCTCTTAGATAACTTTATCTTCAGTCACCCTCCTTCTGAAATTTCAGTATTTTAATTTTCTCTTTTATAATCTCATAATTAGGTATATAATTATTGTTTTATACTATAATGCTTATTTAGACCTACCTATGCTTTGACCCATTCTTTTCTATACTTCAAACCTTCCAATGGAATAATTTTCCTGCTTTCTAAAGTATATCCTTTAGAATTTTGCTGATGAGAGGGACATTCTTTTATTGATGATAAACTCTTTTATTTTTGTATGAAAATGCCTTATTTTGCCCTCCTTTTTTAAAAACAGCTTTCATAAGATGTAATCTGCCTATCTTAAATTATCTCATGTTAAGTGGACAATAAATGATTTCTAGTAAGTTTATTACTGCAATATAATGTTAGAACATTTCCATCACTCTAAAAAGAAATGCTGGGCTCATTTGCGCCCAACTGTCATCCCCAGCCTCGGGCAACTGCTACTCTACTTTCTGTCTCTGTAAATTTGCCTTTTCTGGAGATTTTGCATAAGTAGAATTATACACTATGTGGTCTTTTATGTCTGGATTCTTTCACTTAACATAATGTTTTGGAAGTTCATCCATGTTGTAGCATATATTAATACTTCCTTGGTTTTTATTGCCAAATAGTATTCCAGTGCATAAATATACCACATTTTGTTTATGCATTCACCAGTTGATGAATAGTTGGGTATTTTCTACTTTGGGGCTATTAATAACAGTACTGCTGTGAACATTCATGTGCAAGTCTTTGTGTGGACATGTCTTTTCATTTCTCTTGTGTTGATAACTAGGAACGTATTTATTGGGTCATTGGATCATAATCTACTCTTAACATTTTAAGAAACTACGAAACTGCTTTCCAAAGTGACTGCACCGGGCTGGGAGCGGCAGCTCATGCCTGTAATCCCAGCACTTTGGGAGGCCGAGGTGGGTGAATTGCCTGAGCTCAGGAGTTCAAGACCAGCCTGGGAAAAATGGTGAAAGCCCCTCTACTAAAATACAAAAAATTAGCTGTGTGTGGTAGTGCCCACCTTTGGTCCCCGTTACTCAGGACGCTGAGGCATGAGAATTGCTTGAACTGGGGAGATGGAGGTTATAGTGAGCACTACTGCACCACAGAGTAAGACTCTGTCTCAAAAACAAAACAAAACAAAACAAAAGTGACTGCACCATTTTACAATCCCTCCAGCAATTACGAAGGTTCAAGTTTCTCCACATCCTTGTCAATGTTTGTTATTGTCTATCTTTTGATCATAATCATTCTTTGTAAGTGTGAAGTGGTATTACATTGTGGTTTTAATTTGCTTTTTCCTCACAAATGATGAGACTGAACATCTTTTCATGTGCTTATTGACCATCTGTATTACTTCTTTGGTGAAATGTTTATTTAAATATTTTTTCTTGTCTTCATTCTTGAAAGAGAGTTTTGTTTGGCACATAATTATAGGTATATAGTTATTTTATCCTAACACATAGAAGACACTCTGACAGTTTCTTGTAGATTTCACTGCTGCTGTTGAGGAATTGACTGCCAGTGTAATTGTTATTTCTTTCCAGATAATCTATTCTTTCTCTCTGGCTGCTTTTAAGATGTTCTTTTTGTTTTTGGTATTCTACAGTTTTACTGTTATGTATCTACATGTAGATTTCTATTTTTGACTCATTGATTTTGCTGAACTTGAGAATTCAAGTCTTTCATCAATTCCTAGTCATTATTTCATCACTTATTTTTCTCTTTTTTATTCTCCATCTTTCTGAAACTTTGCTAAGATGTATATTAGAGCCTCTCACCTTGGATTTCATGTCTCTTAATCTCTCTTTCATATTTTCCATTTATTTATCATCTGCATTGTTCTATATAAAGCCTTCAGATCTATTTTCCAGTTTTCCACTTCTCTCTTTGGCTGTATCTAATCTTCTGTTCAACCCATTATAAGCTGTTATGGTAGGCAGCATCGTGGATCCCCAAAGATGTCCACATCCTAATCCAAAGAACCTCTGAATATGTTACATTATGAGGCAAAGGGACTTTATGGGTGTAATTTAGGTTAAGGACCTTGAAATAGGGGGTGTTATCCTAGACTATCCATGGAGTCCCAACATAATAACAGACCCCTTAAAAGTGGGAGAGGGAGGCAGAAGAATAGATCAAAAGATGAAATGGAAGAGAGGAGAGAGTCCAAGTGTGAGAGGGATTTGGCTTGCCATTACTGGCTTTGGAGATAAAGAAAGTGATCCACAAGCCAAGAAGTACAAGTGGCCTCTAGAAGCTGGGAAGGGCCTTCAGCTGACAGCCAGCAAGAAATCAGGTACCTCAGCCCCGCAACCTCAAGGAAGTTAATTCTGCCAACAACCCACATGAGCAAGGAAATGGATCTTCTACATCCTTTGGAAAGGAAGCCAGCCTTGCTGATGTGTTGATTTTAGCCCAGTGAGACCTGTGTCATATTTAGCACCTACAGAACTGTAAAATAATAAATTTGTCTTGTTTTAAGCTGATGATTTTGTGCCAATTTGTTATAGCAGCAATATATAGTATAGGTTTTATGTTTTAGTTATGTTTTATTTCTAGAAGTTCTTTTTGGCTCTTTTTCAAATATACTATTCATGTTTATAGTTTCCTCTTTAATACTTATATTTTCAGTCCCCCTTTAAAACCCTTCAATATCACAAATACAGTACTTTGTAATGTGCATCTGAAAAGTCACTAAGATCTCTACAGGTCTGATTCTGCTCTCTGTTGTTTCTTCTGGCTCTTTCTCACAGTGCCTCATTTCCTTATAACATTTTTAACTTTTGACTTTGAGCTTATGCCTATTGGAAATTAACTGTTGGCTTATTTGAGACCTGAGTCGAAGGTATATTGTTCCAGGAAAGAGTTGCGTTTGGTTCCATCAGGTGCCACCTAAGACTTCTTGGGACCATCTTAAAATAAATTATTGGGTTGAGCATTTCCAAATTGCACGAGTAATATGAATAAATGTTAACTAATGTCACAAACATGGTGAATTGAGAATTTTCAGAAAAGATTTTTTCCCAACCTAGTGCCAAACTAGATAGAGCAAGTTACCTATCATCTTCTCTGACAGGTGGAGGTTACTTTCTAGTTTCCCTTATACTGAGGTTGTAGCCCTGTGGGGTCCCAGATTTATGTAGGAATTTTCTATTATACTTTCCACCTCTGGTATGGGGGCTTCTCCCCTGTCTCATTATACTATCCAAACAGAAACTCAAAAACACCAGAGTTAGTTGATGCCCCCAGGGTAAAATCTGGCTTTATCTCTCTGGATTCCAGCATTCACTCTGTATTTTATTTGACCTTGAGGGATTTTTTTATTGTCTTGCCAGTTCAGCGATGTTTTTGAAAGGATGTTTTTCATACCTTCTCCAGAATTTTTAGTTGTTTCAGAAGGGTGGTTCACAGTAACATTTGCACCATACTATCAGAAATGGAAATGTCAAATGTCTCATTCTTTTTAAGGATGAATTCTTAGGTATAGAATTGCTACATTAAAAGGTATGCAAGTATAAAATTTGGATATATACTTCCATATTACAATGGCTTATTTTCTGTTCAAGAAAATAAAACAGAAAAACAAGTAACTAATCTCAAGTATTTTCTGAATCCCTTTTAGATTTACCTCTAACATCTACAAAAGGAAATATGAATGTGGTTGATATCTAGACAAGAGACAAAATTAGCAAACAAAACAATAACCCTCCAAAATAAAATTATGTGAAGTTTATAGATGGTAAATTAGGAGTTCAGAAAAGACTGAAAATTTTAAATCTGACCATGTCACAACTGGTTAGGGAAATCTTCAGTGGCTGCCCATTGCCTTTAGGGTGGTGTTCAGAATCCTGCAAATTCCCATGTAACTCTGCATGGTCTGGCCCCTGCCTCTTCTCCATCCTCATCACTCCTCCTAACTCACTGGCTCCAACCTCACTGGCCTTATCTCTGTTCATCAAATACACTGAAATCCTTTTCACCCCTACCCTTACTTTTATCTGAATGTCCTTTTCTGCCTCACAACCCACCCTACTTTCTGGCTGACCTGTTCATCTTTCTGGTCTCAGCTTACATATGACTTTTTAACTTTCACTGATCTTCTAGTGTAAATTTCCTCCAACACACACACACACACACACACACATACACACACACACACACACACACCCCACCCCTGCTCCCATACACACACACACATTCCTACCTGAATGTCCAGATAACTGGTCAACCCAGCATCTCAGGAATAGAGACTAAGTCATGCATCTCAGAGTATCTGATCAACCTGAAAGCAAGCTAGACAGTGAGAATGAGAGAATCAAAACTCTGTGAAAGCATCCTATTATTTTCCTTCACAACACTTATTAGAATAGGATTGTCTAATATCTATTTCCTCCACTAGAAAACAGAACTTTGTCTCTTCCCTGCCATATTCTAGAAAGAACTTAGCTCAGTGCCAGGTACATAGTAAATCTTTATTGAATAAATGGATTTAAAGATGCATGGCTGCATTTGAACAGGTGGAGCTGATGCATGCCAGTAGATTTCCCTGGAAATCATAAAACCAGTAGAAAAATGAGAAAACAAAACAGAAAAGACCAAAAACTTTTAATAATTGATAACTCAGTGAGGAAATCTGAGTGGTCCTCTTTGAGCCAACAAACTGTCCTGTAATGATAGACTCTCATGACCAGTCTATAGCAGGGAAGAATGAAAGGAGATGTGCTCATTGTTCAGCATGAGGTGGTTAGGTTAGCTACAACCAAGATGGTGAAGCACTGATTTGAATATCCAGGGATGTTTTAGGTGTCTTTCCTTGAAGATGGAGAGTGTTTCATTTCACTGATGTTCTTGATGTCCTATTAGGAGGCAGCAGAATGGATCTCTAGTTTTTTTCATTTCTCTAGGTTAATGGTAGTTAACTTTTCTTCTCCCCCCCCCCTTTTTTTGTTTTTGTAGCTTTCTTTGATTTAAGTGATTCTATCAGTTCATTTTAGCTTTGACAATTATCTCTTATGTGTTTCCCTGTTACATTCTGAACAGTTCACTCTTTTTGCTAGGTATCAGAGTAACACTGCTTCTGCTGTTCTTGAAACAATTACCAACATTCAACCCAAAGAGAGTGGAGGTGGTGTGGGAGAAACCCGGGAAGCCATTGTTTATAGATTATCTGAAGATATGCTGAGTAAACTGCCTCCTGATTACGTTCCTCATGAGGTAAGCCTTGCTGCTTTCCCACTGGTGTGCAGGGTTATTTATACACTTAAACAATAAGTCTGATTACCATGAAAAGCAAGAATCTACCTGTTAGTGACTATGTGGCAGATTACCTGTGTGAGAAATTTTGACTGTATTACTAACCTCTGCATCTCTCATTGTTGACCTAACCTAGTTCTGTCTCAAAACTTAAAAACATCAGAAGAAAACATTTTCCATGATGTGTTTTTGTTGCATTCTTTTAAAAATTCCTTCACAAGTTAATTCCTCCTCAATCAAAGTTTTCAGTGACCCAGTTATATATCAGTTTCTATGATGCCTTAAGTTGTGCTAAAAAAACAACTAAAAAATCTTTATGGCCAAAAAGCAATGGTGTTGGTGATTTGGTATTCTTTACGATGTTCCAAGTGTTTTAACTGTAGGTACATGACCCACCCGTTTACTCCATTGATCTTTAATCACTTCTGAAACTCACTGTATAGGGTATAACAATTAGTGGAGATATATTATTCATATAAGCACCCCATTACCAATCTGAAGCTTTCTAAGAACCACACTTATTCATTCATTAGAATGGGGTCGCATGGGACAGTGGCTGTGTTTTTGAACATTCATTACAAGCCATGCCCTGTGCTAAGTGCTCCATACACATTATGACACTCAGTGCCCAGGACAGTACCAGCAGAAACCAAGCTAAGTGGCAGAGCAAGAATTTGAACACAAAGTGATCTGACTCTAGAACCTGCAGTCTTAACTAGTTTTAGCATGCAGCAAGTGTCCCAACAATAAAAAGTGTTGTGTTGCCTCTTAAAATAATTCTTGTTTCCATTGTGTAGATAGGTACCAAGACCTTTGGTTAATATATTGAAATCAATAGCTTCATGTAGGGATAGTTATAGTAAGGGGAGAATTTTTTTTTTTTTCTGTTTTCAGACAGAGTCTTGCTCTGTCACCCAGGCTGGAGTTCAGTGGTGCGATCCCAGCTCACTGCAACCTCTGTCTCCCAGGTTCAAGTGATTTTCCTGCCTCAGCCTCCCGAGAAGCTGGGATTACAGGTGCATGCCACCACACCTAGCTAATTTTTTTTATTTTTAGTAGAGATGGGGTTTCACCACATTGGCCAGGATGGTCTCAAACTCTTGACCTCGTGATCCTGCTGCCTTGGCCTCCCAAAGTGCTGGGATTACAGGAGTGAGCCACTGCGCCCAGGCAAAAAAATTATTTTTAAATGGATAAATACTGTAAGTATATACTTTCAATAGTTTTATTGATGTGACCTTAAAAAAAACAAGGCAGCATACTTACCTTCAAAGATTTTTAATACTGGCATGTGAAAGTGAGATAAAACTTACTCTGTGACTATACCACAGGGCTGCTGTTGCCAGGGGAAAGGTTTAAGACCTTGTGATAATTTGAGCTGTCCAGTCTTGGTTGGGGCCACTTCACCAACAAGACCTCTGTCTTGGCAATTATTTCAGTAGAAACTGAGCATTAGGGATGTAATTAAATGTATTCCTATATGGGAAACAGTTTGTACTAAGAAACATCTAAAACCTGCTGTTCCAAAATCACTTACTTTTTAGTGTCTTATTTTATAGAGGAGATCCGCTCTTGAATGTGTGGCTGTAAAGTGAATTTTGTAAATCAAAATATAATTATACCATTGACTTCTATAGTAAAAATGAAGCTACATTATTGTAGAAAAAACTACCTGGCCCCGGAAACATAATGAAAATGCTATATAAGACTATAGCAAGTCTTAAATTTTATTAATAAAAAGACAATTTTAGGCTGGAGCAATAATTATACTCAAAATCAGGATTAGAATTACATTTTCTAGGGTTTAAGGTTTTCCTAAGCATGTCTCTACCTCAAGTAAAGTTTTCCTTTTAAAACCCTAAGCAGGTCAAGGGGATTTGTTTGAAACTGTTAATATACTAGAGATACCTGGGCTGTTGAATTGATATTGTAGACAATACCTGAGCTTTATTTTCTACTCATGGGATTGTGAAAGTAGTTCTATAATATCCCTTTTTCCTAAGAGTGAATTTCCACTCTTGAGATAGATTGATTTAAAGGGAATTTTATATAGATATTATTATATATATATGTGTGTGTGTGTGTATGTATATATAAATATAATATATATATATGCTATTCAGCCACTGGAGGTTGGAGGACTTAGGATGCAGGTGAGAACGAGGCACTAGAAACTGCAAAATTGTAGGCTCTGGAACCAAGCATTCGGGAGAGTAGCTGAAGGTTGCTACAGACTGGGTTAGGGACCTCCAATGGCACGCTTGACTGTGATTTTAATATAATTTGTCCCACCTGCATATGTAGTCCTATTCAGGCCGCTTATTTATATCTGAGCTCAGTGTTATATCTCCTTCCTTTTTGCGTTTTCCCCTCTTCCTCTCTCGCTCACCAGAAACAACCCAATTGCAGTAAACAGAGGTGTCCCTTGCTGGAAGGAAACTTCTGCACCACGCTAGAGGCCTGTTCTATAAAAGGAGGAGGACGGTTCAAATGACTCTGAAGCCCATCTGTCTCTAACATTCCAGGCCTTACGAGGGGGCAGTGGGCATCGCTGGCAGAGTATCCCACAGCTCCTGGCCTCCTGTGATCCTTTGGGTTGATACCTCACTTGAAGTTCTCTCCCACTCCACATGTCACATCCTTGTTCCTTCAATTCTGGCATCTCTTTGATTGTGGCCAGCAGAAAGTTCAAATCCCTTTATGAGTTCCTGCCAGTATTTCTAGTCAATCTTTTCTTGGGCATATGTCACCAAATTGAAATGTGTATATGGTATTGGCTTGTTTTCCAATAATCGTCGTATTTTATTGTTCCCACAACCAGAGGCTTTTGTATTGATCTCTTCAAAATGGTCGATAAGTGCTACATCGAAAGGAAAAAATGACAGGTATTTAACTGGCTTTTCCACAACATCAAATATTCTCATCGATTAGATGAGGAAATTCTCTCTTAGCCGTCATAGCTAAGGCAACAATGATCTTTGGAAACTATAGCTAATCCTATTTATTGGTAACTGCTCTGTAAAGATTTTTGCTATATTAACTTTCTGTGACATTTCTATTAACTCTGCAAGTACAATGAAGAAAAATTCCACTGTATTCCTATGAAGGTTAAATTGCAAAAAGAATTTTAACTGACACCCATTACTTAATCATGTGAAAGGGAAAAAAGGTACAATTTTATTTCAGCTCTTTAAAGTACATTTTCAGTTATCAGCTGAGTACAATCAGTAGGAAATAAAAATCACTTTAGTTGAACAGTAGTTTTTGAAACCCAGGAAATGGGAAATTTAATGGCAAGTTTGGTTCTGCAAGAGATATTTTAGAGTTCATTTGGGTTGGTAGAGATACATCCAGAGGAAGAAAAAAAATTGAGAAAGACGAGGTCATTGAAAGAGAAATGACAGATGATAAAATCTCCTTCATCACAGTGTTTACTTTGTTTTAGGTGAAATCTCGTTTGATAAAGATGGGACATCTTAATTCAATGAACATATTTCTTAGACAAGAAATTGACAGAATGCAAAGAGTCATTTCAATACTCCGCAGTAGCCTGAGTGATCTAAAATTGGCCATTGAAGGAACAATCATTATGAGTGAGGTGAGCTGTTATTACATCAGTAGGCATTTCCTTCTTTGTTGATGTTTCTTATTCATGTGTTTTTACTTTTTCTTCTCCAGAACCTGAGAGATGCTCTGGACAACATGTATGATGCTCGTATACCTCAGCTCTGGAAAGAGTGTCTTGGGATTCCTCCACACTGGGCTTCTGGTTCACTGAACTTTTGGAAAGAAATGCTCAGTTTTCTGCATGGATATTTGAAGGGAGGCCTAATGTGTTTTGGATGACTGGTTCTTTAATCCCCAAGGTATGTGCTCATAGGCGATTCAGCAAACTTGGAATTTGTGTGCTGTTGGATAGTAGCATTGTGTGGTAAATGTATATGATATAAAACAATATGGAAGCATAGCTTGCTGGGTGCTGCACATAGCCTTTCAAAGGGAAAAGAACACAAATAATCCTTCTGTATTTGTTTTACAGGTTCAATCTGAAACTCTTCCTATCAGTTCTTTACAATGTGGTGGCAAAACCCTTCCTTTTTCTTTTCACCAACTTCAGCAAACCATTGTTCTGGGGTTAGGACACATGAAAGAGTAAAAACAAATTTCTCCCTAACTTATAGTTTTTAAATGTTTGTGAAATGTCAAAAATGAAGCACCAAAAGTGCAAAAAATTGTTCCCAGGGTTTAGAAAATTAGACTGATTTCAAAAATGACTGTGACAAAAGTATTCAGAGAACTTCAGGGGGTCTTCCCCCCACCCACTCAGTTTTCTAGTTTTCTTTTTCTTTTTTCCTGAAAGAGTGCTTTATAATTCTGCTTCTTTTATTCCTTCCTTCTACAAATGTTTACTGAGAAAGTTAATGGCTTGATGTCACAGAGTTTGTAAGGTTCAGAAACATGACACCTTTTTGTCTTACTAAAATATGGATAGATTTACTTCAAGTAATTCTTGGTGAAAATGAAGAAATGTTGAATTCCTTATGGTTCAGCAGCTTATGGCTACATTTATAATAAAATTTTAGAGACATTCACACTTATGGATTTAGGATGAATTATTGCTTCTTGTCGCAATATGGATGCATCTCATAAAAAAGCATTGAGCAAAGGAAACCAAACCGAAAACATTTCATGAGGTATGGTTCCATTTATACAGAGAGTAGGAATAGGCACAATGGCTCTGCAGTGTTCAAAGTCAGGATAATGACTGTAGAAGGAGGGCAGTGATTAGAAAAAGGCCCAACGGGCCCGGGGCGGTGCCTCATGCCTGTAATCCCAGCACTTTGGCAGGCCAAGGTGGGCAAATTGTTGAGCTCAAGAGTTTAAGACCAGCCCAGGCAACATGGTGAAAACCTATTTCTACAAAAATAAAAATTAGCTGGGTGTGGTGGCATGCACCTGTAGTCCCAGGTACTTGGGAGGCTGTGGTGGGAGGATCACCTGGTCCTGGGAGATCAAGGTTGCAGTGAACGGTGATCATGCCACTGCACTCCAGCCTAGGCAACAGAGTGAGACTCTATCTAAAAAAATACAGAGAGAGAGAGAGACAGACAGACAGACAGACGGACAGACACAAGGGACTTCTAGGACCCAGGAATGTTTCGTTTCTTGCTCTGGATACTGGTTATGTGGCTGCATTGCCTTGGAGAAAATTCCCTGTGTTTGCTCTATACTGATGATTTGTTCAGGGTTTTTTTTTTTTTTTTTTGTATAAAGCATACTTTGATCAATATTATACATGAAAAATATGCATTTAATTGTCCTCTGTATACGTACATTCATTCACTTTATACATTTTCCAATACCTTAAAAATATTTAAATTTTTAACACATGGTGATTTCTATGAACATATCAAATAATACATAATATTTTATAAAGTTGTAGCCTTTAAATTGTAAAGGGCAGCCCCAGATTTTACTTATCTATTTTTCTCCCAGAATTTCCATTGAACTGGGGGAGGAATATTTTTTATTATGGTTCTCAAATTTTGTGTGCCTACTTATGAGTCTCTTTCCTCCGTATGAGCCTCAATTTGAGTAAGTTGTCACCAGGTAATTTCTGGCTGGGGAGCCTGAAGGAATAGCATTTAACTTAATAAGGATTTTTTTGACCACCTTCCATTTGCCAGCCCCTCTGCTAGGTACTTTCAGTGGAGAGAGAGTTGAGACCTGGTTCCTGCCCTAAAGGAGCCTATAATCTGGTTAGTAAAGACAGACACATCAGCAACCTTAATGCAATGTGATAAGTGCCCCACTGCATGAGAACTAAGTACCACGGTAGCCCAGAGGACAGAGAGATAAATTCTACCAAGAGCTTCACACAGGAAGCAGTGAGTAGGGTTTGCAGAAACAAGGATGCCAAAAAAAGAGCAGGGGCTTTCCAGGCAGAGATCTGAGCAAAAACAAGTCTTGTTCAGGGGGAACAGGGAGACCAGTGTGGCCAGGGCTCAGGAGCAGGGCTGAGGGTAGTAGAGAGTGAGGCTGTAGTATAAAAATTCTTCCAGGACCTCAGAGGTTGGGGCTGTATATCAGAAGGTAATCCCAGGAGAAGGCAAGTGATAGACTGGAATATGGAGGTCCAGTGCAATGAGATTCTTGCTAGGTTTAAGGAAGAGGGCCTGGGACCTTAACCAGGTGCTGAAGAGGGAACAGATCTGATGGAGTGATTAAATGGGATTCTCTGAAAGAGCAAGGAGGGACAATGTAGGCTGAAGGCAAGGTACAAGACAGAGCGTTCGAAGAGGGAGAAGAGGGACAGGTAGGGCAGAGAGGCAGGGAGCACTAGAAAGGTGTGTTGGCAGACTTGGAATTGGGAGAGGTGTAAGGACCAATGATTTTCAAAAGTGTGAGGTTATTGAGTGTGTTTTTGATATTTAGAACCCAAGGGAGTGGGGTTGGTTCATCTCTGGCTTTCTATAGACACGAATGCACGTAATTTTTTTCAGTGATATTTTTTCTTTTTCATTCAAAATGTAACTTAAAAAAGCAAAGCGTTAATATGAACTAATCTTTAATTGTTAATATTTGTTAAAAATGTTACAAACCAGGACAATACTTAAAGAAATACAAATGTAGATTTGCGTGATATGGTTTGGCTCTATGTCCCCACCCAAAACTCATCTCAAATTGTAATCCTGGTGGTTTTCCCCATGCTGCTTTCACGATAGTGAGTGAGTTCTCACAAGATCTGATGGTTTAGTAAGTGTTTGGCAGTTCCTCCTTCACACTCTCTCTCCTGCCTCCATATAAGATGTGCCTGCTTCCCCTTCTGCCATGATTGTAAGTTTCTTGAGGCATCCCCACCCATGCAGAACTGAGTCAATTTAAACCTCTTTCCTTCATAAACTACCCAGTTTCCAGTATGTCTTTATAGCAGTATGAAAAGGGACTAATATATCACATTTTAGTTAATGCCTTACTTCCCTTCATTTGTTAATATTACTAATCTTTTTTCTTCAGTTCTGCTTTCAAGTTAGACTTTGATTCTTTCAGGTCTCTCCATGTCATGGAAAACCCTAACTTATTCAAACATCCTACCCTTTACACACAAGCACACACATACCGTTATCCATGACTGCTTTCTGTTAGTTCCGCAAAAGACTGGAAGTCAACTCTTCCTGCATGCTTATCACTTCTCTTGACATGAGGGACAAATTACTTTCTGTTCCACCTCACTTGGCCAAATCTGGCAAACAAAGATTACAGCAACTCCATACACGTTCCCAGGCAGTGTGCAAACAGATAGAGTCCTTTCCAACTGGAAGCCTTGCTGGACACTATTTGACATCAGCAATTGATTTCCCAACATGAATGTATCTCCTGGGTTTTATGTTCTCTAACCCAGTCCTCTTCAATGAAATACTTTCTTCATTTGGTTCAAAACATTTAAGTAAATGGCTTTAAAAAAAACAAAAAAACCCTTACACATTTAAGTAAAACACAGTGCAGTTTGCATAAAGGCCATAGTTTCATCACAAACAGATACACAGTAATCAAAATCGCCTGGACCATAAAGAAGACTATAGAACACCTGCAAAGGTTTTATTCACGTATGACTGCTAATGTTTATAATTTTATACCGGAATGTGGCATCTGATACTGTTTAGTGTGTGTCCTTCGTTGTCCCTCTGGTGGCTGCACCACAGGGCTAAGTGACTTTGAGGTCCGTGCTACCTCAAGGACAAGTGACATGCTTCGTTTGCCCCTGGTCAGCACCCGAGCTTCTGCTGTTTGTAGCACTGCTGTTTGCCTTATGGGTGGCTTGATATTTTGTCCATCATATTTGAAGGGGCTGAGTCAGCCACTGTGGAGCTCATCTGGCATTTTCAGCACCCCTCACAATCGTTTCTGTAACAATTGATGAGCTCAACCCTGTGGCAATTAGATTGGATGATTAAAAGTTAAGCTTTCTATATCTGTGACCCTGTGATAGTCTTTTCCAATGTGCAGCTTTTTTCTGTGTATGGATTTGTCTCTCAGCGGGTTCTCAGGCCAGGGGAATCTTTGTCCTTCACTGGAGTTTCCCAGCAGTTGTTGGTGGACATCTTCCCATATTATTTAAAATGGCTTTTCTCGGGGGTCACAAAGGATGGCCTTGGTCTCTTTTTCCCGTAGGTGCGCCTTTCGGTGCATCATGTAACATGATTTAGATTCTGGTGCATGAGCTTGCAAGTGTGTGCACATGTATGTGCTGTGTGTGGGGGATGTGTTTAAACCCAAAGAATATGAGTTGCAATAAGCTTGATTTCAAGCCAGAATATTGACTGCCTTTCAGAACATCTTAATTGATAGCCATGCTCTGCCATTTGATGTTAGGTATGACTCACAGGGGCTGCTAATGAAATGGAGGCAGAGGCTGAGTGTGTTCCCCAGGTCTCACACCTCTGCAATGGATTGAACCATGCAGTCTTGTTATTTTCTGAATGTTCAGCTCAGTCTGGAGCTTGATGCCATTTAGATGCCAAACTGCACCCACTTTTTTCTGTTATTTTTTCTCAGTGTCTTGACAAGCCATACCAGTCTGATGTGGCAGATATCCGTGACAATTTCTTCCATAATGCAAATCAAGATTTTTCAGTTAGAGGCAATTTTGCTGAATCAAAGAGATGGATCATTTTTGTCCTGTTATCTTGCATTTCTGTAAAAATAATCTACAACCTCTTGCCTGCATGTGTTTTTTCAGGGAAACATCATCAACTAGCTACAATCTCTGAATGGTTGTCTTGAAGAGTTATAAAAGCCTGCCGTTTGTGGAGCTGGGAAATTTTGCCAAGGGCTAATGGAACTTTAGGATTGGAAGGGACTAGGGGATAGCTTCTAATCTAGTAGCAATTCTAAGCATGTCCCAGTGCTGCTGTTTGATGAATGAGAGCTACCCTTAACATCTTGGGAAATCTAGTTGAGTGGACCTCAAGGTCCTAAACTTCAGCGTGAGTGATAGCTCTAACCTGCCCTGTCTCCAATCACAGAACTATAGAAATGCCTCTGAGTGAATAACAACCTGTCTTCCTTGACTTTTTGTGCTTTTGTGCACTGGCCTTAGGCACAACCACATCTCTTGTAATTCCAGTCTCTGCATGTGTTTACCTTGCTTACCAACCACTCAGTTCCTTATAATCTGGCCAGGCTCCATCACTGTACTGAAACTGCTCTCTCCATAGCCCTCATATCTAACAACCTCCCTGATGACATCATTGCCCTTGGCTAGAGCTAGAATAACGATTCTGGAAACTCTCATGCCTTGGTTTACATCCATGCCCCTCCTTGGATCTCTTTCTACCTCTCGGAGCTTACTTTGTGTGCTCTTCTCGGCAAGTTCTGTCCTTGGCCTCGGCCCCCTTGTTGATGACCTCAGCCTATGACCAACTCATCCAGTGTCCCACTGTGGCATGTTCATTCTGTCCTTGGCCTCTGCCCTCTTGTTGATGACCTCAGCCTATGACTGACTCATCCAGTGTCCCACTGTGGCATGCTCATTCCTCACTTGCACCTGCCAAGGTAGGAATTTCATCCTCCTGTGAACGTCACCAGAGCTATGATCTTCCCATCTTCCTCCCAAGCCATCCTTGCCAGGATTCTGCTGAATGTGCTTGTGCACCATCCTCCAGGTCACCTGGACTCTTGTGAATGGGCTCCTCATGTCAAACAGTGTGAAAGAGGGAAACCAGGATAGCATGGTGTCATGGAAGGCAAGGAGAGGGAGAGTAGTAAGTAAGTAGTGGCAGGTGCTCCAAGAGGGCAAGTATGGCCAAAAATGGCCAGATGGACTTTCAACAAGAAGACCACTGGCAGAAGTCTCAGTGGGATAGGTGGAGATGTGCAGGAGTCTGATTTTGGGGTGCATGAGTGAAATGAGGAAATGGAGACGGGGTGAGTATTGATAACATGGATAATTCCCTCAAAACATTTGGCTGGGAAGAGGATGAGCAAGTTGGTGGAGTAGGTATAAGAATAAAACATTTTCTTTCTTTCTCTTTTAGTGATAGGAGAGGCTTGAACCTGCTCAAATACTGGTGGGAAGGAGAAAGAAAGATAGGCAGTTGAGGGAGGGATGAAGGGAGGTAGAGAGAGCCCAACAATCTGAGGGAGGAGGTAAAAGAGGCAGGAGGGGGTGGACACAGCACTCACAAGTGGAGAAAAGTGCACCAGGCAGGTGACACCTTGCACATTGTAACAAGAGTAATAAGGAAGGAAGGGGCATAGATGCTCATGGTGACGGAGCATAGGTAGGCTTGCTGGCAGGAAGTTAAGGGAATTCTCATCTGATGCTTTCTACTCTCTGTCTGAAGAAGGAGGCAAGGTCCTCTTGAGAGCAAGAAGGTGTTGGTGGAGAGATTTTAAAAGAGTGGCAGAAGTTTGAGAAAGAGGGCCGATGAAGGGGACAGGGAGTGGCTTTGAGAATTCTGTTGAGACTTTCGATGGTGAACGGTGCTAATGGTGGCTGTGTGATGGTTTCTGGTTTCATTCGGTACCCTGGTATAGATGTGAGAGAGGGGACATTTGGATTTATCTGGGATTGCAGTTTTGCCAGGCAACAGATGAAAAGGATGGACCTGAACTAAACTGGGAAGGAAGTGAAGAAAACAGGTGGAGTTGAGGAGGTCATAAAAAATGAGGCCAAGGGTCTGAGAGGTCAGGATGCTGAATGGGGTACTGGAGAGACCCATGTATTGTCAGAGTGCTTAATGGGTGGGAGCAGATGGGCATATGGCAAGGACAGTGAGAGGTGGGACATGTGGCCAGAGGCTGTGGTTGTCAATGAAGCAGAAATTCCCATAAAGGGTGGATGTACAGTTGGGAAGGACAAGGTCTTTAGGGTTGAGCCAAGGCAACCTGTTGGAAGGTGGAAAGAACGTTCTGTGAAAAGGTGGAAAATCTGAGAGTTTGTCAACAGAGGGAACAGTGGAAAGGTTTGGGAGGGAGGGGAGAAGTGGGAGGTTGGTTAAAGGGAAAGGAAGAATAAACTAGCTCAAGGAAAAGGTAGTTTAGTGCAGGGAATTACGTTTTTAAATGTGGAACATGGTGGGTTTAGCTGATCCCAACCTTGCTAAGACAGGTAGTCCCAACTCTTCCATTTATACTGAAGTTTTGTTTTTTATTCGTACTTTAGGTTCTGTGGTACATGTGCAGATCAGGCAGGATTGTTGCATAGGTATATACATGGCAAGGTGGTTTGCTGCCTTCATCCCCCCATCACCTACATCTGGTATTTCTCCCTTCATTATCTCTCCTCCCTCCCCACCCCTGCTGTCCCTCCCCTACTGACCGCAGTGTGTTATGCTCCCCCTCCGTGTCCATGTGTTCTCATTATTCAACACCCACCTATGAGTGATAACATACAGTGTTTGGTTTTCTGTTCTTGTGTCAGTTTGCTGAGAATGATGGTTTCCAGATTCATACATGTACTTATGAAGGACACAGATTCATCATTTTTTATGGCCGTGTAGTATTCCAAGGTGTATATGTGCCACATTTTCTTTATTCAGTCTATCTATGATGGACATTTGGGTTGGTTCCAGGTCTTTGCTATTGTAAACAGTGCTGCAATGAACATATGTGTGCATGTGTCTTTATAATAGAACAATTTATAATTCTTTGGGTATATACCCAGTAATGGGATTGCTGGGTCAAATGGTATTTCTATTTCTAGGTCCTTGAGGAATCACCACACTGTCTTCCACAATGGTTGAACTAATTTGCACTCCTACCAACAGTGTAAAAGTGTTCCTATTTCTCCACATCCTCTCCAGCATCTATTGTCTCCAGATTTTTTAATGATTGCCATTCTAACTGATGTGGGATGGTATCTCAATGTGGTTTTGATTTGCATTTCCCGGATGACCAGTGATGACGAACATTTATTCATATGTTTGTTGGCCTCATCGATATCTTCTTTTGTAAAGTGTCTGTTCATATCCTTCACCCACTTTTGAATGAGTTTGTTTGTTTTTTTTCTTGTAAATCTGTTTTAGTTCTTTGTAGATTCTGGATATTAGCCATTTGTCAGATGGGTAGATTGCAAAAATTTTTTCCCATTCTGTTGGTTGCCGGTTCCCTCTAATGATTGTTTCCTTTGCTGTACAGAAGCTCTGGAGTTTAATTAGGTTCCATTCGTCTGTTTTGGCTTTTGTTGCCATTGCTTTTGGTGTTTTAGCCATGAAGTCCTTGCCTATGCCTATGTCCTGAATGGTTTTGCCTAGGTTTTCTTCTAGGGTTTTTATGGTGTTAGGTCTTATGTTTAGATCTTTAATCCATCTGGAGTTAATTTTATTGTAAGGTGTCAGGAAGGGGTCCAGTTTCTGCTTTCTGCATATGGCTAGCCAGTTTTCCCAACACCATTTATTAAACGTGGAGTCCTTTCCCATTGCTCGTTTTTGTCAGGTTTGTCAAAGATCAGATGATTGTAGATGTGTGGTGTTGCTTCTGAGGCCTCTGTTCTGTTCCATTGGTCTATATCTCTGTTTTGGTACCAGTACCATGCTGTTTTGATTACTGTGGCTTGTAGTATAGTTTGAAGTCAGGTAGCATGATGCCTCCAGCTTTGTTCTTTTTGCTTAGGATTGTTTTGGCTATGCGGGCTCTCTTTCTGTTCCATATGAAGTTTGAAGTGGTTTTTTCCAGTTCTGTGAAGAAGTTCATTGGTAGCTTGATGGGGATAGCATTGAATCTATAAATTACTTTGGGCAGTATGGCCATTTTCACAATATTGATTCTTCCCAACCATGAGCATGGAATGTTTCTCTATCTGTTTGTGTCCTCTCTTATTTCATTGGGCAGTGGTTTGTAGTTCTCCTTGAAGAGGTCCTTTACATCCTTTGTTAGTTGTATACTGAAGTTTTACTGGAGCCAATTGTGTCTGGATTAGAGTCATTTCAGAGAAGGTGTGTGTCTCAAGGGGCGCTGGAAAGAGTCAGCTTGTACTGCTGACAGTCTCTTAATATTGTGGTTGTACTCTTCCCACTTGTCAAACTTGTTCTTAAAACAACTGTGGATCAGTGGTTGTCACTGTCAATGATTTGTCTGCAGAGCTCTTTACAGAGCAGTGGTTCTCACACCTGCCTCCACAGTAACATCACCTGGGGGAGCTTTTAACACATACTACTGCCTGGGGTCCCAGAACAAGTATATCAGAATCTCTAGGGGCAAGCCCTCTAGATTCCACACAATCAAATTTCGTTTTTCTTTATTTTACTTTAAGTTCCGGGATTCATGTACAGAACATGCAGGTTTGTTACGTAGGTATACGTGTGCCATGGTGGTTTGCTACATCTATCATCTAGGTTTTAAGCCCTGCATGCTTCAGCTATTTGCCCTAATGCTCTCCCTCCCCTCGCCCTCCCAACCCCCTGATAGGCCCCAGTGTGTGTTCCCCTTCCTGTGTCCATGTGTTCTCATTGTTCAACTCCCACTTGTGAGTGAGAATATGTGATGTTTGGTTTTCTATTCCTGTGTTAGTGCTGAGGATGATGGCTTCCAGCTTCAGCCATGTCCCTGCAGAGGACGTGATCTCATTCCTTTTTATGACTGCATAGTATTCCCTGGTGTATATGTACCACATTTTCTTTTCCAGTCTATCATTGATGGACATTTGGGTTGGTTCCATGTCTTTGCTACTGTAAATAGTGCTGCAGTAAACATACATATGTGTGTGTCTTTATAGCAGAATGATTTATATTCCTTTGGGTACATACCTAGTAATGGGATTGCTGGGTCAAATGGTATTTCTGGTTCTAGATCCTTGAGGAAGTGCCACACTGTCTTTCACAATGGCTGTGGAGAAACAGCCACTGTTACACTTCTGGTAGCAATAAATTTTCTTAAAAGCTCCCTTGGTCATTCTAATGAATGAAGAACCTTGACCTTGGACCTTTGCTACCCAATATGTGGTCCACTAGCCAGCAGCATCAGTATCACCTGGGAGCTTGATTGAAACGCAGAATCTCAGGCTCCACCCTTGACCTACCCACTGAATCCGAACGTGCACTTTTAGTACATCCCCCCTCCCCAGGTGATTCGCATGAGCATGAAAGTCTGAGAAGCCCTGCCTTAAAATGAAGCTGGTACCTGGGCTCCACCTCCAGAGATTCTGACTTTATTATCTGAGCTGTGTGACTTGGGTATTGGGAATTTTAGAAGATTCCTGGTTGTCTCTGATTTTCAGCAGTTTAAGGTCCCTGCCTTACAGCAAAGAACTGTGAAAGGTGCTTGGTGCATTTTTATTCAACTGGGTTGACCAACCCTATCTTCGTTTAATGATTTCTGACCTTTGGTTTAATTTACCAATGAACTACATTTGCTTCTCATTTGGGGAAAAACTGCCTGTCATAAACTCGTGGCAGGAACATCATTTCTCCTCATCTTCAAAGATGCTACTGGCAAGCTTAGTAACTGATTAGACAGGAAATACTGCGCAGCCTAAGGCCTATTGCATGAGGAGCAGTTCATTTATTAAAGAAAAGAAAACGTTACTTATTTTTAGTATAAGTCATTGCAGAATACCAAACAACTCCTTATAAATTTGAGAAGAGCAATCTTCCTGATTAGCTATTTCTTTCTTCTTTTCTAAGACCGTATATGAAATGATATTTAAAGCATTCTTCAGCTTTCCTTAAGCCAACTGATTGCACAAGTCAAACAACAGCCATGAGTGTGTTGAACTGTTGGATATCTACTATTATAGGAATGAACACAGAACAAGTGTTACTTTAGACCTGAGTTTCCAAAGTATAATCCTAGCTTAAAAGGGAATTTTTAGAAAGAAAGAAAAGAAAACAGGAAACTGTATTGTATTGGGAGGAAGCCAGAGGGGGAGATGAGAAAACAATTTGGATTTTGTGTGTAGGAGGTAGTGGGGGGTAGTTGTCTATAACTTTCATTAAGTGCTTTTCTTCTCTTTTAAAGTAGACTGCAGGCTTTGGGTTGGAAAACTCCAGGGGATGGGGGCCAGAAACCTGACTCTGCTACCTTTTTATCTGCCTTCTCAGTACTGTCCTCTTCTCCTAGCTCCTCCCTGACTCCATGGACCAGGCCTCAGACCTTCCAGCTAACTGCTTCCCATGAGCCACTACTCTGATATCAGCCTATAACTGAGGGAGCTGGGGGTCCAGGCTTGGTGACTAACCCTTCTCAGCCCACTCAATCAGGGTGTTTCCTACCTGCAGGCAGGAGGAGGCAATACCCTGTCTGCTACCATCAGCCCCTTCCAGAGCCCACCCGCCTGCCCCACCCTGCCCAGCCGGGCCCTGCCCAGCTCAGTCATACCCTGCCTTGTCCCATGCGAGCCATGGGCTGGCATGGCTGCACTCAGCTTCTCTGGTAAGCATAGATTCAAGAAAGTTATGGGGTCTTCTTTCTGGTCGTGTGATCCCAGGGAAGCACATGTTCCCCTTGGGTGTCTGAACAGAAGGGCATGGGAGGGAGGGCCACACCCCTACAGTCTTGCTCTGCTGATGTAGTGGACAGCTGCCAACCCCCACGCCACCCGGCACTGTGGACTCCGAAATCGGCAGAGTAAGCATTTTATAAATTGTATTTTAGATAACATGTTTTAAACTTGTGATTTTTAAAAAGGAACACGCTTGACAAATGTTTTAAGAATTCATTATGCTTTATCGGCTTGAGGGGGAAGAATTTTTTTAAGCATCTGATTTAGGCCACATGTAACTCAGATGTTTAAATAATCAACTCACCCATTTTCATGTGGGTAGTTTAATCTCATGAAGAATAGAAGGTTAGTATTGCTGAAGACTTTCCCCAACTTTTTGTTTCTCCCTTTGGAGTCAAACATATGAATAATTCTTTTTCACCACTGATGATTAAAATTTTGTTTAGGAATTATTAAAACTAAATTGTGCCAAAAGCAAAAGTACTGATTTCAAGCTCTTATAAAGAAAAATATCTCAATAGTCTTTAAAAATTATAGAGGCTTCAAAAAACCATCTTTTCATTCCATTAGACTTGTTATCAGTCTACAAGAAAGATGGCCATTCATTTTTTAAACTCAATTCGCTACCTTTGAGTGCCACAAGGATCATGCTCTCTTTAGGAAGTGGAAACAAAACCATCGAGACTTGAAAAATATGTATCTTCTCTATGTTCTCTGAACATGGGAATGGCCCATTAACGTTTCCTATCCTCCACTCTCAGGCTGCAAATATATTTAACATTTTCCTTTCTTAATAGTACAAGGTAACATAATTATGTTCTAGAGTCCACCTCCTGGCATTCCTAAGCATGAGGAGGTTTATGGTTGAAGTCAGCTGGCCAACATAATTCCCATTAGGGAGGGCCTCTCCCCTTTAGAGAGAAGATAAGATATAGTCTCTCCTTATTCACACTAGAGTTTTTCAGAGCTCTGATGATGGCTGAAGTCTTTGAAGTAGATGTGCTACATAAGCTAGAATCCATCTCTGTTTTTCTCTGGCACCTATGACATTGTCTTGAGTGCCACAAGGAGTGAGGTCAAATTTGCAGTTTAGCTGGAACTTTAAATGTTATAGAAAAATTCAGTTATTCAACTTGTGCAAATGAATGGTTAAGACCAGGATTCATGCCTTGTATATTATGACCTTGTAGATTCGTAGATCAGTAATGAATCTTAAAATATCATAAAATAGGGTTGATTTAATTCCAAGTTCACATAACCCTACTAGGATATACAGTGTTTAATACATGGATGCATACTTAATATTAAATGGTGAAAATGACGTTTTCACGGAGTGCCTTAGAATGGAGAATTGGTTTTATTATTTTGGCCATATATACTATTGACAGAAAAACACACAAAATGTTTTACTACTAAAGTATGGGAGCCTCAATGTTTAAAATGGAAGTTGCCTGGCACAGTGGCTCGCATCTGTAATCCCAGCTACTCAAGAGGCTGAGGTGGGAGGATCACTTGAGCCCAAGAGGTTGAGACTAGCCTGAGTAGCATAGCAAGATCCTGTCTCTAAAATAATTTTAAAAAGGAAGTCAACATAATCGTATGCTGATCCAATCCCCCTCAAGTGACTCCACATAGAGCACAGGCATTGACCAGCAATTGCTACCAGGCAAACTTCTACTATATTTCCTGCCTCCTGTACTTAACATTTGGTATCATGACACCAGTCTTTCCTACTAGGCACTCTCGGCTTCATGAAACGATAGCTTTTTAGGAATCTTCTGTGAAAGTCCTTCACTCAGCTGCTTTGGTTGGTTGGTCGACTCTCTTTTGGGTTAATGCAAAAGCCCTTCTTTACCACCCCAAATCCTATTTTAGAGGGCGCTCTGAGTAAGCTTTTCAAGATGCAAATACAGCCAAACCATGTGAATTTTTATTTAAATTTTCAGTGGCTGCTATCTACAGAATCAAGCCCAAACTCTGACCCTGAAAAATCACTCCTCTGTCTTCGTTCTAACCTTATCTGCTGTCACTGCCTCCACATTCTCCCGGCTGTGTATGTAGGTGCATGTGCTGTTCCTTACCTGGAATTGCCCCATCTGGCAAACTCCTATATAGCTCTCAAGAGTCACCTTCCACGTCGTTTTCTCAATTACGCATTCCCTAAGTTGTTTCTCGAGTAGTTAACTTTGTTCATGCCTTTGTTCATAATGACAACGTTGTGTCAATGTCCAGCATCCCTCCACATTCCCTTTGAGACGGAGTCCCACTCTGTTGCCAGGCTGGAGTGCAGTGGCGCGATCTCCCTTCACTGCAACCTCTGCCTCCCGGGTTCAAGCCATTCTCCTGCCTCAGCTTCTTGAGTAGCTGGGACTACAGGTGCACGCCACCATGCCCAGCTAATTTTTGTATTTTTAGTAGAGACGGGGGGGTTTCAACATGTTGGCCAGGATGATCTCCATCTCTTGACGTTGTGATCTGCCCACCTCAGTCTCCCAAAGTGCTGGGATTACAGGCATGCGCCGTCACACCCGGCCGCTGAGCTTCTTGATTGTGGGGCCATGAAAGGCCTCTTCATCTTTGTGGTCATCCCACTCAGTGCAGGACTTGGTACATGGTGGCCACTTCAGCAAGATTTGAGAGATGAATGAAAGCATGACCATATGAATGCCTCTCCAAGTGTCTCATTTAAGAATAGGGAGAAGTTGACCCTCAGTAAAGCCAGGCTAGGACCTGTTCTTTCTTTCCAACTCCAAGAGATCTCGACTCAGTGCTTATAATTATGCCTTGCAACTCTCCCCCTCCCCCCCCCCACTCCCATTCAAATCCAGTAAAATCTTACTACCTTTGTGTTGTTTTCTGCATACGTTGGTATGTGCTGGTTTGGTTCTCCGAGCTCACTAATCTAGCAGGAACATGCACATTCCAAAATTTATCTCACTGGAGAACTTTATGATTTTTGGTATTTACAGGAAGGTCAAAATAAAATATGTAGGTCACAAATACGTTTTCTTAAGGTTTTGAAGTCCATTTTGAAGTTTAGGGTATTTTTTTTCTAACATCGATTGTTACTCTCCAAGAAAGGCTTATCTTATTGAATTGAATGGCATGGTTTGCAAATATTAGCTTTAAAGAAAAGCCACAATGTGCAGATTGTCTTAAAATCACTGTATTATGCACATTAAAACATGTAGCTTTTTTTTCCAGGGTGATTGCTTTGTTTGGTCGAATTGAAAGTCAGGTTTTCTATTTTGGCATTATGCCTTGTTTCTCTAGACTAAATAAAATTATTCCATTATAGCAAATAGAAGCTTGATAATGGTTTGATTCAAGTCTAATTGGAATGCTGCTCTCAGAATATTTCACCATTCTGATCTTATTCCTCGATATTGTATTTTCAAATAGAGACTATGAGCTAGAACTGGGTTAGAAGCCTTTAAGACTTGAGCAGCTGAAACCCCAGGAGAGTTTCAAACCAAGGCCCAGCCTGAAGCATAAAGGGTGCTGCTTTCCTGCTGTCAGCAGGCGAGAAAGATTTAGCTCATTGCAGGTCCCCACAGAAATGAAACGCTGAGAGAAATGTCTCCCCCTGGGGTTTGGCCTCAACTCCTTTTGAGACGGGCATGTAGTTTGGAGATTGATAAGCAAATAACACTTAACATTGCTTCCTCCTTGTTTTTAAAGTGGATTGCAACAAGGCATCAACATCTCTTCTTTTTTTCTTTAAGGTTTCCTCACAGCAATGAGGCAAGAAGTGACCCGTGCCCACAAAGGCTGGGCACTGGACACTGTGACCATCCACAATGAAGTTCTGCGACAGACCAAGGAGGAGATCACATCACCTCCTGGGGGTAGGCATCGCTGGACAATATCAGGGACCGTTCTGGAGCCAGAGCTGAAGTTTCAAGTTCTGCTTAAAACTGAGCTATGAGTGCCTTGGTTAGGTCCATTTGCTTTGCAGCAAGGGTTCCCTCCGTTATAACCAGGAGACCTTAATGCCAAAGCCTCCCCCATCTGCCGGAATGGAAGATGAATGACAAGTTCTAACAAGCTCTTGGAACTGCTCAAACTACATTTCTATGACATTACAAGTTATACTTGTGCTTGCTAAAAAGGCTTTTTGGCCAGGTGTGGTGGCTCATGCCTATAATCCTTAACACCCTGGTAGGCTGAGGCAGGAGGATCACTTGAGCTCAGGAGTTCAAGATCAGCCTAGAAAACACAGGGAGATCCTGTCTCTACCAAAAAAAAATTAGCCAGTACTGGTGGCATGCATCTGTAGTCCCAGCTACTTGGGAGACTGAGGTGGGAGGATTGCTTGAGCCCGGGAGGTCGAGGCTGCAGTAAGTAGTGATCACACCACCAGACTCCAGCCTGGGTGACAGAGTGAGACTCTGTCTCAATGAATGATATAATGAGTGAGTAAATAAATAAATAAATAAATAAGGCTTTTTCTACACATTTCCAGCTACTGCTGTGGGCTACTCACAGGTTCTACTGTAGACAGCAGAGCAGTGCTGAGGGCAGCAGAGACGAAGGGGACTATCAGGCTGGAGGCGAGGGACAGTTCCAGGGGTGTCCCCTTCAAGCTTCAAGTGGAAAAGCACCTGGCTGGGGAAGAGCCCCCACTGCCTGGACACTGATCTGCTCAATGAATGTGGGCAAATTCTGTGGCTTTTTTCGAGCCCTAATGTCTTCATCTGCAAAATGAGCATAATAATTCAACCTTATTAAAGGTAGTTGTGGCCAGGCATGGTGACTCACACCTGTAATCCCAGCACTCTGGGAGGCTGAGGCGGAGTGATCACTTGAGGTCAGGAGTTCCAGACCAGCCTGGCCAACATGGTGAAAGCCCGTCTCTACTAAAAATACAAAAATTAGCCAGGTGTGGTGGTGCATGCCTATAATCCCAGCTACTCGGGATGCTGAGGTGAAAGGATTGCTTGAACTCAGGAGGTGTAGGTTGCAGTGAACTGAGATCCTGCCACTGCATTCCAGCCTGGGTGACAGAGAGAGACTCTGTCTCAAATAAAATAAATAAACAAATAAATAGTTTAAAAAGGGAGTTGTGAGGATTTAAATGTGATCATTTACACGTGGTGCTGGACTCCACGTAGACTCTCAATAAATCAGTCTCTCTTTCCCTTTCTCTGATTTTCATTCCCTCATTTGTCAAGTAAGCGGCTGGACCAGATGATTTCCAAGTTTTAGCCAAGTACCCTGCCACCTTATAACGAGGGCCACCTTTCCTTCAGTTTCCCATGTTGTTTTCCTCATTCCTGGCTGAGGCCTCACCAGAAGCACCTTAACCTCCAGATTCCCACCAGCAATCTCTTCAAGGCAATTTCAAAATTCCTCCAGCCTCTCTCCATTATCCAACACCAGAATCCCTTCCACATCTTTAGGCATTTGTGACCGCAGCATCCTGCTCCCTGGAATCAAAATCTGTGTTCTGTTCCAAAGGCTGTCATAACAAAGTAGCATTACCCTGGGTGGCTAAAAACAACAGAGGTCTATGCTCCCACTGCTTAGGAGGCCAGAAGTCAAATCAGGATAGGGTTGGATTCTACGGGAGGCCCCAAGGCAGAATCTTGTTCTAAGCCTCTCTCCCGGCTGTTGGTGGTTACCGAGTATCTTTGGCTTTCCTTCATCATTCCAATCTCCACCTCCATTCTCACATCCGTCTCTATAGGTATATATGTATATGTATATCTGTGTCCTCGCCCCTTCTTATAAAGTTACCAGTCACATGGGATTTAGGACCTACCTTAATTCACTATGTCCTTACCTAAACAATGTGTGCTGTCCCTATTTCCAAATAATTGCATTCCAAGGTTCTGGGTGGACATGAATTTTTGGGTGACACTATTCTATCTACCAGACCTTCTCACTGACTTTTTAAAGTTCGGAAGCTGAACACCCCGCGGAGAGGGATATAATTTACCATACGATGGCTTTTAAGTGGCTCCATTATTCATGTAGTTCATTGTCACCCACCGAGTTAATGATGGTAATCCTATGTGCTGATTTTCTGAGACTGCCCATGGTTTTACTGTCAAACCATGTACCTCAGTTTTGGGTTCCAAAAAATATGGTCCTCACACCGTTAACCCACACTGGGGGGTTTCCAGAAAACACTCTGCAGCGAATCTCACTGTCTTTTATTCTAACGAACATTTACTTCCCCTATCCGAACCTCACTGGAAATGGGAACATGGTCACCATCTTCTACATTTAACTATTTGGTGAGCTGGTATGATTGTTGGAGCCTCCCCCTGTGATTCTCCTTCGGCCTCCTTTTTTTAGTGAATACATGTTCTGTGGCTACCCACTGCCTACAGGATCCAGTTTAAACGTTTCAACTTAGCACCCAGATCCTTCCATGGTCAAACCCTACCTTATTTTGCAACCGTTGAGCCCTCTGATAAAGGAAATACTGGAGCTCTTCCAGCTGCCCTGACTTTCTTCGTAGTGTTATTCCTGCTTGTGATGCCTATGCTCTCTCCTCTTTCCAAACACAGCCCCCTGCTTCAAGGCCATCAAGGCCCATCTGCAAAGTTAGCATGATAATTCAACCTTATTAAAGGTAGCTGTGGCCAGGCACAGTGGCTCACGCCTGTAATCTCACCACTTTGGGAGGATCACTTGAGGTCAGGAGTTTGAAACCAGCCTGGCCAACAAGGTGAAACCCATCTCTACTAAAAATGCAAAAATTATCTGGATGTTGTGGCAGGCACCTGTAATCCAGGCTGTTTGGGAGGCTGAGGTGGGAAGATCGGTTGAACTCGGGAGGTGGGAGTTGCAGTTAACCGAGACCCCACCACTGCACTCCAGCCTAGGTGACAGAGTGAGACTCCATCTCAAATAAGGCTATCCCCCTCTACAGACGCCCCTGAGCACTCCAGCCACAGAGACCTTGCCTCAGAAGTCACTGCCCTCACCCTCAGAACGGTTCACCGGGCACTCCCAGTAACAAGTGTGTGCTGCTATTCAATTCATAACTTTAAAAAATTTTTCTGCACCTGTGCATCTTATATTCCCGATTTAACGGTGAAGGCCCCCAGGGCAGGGTCTATTGGATGAGAGAGGCACTGGGGAGGGTGGCCAGATGCTGGTTGCTAAGCAGCACTCCCCACCCATGCCCCTGCCATGCTTATCCTGGCTCTACAATGCCTGGCCTCCGGGGGCACTCTGACTCTCCCACTAGCTGGGCCTGGCTGTGAAAACCTCACTTCATCCTGTGACTGAGATGAAGTAGAGACACGGTTGGTTTGACCAGTGGCAGGCTGAGATCCCACATGACACCAGCTCCAGATCCTGTTCCGTGCTCCCACCTTCCACCAACTCAAACCAGACCTCTCAGAGACTTTCACCACCCTGTAGAGGTGATTTGGCGCTGCTGGCTAAGTCTGTTGCTTAGGCACGCCACACTCACACTTAAATAACTGGCAACACACAGGAACATTTCTACAGCACTCATAGCCTCAACAGAGGCTGCAGGAGAAAACTGGGCTCAGTATTTCACTATTGCAATGTGCCTGGTCGTGCTTTCTCCCTCTGGTAGTGTTTTAAGACTGGTATGTGTTTTATTTCCAAACTGACAGCCTTTATTACAGTCATACCCATTTTGTAGCACCTAATTTAAAAAATAAATCCTCTTACCTTATGCTTGACTCTTCCAGGAAGGCGTGTATATTTATGGGCTATACATGGATGGAGCATCCTGGGACAGACGGAATGGGAAGCTCACAGAATCCACACCCAAGGTGCTCTTCATGCAGTTACCTGTGCTGCACATCTTTGCCATTAACTCCACGGCACCCAAGGACCCCAGGCTGTATGTGTGTCCTATTTACAAGAAACCCAGGCGAACTGACTTGACCTTCATCACTGTGGTATATTTGCGAACAGTGTTGTCCCCGGATCACTGGATCCTGAGAGGAGTGGCCCTTTTGTGTGACATCAAGTAAGTTCAGTTCCATCTGCTGAGGGCACCAGAAGCCACATGGACAGCCTGTGCTATTGAGGGACTCGGTGATGTGTGTGTCTTTTCTCCTCAATAATTGCTTAATGACTCCTTCTAGATTAAAAAGTTGATGTTCTAAAATTGCTAGTGTGTGTGTTTTCCTCACATATCAATATTCAAACATATGACTCTAAATGAATGATTTTTATTCCAGGGAACCGTATTTCATTATAATTACTTTTTAAAGGTAAAACCCTGTCTGGATGTTACACCACTTTGGAAGCTTTGAATTTTAAAAATCTGAAAGTGTTGATATGTTACATCCTAAAAAGAGCCTAGTAGTTGACAACTTTTCCCGTAAGCAGGTACCAATTTCCCTTGAATAAAATCTAGCCGTGTCTGTTTGTGCTAATATGTTATCTTTTGTTCTTTTGAGTTTGGTATTCTCCCTGTGCTTCTGAAATGGAAACTGAAGAGATCCAACCAGTATTCCTCAGTAGTACAGCTGTTCAGGATGACGTGTTTAAGACAGAAAATCACTGGGATGGCTTTTCTTGTGATTTATTTTAATTTTATTTTATCTTGTTTTATTTTATTTTTTACTGCTTTTGAGGCCCAGAGAACTTAAACTCTCCTGCTCTCCCCTCCCAACTCCAATTCTGCAGGGGATAATGAAACACATTTCTAGGCAGCAAATGGAGAAGGGAAAAACAAACCCTATCAAATGAAATTAGGTTACATGCTGAATGTCTTAAAAAGCAAAGTCTTTAAAAAGTGAAGCTATTTCTTACTCTGTAGCTAGTCTAAAACTCAGTTTGAACCTTTATTTCCTGCTAAAGGAAATTGTCAATTTAACAAAACAGATGGGTCCTATACTGAATGCTCATGCAGCTTCAGGACAGTGAAGAAGTGTCTCTACCAGTCTTCTCATCTAGAATCCTCGTGCCTGCCCGCAGCTAAATGCATGAGCTTCATTCCTTCTGGCTATTCTGAAGGAGGGAACATTTCAAGTTGCCTTGTTTCCCTCTCATCCTTCTGCCACCTTGATCAGGAATGCTGATGACAAACAAAACCAGGCAGCCAAGCAATAGCCCAGGAAAGGTTGACAGAAAAGACCCCAGAGAAAACTCTGCCACAGTCTAGTGTACTTTCAAAGAGAAGAAAACACATTATGAAATGCAAATTATAGCAGTGGCCTCTGGTATTTTCCTGATATTGACTCAATGTCAAAACCATAGAACTTTAAAAAAATAAAGGCAGTTTGAAAAATAAAGTAGCCAAGCCCCTGACCCAAGTGTTTTAGCACTTTCCCTGGCCAACACATACACTAAAGTAAGGATGGCATTCTCGAGAAAGAATGTCCTCCTGAACTGAGACTAGAATTTAGAAGCACCTGCCAGTTTGGGTGGACACAGAGAAATTTAAGCACCATGACATCATAGCAAACCAAACTGCATGTTCCAAAATAAAACACACATGTTTTATTGATAGCCCTGTCCAGTTGCTAAAACAATTGAAGGCAAATGCATAGTTGAGACCCCTGGATATCATGACAGATTTTCCAAGAATAACAATTATGTTTAGTGTTCTCTAATGACTTGAATGTCTTGTGGAAAACTGGGAAAAGAAGCGAAGAAGATGTAAATCTGGCAAAGATCATTGATCAGACCAGGTAAAGTCACACATGTGCCATTTCCTGGGAACTCTCTGCTGTTGCTAGTTAATTTGCACTATGTCAACACAGAAGAGAGAGAGATGGGCATTAAGGCCCAGCAAGGATGGGCACCAGGCACCAGGGCAGTCCCTCAGAATGGTCTTTTTTCTGGTCAGTACTTCCCAGCTATCCCTAATTCTGCCAGGGTCCAGTTCTGCTTTCTTTCTCTAGGCCCAGTAAATGGTTTCCTTGGACATTTTAAGCTATTGAACTTCTGTAAGCACATAACCATTTTCTCTGCAAAATTGTTGCTCTTTCACTAATTACATAATTTGCCCCCACTTGAGTGAGGGAGACATGGTGCACATAAAAGAGCAAAGGATCGAGCATGAAATGGTTAAGCCAATGAAGCCGGGGAGAGAGGCAAAGTCATTGTTCTTGTTCCTTGGGATCAGTCCACATCTTCTCATTTTGGTCTTGGCAAAATGAGCAATGAGATTTATACCTTCCTTGATTCAAAATGTTCCTTTAGTTAGGACTTCGCATAACAATAAGACCAAAAGAGACTTGTGTAGAGATAGATCTTCCTAAAGGGATGGGTCTTGTGAGTGGTGTTGCATGAACGAGCCACCGTCTCTGCCACCAGGGACCTCCGATGAATAGGGGACTCCCCCTGTGATTGGAGGCACAAGGTGACTCGGGGCCATGGCTGAAGTTCAAAGGAATGGTGAAGGAAACTCAGGGTGGAGGATGAACTGGAAGACAAAGTAGCATTTCAGTTGGGTCTTGAACTTTTCGTTGATATTACCAACACAGTAGATGGATATGTGCAAAGGAAGGGAGCAGCATGAGGGAGAGAACAGTCTAAAGGTGGGAAACCTCATGGAATGCCCAGAGACAGAAGATGTAGCCTTCAATGAGTTTCCATTGCCTGGAATGTACTCTCCAAATACCAAAGCCCTCTAGGAGCTGGCCTAGAACAAAATTTCTCCTTTATCACCCATCCCATCTCTCAACTTGCCCAATTGCTTCTGCCACTCTGACTGATGTTCTTGATGTTCTCTGAAAAATCACATATACTTTTACCATCCTGCAATTACCTTATCAAAGAAAACCCTCTTGTGTGGAACAACTGGGAGTTTCATGCATGACTGTGGAGGCACTGTCAAATGATACAACCATTTTGGAAAACAGTTGGGCAGTTTCTTAAGAGTAAAACATATGGTTACTATATGACCCAGACATTTCGTTCTTAGGTATTACCCTAGAGAAATGGAAGTGTATGTCCACACAAAGACATACATTCCTGTGCTCATAGAAGCTTTACTGGAATAGCCAACAATTGGTAACAATCCAAATGCCCATCAACAGGTAAATGAATGAAAAAAAATATGGAATATGCCTGCAATTGAATACTTCTCTGCAAGAAAAAGGAACAAACTGTTAATACATACTAAAACTGGATGAATCTCATTATGCTGAGTGAAAGAAGTCAGACCAAAAAAAGAGTGCACAATGTGTAATCTGTTTATGTAAAATTCTAGAAAATGCAAATTAACCACCAGTGACAGAAAGCAGATGAGAAATTGCCTGGGAAGGGAGGGAGCAGGGGCAGGAGAAAATGTTGGAAGGTGATAGATGTGTTCATTTTGTTGATAGTGGTCATAGTTTCATGGGTGTCCAAACTTACCAGCTTGCACACTTTAAACGTGTGCAGTTTATTGTACTTCAATTATACATCAATAAAGCTGTAAAGAAAAGCTCTTCCCATAGCACCTGATCCTTTCTTCACCCTTCTTGAGGATTTCCATGACCCCTCACTCCTCTTCCAGGCAAGATTCATTGCACTTTCTGCACTGTGTTTAGTAATCTGGGTTGCAATCCTAGAATTTTAATGCAAGGATTTAATGAATTGCATCTATTTCTCCACTCTATAGCAAACTTTTGGAAAGTACCCTAGGAAGTGTTGACTGAACGAAAGAATAAATGGACAGAAAGTAACCCAGTTTGACTGGCGAATGTAGGGAAATGATGGGGAAGGAGGCAACACCAGGTGCAAGCCATGTTGGGTGGGTCTAGACTGCCACAGACAGTAGGGAGTCATTGGTGGTTCTGGACTGCTAAAGGAGTGGAAGTGAGTAGGTCAGCTAGAAGGCTTCTAGACCAAAATTGAGAAAATGAGTATTGGAACTACAGAGATGACAATTAGAATAGAAGCAATGCAAGTCATTTAAAAGACAGTGTGAAAGTAAAAATCTGGGGACTCAGAAACTGAGCTGAGATTAAGAATAGTCAGAAAGAATCTAAAGATAAAGCAGGTTATAGACTGGGGAGTCCAGCTGGATGTTTCCTGTATCATTAGCATTTGGGGAAGGAGCTATTTTGCTAGCCCTGTGCTTATAAATAGCTGCCAGGGTCTCTGAAGAGAGACTTAAAGATCTGTGTGCTCACCATTGCTCCCAGCAAGGTCCATGACTTAATGATAATGTGGTGTACATGTATGCCAAGCATTGGTCTAAGCACTTGATGGGAATTAATTTATGTAATTCTTGCACCAACCCATGAAATTAATACTGATATTATTATCTCCATTTCAGATTAGGAAACTGAGGCACAGAGAAGCTACACAACTTGCCCAAGTTCTCACAGCTAGTGACAGAACTGAGATGAACATAGGTTTAGGGCTTCCATCTGTCCTCTGATGTACTTTGTAAGATGATACTGGGTTTTAAAAAAGCCACAGTTTACAGGCATGAACCAGTAAAATTCATAATTGTATACAGAAAATAGTACATCTATGTTTCTCTGACTTGTTAATTTGAACAGCTTTCATTATCTGAATGGAAAGAAAAATGTTCATATAAGAGAGAGTATAAGGCAAACATCAGCATTCGTGTGCTGCACAAATAAATGTATATTTAAAATTCATGGATTTTGAAAAGAATTAGTTGGTTCATTTTAACGTGCTTTTTCTGGGCTTTCTTGAACATTCTATGCCAGGAAGGTGCATTGCATGGTAACCAGAAGGAGCATGGCTGGAGAATTTTGCCCTAAACTCCAAATGAGAAGCTGTGGGGTTTAGTCCTGAGACACAGGGCTCGCACAGGGCTGCTACCTTGTCCACATGAAAAAGAGAAAAAATAATTAAAATGTTATTTTCAAGAACACAATTCAGCAAGGGATAAAGGGAGAAAAGTGTAAAAAATAATTCACTATCATAAATGAAGAAAACATTTAAGAAACTGTGGAGACTGTTTCCACTTAAAATGCCAAAAAACCATTCACAGTTAAAGTAACTCAGTGACTTAATCCAGAGTATCTAATAGCATCGCCAACATTGTCTTTTTTCAAGGTTTTAGAAAAATAATCCCACTTTGGATATAAAAAGGTGCCACATGACAACATTCTAGGAATAGTTAGGACGTATAGCATAGATCCAGAAATATGTACTAATACTGAATGGGGAATGAAGCTACCAAGAGTTTTCCAGGGCTATACAGACACGTTGGCTTACGTGCCTTTTCTGTGTTTGATAAAAAATTTGTCTACTCATTAAAAACACTAAAAACCTTGTCCCCCTCCCTCCTCCCTCCCTGTCTTAGGGAGGTTTTCTGGGAAAAGCCTCTGAGATGGAGAGCTATGTGCAGGAGGTTTCCTGGAAACGGCTTTCAGGAGCATCACCTGGGGGGGGAGTGAAGGAGGCAGGACAGGGCAGAGGGAGAGGCTGGGCTGTGATGCAGTCACAGCAAAGGCCTCGGCTACCCCTGGAGCAGGGATGTGCTGCATGGGGTGAGGGGCATGGGGCCGAGGCGGCCAGGCAGCTGTCAGTCAGCACTTCTGGGAGATGTGGAGGACAGCTGGGACCTGAGGGCGTCCATGTCCTGCCTTTCTTCCTCCACACGCTTCTCATTATCTTTCCCTACCTCCTTTAATTTAAAAACAAATCATGAACATATTTTTCCTTGCTTCCTCTTTACGCTTTCCTCAGAAGATCTTAACAACTTAAACCAAGAGTATTTTCGACACCTGCACACAGACTTCTATCCCTGAAATGTAGAGAGCTTTCCAGAATGTCTAAAGTGGTGGCCAAGACACCAGAGGGACATGTGGTTTCTGTCCTCTCTGAGAGGCTGGGAAAGAGGGGGGTCCCTGCCTGAGGGAGTCCCCAGACTGAGCACAGTGACCAGATAGGTTTCAAAGAGACCTCCAAACACAAGACAACTGAAATCTGGAAGTCTCCTTTTATTTAAGTGCTGTTTTTCTCAGGTCATGAATTCCGTTGGAACTTTTGAGGGATAGAGCAGTATTCTGCCTTCAAAAAATGACTTTTGTGCCTTGAGCACCTGGGGAAAAGCTAGTCAACTCTGTCTGAAAAAGCTAGCATCTGGCTTTGGCTGCAGATAGCAACCAAGGTCTTTGAACACTCAAATCTTGATTTACATCCAACCTTCTAAGATAAACATAAAGACTTTGGAGTAATGCTTAAGAAATGAAGCGTTCTGTCTACCCTGAATCAATACCAATTCCTTACTGAAACTGTTGGCTTATAGAAGATTACCCTAACCCATTCCATTCTCCCCCAAAACCATACCGGAGAGGAGGAGCTCACAGTTGCTTCTAGCCCTCTGGGGCTTGCAAGATCACCCTTCTTGGGAATGTGGGATGTGACAGAGTGACAGTGTTACTGTTGTTTCTTTATATGCTGCTTTATTTGAACAGGTGTCCTCAGGGAGTGTGGAAATTCCTCTTCACACACGTGCTGTGCTGGCAGCTCACTGTTTCTCCTGACAGAGTCGCCTCTCCTCTCATTCTCATCCAGGATGTGACCAATTCATTAAAGCACCTTCTCTCTATTTCCAGGCAAAATCCCCACCTTACCTGGTGCAGGTATTCAATGCTTGAGCCTCTAACTCCCCCGCATCTTCACAGCTTCTTCAACATAGGGGGTCTATGAATGTGAGGGGTCTGTCCCCCATCTCCCAGATGACAAGTCCGTGGGTGTTTCTATCACTGGAATATCGGCCTCCTCAGAGGTAAGCGGGGGATGCCAACCTGTGTCTGGGGGATAAGGACACCCATCTGTCATTTGTGGTTTCCATATGGTCCTTCCTGATTATGCAAACCCTTTCCTTCCCATTGTTCCTCTCCTATTATCCCCTCTAAAGGACATCCGGTGTCCCTTCATGATAAGAACTGGAACGAGACGTTGTCAGACAAATAGAAAATGCTCTTCTCTCTCCTCCTCCTGCTCCCCCCTCCCTCTGTCTCTCTCTGTCTCCTGTGTGAGTGTGTGTGTCTGCCCCCCTTTCTGTCCCCCACCCCCGCTCCCCTCCAGAGCTGATAACTAGCTCTTTGGCTTTTAGCTAGACTACGTCAGAAGCTTTGTCTATTATGTGTCATCCCCTCTCTTGGGGAAAACAGTCACTTTTAGTTTTTTTCCATGTTTATGGAATTTTTTAGAGTAGACTTGCCCTTTCTGCCTGGTCTGCTTTCTCTGGAAGCCCACACCAGTCCTCCGCCACCAGCAGCCCACTGAGGCATTCCCTGGTGGGCCCTGGATTCTGCATTCTCCTCAGGGTCCTCCCCTGCCCATGGAACACTTGGCTGTGGGACAGACGGCCCAGAGATTGAGCAGGTGACTTCTCATCAGCCCCTGCACTGCCCCTCATGTCCACCTGTCCACTCTGCCCTAGGGCTCCTAGGAGGGCTGGGGCTGATGCCTGCAGGAGGGAGGAGAGAGGTTGTGCTCACGCTTCATTTGCTCACATCACTCACTCTGGGAGCCATGCCAGGTGAGAGCAGGGGGGCCCCACCAGCCTCAGAGGGCACCTCTCTCAGGGCCAGTCTGTGATGTTTCTCCATTCTCTTCCTCCTGCCCTGGAGGAGGGCTGTGCTCGCTGGGGGAAGCAGAGGGCACACGTGGGAAGGGGCCAGGGGGCTGCCATGCCTTTTTCTCATGACATCCTTCTAACAGCCATGGAAAGGCAAGATGGCACCTTGCATACCATACCATGTGTCCCCCCCAAATGATGTGTGTGAGCATTGTGCTTCTTCTCCGGGAATAGTCTGGGTTCTTTAACACTCAGAGTTGTCTTTGCTTCCAACATCTCTCTGGGAAACTCTGACTTGACTGACACAAAATGTGCAGGCATCTGCCACACCTGGGCCATGCGGAGCTCAGACCAGTCCTCACTCCATTCTCGTCAGGGCACCATTCTGTGATGTATATATGTCTCTGGTCAATTTATGTATTAATTTGTCACTTGTGCATAATATTCAGCACTGAGATAAAAACAAATAAGCCATTCCTGTGAGGAATTGATTTTCCCTTCCACATCCGTTCATGAAAATATAAATCTAAAGTTTGGGTACTTTAAAAGCCTCCAATGCAAATGTAATCTAAAACTATTAGGCTTTGAAGCTGGGCTTCTCTGTCAAAAGATGTTTATAGACCCGATCCCTGGAGCCTGACTGCTCATCTTCTGCCTCCAGGTCCCAAAGACATTGATCGCCTCTCGAGGTCCTTTCCGATTCATTGCAACCAGATGAAATGGTGCTGTGTGCCTCTTGCGTACTGTCAGCTCTGTATGCACTCTTAGGAGAGAATGCAAGAGCCACCAAGGCATGGACCCTGCCCCAGACAGGCAAGACAGCAGAGAACAGAAACTGCCCATGAACAGCCATCACGTAAGGCAAAAAGTGATCACTGCCCTAAAGATGAGGTGACATGGAGCGCAGTGGATTCAGACTTGACTTTCTTTTGAAGGCTCAAGGAAGGTCTTTGGAGAAAGTAGAATTCACAAATGCGATTGGACCAAAGGAAGTAAGGGAGCAGAGCATTCTAGGAGAGACAGCAGGAGTGGAAGCCGGAGGTGCACAAAGGCGGGCAGAGTTTAAACCAGGAGAAAGAGTTTGGTTTGGCTGCAACCCAGGACACAGGTCGCCATGGAGGCGCACGAATGTTGTGGGCATAACCCTGATTTCTTCATATCTAGATGGCATTTTGCAATTTCCAGCATTCTTTTATGCACATTATTCCATTTGATTTTCACAACAATCGTGTAAGTAGGCACTAGCAGGGATTATCATACAGATGAAAAACTGAGACTCAGAAAGTGAAGGTGCTCTGCCTTAGGGGACAAAGGAGAAGAGCAGAAGACCAGGATGAGAACTCAGGTTTTCCAACAACCTGCCCAGGGCCTTTCCCTAAACCATGCAGTGGCAGGGAGCCTGCGAGAGAGCTTACCCCACAGTTATTTCCCATACTGTATGTTTGTGGATTTTTTGTTTGTTGCCTTCCTTTCAGGTTTATTCGCGGATTTTCCTGTGTAAAGGCACCATGTGATGGCCATTCCTGTACACTATGGTGTGGGTCAGTGTATTCACAATAGGGATATTTGGGGAACAGTCCCTTTCCAGAAGTGAGCTCTGTAAGTCTTGGATGTGGCATCAAAGGTACAGAGCTGGCAACATGGTGTCACCATGCAGAGCACTGTGTGGGGTTTGCTGATCCTGTCCCCTGGTAGTCACCCTACACCAGGGTGATGGAGTGCATGGCAGGTTGGTGGTCCTGCAGAAAGCAGTGGGTACCTCCTCGGGCTACTCAACACCCAGACTGACATTATCGCTGCAGTCTCTTATGGTGACAATCACTTTGAACCTGGTCCACCGGCCAGCCTAGGGCTGCTTTTGCACAAACATGAGCTTCAGAACCTTGTCCTTGTGGGAGACCCTCAGGAGAAAGTCAGTGACCACAAACTCCTTGATGGGCAGAGAGAAGAGACAGACCTTCAGGAATTTGATCTACATGTCCTTGACCTGGCAAGGTGACTTGGTGATGGAGACCCTCTCCTTGTCCTAGATTTGTGTCCACAAGATCTGGAGTCTCAGCCTTGATGCTGACCACAGCCAAGACCCCAGCCACAGCTGAGCTGCCAGAGCATCCCCATTCCAGGGCTCCTAGGTTCTCTGGCATCATTGGAAAACTGCATTTTTGTATCACAAAACTGTCACGCTTGGAATTAATTCTGTGAGCCCACTTCCCTTAGGAGCTCCCCCTGAGAGTGCCTGAAAGGTGTGGGATTGGGCATCTGAGCTGTTAGGTACTGGGTAGGCTCATCAGCTTTGTTTGCTATCCTGTTTGGCAAATGAGCCAGAAACCAGAGCATCACCGAGTGCATTGGAGAAGAGAGCTTTCAGAACGAAGAAGGAAGCTGGCTTTGCAACTGGGTCTTTGGAAAATGACACCTGCTGGGCAAAGCCACAGGTCCACTTGAGGCCAGATCTAGAGGTCAGACCAGAACAGAGGGAGCTTCCCTCAACCATAGGCCAGTCTTAAATTCTGATGCGTTGCCACATCACAGGTCTGACAGGACTGAGAGAAATGACCTGGGACGGGTATGAAAACTTCTGGGCTGTGAGCCTCTGGAGGTGTGGGAGACATCTGTATGCTTAGTCCTAGATGGCTGCACCTCCAGCTGGATCCTGGGTGTGACTCATAAGGCCCAAGGTGGCTGGAGGTGACCACTGAGCCCACACTCAGAGAACAAAGGTGTGGTGGTACCGGCTGTCGAGAGGAGTTGGCCCGGAAACATTCAGATTTTCCATTTTGTGTTTATTTTATTTAAGAGAGGGGAGTGAGTGGGTTATCAAATTCCTTTTATGTGGAAGCAGGGGAGATAATTTTGTGCAGCCTGAGTGTGGTGAGTGAGAGGGAGATCCAGAAGACTCAGACACAAGAGTCGGCCTGTTTCCTGGGATCCTGCCTGTCCTGGAGCTCCTCCTTCCTTGCCTGGGGGGACCCTGAGGCTGCTTTACAGTGATCTTTACTCAGCGCTGGTGCTAATCTTTGTCCCTGAGAGCCAGCAGCAGCTTCCCCACCCCTGGCTCCAGGGCCATTTTTTTTTCAGAGAAAAACTCAGGTACCTAGCTGGCCCCCTTCTCCTCCCCCATGATGGTCTGAGGGGCAATGAGGGGAACAGCTGGGACAGTTTCTGGGAAGCAGGCTGCTTGGGCCAGTCAACATGTTAGTCCGAGGAAGCCTCTTATTTCAGACTAGGGTTGACATTGGTTTCATTTCTCATTTTGGTCTCAGTGGGTTTCTCAGTCATGCCGGAGGTGCTGAAAGCCTGCAGTGAGAAGGCCTCGTGTGACACTTCTTTTTCATTTGATTTCCAAATGTGTGAAATTTGGTACTTTACCCTCAAGAACTTTAATTCTGTGAAGGGGCAGTGTGGGCTCCATCCTAACACCTTCTCCCCAGTTCCCCACCTTTCCTCCAGAGAAAAAGGCAGACAGGTGGGGAAAGCTGGGCCAGATGGACAACAAATGAGTCTACTCCCCCAGGCGCAGGAGCCACAGCCACGGGAACACAGAATCCTTTTTCTGACCCTGTGATCCATTGAGTAAGGTGAAGGGAGTAGGAAAGGAGAGGATGCGCCCAGAGTGAGGAACCTCACTTACTTAATTGCATCTGCATAGAGGGAACCCTCAGTAGCCTTCTGCTTGGACTAACTGGCCCTGCCCCCCCAGATAAGCTCAGGGACACATGCCACTGGGTTTGTCTGGGTGGGCTGATTGCAATGACAAACAGCCCCAAATCTCGATGGCCCAACATACATCCCACAATCTAAAGTGGGTTTGCAGGAGGCTCTGCTCCACAGAGTCATTCAGGGACTCATTCTCCTTCTGTCCTGAGGTTCCACCATCCCTTGGGGCTTTGGCATTCTCCACTGACCATGTGTGTCCAACATGGTAGATGGAGGAGGAGAGGGTGTGTAAGGTCTTATGAGCCTAGTCTGGAGGTGGCCTGTGTCACTTTTCTCCATATTACTTGGCCACCCTAAACATGAAGGGAATGTGGTCTTGATGTTTTATAGGTTGAGTTGTCATTCACCAACAAAGATATCTTGAAATCCTAATTTCTGGTGTCTCAGAATGTGACCTTATTTGGAAATATGGTCTTTACAGAATAATTGAGTTGAAATGAGATTGTTAGGTGGGCTCTAATCTGACTGGCATTTTTATACAAAAGAGAAATTTGAGCACAGAGGGAAGACCATGTGAAGACAGGGAGAAGGCCATCCACAAGCACAGGAACGTCTGAGGCTTCCAGAAGTTGGGAGAGAGGCAGGCAGAATCTCCCCTCCTGGTTCTCAGATGAAACCAACTCTGCCAACACTTTGATTTCAGACTTCTGACCTCCAAAAAGATGAGACAATACGTTTCTGTTGTTTAAGTCACACAGTTTGTGGAACTTTGGTATGGCTGCCCCAGGAAACTAAAATACACTGTGTGCTCAGATTTGGGGAGCATCCACCCAGCTCTGCTGTGCAATCTCCTTGTCACAAAAAAGAGAACAGGTGGCTCTTAGCATAATAGCTACCATCTTTGCTAATAGGTACTTTCTGGTTCTATGACTCTTGCCAAGCCTCTCCACCCTTAACTCCCTCCCCTCCCCTGGGTTTTCTCTCACCTTTTCCCCACTCCTGACACTAATCCCTCCCAGGAGAGAACAGGTGAGCCCAATCATTTCTGGCTAGAGTCCTCATGTGGAGAAGAGAGAGGAACTTTGCCATTCTCATCTTTTTTTCTCTTCCTTGGTCCAGAGTTATACAAACCCTTCCTGCACCTTCCTAAGTGACCTTGAGCAAACCCCCTGACTCTTGTGAGACTCAGTTTCCCTCCCAGTAAAGTGGGTGTGATCCCACTGAGTTCTTTCTCAAAAGAAAAACCAGTTATAAAAATGATGCTGTAACACTTCAGAAAAACAGCGTACTGCATCCGCCCACGAAAGCAGTAATCACTGTAGCTCAAGAGGTTATAAATTCTCCACAGCTGACTCCCGGGAGCTGGACAGGACCCAGCACCTGGTAACCTCGGCTGGCTTGGTAAATGAGGGGCAGCGATGGTGAACCACAGAGGAAGGGACCCTTTGCCCTGGCAGACCTCCCCGTCTAGACTTGGGGGATCTGACTATAGCCACCTGAGCCAGGAAGTGATGTCTGCACCAGAGCCCCTGGGCATAGCAGCTGTCCTTGCTGCCTGGCTGAGACCTGGCACAGCTGGTGCACCCACAGCAGGAAGACAGAGGACTGTGGGGGGAATAACAGTGTTGTTAACGCTGCCATTTACTAGGACTTATTTGTGCCAGGTTCTGGGCAACTGCTGCTTCTGATAGTCAAACTATCCTGCAAGGTGGTAAGTGTGAGATGTGGAGTTAGTGTGTCGGTCTGTGGGGGTTTGCATCCAGGCTGTCTTGGACTGTCTCAAGCCATCTCAGGCTAGTTACTTAAGTGCACTGGGCATCAGCATCCTCATTTGCAAAACTGGGGTTAAAAACGATCTCACTCAGGCTGGGCATGGTGGCTCACGCCTGTAATCCCAGCACTTTGGGAGGCCAAGGTGGGTGGATTACCTGAGGTCAGGAGGTCGACCAGCTTGGCCAACATGATGACACCCCATCTCTACTAAAAATACAAAAAATTAGCCAGGTGTGGTGGCACATGCCTATAATCTCAGCTACTCGGGAGGCTAAGGCAGGAGAATCACTTCAATCCTGGAGGTGGAGGTTGCAGTGAGCCAAGATCATGCCATTGCACTCCAGCCTGGGCAACAAGACCAAGACTCCATCTCAAAACAACAACAAAAACAACAACAACAAAATGATCCACTCTACAACTCAGAGTTGCTCCCAGAAGCTCTGAGTCAGGAGGCAGAGGGCAGGGTCCGAGAAAAGCAGCAGGAGGTGGAAGGGTGGAGCCCTTGCCCAAAGGGGCATCCCAGGACTTGCTGGCAGCCAGCAGCCAGGTTCTCCTGGCAAAAAGGTGGATTCCTGGCCCACTGCTGGGGCCTCTGCCTTCTCTCAGCAGCTGATCTTCAGACTGTCTGGCAAGGACCAGCCTGAGCGCGACGGTGAGCAGTAGATGAAATAACACACGTACAGCTCCTAGAATGATGCCTGGCTCAAGGCAAGTGCTCTGTAAATATTGGTCCTTATTATTGGATCCATTTTACAGATCATGAAACCAAGGCTTAGTGCTACTAAGGATACACAGTAAGTGACTGAAATGGAATTGACTGTTAGACTCTAAAATCTGTGTTTAGGTATGTGTGTGCGCATGTGTTTATATCAGGCTGAAAAAATGCTGGCTCTTTCCTCAGCTTATCACTCAGAAGATGAATGTGGTTTTGAACTTTGGGAAGTAAATGAGTTTCTTAGGGACGTGGAGCTTGAAAAGGAACCTGAACTATGTGTGCAAGAAATACCTGTCCTGGCCGGGGACAGTGACTCATGCCTGTAATCCCAGCACTTTGGGAGGCTGAGGCGGGTGAACCGCTTGAGGTCAGGAGTTTAAGATCAGCCTGGCCAACATGGTGAAACCCTGTCTCTACTAAAAATATAAACATTAGCTGGGCATGGTGGCATAAGTTTGTAATCCCAGCTGCTTGGGAAGCTGAGGCACAAGAATTGCTTGAACTTGGGAGGTGGAGGTTGCAGTGAGCTGAGATCGCACCACTGCACTCCAGACTGGGCGACAGAGTGAGACTTTGTCTAAAAAAAAAAAGGAGAAACACCTGTCTTTTCTAGCAATTCCCTCTCCTCCTCCTAACCTCTTCACTCTATGACCTCCCTTTCTCTCTTTTCCTTCTCCCTCCTGCCTCCTCCAAGTGAAAGGTCTGCTGTCCTGGACCAGGCACGGTAGCTCCTTCCTGTAATCCCAGCACTTCGGGAGGCTGAGGCAGGTGGATCACAAGGTCAGGAATTCAGGACCCGTATTTTTGGTATAAATACAAAAAATTAGCTGGGCGTAGTGGCGCATGCCTGTGATCCCAGCTACTCAGGAGGCTGAGACAGAAGAATCACTTGAACCTGAAAGGCGGGGGTTGCAGTGAGCCAAGATTGCGCCACTACACTCTAGCCCAGGCAACAGTGTGAGACTCCATCTCAAAAAATAAATAAATAAATAAATAAATAAATAAATAAAAATAAGATCTGTCCTGCCCACTGGCCAGGTCTTCTAAAGTTTTCCTGTTGAAGACAAAAGAGGGTCAGGTGGCCTGCTCTCAGGTCTGCCTCTGTGGGGAATGGGCCTGGCAGCATCTTTACCTCAGGAGCACACATCAGTTGCTCCCATTTCTATTTCTGAAGACAATCTCAAAACCACGTTTTCTTAGTGGAAGCTGAGGGCACCCCACCCTAGGGTCACTGGAGAAGCCTTGGGTCTAAGGGTAAGGAGCAGGACCCAGAGCTCTGGGCTATAGAGGGAGGTGCTCCTGGACAGGCTGGCTGAGCTGCAGCCTACATTCTCTGTGCTGCCACAAATCCAGCTGCCTATTGGCAGCTTCAGCACCTGCTCTAGGGGCAGGTGGACCTGGGATGATTGCCAGGTTTGCTCTTATGGGCAACTCACTGTTCATCCCTGAGTCTCAGTCTTCTCATCCACAAAACGGACACTATAATGCTTCTGAATAATACTGAATGAGATCAGGGTACACCAAGCATTTGGCAGCTCCTGGCTCAATAAGTAATAGCTATTGTCTTTGCTTTCTTAGGTTTTTGTTTGTTTGGTTTGGGTTTTTTTTTTTTTTTTTTTTTGAGACTGAGTCTTGCTCTGTCACCCAGGCTGGAGAGCAGTGGCGTGATCTCAGCTCACTGCAGCTTCCACCTCCTGGGTTCAAGTGATTCTCCTGTCTCAGTCTCCGGAGTAGCTGGGACTACAGGTGCTAACAGTTTAGCAAACAGTATTCCATCCATTCAAATCTCTGCTCTTAGGGAGCTCATCCTTTCCCTCTGCTCTAAGGAGCCTGAGTAAGAGGCCTTGGTTACAGTGAGGGGAAGTAAAGAAACGGTATTCTCAAGTACATACTCTGTCCTAGGATCAGAGCAAACTCAGAGGTCTTTGGACCCCCAGATGTTAAGAGGAGGGACTGGCCCTAGGCTTCCTAAATACCCTCATATGGCCACTGTCTTCAGCTGGGTTCTCCCAGAAGCAGATTGTGAGATAAGGATTTAAGGACAAATCATTTATTTTTATGTGAGGTGGATCCCAGAAGCACTGGTCCCCTACTGTGGGACAGGTGAGGAAATGAAGCCAACCCGGTGCATTACTGAGCAGGTAACTGCTGTGGAAAGCTGGGCTCCATCGCACAGGGGACCTCTGGGAGGCTGCGGTACATACCTCTGGATGGGGTATTTATCCATACACTCCTGTCCATCCGTGGTTGACAGCTGCTCCTAGAGGCCTGCTCCTAGAGGTACCTGCCTCTAGGAGCAGCTGTCAGCTTGCACTGGCTGAATGCAAAAATTCTCCTCCAAGTCCGAGAAAGCTGCCTGGCAGTGAGAACGTGGCCTCACAGGTGCTGGGGGCATTTGCTTATCATAATAGTGTTTATCATCATTATAAATACCTCCAATAATTCTTTGTTTAATGTTTCCCTCCTGTATTAGAATGTGATCTCTCTGAAGATGGGCACAGCATCACCAATTGTATCCCCAGGATCTACAATGGTGTCTGGCACATGGTAGGTGTCAGTAGATACTGAATCAATGTAATCTGGAGGTTGATAGATTCATGATAAAGACTCCAGTTCTGTCTGAATACCTTCTCTATCTCTCTCTTCCTTTCTCCTCTCTCCATCCCAAGCCTGCTATAGCAAAGCCTGAAAATCATTTCTAGTATCTTTTTAAAAATTTGCCTTCTTCTAGAGTATAAAAGCCCAATATTTAACCCTGCCTTTGGGTTCCTGGAATAAGGGGGTGCTTTTCCCAGCCTCCTTTGTAGCTAGGAGTGCCTATGTGACTAAGTTCTGACCAAGGGGTGTAGAATTGACGGCTGCCACTTTCAGGATGTGTCCTTATGGATGGAGGTGCACCCATCTCCTTCCCATTCCTCCTTCCTGCTGGTTGGAATTTGGATATCATGACTGGAGCAGCCACCTTGTATCATTAGGTGGAAACCTTGGACCAGAGAATGGTGGAAGCTAGAAGATCCAGGAAACCTGATGATCAGGGAGCAGCCACTCCAACCTTGGGCTGAACCTCTGGCCTTGCTTTATATAAGAGAGCCCTTAGTTATGCCATTGTTATTTGGGGTGAGATTTTTCTGTCACTCTCAGCTACACAACCTAATCCTAAGTGATACCTCGAAGGCCCCTGCTAGACTGACCTCTTGGGAGTCTAAGGTGGTAGAACTAGAGCTTGCTGGAGAGAAGGGTCTCTCCTGCTGAGTGGAAGCCAGAGCTCCCTCCCACTGGCTGTCTCCCTCCCTGGGCTCAGACAGGTCCAGCCTTCCTCAGGACTCTGAGTTCAGTTCTCTCCCCCAGGAGTAGCTACTCTTACAAACTTCCTGTCCCTTTAGTCAACATGCTCCATGGTAGGTCCGAGGCTGGGCGCTGCCACAACTCACCTTCCCTAAGAGTGGCATCAAGGTTCTTTGGTCCATCCCCCACTTCTCAAGAGCATTATGGAAGATATAGTCATTGCCCTCTTCGCATTCCCTTTCCACTTGCGGGGTGTAAGAAGAGAACCTGAGGGCCCTGCAGTGCTTAGGGGTGGGAGTGAAAAAGAGGCAGGTAAAATGCAGAGCCCCCAAGAAGCAAAGCAGAGAAAGAGAAAGAGAAGGCAGAAAGAGCCATGGGCACACATTATCACATATACGCAAGTTATGAGAGCAGGAGGCTGGGGCTGCAAGAGGTGGCAGGGAAGCTTCCAGAAGAGCAGACTCCAGCCTCATCCCTCCCTGCCCTGCAATGCTGAAGTTCCCAGGTAGAGGGGAACCTCTAGACCCTTCCGACTGTCAGGGCTCTGTGGATCCATTTGTCATCTCCCCCACCCCCCAATCTTGATATCCACGGCCTGCCTTCAGGACAGAGCCTGGGAATGAGGAGAGGACCTGGGAAGGGGTAACCCTGGGGGAAAAAAGTTCTTACTAGTCACCCCAGGGCCTGGGGATACTTTCCAGGAGTAGCCTGCCAAGCCGAGTGACCTTGGGCAAGTCCCGTCCACTCCTCGGGCCTCAGTTTCCTTTGAGGCACCCCGAATGGGCAGGGGTTGCTTTGGCTTTCCTCAGCTGGGGGACCCGGGCGGAGGTCCTGGGTGCCAGGGTGGGAGACGGGCCCGGCTCGTCGCTGAAAGCCGGCCAGGCGCACTGTCGGCGCTCAGAGCTGGTGGCCGCCTCCAGCGCTTCCTGATCCTCAGCCGCGCTCGCTCGGAGCGCAGTGCCCATTACCTCCCGGCCCGGGACCGGCTGAGGGGGTGCGGGCGGGGCGAGCCCTGGGGTCTCTGGCGGCCAGGGCCGAAGAACCGGGACCCTGCGCGGCCCCTCCCGCGGGCGGGGCGGCCCCTCGCCGGCTCCTCCTCCGCCGCCCGCCGCCCGCCGCCCGCCAGGGATCAGTCGCCGCACGCGGTTCCGCAGGTGGCAGCGATGGCCCAGTCCTGAACGCCCCGCCATGGCCGGCGCCCCCGGCCCGCTGCGCCTCGCGCTCCTGCTGCTCGGGGCGGTGGGCAGGCCGGCCCCGCCCCCAGGTGAGACCCAGGGACCCCGACGGCACTGGGGGAGGGGGTGGTGCGGCGGGCTGCACGCGTAATGTCCTGGCCTGGGGACCCCGGGACAGCGCGAAACTCCGAGACCGCTGGCGGGGGCATCCAAAAGCCTCCGGGGGAGTAGGGACTGGAGAGTTGGTGCCTCTGGGCTGGGAAGCCCAGGTAGGGGCTTGGATGACAGAGGATTCTCCCAGCTCCAGCGAGGCGCCCGCTTCCTGGCGGCCCGGGGCCCTCTGCCGGAGCACCCGCTGCCCCACGGCCGCCCTGCGCTGACTTCTGCACCGCATCTCCTTCCTCCCCCACCACTTTCCCAACTCCTTCTTCTCCTAAACCGTGTCAGCGGCCCTGGCACAGCCCGGCGTTCCCCTCGGACTCCGTCCGACCCACAGTCTGCCCGGGACCCCTCTTCCGCGGTGCCTCCCCCAGACAATCCACCTGCTCAAAGACACTGAGAAGGCCCTGGGAGGGCTGAGAGGACCAGGAGACCCAGCTGCTCTCCCTTTCTCATCAGCCCCCAGCACGGCCTTTGATTCATGGCCGCGGGGACCCTGTGGTGGCAGCTTGTCCTTCCCAGTGACCTCCCAGATGCAACCTACCCCTCTGTCCCCTACCAGCCTCTGTAGCAAACAGGCAGAAGGCTCAGTGCCCCCCCCCCCCCCCGCTCTGGAAGCAGCCAGACCCCCCACCCCCGACCCTCACCCACTCTGCTGACCTCTTGTTCTAACCCTACACTGACAACAGGGACCAGGAGAATGCATACTGGGACACACAGGAGCACCTGGCCTCCTTGGTGCCGCCAGAGAATAGGCCACAGATGGACCACTGCAGCCCCTCTCTCCTGCCCTTGCTGCCTTTCCTCTCCCTGGCTCCTGGGCTGGGGGCAGTGGTCAGCTGCTTTTGAAGAGGGGAGCTGTCCAAAGATGCTAGGACATGCTTAAGGAGAGAGGAGACATAGACTCTGGTGGCCTGTCCTGGGTCAGGAAACAGGTTCTTCCTATCACTTCCCCACCGCTACCCCCAGACCTAAAGATCTATGGGGAGTGGACCTGGATGAAGCTTGAAGTTTGTCCCAGAACCATTGCCTTGGTGAAGGCAGACTCCACCCCAGCTGAAAACCCAGATGTGAACAGACATGCCTCTCAGCTAAGGTGCCAGCACATGTTCAGCCCCCAGATTCTTTTCCAGATGCATCCTCTCCCTGCCCCCTGTTCCCCAGCCCAGCTGCTGCCCTGAGCCCCAGGAGACATCTTCCCCCTTCCAAAGCTCCTTCCCCACAGTACCCCTAGCCAGGCCTCGGCTTTCCTAGTGTGGTTGGGATCTTTCAGGGGCCAGGGGTGCAGATCCATGATGTGGTTCCTGCCCATCGTTCCCTCCTTGTATGGACTGGGTTGGGGTAGGGGTGGGAGGCTCTGCTTCCTGGTCTCATCCTGCTCCAGGCCAGGTTTACAGATCTGGTTTGAATGAAGGGAAGAAAGCAAAGGGAAGAGGAAAGTTTCTCTGGGCTATTTTCCCAGAGGCCTTATTCCGAGAAGTGTTGGGCTCCTGAACCCACACTTTCCTCTGATCCAATTTCATTCCTTAGCCCCAGGCTAGGGCAAATCTGAGCATCCTGGGGCCATAACAGGATTGGGGTAGTAGAGAAGGATAGGTAGGGACATGTCCTGAGCAGAAAGGGGAACTTTGAGGGTGCACCATTGTTATGAGGCACTGAGCTGCCACAGAGATCTGAGTCACAGGGGTCTTTGAGGATAGACTGCAATAATTATGACACAACCTCATACATGCTTATAAGACAAAAAATAGTGAATTTTGCATTTGTTTTCTGTCTATGAAGTCAGCAGGGTTAGCGTTACTCCCCCTCATGTGGCTGATGGGGGGGATGAAAGCTCAGGTAAAGAGGATCCCATGTATAAAGTAGCCCAGCAGTTCAGGAGCAGGGAGGAGAAAGAGGTGAGGGGCTGGGCTCTTGACCTAATACCTCCTGCTCAAACAGGGCTGAAGGGAGAAGTCTGAGAGTGAGCTGCTCACTGTCAGGTCTGGTAAGCCTGGAAGCAGCATCCCTGCAGGTAGGGGGATGGCTGAATTGGCTTCTGAAAAAGGTGCCCTAGGCCACTCTTTCATTGCTGCTGGGAATGCTCACTCCCTTACCCTGGTCCTTACCTCTCCAATACCCCTGTGAGGGAGTAGGCCTACTGAGGAGACAGGCAAGACTTTGACACTCAAAGTTAAAATCAGACAGAACTGGATTCAAATATAGAGTCTGCTATTACCTGGTGATCTTGAGTTGGATACTTGATTATCCCCAATTCATTTCGTCATCTGTAAATAGGGATCATAAGCTCTATCACATAGGGTTATGGACGGGATTGAGACACTGGTGCCCTGAAATGGCAGATTTAGTCACTTTAGTCAAAAGGGGGAACTGACCCATTTGTCCTTGGGAATCTGGAAGTGTTTTCCAGGGCTGCAGCACACGACGGAGAGAGGTGCTGTCGGAGACCCTGAGCCTCTGTACTCTAGTGAATGGCAGATGGAGTCCAGCGCTGAGCCTTGGTCAGTGTGGACTTTGATCTAAGCTGGGCTTCCTCCTGGACAGGACCCAGGCTGGGGGCTGGGGCAGCAGCAACCAAGAAACCACATCCTGCCCTCAAGTGCTTGCACCAAGGCAAAACAGGCTTCCTTAGCTGTAGCCTGCTCCTAGGAAAATTCCTATATATGTGTGTATGTGGGTGGGGGCACAGAGATAGAGACAGGTAGACTGAAACAGACCAGGGTGAGAAGGGAGTGGGCTGTATGCGCCCCCATTTCCCATGTGTATGTGAGTGACCTTGTATGTAACAGTCTGTGTGGGAATGAGTCACTGTGTATGCAACATCTCAGCATGCAATTGTGCATCTGACAGGGTCTATGTGTTTGTGACCCTGCATGTGATACTGTGTCTGTGGGAGGGTCTGTGTGTGTGTATGTGTCTGTGTGTGTGTGTAGCATCTTGGCGTGTGAATGGGTGTCTACTAGTGTGTGTCTATATGTGTAGGAGAGACAGTGTGCTTGTGACAGTGTCTGTGTGTTCCTCTGTGTGTTGGGGACAGTGACTCCGCATGCGAGTGGCAGTCTGTTAGTGATTGTGTGTGGTGGGGGAGAATCTGTGTCAGTGTCTCAGTATTGGGAATGTGCTTGGGGGTGTGTGTGATGATGCATGTGACAGTGTGTCCATGTGGGGGTTTTTGTGACTGTGAGAGCATGTGTGTAGTATTTGTTTTCCTGTCCTTTTGTTCAGATATTTAAAGCCCTTAGGGAAAAAAAATGGATTGTAAGCTCTGAGCTTTCCAAAAAAAAAAAAAAAAAAAGTGAAGAAAAACAAGGGGGCAATCAAAGAGACAGGGGTCTGTTGATGGAAGGCGTGATTTCGTGATTTGACTTCTGGGAGGTGACACAGAGGAAGGAGGTTAGGGGGTCCTGGGAGGAGATGCCAGGGAACCTGCAGGGCTGGAAATAGTTGGGGGCCTCCAGAAATTTGAGTTGGAATCCCTCCTTCCTCCTTCTGAGAGGCCCTCCTCCATGTCTCCCAGCTCATGGCACGGAGAGGCCAAGATCTCTTTCTTCCTTCCCCCTCAACCAAAATGGTCCCCGAAAAACGAAAGAATCTGATACACTTATTCACACTGAGAAATAGGAGGCACTTTCAGGTTGGCAGCCAGTGTTTGGAGAGGGAGTCTCTCCCCAGGGTATTGGAAAGCCCACCACCCTGGGGGCTTTCACCCCCACTGCATCCTTCTCTGTTGTCCTTCCTTCGAACGCTGCCTGCTTGTACAGGGCGTGAGAAGTCACAAAGATTTTCATCTGATTTATCTTGTTGGATCTGTGCAGTCTTTGAGAAGAGTGATGTGCCCATTTTACAGACAGCAGAACTGGCAACTAATGAGGAAACTGAGGTCCAAGAAGATAAAGTGTGTCCCATCCATCCTGCATTAACAGAGCTGGGATTTAGACCAAGGATTTGTAACTCTGTGTCCAGTGCTCCTTCCTGTAGACCACGCCACTCCCTCCTGGTGTCCTCTTTTCTGTCTCCTGCTTACTCCCAAAATTCCTGAATCTGAAGGATGCCCCTTCCTTCTTATAACCTCCAACCCAAGCATCCCCACGTGCCTTCATCTACCTCAGAGAGATTCCGTGAAGCCTGTCAGGTCTCGATTCTAAAAACTGCCATCCTGCTCTTACCATGGCCCCTTAGACACCCCTGACCCCTGCCCTGCTCTCCTGGTCAGTGCTGCTGCCTTGTGAGGGACGGAGACATCTGCATTGCATCCTCCCCCGCTCCCCAGGACCACATCCCCACCTTGTCAGGCTTGCAGCAGGGACTTACATTGTGGGAGGATGAAATGGAGGGTGGGGGACACTGGTGGGCAGCACCTTGCCCCTCCTCACAGGGAGTGGGGTCCCAAGCCTCCTCCCTGCTTCACTTTGCCATTGGCTGTGGTTACTACTGGAAGATATCACAAATTAAGCAGAACGATTGGTCATGGGACATGAAAATATATTCATTTCTTCTTTCTGGGAGTTTGTTGGTCCCATTGGAAGGAGTAGAGACCCAGTTCCCAGGAAGCCTGGTCACTCCCTCCCACTCTGCCCTTTCCTCTAAACAGCAGAAATCATGGGGATGGCCACCATTGACTGGGCCTGCTCCATGTGCCGGCCATCCTAAGCTTTAACTCAGTCCTCACAGCGATCCTATCAGGGAGGGGGGTGCTGTTCCGGTTTGCACAAGTGTAAGCTGAGGCTAAAACGTAAAACTCTTGCACTCGGTTGCAAGCCTGATGTCTGGGTGAGCCAGGTCCAGGCCCAGATCTGAACCCAAGGCCAGGGCTATTCAGCCTCCACTATGTTACCTGGGCACCCAGGCCCTGTGGCACTGGGTGGCCCCAGCTTCACTTACCCCAGCCTTTCCCTCAGATCAGAGCCTCCCATTTGTCCCAGGGCCCACCACCACTCTCTCCCTGCCCCTCAAAATCCTCCTGATCATAGTTCACAGTTCTCCTCTGCTCACTGAAGCACTGACGTCCCCATCTCTGTGCCTTTTCCCTGCTGTGTCCTCCTGCTGAAATACCCACCCTCCTCCTTGCTAGCCCAGTCTGCCCCCCAACTCCCTTCACCCCAGCCCCCACCTCACAGTCCCCAGTCCCCCAGGCCTCTTGAGTCTACACTGAGCCCCTCCCCCAGTCACTCCCTGAGCTCTTTCACCCACTGCCTCCCTTGTTAGGTCACTTGTCCTGTAAAGCATTGACCCTGACCCCGAAGTAGCCTGAGGACTCTTTCAGGCCAGGGCTCCTTCTGTCACCTTTATACTCCCTGTGTTCCCTCCCCCTCACGACCACCCAGAGCCTGGCAGTTATGGTTTCTATAAATAAGAGGTGTGGGAGAGGCCACAAGTCTGGGTAGTTTGTACTGTGTGTGCACCTGCAGGGATGGGATGAAGGTTCAAACGTATTTAGAAACCCTGATCTGGTGCAGGGAGGGGACAAGATGTTCCTATTGTCAGGAATCCCCCACCTAAGGGGGAGTCACACCCCTTCCTGCAAGAGCCCCAGTCTGAGAGGAGACCCAGCCCCGTCCTCCGGGAGCCCCAGTCTGAGAGGAGACGCAGCCCCGTCCTCAGGGAGCTCAAGTCTGAGGCAGACACAGCTCCATCCTCAGGGAGCCCCAGTATGAGGAAGATGCAATCTGAGGGGAGCCCCAGTCTGAGGGGAGATGCAGCCTCATCCTCAGGGAGCCCCAGTCTGAGGGGGACACAGCTCCATCCTCAGGGAGCCCCAGTCTGAGGGAGATGCAGCCCCGTCCTCAGGGAGCCCCAGTCTAAAGATAGTTTTATATCCACAGCTCTGCTCTGAGTAGGTGACAGCACTGCCCTGGGGTGCGGGAGGCCAGATTGGCCTTCATGGCACTGTCACCCCTCCCCCGCCTCTGGGGAGAACTGGCTTCCATAGCCTCTCTCCCTGCCCCAGACATACCTGCTGCCCAAGTTCCCAGCAGTGACCTTGCGTGTTGTCTGCTTTCATTCTAGAAACAGAAACTGAGGGGGGATTTCTCCATGTCTCTGCCCCCCACCCATAGCAGCTGCTGCATTTAGGAGCAGTGTGAAGAGCCCTTTACCAGGAGAAGAGGGAAGAAGGGAGAAGGGAGAAGGGGTGGAACAGCGGGGTTGATCCACCTGGACTTGCCCTGATGAAAACTGTGCCGCCTCCTCAGCTGTGGCTAAAATCACAGACGACAACTTTGCAGCTGTTACGTTTGGTTTCTTATTCTTTTTTTTTCCCAAACAAATACAGTTGAGCTTTGCCCTCAGAAGAGCTCTGTCGTCCAGGGTAGCCCCTGTGGCCTCGGCACACACACACCACGGATGCTGCTGGGGCTGAAAGTGAGCTGTGCCCCTCCATGGGACCTCTGAGGCTGCAGGGGGTGAGCAAGGCAACCCGAGTCTCTAAGGGAGGTGTGTGATAAGCCAGCTAGAACCAGGCCAGGAGTACCCCGAGAGCAGATCCAGCGTGTGCTTAGTGCGCTACAAGGCAAGGGGGCAAGCTTCTAAAAAGAAGCTGTTTTAATTTCAGCATGTGTGGAAATTTTTGTGATTTCAAACAGCAAAATGTTTTAAACTATGTATAGGTCCTAAATTTTACACATGGGGCTTTTGGGTCGTTTCAGCATCTGCAGCCTATAAAGGATGAATATTTATAATTTTTAAGGCTGTTCAGGAAAAAAAAATAATAAAAAGAACCACAGTCCCAAGACATAGCCGAAGGAAGTGTACAAAGACATTCAGAAGGAACGGTGGATTCTCAGTGGGATGGGTCTGTTTGGGTCTGTGTGCTAAAAAGCCATTTCCGTGACCTTACCGAAAGTTGAGATCATCTCCCTACTCACAGGTAGAGGGGGAGCCCTCCCACTGCAGGCGTGACTTCAGTGTTCTGGAACCTTCCTGACCCCTTCACCTCATATCCTCAGGACTCTTCCTTCCGGTGGATAGAAGCTGGGTTGACTATTAGATTTGGGTTGTTGTGTCAGAGGGGGACATGGTGGGGGAGGGGGTTATGTTGAGTGCGTTTGTAAGTGAGTGCATTTTGGAGGAGGAATGCTAATGGTGGACATCCCCTGCTCTGTAGCCCTGAACGCCGCCTCCTGCCACCCCCGCACACCCTCCGATTTTCCACCATGGTCACTGATCTGAAGGACTTCAGATTCTAGCCTTCACTCTGGTTCCTGGGGGACTGTGCACCCTTGATTCAGTTTTTCTCCCACTCCTGTCTGTGTGTCTTCTAGAATGGTTGAAAGTGCAAGAGGCCACGGTCAGGCAGAGTGGCTCACACCTGTAATCCCAGCACTTTGAGAGGTTAAGGCAGGCGGATTACCTGTGCTCAGGAGTTCGGGACCAGCCTGGGCAACATAGCGAAACCTGGTCTCTACTAAAATACAAAAAAAAAAAAAGAAAAAAAAAATAGCCAGGCATAGCGGCATGTGACTGTAGTACCAGCTACTCAGGAGGCTGAGGCAGGAGAATTGCTTGAACCTGGGAGGCAGAGGTTGCAGTGAGCCAAGATCACGCCACTGCACTCCAGCCTGGGCAACAGAGTGTGACTCTGTCTCAAAAAAAAAAAAGAAAGAAGGAAGGAAGGAAGGAAGGAGAGAAAGAGAAAGAGAAAGGAAAAGAAAGAAAGAAGGAAAAAAGAAAGAAAGAAGCCAGCCCTCAGGCAGGCTGACTAGGCACCAGAAGGAGGAGAGCTCAGAGTCCTGGTCCCTCAGGAAGTCTCCTAAGAGATCAGAGACTAGGAATGAGACACACACTCTCCTCTCCTGCATCCACCCACCTCCCCAAAAGCACCAATTAGCAGACATTTGCTGGGTACTTGTGACACCTCAAGCTGTGCACCAGTCCCCTGGGAGGAATGAAGATGTCAGAGGATCCACGTGGAGCCCCTGGGGTGGCAGTGACTTATTCTCACTCTCTTTCAGAAATGGCTGATCCCTGGCAGAGTTTGGGCTTTGAGGTTTCGTAGAGATCGAGAAACCAAGTATATTAGGGGGGTGAGGGCGCTGACTGAACCCACAGGCCTCCCATGTATGCCCTCCCCCCCAGGGTGCTCCTGTGTCCCTCTTGGAGACAATGCAGAAATGGGAAGAATATCAACGCCAGTGCCAGCACAACCTGAGTGAGGCTCCACCTCCTGCCACAGGTGGGTCCAGGTGGGCTCCCACCTTAGTGTTCCCCACCCAGTCAACACCTGGAGGACTTTGAGGAACCCCACATCCATGCTTGGAGTCATTTGCCTCTCTAGGACACCACCCCTGCCCTCTGCCTTCACCTCATTGTCCAAGCCGAATGCCTCACCTGGATGCCTTCCTTTCTACCAACCAAGATCCTCCCATTCTTCAAAGTCTGCAGAAGCACTACCTCCTCCAGAAAATCTTATCCAGGACCTCTGCCATCATTTGGCTCTTACTCGTTTGCTGTAGTCAGCTTTGGGGTTGCTGTGTTATTTCTGTCTTAGCTGTCTTACCTATGTGTACCCTGACCCACCCCGGCGAGCCTCACAGCTACAGCCTCTCAGAGTGGGGACCCGACCCTTCCGTTTTTGTCCTCAGCACCTCCCAGCCTGTGTGTGGACTGAAGGCTCCACAAACATATTCACAGGAATAAATGTTTTAGGGAGTTCATGAGGTGGTTTAAAAAGAGCACAGGATCGGAGCCTGGTGGGCCTGGGTTGAAATCCTGACTGTAATTATGACACATGACCTAAAGAAGGTTATCTCAGGTGAGATCAGAGGGAAGGTGAGGTAATATTTCCCTCTGATCTGTGAAGTGCAATTTAAGAATAGGCCTATAGGGATTGTTTCTTGAGCACTTACTATGTTCCCTTATCTATGTAACATACAGTCTTGATCCCCACAAAGCCCTGTGGGGCTGGAAATACTCCTGTTTTACAGATGAGGAAATAGACATTAAGCTACTTACTCAAGGTCCTGTCACTGATAAGCGGCAAGTGCCCCTACTTGGCTCTTGCTGGGTGGGGAAAGGGCCTGGCATACAGTAAGAGCTCAGCAGAGGTTAGTGGCCTGCAGCCTCTGAAGAGGGGAAGGGTCTTGGGGAAGGGACGGAAAGTACCTTGGCCAGCCACAAGCAGGAACTCAATGACTCTTCTCTCTCCTCGCAGGCCTGTTCTGCAACCGGAGCTTCGATGGCTACGCCTGCTGGCCAGATGGGCCACCAGGTTCCTTCGTGAATGTCAGCTGTCCCTGGTACCTGCCCTGGGCCAGCAGTGGTGAGCACCTGCCCCCCTCCCACCTTTCCCTATATCCAGGAGGCTGGGTAGAGGCACTGCTTCCTTTCCTCTGAGACACAGCCCTCCCCCACTCAGAATGTCTTTAGCCCTCCTAGTAAGTAGTCCACCACTGGGGTTGGGGGGAACAGTCAGCAGTGGTAAGTGTCAGGATGGCCTGAGGTGCCACTTGGGCCTGGGCACGAGGCCAGTGCTGGCAGGTGTGTGGGGGAAGGGAAAGTATGGGTCTGAAGAGAGAAACACAACCTCCTGTAGTCCAGCAGTCAGGAAAGGAGCTAGGTGGGAACAGACCCTTGCAGGGGAGGGGAGCTACACAGGGTGTCATGGCTCTGCTGTGTGTATACATGTATGTGTGATATGTGTATGCAGGTAGCCCATACCTGGCAGTGACATCTAGCTACCTCCTCACTCTTTAGGGGTTCACTGGGAGCAGTGATCAGGGTGCTGGTGGGGTGACCAACCCCACCAGCCTGAGCCCTCCCCAGCTCACTCCTGCCTGCAGGGGGGACCCTGTACTGGGAAAGGTGTGACTGGATAGGCGGGAAGGTCATTGGGGGTATAGAGATTTGCAGAGGCTGCAGGAGGATCCCTGACTGGAGGGTAAGTTAATGTGCTCCCTTATCTCTCTCAGCCTCTCTTGCTGAGTCCAATTCCACCCAGGCACCATGGGGGATAACAGGATACAAGCACCCTCATGGCAAGGAGCTCCCCAGTCTCCGTAAGAGGAGAAAAGATATTTCCCTATCATCATCATCATCATCATCGTCAATATTTATTGAGTACCTACTGTGTGTCAAGTCCTGACCTAAAAGCAGGACTTTATAACTACCCTGTGGTTTTGCCTGCTGAACAGATGAGGAAACTGAAGCACGAAAGGTTTAAGTCACTTGTTCCAAATGATGTGGTCAATGGCAGAGCCAGGATTTGAATCCAATTCATGCTCTTATCATCATGCCTTGAAGGGGACTGAGCCCAAGCAGCAAGTGGCCCAGATGCAAGTGCGAGCATAATGTTATGCTGCGGAGAAGCCAGGAGTCTTCCTGGAGGAGGTGGCCTGGTGGGGCCCAACGTAAGCTTCACCTCAGCACATGGGACTGAAGTCAGATGAGGCCCAGGCAGGTCTCCTACAAGTGCTATCTCCTTGTCCACCCTCACAGTACACTCACCTCTCCCCCAGGGAGCAGAGAGAGGCTGGACCTAGAAGGAGGCAGACGCCTGGGCACATCAGGGACCCGCCTTCTCCACTGCTGCCTGTCGGAAGCATTTTCCACACTACACTCTTTTCATCCTCACAGTCCTTGGAGGCAAGTCCTCTGATTACCCTCCTATTTTCAGATGAGGAAACTGAGGCACAGAGATGCTCAGTGGCTTTTGCAAGCTCACACAGCCATTAGTGGGCGACCCAGAGCTTGGTTAGAGCCAGTGTGGCTAACTGCTACACCAAAGGCTTCCTTGGGGGTGTGTATGTGCCCTTGTGTGTGGCTCTGGCCTGGAGACAGGTGAGTGGTCTGGGTGCCCTCTGCTGTCTGGGCACACATCTAGGGAGGGGGATGTGCTGTCTGCCTTCTCCTTATGAACCCTGCCATCTGGTGGTTCTGCTGACTGGCTGTGTGAGCAGGAGCAACTTACCAGACCTCTCTGACTCGGTTGACTCATCTGAGAGACGCGATAGAGCCAAGTGACATGGGTGTGGGGACTGCGGGGCCTTGAAAAATGGTAGCTGTTAATTTTTCCCCACCTCCCTACCTGCCTCCCTGACTTCCTACAATACACATGTTTTCTCTGCCTCCCAGAGATTTGAGACCGGCAGCTTGGCCAGCGTCTGCTGGGCCTCTAGACCCCAGGGAGCCAGGCGCAGGACAGGGCCCATCACTCAACACTAAGCCGCCCCCAGCTCTGCCTGCCGCTTGCAGCTCCATCCATCACCTTTAATTTTATTTGAGCAGGAAATAGGTCCTGGTGGTGCCCGTTTATGAGTGAACATGGTTTTATTGCTTTCTCCATGAAGATAACGGCCACTGCACAGGCCCCCTGCCAGCCTTTCCCCCCACCCTCTCCCCCTGCCACTCGCCAGGCTAATTTACTCCCTTTTTTGACACTCAGAATCACCGACTCTGCCTCCCCTCTCCCCACTCCCTGAGTTAGGGATGCACAGAGACACCCACCGCAGGCTCAAGCTGCATAATTGCTGTCTCTGGCCTTTTCTGGAGCTTTCCTTGGCAGAGGGTGGCAGCAGGGGGCTTCCCCTGACCCCCCACCCACATGTGTGGGAGCAGAGAAGGGACAGTTCTGGAGTGTTCTTGGGCTGATCAAGGGAGTCACCTATGGAGAAACGTCACAGTGTGCACTCGTGTCAGGGAGAAGGAAAGGGGTTATTTCAGGCAGGGTCCTGGCAGAAAACATGCTCAGCTGGCAATTTGGATAGAATTTAAGTGGGGGGGGTGCTTTTCAGAGGCTGGGCCAGGTAAAGGGACCAACAGGGCATATAAAGCACCAGGGACTACAACAATGGGAACCCCTAGACCTGAGAAGTAAGGGACACAAATGGAGCTGGGGCTCCCCCTGACAGCTGGGCTACAATGGTGAAGCCACTCAGCAAGGCTGTGGCCACAGAAGGGCAAAGCCACTGCCAGACCTCAAATCAATGCAGGGAGGGAGCAGGGGAGAATTCCCAGCCTCTCTCTCCTTCTGCCCTTCTATCTTCTGCCAGTGCCTCCCTCTGGCCCAACCCAACAGAGGCCAGGGAGGCCACAGGGTGCTGTCCCATGGCTCAGTCTTCTGAAGTTCAGAGTGGAACAGAGGAGTGGGTGACCTGAGAAAGAGCAAAAGTCAAAACAATCACCAGATCCCTAAGCTGGGTCATGTCAGGAGCTGGGGATGCCACTGAGACCTTAGAGGTGTGTGAGTGTGTGTGGGGGGGAAAAGGGGTAACCCCCCCTCCATGGGGCTGAAGGAATCGGCCCAGCAGCCCAGGCAGTGGTACTGAGGGAGGCAGAGCCACCCTTCTGCCAAGAGTGTGGCATTAGGAAGGATTGTAGGGACAGGTGGCACTGGGGCCAGGCCTGAAAGAACAGGCAGATGCAGAAGGGAAAGGGAGCTCCTCCAGGGAGGAAGGGATCCAGGCAGCACCTTGGACATGGGGCCAGGCCGTGGGCCTCGGAACTACGCTGTCCTGGAGCAGCCAGCCAAGCCCTTGAATTCTGACCCCTCCAACTGAGAATTTGGGACTCAGGATCGTGCCAAGTGAGCTGCAGCAGATGAGTCAAAGATGGAAGATGTTCAAAGAAAACACCTGGTGCAAACAAGACTGCGAGGAGGAGGCTGAAGTGGCTTCAGAGAGTCCATTGGCCGCCTGAGGGCCCTTCAGCAGCCTCCTTTACCTATAAACAGCGCCTCTACTTGTTACAAATCATTTCAGCCTCATTAGCTACACCCCCTCCTGATCCCTACCTGTTTGTTAGCTTAGTTCTAATTATATGAGAGTCATAAAATCCTTTTAAAATAACCTATAACTCACAATTCCGGAAACTCTGGTGGGTGCCTCCCCTGAGTAATGTCGAGTAGGGGCTTTTACAATAGCCTGGGGTTGCCAAGGGGAGACTGAGGCCCAAGCTTGGCTCCTGAGGAGTTCTGGCTGACGTGGTGTCACAAGCTCCATCTCCAGCCTCGGTGAAGGAATTCCCCTTTGAGAAATCAGTGTGGGGGAGGATGCTTCCAAGGCCTACTATGTAGAGAGCACTTTACATGCTTTATCCTTCTGGGAAGTCATGGCTCCCCATTTTACAGATGAGGAAACTGAGGCCTGGGGAGGTAAAGGGACATGCCCAATGTCCCCCAGCTGGTTGAAGGCAGAACCAGGATCTGAACTTGAGTCTGTGTTATTCAGAACCTGACCTCCTTCTCCTAAGCCCTGATACTCCATATTACCCTTCACCTCAGCCCTGAGCTGACGCCTCCATTTCGAGCCTGGCCTTTGACCCTCATCCCATTCCCTTGGGGAGGGCCTGTGCCTGGACTTTCTGAGTCTCAGCTTCCGCATCTGTAAAATGGAGGCCCAGCAGTCCTTGCTGGCCACCTCGTTTCCAGGGTGCAGGAGCTAATGGATTCATGAGCAGCTCTCCACACCCCTGAGTGCCAGCATCCATGTGGAAGGGCGGCTGTTAGCTTGATTACAGGCACCGCAGCAGCTTCCGGGAGGGGAGTGTTTAATTGGGGGTTTTATTTCCAGCAGCAGGGTCTGGCTTAATGAAATATCCCTGGGCCTCCTGGCATGTGGCTGCCCGGCTGCCTCCCTGTGTTGTTGACAACCTTGAGCCAAATCCCTGGCTATGATTTACCAGCTCTTCCTAAGCCAGATAAAGCAGGCTGATAAGTAGGGCTATGCCTTGACCCACCCCACCTCCAGCAAAGATGGGCGTCTGGGGACCATGGGCCCAGCCAGGAACCAGCCTGGCTTTTAATATTTGATGCTAATGAAGGGTAATTGGCAGATGCACTTGCACAGGCTCGCTGAGCAAGGGACACAGTGATCCTTTGACTCTGTGCCAGTAATGCACACATCTGTGCACACACCACCTCCCTACCCTCCCAGCTGGCTCTGAACAGAGGGTGCAGGAATGGTGCAGCTGTCGGGGGTCTGCGCTGGCAAGGGGACCTGCTGGGAGGAGACTGCATGTTGAGAAATCTGAGCCCAGAGGAAGGGCAGAGGAGAATGGCACATTCTTCCCTATTAGCAGCAAGTTTGGCTGCTAACTTTAGGCCTCTGGAGGCAAAGAGCTGGGGGATTTAGTCCTGACTCTGCTACTTTCTAGCTGATGACCTTAGGCAAGTCACTTGGCTTCTCAGAGGCTGTTTCTTCATATGTAAAATGGGACTAACCCCTACCTTGAAAGGTTGTTATAATGTTCAAAGGTGTCAGGTGTACAGTAGGTATTCAAAAGCTGATTCTGTGAAGGCACAGCCCATGGAAAGCGCATGTAAGGAACATGTAGTGAGGGAACCTGCAACAAGGCAGTGCCTACTGTATGCCAGGCCCTGTGCCAGCTGTGGGAAGTGGGTCTTACTAGCGTCACACGGTTGCAGGCTGCGTCTTGGGTATATGGGTCTTTAGATGGTTTGTGTGCCTGCAGTTCCGTGGCTGTGTCTTCTTTTCCCCTGGCCCCTCAACCTTCTTCCTTTCTCCCCATTTCTCCCATCAAAGCAGGCTGCTCGAGCAGGCTCTGACACCATCTCATTCCACGTGGAGTAGTCAGCCCAGGTCCCCATCACTGCTTTTGGGAGTCTCTACAGGAGAACACTGGGTTTGCCTCATGTCAGAAGACTTGACCCCATGAAAAATCTCAGGCATCCATGCAGCAGATAAGACAGGCATTTGGGGGCCCTTCACATTGCTAAAATCAGACCACGTGCCTCTCCTTCTCTGCCGTTGGCGATACGCCTCATTTTGTTCATAAATGCCTTTGAAGGCTATTGGAACATGGTTCTCACTGCTGTAAGTTCCACCATTATATTTTCAGGTTTTTGTGTTTCTTCCAGGTGAAGTCTCCTTTAAAATGCAGGCTCTTCCAGAAGGAGTCATGCTGCAAGCTGACTCAACCCATTGGGTTACCAGATAATTTCTGTGTCCTGAAGAGGGACCTGGTTCAGGGTTTGTTTGGGAAAGGAGCTGGGAGGGAGGAGAAGAAAGAGCAGGGAGGCTGTTCTGGTGTCTGGGATCAGGGTTAGGAAAGGGCAAGGTCCATTGGCAGGCCTTGCTGACAGTGCTGGAAGAGGGCTGTCACCAGACTCTGCAGTAAAGTTGTCCCTGCCACATTTTTCACTGGGGTGAAAAATACAACCCCCCAGACTAGATGGTTGCCCATGTCCTGGGCCCCTGAGGGGCAGGCCCTGGGGGCTGCCACACTCCGAATCACACACACACACACACACACACACACACACACCCCACATATGACTGAAACCTCTTCTCAGGATACCCAGTTCTTTTGTTTTTGTTGGAACAGAATCTCACTTTGTCGCCCAGGCTAGAGTGCAGTGGCTCGATCTTAGCTCACTACAACCTCCGCCTCCTGGGTTCAAGTGATTTTGTGCCTCAGTCTCCTGAGTAGCTGGGACTGTTGGCTAATTTTTTGTATTTTTAGTAGAGATGGGGTTTCGCCATATTGCCCAGGCTGGTCTTGAACTCCTGAGCTCGGGCAATCCGCCTGCCTTGGCCTCCCAAAGTTCTGGGACTACAGCTGTGAGTCACTGTGCCCGGCTGAGACCCACTTCTGACTCCTGTCTCTCCACAGGAACACTGATCAGCCACTGCCCCCAGGGCCTCTGGTGCCTTCTCCATTCTCTGGCCTTCACTCCCTCCTTCCTCCCACAGCTGGGGAAACTGCTCTTTAAAATCTTCTAGTCTTTTGGAATGTTGAAGTCTTTTAAAGTTTGTCCTGGCTGCAGCTTCCCTCCTTGGCCCCCTGTGCTCCCTACAGGCCAGTGCTCTCCCCACCCTCTCACTGTGCCCTTTTGTCTCAAGTTCCTTGGCCCTGGTGTCAGACTGAAGTTCCTCTGCTGGGAAGCCAGGAATGAGGCATTTCCTCCTGGACGCAAGTAAGCAGTGGCCTCTATCAGCCTCACAGCAAACCTGAGGCCACAGGCCAGCCATCTCCCTGGCAGGTGGACATGAGACATGGCGGGGGACAGCCTCTGCGGGGATGTCAATGGGCACAGGCAGTGCCCTGCCTCATTTCTGTGGGGCCTGTGTTGGATCTCTGTTTGAATCTATGCTCTTCCTTTCTGAGGTCTTTTTTGTTTTTTTTCTGTGTGAGTCTTGATTCTCTGAAGCCAGGGACTGTGCCACCATCCTCAGACAGGGAGCTCCCTGAGTGAAGGGTCTGGATCCCTTTCCTCTCCCCCAAGGGCTATCTCCATTTCCAACATATAATTAGAGGCTCTGTGAAGATAGGAGCTGGGTCTTCCCCTTTTCTATGGGAATCTCCAAAGGTCAAGGCTGCATATGTACCATGAGGCTGTGTACTCTTCTTAGACCTGGAGGTCCTTGAGGGTGGGTCTGTGTCTCCTCCATCAGATTAGGACTTCTTATGGGGAGGGCTGTGTGTCTGTCTCTCTCAGATCAGTGCTCTGCCTCTCTTCCCTTCTCTTGGGAACTCAGTGCCAACACTGTTCCCAGGGTCTGTTTTCCCCCAAGGAGTGTGGGAGGGAGGTGGGGGCTGAGTTCTGAAAATCAGAAATAGAGAGCAACTGTGGGGCCAGCACGGTGCCAGACCTTGTCAGTAGTGTGATTTGAGGCTGGAGGCAGGGACATGGAACTGAGCTAAACTCGTCTCACTTCAAAGACATGAATTCACTAAACTGTGTCCTAGGTTGGCTGAGAGGCAGGGCTGAGGGTGGGGCTGAGGAGCCCCTACCTTGGTGACCCCCATCTTGTCCCTGGACCAACAGGGTATATGTCAGGGGAGGAAGGTCCAGGGGCGTGTGTGTGTGTGTGTGTGTGTGTGTGTGTGTGTTTGTGTGTGTGTGTGTGTGTATGTGTGTAAAGAAGGGAAAAGGATGTCACTAACTCAGAGGGGTCAGTTCTGGGAGAGCAGGAATAGCCCTCAGGATGGAGAGGAAGGTAGGCATCTAGCGCTGGGCAGGCTGCCCTATTCTGGGCTGAGGCTCAGGGCCAGGTCTCCCCCACCCCAGTGCTACAGGGCCACGTGTACCGGTTCTGCACAGCTGAGGGCCTCTGGCTGCACAAGGACAACTCCAGCCTGCCCTGGAGGGACTTGTCGGAGTGCCTGGAGTCCAAGCGAGGGGAGAGAGTGAGTTGAGGAAGGGTTCTGAGCCAGGGATGGGGGAGCAGTGTCTTGGCTTCACTGGAGCAAAGACTCTTGGCTTTGGTGGGGGCATCTGTGGTTATTCCATCCATCCCCCTGCCTCTGGGGGCTTTGCACACCATGCTTTCTGGACAAAAGTGGTGTGTATTCACCTCTTTGGCCTTGGAATGGGGCCCAAGACGTCCAAGAGCCATTGCTGTAGGTTATGGTTATTTTCTTTCTTGGTCTTGGTATGCCCGGTGAGTCCTGACTTGGGGCCCCAGCTCTGCCTCTGTCCCATGGGAAAGAAGACTGTGGGAAGAGGGCCATGGGCTGCCCATGTGCACTTATGTTCCCTGTGTCCCACAGAGCTCCCCCGGAGGAGCAGCTCCTGTCCCTCTACATCATCTACACCGTGGGCTACGCACTCTCCTTCTCTGCTCTGGTCATCGCCTCTGCGATCCTCCTCGGCTTCAGGTAAGGTGGCCCAGACCCCGGGAGGGGGCTCCTTCATTCTAGCTTTCCCTGATGGAGGAGGAGTTAGGATGAAGCAGCCCACCACAAAATCAAAGCAACAGCGCAGCACCTTCTTTCTCTCAAGAGCTCTCTAGAGAGGCCTTACTGTAGAATATGAGGTTGAAAACACAGCATATGATACTGTGTTCTTAGTCTAGTCTCCACTATGTAAATGTGTGCATATGAACTGCAAAGAAGAACGAAAATACCACACATGCACCGCCAACCTCAAAACCTTAACTGTTGGTGACGGGATTATGGCAAATCCCAGGAGATCTTCTCCAGTGAACATGTGTTACTTTAATAATCAAGAATGTAGTGTGATTTTAGAAAAGATCTTGGGGATTAGAGATCGTCCTTCCTTTGGAGCTTTTCGGCCCCAGTGGAAATGTTCCTCCTTAGATCTAACCTAGATAAGATGTTCCTTCCAGACTAAGAGCTGAGAACAGAGTACTAGGTTCTTCCCCACTCCTCTGCACTTGGTGGAGGTGGGCCGTCGGGGGCTAGGTTCAAAGAGGGAGGAGTCTGGGGGAATGAGACTTCAGGACACCAAGCAGCAAGAGCAGGAGAGGCGGCATTCCACCTCCCACCTTCAAGGCACCTGGCACAGTCCTGGGCACATGGTGCTCAATAAATGCATTCATTCAATGAATATTCTACTCTTTTATTATGAATTATTTCAGCGATTTGAAAATTCAATGACGATATTATGATCACTCATGCACACACCATCCAGCCTAAGAACACATCCCATAGTTATACTTCTCTGGGTAACCCTCTCTGATCATGTCCCTCTCCCTGCCCTACTCCCATCAGAGCCCTGAATGTGCCTCTTTTAATTCCCACACATTTCCCTGTACTTTTACCACATCCATGAATAGCGATAGAAATATATAGTGTGGTTCTGTGTATTTTTATTAGTGTGTTGAACATATTTGTCTTAGTCTATTCCTGCTGCTATTGCAAAATACCTTAGACTGGGTAATTTATAAATAATAGAAATGTATTCCTCACACTTCTGAAGGCTGTGAAGTCCAAGATCAAGGCACCAGCAGATTCCATGTCTAGTAAGTGCTCGTCCTCTCTTTCCAAGATGGCACCTTCTCACTGTGTCCTCACATGGCAGAAGGGCAAATGGGTGAAAAGGACTCACAAACACCCTCAGGCCTCTTTTAAAAGGTACTAATCCCATTTGTGAGGACAGAGCCTTCATCAGTCTAATCAAATAAAGGCCTCATCTTTTCATAGATTGTCTCCGGAACTAAGTTTCAACATGAATTTTAGAGTGATACAACATTCAAACCACAGCATTCTGCCCCTGGCCTCCCAAAATTCCTGTCCTTCTCACATCCAAAATACACTCATTTAATCCCAATAGCCCCAAAGTCTTAATTCATTCCAGCATTAACTTTAAGGTCTAAGTCCAAAGTCTCATCTAAATATCATTTAAATCAGATATGAGTGAGACTCAAGGGATGATTCCTCCTGAAGGAAATTTCTCTCTAGCTGTGAACTTATGAAATCACAGAAGTTATGTGCTTCCAAAATGAAATGGTGGGGCAGGCATTTTCATTTCATAGGACAGACATTCTCATTTCAAAAGGGAGCAATAGGGCCAGGTGTGGTATAACTCAGGGATGACCTGATATTTGGACCCACTTGAGCCACAGCTAGGATGGCCAAGGAGTACTGCACCCAAGCGTAGGGAGCAGAGACAGGAGGTGGCCCTGGGTATTGACTCCCAGTGTCTCACACTGTCCTGGGCCCCTCCCCCACAAACTGTTCTGCTCTCAAGGTCCTGACATCTGGACCTAAGATCTCTGAAATGCATTCAGGGTCATTCTTCCATTTTCTGGATCAATAGCACTTGGCTTTCTTCTGTCCATACTAATCTTATCAAACGTTCACCTGGCCGCACCCTTAGAATTGTCTTCTGAACATGCTTTTGCATTCTTTACAATATGGCCAGACTGAGAATTTGCTTCTCTTTTGATTATAAATTTCATCTTTATTTCTCTCTTCTTATATTCTGCTATAAGTAGTCAAGAGAAGCCATGCAGTACCCTCAACACTTTGCTTAGAGATTTCTTCTACCAAATATCCTAATTTCATTGCTCATGAGTCCTTGCTCCCACAAAACACTTGGACCACAGACACAATTCAGTCAAGTTCTTTGCCACTTTATAACAAAGATGGCCTTTCCTCCAGTTTCCAATGCCATGTTCCTTATTTCTGTCTCAGACCTCATCAGAATGGCCTTTACTGTTCATATTTCTACCATTATTATGTTTACAGCCTCTTAGATAATCTCTACAAAGATTGAAACTTTCTTTTATGCACTTATGCACAGAAGTTCTTCTATATAGCTATCATCATCTTCTGAGCCCTCACCAGAATCATCCTGTATGGCCCATTTGTGGCAATATAGGTTATTTCTAGCCCGCTTCTCCAAACTCTTCCAGCTTCTGCCCACCACCCAGAGTTGCGAAACTACTTCTATGTTTTAGGTATTTATTACACGGCACCCCACTCTCAGTGCCAATTTCTGTCTTAGTCTGTGCCTGCTGTTATAACAAAATACCTTGGACTGGGTAATTTTTAGGTAATAGAAATTTATGTCTCGCAATTTAGAGGGTGGGAAGTCCAAGATCAAGGAGCCAGCAGGTTTGATGTCTGGTAAGGGCTTGCTCTCTGCTTCTGAGATTGTGTCTTCTCATTGTGTCCTCACATGGTGGGGAAGGGGTGAACACTATGCCCCCACATCACAGAAGGCAAAAGGCCAAAAAGGCTCTCAAACTCATGAAGGCCTCTTTTATAAGAGCACTAATCCCATTCTTGAGATCCGAGCCCTCCTGATCTGATCGTCTTCTGAAAGCTTCACCTCTTAATACTATTATTGCATTGGGGATTAAGTTTTAACATGAATTTTGGAGGAACGCAACATTCAAATCATAGACATATTTTTCTGTAATTTTTTGGTCCAACATCATGTTTGTGTGAGATTTATTCACATTGACACAAGTAGTCCTGCTTTGTGGATTTTAACCGCCAGTCCGTATTCCATTGCATAATACAGCACAGTTTATCTGTAATCCTTTTATTGGACATGTGAGTTGTTTTCTTTTTTTGTCTTTCTGAATTGCAAATGTTGGTGCAATGAACATTCTTACTTGTGCATTTCTCTGGGGCATACACCCAGGAGTAGAATTGCCAGATCTGACTACCACCTGCTTTTGCAATTTTTCTAGGTGTTAAGTTGCTCCTCACAGTGGTCACGCCAGTTTACCCTCTCACCAGTAATAAAAGAGAGCTTCCTTTGGGTAGCTTTATCACCAATATTTAGTGTTTTCAGACTTAACTGTTGCTAACCTGAAGTATGTGAAATTGCCTCATGATTTTAATTTGCATATTCAAGTTTCTTAGAGAGAGCAAGCATTTTTCATGATTTCTTCTGTGAATTGCTTTTTTTATATCCTTTGCTTACTGTTTCATTGGCTTATTTGAATTTTTCTTTTCTATTCTATATATTCATTACACATTCTGGATACTAATCCAGGATTTACCCTCTCTTTAGTCTGTGGCTTATTTTTTTCACTCATTTTATGATGCTTTTATGCACTTATGCACAGAAGTTCTTCATTTTAATGGAATAAAGTTTATCAATTTGGTTTTGATAAATACACTTTATCAATAAAGATTTGTCAGTTGATAACAATGAGTTTTATTAATTGGTTTAAAATTATCCATTTTTTCCAAAGAACAAATTCTGGACAATCTTATTAAGATATCTTTCCTTACCCTAGTGTCATAAAGATAGCCATGTATATTTTCGGTAAGTTTCAGAGTTTTATTCTTCCTTATGGTTCTTTGACCTGCTTGGAATTCATATTTGCATATGATACAAATAAAGGATTTCATTTTATTTTTCTATATATGGAATTAGCTGCCTGAGTACCATTTATTGATAGCCTTTCCTTCCCCCTTTGATTTGCAATGACTGCCCTTCCATGTAGCAAGACTCCATGTCTGCATGGGTTGGGTTCTGTCACCTGCAGTTTTTTCCTGTTAAGCTGTTTATCTTTCCTCATCCTGACACCATGGGGTGCCTTAACTGCTGTAGATTTACTAGAAATCATATAGCAAAAGCCTCTCCTCCGTGATTCTTTAGAAGTGTCTGGAGTATTCTTAGTCCCATCTCTTCTTTATAAGTTTTTTTTTTTTTCTTTTCTAGGCATAGTCTTACACTGTCACCCAGGCTGGAGTGCAATGGCACAATCTTGGCTCACTGCAACCTCTGCCTCCTGGGTTCAAATGATTCTCCTGTCTCAGCCTCCAGAGTAGCTGGGATTACAGGTGCCCGCCACCATGCCCAGCTAATACTTTTATTTTTAGTAGAGATGGGGTTTCATCTGTACTAAAAATAAAAATATTAGTTGACCAGGCTGGTCTCGAACTCCTGACCTCGTGATCCACCCACCTCAGCCTCCCAAAGTGCTGGGATTACAGGTGTGAACCACTGCGCCTGGCCCTTCTTTATAAGTTTTTAAAGTTCTACTTTAAAAATAACTTAGAAATTTTATTAATATGGAGAGACTAGACTCCTTTAAGATAGTGGGTCTTGCTGTCTGTGAATGTGGTGTATCTATCTCCCACTAATTTAAATCTTCTCTAATAATTTTAAGCAAGTTTTATAAAATTCTCCATCAAGCTCTTACCCATCTTCTGTTAGACTCATTTCTAGGTAGTTCATTTAAAATATTGCAAATGAATTATTTTTAAACTTTTACTATTAAATTTTTCATTGCTAGTATATATAAACATACTTATTAGCAACCTTGCTGAACTGTCTTATTAGTTCTAATAATTTGTCTGTAGATTCTCTTGGATTTTCTATGAAGATAATCTATCATCTACAAATAATAACCATTTTGTTTATTTCCAATTCTTATACATTTTTCCCTTCCCTTATTATAGTGGGCAGGATCTGTAGTTACAATGTTGACTAGAAGCAGTGATAACAGATATCCTTATTTTGTTCCTGCTTTCACAGGAAATGCTCCCAGAGTTTCTCAGTTAAGATTGATGTTTGCTCCCAGTAAGGTAGAAAGTCTTTATTAGGTTAAGAAATCCCCTTGTACTTTCGATTTGCAACACAGTTTCATATGAAAGGATATTAAAACTCTATCCAGTAGTTTCTGAATTCCCTCCAAGTGCCTAGTCCTGGTCTGCCTCTGTGAGTCATTTAAGATGTGGGCTCTGTTATGAAGAAGCAAAGTCCCCATTGGGGAAACTGATCTCAGGCATAAATCTCTTCAGTTATGTGTGACGTTGTATAAAAGAAGACGCTGCAGAGAGAAGGATAGAATGTGGATGGGAGGAGGGGGCAGTGACTGCACAGCAGAAGCCTTCATGGAGAGGCAGGATTTGAGTTGGATGGAAGGATTTTCACGATGATGGGAACGAAGGGCATTCACAGAGGAAGACACAGGCACAGTCTCAGGGCCAGAAATGCCTGATGTGTGTGTTAGCTTGAGAGCCTGGGGTTGTAGAACAGAACCATTGGCTGCCTTGCCAGGGAAGGGCCCTGCTTTCTCCCTCAGACACCTGCACTGCACCCGGAACTACATACACCTGAACCTTTTTGCATCCTTCATCCTGCGAGCACTGTCCGTCTTCATCAAGGACGCAACCCTCAAGTGGATGTATAGCACGGCTGCCCGGCAGCACCAGTGGGATGAGCTCCTCTCCTACCAGGTGTGTGGTGCATCCAGGACTGCCTCGGGAGGGGTGACCGGTCAGAGGAGGCCTGCCTCTGCCACCCTAGCTAGGCCTGGCACAGGGGAAGGCAAGAGCTGCCCAGTCCTGGCCCTTTGGGAGTCCCCAGTCTGATGGGAGAAGCAGTTCACCTTGGGACCCTCCAGTCTGATGAGAGAGGCAGTCTACCTTGGGGAGCCCCCCAGTCTAAGGGAGGAAACACTGCCCTAGGGAATTCTCAGTCTGACACAAAAGAGTAGTCTTTGGAGACACATGTGGGTTTGAATCCCAGCTCTGTCACTTACTATCTGCATACTTTAAGGCAAGTCACTTACTTCTCTGAGGCTGAGTTTTCTCACCTGCAGGGGATACTATTACTTTCTTCCAATCACGATAGTGAGGATTCAATGAGCTAAAGCATAGAAAGTCCTTAGCACTAGCCCTAGCCAGAGATGTGAGCTCTCTCCTACATTCACCATGGCAGGATGGTGGCTGGAGCAGGATGGGGAGTGCTATCAAGAGAGGCAGAGGGCAGAGCTTTTGTCCCCATGGCACCCTTCCTCTGCCCGCAGGACTCTCTGGGCTGCCGCCTGGTGTTTCTGCTTATGCAGTACTGTGTGGCGGCCAATTACTACTGGCTCTTGGTGGAGGGCGTGTACCTGTACACACTGCTGGCCTTCTCAGTCTTCTCTGAGCAACGAATCTTCAGGCTCTATGTCAGCATAGGCTGGGGTAAGGCCCACCATCACCCACCCTGGACCTGTGTCGTGGGAGCGGGAGACCTTGACCCCTCTTCCAACATGGTACTTGTTGCCACTGCTGGGCAAGGGGCAGAGCACACTGGGTAACCCTCTTCCTGGGTGCAGGGCCTTCTGCCCTTGTGCTGTTAAGACTCTGTAGGGGTTATGGTCCTCCCCCTCCTTTGCATAACTTACCTCCCTTAATGGAAGCCTCCACCCCCATGTGGCCAAATACCACCCTCTACCACTATCACGCCCACCAGTGGAGGTCATGGCACTGTCTTCTTAAGACCACGTGGGGGTATGTGGTCTTAAGAGCCCAAGGAAAATGGTGAGTCCTGGGCCTCAGGGAGGGGAGGGGATCAAGAGGGCAGGGGGGTAGCTGGTAGGGGGATGCTGAGGGTGCTCTGTCACATGATGGTAAAGAGGAGGGCTCAGAGGAGAGCCAAGTAGGGTGGGGCAGGGGGACCAGAGGCCAGCCAAGGAAAGGGTGGACTGCGGATGTGCCTGGAGCCCAGCTGGAAATGTTCTAGCCAAAAAAGTTTGCCAAGAACCATTGTGCTTTTTTTTTTGCTGGAACATTTCTGGTTGTGCTTCTGCCTCTCACCACGTGGGAGTCTAATGAGGGGCAGGGCTGGGGTTGGGCAGCGGGCTGGGATCCCCTTCGCCCCTGAGAAAACATGCAACAGGCCTTTCTGAAGGGGCCCACGGAGCCCCAAAAATAGGCCCTGCCCTCTGGCCCTCCCTAATCTGCCATTGAATCTGTGGGTTTTCCTGTTCCACATAATCCCCCACCCTGCTTGCCACTCCTTCATTCACTCTTCCTTCCTTCATGCGCCCACCTCACGCCACTCTGACCATGGCTGCCCCTGCCACCCAACTCCAGGGACTTCCCAGCTCAGTCACATCCAGACTTCTCCCCCCAGTCGTGCCACTTCGCTGACACTGGCCCTTCCCCTGAGCCTTTGCAAGGCTGTTCTCCATGCAGGAATGTTCAGAGAGCATCCTTCGCACACCAGGGTGTCAGCTGCCTCTTCAGGAAGCTGCCTCAGGCCACTGGCCCTTGTGGTTCTGTGCTCTCTGCCCTCTCAACCTCTCCATCCCCTGTCCTTGCACTTCATTTATTTTTACTGGTGTTCCTCAGCCACTTTGCTGTGTATAACGCCCCCTCCCAGAGAAGAATAGCCTGAGAAATTTTAATGTGACCAGTGTCTTGAGGGCACCAAGGCCCAGAGCAGGCAGGGCCTTAGAGGCAAAGCAGGCCCTGTAACCCAGGCTTCCTGACTCCTAGGCTCTGGGCCCGTGGCCATCATGCCCAGTTCTCTGGCCCCGGCTGCAATGCTTCAGTCCCTTGTAGCACCCCTGAGCAGGCTCAGGCCTCTGCACAGGTGGGCAGGTAGGCCTGGCTCCTGCTCACAGATCCCTGCTCCTCGCCTTCCTCCTCCTCCCCTGGGACTGAATCCCTTCCTTGGCCTTTTCTCCTCAAGGCTTCTTCCTCCTGCTGGAGCCGATGGAGAGCCCTGCAGCTCACTAGGAGTGGGGGTGGAGGGAGGCCATTGAGGGAGCTCAGGGAAGGCTCTCTTCAGGGTGGGGGACGGTGTCTGCCCATTCTAGGAAATAGCATCAGCACTGTTAGTGCCTGTCACCATGGCGACCCGAGGGCAGGAACAATCAAGGGACGTGTGTGATGTGTGCGGAGGAGTGGGGCTAGCTGGCTGGAGTTTGGTGGGGACACACAGCCCTGGAAGTCTCTGAGTGGGAGGTGGGGGAGGGAGTACAGTCCTTTTCCTACCACCTCACACCCTTGCTCAGGGTTTGGGGTCTGTGAGAGCACAAGGGCAAGACCTGGAGGACACCCTGCTCCAATCAGAACACCTTTTCCTGAGGAATCGGGATGGAGAGAGATAGAGGTTCACAGGTTGCTAGGAGCTCAGACATGATGCCAGGAGGCCTTGCCCAAGTTGGGATACTTGGGAAACAACTTTTAACTTTGTGTGCAAGTAGAAGAATTAAAACTGGGACTCTGGCACAGTTGGAGAGGTCCCCCAAAGGGCACGGCAAGCTTCTCCTGCAGTCCCCAGGCAGTCAGGGGCCTGTAGAAACCCACAAGGAGGCTGTGCAGGAGGGAGGCGAGTGATGGATGAGGGAATCATTACTTCCCGGAGCCAGTTCTGTGTGTCTTACTTTGAGCTTTTTCTCCAACCTGTCTTGCTCATTTTCTAAATGGGAGAAGATGAAGCCAGCAGGGAGTGTGTAATGCTTGCATGTTGCAGGGTTTTGTGCCTGTATTTTTTGAAAAGGCCTTGTTAAGGAAATGCTGACGATGAGTGAAGCTTGCCAGGTCTGGCTGATAACATGGGTGAGTGCCCTGATCCTTCCTCCTTCCAGGAGGTCTCAGAGAGAAGGGGCAGCAGGAGGTGGGGGATGCCTGAGAAGGAAGCTTCTGTATATATATGTGGTTCAGGCAATAGACATGCTCTTATTTAGAGAGGTTTCCTCCCCCTCATTGATTTATTGACTCACCCATTCATTCATTCCATTCTCACTGGGCATCTTCTATGTGGCAGGGCCTGTGCCATGTGCTGGGGCCTTTGGAGATCATCCCACTCCTTGTCCAGTTCCATAAAGGCCTGTTATTAAAGCACCATGGATTCTGAGAGGTCTGATTTGTGTAAAAATAAATGGGCCCAGAGAGAGAGAGAGCTGATGAAGAATGCTGGTCAGCTGGGGGCTCCTTTCCTTCCTCCATCCTTCCCTGCATCATCAAGCATAGTAGATCCGGGCATACAACCTGCTTAGTAGCTGCTGTTGAGTGGACACTGATGTGCTAAAGATATAGATGATGGTGACAGGAAAGGCTGTGAAGTGGTTCTGTCCTGGAGATGTGCTCCTGGCAGAGATTCCCCAAAGTCACATGTGCACATGCATATTCCAGCCACCACACCCTCACACACACACACACTCTACATATGTTAATATGCACACGCTTACCTACCTCAGACACATCTCCAACACTGAGGGGGCCACCAGTGGAGACAAGCATGGAGAGAGCCATTGAGGGCGGTGGGAGTGGGCATGGACTGCGGCCCTGGACTCGAGCCCCACCTGCGCCCTTCTGAACCCCTGATCCATCTCCTCATGTCATGTGAGGAAGGACGCTTCAATTTCAAATTAACCAACACAGATTGAGCTCTCAGGGTGAGCTGGGCATTGAGGCTCTGAAGGTGAGTGAGGCCCAGCCTCTACACTCAAGGAACTGGGAACCAGTTGTATTAATTCTCTATTGCTGCATAATAAATAACCCTGAAACTCAGCTACTTAAAACAATGAACCATTGTAATCTCACAGTTTCTGTGATCTGGAATCTCTGTCCAACTTAGCTGGGTACCTTGTGGCTCAGGATCTCACAGAGAAAACCCTGTAGGCAAGACCATTCCAATTTCCTGAACCACCTCCACATACAGAAGCTTCGTTCTTGGGCATTCCTGCCTCTTGCGGTCCCTTCTCTCTGAGACCTCCTTCCAGGATCAGGGCACTCACAGAGAAGTAGCCAGCTGTCACCAGGGGTGCTGTCATCTCCAGGCTTAACTGGGGATGGAGAATCTACTTCCAAGCTCACTCACAAGGCTGTTGGCAGGAAGCCCCAGTTCCTTGCTGGCTAGAGGCTGGAGGCCTCCATTTCTTGCTGCAGAGGTCTCTATCTAGGCCTTCTGAGTGCCCTCAGAACATGGCAACTGGTTTCCCCCAGAGCAAGTGATCAGAGAAAGAGAGAGAGTGTGTGCAAAACAAGCCAGAAGGTCTTTTATAACAATCAGAAGTGGCATGCCATCACTTCTGCCAGATGTTGCGGGTCACACGAAACAGTACTGACACCATGTGGACTACACTAAGGTATGAGCACGGGTGGTGGGATCCCCATGGCCATCTTAGAGGCTGTCCACCACACAAGTCAAGTCTCAGCCGAGTGGAAAGTAGTATGTTGTAGCTCTTGTTATTGTAGGCACTGCGGAGAGTTAGTTGGTCTGTTGACATCAAGGACTGGTGTCCTGTCTCCATTCCAGGATTCTGCCAAGGCCATAACACCCCTCAAGAGTGGTATGAGATGCCTGCACACATGTGGGCTCATGTGTGTGTATTTACACACATGTGCAGACACACGGGTGCACAGGGGGTAGGGACTAGATGACTGAAAGGACATCCAGTGCCTGAAGGAGTTGACTGAGATGGGCAATGTGGGCTAAAGCAAGAGAGAAAAAGAACACCCGAGGGTTCGCCTGCTCCTCGCCTCATCCACCATGCTGTCCCCACTGCATGGCCTGGTCCCGCTACTGCTTGGGTGTCTGTGGCCTGGTGTCTCAGCCGGGACCCTCAGGGCAAGTCCCGACAGTGTGCCTGGCACATAGGAGGTGAGGGACTGATGAGGACCTCTCTGTAAGGAAGAGTCTGGGAGTCTGCATAGGGCTCCTGCTGCCTCTGTTCTCCCAGGTGCCCAGAGAAACTAGAAAACCTAGTTTGAGGCCAGGCAAGGAGAGGGGCTGGAAGTGTGAGAGGCCTGGGTCTGGGAGAGGCATCGGTGTGTGGACTGTGGCTCTGGCCTGCCAGCCCCTCTCCCCTTCTGTCTTTTCCTCTCTCCTAGGTGTCCCCCTGCTGTTCGTTGTCCCCTGGGGCATTGTCAAGTACCTCTATGAGGACGAGGGGGTGAGTGTGCCGCTCCAAGGGGGCAGGTGTGCCAAGGTCCCCATCCTCAAGGTCCATGGGATTCCTTGGTACCTGGGGCACCCATCTGTCAGGAGAATAAAGGCGGGGGACCAGGAGTTTAGAATGTGAATTTAGTTCTCTAATCTCCCCCTCCCTGCCTCTGGCCCTGCCCCAGGATTGTTTGATGACTAATGGTACTGGGTCTATGGGGATATGGTGCCCTCCTGCAGGTTTTTCTGTAATATCTGCAAGTGACATGTTTGTGTCATTTTGTGTATGATGCTGGGTACACACACGACTGTGTTGATAGGTCCATGAGAGCTTGTTTAGAGGCCGTGGGCATCTCCGCGTATGATGGTGTATTTGGACTGTGCGTATGTGTTATGTGGCTGTGCACTGGCAGGGCTCTGTGTGGGTCAGTGGGACTGGTTGTTGAGTGGCTCCTGGGATCTGTGTATGTGGTACTCCACATGGCCATGAGCGTTGGCAGCCCCTGTGCTTACACCTGAGCTGCGGGTCCTGAGTCCTGCTGAAGTCATGTGTACATCTCTCTCCCTCCCTAGCTGCTGGACCAGGAACTCCAACATGAACTACTGGCTCATTATCCGGCTGCCCATTCTCTTTGCCATTGGGGTGAGTGATGGTGTCAGGGATGGGAGTGGCAGCTATGATAGGCCTGGGCTGGTGCCCCCGCCAATGCCCCGGCCACCCCGCAGGTGAACTTCCTCATCTTTGTTCGGGTCATCTGCATCGTGGTATCCAAACTGAAGGCCAATCTCATGTGCAAGACAGACATCAAATGCAGGTGATGTAACTGGGCTGGCTTTACTGAGGACCCTCAGCAAGTGCTCCTTTCCTTCCAGCAGAGAGAGAGAGATCCTGGGATGCTTAGCTTAGATCCCTACGCTACACTCTTCTCCCCACCCGGGCCTGGCCTGGGACACAAAACCCTTGCTTTTGCCCTGTCTCTGGGCAACCCCTGGGCTTCTTGGGGTCTTGACATCTATCTGTTCCCCTCCAGGCAGCCTGTCCCAGGGTATTTGGGGTGGGAGAACATCCGTGACCCAGCAGGACTTGGTAGGAAGCGGGGAGGGTAGAGAAAGGGGAGAAGAGTCCTTGGGAGAGGCAGAGAATGACTCCAGAGGTCTCTGCCCTGCCTCTCAGACTTGCCAAGTCCACGCTGACACTCATCCCACTGCTGGGGACTCATGAGGTCATCTTTGCCTTTGTGATGGACGAGCACGCCCGGGGGACCCTGCGCTTCATCAAGCTGTTCACGGAGCTCTCCTTCACCTCCTTCCAGGTAACTTCATGGCTGGGGGCACTTGCTTGTAAAGTCCTAGAATGGGGGTGGGACAGACACCAGCCTGCATCATGCAGATGAAAAAGAGTAGGCTGAGACCTGGGGTAGGCTGAGACCTGGGGGAGTGATCCCTGCCCAAAGTCACCTAGTTGGAGCAGAGCCAGAACTAGTATCCCCAGGTGTCCCAATACCTGGGCCAGTCTTCTCTGTAAGCACATGGGACAAGAAGCCTTCCTGGATGTAGCTCTGGATACCCAGCCTGGCATTGCAGCTGCCATCTACTGGGTGGCGAGCACCTTGCCAAGGTGCTTCTGAGCAGGGCCAGTCTGCAGGGGACCTCCCCTCCTGATATGATTCTCGTTTCCAGGGGCTGATGGTGGCCATCTTATACTGCTTTGTCAACAATGAGGTAAGCTCTGAGGAGAGACAGTGGGGACCCTGGTGGGTGAGTACCATCAGCCAGTCTGGAGTTGTACAGTGGGGGACTCCCATCAATCTTGTCAGCTGAAACCTCCTACTCACCCCACTGAGGCCCTAGGGTTGAGGAGGCATCTTGTCCACAGATTTGGTTTTCTGTCCATGCGTCTCTCTCACACATGAACACACATACACATATACACACATGTACATGTACAGACATACCCTATGGTATGTGAGCTTGGGGAAGACCCAGCCTCATGTTAAGGGGGTCCTGAATGACTCCCTTTGCTTGGGGGTGGTGACTGTCACTTACAAAGTGATTCAGCACACACATACCCAAGCCACATGCTTGGGGCTTTAATAATCATGATTTCATTTAGTTATGACCCCAACATCCCTCAAAAAAACCCTGCTAAAATTCTTATTTCATCTTCCCATTTTTATACATGAGAACACTGAAGATCAGAGAGTATCAGAAACTTGCCCTGGGTTGGAAATAGTGGCACACATTTCTTCTCAGCCTTTTGGCTAAGATGAAGTGTGGAAATAGTGGCATGGCAGAGCCAGGACTCAAATTCTGCCTTAAAGAAGGAAGCACCCCATTCTTCATACACACAGGCAAGAGCCCTGGCTCACTATGGGGAAGGGGGTGGCTTTCTGGTGCTAGGGTGGAAGAAGGGGGTTCTTGCTGGCCCCACACTCTCTCCTGCAGATGCCTGTAGGACTGCAGGCCTCCCTCCTATCTCTAAGATGGTCAGCTCCTGGGAGGAGGGTGTGCCTGTGTTCGTGGGCAGCTGGGAAAGGCCCCTTCCTCCAAGGTACTCAGCTTTGGGCTGGGTATCATAAATCCCCACAGCACCCCCTTCCTCCAAATTCCTTCCAGAGGGGAAAACAAATAATAGTGGTAGGGGCAGCACCAGGGCCCCTGGGGAAGTGTCCACAACAGGATTAACCGCCAGCAGGGAGGAGTCCACCCCACAGTCTGGGAGGAAACTGAGGACTGTCACTCCGTTCAGGCCCAGGTGAGGGTTTGCACTAGTGGGGCTGGGGCTCAGGTGACCCAGGGACACTGATCTTCAAAGACCTGGGGCTCTTTATGTGACTTCTTTGTCACTAAGCCTGGAATCCCAGAGCTCAGAGATCTTGGAGTGAGCACATTAATATAGACTTGTCTTTTTCTATGGGTGTGGGGATGCAGGGGGGCAGTGGGTGGGGACCTGGATATTTCAGGGAGCTATGAGATGGCTCAAAGAAGCAATGCGATGTAGCAGAAAAGATGCAAGCGTGCGGGTTTTGGCATCTTATTTGGTCTGATCCAGGCCCCGTCACTTAATGAACTGTGTGACTGCACATGCCCACTCTGAACCTTAGTTTGCTCATCTACAAAGTGGGGGTGATAATGCCTACCTTTGAGATTCCTGTGAGGATTAAGAAAGTCTGAAAAAGGTGGGAAAGGGGAACTAGAACAGATCCCTCCTTCAAGGTGGGATGCTGAAGGCCCATCCTAGCTCCTCACAGCTGCTGCTTGGCATGAAGAAACACACACCACCATCTCCAGATGCTCAGTAAGCAATCGCTATTAGATATCAATATTCAGTGATTCCCAGAGACAGGGGCCTAGGGAATTTCAGAGGATGCTGTGCAGAGAAAATGAGGCTGGGTGAAAGGGAAGGGAGAGGAATGTTCCTCTGTCCCCTGAGGCTTCCTCCTGCCTCTGCTGAACTGGCTTCCTGTGGAAAGCGTGGCCCTCAGATCTCTAAAAGGGAGGGGAAACCAAATATAAGGTGCTCAAAGTGTCTTATTACATCCAATGCTGTGAATGGTAGCCCCAATTCACAGCTAAGAACATTAAGGCTCAACAAAGTGAAATGAGTAGCCCTAATTCAATAGCTAGAAGGCGGTAGATCTAGTGGGCTGTGCTGGGGCAAGATCCCACTTAATACCTCAGGGCAGCCAGTGCTGGGGAGGTGAAGGCAGGGCCAGGCAAAGGGTGGCCCATAAATGGGATTCTAGCTGCTCCCAGGGCAGATCTCTGAAGACTCAGTGGGCTCAGTTTAGAGGGTAGGGCAGGGAAGGAGGCACAGCAGCCCTGGTTCTCCTCCACTGCCAGATCCTCACATTGAATTTCTTTAAAACTGACACAAACGAGGAAGTGCAAAAACCTAAGCTCTGTGGGTGGCCTTCCCCTCCAGGAATGTTCTCAGCCAGCTGGATGATGTGCTACCCAGCCCTGAGCTCTGCTGCTTTCCATTCCAGCCCAGTAGTGATGGGGACAGGACAGGGTGGCATGTATCCCTGTGCAGGGATGAGGAGCAGAGGCCCGTGGGGGAAGAGACAGGCTCCCCTGCTGCCACCTTGTCACCTCAGCCCCCTACGTCCCCATTTCCCCTCCTCTCTCCTCTGATACACTCACCGCACCCCTGCTAGCAGACACATTATGCTTGGCTTCCCTGCCACCATTACAAAGAGTTTTCCCTGACCCCTGGCTCAGCCTCCTCTCCAGATTCCATCCTCCCCTCTCCAGATTCCATCCTCCCCCGGGCCAGTCGTCTCATCACCTCCCTCCTCATGCACCACCCATGGCTGGCCCACCTTTGTAAGGGGATAGACACACGTTTGTAAGGAAATAGTTATTTGCAAAGAACTTGACCCTGAATCACCAGACTTGCATCTCTCTGACCAGGCCTGGCTATAGGTCCCAGCTAGCATCTCCCCCATGGATCTTCCAGGCTTGTGCCATGGGGTCCCGGAGACCCTGCTCCAAGAACAGGAGAACCTGTCTCCTTTCAGAGCACCACCCAGTTCCTTTAACCCCACCCCGAGACTCCTCATGCCCTGGCTGCTCCAGGCACAAGCGCAGATACATCATTGTCACTGGGCCACAAAAGATACACGTGGCTCTGGGGCTGAGGCCTCTGTCCACAAGAGCTGTTCTGCAGACCCAGGGTTGTCATGGCAATGCCAGGTACTTGTGACCTGAGGAGAAAAGATGGCTTGAATACTGGTTCTGTGTGGCTGCCAAGGCCTACACCAGCTGCTGGCGGGCAGAAGTGGGGGACAGGGAGAGGAGGCCTGAAGGTGGTTTTGCTGTAGCTTATGCCTGAGAGCCACACTGAGGTGACTCAGAGCCCTGAGTGCTGGTCCCAGCCCTGCCACCACGGAGCTGTGTGACCTGGGGCAAGTCATGTTGCCTCCCTCGCCTATGTCTCCCCCAGGTGTAAATGAAGGTGAATGAGCTTCCCAATTCACCTCACATCCTGAGCCTGGCATGATGCCAGCTGGAGAGGGTGGTCAGGAGGCTTGTGCTGCACTGCAGAGGTCGAGGGCAGGGATAAGGATAAAATCCAGTGGTGGAGGAGGAAGTATGCTGGCCTAAGTGCCAGGCCAGGTGCTCAGGATTTTTAAAGACAAAAGTGGCATTTCTCCCTGGCCTGCCCCTCCCAGGTTTCAGAGGTGAAAATGGTGATTGTGCTGGACAAACCGGGAAACTTTGTCTACCACAGGTGCAATGGACACTGTCAACTTGTGTCCACCACTCCATCAGCAGAGTTCTCTGAGGGACAAGGACCCTCCAGAGTGATGCTTTCCCCTAGTGTTGTCTTGGTTGGTTCATTTTCACAGCTGCGGAACAGAAGGAACCCCTTGTGAGATGCTTATTTATTTATGTTTTCATTCATTCGGCTCATTTAAAACACATGTATTAAGTACCTGCTCTATGCTGGGCACTGTGCTAGGTTCAGGGACACTGAGATGAGGAAGATGTGGTCCCAGCCCCTGAGGTGCTCCCAGCTGAGTGGGGAAGAGATGCAGCAGGGACAAGCAGGACCTCAAGAGCCACACAGGCAGGAGGCCAGAGGTTAGGAGCCAGGCCTTGGAATCAGGCCAGATCTAGGTTCAAATCCTGGCTGAGCAACCTGGGGAAATACTTAAACACCTTGTGCCTCAGTTTCCTCATCTTCAAATGTGGAGCTACTTTGCAGGGTCGATGTGAAAGTTAACTAAGATCATCAATGGAAAATGCTGGGCATACAGTAAGTGCCCAATAAATGGTGGTTTTCAAGGACAATTGTGATTACAGGGGTCACAGCAGAGGTTCAGGAAAAGTTCCGAGGGAGATGGGGGCAGAAGGAGACACTGTGTGTCAGCACTCTGAGAAGTCCTGCAAGTGTCCCTGAAACCTCTTTGGTCTCTGAGGTGGTTTCCTGGGGGTATGCCTCAGTTTACCATGTTCCCCCCCCCACCAGGGAAAGGGCTATGAAACAAGACTGGCCTCCCTGCAGCTGCACAAATGGGGGCCACTACTGGACCCAGGGCCCCCACTCCAGCTGTCAGCATGTGCTCTCTTCACAAAGGCTCGGCTGGGCAGGGAGCTGGCAACACAACAGGGTGGCCGTAGGTGGTGTCTGCTCAGCCTCCTTCCCTCCCCCGCACAAGCTTGGGCTCCTGACGCTGCATGGGATACTGCCGTCATCCTGGCAGGCAGCCTCTGCGCCATCTCAGCTCTACTCAGTGCAGAAAAAGTTCTTTTAAGGGATGGCATGCAGCCATACCAGGCGTCTTGCTGGGCATAGCTGGATGGGTGACAAAAGAGGAGGAGAGGAGGGTTGTTTGCACAGGGGCTGGTGGGGGGGATTGGCCCCTTATCCACAGCTGCTGGCAGCTGGCCCTCTTGGTGATTTGGCCTAAGGGGGAAGGGCCCAGACCCCAGACACTCTGGTGTGGGAAGGGTGGGGACTTCAAAGAAGTTCTGGAAAGCAAATTTATGGGAACATCACCCAGAAGAGCAGTCCAGACCCCCTAGGACTAGCTACACAGGTTCCAGCAGGCCTCTCCAGGGACCAGAATCACTGGCCACCACAGGAAGCCATAGCATTACCACAAACCCTCAAGGGATGGGGGCTCCACCGGGTTATTTGGATTTGTCTCTTTCTGCCCCAACAATTTGGCCCCCAAGCATTAGCCCTCCCGAGAGGCTTTTCCTAATGAGGAAGCCAGAGCACAGCACAACAGGGATCGTGACTGACTGAGCTCCCCTGGGCTGCACCTCCATGGTCACTGCGGAGTCTCTCTGGCTGGCATCAGTTGAGAAGCCCTCATCGGCTGCCCCTTCCTCCCCTGTTGTTGCGCGTCTCAGCCGCCTTCCTTCCTTCCCTCCCTCCTCCCCTGTGAGGTGTAGGGCCTGGATGGAAGCCCTCAGGGAGTTCAGAAGGGTCTGCTGTAGACTCCAGGAGGGTTGGGGGTTGCCATCTCCCTTTTCCATCATCCAAGCTGAAATTGGGACTGTGCTATCTACAGAGTCTCTCTTCTCTTTCCCATCTCCTGTCTCCCTGCATTTCACCCTCCCTCTCTTTCTTTTCCGTTAAATAATACTGTGATGGATTGTAAAAGGTACTTAGCTGAATCACAGCGTTTAGAGATGGAAAAGACCAATTAGGTCATCAACCTGATCTCTCTCCTGAGGAGATGCAGAAAACAGGAGACAACGATCAACAATTTTATTGGGATATTAATTTAGGCGCCCGAAGGCCTTGACTTGCGTCTCTTAATATAATGCAGTGGATTTTTTCCCTTCCCCACTAATGTAATAGTGGGCCCATTTTGTGAGCAGTTGGTTTGCATGATGGCTTTCATTTCCCTCCTTTTCCCGTGGAAGGTCCAGCTGGAGTTTCGGAAGACCTGGGAGCGCTGGCGGCTGGAGCACTTGCACATCCAGAGGGACAGCAGCATGAAGCCCCTCAAGTGTCCCACCAGCAGCCTAAGCAGTGGAGCCACGGTGGGCAGCAGTGTGTACGCAGCCACCTGTCAGATCTCCTGCAGCTGAGACTCCAGCGCCTGCCCTCCCTGGGGTCCTTGCTGCTGGCCGGGTGGCCATTCCAGGTGGGGAGAGACACTCCCAGGGACAGGGGGAAGGAAGGGACACACACACATACACATACATCCTGCTTTCCCTCCCCAAACCCATCAGACAGGTAAATGGGCAGTGCCTCCTGGGACCGTGGACACATTTTCTCCGAGAAGCAGCAGCCTCCTAATTTGATCACAGTGGCGAGAGGAGAGGAAAAACGAGCACTGTGAAAATGAGGAGGATTTCTTCTCGTGAAGCCACAGGCCCTTGGGGTTCCCCCAGACAGAGCCGCAAATCAACCCCAGACTCAAACTCAAGGTCAATGGCTTATTAGTGAAACTGGGGCTTGCAAGAGGAGGTGATTCTGAAAGTGGCTCTTCTAACCTGAGCCCAACACGGCTGGAGTGACGGGAGCCTCCTCTGCTTGCATCACTTGGAATCACCACCCTCCCCTGTCTTCTCTCAAAGGGAAGCTGTTTGTGTGTCTGGGTTGCTTACTTCCCTCAGCTTGCACCCTCATCTCACTGCCCAGTTTCTTTTTGAGGGGCTTTGGAGCACTGCCAGCAGATTTTTCTGAAAATGGCTGTAGGTGGTGGTGAGAATGAGCACTGAGAAGATGCCCACTTATCCTCCAGGTATTTGAGTTGCTTTGGTGCCTGCCCCTGCCATGCCCAGAGAATCACGGCAGGCCTGCCACCCGGGGAGCCCAGCCCTAGGGTATAAGCTCCCAAGTCTGTTTAAAGACACTCAAGAATCCTCTGGGGTCCATCTAGGGGCATGTTAGGAATGTCCAGACTGTGGGTGTAGATCATCTGCCACTTCTAGGAGCCCAGAGGGCCAGGAGAGACATTGCCTCCAGCTCTCCTTGGAAATACTTTCTATCTGTGACTACACGCTGTCTCTTTCGTGAGAATTTGGATATCCTCTCTAACTTGAGGGGGATGTGATCATGAAGAGACTCTCCTAGGGAAACCAGTAGTCCCCATCATCACCACGGAGGCTGGCTCCCCCCTGCCTTTGGAATCTCTCCCCCTTGGGAGCTTGTGTATACTTCGTTCATTTTTCTTTATTGCTGTGAATAGACTGTGTGCACAAACAGGCAATTCTGATTTCTCCCATCTAATGGAAATGAGTGAAATCATGCTTGTTGTGATGTTGTTTGGGGGAGTAGTCATTGATTTGACCCACTCACACTTGGAGCTCATTAAGGTTTGCCCTGCTACCAGCCTCCCCAACAAATAATGAACAGCAGAAAGGCTGGATGGGGAAACCTATCAATCCAGCTAGCCAGCCATGGTGAGGAAGCCCCCAGCCATGGTGACACACAGCAGCACTGCAGATACCCAGACAGACGGCCATCCTAGAGAGGCTGGCAAGGAGTTCATGGATGCAAAGGAAGTTTCTGGAGCAAGAGAGAGCTCTTGGGAGTCAGGACCTCCGGGGAGAGAAGAGGGGTCTGACAGATTCTTTTATAAGTTGGCCTCTCCCCTCCCTTTTAAATGGTGGGAACCCTCCCCAAAACCTTACCACATTCTCCTGTGCCCCTCAGAGGGGCATGTGATATGCAAGGAAAATAATAGTATATAAAACACATCAGGCAGAAAATTTCTTATACTTCAGTGAAGTGAAGTGATGTCTATGTTAATAGGGAAGTTGAACCTCGGGCTAAAGAAAGCAATTGTGTAAATGGCTGCCTTGACTGAGACAATATAGGCCAGGGTGCATTCCTGCTTCCCCAGAACAAGGGCAGGCTTCCCAATGGCACGCCTTATTTGCTGTCTCTTTGTGAAGGTGGGCAGCAGTGGGTTTGATGTGGGGCACGATTCTGGTGCAAGTGTTTCAGTTTTGGATAAACTAAGGATTTTGAGAATCATTATTACATTATACAGGAACAAAGAACAGAATGATATAATATGTGTGAAATAAGTTGCTGAGGAGAGGGATTGTAGGGAAGAAAGTGCTTGGTTAGGCACCTGGGAAGCTCATACCATTTGATTTAAACTGTAAGTAGAGTTCTCTTCCCAACCGAAACTGGTGATTCCTGATTTGAGACGGTTCATCAGGCCCCCACACCCAAGCCTTTTAATACGGAGGAAGTTTTTCCTTCATGAATACATACCAGATACCAAACTGAAGAAATCTTTTCTTTGCTCCAAGCCCCATGGAGCTATTAATAGTCACTCAAATGGCACTGCACTATTTCTAAGCTCTCCTAAACTAAATATGGCTCCAACAGGTCTGGGAACTATCGAATGCAATGTACTCTGAAATTCCACCAGCTGTTTACATGCCTGATGCCTAACGCCATATGCCTGGAGCTTGTTGAGAACTCTCTCTCGGCTGCCTCTGTCCTGGGGTACTATTGCTGACCAGCAGGGTGTAGGCGCTGCTTTTGTTTGAGCTTTGCAGCCACAAGGTCTGATGGCTGTTGTGAAAAGCAGCTGACTTCAGCACTCTGGCCAGCTTCCTCAAACTTGCTTGGGGCTTGAATTTTCCAACTTGTCTTTGCCATTTCAGTCTTCAAGCAGCTCAATCACAGAACTGAAACAAACCACTTACATTGCAAAGTTGCCTTCCCTTTAAAATGACTTTCTGGATTGCAGGGATGATTTTTGATGGTCTCAGTGTGCCTCATGCTGTAGACCACATCATTGGAGATCTGGGAGACTGAGCAGAGAAAGACCTTGGTGATCCCCCCGGCCAGATCTATAGGATTGAGGAATGAGGCTTGCAGAGGTAACTTGCCCAAAATCACAACACTAGAGGGTGGCTGAGCTGGGCCAGGACCCAGACAAGCCCTTGCCTCCCAATCTAGTGAGGCCTCTGGGAAGGATAGGTGAAAAATATAAATAGCTGTTCAAGATATTCTAAATAAAAGTCAGTGGTGTTACCTGGAATTTCTACTGAAGAAGAAATACAGCAGCAAAGGTAGACTCATCAGATGGTGAAAGTGTCATCTCCTTTATAATTTATACTGGTGAGAGGAGGGGGAAGGATGTGCTTTCCTATTTTTACTCTGGTACCTCATTCATCATTGTCTTAAACTTAAGAAATGAAATGCATCAGGGCACACATATGCATAGAAACAGCACCTGAACCATTTTGGATAGCAATTCCAGCACTCTTTTAATGGATTGGCTTAAATTTTTTTCTGATGCCTCTATGTGTGTTTGAAAAGTTTTACTGATAGTCACACAGAGTGTACTAAAAGAACCTGAAAGGTCTTCAGCCTCCCCTTTACCTCTTTAGAACTCTCTGAATTTGGAGACAGCTAGCAAACGGCAACTGTAGCCTAGCAAAGATGGCACAGCACCACGAAGGGAAAATAGAGTCAACTCCCGTCTATGCTCTGAAGGTCTTGGCCACTCCTATCCGGGTTGGCTGTGTTCTATCCAGCAGCTCACAGACAGGAGACCTCCCCCTCCTCATTCCCTCCCATTTCTTCTGCAAGGAAAGAATATTGTGTGTGTGTGTGTGTGTGTGTGTGTGTGTGTGTGTGTATGTGTGTGCATGTTTCTTCTGTGCATTGCAGCATAAAGTTAGGAGATGATGACTCCAGAATCATCACACCCACTGTGCAGGTCATAGGACCGCACACCCCAGGCTGGGACTCTAAGTGATAGATGCTTCCTCTCCATGCACAGACAGGGCTCCCATTATTTGCTAATGCCTGCGACGTGCTCAGGGAAGGCAAAATCTATTCCAAAGGTTTACTTTCCCTCTGTTGAACTGATTCTAATCTACCGTGCTGACCCTGCTTTGGCTCCTATGAGGCAAACTATAAAAATTCTCCAATAAAATACAGAGGCTTACTCTGCTAAGACACCTACCTGTGTGAATGACGTGCTAAACATTCAGCATAAACCAAATTAGGATCAACTTTAACATTTTCCCCCCCTTTTTGTGGCTGGAGTGAGTTCCCCTGGGAAAAGAAACAGCCCAAGTGAGAAACTTCTGCCAACCTCATTACCATGCCCCTACACTGTTACCTGCTGGCCCATACCAACTCTCTGGCCCTACAGAGGGCCGAGACAAGGAAGCGTTATTGAGCAGTATAATTTTGAACACTTTACTTAGTGCCACAGTGTGTCTGCAGTATCCATAATTACTTCTACTCTGTCAATGACTACAGACTGGCAGGAAGCAGATAAGCATAATTGTTTTCCAATAACTCCCCCAAGGCTCTTGGACTTTGCTTATATATCTGAATCTCTCAGTGGAGAGAGTTTTCTCTCTTCTTTGGCCATTTTAGCCTGTTTTCCAGGACCTTATCTAGCACTGGCTCCATTTTTGCCCTGATGCATCCACATTCCTTCCCCGCACTCCTCCTCCCACACTGCTGCCTCAGGAAGAGGTGATCTTGCTAGCCATACTGTGAATGCTGTTCTTTCAGCTGTGACCAATTTGGTGGTGCAGCTGAGAGTGCAGTGCTGTTAGAGCTGAAAAGGATGCACCTCATTCTACTTTCGGGTGCAATGAGGAGTGTGGCAGCCATCAGCTTAGATCCTAACTTACATTGGGTGATGCAACCTTTCTGATGGGGCCTGCCAAACTATCAGTAATTAGTCAGCTTAGACAATGTAGCATGACTAATTATTGCTGTGTCAAAGCAATTCAGGACAAGAAAAACATATCTAAATGAGAATGTTTAGATGTGGTGAGAAAAGAGGTCTCGCCACAGTTTGGAATGTATAAAAAGTGGAGTTCTTTGCAGGGGGAGCCAACGGGGGCATTGAGGAAAGGGCAAGATTCACCCCAGATAGCCAGTGCTTGATCTTGCCAAACAGTTCACACTTTACCTCCAAACCTGCAGTTCTAAACTCCTCCCACTAAAATAATCATCACATCGTCAAAGCAGACAAACTCCAGCATCTCATCAGTTCTGCAGGGATTCGATGCAGACCTTTAAATGCACCAACAGAGAGGTAAGCCAAGCTCTCAGAGGGACAAAGCTAGATTTCTCTTTTCAGTGCTCTTGGGGGATGTTTGCTCTTCATGAATGTTTAAACAAGATCATTTCCATGCAATGTCTTAATGTATAAATTCCTGTAAAATATGGCCAGCTTCTATAGGTAGCGAATGTTGTAATTCCTTGTGTAGATGTGAATGGATGCAAGCTCTTTCCTAATTCGCCTTGTAAGTCAAATAAAAGTCTGTCTCTACTGTCTCTGTTGCTCTTCCTTTGCAAGAGGAAGTTTTCTGCAATGTCAATCCAGGTGACTCACGGTACACTGGGAAAACACAAAAGATGCCATTTCCAGCCCAAGGAAAAAGAACCCTGCTCATTACTCACACCGTGATTTTCATCTTCAGAGCACTTACCAAGTACTAATTTATCCATCACATCCTTTATGCGGGGGACTACAACGTCATTTAATTAGAGAAGTTGGATGGTCGAGTGGCTTAAACAATAACGGACGGCCAAATGGATGTGTATTTTAATTCTGCTCATTCATTTGATCTCTCCTGTCTAAATGAACTCAGTCCATTAAATCCATTTTTTATAAAAAAGTCATAAAAGCATAAGCTTTGTTTGCAAAGCAGCCACAGAATTTGAGTGGAACTGCTGTTGAGAGATTCATCTTCAGAAAAAAGAACTTTTCTCCAATTTAAATAATCACTCACTCTCCAGATTTGCAACTCACCCTTATAGAAAGGCAGAAGAATTGCAGATTTCCCGAAATTCCCCCACCATTTCAGTTACACCTATTTGAAGGTCTGTGTACTTACCTGACAGCTTAAACAAATCTGCTTTTTAGACAAGCTGTGGTAATTGTCCCTTTCAAACATAAGAATAATTCTTACCCTGAGAGCAAGTTATACCTACAGCCAGCTCCTGACAGCGGCAGGCAGAATATTTGCATTTGTTTCTCTGCACCAATCTTGCTTTTGAGTTCATTCCCTCCCCTTTTAATACTCTTACCTTTCTGTGTCCTTCCCCCTTCCACTTAGCAGGACCAAAAAGCAGGCTTTTTATCCCCTCCTCACCTTCCAGGAAAACATCCACCCAAACCAGTTAATGGCCACCACATTTCTAGGTAGCTATTACAAATAATGTAAATCAGGTAGAAGTGCACCTTCTTTCTCTGAGGTTGTACTGTGGCTTAATAAGGGCTTGACCTCAGACTAAAGAAAGAGGGTTGGGGGAGCTGCCCTGCTGTTCTGGGGTCTAGCCAATGGGAAGACAAGTGAGAATTCTTGGCCTCCAGACTCATTCATGTTCACATGCAATATAAAGTCATAGTCCAGTGACTGCAGCCCCAGATGCAGAGGACTGAGTTCCACATAGAATTTGTGAAGGATCTCATTCACATGACATTGCATATCAGCATTTTCAAGGTTTGGGAACTCCTGTCCCCTTCCCCTCACTATCCTCTCAAACTCGTGCCATAAACATATGGCAGTTCAGTCTCTTTCAATCTCTGTCTCTGTCTCTTCCTCTGTCCTTCCTTTCTCCCTTTCTCCTTCCTTCCCTACCCACCCTCCCCACACACAAAGAGAAAGACTGAAAACAGTGAGGTTTTCCCCATCAGAAGTAGAGAAATAGTTGGTGGGGCAGGGGGGGGAGGCTGGAAACCAGCAGCACAAGCTGGACTAGATGACAAATGCAGCCAGATGGTTGGAGAAGATGGGAACAGAGATCCAATATTGTGTGACAACAAGGAAGGAGTAGAACTGAGTGTCCCCAAGGTGGGAAGGGCAGGTGAAGAAGAGAAGATGAAGAGGCCAGGACATAAGTAGAAAAAGAAAAAGAAAAATAGCAGACTATTTAAATGTGAAAATGGGCTGTAGTAAAAGGGGAGGAGAAAATTGCAGAGGAGGAAAAAAGAATGAGAATTACAAGTGGTAAAAGACAAGGAACTAGGTTAGGAACCCTATCTCCAGTCAGCATTATAAACTCCGTCTTCCTTAAATCTCAGCTCTTTCCCTGTAGCGTTCTCTAATCCTAAGCGGCGAGAGAGTATTTTCTTTTGTACAAAAGGTCATTTTAACTAACACAATGATTCTGGAAAGAGAAAAAGACCCATGGCTTAGAGTGAATCCAACAAGATTTTTATTTTTTTCTCACTGACACCGGGCACAAATGTGAGAATGAATTACTATGTCTCCCCCCTCATGGAGGACCAATAGACCTTAGAATTTATTTGTGGTACAACCTCCAACTACAAACAAAATCAATAGCTGAGAATTACAAACACTGGGCAGTCCCTTGCCGAGAGATGGATCGCCTTAGAGCTAATGCAGGCTGGTAACACCCAGAGGCCATTGGCAGGCTTTTTTAACTTTCGAAATCTTTAGGGAGAAAGAGCACGGACTTGAGGCAGTAAATGATATTTATGCAAAACTTTTTAATGCCGATGACCTTAGGTGGCATTAAAAACACCCTTGGCAACCGCACAAATTAAATAGTGACAACAAAAAGGCCATGGTTACTTTACACGTTAGCTCCAATCTTTGACAATTTGTAACCGTTATGTATGTTACATAATACCTGATAAAAAACAGGTGTTTTACCACCATATTTTTGCCCTCCAGAACCCTTCTGAACCTTCAAAATCCCTAGGAAATTGAATTTGCAGCTTTAATAAACCCCATTGGTACTCATCAATTAGATGCTACTTGACAATAAAATCACCCTCAAGCTCTTTCATCTTTCAAATCCTGGTGTTAAAAGTGGAGACTAGAGAACTCAAACTAGAGACACACACCAAAGCAAAGACATTTCCCCCTAGTTAAGTTAAATCAATGTCCTTCCAATGGCATCCTTTGGAAAGGTACAGTTAAAAATACAGATGAAGACCGGGCACGGTGGCTTATGCCTGCAATCCAGCACTTTGGGAGGCCGAGGCAGGGGGACCATGAGGTCAAGAGATTGAGAACCATCCTGGCCAACATGGTGAAACCCCATCTCTACTAAAAATACAAAAATTAGCTGGGCATGGTGGTGCACACCTGTAGTCCCAGCTACCCGGGAGGCTGAGGAAGGAGAATCACTTGAACCTGGAGGCGGAGATTTCAGTGAGCCGAGATCACGCCACTGCACTCCAGACTGGTGACAGAAACAGACTCTGTTTAAAAAAAAAAATACAGATTAAAAGATTTCTCATGTATACTCATATGAAAGAACCATGTTACATTAACAATTATACTGTGTTGAAATATTCTCAGCTATCAAGAAAAACATCTATAATATCCCGGTTACATAAAGTATTTACAAAAACACCTTCTAGAAGCTGGTAAAAATCATGAAGCCTGCCAAACGAGACATGGTGGTGCCACAAGTCCAGAAAAATGCCACACCCATGGGGTCTCAGAATGTACTGTAATGGCAGTGCTCTCACTCACGCTCTAGCCTTGAACACCACCCGCTTCTCAAATACAGACCTTTTTCTGGCAGGAGGGGGTCCCTTACTTCTCAAGCACCATGACTGAGTTAGTCTTGCTGTCACTTCTTACATGAGAAATGCAACAGCTCTTGAGACATTCTGTATCCATGGTGCAGATCTCCTGGGAGCATGCCAAGCCACCCAAACCCTAGTAGTACTCCCAAGTTGGAGTCATCTCTCATAATAAAGTGTGTGGCTCCCCGCACCCTCTGCATTGGCCACCCACATGAAGAACAGCTTTCTTCATCTGCATTAAAAATGATGCATTGATGTAGATTTCCAAAAGCTACAGCAGCAAGATCATGGAAACCTTATGTGAACTTCAGAATTTGACTTCTCTCTCTTCCTTGGGGTTGGATCCTCCAAAGCAATCATATCCTAACATGAATTTCCTAAATGATCATGTTTCTTCAGGAAACATCTCTTCCAGGGCCCCTACTCACCCTGCATTGTCCAGCCTTTCATTAGGCCATGAGGATTCTGGGGAAAATGCAAATTGTCTAGGAAATACTCCTCTTTGCATGAATAGTTTTTTGAAAATTATATATGGGGCAGAACCTGATATAATCCATAAGAAGAGCCAGAATAGCCAAAGACATTATTTTTTTATTGATGTGGATCTGGAACAAAGCAATTGTTTCATATCACCCGGTGCCATTTTACAAAATGTTTGGCACTGCCAAACTCAGTCAAAATCTCAGAGGAAAAGTCATTAGAAGAAAAATGATTAAAACAAGCTCTACACAACAAAGCTATTTCTGTCCCTAGAGATGGTCCACTGTAAATGAACTGCCATGTGTATAAAGAATACTCTGCCTGTAAACACATATGCTTTTCTCTAAGAGTTATGAAAATAAGATCAATATTATTAGTGAAGGAATAAATGAAATATTTACCAAGAGAGAAAGGCAGTAAAGGACATGGAGATATGGGGAAGGGTGCTATTTTAGGTTGGATGGTCAGGGAAGACCTCTCTAATGAAATGACAACTGAGAGACCTGAAAAGAGTAAGGGAGCGGGTCCTAGGATCATCTAGGGGACTGAGTTTCCAGAAAAGGCAACAGTCAAAACCCTAAAGCACAAAGAAGCATTTTTTTTTAAAATAATTTATTTATTTTACTTTAGGTGCATACTATATCTGGCATTTCTCCCCCATGTTATCCCTCCCCCACCCTCCCCTCCCTCCCCCACCCCCCCATTGTCTCTCCCCTACCTCCCCCAACTGTCCTCTGTGTGTGATGCTCCTCTCCCTGAGTCCACGTGTTCTCATTGTTCAACACCCACCTATGAGTGAGAACATACAGTGCTTGGCTTTCTGTTCTTGGGTCAGTTTGCTGAGAATTAGGTTTCCAGATTGATCCAAGTCCCTACAAAGGACACGAACTCATCGTTTTTTATGGCTGCGTAGTATTCCATGGTGTATATGTACCACATTTTCTTTGTCTAGTCTATCATTGATGGGCATTTGGGTTGGTTCCAGGTCTCTGCTATCGTACACAGGGCTGCAATGAACATACGTGTGCATATGTCTTTATAGTAGAACGATTTATAGTTCTTTGGGTATATACCCAATAGTGGGATTGCTGGGTCAAATGGAATTTCTATTTCTAGATCCTTGAGAAATCACCACACTGTCTTCCACAATGGTTGAACTAATTTACACTCCCACCAACCCTGTAAGAGTGTTCCTATTTCTCCACATCCTCTCCAGCATCTGTTGTCTCCTGATTTTTTAATGATTGCCATGCTAACTGGCGTGAGAGGATATCTCAGTGTGGTTTTGATTTGCATTTCTCTAATGACCAGTGATGATGAGTATTTTTCATATGTTTGTTGGCCTCATATATGTCCTCTTTTGAAAAGTGTTCATATCCTTCACCCATTTTTGAATGGGGTTGTTTTTTTCTTGTATATCTGTTTTAGTTCTTTGTAGATTCCGGATATTAGCCCTTTGTCAGATGGGTAGATTGCAAAAATTTTTTTGCCAGTCTGTGTCTTTTGATTGGGGCATTTAGGCCATTTACATTCAATGTTAATATTGTTATGTGTGAATTTGATTCTGCCATTTTGTTACTGGCTGGTTTTCTTTCTCATTAATTGACTCATTTTCTTCATTGCATTTTTGGTCTTTGCCAACTGGTTTGCTTTTGCAGTGACTGGTACTAGCTCCTTTCTATGCTTAGTGTTTCTTTCAGAAGCTCTTGTAGGGCAGGTCTGGTGGTGACAAAAATCTCTCAATAATTGCTTGTCCGTAAGGATTTTATTTCTCCTTCACTTATGCAGCTTAGTTTGGCTGGATATGAGATTCTGGGTTGAAAGTTCTTTTCTTTAAGGATGTTGAATATTGGCCCCCACTCTCCCCTGGCTTGTAGAGTTTCTGCAGAGAGATCTGCTGTGAGTCTGATTGGCTTCCCTCTGTGGGTGACCTGACCTTTCTCTCTGGCTGTCCTTAGCATTTTTTCCTTCATTTTGACCCTGGTGAATCTGAAAATTATGTGCCTTGGGGTTGCTCTTCTTGAGGAATATCTTTGTGGAGTTCTCTGTATTTCTTGAATTTGAAATTTGGACTGCCTTGCTAGGCTTGGGAAGTTCACCTGGATAATATCCTGGAGTGTGTTTTCCAGCTTGGATTCATTCTCCCCGTCATATTCGGGTACACCGATCAAGTGTAGATTAGGTTTTTTCACATAATCCCATAGTTCTTGGAGGCTTTGTTCATTTCTTTTTACTCTTTTTTCTCTTGTATTGCCTTCTCTTTTTACTTCATTGAGTTGATCTTCAATCTCTGATATCCTTTCTTCTGCTTGATCGATTCGGCTATTAAAACTTGTGTTTGCTTCATGTAGTTCTCATGCTGTGTTCTTCAACTCCATCAAGTTGTTTATGTTCTTCTCTAATTTGGTTATTCTAGTTAGCATTTTATCTAACCTTTTTCAAGCCTTTTGGTTTCTTTGCATTGAGTTAGAACGTGTTCCTTTAGCTCTGAGAAGTTTGTTATTATCCACCTTCTGAATCCTGTTTCCGTCAATTCTTTGCACTCCTTCTCGGTCAAGTTGTGATCCTGTGTTGTTGAGGAGTTGTGATCCCTTGAAGGAGAAGAGGTGTTCTGGTCTTTGGTGGTTTCACCTTTTTTGCGCCGGTTTTTTCCCATCACAAAGAAGCATCTTTACTGTATTAGATCAGTAAACTATGGTTCACCACCTGGTTTTATAAATAAAGTTTTATTGGCACATTCATTTACTTATAGATTGTCTATGGGTGCTTTTGAGTTGAGTAATTGCAACAGAGACAGTTTGGTCAACAAAGCCTATTTACCAACTGGCCCTTTACAGAAAGTCTGCCAAACCACAATGTAAGATGAACATCAAGGAGATTAATGTAACCTGGAAAGAGAGGCAGTGGCCAGTTCACTTTGGGTCTGGTAGGATAAAACCACCTAAACAACCACCTACCTATCAAACAACAAACACATGCCCAAGGGATTAAGAGTGCAGATATTATTTACAAATTGGGGCCCAAAGGTTTCTTTTCATTGCCTCATTCTAGGGTACCCGTCTGACCTCTGCTTTATTTCTGGTCCCCAGGATTTTCAGCCTTTTTTCCATGTGACAGGGATGTGCACATCTGAGAGGGTTCCAGGGACATATCCACAATAAGCCTAAAGAAATAAGATTTAAGAAAATTATAAAATGAACATTCACAAATACTAATTATATGCTACAAGTTACTTTGATACGAATGTGAGATTTTAAATTATATATTTATATTATATTGAAATTTCAAAGAGGTTAGTCTGGTTTGTATTATTCATACTAGTGACAACTGAATACAACTGAAATGTTTAATAATAAAGGACTGGCTAAATAAAAGGTGGTACATTTATCCATATAGAAGTATTATGCAGCTGTCAAAATCAATACTGTAGGAGAATAACATGAGAATATATTCAGTGTTAATCATTAAGTGAAAAATAAATCAATCATAGATAGGACCAAGACTAAAACAAATGTAGAGATAGGACTAAAGAACAGAATATAAATGTTATAAACCTTAACAAAATAGTATAATAAAATGAGGAAAGGAAGGGAGGAGGCATAAAAGGCAGTGTTGGTATGTTGATTTCATTATCTATCAGGTCAAAATATATCTTTCAAGGCTGATAAATCAAGTAGCAGGTTGTAATTATATTTAAAGATACAAAGTCAATCAATGAGTCAATAAATCAGTGGAACTGGGGGTTGAAGGATGGAGAAAAGGAAGAAGGTGGAAATATAAAGTTATGACATTCATTTTTTCCAGAACATTAATAAATGCTGCCTAAAAATATCAATTTTTAAGTAAGTACTATAAAGTTACAAATATAAACTTGAAACAGAAATTTAAACTTTCCAGATTATTGAAAGAAATACAGACACACACAAACAACACAAGTAAAAAAAACCCAGAGACCATATGTAAAAGAAGCTACCTAAACAGAATAATATAAAATGTGATGAGATAAGCAAGACTTTCATAAACATAAATAAGTTAAATTCACCTATTAAAAGAAAATATTATAATTGATTATAAAAGAAAACACAACTAGTCTCTATATACAAGCAGCATACCTAATAAAAATAATTCAAGCTGAAAACAAAACTATGGGCAGAGGCACACGAGGCAAATGCAAACAAAAAGTAAGCAGGGCTTCCAGTCTTAATATCAGACAAGAATAAATTCAGGGCAAAATGCAATAAAGAAAACAAAGAGGGCTTTGCATAATGATAAAGGAGATAATCTATAAGAACTAAAAATATGCTTTTATATATTCCAAAATCTAAAAGTTCTAAAAATACTATAATCTCATGAAAATCACTGATAAAAAACATAAAAATACTAACAAACAGAACTATCAGCACATTAAAAAATAGTATACCACAATCAAGGGTGGTTTATTCCAGGAATAAAAGGATTGCTCAATAAGTAAATCTGTAATACTGATTATATTAATTGATCAAAAAGAAAAACCATAAGATTAATGTCCACTACACTGAAAGGGGATTTTGTGAAATTCTACATCCATTCTTAATTTAAGAAAAATCTTTCAATAACATAAGTACAGAGGAGTAATTTCTTAAGACATATGTTTGTCTGTCTATTCACTCACCCCAAAGCCAGGATCACGCTTAGTGGGAAATACTGGTGCATACTTATTAAAGTCAAGAGCAAAACAAAGATATCATTGATTACTATTCTGATTTAACATTTTTCTAGGTGCTTTAGCCAATGTAATGAGACAAAGAGAAAAAAATAAGAAGCATGAAAATTGGGAAAGAGGCCGAGCACAGTGGCTCATACCTGTAATCCCAGCACTTTGGGAGGCCAAGTAGGGAGGATCACTTGAGGCCAGGAGTTCGAGACTAGCCTGGCCAACAAGGTGAAGCCCTGTCGTTACTAAAAATACAAAAAATTAGCTAGGCATGGTGGCATACACCTGTAGTCCCAGTTACTCAGGAGGCTGAGGTGGGAGAGTTGCTTGAACCCAGGAGGCAGAGGTTGCAGTGAGGCAAGATTGCACTATCACACTCCAGCCTGGGTGACAAGAGTAAGACCCTGTCTCAAAAAAAAAAAAGAAAAAAAACTGGGAAAATAGGAACTAAATTTTATATTATTTGAAAAGGAAATAATTACCTATGTGGCAAACCCAGCCAAATCAACTGAAAAACCATTAAAATTAGTAAGAGAATTTAGTAAAGGACTGGTACAAAATTGATATACCAAAATCAATAGTTTTCATACACACACACACAACAACAAGAAGTTGGAGGAAATAATAGAAGAAAAGATCTACTGATATTAGTAGCAAAAGATAAAATAACCAGGAATAAACAGGGAATAGTAAGATCAATGTAAAGCAAACTTGAAAATGCAATTGAGGGGCAATAAAAGAGGCTTAAACAAATGATAGCATACTGTAGTCTTGAATAGTAAGACAATAACTTATAGGTATTTCTTCTTAAGTTATGTGTAAATTTAATGTGAGACCATTAAGAATACCAACAGAAATTTTTGGGACCTGGTCAAGTTAATTCTAAAGCACAGAGGGAAAAAATAAACATGTTAAGTGTAAGTTTTAAAAAAGAAAGTAAAAATAGAGTAATAAAGAGGTATCTAGCCCCTTCAGATTTTAAAACACATCATCAAGCTACAATCATAAAAAGTGAAGTACCAGAATAAGAAAAGGCTGTCAGATCAAAAGAACAGACCAGAAAGTCCAAAATTGGTACAAATACACAAGAAATGTAGTATATGATACAGATGGCTTTTAAATTAGCAGGAAAGAGACAGGTTATTTAATAAATGAAGCTGAAGGAACTAGTGAGATACCTGAACAAATAGATGCCTGAATAAATAAAGCTGGATCCGTATCTGTAACCCCACTCTATAACAAATACTAGGTGGATAAAAAGCTTAAACATAGAAAATGAAAGCAGTAGGCAAACATGGAAAAAATTTTTTGCTGTATGACATAAACCCAGGTCTTAAAACAAAATACATAAATTTGACAACAAAAAATTTCCACATAGAAACAAAAACAGCAACAAGTTTGAACAAATTGAACAAAAATATTTAAAAGACATAATTCAAAGAGCCATTTTTCCTCATTTATGAAGAGTCCCTCAATGAAATTTTAAAATTCCCAAGAACTCAACAGAAATCATGCAAAGGCTAAAACAGTTCACAGATAAATACAAATGGCTCATAAATTTATAGAAAGATGTTCACCCATAATAAGAAATTTAAAATAAATCTCTGAGGTATCATTTCACCTATCAGATTGGCAAAGTACCGAAAGTTGGGTAACACCCTGTGTTGGGGGGGATATGAGGAAACTGGCGTTTCATACCTTGCTGGTAGGAATGTAAATGAGAATCACTACTATCCAGGGCAACATCTGTCAACATTTTCAGTCAAATATCCTTTTACCAGCAAATCTAAGAAATGATCCCAGAGAAGTAGTCACATAAGTGGAAATGACGTATGTCATTGCAATGTATGTGCAATGATATTCATTGTACATTGTTTGCAACAACAAAAGATTAGAAATGATCTAAATATACGTTAATGGAGACTGGCTGAGTTATAATCTATCCATACAATGGATAGTTATAATCTATCCATACAGTTACAATCTATCCATACAGTACACTCTGTAGCTGTGAAAAAGGAGGAAGCAGCTTTATCTGTGCTGACAATAATTACTAAGAAACATTGTTTGCTTAAAAGGCAAGAGACACCCAATATTCCTTTCCAGAATTGCCTCTCATCAATTCCTTTTATTTGTTCCTTAACCCATCTAAGTCCTCAGAGTGCATGCAAGCATATTATTCTCCTTCATGATTATCACCTTTCTCCCAGGTGTTTTTTCTGACCAAAATGCCACTTTTTTGCCCCCCACCTGCTTTTTTGGGAAAGTACCTAGTACTCCTTTAAACTCAGCACAGTGTCACTGCCTCCAGGAAGCCTTTCCTCGTTCAGACGACATACTCTCTGTGTGGCTTACCATACTGCACTGTAACTGTCTGGTTACTGGCTACCTCCCCATTTGACTGTGAGCTCCTTGAGAAATGAAACCTTGTCTGCTTTATGTCTGTAGAAGTCAAGCCCAGCACCAGGACTGACAAAGTTTAGATGCTCTATAAATGGATAGATGGATGGATGGATGAATGATACAGAGAATCTACTCCCCCACCATAGCATGGGTGATCTTTTAGAAATGAAAATTGGGGGCTGGATACAGTGGCTCATGCCTGTAATCCCAGCACTTTGAAAAGCCAAGGCAGGCAGATCACCTGAGGTCAGGAGTTGAGACCAGCCTGGCCAACATATAGTGAAACCTCATCTCTACTAAAAATATAAAAATTAGCTGGGTGTGGTGGTGCCTGCCTGTAGTCCCAGCTACTTGGGAACTGAGGCAGGAGAATTGTTTGAATCTGGGAGGTGGGGATCATGCCACTGCACTCCAGCCTGGGTGACAGAGTGAGACTCTGTTTCTCAAAAATAAAAAAATAAATAATAAATTGGATGCTGTCACTTCCTTACATAAAAACTTCAAATGCACATAAATAAAACTCAGACTCCTAAAAGACAAAAAAGCAAGGGACAGAATAGTGTGTTTGGGATGGTGTCATTTGCAGGCTTGAGAGAGAAGGAACAAACATGGCAGGGTGGAGGGAGATGTTCTCACCAAACACACCATGTACCCATTACCTCTTGACTTCTAAAATACATGCATAGAAGTGTAACAATATTTTATTCTTTTCTATATTTCCAAAATGTTCTAAAATGAGCATGCACTTCTTGTTGTAATAATTTAAAGAGAACCTCAAAAATAAAGGATGTTTAATTTCCACGTAGTCTTTGGAGTTAGTTCCTCATTGTTTCAAAGCTACGTTTCTTCTTCTCTCACTTTGGTGTTCCAAATGAACAGTCTGAAAATGGCAAACCTCATTGCTCCCTTTAAAAATGCACACCGATTTTCTTTGTTTGGATTTAATAATCACTAAACTTTCTTCCTATTTTAACATTTATGGTTTATGTCAGCAGCTCTTAATCTTGAGGGTGCCAGAGGTCACACCAGGGAAGTTGTTAAAATGCAGATTCTGAGGATTCTACCCCCAGACATTCTGAGTCAGTGGGGGCCTAGAATCTGCACTTTAACATTACCACAGGAGATTCCTATGCAGGTAGGTGATCTATAGACAACACTTTTCAAAACATTCATCCATGACTTGTTAAGGAAAGAGTATTTTTCCCACAGAAGTGAAAATCCTATATAGTATAGAATTTAGGACTGAAAGTGATCTCACCCTTAAACACACACACACACACACACAAACTTACACCTTTATAAACATTCACATTATGTCCCGTACTTTACAGTTTTGTGTGCACTCATCTTGTCTTCTTTCAGCGTTTTGAGAATGGGATCCAAGTCTTTATGTAGCCCAGTGCTCCAAAGTTGTGAAATAAAAGTATGTGTGATAGAAACCAAAGCATATGGTTCAAATATTACTTTCTTTGGCTTAGGGAGTTGGTTCTCTGCCAACTATGTAAATTCTTTGTCATTCCACGTCCCCTTCCCGCAAAGCTTAGATGTGTGCAAGCAGCTGTAGCACTGCCTGCTAAGTCTAGAGAGGGGCTGCTATTTTATTTTAAATACATACACAAATCACTTCTGGTAGCTTTCTATGCCTTTCCCAGGACCTCTGATGAGCCCTTTCCTCTGTGAATTTTAAACTGAAAGGAATACCTGAAAAAGCAGCACAAGTGGTTGTGATAAACGTCCAAGGGTTTTCTACGTTACATAAATTTTCAAATGTGATGTGAAGGGACCCATGAGGTATGGTGGCAGCTCTATGTCACCCCGTGATGGCAACATGCTCCATGGCATCCCAACCCCACCCCCTGCATCCCCCAGGCTCTTAGGGACACTCATCCTATGCTGGAGCTCATGTGTATGTGTCCCCAGCAGCGCCAAATTCAGGGCATCTACAAATATTTGCTGGTATGAGTGGCAGGAACTAAAAACACATAGCTCGAATTTTGATGTCTTCTGCCCAGCTGAGGGTCACTGGTTCTTTCAATTGTGTAACTTCGTAAGATTTTGTAGCACAGAGCTTTTTGATTGATGCACAGATCAGCCAAAAGGCAAATGTGGAAGACTGCCTGTACTCAAAGTGTAACTCTAATAGCATAAAATACACATGTCTAAGTCATCACTGGCAAAGCTCCAAAGCTTTTGAGAAAGGTCATTACACACATCAACAGGGCCATTCACCCTCACCCAAACCTGAAAAACTTAGAATGGGTCAGGGCTAGCATGAAAGTGATTGAGTCCCAGAGGTACAGCTCAATGACTTGGCCTTAAAAACAGAGAGAAAAAGAGAACTGAGGTAAGTTTACCAGTCTGAAGGATGCTCACATAGGCCTCCAGGGACTCTATATCCACTGAGATTAGGAGACAAAATAACCCCAGATGGTGGGGATGGGGGTGGCAAAAGTTATTTCAGTAATATAAAGAACTTCCTAGAAAGTATCTGGAATCTTCCTCTTTAGGGGTTCACTAGAAACAAATTATCTTCGTTGGGAATAAATGATGGCCCTGCCCAAGGTTGGGGGTGGGGAACACACTTGATGGCATTTTGGGGTCCTTTCCAATTTTAGATGTAGAGTCTCATTTAACCATCCCTATCAATAGGCAAGATGGGATAACATGAATAAAAGCAAAAACCAAGTTACTTGTTAGACTTGGACAGAAACATCTTCACTCATGTATAAAGCTATCACAGGGACTGCATCTACCCCTGGGATTTCAAGTTCCCCTGATGACAGCAGCCTTTAATGGAAGCTGCATGCTGGGTTAATGATCAGGCTATGAGTGGAAATTCTGAGATCAATAGACCTAAATTCAGGAAATCAAGGCTGCACCTAAAGCCTAATGGTCTGATGAGAGCAGCAAATACTTGTTCTTTCTTCTTCTCCCTGCCAAGCCTTTAACTGATTCACATCCTACTTTTCCTAGAAGTTAATGCCATCATTACATGCAACCTTCAGGAAGAGGTAAGAAGTGACAAATTGTTCACAGAAAATCCCATGAAAGACGGGCTTGAGGCAATCTAGAGTCCACCTCATCAACAGCTGCATTTCAAAAATCACTACTGAGGTCCACCCACAGGTGAAGACTCCTGCGTGCTTAAGTCTTTATCCTATTGGGATTACTAATTGGATCAAACCTCTCTAATTCAGAGTGACAGGTATTTTATTTCAGGGGAAAGTCTGAATTTTATGTTTTTAAAATACAAATTAGTTCTTTCCTACAGCAATGCTTACTGCCCTGAGCACTGCAGTAAAACTTACATGAGGGAATTATTCCCTTGTATTGGGCTTTTATGAAATGGAAAAGCCCAAAGAAAGCATCAAGGAAATTAAGAGAGCCTTAAGAAAATAAATCAGAAAACAAAATTCTATCTTAAATACAATCCAAACTTCATGTTTAATAGGGATTCATCTGTTTCTCAGACAGAAATCGTGGAAGAAAAGACTTTTCTGTGAGCTAGAATGGACCTTTTGCTTGACTGGATGGCTCTGAGGAATAGCCAAACTCCCAATGGGAAAAGTGCTGTGAGGAAGAGCAACACTTACCGAAGAATTTTCAACAAGGGCTGAAATACAACAAGGTTAGCTACAAAATGGAATTAATGAGAACAGCTCCAACCCATTGGGAGTTTGCTTAATTTTAATGAGCCCAAACTCTAACACTGTACTGGAAGAGGAAGGAACATTACAATCAAGGCTGATTATCACTATTTACATAATTTCTCATCAGAGACCCACAGGTGAAAAGGCTGCTTACTCTAACACCCTTAGAACCCTATTGTGAACTTAGCATGTGAGGGATCTAGGTTGCGTGCTCCCGATGAGACTCCAATGCCTGATGATCTGTGGTGGAACAGTTTCATCCCGAAACCACCTCCATCACCACCCCGTCTATGGAAAATCTATCTTCCAGAAAACTGGTACCTGGTGCCAAAATGGTTGGGGACTGCTGCCTTAGAATGTAAGAAACAACTCAAGCAGCCAACAGGTCTGGAGTTACACTTCCAGCCCTCCCCTTTGTACACACTCAATACTTCTTGCTGAACTGGTTGTTAACAACCACTTGTGAAATCTCCAATATCGACTTGTGAAACCCCTCCCCTCCCCACACCTGAACTTAGGCCTTTGTCTCTTCCTACCTTCTTTTACTCAGTGGCGGCAGAATAATAGGAGAGTGAAAGACAGTGACGGGCAATGAAGGGAGACCTATTTCTGAAGAGGAGATGTTTTAAAGATATTTTATTTGTCAATACCAGTAATGACAGAAAATGAAAGAATTAAAGCAGGAAGCAAAACAAAAACAAGAAACCCAAAACTTGCAACCTAAACTTTCTGGGAAAAAAAAATTGCTATAAATGTTAAAAGACTTAAAGAGAACATTTACTATGAAGCCCTGATATACCTAATCATTCCTTCAAATGGCCGGATGTTTTAAGCTGAGATTCTCCCCCAGTGCCTTTCTAGTGCTCTAAAGTCATCTCCCAAACAGATGAGAAATTAGAGAAACAGGACTCCTTTCTTGAGTACATAATTTTTATAAGTTGCATCGGAATGTATTTTAGAGAGTTTCACCAAAACTAAGGAGAAATTTAAAGATCAAATGGCAGCAAAAGATCAGGGAAAGCACGTAGAAGAACTACGCAGTCACAGAGCTAACCTGCAAGCTGCCCTTAGTCCTATAACCTGAAATCAAATCCACAGCCAGTGGTGAAGATAGAGTCTGAGGTTAGCTGCATGATGGCACAGCTGGGTCCTATCTCCCCCACCATGGGTCTCAACTGTAACTCCTGCTCCAACTGCTCTGCGGTCAGGGTGCCCTGGATGGCTTCGCAGCCCGGGTTGAACACAGAGTAGGCACTCTTCTCTCCCTCCTTCTTCTCTTCAGGGCCTCGCATCCCCGACGTACATCCAATAGAACAAGGACAGGACAAAATATGCCAGGCCAAATTCCAGTTCCACAAACAGTCCCAGCAGGACCAACCAGAGAAGAACCTTCAAGAAGGTGATATTAGTCAGGAAAGACTGGTCCCAGCCTGATGGCAGAGGAATGACTGTGTTCTGCAGTGGCTGTGATGTGCTGCCCTGGGGTTGAGCCACTTCCTAGGATACACAAACAAACAAAAGTAAGAATAAAGGGTAATGGAGCTGAGATGATCAAAACTAATCTGAAGAGGCAGTTCTCATTGCTCTGAGAAGGCTGTTGGCTCACTGATTTCTATTCTCTTGCCTTACTCTCTAAAACAATCATCTCCAAAGAGCCTATGTGCTCTGCTCCAACTGAATCAAAACTGATCAGTACTTAGTGAGATGTGACCTAACAAAAGACCTAGAGCATCAGACAGATTCTTATCCATGTGAGTCATTTCTTCATATTAGTCTGCTGCTAACAAGAGCTAATTTGTGCGCCATACAACAACTCCTGACTAACTGATAATGCAACAGTCACGACAGATGCTTCAAATAGTCAGAGTCAACACACCTTTGCTGATTTGATTAGATGACCTAAAATATTATGAGTGACATGATTCTAAAATAGAGACAGGAAACAAAAATCCTTTTCACATTAAAAAAAAAATCAGCAGGGCACACACCTGTAATCCCAGCACTTTGGGAGGCTGAGGCAGGCAGATCACTTGCGCTGAGGAGTTTGAGACCAGCCTGGCCAACATGGTGAAACCCCATTTCTCCTAAAAATAAAAAATTAGCCAGTATGGTGGCACATGCCTGTAATCCCAGCTACTCAGGAGGCAGAGGCATGAGAATTGCTCAAACCTGGGAGGCAGAGGCTGCAGTAAGCCGAGATTGCACCACCACACGGCAACAGAACAAGATTCTGTCTCAAAAACAAACAAACATCACTGTCATTACTGGGCCCTCTTACCTTCCCATCCCCTGTGACCAACCTACACAGGTCATTGTCACTCACCCAAGGCCCAGTCAATGTCTCCTAACTAGACTCCCCTGCCTCTTATCTCTTCCCTACCCAGCCATCCTACGTACAACTGCTACATAAATTTTCTTAAAGACCCATTACCCTCCTGCCCACAGACCTTCAAAAACTTCCATTGCCTACAGGATAAAGTCCAAACTCCTCGGGCTGGAACCCAATGCCCTCCATTTGTTCAACAGACTGAAATGCCAGTACACAGGCTTCTGTGCCAGATGCCAATGGCAGACACAGATATTTAGATAGCTTTAAGCTGTGTCCAGTCCACTGTTTTCTGAACTCTTTTGAGCATGACCCACAATAAGGAATACATTTTAGACTGCAACCCAGAATACATATACGTAACAAAGTTTCACAAGTCAACACACCCTCCCTGAGAAGCTTTCTTGTATTTCCTATTCTATTTTTTTTTTTAAATTCTTTTCCCCCACAAGGTTCCACTTTCTAAGGGTTTATTTCCTATTCTATTTTTAAAACATTTTAAATAGGGCACAAGATCTTCTATATTAATTTCACTATCCACTAGTGGTTCACAGTGGTCCAGAAAATTCCATGACAACACAATCCACAATCTTTTGTTCCATAAATGACCCTTCTACTCCAGCTTAACTGGTCGTATCACCCAAAGATACTCTCAGTCCCCATCTCAGGGCTTCCTCTTTCTTTCTCAACTCCTTGCCTTCCTTCCAGACAAGCACAGTTCATGAACTGTCAGCACTGATCTCTCTGGACATCAGGGAGGGTGCTCCCTCTGCCTTCCGAAGCACCAGCTGGCTCTCCTGTTCATTGAGTAAACTCTTCAGCACTACAGTGTCTCTCTTTTAATATAGGTCATGTCATGTGTGATGCCAGATTGTTTAAGTACCAGGAGACCACATGTCTCTAGATTGGAACATGGCATCCCACACAGGTTCTCAATACACAGCAGATATTTTAGTTCAACTCTTCAGTTACACTCCCTATTCTTCTTCACATGAAAATTTAAAAGAGGATCACAAACATCGGTCATGTGATTTATGATGCTTCAGAAGTTCTATTTTGTCAGAACCTTCTTTTTTGGCATCAATATTGTAATTATTATCTTTTCAGGTAGATTAGGAAGTCCGATTGGAGAGGGCCTTATGTTATCAGCCACATCCCTGACCCCTGATATCATTAAAGAAAGAAATGTCTGTTTCAGATTTGACATGCAAGCACCGTACTTCTTGCCCAAGAAGAATGCGTCTGGTCAGTGTCCTGGGCAAGGGGGAAGAGTAGCATATGACAGGGCTAAGGAGGGAGGGCAGTGGGGTGGGAGCCAGACCAAGTAGAGCCAGGCAGGCTGCAGTGAAGATTCTGGAAATGGGAAACAGCTGAAGGTCTAAGCAGGGAACTAACAATCCACCTTTCATTTAAGACTACTCTGGCTGTCATCTGGAGCAGGGGTCTCCAACCCCTGGACCCGTAAGGGTTTGTGGCCTGTTGGGAACAAGGCCGCACAGCAGGAAGTGAGTGGCAGGTGAGCAAGCATTACTGCCTGAGCTCCACTTCCTGTCAGATCAGTGGTGGCATTAGATTCTCATAGGACCATAAACCCCATTGTGAACTGCGCATGCACAGCAGGATCTAGGGTGCCCACTCCTTATGAGAATCTAACTCATGCTGATGATCTGAGGTGGAAGAGTTTGGTGCTGAAACCATCTCTCCCCACCCCCTGGTAGAAAAATTGTCTTTCACGAAATCACTGGTGCCAAAAAGGCTCAGGAGGAGAGCTAGCAAGAGAGAGCTAGACATTGACCAGGGTGGTGACAGCAGTCAGACGGAAATAATGGACTGATGAACACAGAATACATTTTAAATATACATGTTGAAATTAACAATAAACTAAATTTATTATTTAGGGAGTATAAAAAGAAGAATGCTCCTATGCCACCATTTACTGAGAGCCTTCAAATGTATGAACTCTTGTAATCCAGGAGGCAGGCATTATTATTCCAACTTACTGACAAGAAAACACTGAGAGGTTAAATAATTTCCCTAAAGTCATATAATTAATGATAGGCAGAGATGAGGTCAGTCTGGGATCTAAGGATGGTCTCCTACAAAACCCATTTTATTTAATTAGCGGCCTTTATGGGGGATGGCAGGAGAAGGGTTAGGGGGCTAGAGGGAGATGGGGGGTGGGGGGTGGGGGGTGGTCAACAAACTGACAAAGGGAACAAACAAGGAAGAGAAGAGTCATGGACATTCCTCTGCCTCATCTGGAATTTGTCTGAGTACCAGTTCCCTTCTGCTGTAAAAGCTGGTGGAGAAGTGTTTGTGACTGTTACATCACACACAGGCATGGTCCAAGGAAGACACTACCATTCCTCAAATATCAAGCTGCTTCCCACCTCAGGGCCTCTGTACTTATGAGTCCCTCTGAGAGGAATGCTCCTTTCCCCTCATATCACTTGGTTGGCCCCCCCCAATACAAACAGCAAAAATGCCACCACATGTGCCCTTTGCTTTGTCCCTGTTTTTGCCGGGGTGGTTCCTTCTTGTTAACTGTCTCCTCCTTAGTGAGTTCTCCCTGTTCAGCTGATTTAAAATAGTACTCCTCCCTTCACCCCCTAATTCATTATCACAGTCTACTGGTCTTCTCTTTTTCTTTTATAGCATTTATCTGGTTTTATTTATTGTCCTCCTTTCTCTGCTGCCCCAAGCTGAAATGCAAGTTGTACAAGAGTAGGACTTGCCTATCTTAATCACACTTGTCTCCCAGGGTTTAGGACAAAAGCTGGAACACAGTGGACACATGACAAGATTTTTGTTGAATGAATGAATGAATGACAGTGAGGGAAAAGGAGAAATTCAAGATGACTATTAGATTTTGGGGGGGTGAGGCAAAGCTATGCTTAGCCAGACGACTCTAAAGGAAAGCCTTTGAGCAGAGGGCCTGCCTGAGCCAAGGCCTGGAGGTCAGGAGTGGCAGCTGAGTGTGGGGAATGGGCCCTGGGGGTGGGGTGGTGTGCTGGGGGCTTGCCTGAGATATGGCTGGAGAGGGAAGCAGAAGGCTTCTGTAGGAATTTTTTTGCAGTTACCAGCATTTTTGTCCTAATGTGGTAGAAGCTCGTCACAAAATTATTTCGGGAAACTGCTTTTCTTCAAGCAAAATCTGGTAGTGGGAAGGAGGATGTAGATGCTTTCTCATCAACGACTACTGAAAAGGTGCAGGGGCACTGTCAGTCACAGTGGGGCCCGGGTGGGGGCAGAGGCGTCACTGTGGTCAGAGCTCGACCCCCGACAGAGGCCATAGTGGCTTCCATCCATGGTGTGGCACAAGGCAGCTGTAGCCTCTGTGGTTCATCTGTGTTGCTCCAAATGACACGTTTTAGTTATTTTGATGGCCAAAGGGTATTCCTTTGTGTATATACATTACAGTTTCTTGATCCCTTCATCTGTGGATGGACAGGAGACAAAGGTTTCTTTTGGAATCTCCATGTCTGAGATTAAAAGGTGTGGGACTTTCTCTTACCAGGCTCATTTCTTTGGACCTAATGTCCTCTGGGTTTCTCCACATGGCTGTGGATGACAGGATTTCCCGAAGCTTTATGGCTGAAGCATATTCCGTAGTGTTCCTGTGTGGCAGTTTCTTTATCCCTTCAGCTATGGATGGACAGGTCATTTGCCATGATGTCCTCTAGGTTCAACAGTGTGGCTACAAATGATGTAATTTCCTTATATTTTTCTGGGTGAAGAGTATTCCATTTGTGTACATACACTATGGTTTCTTTATCCCTTCATCTATGGATGAAAAGGTTTCTCCACGTGACTGCAAATGACACTATTTCATCCATTTCTGTGGTGGAAGAGTATTCCATTCTGGATATATATTTCAGTTTTTTCATCCCTTCATCAAGGGATGAACAAGTTCAACCATGTGGCTCCAGATGATATGATTTTAGTATATGGCATGGCTGAAGAGTACTCCATTGTGAATGAATACTACAGTTTCTGTATCCCTTCATCTGTGGGTAAACAGGTCTTTCTCCACATCGCTGGAAGTGATGTGATGTCCCGAAGTTTGATGGCTGAAGAGTATTCCATTGCGCAGATATCCTGGAGTTTCTGCATTCCTTCATCTGTGGATGGACAAGACTGATTTACATTTGGCCTTCACCAATGGCCATGTGGAAGTGGTCACTCTCCTGGTAAACTCAAAATGCCAGATTGACATTGATGACAAACCAAACAAGATGCCTTTGATTAAGGCTGTACATTGCCAAAAAGAGACCTGTGTCATCATTCTGTTAGAACGTAGCACCAATCTAGATCTTATGGATGTCTACAGCAACATTGCTCTCTACTATACCGTCTATAATAAGAATAGACTACTGGCAGAAAAACTCCCTTCACACCATGTGAATACTGAAGTGCTAGAACAAGGATGGAAACATACTGCTTTTACTTGTAGTTTGCAAAACGCAGTAAAAGGTGGAATTTTAGTGAAGAAGCAGGCAAATGTATATGCTGTTGATAGGTTGAAAAGAACAGCCCTCATACCTGCTGTACATTATAGCTTGTCAGGTATAGTTAGCATTCTTCTTCAACAAAATATTGTCTTTACTCAAGAATATGAACACATGGCCTACGTTTACAGTATTTCTGTTGGTCTGACATGCACTCATAACAAATTTTGCAACATTTGCAAAAAGATACTTGAAAACAGTCTTCAAATGACAATCCAGAAGAAGCAACCAAGAAGAATGCAAGTTTCAAAAAAGCAGGAGAAAGTGCCAAAGGTTCTGGGAGTTCTGAAGCATCTGCATTCAGTACTTTCAAAAAAATGTGTTCCCCCAAACCTAAAATGCAATAAAAAAAATGAAGAAAGAAAGAAAGAAAGAAAGAACATAATTTGGGCAAAAAAAAAAAAAATTAAAAAAAAATGTGTTAATTCACGCCCTAAACCAGAAGATGAAGACTTGACTTTTACTACCAAGAAGTGTATCCCTCAGTGTTTCAGAGTCTTTACTTGGACCTTCATATAAACAAGGAAAAAATATACAGTAAATGGAAGAGGAGAACGGCCTCCTGCAAAAACAGCCTTCCTTGAAGCCTAACACTGAAAGATTCTGTTGTGAAGAAAGCAGTAGAAAGGAAGGATGTACGAACACCCAGAGCAGAATAAGAAGTACAAGTGACCTCAGAGGAAGAACAAGAAAAGCCTGAAAGTGAAAATAAATAGCCACAGGTTGAAGAAGCTAGAAAGCAGCACAAAAGTAAAAAGATGAAAACATCAGAAAACCTATATGATAGTACATCTGCTGACGATGATGAAAAATTAATTCAACAAAGAAAGAGTGGGAAATCATCAGTGATTTCCTAAGAAGGAGAAGGGAGAATATGATAAGAAAATGTCAAATAAAAAGGTCAAAAGCAAACACATTTAGAGATAAACTGGATGACTGAACTTGGCCATCTGAAACAGCCTCAGAGAATCATAAGGAACCTTACCCTCATTATAAGAAGTTGATGATGCTCATTAAGCAATTTGGAATGGATTATAATGATTCTCATATCCTAATGGAAATCCAGAATGCATTTATTTCATGTGAAAAGTCACTGGAACTTAAAAAAAAGTATCGGTGAACAACTTACTCTAGACAATAAAAATATGAAAATTTAGTGTACTAGAGAAGGAGCTATCCAAAACACAAGAAATAAAATCACAGTTAAACATCTAAAAGTGGAATGGAAACAAGAACTCTACAGTTCGAATGCACCTTAAAACAAGAAGATGAGAAGACAAGAAATGCTAACAGGTTGTATAAAAAAATTACGGAAGAGTTAGAAAGGAAAGTGGAGTAACATAGGAAAGAAGTTGAAGTAAAAGAACAGCTTGAACTGACTATCAGATCACTAGAAATAGAAGTGAAGGCTTTAAGGAATACTTCAAGTCAGGATTCTCGTAGTTGTGGAAAAAGGATCTGATGCACGAAAATTGCTTGTTGAAGAGAGAGACTGTGTATGTAAGTATGCACAATAAAAAGTAAGAACCTTGAAGAGGAAAAGAAATATTTTAGGGACATTAAATTATTAAAGAAATGAACGATAATCTTCAAAAGACTATAAAACAAAATGAAAAAACATTAACAAAGACAATATCCCAGTATGGCCAACAGCTTAATGACCTCAAAGCTAGAATACAGTGTTCGGGTCTGAACTGGAGAAGGGAAACAAAACAAGGAAAGACTGGAAGCTGAAGTTGTGTCATTCCGTGCTAGACTGGTTGCTGCTATAAGGGAGCCTGATCAAAGCACAAAAACAAAAGAGATCTAGAACTTGCTTTCCAGAGAGCACAAGATGTTTCTTTACCAGAAAAAAATGAGTTCTAATATTTCTGAACTAAAAGATGAGTTTCTAACTGAACAACTTTCTGAAGCTCGAATTCAATTCAATGCCCTAAAGAGTAAACTCCATGACACAAGAAATTACCTCAGAGACAAGACTTTGGTTTTATAAAGTGTACAAAAGGACCTAAGCCAAGTAAATCCTTTGGAAAGCGGGACTACGTAGAGGAAAGAGTATCTTAACTATGACATGAAAATCTGTTGCTTCAACAACTAGATGGTGCTTAGAAGAAAGAGGATAATGAACAAAAGGGAATTAATATTCAAGGATGCTGTCTTGAGACTGAAAAAGATGATGTCCTTCTAGACGAGAAAAATAAGGAGTTAATCAATGAATGTAATCATTTAAAAGACTGTTTCAGCATGAAAAAGAGAAAGCAGAAGAAGGAGAAGTAAGTATCAAAAAAGACATTTGGTTATGATTACATGTTGAACCTAGTTGAATATAAAAATAGATGAAAAATGTGATTACCATACTGTATAATTACATTTACATGAAACATCCGGAAAAGACAAATGCATAGTGACAGAAAGTAGACTGACGTTTGTGTAGGGCTGGGGTTGGAAATGGGTAGTGACTACTAATGGGCATGAGGGGTCTTCTTGGAGTGATGGAGGTATTCTAAAGTTGGATTGTAGTGATGGTTGCATGACTCAGTAAATTTACTAAAAATATTTGAATTATATGTTAAAACAATTCTATAGTATGTAAGTCATATTTCAACAAAGCTGTTTCAATTAAAAAACCAAAAAATTTAAAATAATTTTAAATAACAGAATGCTAGCGAAATCTCTGACAGGCCACAGTGTGCCATCAAAATTATCTGACATGAATTGTAAATTAGAATTTTTCTTTTCTAAACTAGAGGCAGAATCTGAAGAAAAAAAAATTAAATGAGAATTTTCACACCAGAGCAAACCCAGAAATGATAACAGTCAATGAAAATGAGCTTAAGGCAGAGTCCCTTATGAAAAACAGTAGTTAACAAGAAACTGGGGGGTCCAGTATTTCCTCTCATCCTTTTGTCTGGCCATCAGTTTTTGGGTTTTCAATAATGGAAGTTTTTCTCTGAGTTCAGTTTCTCTGGCTTCAACTCAGTGATGTCATATTCCTTTGGAAATGAGACATACAGTCAAAAGCTCATTGCGTGGGTTAGACATTGTTTTTTAACTGCAGAGAGAAAAAGAATGAGGGAAATGGTTTCTAAAATCTTAAGCAACTATTGTACTTAAAAAGCTCTAGTCAACAATAAAATTATCCAAAGACAATTAACACAAACCGCACACAAGGAAATGGATTGTTTGAACTCTGCTGCGCTCTTTTCACCTTTCTGCAAGTCAGTTGGAATCCTGTATAGCACTGAGAATACCAAGACTAACAATAGGTTCAGTAATTTTTAAAAATTCCCTCAAATCAAATGTTGTGCAATAATAGATGAACTTAAGGGAAATAATTTTAAGGTGAGGAAGGTACATTGCAGTTCCAGTACATTTTAATTTGAAAAGGAATTTTTTAGTTCCCATTACACTTATGAGGAACAAAGCACTTGGCACATATTGTTACAAAGCACTTATCCCTTGATATGTTCTCTCCGGTATTTCCACAAAGACATTTCAAACTCACTGCAAGCCACCTTACCATTTTACTGATGAGTTAAAACTAAATGAAAACACAAAAGGATGCAAATTAAAGTCATCTGCAAAAGAGATCACGAAAATAATTGTGAAAAGGTTTTCACACTAAATCAAATTTTTTTGTTGTTTTTGTCTTGAACTTTCACTGCTGAACTTGAATAAGCTTCTGCCACTACCGGAAGTTACAGCTACCACACTTTGGTAAATTTTGCATTCTAACGCATTTCTAAGTCACAGGCTAACTAGGCTACTGGCTGCACGAGCCCCAGGTGCGAATCAAATGAAGCTTTAATTGCTGCTACTTTTCATCAGTATCCAATTAGACCTTTTACCCTTCATTAGCAGAGGGCTGTGGCTTAACTTGGTTGTGGAGAGCTTTCCCAAAGCCGCTGGGCTTCACGATAACTCAATGCGGGGTGAATAATTCAAGGGCAGAGGTGCCTTCTTCCAGGACTCTCGACCCTCGCTTCCTGCCTGGAATCAGGAGCTGCTGGGTCGCTGGCTGGAAAGAAGACGACAAAACCGGTAACAGGGCGGACACTTACGGCAGATGAGCGGTCCAGCCCCCGAGCAGGAGGGAGGCGCCCAGCAGCCCCGCCTCCTGCAGCTAGGGCCACGCCTCCTGCAGCTAGGGCCACGCCTCCTGCAGCTAGGGCCATGCCCCCGGCAACTAAGGCCACGCCCTCGACTGTGGCTCCGAGGCCAGGTCCTGGGGCCGAGGTTTCCGTCCTCTCACCTGAACTAGGCCGGGCTGGGCCCAGGCACTCGCGGGCCTAGGTTTCCATACCAGGAACCGCTTTAGCCAGCCTGCGGCTGCCTTTACAGTCGCTGCTGCTTCCGCCTTCTCTCCCGGGGTTTGTGCGCCATGACTGGCAGTGCTGGGTTGGGCCGCCAGGCCCGTCCGTTTCCGCGCCGCCCGAAACTCAGCTAACCGCTGTTCCATGGCGCGCGCCTCGCGACCGTTGGCCGGAAAGGGGGCGCGCGCCCGCCTGCTCAACAGCCTTTGGCTCCGCTCGCCCCGCGCTGGGCCGCCGTGCGCCTGCGTGGCAGAGGCCCCTGCTGCGCGTGCGCGCTGGTGTGACTCGCGTCAGCTTCGTGTGTGACGTCTAGTGGGCCGCGTGTATCCTCAGCTGTCCTCTCTTAACACTCACGTGGCCGCTCTGACTTGCTCCATGTCACCTAAGGGCTCGAGTCCCCACTGATTTAGCATCCTGTATTCGGAATCTCTTGTTCTTGGGCACCAGTGAAGAGCGCCACAGTGAGAAGACGGTTCCAGGGCATGGGAGAGACCCGTGATCTCTAGGACGTTCCAGCCTCAGAAGAAAAACAGGCTACATTGTACCCTTTTCCTCTTATCAGGGATATGCCAGTCTTAGTACCTGGAGGGTGACTTTATCACTGCTCACAAAGCAGGCTGTGCAGCTCCATCATTGCTCTTGCCACGTTGGGAAGTTGTCTGGTTTTGTGTCTAGATACATCAGAACCTTAAAAACAAACAAAAACTTTTACTGTGGTGAAACATAAAATATGTATGCATCTGTTTACCACCCAGGTGGAGATAAAGAACATTTCTGTACCCTGGGAGCTTCTTCGTGCCCTCTCCCAATCAGTACCCTCCCAAAAGGACACAGTTCAGGTTAGGGGCTGTTTTATACGTTCTTAAAGATATAAGCATCTAGCTAAGTACCACTCACATAATTAAGACTCAAATATTTGTTGGATCTGGCTGAGGTTGAATCGAGAAATTAAACTAGAACGGGGTCATCCACTCATTTAACAAAACTTTTACCTAGGGCCTTCTCTGTCTCAAGTCACAGACACTGGGGATGCTGGGATGAAAGAAAAAACAAAAACTGTTTTCACAGAGCTTACACTCCAATATTTCATGTCATTTTAGCTACTGATAAGTGCTGTGAAGAAAAGTGAAGCAATGTAAGCAGTGGTGGAGGTACTTAGAGGAGACCCCCCTGCAGGTTTGTCATTTGGGCATAGACTTAAATGAGTGAGTGAGGGATGTAGATATCTGAACAGGACTGCTTCAATCAGAGGAAACAAGTGCAAAGGTCCCGAGGCCTCAAATAGCATGCTTGACCTGCTCACAGAACATCAGGGAGGCTGTTATGACTGGATTGGAAGGAGGGGAGAGGGACGTAAGAAGGGGAGAGAATGATAGAAAATAAAGATGCCAGGGGCCAGATCATGCATGTAAGGTCCTGCAGGCCATGGTGAAGACTGTGTGGTGGGAAGCAATTGGTGGATTTTGAGCAGGAGATGACATGATATGACTGATTTTTAAAGTATTACACTGGCTGATGGAGGTGGGACCCTGGAAGGGTGCAGAAGTAGAAGAATAAAAACCAGTTAGGAATAAATATGCTAGAATGAGAGACTGTGGTGGTTTGAGCTAGAGTGGTAGTGATTGAAGTCATGAGAATTGGTCAGATTCTGAATATATTTTGAAAATCTGAGCCAACGTGATGTGCAGATGGATTGGATGTGGAATGTGAGGAAAAAAGTATCAAGGATGATAGGGACAGCCATGGTGGCTCCCAGTACTTTGGAAGGCTGGGGCAGGGGGATCGCTTGAACCTAGGAGTTTGAGACTAGCCTGGGCAACATAGCAAGACTTCGTTGCTATTTTAAAAAGATAGGGGGTGGGGGAGGCGGACACAGTGGCTCAGGCCTATAATTCCAGTACTTTGGGAGGCCAAGGCGGGAGGATCACCTGAGGCTGAGAGTTTGAGACCAGCCTGACCAACATGGAGAAACCCCGTCTCTACTAAAAACACAAAATTAGCTGGGTCTGGTAGCACATGCCTGTAATTCCAGCTACTGGGGAGGCTGAGGCAGTAGAATCACTTGAACCTGGGAGGCAGAGGTTGCAGTGAACCGAGGTTGTACCATTGCGCTCCAGCCTGGGCAACAAGAAAACGAAACTCTATCTGAAAAAAAAAAAAAGATGACAGATTTCTTCCGTTAGTACCCCACTCCCAACCCCTATACACACACACACCCTGAGCAACCAGGCAAATGATGCTGGGGCCCTCTACTGAAATGAGGGCACACTGGAAGGAGAGGATTACAGAATAAATATTGGAAGTTTTGTTTTGGACATACAAAGAACTTGAGATGCCTATTGGATATCCAAAATTTGGCAGTTAGATAGTGAAAATGAATTGAGGGGAAAGTCAGGACCAGAGGCACACACTGGGAGTCATCAGAATGTGTATATTTAAATCTATGAGACTAGATAAGATCAAATAGTGAGTGTGGATAAGAAGCGATTTGAGGAGTGAGCCCTGAGTAGATTAGAGATGGTTTGTAAGAGAAAAGAATGGGGTTATTGCACCACAATGTTCTCTTGTTGAGAAACCATAGAGAAAATTTCTTGCCCATTTTGGTGTCAGGAGTATGTCTGCTTCTCTTGAGAGATGGGATTCTTTTACTGATTTTGTCTCCCACTTGATAATGACTCTAAGACCTTAGGCTCGCATCAAGCAGGCATATAGAAATAAGGTATACGATTTGTGGGTGGTCGCAGTCAGAGTCCCTGACAGGAAACCTGGCACAAAGGGTAAAGTTAGAAGGGCTTACTGAAGGAGTTAGTTACAAAGGTGTGGCAGGATGAAGGAAGCCAGCAAAGGATGGTTCACAGGAAGTCGTACCTGTCTCTAGGCCTGAAGCAGTAGGAGGAGAGAGAGGTTATCAGAACCCAGTGAGCCCTGTAGCTGTAGGAGAAGCCAGGAGACACAGGAGCCCTTCAGGGAGCAGAGAACAGATAGAGAAGGGTGGAAAGAGGATCAGAAGAGGCAAACAGAACATCCAGGCCACTGCTAACGTGGTTCCTGCTCTCTCTTGCTTTGGAAAACTTACTTTCTTTTTGCTTTGTTTTATTTATTATGAATTTACTTCTTCTTGGTGCCTTGTCTCTTTAAATCCTTTTTGGAAGAGGTTAAAAGAACAGAAAAAAGAAAAATTGAAGGAGACAATCATGAAGAACAGCTCCTGCCAAGCCAACTTCCTTTCCTCTTTGGATGGGATTATGAGACTACTAAATAAAAAGGGTCCCCAGAATGTGCTTAATGTGTGAATTTAATTTTTATTATGAAATATTTTATAAATACCAAATTTCATATATATGTATATAATGTGTATGCCATATACATAACATATATAATGTGTATGTGTCATACATATAAGTTATAAATAAAATACTCACATGCCTTGTGGCCCGATATATTTGGATCCGTGCCCCCTTGCAAATTTTATGTCAAATTGTAATCCCCAGTGTGGAGGTGGGGCCTGGTGGGATTGGATCATGGGTGTTGTTTCTAATGGTTTAGCATCATCCCCCAGTGCTGTCTTGTGATAGAGTTCTCACTAGATCTGGTTGTTTAAAAGTGTGTGGCATGGTTGAGTGCCATGGCTCAAACCTGTACTCCCTGCACTTTGGGAGGCCAAGGCAGGTGGATCACTTGAGGCAAGGAGTTTGAGACCAGCCTTGCCAACATGGCGAAACCTTGACCCTGTCTCGAAAAAAAAAAGTGTGTGGCACTTCCCTGTCCCTTTTTTCTTTCTCCTGTTCCAGCCATGTAAGACCTGCCTGCTTTCCCTTCACCTTCTGCCATGATTGTAGGTTCCTGAGGCCTCCCCAGCTATGCTTTCTGTACAGCCTGCAGAACTGTGAACCAATTAAACCTCTATAAATTACACAGTCTCAGGTGTTTCTTTGTAGCAAGGCAAGAATGTACTAATACAGTTCCTGTTATATAATTGAGTCATGGATCCCAATTCTATGTTCCTCTCTGTATCCATGCCATAGAAGGCAGATTATACTCCCCTGTTCCTTGACTGCAAACGCAGCCATGCAAGTTGCTTTGGCCAAATGGGATGATGGCAGAAGACACGCAGGCAGGGGCTTGAAGTGTGTTTGTTCTGTTGAGTAAATTCTCTTAATATTCCACATTTCCATGAGATGAACTTGAAACAGCTAGCCAGCTGATCCAAGAATAATGAGAGACATCTAGGCTGTGGTCACCTAGCTGACCCAGAGACTTGCAGTTTAAAGCTGAGCTGCCCAACTGAGCCCAGCCTAAAATAGCTAACACCTAGCTTACCCTAAAACGTATGAAAACAAGTGCTTATTTTACATAACTGCAATTTGTGGTTGCATGTTACACAGCAAATGCTAACCAATACATACATACCCAATACCCAAGAAGAACATTTTAAGTTCCCCATGTCCCTGTATGCTCATTCTTGATTCCCCACTCCTTTATTCTATTAATGTGGTGAGTTATAGTAATTGATTTTCTGTTAAACCAACCTCCATTCATGGAATAAATAAAACTCAAGTAACTTTATAAAACATAAAACTCAAAGCAAGATTCAGTTTGAGAATTTTTAAGAAATTTTACATATCTTGCGTTTATTAATGAGATTTTCCTATAATTTTCTTTTTGTGTGCTGTCCTCAAAAGGTTTGGGTTTTTAGATAGTGTTAGCTTTATGAAATAAGCTGAAGTGTGCCTCCATCTTCCACCCCCCACTGCCAAATTTTCTAGAACAGCTCAAATAAAATAGGAATTAACTGATTCTTGAATGTTTGGTAGGACTTAGTAGTAAAACCATCTGGACCTGGTGTTTCCTTGTATCAGATAAATAAATGTAATCTACAATTAAGTGGATTCATAACTGGTCAATTCACCCTTACCCAAAAAGGGTCAAGAAATGGATCAACAGTGCTCTGTCCTGTCTGATATTTTTAGGAGTGTCTTGGGTGAAAATATGAAAGACAATTTATCATTTATTCAGTTGACAAAAATTTGGTAGAGAATATCTGCAATTATGTCTTCAGAGTAAAAAATAAACCAAAATGAATTTGATTCAATTTATTATGATTAAAGCATTGTGGTGATGTTCAGAGGAAACTCTGCTTCCTTCTAGATTTGCATTTATGTTTTTATATCTTTGTTTTTGTTTCTTAATCATTGGCTCGAGAGCAATTTGTTTCAGTAGGACTTGGAGCCTTTCCCTGACCACAGACTGGGTAGGAGGAGGGATATCTGATGAATGTATTTAGCTGCTAGTAAGAATCCCATTTTCAAAATGAGAGAGGATGAGAGGATATATTCTGGGTTTTTTTTGGTTTTTTTGAGATGGAGTCTCGCTCTGTCACCCAGGCTGGAGTGCAGTGGCATAATCTCAGCTCACTGCAACCTCTGCCTCCCGGATTCAGGCAATTCTCCCTGCCTCAGCCTCCTGAATAACTGGGATTACAGACGCCCACTATCATACTCAGCTAATTTTTGTATTTTTATTTATTTATTTTAGCAGAGACAGGGTTTCACCATGTTGGCCAGGCTGGTCTTAAACTCCTTACCTCAGGTGATCTGCCCACCTCAGCCTCCCAAAGTGCTGGGATTACAGGCATGAGCCACCGTGCTCAGCCTTTTTTTTTTTTTTGAGACAGAGTCTCACTCTGTCGCCAGGCACCAGGCTGGAGTGCAGTGACACAATCTCGGCTCACTGCAACCTCTGACCCCGGTTTCAAACGATTCTCGAGTCTCAACCTCCCAAGTTGCTGGTGGGCCTACAGGCACGAGCCACCACGCCTAGCTAATTTTTTGTATTTTTAGCAGAGATGAGGTTTCGCCATGTTAGCCAGATCGGTCTTGAACTTTTGACCTCAGGTGATCTGCCCCCTCAGCCTCCCAAAGTGCTGGGATAATAGTTGCAAGCCACCATGCCCAACCCTAGGATATATTATTGATACCCCCATGTACTCATGCTCTCTTGGCCCTATTCTTGCAGATACCACATACCAAGTTCTGAGCACTGTGCTTTATATGACAAACCATATAAAGCAGAGGGAGTAGCCTGGGTAATGATGTACCTGGAGCAGGGTTTCTCAACCTTGGCACTTTTGATGTTTTGGGCCAGAAAATTGTTGTGGGGGGGTGTCCTGTGTCTTGTAGGATTCTTAGCAGTATCCCTGGCCACCACCCATTAGTTGCTGGTAGCACTCTCCCTTAGATGTAAAAACCAAAACTGTCTCTAGATAATGCCAAATGCCTCCTAAAAGGCAAGTTTTACACTTAGATCTTGCCACTTAAGGAAAAAAAAAACAAAAAAGGCAAGTTTGCCTCCAGTTGAGAACCTCTGGTCTAAAGACCACACTGTAGTAAGAATGGTAAAGGTAGTGAGTGATTTGGGCCAGAGAAAGAGAGTCACAGTGAAAACATACCAATTTGTTTTAGAAACTCTATTAAAAGTGCTGTTGTGAATGGTGGAGGAGAATCATTCTGTGGGACTCCAAGGGGCAGAACTAAGTTGGAAATTACAAGATGACAAATGTGGAATCTAAAAGAAAAAATTGTTTTGTCATTTCAATTGTTTTAGCAATAGAATGTGCTGCCTTGCAGAGGCAATAAGTTCCCTGACACTAGCAGTATTCAAGCAGGGGCTGACTGTCCACTTGTCAGGGTGTCGTAGAGGGAAATTGGAGAGCTCCATATTTCAATCCAAGTAGACTAAACTGGGAAGAAGGAATGGAAGACTTTGGGGCATTTGAGTCCAGAAGTCTTAGTCATAGCTATGACAAGTAGCATAAGGTACTGGCATGGCTACCCATATCTCCTCAATTTCACTGTTGCTGTACATGATGATGGCTTTTTTCCCCCCACTTTTTTTTCTTTTTAGGGACAGGGTCTTACTCTGTTGCCCAGACCAGAGTGCAATGGTGATCATAGTTCACTGCAGTCTTGAACTCCTGGGCTCAAGCAGTCCTCCGCCTCAACCTCCCAAGTAGCTGGGACTACAGGTGTGCACCACCATGCCTGGCTTTTTTTTTTTTTCCTTGTAGAGACTGGACTTTGCTTTGTTGTTTGGGCTGGTCTGGAACTCAGCCTCAAGCTATCCTCCCACCTTGGCTCCCAAAGTGCTGGGATTATAGCCATTATGTAAGTCGCTGCAACCAGCCCTGATGGCTTCTACAAGCACCTTTGGGGCTTCTCTGGCTACAAGAGTGTGTTCAACTAGTATATGAGGCAAATTAGTAGTAGTGGGAGACTATTCCTCTCCAACCCTGAAATAGCCTTCAACCGACTTTAGATGGGAGTTGGTGGATAAATACCCCAGCTCCCTCACTCCTTATGGGGGATGACTCTGAGGTGTGTTCCCCAGAGTATACCAAGAGTCTTCAGTAGGAATGAGCCTCAGTTGCCCACAGCTCATTAGCATACCCTATATCACTTTTATTCCTTTTCCTGTCTCACTTCCCTGCTGCCCTATCATGCTCCCTAGAATCACTTCCCCAGTAAACTTCTTACATTTGAGTCTTTTGCTCAGGATCTTCAACCAAGAGAATCTAAGAGCTTTTCAAGACATGAGCCTATGGACTTGCCTGAGGAAAGGGAAGTAAACTAGAGGGATGGTTGGTATTTACATTTACAAAACCCCTATGTTGATGTTTGAAGCAAGCAAAAGATGACTTTAGACTGTCACCAGGGAGGATATTTGGAGATTGTAATAAAGAAGTTAAGAGAGAGGACGGGAAGAAGAGGGCTACAGTGCTTCAGCTGAAGCAGCCCACTCAGGACTGCTGCTGGACTGCTGCTGGGAAGGTGGTTTGTCCCTCACTTTACCTTGAACTCTGCAGAGCTCAGAGTCCTAGAGCAACCGATCCAGTCATTCTGTGACTCTGTCCTCCAAGGACTTTAGAGACCATTTAGTCAGCAAATCTTGATGGAATACCTGCTATATGCCAGGCCCTGGACCAGGCTTTGAGGATGCAGAGATGAATAAAATACAGTCCTACTTTTAGGAATTCAAGGTATAGTTTGAAAGATAGATTCATTGATAGACAGTTATATAACACAGAGGTCTGCGGGAGCAGAGGAGGGGCACTAACTAGTGCATGAGGCAAATTAGTAGTGGTGGGAGACTGAAGAACTCCCCAAATGTAAGAAGTTTTCTGGGGGTTCTTCAGATTTAAAATATGGGGAAACTGAGGCCCAGAGAGGGAAAGTTGATGAGATTATAAAAATCATAGGCATTGTGGTAGACAATAAATATTTCTGGTGATAGTTCACTGCTTTATAATTATCAAAATTTGCATGAAAGGTAATGGTTCATGACCCTTCTGCCCCCCACCTACTCTTGGCTTTGTGGTGACAACTGCTTTTCCTGACACTGCTGGCTTTAACTTTGCCTTTTTGTATGGCCCCAGTGACAGGGATCTTGTGTTCTGAAAGAGCTCAACAGTCTCTACTGTTTTTCCCAATCAGTCCTGCCCAATCCTGTTACCCGAAGCTTCTCCATTTCTCTCTTCTATGTCTCAACTCCCTATAAATTCCAAGATCTTAGGTTGTGACAATTTCCTACCCACCTGACTTGCTGCATGTTCAAGTTCCATTGTGCTTAGCTCTGATACTCAGAGAAATGCTTCCAGAACAGATGATCTAAAGCTCACAGGATTGCAACAAAAATTATCTACACATAAATCCCATCCCAAAACTCTCCCCCAAACTATCTGAAAGTAGTTGGAGAAGAATCTCTTTGCAGGTTGACAGTGCACATAAAGAAAGCCATAGGTACTGTGGGTTTCATAAAAGCCTGCTTCTTCATGGTTGTGTATGAGAATGAAGTTGGAAGGAAGGTAAGCTTTTGTCCTATAAAGTCCTTCAAAGAAATGGGCCATTTCACTAAAATATATGCACATGCATCCAGAGAAGTATATTTCCTGACTCGAAAAATACCACCTGCTTAGCCACCTTCTTGGAAACTCCTGCATTTCTCTCCAAGCATTGACCTTCTAGAGTCTTGACTAAACACCAGGGTTTAAGGACCAAATGGACCTATCTTTCATCCTAACACCATTAGCTGCTGTTGAGGCTCAGAGGCAAAGCTGGCTCCTTCTGCGTGACTTAACAGCAGGAACACTGCCTGACAGCCTTGGCCCCTGACTCTGCTCCATCCTTGCCTGCTCAGCTGTTAGTCATTTCAATGCTCTGCACTCTGGGGAGCCATTATTGCAGTCTATGGCAAGGCGGACATGATGGAAGGGAAGTGAGGCGATCCTACCCAATATTCGGCTTCCTTCCAACTTGTGTGTTACTTTTCCTAGACTTGTTTACTATGGAAAGATTTTCTATCTCCGAGTTCATCCCTAAAATATAGGTATATATTTTTTAACCTTAAGAACCAGTTGAGTCATTCACCATTAACAACAAATTGGGCTCCTAACAATATTTGGCCTTTGCGGAGTGATTACTGTGTTCCAGGCACTATGCAGACCACTTGAAAATTATTATGTACCTTAATTTTCTCAACAACCCTTCAGGAAGGCACGTGAGCAGATTCCATAGTTTGATGTCACACAGAAAGCAACTAGCAGGACCAGAATTTGAACCCAGGGAGTCTGACTCCAGAGCAGAGCCCAGGAACCCACTATTCTGTCTATGTCTATGTGCAGACCTGTTTCAAGGTCTGGGAAGACAAACAGGTATAAGTTGTGATTCCTGAGTTCCAGAGAAACTTACAAAATCATACAGAAGATGAAACAAGAATGCAAAATGATAAATAATGCCAGAAACTGCTGCTAAGTGTCTGATCAGTCGAACAGAGAGATCAGGAACTTACCAGGTAGAAGACGACATCAGTGAGGTAGGGGAGGTCTAAAAGACTCCATGGAGAAGCATGATATTTGATTGGCCTTGAAAGATGTAAAGCACTTAGGTAAGTTGAGAGGAGGAAGTCAACCAAGATAGGAGGACTTTGGATACACTTGAACCGTGTATGAATGCAGCTCTGATGTTATCTACACAATCACAGAAAAGTCACTCATTCTTATTATTCTATTTCCTTTTTGTAAAGAGAGAATCTCAGGCAAGTGATATGGAGTAAGAGAGAAAGTACAAATTTGGAACCTGGCTTCAGAGAGGTGGGGGAGGGAGGAGTTAGTATTTGGGTAGAGGGGTTTACAAAGTTCTAGTTCTTGACTTAAATAGTAGTTCCATGAGTAAAAACCAATATCCAGATAGGGTGCAGTGGCTCATGCCTATAATCCCAGCACTTTGGGGGCTGAGGCGAGCAGATCACCTGAGGTCAGGAGTTCAAGACCAGACTGGCCACCATGGTGAAACCCCATCTCTACAAAAATACAAAAATTAGCCAGGCATGGTGGTGGGGGCCTGTAATCCCAGCTACTCGGGAGGCTGAGGCAGGAGAAGCACTTGAACCTGGGGGATAGCGGTTGCAGTGAACCAAGATCGTGCCACTGCACTCCAGCCTGGGTGACAGAGCAAGACTCTGTCTCAAACAACAACAACAAAACCAATATCCATAAGTGATAATCAATCAAGCTGTAAAAGTAATTAAATAAGTAGTTTCTAATTTTTATTTGTCTCTGTTTATTTGTAAATGGGGATGATACCTCACAAGAAGACTATAATAGAATGAGGAGACCTGATGGGGGAGTACCTTGCAGTACACAGGCAGCTAAGAGGGTATAAAATCAGCTTGGTCCAAGCTCAGAAGGTGACCAAAGTCCTGGGAAGAAATGGGGAGGAGGAAAAGAAGATTCTCCTATCCCAAAGGAATTGGAATGAATATGGAGAGTTGGTGCCTTGATAAGTTTTTAAACTAGGGAAGACACTATTTATCTGAGATAGTTGAAATTGTTTCCATATTAAAAAAAAAAACAACTGATGGGTTGACTTCCTCTCCTGACTCCCCTCACTCTTTGGGGATTATTTAAACCAAAATAAACCTCTTTTCCCATTATCTTAATAGGGCTTGGGTTAAATATTGCGCAGTCATTGATATAACTCTGAAGGGGTATTGAGAAGCCTGTCAGCCAGCCTACCACAGTCTATAGGAGACACAGGGATTCCTGTCTACCTCAGAAGAAATCCAGCTAGTCAGGATAATGGACTAAGCCCCTCTGTGAATCTGAGATCTCCATTAGAAAGCAAATAGTAGGGGGAACCAGAGAGCACTTATCTTCGGCTTCAGGCTCCTTCCTCACCCAGAGCTGCTAAAGACATGGAAGGCTCCATGGTGAGGGGTTCCATGGTGGAGGGGCCCATGGTGGAGAATTCCATGGTTGGGGGTTCTATGGTAGAAGCTTCCATGGTGGAGGATTCCATGGTTGGGGTTCTATGGTAGAAGTTTCTGTGGTGGGGTGTTCCGTGGTGAGGGGTTCCATGGTGGAGGGGCCCATGGTGGAGAATTCCATGGTTGGGGGTTCTATGGTAGAGCTTCCATGATGGAGAATTCCATGGTTGGGGTTCTATGGTAGAAGTTTCTGTGGTGGGGATGTTCCGTGGTGAGGGGTTCCATGTCGGTGGGGGGGGGGCAGTCTCTGATTGGAATCTTCATCATGCCACTGCACCTTTCCTTCTCCCCACACAAACCCCACTCCCAGGCCCCAACCTCATTACTTCCCACTCACCACTCATACGCTGCCCTTTAGCAATGCTAAACTACAATTTCCCAGACATCCCAGGTTGTTTCCCACCTCTGTTGTGCCTCTCCCCACACGTTTTCCTTTATCTGAGGCGTCTTTTCCTTGCTTCCTCACTTGGCAAATGCCACTCATCTCATATAGTTGGCTTCTATATTTCCTTCTTCAGGAAGCTCCTCAGACCTTGCTCCTGGGTCCGGCTTTGGTTCTTTCAGATACAATCTCCCAACATGAAGTGTATCCTCTGTTGCAACCCTTATCAGCTGTATTACAATGGTTTGTTTACCAGTTGATAGGATATTGTTTCAGGTTTCTGAATAGAGACCAAAAATAATAGTGAATAAAATAGAAAAGTATGTTTTCCCAGCAGGCATCACATGAGAGTGTTACGGGGCCATGACTCAGGCCCATTCCCTCTTGTTGCTCTGGCTCCCTCGGGGGTTGACAACATGGTGCACGTTGGCTCCCAGCTACTCCAGAATTCCAACCTGCCCCTAATTCCAAAGCCAGCCAGCCACAAGCTATGGAGCCTGTGTAAGAGAAGTGGAGCTCATTGCAGATTAGGGAGGAAGATGCGAAGAAAGTTAGAAAACATCAAGGGATATTGGGAGACATTTGAGTGCCAAGTGGAGGTTGGCAGGAGATGTAATTATAAAGTTTGAGTCACTGTGCAGGACTAAAATGTCATAAATACATTTGATGAAGACAGTGGCCTTGTCTCAATCCATTTGTGTTGTTTTAAAGGAACACCTGAAGCTATCTAATTTATAAAGAAAAGAGGTTTATTTGGCACATGATTATGCTGGCTGGAAGACTATGCACCTGGTGAAAGCTTCAGACTGCTTCCACTCATGGTGGAAGGTGAAGGGAAGTCGACCCATGCAGAGATCACACAACAAATTCGTATGGGAACTAGGATAGTGAGAGCTCACTCACTGCCCCCACTTCAGGGAGGGAATTAATATATTTTTGAGGGAGCAACCCCCATGACCCAAACACCTCCCACTAGGCCTCACCTCCTAGTAACACTGTGACACTGTGGATGAGATTTCAACATGAGATTTGGAGGGGTCAAGTGTCCAAACCATAGCAGGCCTTGACTGTCAGACAGTATCATCTCTCAGGCATGTACTCAAAAATTACTGCCTCCGAAGTGGGAATCAGCTCCAAGTGCCTCTGAAGACTTTCCTAAATCTTTCTTACATCATATTGGAGAGATATGGGTCAGATCTTTACACAGGGAAATGGAGTAAAGAAGCTGACTCTCAACAAATCACTTCTACAGCTGGGATCCATGGGCCTGAGCCATTACCTTCTGAGCTGTTTCTAAACCTGACTGACCATCAGAATCATCTTAGCACTTTAATAACAGAGAAATGAGATCCTGAGCCTACTGTGTCCCCTTGAATATCCAGGGTTGGGCTCAGAAACCTGTATATTTTTGTAAAACTCTCCCAGTGACAGCGATGCACGGTGGCTCACACCTGTAATCCCAGCACTTTGGGAGGCCAAGGTGGATGGATTACAAGGTCAGGAGTTCAAGACCAGCTTGATCAACATGGTGAAACCCTGTCTCTACTAAAAATACAAAAATTAGCCAGATATGGTGGCTCATACCTGTAAGTCCAGCTACTCAGGAGGCTGAGGCAGGACAATCACTTGAACCCAGGAGGTGGAGGTTGCAGTGAGCCAAGATTGCACCACCTCACTCCAGCCTTGGCGACAGAGTGAGACTCTGTCTCAAAAAAAAAAAAAAAAAAAAAAAAAAAATCTCCAGGTGACTCTAATGAGAAGCTGGGTGTGGGCACCTTTGCATTTAGAACCATCACCATCCTATGTTTACTGTAACTGAAGATTCACCAACTGAACTCCTTTTTTCGTTCATGGTGGAAGCATTTTCCTCTCTTTGGACCCATGGCAGGATGATTCTTGTTAGGCATTCTCTCTGAATTCTAAGTTTATTGCAAAGTTCAAAAAGTTTTGGGCCTGCTCCAAGACTGCTCAATGACAAATCCATTCTCTGGAATCTTAAATACAGAGCTGAGCAATTCAAAACTTTGGTTAACCACAAACTCCAACCTTGTACATCTTGTAAAGAGGTTCAGAAAAATCATTAGACCTCAAAACTTCAAGTGCACCCCTGATAGAGACTTCCTCTTAGGTTTGACCATCCATCTCCCATGATTCCCAAATCACTAAGTCCTTGGGCCAAGCTTTCTGTCATTAGGAAATCACCCAGGCAGGAACTGAGCCCTATGGTAACAGTAGAAAATTTATCTAGTTTCTTCATGAGTCATGTGTTTTATATACATCATTCCACGAAAACCCCTTGATAAGCTGGGAATATTAGCATTATTGGATGAACATTAGCATCTTCATTTATAGATGAAGGATCTGAAGCTCAGAGGAGTAGAATTTGGTTTCAAACCTATATCTGCACACATGCACACACATGTAAGACAGGAAAAGTGCAAGAAATAGAGGTAGAGGCAGGGCACAGTAGCTCATGCCTATAATCCCAGTACTTTGGGAGGCCAAGGCGGGCGGATCACGAGGTCAAGAGATCGAGACCGTCCTGGTCAACATGGTGAAACCCCGTCTCTACTAAAAATACAAAAAAATTAGCTGGGCGTGGTGGCGCGCGCCTGTAGTCCCAGCTACTCGGGAGGTTGAGGCAGGAGAATGGCTTGAACCCGGGCGGCGGAGGTTGCAGTGAGCCAAGGTCACGCCACTGCACTCCAGCCTGGCGCCTGGTTACTGAGTGAGACTCTGTCTCAAAAAAAAAAAAAAAAAAAAAAGAGTTCAAGATCAGCACGGCCAACATGGTGAAACCCCATCTCTACTAAAAATACAAAAATTAGCCATGTGTGATGGTGGGCACCTGTAGTCCCAGCTACTCGGGAGGCTGAAGCAAGAGAAATTCTTGAATCCAGGAGGCAGAGGTTGCAGTGAGCTGAGATTGCACCACTGCACTCCAGCCTGGGTGACAGAGCGAGACTCTGTCTCAAAAATAAATAAATAAATAAATAAATAAATAAAAGGAAAGAAAGAAATAGATGTGGAAAGACAGAATTTCCTTGTTGAGGCATGCTTCCTATTTTCCTGATTCTCTGTGAAAGGCCCTTTCCAGAGAAAGTTCCCCCACACCTTTCAGGTTCTCATGCCAAGAGCAGCCAATATAGAAACAGCCTTTGATGCTCCAAGGAAAACTTCAGCAGAGAAAGTTGAGCTCCTTCTGCAAAAACTAGCTTCTCTTTTGCATCATTTCAGAGCCTCAGTGGACCCACAAATATTATTTTCAGCTAATCACATATGCGCCAGACAATTATGATATACAATAAATGATTAACACTTCCAGCTGATTCCCTTGAAGACAATTCACCAAATTTATTGGCAGGTCCTTTTATTCAAGACACTACACAGATTCCCTTTTCCTACATTTTTTTTCCTTGCTGATTCACTCTGTATTGTGCCTGAATCATTTGGCTTTTCTTTTCTTCTCTTTTTTGTTGTTGTTCCATTCCTTTGGCTTTTCTAACTCAACAGAGCTGAATGGGAGAAGTCCGGGCACATGATTACGGCTGGGAAAATGGCAATTTGACTCATGAGAGATATGGTGAGGACACTTTGGGATCAGAAGGATTCTAAATCTGAGGCACTTGAAGATAAAACAGCCATCACATTTGGTCCATGTCTTCCTGTGGTGATTGAGTTCACCCCCCACACCCCACCCTACCCAATGCTATTATTTGCTGGTAGGAAGAAAGTTATACTGACTCCCCTTGGTCTGTAGCAATTAGAGTGAATTCTCCTGTGGCAGGCTGGGCCCTCCAGAGCATTAATTGGTTTCAATGTAGAGTGGTTTAAAATAACTCACTCTTCCACAGGCTAATCCCTTGTTTCCCGGAGCAGATTGAATTGTTTGGAAATGAACCAATGAGATAATTCTTCTCACTGAGCCCTAGGTTTGTAGCATCTTTCTAGAAAGAGAGGCTAATATGGGGGATGGGGTCAGGGAAAGACTTGCTGTTGCCTGTTCTGTGACTCCAAAAAGTTTTCTCTAGTCTGGACAATATCATGCTTGTCTTTCAAAACTGACTGATGAATGCAGGATAATGTGCATTAAGAAAATCATTCTATTCCTGCACCACTCAGAGTACTAAATGGCTAAAAAATAATGTCAGCTAAGTGTAACTATGTGGAAAGGGTACCATGGTATAGGTACTTGCCCTGGCTCCACAACCGCCAAACTCAGTTTTACTCATCTGTAAAATGAACCAGTGAGACTCACTGCTCTCTAAAGACTTAAGCTGACTGGGGGCCGAGCATGGTGGCTCACGCCTATAATCCCAGCACTTTGGGAGGCTGAGGTGGGCGGATCACCTGAGGTCGGGAGTTCAAGACCAGCCTGACCAACATGGAGAAACCCCATCTCTACTAAAAATACAAAATTAGCTGGGCATGGTGGTGCATGCCTGTAATCCCAGCTGCTCAGGAGGCTGAGGCAGGAGAATCGCTTGAACGCAGGAGGCAGAAGTTACAGTGAGCTGAGATTGCGCCATTGCAATCCAGCCGGGGCAACAAGAGTGAAACTCCATTTCAAAAAAAAAAAAAAAAAAAAAAAAGAGACTTAAGCTGACTGAAGAAGAGTTTGATTAAATCCATTTTATTGTTCTAAAACAGTGTTTCCCATCCTCAGCATGAATAACATTTTGGGCCAGATAATTACTTGTTTGGGGGACTGTAATGTGTATTGTAGGATATTTAGAAGGGCCCATGGTCTCTTCCTATCATATTCCAGGAGCATTTACCCACTGACTTGCAAGAGCAAACACTACTTTCAGATATCAACAAGTGTTCCTCAGGGAGCAAAACTGCCCCTGGTTGAGAGTCACCTTCAACAGCTCTCATTGCCTACAAAAATGCACTCATTTACTGATTTTTTTTCTTTTTTTTTTTTTTCATGAGTCTATGCCTGAGGATTTTCAAATATTATTTATTGAGTACTTACTGGGACCAAATATAGCTAAGACTCAGTCCCTGCTTCAAGAAATTTTTATTCTAAGTAGGAGGACAGACAAACATAATCTAATGTAACGCATATAATGACTAAGAGAGATGCAGAAGAAAAAAGGAAGAAAATCATTGAGGGTGAAGATAGAGGAAGCTCAGAAAGCTTTTTGGATAAATTAGTGATTAAATGGAACATTGCAAGATCAGGAGAAATTAGCCAGGGATTTCCAGCTGAGGGGCCAGCATGAGAAAAGGCAGAGTGGTGAGAATAAGGATTCACTACCACAAAGCTCTTTGGACCAGGGAGTGGTGAGGACGAATCCCTCAGGAACAAAGAGAACACCTCCACCCCACAAAACTCAGCTGTGTATGGTCTCTTTTAACATCACATTCTGGGGAAGCAGTTCAGAACCCTAACGAGTTTCCAGCCAGTGTTACTGCTGAGTCCATAATGGAGCTACACTGTTGTGGAGCTCTCCAGGGTACTGAATTGTGTTCCTCTGAATCCCCTTTACTTAGTAGCTATCCACCTGGGCACCTGCCTAGGACCCTGCCCTTCCTATTTATGCTTGTTGCCTTTTGTTGATGTCATATAGTAGAAAGAGCATAGATTTACCAATCTAAATGACCCTAACTAGGGGGAGAATCAAATACATGATCAATTATTTTTATAAATTATAAATTGTGGTATATTCTTATGAAAGAATATTATACAGTGTTTTGGTGGCCTTATACCTGTTTTTTAAAAGTTTATTTGAAACTTTATATATTTCCTGTGATACTTATAGTAAGCATTTATTACTTAGAAAAATGCTATTTAAAATAATAATAAAGAGCTTTGGAATGAATTGACTGGGATGAGAATTCTAATTCTGGCACTTAGTAGCCATCTATCTTGGGTCAGTTAATTTAATCTTTCTGGACATTGTTTGCTCAACTGCAAAACGACCTGAAAAGAGACAGACCTTCAATAATTCCCCAGTGCCTCTCATTCAGTCCGCTGTGGATATTGACCAGCTCAAGTACATGCATCTACTTTTATGTTGCTAAGTAAGGGAGACACTCAGCAAATTCTTGTTTGTTGTTACTTACCTCATCATTTGGACGTCCAATTTTCAACTACAGAAAAGGCAAGTCTGATGTATAATGAGGTAGAAACAAGTCTTTTAGGCACAGACTGACAGTGCCCTTCCCCACCTCCCATTCTGGGGCCCTTCATTAGAAACAGTGCTCTGGAATAAACTGATTCTGAATTATAATGCTCATGTCATTTCCACACTTGGCCCCCAGTAAATTAGCATGTAGACCCTTACACTCATGGCAAAATACTGTAAGATCATTCCCTGTGTAACTGACCATCTGGAGAATAAATGCCTAAAGATATTGGGTGTTCTCCCAACAAACAGCCCAGCCAGACAACCCTACTTTGAAGCTAAGCTGACAGGCCTCACCCGCTTGCTGAGAATTTCCAGTTAGTTTTTTTTAGCTTTCTATTCATTATCATGAGCACACAGTCAAGTTTTACATCTAAGGAAAAGTTCTAATATGGAAGAAAGAGCAATTTGGCAGAAACAAAAAATATGCAGGAAAATTTTATTTCCCAAATAAATTTTATAATCAATATTCATTGAGAAGTAAAAAAAATTCCATGAAACAAGAACAGGATGCTATTAAAAAAAAAGGAATATTTAAAGAGACTACGAAGTTTTTAAAAATTAGAAAAAAGATAAGGAAAATAAAAAACCCTGAGAAGGAAGAAATATTGAAGAAATCTTCCCCTCATTTCCATCTCCCTCCCATAATGAGCAAAAATACGTAGAAGAAAACTAGGAGGAAACAGATGAAACAGAATAGAGGGCCAGTCACAAAGGTTCAATACTGCAATAGTAGAAATTCTAAATAGAGAGAACAGAGAAAATGGGGAAGGGAAGACCCACTCATGACCTTGTCTATTTCTCCAGGAGAGGCTCTTGTAAACTCTTGAGGAAGATGAAACCAGATTACCCAGACACTCTGTTCAGCTTATCTTTCTCCTGGGCACCTTTACCAAACAGGCAACACTACGCTTTCATTCTCAGCTAGATTTGTGCTTCTACTTAATATACATTGTTATGGAATCTATACATAGGTGGCAAAACTATAAAAATCAAGATTGCTTGAGTGGCCTAGAGTTTGAGACCAGCCTGGGTAACAGAGTGAGATCTGGTCCCTATAATAAATTTTTAAAAATTAGCTGTGTGTGGTAACATGCACCTGTAGTCCTAGCTACCTGGGAGGCTGAGGTGAGAGGATTGCCTGAGCCTGGGAGGTTGAGGCTACAGTGAGCTGTGGTCATGCTGCTGCACTCTGGCCTGGGCAACAGAGTGAGACCCTGTGTCAACAACAAGAAAAAATAATCAAGATAAAGATTAGCACAAAAATCAAGACAGTGGTTACCTCTGTGGAGGAAGTTGGAGGTTTTATTTAGAGAGGAGCATTTGGAGATCTTCTAAGGTACTGGTTAGTGTTCACTTTCTTAACTTTTGTGGTAAATACATAGGTATGAAACTTACTGTATTTTAAACTCTGCATATATCTCAAATACTCTTTTATACATATGATACACTTCACAATAAAAACTTCCATACTAAGAAGACACCAAAGCAACGCTACCTTGTGAAGTAATAAGATTGTATGTTTCCACGTACTGTGTAGTGCCTGAACAGAGTGAAATAGGAAAGGAGACACAAGGGCTCTCCCTATTCTACACTCCTAATCAGGGGGTGTCAGGAATAACAATAAAATACCCAACCAGCAGCACAATGCTGATTTTCAGAACAGTTTAATAGATAGGTTTCACAGTAATTAGAATCCTACTGCAATAGCCTGGAGTCCTTGAAAAATAGCCCTGCTGAGACCAGCAGTTTAAAAACATCCCCTAAGCTGTTGGTGAGAGGGTAGGTGACTGTGTATTCTTTCTTTGCCCACTCTGATCCATTTTCTGCCCTTTCCACCTTGCTCTAGGCCCAGGGGCTGACTTCCATACACATCACCCAGGGATCTCTGTTCTTTGGCTTTTACCTGGGTTTTGCCAACAGGAGGCAGTGGCAGAAGATTAGAGGGCAGAGGGAAAGAGAGGTGAAGGATATTTCTTTCCCCCTGCCTCCCTGCCTCACCATCTCTTGCTGGTTCTCTTAACCCCACAAAGCCCCCTATAAATAGTCCCTTATTAAATTCTCTTCAGTTAAACCCTTTTCATTGTGTCTTTCCCATCTTGCCAGGACCCTGGCTGCTACATTATTTTACTGTTTATGTGTCCCTGCCCAGTGATCCTTTTTCATGTTAATGTGAATTTTGAGGACCAAACTAGTCTTTAGAAGTCCAAATAAGTAGCTCTACTGGGGTGGCATTGCAGACACTATTCCGGAGACATTCTCATGTCTGCTCTCAAATCGAACTGTGCGGTCATGTTGTCTCCACAAGCAGCCTTGTCCAAAGGAAGATACGCATCTAAAACATCTCCCTCCAATGGGGGTCTGCAGCTCTGACTTTTTCTGGAAAGGGTACACATTGGTTTAATATTCGATGAATTATACTGCTAGCTAAGGATGGGAAGGTCTGGGAGGATTTGCCTCTGGCTTGTGGAATTTGAACTCTGTCCCTGTCTCCACCTAGGCATTGGCAGGGATGCACAGTTCTCACCAGCATCCTTGCTGGTTTCTTTAAGAGATAATCTTTTTGGCTTCCTTTCATGAAATGAGTCAGATGCTAACCCACTCTTAGCATCTCTCACCATCTTCCTGTTGCCCTTCCCTTCTGAAGATCAAAGCTCACCTCAGGAGAACCTCCAGAGGGAAAAATAGCCAACGGAACCCCAAGCCCAGGCAGGAAAAGCAAGTAAACAAATGATTGACGCACTTCATACACAGGCTCTGAGGGAGGGGGGCTGAGTGTGAGGAGGGGGATGTTGAGGAAGCTGTCCAGGATGGGGGTGGAGTCCTGGAGGGCTGGGGTAACAGCTCATTGTTCCTCAGGGCTCCCAGGGGAATAAGTTAGCCCTCTAGCAAAACAAAGTGCCAGGAGGACAGGCTATTTGTGTTGATAAACACAAAGAGGGGGAAGTGACTATCTGGAGGGAGCACGGGTTTGCATGGAATGTGCCTTATTCTGGGAATCTATATACTTGGCTCTTAGGGGACGTGGGAGGAAGAGGGAGAAGGCACTGGGACAAAGGAGGCAGTGGGCACCGTTAAACATGTGGGACCTGGAGGTGGGCAGAACTGGGTTCAGACCCTGGGCCCTCACTTTCCTAGCTCTGTAACTTGGTCCTATTAATTTCTCCAGGCCTTGGTTTTATTATCTGTGAAATGGGAATGGTCCTTCCTTGCCCATAAGGTTTCCTTGAAGACTTAATAAGATAATGTACTTTAAGTGACTGACACATGGAAATTTCTCCAAAAAAATAAAAATTTATTCTTGTTGTTAGATGTTGTATCAGTGAGGGAGGAAGCGGTGTGCTGTGGGGGAAGCAGCACTGTACTGTCAAGCTCCTGGGTTTAGGGAAGGCTGAGGCCCCCAGCCATTGTGGGTGCCTGAGCAGGTACTCAGCTCAGCTCAGCTCATCTCCGGAGCTGAGTGTGCCTCCCTGGAATGACAGTGCTGAACAAGTGGATCTCCAAGGTTCATTCTAGTGCCTAAAGCCTGGGTTCAAAAACCTACAACCAAAGCGTGACTAGGAAATTCTCTGATTTAAAACAAAAGTAACGCAGAGATGGCCAAGTGGGATTTGTGCCCATTAGAGTGATCTCTTTGGAAACTTTACTCTTATGATAGTGGTGCTGCCAATTCTCAAAACATATTCAGAATGGTTTAGAATTATCTGCAGAGCCAGTTCTGGGGCCAAATAAGACAGTCATCTCACTGCTTTAGAGAAACAAATGTCTTCCTTCTGTTTATTTTTATTTTTTATTTTTACCAAAAAAAAAAAAAAAAGCTCTCATTCCCCTAAGGCAAGTTAGATTCCAGTTTCAGTTTTGCAAACTACTGAAGGATTGTAACTTCATCTTTTTAATCCTTAATTTCCACCTTTAGAAATTGGGGAATAATAATATCCACCTCAGAGCATGGCCATACACAAGACAAGGACAAGGACAGCGGTACCAAGCAAGATGCTGGGCTCAGGGTAGGCGGTAAAACACACGCATATGTGTGTACACACAGACAGACAGGCCTTTATCCTTTCATTCCTTCCCCATCCCGATTGCCTATTTTACCACTTTATCTGCAGAATAAATTCACAGCCCACTCAACTATCAGGCTCCAAATAATTTTCCTTCATTTTGAAAAATCAAATACACTTTCAGAGGAAAAGATTTGCCACCATGAAGAATATTCAAAGGGATGTGCCCAGACTCCAAAGATGTCTATTTACACCATTTACCTGTGTATGTGTTTGTGCAAAGTTGGTATTTAGTAAAATCCTTAGCCCCTATGAGTACCACAGCCAGATCCACAGCTGGGGCTCTGATGCTGAGCCAGTATCTGGCTTCAGAGAGCCAAGGTTCAGGATAATGGACAGGTGCAGGGAAAGATTGAGGGCCAGACCTGGCCTCCAGGCTCAGGGAAACCCACTTTGGCTGGGTGACCTCCATCAGTCATATCATACTTTGAGGTCTCAGTTTGTTCATCAGGAAAATGAGGATAGTAATATAAGTCTCATAAAGTTATGAGGATCGTTAAGTGCTAACTGCACAAACAAGCAAAGAAGCACCAGTGGGTGGGAATGTTAATTCTAATCAAGGCATAAGGCATCAACATGCTTGCATGATATCTTCCGTAGCAGGGAAAGATGGAGTCAGAGGAAAAGGCAGACAGCAGGCTTAACTCTGTCCCAGCACAGCATCCAGAAAGAAAGCAATTCTCTCTCATGACATCCAGCTCCACTCCCCTTTCTAGGTGGAAGGGTGATGTTTTTGTTCTCTCCCAAGGAAACCATTTCTCAGCCTCTCTCCTGGTGTAGTCCATTGGGCTCTGAAGCTACCAGGCCAGTTTCAGTCATGTTTATGAAATGTCTTCACCGGAGGCTACCTGATTGGCTTATCAACCCTGGCCCTGGGAGCATTTCCTTACAATGAGCAGTGACATTTACAGCTTCAAGAAGTGCAAGGGAAACATTTTTCTTGCAGACTCCTCTTTCTCTCTCTAATGAAGTGGTCATTATAATCTTTCAAAGGTGGATTCTGACAGTCAGAAATGTACCCTAACTTCCCACGGGAGAAACACTGTAAATGTCAGACACCTGATCACACTGTCTGTCTGTAGTGCATAGAACCAGCTGCTTGAAAACTAAAAAACAAAAGTCCCGTTTCTTCTTGTTCTGCAGCCAAGCCTGGCTTCATGTGCGTGTGACCTGTGCAGTCACAAACAGTCCTTCACTCAGAACCCTCTGTTCTTGGTTTAATAATCTGCGTCTAAAACTGGCATGGTAGAATATAAAAAAAGAATCATGAACTTTATGGTAATAATTTAAGCATTTTTGGTTTTCTTTACATAGTTGCTTAATCTATTAGTCCATTTTCACACTGCTGGTAAAGACATATCCAAGACTGGGGAGTTTATACAGAAAAAGGGGTTTAATGGACTCCCAGTTCCATGTGGCTAGGGAGTCCTCACAACCGTGGTGGAAGGCAAAAGTCACGTCTTACATGGCAGTAGGCAAGAGAGGAGAATGAGAGAGCCAAGTGAAAGAGGAAACCTCTTATAAAAGCATCAGATCTCATGAGACTTATTCACTACCACAAGAACAGTATGGGGAAAACCTCCTCCATGATTCAATTATCTCCACCCAACTGCTCCCACAACATGTGGGAATTATGGGGGCTACAATTCAAGATGAGATTTGGGTGGGGACACAGTCAAACCATATCACTTAGTCTTTACTTAAAATGGGGTCTCACTAAATTGCCCCAGGCTGCTCTTGAATGCATGGGCTCAAGCAATCCTTCCCCCTCAGCCTCCCAAGTAGCTGGGACTACAGGTGTGCACCACCATGCCTGGCTCCTTCTTTGTACTTTAAATAGCAAATAAAAAGCACCATGACAAGTTGAGGGATTGCAGAAGAAAGGAGAAAGTTCTCTGTTTTTGTGTACGTAACAGCACTTTTGTCCTGCTTTTTGAGTGAGGAGCCCTGCATTTTCATTTTGCACTGGGCCCCACAAATTATGTAGCCAGCCCTGTCTGAAGTAGTGTAGAAATAGCAGCCATCTGTATCAAAAGGATAGAAAAAAATAAACACAAATTACGAGCACTCTAGTGTAACTCACCTCATAATAACCACTCCTGTCAAGACCTCCCTTCCCAGCATGTGGCCTACTCATTGTCCATGTTTATTCTTGACTGCAATGAAAAAGTACCCACTGCTAAACACACGTTTCTCTCCATTTCAGTTGTTTGATATTTTGTCTGAGATTGAATGTAGAATACTGTTTTAGGAAATTACAACTTCACAAACCCTGTGTGAAAACAAGAGACTCTTCTTTCTCCCTGGACATCTCTTAAAGGCTCTTTGTCTCCATCAGTCTCTGCTCCCTAGCTCCTTCTCTTCCACCACTGCCAGTTTTCTCACCCACTTCACAATTCCTGGAGAGGCTAGACTGGAGTCACCAGTGGCCCAGAATTCGGACAGGCAACCATACCCTCCTCTACAATGACAGTGCAGGACAGTAGATAGAAGCAAACATATCTCAGCCACTACCCATCCCCCACTTAGGTCAAGCCACACCTAGGAGCCACAGTTTGGCCTGAGTTCAACTAAGTGGGATTTCCCAAAATGTGCTTCGAGGGATACTAAACCCTGAAGATGCTCTGTGAGAAATGTGTTCCATGCTCAAAGATATTCAAGAAGAACTACATAATTGCTCCTCTTTTTGAAGACTCACAAAGCACGGTAGCATCGTAAAGGCTCTGAGAAGTCCTGCAGCAAAAAACAAGCACACAAAACGTCCAACCTGTTTTACTTTGATTAACCCAGAATTTCCAAAACTTGTTATTTTCCAAACTGATTTTTAGCTGCTTCTTTGGTGTAACACCTTTGAGCATGCCCAAAATCAGCAGTGTGGTCCAAGCCAGGCTCTGCACTCACACTCTCTAGACTTGCCTCATGGATCCCAGAGGATCCATGATTCTGCCAGGATCCCAAAGGAAGTCTCTTAATGTCTCTAAACCTCAGTTTTGTCATTAGTGAAATGGTATTAAGAATCCTAGTTTATAGGGTTGCTGTGAGGATTAAATAAGATCACATGTGAAACATCCGCAGCAGGCACTCGATGAAGGTTTTTATTAAAATGCTAAGGATGCGATTCCCTCCCTGCCTGCAGCAGTCATATCCTGTCTGTCTTCACGTTTCCTATCCATCTCTGTTTTCTTAACCTTCAACTTTGGGCTCAACTTTGGGTTCATTATAAAGTCAGCACCCGCCAGCCTAATAACCTTATATCTGTGGTGCTCATCTACCTCTCTTCTGTTATTATTTTCTGAAATAAAGAGTGCTCTCTCTCACTCGCGCGCGCTCTCTCTGTCCGATATGTATATATCTCCAGTTGGTTCTGTTTCTCTGGAGAGTCCTGACTAATATAAAGTCCAACATGTAGTAGTAAATGATGTAGCTGAATTTCAAACTCAGGTTTGTCCAACTCAAAAGCCCATACTCCTAGAAGACAGACTTCAGACAGCCTCATCTTCTCAAACTTTCAACAGCTCTTTCAGTGCTTGGGGAAGCCCTACACTCAGTGCAACTATTGAATTCAATAGTCATCCTTTAAACATTAATTGAGCACCTATGGGAGGTCAGAGACTTTGTCAGACTTAGTAGAGATGTAAAATATATATTCAGAGCAGCAATAACAACTGTATGGCCCCTAACTTCCAGTTTGCTGATGATGGCCTCAAGTTGATATTTTCTTGGAAATCACCTCAAAGCAACAAAGATGTTTCCTGGAAACTCAGGAAACCTAAAAGCAACAAGGAGAAATTCAAGAAACAGAAACAAGAAAGAGAAATTCAAATTTTATCTTTATAAAACTGTAAGAAAGCTGAAGCCCTAAAGTATCAAAAGATGCAGAAACAGAGGAAGCGCCAGGGAGGGAAGGAGAGAGCGTGCAGAGGTTGCAGATCTCAGACAGCTGGCAAAGCACACCTATCCCAGGCGTTAGGGCACACTTGAAGTTCTTTTGTTGTTATTTGTTTACTTTTTGGGATGGAGTCTCACTCTGTTGCCCAGGCTGGAGTGCAGTGGCATGATCTCGGCTCACTGCAACCTCCGCCTCCCGGGTTCAAGCCTCAGCCTCCTGAGTAGCTGGGGTTACAGGTGCCTGCCACCACACTCAACTAATTTTTGTATTTTTAGTGGAGATGGGGTTTTGCCATGTTAGCCAGGCTGGTCTCAAACTCCTGATCTCAGGTGATCTGCCTGCCTCAGCCTCCCAAAGTGCTGGGATTGCAGGTGCAAGCCACCACACCCAGCTACACCTGAAGTTTTAAAATACAAATCCTTTGCTTATAAGAGAATTGGGTGCTCAGACCAGGAATTGGAGGTTCCCTGCATCTGGTTTGGTCCTGGGAAAGAAAGAAGGGGTGGCATGGGGAATGACACAGGTGAGCCAGGTCTGCAGGAAGCGATGAGTGTGGGAGGGAGAGCAGAGAAGTTTCTCTAGTACCAGGCCATCGGCTGTCTGTACAAATGGTGTGAGGAGAAGCAAAGACTCCAAATGACACCCCTGAGTTATAAAGAAAGTTCCTCCCAGCTTGGAACCTGCCTTCCTGCATGAACGAAAGCCTGCAAGTATCGGATCAAGGAAGAACACTCTTCATTTAAAGTTCATTCATCAAAAGTCTACATGAAGGTGACTTCTGCTTCTAAACAAGATGGACTAACAGGGACTGGGTTTACCCTCTGCCTGAAAAAAAACAAAATTAACTTAAAAAAGCAAATAAATAGAAGCAACGATTTTTAAAATACTGGATATCACATAGTGACATTCAGTGATCTCAGAGAGATGGGAAATAAACATTGTGAGCCCTACAATTGCTCCAGGTTACTGCTCAAAGAGAGTTTTTAAGTCATAGCCCAGAGAGGGGGAAAACCCAGTTAGAGACTGGTGGTCTCTCATGTCAGCTGGAAGACCTGAAAGGCTAAGGGGGTTAGAGTTTTCAGAAAATAATAACAGAGAGAAGAGAGGTACTCTGTCTCTCTATCTGACTGTCTCTGTCAGACAGAGAGAGAGAGAGAGAGAGAGAGAGGGAGAAAGAGAGCACATGAAAGCAAGAGAGCGTGTGCTCCCTCCAGATTATAAAGTCTTCTACTGTGTACTGATCAGTGCATGCATGTGAGGAAATTACCTCAGACCAGGGGGAACAAGAACTATCTGCAGGATTGGAGGAAAAGTTCTCACCTAAGACCAGGTGCAAGGCAAGGAGGTCTGCTCACATCACCTCTACTGATACATGTAACAACATGGATGAATCTTATTAAAAATTATACTGGGTAAAAAAGCCAGACCAAACAGTGTATAATGTATGGTGCCATTTATAGAAAATTTTAGAAAAATGAAAACTAAAGTGACAGAAAACAAATCAGTGGTGTACGGGAATGGAAAAAAAGGTAGGAAGGGATATAGGGAGAGATTATAAAGGGTACATGGAAACTTTTTGGGATGATGAATATGTTTGCAATCTGATTGGCGCAATGGTTTCATGTGTGCATGCACATGTTGAAACTGATCTCTCAAACTGTACACTTAAATATGTACAGTTTTTTGTAAGTAATTATACCTCAATGAAAAATACACAAAAAACAATGAAGAATAGGACAAGAAAAGCCAATAAAACACAATATACCACTAAGTGGGGGCTCTGAAGAAAAAAAGCAAATCATGTAACTGAATATGTAAAGATACAATTTATCAAAATGTTTCAGAAACCAAGGAGAACATAAATCCAGCTATTGAAAAGGAAAGGCAGATTTCAGAAGAAATGAACCAAGGTTCTCATCACTGAGACATATCCTAGCAAAATTACTGTACTTCAGAGATAGTCTTTGGGGCAGCCAGGCAAAAAGATAAGAGAAGTGACTTGCTCACTTCAGGCTTCTCCAAATCAGCATTCAACCCTAGAAGACAGTGGAACTAATCCTAAAAGCTCCTCAAAGAAAGAAAGTGTGATCTAAAATTTTTATACCTGGCTTTTCATTTTTTAAAAATGTAAAATCAAGCATTTTTGAGTATGCAAGAAATTAGGAAAGATTGTTCTTATAAACCCATCCTGGAGAAACTACTGGAGGACCAACTTCAACCTGAATGATGCTCAAAATAGGAGATAATAATGAATTACACAAGGAACAGTGCCCAGTAGAGAAATTGACTGTCCATTGTCAGAATGGAAATGCCTGAAGAGGATTTGAATGTTTTGGAAGAGTCTGGTAACTTAATGGTACAGGAGCTTGGAAACACCTGTACAGCCAAGAAATAAATGCAGAAAAGCAACCACATCTGACAGCAGTGGAGATTAAGAATTTCTAAACTGACATACCATGATGCTACTCTCCAGTCTGCCTGAGAAAATAAGGTTGAACTGGATTTTTATAAGATGCCCTAGGAATATGGAACGTTTACCCCTTCTTGGGAGTGGGGCATTTGCCAGTTTCTTCAAGGGATACTGAGACTAGCTTGGCTGTAGGGACCCCCCACCCAAGTGGCACTGAAGGCATTAAGAAGCAAACACCCAGACAGAACAGCAAAATGGGACTATTTGGGGGCCAACAGCCTTCCGAACTCAGAGCAGCAGAGGACTGACAGCATTCCGGGCTGAGGGCCTCGAGCAGACTCTGACCCACGTAGTTACTCTCTCTGAACAGGTGATTGTTATTAACAAACAGGTGTTCCATGTTTTCTCATAGAACCAAGAGAAACCAGGTAAGCAGCTGGTGCCTGCTTACCACTGATCAAGGACAAACCAGAAAGCATTCTCCAGGAGGGAGTCACGGGGGCAGGGTCACATATTCCGTGCTTAAAGAATTGTTTTAACTGGTGTGTGATATACATATACTGTTTTGCTGCTTTAGAATGCCCCAAGCAGTTTTCCACTTGGCAGGGGGTGGGGGCAGCCAGGTTTTCCTTTCCATCATTCTCAGCAAACAGTACGATTTATCATACACTCAGCATCTCTCAGCAAGGGGAACACTTTCTCAATAAAGAGTGGAAATATCAAGTGATATTGGATTGCACAGAAATTTTAAAAGATCGTGGCAGAATTAAAAGAAATAACTTAAAAATTATCAGATTCATTTTGGGGACAAATAAGAACATTTTAATAGGGCTTGTATTTTAGATATTGGAATTATTGTTAATTTTCTGAGGTGTGAGCATGGTAATATGGCCGTGTAGAAAAACATCCTTATCTTGACAGATGATTTATAAATATAAGGATGGAATATATATATGAAATATAGAAGATGAAATATATAGGGATGGAGTGCCATAAAATCTATGATTTGCTTCCAGATTTCTCAGCACAAAAGTATATGTCATACCTAAGGGAAAAGAAAATATAGTGAAATGGTAACAATGAGTGAATATTGGTGAGGAATATATGGGGTAGTCATTATACTAATCTTTCAAATTTTTCTGTAGGCGTGAGTTTCCAGATTAAGTTATCCAATTAAGAACAGAACATCAAAGCAGCAAAGTTATCTTTTAGAGAAATCAAGACCTAAAATAAACATCTTCCTGAGGAAGTATCTGGACTGAAAGATACAATCAGGTGACTCAAAGAAACAATTCAAACACACAGAAAGATGGGCTGATGGTTTGGGGAACAGAATATCAAGAAGACTGGAAAGCTGAAACTCTATGGGAAGATTACACATTTTAAATTTTTATTTAATTTTTATTTTTTTTTGAGACAGAGTCTCGCTCTGTCACCAGGTTGGAATGCAATGGTGCGTTCTCGGCTCACTGCAACCTTCACTTCCTGGGTTCAAGCGATTCTCCTGCCTCAGCCTCCTGAGTAGCTGGGTCTACAGGCATGCACCACCACACCCAGCTAATTTTTGTATTTTTAGTAGAGATGGGTTTTCACCATGTTGGCCAGGTCTCAATCTCTTGACCCTGTGGTCCGCCTGCCTCGGCCTCCCAAAGTGCTGGGATTATAGGCGTGAGCCACTGCACCCAGCCTTTTTTCCTTTGAGACACAGTCTTGGTCTGTCGCCCAGGCTGGAGTGCAGTGGCATGATCGTGGCTCACTGCAACCTCCACCTCCTGGGTTCAAGCGATTCTCCTGCTTCAGCCTCCTGATTACCTGGGATTACAGACTCCTGCCACCATGCCTGGCTAATTTTTGTATTTTTAGTGGAGACGGGGTTTCACCATGTTGGTCAGGCTGGTCTTGAATTCCTGACCTTGGCCTCCCAAAGTGCTGGGATTACAGGCGTGAGCCCCTGCGCCTGGCCAGGTGACACATTTTTACTGATAATTTTATTTTAAAACTTCCAGACAGGGGAAGCTCCCGAATGAAGATAATCTAAGCAAAGTGAAGACAATGTCTTTACACTATTAAGATCAAGAAGAAAAAAATTCCAGACTGAAGTTCTCATGGAATGATTATTACTTGGGAAGGAGAAGGTTGGAATTAATGAAATAATTCAGGAAATGAATTACATTGTATTTGAAACTCGAAAGTCCTCAAAGAAGCTCTATTGCACAAAGAGAATGAAACTCTGATTTTGAATAATTACACTGCGTTGTTGAAACACCTGATTATCAGGGTGTGAAGATAAAAAGTCAGAAGAGATAGACAGTAGCTACCTCTTGGACAAAATTAAGAACAGTTGGAAACAGTGGAGTCTATTTTCAATTCCCGCTGAGTGATGACGTGTCAGCTAGGCATAAGCTGGAAGCACAGAGAAGTTGCACACTGATCTTGGACACGGCATTTCATCAAAGCTCACCTGAAAAATGGATGCACATCCTTGTAGCTGAAGCACAAGTTCTGAATGCTCTTCATGATTCTGCAGGAGAGAGGCATGATTCTGCAGGAGAATGGATAGGAAGAGGGCGAGCAAGACCTCTCAGCAGCAGAGGAAGTGAAAGCTCCTCAGCAAGTAATTTAAGAAGTGGAGGATGAATTGCAGGGTGGGTGGGGGATGAGATCTAATAAGACCTAGATTACTTTTAATGGTCTGAAAGTCTGTGACAGCAGGCATGCCGCTGGTGCTGCAGAAAGAGCTTTTGTTGCAAAGAAGAGGCAAACTGCCAGCCCTGGACAGAAATTAATACAAGGAAAACCAAGACACCAATGCTTCAAACACCACTGACTATAACTCCAGGAAGACACGATCACCAAATCCTATTACAGAGAGGTCTCCTGTGCCCGGACTGATCTCTGGCCCACCTGCTAGAACTGGAGGTGTCCTCTCCCCAGGGCCTGCTACATGAGTTGCTGGGTCCAGCTCAAAATAAAAATATGTGTGTCTTAATCAAAAAGCAAAGCCTGGGCAACATGGCAAAACCCAGTCCCTACAAAAAATACAAAAAAAAAAAAAAAAATTAGCTGGGCATGGTGGCACACACTTGTAGTTCCAGCTACTTGGTGGGGTGAGGCAGGAAGATCACTTGAACCTGGGAGATCAAGGCTGTAGTGAGCCTAGATTGTGCCACTGCACTCCAGCCTGGGAGACAAAGTGAGACACTGTCTCAAAAAAAAAAAAAAAAAAAAAGCAGGAAAAAATGCCTCTAAAGATACTAAACTACACAGCTCTTTTCTTTCTTCTGAGGTTTGGGGCTTTCTGTCAACTTGGCATGGTATTTTTTACTTGCCACATAAGGCAAATCTCAGTAAAGAAAAATTTAAAATTGTAATTATACCATTCATCTTTACATTATCTAATGGCAGATTTATTTATTATTTATTTATTTATTTATTTATTTTTTAGAGGCAGGGTCTTGCTGTCCCTCAGGCGGGAGTGCAGTGGCGCAATCATAGCTCACTGCAGCCTCAAATTCTTGGGCTCAAGAAATCCTCCTGCCTTACTCTCCTGAGTAGTTGGGACTATAGTTGCATGCCACTATGCCTAATTTTTTTTTTTTTTTTTTTGGTAGAGACATGGTCTCACCATGTTTCCCAGGCTGATTTTGAACCCCTGGCCTCAAGCAATCACCCTGCCTTGGCCTCCAAGGGGATTACAGACCTGACCCACCTTACCTGGCCTGCCTGCCAATGGCAATTTCAAATGCAAATAGGCAGAATCACTGAAACAACACAATTCTCATTTTTAAGCTCATACATGTATATATTATTTCATTCTTATCAGAAAAATTGAAATGCTGCACAAAACTAAACTGTTTTTATTTCACTTCCAATATACAGACATTCCAGCAGCATGCTCTGTCTTCAGATGACTGAAGGTAATGGGAACCGTGTACTGCTCTATCTTTCCCTCTCCTCTATGTCATAATTGTCAGTGTCCATGGCTGGCAAATACACAGAAGTGGCACGAGTGAACAGGATGTGAATGAGGATGTGACAGAGTTCCTTGGTCGTTCGTGTTTCTTACAAGACTGTTGCCTTCTTTCTGCATTTAAAGCAAACTCTGGTTCAAGGAGAAAGCATGGTCTCAGCTTACTCAGTCATAGACATAACACACTTACCTTGAACTTGCTTCATGCCTTGTCTCACTTAACTCCCATGCAAAGAAGGCCCACCAGAATTCTGTGCTCGTAAAACCAAAACACAAGTTCAAAGAGGAAAGTATGAAGAGTTTCCAGAAGGCAATAGCATGCATTAAACCAAGCATGAGGCCTGTCTGAGCACAGTGCCATGTGCAACGGCACACACTGCATACCCAGAAAGCCAGCCCTGGCTCCATCCCACAAGTCATCATGGGCCATCTAGGTGAATCCTTTTCTCTTTAAGAGTGGGCTCTAGCCAGGCGTGGTGGCTCGTGTCTGTAATCCCAGCACTTTGCGAGGCCAAGGCAGGTGGATCACCTGAGGTTGGGAGTTCGAGACCAGCCTGACCAACAATGAGAAACCCTGTCTTTTTTCATTAAAAAAAAAAAAATATATATATATATATATATATATAAAGAATGGGCTCTAGAAGGGAATTTGCAACTGTCAGTCAGCTTCTACCTGGCTCTGAAAGCCTCTCATGTTCCATCGTGACGATGACATAGTTGATGCTGTCCCAGGAGTACCAGCACGATCTCACCAAAAAGAGGATGCCACCATCCTGGGTGAACCTCACCTTAGGTGCCTCCTAACCTCACCTTAGGTACCTCCATGCTTTTTCCTCCCAGACTCGTACTGGGCCTGCTCTTCCCTACCAAGAGAAGATAGCCTAGACTTTCATCAGGAATAAGGGTCCTTCAAGTATTTCATGGACACCCACTTTCTAGATTCATAGTTTCTTGGCCTAAAATCATGCATTCCTCTGGTTCCCATTGACTCCTCTCAACCCCATGGCCACCCAAGGAGTTCCCTTCACATTTCAGCGTCTGCACTGCCTCCTATAGGCACTTGTTCTCGGTGTCATATACAGGACATTTCAGGGGCTTCTCTCGGAGTTTTAGCCTGAGTCCCTGAATAGAATTTTAAAAACTTTTCATATGCTTCAAATGAAATATGCATTTACCATGAATATTAGACTTGTGCTTACTATTTTAAATGTTCTTTTTTTTTTGACTGACCAAGCAAGTCGACTCTGACTTTTGTAAAAGGAAAAATAATTGTATTTATTAACATAAAGATCACCTCTGAAGCTTTATCCTGCTACATACCTTTTCTAGTTTTAGTTGCTGTAGTTTGGGCCATTGATACATCTTTCTTTTTTATTTTTTGAGACAGGGTCTCATTTTGTTGCCCAGACTGGAGTGAAGTAGTACAAACATGGCTCACTGCAGCCTCAACCTCCTGGGCTCAAGTGACCCTCCTGCCTCAGCACTCCCCAAGTAACTGGGACTACAGGTGGATGCCACCATGCCTGGCTGATTTTTGTATCTTTTGTAGAGACAGGGTTTTACCACTTTGACCAGGCTGGTCTCGAACTCCTGACTTCAAGTGATCTGCCCGTCTTGGCCTCCCAAAGTGTTGGGATTATAGGCGTGAGCTACCATTCCCCGCCTTGACAGATGTTTTTAGATGTTAGGAAAATATAATATGTTTGAATAATCTTTCTTTCCCAAATTCAAACACACACACACACACACACACACACACACAATTGTTCCCATCCTAACAGTAGAAAATGACTTCATTGATGAATACAAATAGCAATCCCAAAATGTCTGTCAACAGCTCCCCTGTGTACTTATTCTCAGAATGGTACTGACAGCTAGAAAGCACAGTTGTCCTCCTCAGAGAACTGAAGAAAGCCAAGCCACAGCAACAGCCAAACCTTGCACATCTTGCAAGGAGTAGCTGGGGCCTTGGCTCCCCTAAGGAGCTCTGGATCCTGGCCCACCCCATACACTGAAACCATCCTTCTCTGTACTCCCTTGGCCCTTTCATTTTCCCATTCTGTTACCCTCTGCCTACCAAGAACTGTTGATTTTTTTTTTTTGTCTAGGAGAATAACCTTCATTTAGAGTGTTTGGCCCCTGAGTTTTTCAAAGTCTGTCCAGAGACTCTGGCATCAGAACCCCACCAGGGTTGGAATGGGGAGAGTTTTAAAATGCAGACGCCAGCCTCCTCTACAGACATTTTAAAGAAGCCTCTCTGAGATTCCCAACCATCTGCAGCTTTAACAAGTTCCCTAGAGAATTCTAATGCCCACTAAAGATTAAAAAAACACTGATGTAGTCCCACTACCCATTTACACTGGAGGAAACTGAGGCCCTGAGGTCACACAAGTCAGAAGCAGTGCAGTAGGGATGCCTGGGTCTTTTCACACTCAGCCCATCCTGAGCCCCTAAACCAGGATGTCTAGTTTCTCTGCAGTTTCTTAATATACATATTTATCCTCGGTCACCTTATAAACTCCTAAACAACAAGGACCATATGAATTAAACTGAGTACCAAGCACAGCATTGGGTGTGAAGTCATGAATTGTTATGTCAACAGGTAGATTAATGAATGAAAAAATGAATGAATGATGATGCTTACAATGAGGCCTTACAACATTCCGGTTCATTTTTTATTTTTTTGACACAGGGTCTCACTTTGTTGCTCAAGCTGGAGTGCAGTGGTGCGATCACGGCTCACTGCAGCCTCAAACTTCCAGGTTCAAGCAATCCTCCTTCCTCAACCTCCAGAGTAGCTGGGACTACAGGCATATGCCACTATGCCTGGCTAATTTCTTATTTTTATTTTTGTAGAGATGGGGTCTCGCTATGTTGGCCAGGCTGGTCTTGAACTTCTGGGCTCAAATGATCCTCCCACCTTGGCCTCCCAAAGTGCTAGGATTACAGGTGTGAGCCACTGTGCCCAACCTCCAGTTCATTTTAAGTTTACTTTGATATATCTTAATTGCTAGCCATTCCAAGTCCTCTTTGGCAAAGGGTGGGGTTTAAAAGATAAAATAAATCAAGCTGAAAAAAGCAAGGTGTTCCCATGGAGCTGAAAAACCCTAGCCTAACTCTTCAAGCACCCAGCACAGGGCTGCCAGAAGAATGACTCCCCAGTAGAGCTATCACCCTCTTCCAGTATCAGCACTCCACCCACAATATACTGATTTAATGCCTTGGCTGTGGCTTTATTCCCTCTCCACGTGGCCAAGGTCAATATTTATAATCGTCTGTTGCCTCCCATTTGAGCTGCTGGTGCTTTGATTACATAAACATCCACCACCCCTTGCTGGGTCAGGGACTGGGAGGGAGAAATTCATTAGTCTTTATGGCCATAATAATATTTCATGTCGAGGCAGTGGGGGGGGATCTGCCCATGCCTCCCTGAGATGCATGGCTGACTGCAGGTGCTGACTATTGATTGCATCTATAATAATATGATGGCTGCTCTCTGAAGTGGGACATGTGAATACCTTGACTCTCAGGTGGGAAGGAAAAGGTCTTTGTTGAAGGCAGAAATGTGTCGTGAGAGTAGTTTTGCTGGAAAAGGTCTCACCAGGTGGCATGTCTTTCCTACAATACCTTCACCCTGCCACTCACCCTGGATGACTCATCTTCTCCAAACAGATAGATGGATGGAAAGATGAGTGGAATCACGTTAACTTTGACGAGTAATAGCGTTTTAGCATCTGAAGTGAATGCGCCCTCACAGATTTTTGAGTCCAACACCCTCATTACACAGATGAGAAAACTGAAGCTCAGAGAAGTTCCTACAAGTTCAGGATGACACTTAAAAATTTGAGACTCCCAGTTGGATATCCAGGATATTAATATTCCTTCATTCTAGTAGGTAACAACTATATACTAGGGGTAGAATTGCTTCTAAACAATAAAGTGCCTTTTTGCAAGTAAGAAAAGGTACCACTTCCTCCCCCGTGGACGTGGGCCTGCATCAGGGTGCATGAGTGCCAATTGGAGTGGCGGCTGATCTCAGCCCCTAGCAGTCCCCTGTACAGTAACAGCCTGTACAGTTGTCACTGGAGGCTCTGGCTAAGAAAGGACAAAGTTTGTCCCTGAAAACAGGGCCTGAGCCTTATTTACCTCTGCAAATCTCATCTAGAGCTATGCTGGTCCCCTGCAGGTGGAAGAGAAATGTTTACATAAGGAAAGAAAAGAGGCGGGAGAAGGAGCAATATCCAGTTTCCTTGGAAACTTCATCAATGAAACTTTGTGAAGGAACAAAACAAGCAAAACCTAAACAGCCGATTGCTAGGTCTGGTGCAGGAAAATAAAGCAAAATGAAATAGAGTCCAATTAGTTTGCTTAAACAATATTAAACTCCAGAGGAAAACGGAAAGATAGCCTTGCTGACATTACTGAGAGCTGCGGAGAGAGGCCAGGCAATTATATTAGGGAAAACAGATAAGTTTGTGGGTTGCCAAATAAAGAAGCAATCACAGAGATAAAAGGCACTTTCCCCAAGCGGAAAGCATAACTAAATCATTCACCAGCTTCCCATGCAGAGCTCAGGCACCTGATATGGAGACAAATAGGGAGGGTTTTTTTTGTTTTTTGTTTTTTTAATGGTGTTATCTTGAATAGGCTGATTCCTTTGCCTGGAGCTAATTTGGATTAATCTATCTTCCCAGGAGGCTATAAAATTCTTCCTTTTCTCCATAAACCTTTGGAAAGACAGACGGTCACTTATCTGCAAATGAAGTTTGAATTCCCTCCTTACTCCCATGACAGGGGTGGAGAGGAGTCTTGGGGAGATGAGGGTGTCAAGAGCAGGGAAGAAGAAGAAAGGAAGAGAGATAAAATCTTGTATCATGTTTAGAAGTTCAAAAATATTTTCAACATTTTTGTCTTGTTTATTTAAACAACAAGTCCCTGTTCTTCTTTTAGAGCCAGCTTTGACCTTTGTCACCCTGGAGCAGGGATTTGGTCATCTTTTTGTAGTCACAGACCCCTTTGGGAATCTGGGCAAATGAAATAAATAAAAAAAATGTTTAAAAAGACATATGTGTATGTTCATACACTTTCACAATTTCAAAGGGTTCATGTGCCCCCTGAAGCCCATCCTTGGATCCCAAGTTAAAAATACCTGTTCCAGATCCCAGAATGAAATCTATTTTGGAGACAGTCCTAGGGCTTCAGTGACAACAGCAAATGTTCGTTTTCCATTTTAAATGGGTGTGAAGACCTCCATGCATTAAGAAGAGATGCTTTAAAACGACTTAACTTAGAAGCATTAGTGGGGCTGCTCCTAGCTGAGACCTGGAGGGGAGGAGGAGGAACTGGCAGGGAAGTGTTAGCAAAATCTTTGAAAGGGACAGATACTTTAACACTCAGGAAGTCAGGTCTTCATGAAAGTTTAGCCTCTGCTTCATGAATACCACCACAAAGCGAGACTGCTGCTGTCATGCGGCTCTTCTAAGCAAGCCTCTGTGTGCATACTTCTGGCTTCCAAAACCAAACCAATAATTTTCCACTCAACTTTTTTTGGTAACTCAAGGACAAATACAGAAAACCGAATACTCACCTACCAAATGCGTACTGCTGATCTGGGCACTAGGGATACAAAGATAGAGAAGACACATGAGTGTCTTCACATTCCATTCTTTTTTCTTCCTCAAGCAATAATTTGCCATCACAAGGCTCAATTTTCATTCCTCAAACTCTTTCAACGATTTTCTCTTTCAGAGTCAGGTAATGAGTACCTATATATCTTTCCCTTTAATTTTGTAAAATCTGTGTGAGATATGCCTGGTATTTTTCCCCACCTGGATCTCTTGAACTCTGAGATGATATAGTCTCTTTTTTCTGATTAATCAAAACAAAGAATTATTTGTTAAACTGGCTCACTATGATACAGATGAAGAAATATTACTAGTCACCAAGGAGTTCACCAAGCTCTCTTTATAAGCTAATGGTAGAGTTTTTCTCCGCCATCCCACCCTCATACATGCAGCCATTCTTTAGGCTAGTGAGAGGTAGATCTGCTTCCATAAGGCAATTTGGCCAAGGCCTTGAAGGAAACGTCTCTGATTCTCTCTCAAAGTACTTGCCTTCTCTTCTTTGAATTGCCAAGCCCTTATGGTCTGACATTTAGCATACATTACCTAGCATTTCAGCTACTTGTGTCCACATTCAGTTCCCAGGACAGGGGTGTGTTTCCATCTGTTAGGGCATCTTTAGTAAAATGCTCAATAAGCAGCTGTGGTCGAATGCACCAATCAACAGAATGTGAGCAGTCATTGAAGAATGGGGAGTGGGCACACTGGGCAGAAGGAATCACAAGCACAAAAATACCTAGGCAGGAAACCCCAGGCCCTCACAGGAGAAGACGGGTCCTCCCACTGTGACTGGGGAGGTGTCATGAAGATGGAGAAAGACAGAAGGCTGGAAGGGTGGGGAGAAGACAGACTGAAGGGACCCTGAATGCCAACTTGAAGCATCTGGATTTGGCTCAACAGGCATAGGGGAGCCAGCGAAGTTTCCAGGTAAAGAAGATCTCAGCAAGATGCAAAAAAGGCAGTGTGAGTAAGCAAGGAGCAGTGGGAACCCACTACACTGATTCAGGGGTGAGATCACAGGGGGTGCAACTGCGCAGTGCCCTTGGCAATGACAAGAAGTGGACTTGAATGAAACAGCTTATAGAAGAATGAATTAACAGGACCTGGTGACTGCATATGGAGTGGCCAAAAAGAGTGACCTGAGGCCTCTATGGAATGAGATGAAAGGCTTTGGGGCCAAGACTCGCATTCAAAAGAGCATCACATGCAAACTTTTGGTGTTGTCTCCAATTTGAACATACAATTACAAAGACACACAAACAAGATTCTCTGTAAATATAGGTAAGCTGATTCCAAAGTTATATGAAAAGACAAAAAACAAAAGCACAACTTGAATGGCCAACATGTTTTTAAAAAGGAAACAAAAATGGCCAGACTTACACGACCTGATTTTTAAGACATGCTATAAACTGTGGTAATCAAGACCATGTGGTATTGGGAAACAGGTAGATACAGAGCTCAGTGGAGCAGAGAAGAGTCTAGAAACAGACTCACATAATATGATCGATTTTTTCCAAAAGTGCAAAGACAATTCAGTGGTATGTTTTCAACAAATGGTAGGCTGGGCGTGGTGGCTCATGCCTGTAATCCTATTGCTTTGGGAGGCCGAAGTGGGAGGATGGTTTGAGACCAAGAGTTTGAAACCAGCCTGAGCAACACAGCAAGACCTGTCTTAAAAAACAAACAAACAAATGAAATGGTGCTGGGATAAGTAGATAGACATTTACTTTAAAAATAAACATATATCTCCCATCTTATGTAAAAATTAACCTAAAATGGATCATAGTCCTAAATATAAAATGTAAAATCATAACACTCTCAGAAAAAAACATCAGGAAAAATCTCTGTGACCTTGAGTTTGCCAAAGAGTGCTCAGATATAACACTAATATGATTCACAAAAGAAAAAGTGATAAACTTAACTTCATCAAAATTGACAACTTTTACTCCGCTAAGAACACTATTAAGAGAGTGAAAATTCGAGCCACAGAATGGGAGATAAATATTTGCCATCATTTGTCCAACAAAGAACTTGTATCCAGAATATACAAAGAACTGTCAAAACTCAATAAGAAAACACACAATCTAAGTTTTGAAAATAGATGAAAAGTTTAAATCAACATTTCACCAGAGAAGATATACAGATGACAACACACACATGAAAACATGCTCATAATTTAGTCATTAGGGAAACACAAAATTAAAATCACCATGATGTATCCTTATAGACCTAGTAGAATGGCTAAATATTTTTTGAATACTTGACAATACCAAGTGCTATCAAGGATGTAGGAGCAACTTTTCTATGTTGCCGGAGGGAATAATAAATAGTACAGCAATTCTGGAAATGGTTTTTCAGTTTCTTATAGTTATGCATACACTTACCACACAACCTCACATTCCCACTCCTAGGTATTTATTCTAGAGAAATGAAATTTGTTCATACAAAAACTCATCCACAAATGTTTATAGCAGCACAATTCATAATCACCCAAATTGAGAATAACCCAAATATTCTCCAATTGGGGAACAAATAAACTGTGATACATCTATACAATGGATAAACAAACCTTACAAAAAAAAATCATAAAATCAGCCAGGCATGGTGGCTCATGTAATCCCAGCACTTTGAGAGGCTGAGGTAGGCGGATCACTTGAGGTCAGGAGTTAGTGAGCAGCTTGGCCAACATGGCGAAACCCCATCTCTACTAAAAATACAAAAATTAGCCAGTTGTGATGTCACGAACCTCTTGTCCAAGCTATTCGGGAAGCCAAGGCAGGAGAATTGCTTGAACCCAGGAGGCGGAGGTTGCAGTGTGCTGAGATCACACCACCACACTCCAGCCTGGGTGACAGAGCAAGATTCCATCTCAAAAATAATATAGGCCAGGCACGGTGTCTCACGCCTGTAATCCCAGCACTTTGGGAGGCTGAGGCAGGAGGATCACAAGGTCAGGAGTTCGAGATCATCCTAGCCAACATGGTGAAACCCCATCTCTACTAAAAGTACAAAAATTAGCTGGGCTTGGTGGTGCATGCCTATAGTCCCAGCTACTCGCGGGGCTGAGGCAAGAGAATCGCTTGAACCCAGGAGGTGGATGTTGCAGTGAGCCGAGATTGCTCCATTGCATTCCAGCCTGGTGACAGTGCAAGACTCCGTCTCAAAAATAAATAAATAAAATAATAAAAATAGCTATAAAAACCAAGAAACTACAGATGCATGCAACGACTTTGACGGATCTCAAAGGCATTATGCTGAATCTCAAAAGATTATATATACTGTATGATTCCATTTATATGGCCTCTGAAAAAGGTGATAGGGACATGCATTAGGCTAAGTAATGGCCCAAAAGGTATCCATGTCCCAATCCCTGGAGTCTGTGAATGTTAATGCATCTGGCAAAAAAGGATTGTGCAGGTGTGATTAAGTTAAGGATCCTGAGATGGGGCTATAATTCTGGATTATCCAAGTGGGTCTTCAATGCAATCACAAGTGTCTTTATAAGAGGGAAGCAGAAGGAGATTTCACACAGAAGAATTGATGATGGGAAGAGGGAACAGAGAGAGACTTGGAGATGCTAGCCATGAAGATTACGCTGATGTGCCCACAAGTCAAGGAATACTGGCAGCCACAGGAAGCTGGAATGGGCAAGGAATGGATTCTCCCTTAGAAATTTCAGTGTTGAAAATGTGACCCTGCCGACACCTTGATTGTGGCCCCATGATGTTGAAGTTGTACTTTGGGACCACAGAACTTTGAGAGAATAAATATCAGTTTTCAAAGCCACTAAATTTGTGGTGATTTGTTATTGCAGCCACAGGAAATGAATACAGGACAGAAAACAGATCAGCGGTTTCGAGGGCTTGGCACTCCCCAGGGTGCTGCCATGGTTCTGCAGCCTATTTGTAGTGGTGGTTACAAGAATCTAGGCATGTGTCAAAATTCATAGACCTAAACACCAAAAACCTGAATACTACTGTATTAAAAATTTTTTAAAGCTCAATCAATCAGGTCGGGCACGGTAGCTCATGCCTGTAATCTCAGCTCTTTGGGAGGCAGAGGTGGGCAGATCACTTGAGGTGAGGAGTTCAAGACCAGCCTGACCAACATGGTGAAGCCCCGTCTTTACTAAAAGTACAAAAATTAGCCAGGTGTGGTGGCACGTGCCTGTGTTCCCAGCTGCTCAAGAGGCTGAGGCAGAAGAATCGCTTGAACCCGGGAGGCAGAGGTTGCAGTGAGCCAAGATCGCACCACTGCACTCACTCCAGCCTGGGTGACAGAGCGAGACAGACTCCATCACAAGAAAAAAAAAAATCAATAAATAAATACTTAAGCTTAAAAAATATATATATATACTGAGGCCCCAAAAGAAACAGCGGCTAAACACTGGTTTTTTTGTAGGAGAAAGAAAAAAAAGAAGAAGCAGTGGCCCCAGCCTCCCCCGAACCCTGAGAGGGCCTGGAAGAAGGCTGAGGAGAAGCCAGGTCTCCAACCCATGTGACTCCAGGGCCATTACAGGAAGTGGAGGGAGAGGGTGGTGTGTGGTGTGTGGTGTGTGTTTGCAGAGGTGAGGAATCATCAAGCTTGTCCTAGACACAGTGAACCTGAGGAGACCTAAGGCTTTCCAGATGATGTGGAAGACAATTGGAAACGATGTCTCTGAGAGAGGCAGAACAGTGTGCAGGAGACAGGAGAGTGCACTGATTTTCAAACAATACAACGTACATGAGCTATGTGACTTTCGCAAGTTACTTAGCCTCTCTGAACCTCAGTTTCATCTTATTTTTAAAATTTTATTATTATCATTATTTTTGAAACAGTCTCACTCTGTTGCCCAGGCTGGAGTGCAGTGGCATGATTTTGGCTCACTGCAACCTCTGCCACCGGGTTCAAGCAATTCTCCTGCCTCAGCCACCCAAGTAGCTGGGATTACAGGCACCTGCCACTGCACTTGGCTAATTTTCTTTTAGTAGAGACAGGGTTTCACCATCTTGGCCAGGCTGGTCTTGAACTCCTGACCTCGTGATCCACCTGCCTCGACCTACTAAAGTGCTGGGATTACAGGCATGAGCCACGGCCTCACCTTCTTTAAAATGGGACAATGTTTACACTTACCTCAAGTGAAGATTCCATGAGGGGACAGCAGTAAACACCTAACCTTGTACCTGCCACATGATAGAGGCAGGAAATATGAGCTGGGACAACTATTGTGAGGACAGAGATCAACCTTGAAGCGACTTAAACTCAGATTTGGGATCCTTGTAGAGATTCAAGACGGACGCCACAGTAGTGGTGAGGGCAGAGGCAGAGCTGGAGATGAGGGGCTGTTCTGGAGGCAGGAGCAGAGCAAGGTAGCTGAAAGAGGATGCAATAGTGTGTATTCGTTTGCTGGGGCAAACTAATGTGTTTGCTACCACAACACAGTACCGCAAACTGGGTAGCTGAAAACAACAGAAATTGATCTCACAGTGCTAGAGGCCAGAAGTCTGAGATCAAGGTCAGTGGAGTTGGTTCCTTCCGAGGGCTTTGAGGGAGAAATCTGTCCTGCGCGTCTCTCAGTAGTTTCTAGGTGGTTCTGGGGTGCTGCTGTAACAAATACTTAAAAACGCAGAGGTGGGTTCGGAATTGGATAATGGGTAGAGGTTGAAAGCGTTTGAAGGTGCATGACAGAAAACGCCTAGATTACCCTCAAAGAGATTGTTGCTGGAAACATGAATCTCTTTTTTTTTTTCTTTGCGGAGACAGTCTCACTCTTGCCCAGGCTTGAGTGCAGTGGGGTGAGCTCGGCTCACTGCCACCTCCACTTCCTGTGTTCAAGTGATTCTGGTGCCTCAGGCTCCTGAGCAGCTGGATTACAGGCGCCTGCCACCGTGTTTGGCTAATTTTTCTGTTTTTTTAGTAGAGATGAAGTTTCACCATGTTGGACAGGCTGGTCTCAAACTCCTGACCTCTTGGTCTCCCAAAGTGCTGAGATTATAGGCATGAGCCACCGCACCTGGCAGAAACATGAATGTTAAAGGTGCTTCTGGTGAGGTCTCAGAAATGAGGAGCATGTTGGAAATTGGAGGAAAGGCGATCCTTGTCATATTATCTGAGAGCGGGGAGAGAATACACCTTATGGTCTCTGTGCATCAATTGTCCAGCAGACCTGAGGGCTCTAATGTCTGGCTATGGTGTCCCGCCATGAGGCTCAACAGAGAATAGGAGGGGACATGGTCCCAGCAGCTCCTGCTGGGGAACTGGTGGGGTCTGGGGAGCTTTGCAGACAAGATGAGTTTCTTAAAGACAAGGGGTGATGAATCCTGAGGGCCTGTCTCTGGGGTCCTTCAACTGCAAGTTCCTCCTTCCTGCTCTCCTCTTGACCTTTGTCTCCCACAAACTCCCCAGCACTGCTTTCTCCTGGCAGAAGCCTTCCTGGAAGAAGCCTTCCAGCCTTGCCCCTCTCTGCCCAGGGCTTTTTGCAAAAGGTGTTTCGCAAGCCCTCACAATAGCTCCTGAGGCCTGTGGGATGGGAACTGTGAGTACCATTTTATAAACAATGAACATGGAGGCTCAGAGAGGTTATCAGACTTATCCAAGTCACACAGCGTGTTGAGGACAGCAGTAGTCACGCCCTGGTCTCTACACTCCCAAGCCAGACCTGGATGCACTGCACCACGTGGCTTTGGTTTCTGATGGTTCTTGCTTTGAGATCCTTGGCCTGAAGGAGAAGAGGAGGCCAGAGGCAGAGATTCTCAAAGTTATCTGGTTCTGACCCCAGCTAGAGAGCATCTGTCTGGCCTTGGGGAGGTCTTCGTCTCCCAGGAACCTGGAGCATCCCCACACAGGACGCTTCGGCTTTGCTGGCGGCGTGACCACAAGGGGGCAGTGGCGCTGCGCGTGACGCTCTACGGGCGGGCGGGAGCTCGAGGTCTCCAGAGAAGGGCATGGGACTCTGCTTCCCGGAGACATCTTCAGAGCTCGCAGCTGCCAGGACCCTGCACAGACCCCTCCCCTCCAACGAACTCTCACCAGCCTTCAGAGGACATAACTTTGACACTCAGTGGTGTCTTCTGGGTTTCCCTGAGCTGGGGCGGGACTTGCTGCTGGAGGAGCCTCCACCTCTCACCACAAACTCCCACATTCAGCTCCGACTCGAAATTACTGGATCCCCCTTCACTCCATGCTTCCTCCTCCTTCTCTCCCGACAGGGGAGCTTCCTTGGGAGCTTAGAATTCGAAGAGGGCAGCTCCTCCAGGCGTTCTCAAAGTGAGTTCCACAGAGCCTGTGAGATCCCCAAGGGAGCCCCCGCAGGAATGTGTGGGGAGCAAGGTGGGCTGGGGAGGGAGTGGGGGAGACTGCAGCCCCTTCCTTCCCCCTCTTGCTTTAGATCCCCTCTAGATCAGACGTTTTATATTTTCAGTCTCTACTTAAGATTTCCTTTGAAGAAAGGAAATCGCTGCTTGAGTAGAGGGAAGTCTTTGAGAACCAGAAAACGAGTCTATTGGCCTGACTTCACAGGTAAAGAGACTGAGACCCCGAGCAGAGGATTGCCTGTTCCTGCCTTCTGGGTCTCCTGGCCAAGCCCTGGGCAGATGGGCCAGTGAGTGGGGGTGGGTGGAGGGCAGAGGAAACTTGGAACTGTTGGAAGAAGGGTCCAGATGTCCATGCCAACATCACTGGCTGAGAATCTGTCACCCGCCCCACAGTTACGAACCAAGCACCTGCTATGCACTGGGTGTCTAGACGCTCGGGAGGAAACAGAGAGCAAAACAAAGACCCCAGCCTTTGAGAGACTCAAATGCCATGGGGAGTTCTGTTTGTTCTGCATCAAAGCAAACGTGATGAGAGAAAGAATTTACAAACCCACCACACAGCACCTGACTGTATGGCTGCTGGGCCCAGGCAGCACCCTCCTTGTGACTTTTCTTTTCTTCGTATTCTTCATCCTTCTTTTCCATCTTTCCTGGCTCCCGGATACCTCCTTCAAGGAGAGAGCTCATGACAGGCAAGAAGGGATCCACACAGGGCAAGGGGTGAGTGGGGGAGAGAGCTTGTCACATGGGGGCTGGGCAGGAAGGGAGGACGCCAGAGGCCCCGCTGTCAGGCCCCTCAGACCATCACTCAGTCCATGAATCCGGTTTGCTGGAGCATGAGGAGACAAGAAGAAGGACAGCTTGGCAGGGATGGCCTTAGGCCACAGACCTCACACTCCAACCCTCTCTGCCCCACAGCAGTGGGAGGGGCAGGACTCAGTGGGCAGAGTCAGGGCAGCCCTCAGGAAGTCCCAAAGCCATGTCTGTTAAGAAGACCCAGGCCAGACCTCCCTGAACTCCAGCCCAGAAATAGACTGCTCTTCCCTGAGTGTTTCTACAGAAGCCGCTGAAACTCAGAGAAAGTGAACTCATCCCATACATGTGGGAAACACATATGCCGAGCACGAAAGAGTCCTCATCCCAGAGGACCAGCTTCTCAGGGAGCCCCCGGTCTGAGGGAGACACAGCCCCATCCTCAGGGAGCCCATCTGAGGAAAACACAACCCCGTCCTCAGAATCCTCAGTCTGAGGGGAGACACAGCCCCAGTCTGGAGTGGGGAGAGACCCCACCTCTGAGAGTCTAGGATGGGCTGTCCCTGTGCCTCACTGCCACTGTCTTTCTGCCTCTCTATTCCTTTCTCCATGTCATGGAAATGTATTCACATCCACACGCAGACATTCATAAGAGTCTTAAAAGCATTCAAGACCAAATCTCAATAAATGCGAAGAGCACAGCTCAAACTCCAAGCATAGTCCAAACCCCACCTCCCTGACCCTGTGGTGAGTCAGGAAAGGCCTTTAGGTTGAGCTGCCAAGAGTGAGGTCCGAGCCTCACCTGAACTCACAGGCTCCAAATCCTGTTGCACCCTCTGAGGCTCTGAGACTGAGAGCCCTCACCTGCTGACCTATCCTCATCTGCATGGCAATTGGGTGGGGTGAGCACCCCACACCCTGGGAGCTGTTACCTCCCAGACTCCCAGGCTCTGATACTGGGTCTGACTGCCGAGGAAGCAGATCCTGAGGACCAGGAGCACTTAAAGTGACAGAGAGCATGGAGGAATGGGATGAGGTGGGATGGTGAGGCTGACTATCCAGCTATCCAAGCTCCCTGTGGGAGGCCAGCCCAAGAAGTGAAGAACACTCCCACCCCCCCGCCCCCCCCCAACACACACACTTAACTCCCAGAGCCCTGAGCGCCAGCAGGGCTTATCATCCTCCAAGGTTCTGTCCCACGGTTCCTGTTTGGGCTTTTGTTCTGGGGAGGGGCAAGGGCCTGGGCAGGAGGGGAACTTAAATGGGTTCTAGTCCAATAATATTTGGAAACTACCCTTTTTTGTCACTTGCGTGACCCTACTCACTTTCTGTTGCAAGAAAAGGAACACACCAATTCATTCATAAACATTATGAAAACCAGAAGAATTAACACTGTTCAAATGAGAGATGGAAGAAAGGAAGAATTCATGAGTGGTCTTGAGAAGCAGAGAAGCTATAAAATCCACTTTTCTAGCACTCTTTACACTCAGGACTGATTCTCTCTTCCTTGCAGTCTGGTCCAGAGGCAGAGGGATGAAGCACTGACATCTCTAACCCCTAAGGCTCAAAGTAGCAAGATCACCTATCCCTCAGGGCCAGTCACGCTGCCAGCGACATGGAGCTCAATCTATTGTGAAGCTGCCCTGGCTTTGCTAGATGGCCCTGCGTGGTAGGATTTGGACTGTGAGGCTGCGGGGGCCCCTGCCCTCCACCTGGTCACAGGTGACTCTAGCAAAGAAGAAGGTGGTATACTGAGCCTTGCGTTCTGTTTTCAGGGAGCCCCAGAAGCCTTCCTGGCTGCGACTGGAAAGACAGCTCCTTCTGGAAAGACAGATTTCACAGATGAGATTCTGCTCTGAAGTGGCCCCATTGTGTTCCCAGATGGCACAAGATGGGGGGCAGTGTGGTGAGGAGGCTGGGCTCTGAGTTGTGCTGTGATGAAGGTACATTCGCCAGGGGCACTGCCTGGTCCCATCAACAGGGTGGGGGTGGGAGGCGGGTGTCCGGGCCTGGCATGGCGCCTCTTGCCTTGGCATTTCCCATGCCTGGATTATGGTTCAGTCAGACTTCCTGTGTAGGTCTGGCCAGTCCTGAGCCCTGGGGGGGCAGTGGGAGGCGTGTATGCCCTGGGGCTATGCTGCCTGTCTGGTGGACAAACAAGATGTTTATTCAGTGAAGGCAAAAGAAGCCCAGGGATGAAGCTGCTGGTGCCCAGCCCTTCCTTCCTGCCTTCCCCTCCCAATGCCACACACCCCGCAATTCAGAGCTCAGAGCACTAGAGTCAGAGGCCCAGGAAGACACATAGACATACCCAGATGTCAACACCGAGGACCCCCTGGGCGGACAGACACACAGCACACACATATGCACACCAGACAACAAGGGACCCCTGCGGACAAGCCTATGTTCTCTTTTCTGATATAAGTTTCCTACACACACAGCCTTTGTGTTTTAAAGTCAATTAACCCTGGAAAAACACAAAGTTAAAGGGGTGGCTCTGGTCCAAGAGTGTCACAACAGCCACCAGTGCCAAGACGGAGAATTGGCCTTGAGAGGATAGGAGGTGGTGGCTGGCAGCAAGGACAGGGCGTCCAGGGTGCAGTTGCCAGGTTTGTGGTGTAGTGCCTCTGGGGTGGACAGACTGGGTCTTGATCTTGGATGCTGTCCTAGGAGGCTAATAGGATGAAAGTCCTACCAGACTAAAGAACCAGACTAAGGAGAGAGGCCCTGGGGCTCTGGCCACAGGCAGAGCAGGGAAGTGGACAGATGGACTCCTAGAGGGAATCTGGGCCCCTCTAAGGCCAAGCTGTCCACAAGTGTGGTTCATACACCAGCAGCATCTTAGAAATGCAGAATCCTGGGTTAGCCCAGACCTATTGAATCAGAGCCTGGTTATTCATATACATATGAAAGTTTCTGAGGCATCTGTCTAGGAGCTTCCTGGACCCAGGATGAGGGTTTTCCCCTAGGCAAGACATGGATTACAACATCAGTCCTAGTAGACTGTACTCTTGGGTTTGGAAGGCCCCTTGTGAGGTTAGCCCAGCTATTTCCCAAGCTCCAGGTGGGACTACAGCCCTCACCTTTCAGGTGGATTCATTCATTCATTTCACAAATGTTTACTGTGGCACCACATCAGGCATTAGGGATCAAACAATAAGTAAAAGCCAGACCTGGTCTCTGCCCTCTTGGAGCTTTCAGGCTAGTGGGACTGACAGGCAAGCTTTTCCTGAAGAAGTGTTGCTTGAGTTGCATTTTGAAAAGGTCACCTTGGTGAAAAGAGGAAAGAAGCATATTTTAGGCCATGGAACAGCTCATGCAAAGGCCCTGAAGCGAAACAGTGTATGGCTGGTTTGCAGAATGGAAAGGTCAGTGAGGCCAGAGTGCGGAGAGTGGGGAAGACCATTCCATCTGATGAGATGAGTGCCTCCAGTGAGATCACTGGTGCCTGCCAAACTCCTTGAATAATGGGTTACCGAGAACCCTAGAATGTTAGAAAGTGAAGGAACCTTGGGCCTCGGTTCAGACCAATGCTTTGAACCTGGCTTCAAGCCTCAGCTCCATGATAAATTAACTGTAAATGTAATCATGTATCATTGTTTTCTCATCTGAAAAGTGTTGGGTCAGGGGTGCAAGAAGTGACACCTGCTTCATCTAGACTGGGAGGGTGTCACATAAGACTTCACAGAGGAGCTATTTTATTAGGACACTCAATAGGCTGCTGTAAAAAAAAAAAAAGACCCCAAAATACAGAGGCTTAAACAAGAAATGCTTTCATTTCTCTCTCATGTAAACATCTGAGTAGAAGGTCCACAATACGGCAGCTCAGTGGTGGGAGAAGCCATGAGCCTTCTGCCTTGCTGCACGGCCGCCTTCAGCAGATAGCTTCTGTTTCATATGGACCAAAGTGATTGTTCCAGCTCCTGCCATCACATTTGCACTCCTCTTCCTTTTAAAGGCACAACCCAAAGTTTGCACATGCCACATCTGCTCATTTCTCATTGCCGGAATTTAGTCGTGTGACCACATGTACCTGCAAGAGAGTCTGAGAAATGCAGTCTTTAACTAGGGAGCCAGCTAAAAATTCAATTACTATGTAAGAATAGGAGAATGGATATTGGGAGCAACAAGTAGTCTCTGCAACAGGGGGTGACCTGGGGTTTGTATATAAAGTTGGGAACCAGGGATCTCCAGGCTTCTTCTCCTGGCCTTGAGCTGCCCTAGCCTCCTTCACTGAATTCATCAGGGCCAGGCTCCATCTTGCTCCATAATCTGACCCTATTCCTGCCAACTTCAGGAAGTCAACTCAGCCTGCAGAGGCTTTGGTAGTGTAGGGTTGCAGTCATGGAAGGCGGGCAGGCCCTGTCACACCACACGCTGGGTTCTAGGAGGGTTCCCAGCAGGCTGATAGAACAGGCTCAAGAAGAGGCAGGTTTCCATGCCTCACACTTGTCAGCAGCTACCACTGCCACCCTTGCAGCTGTGGGAGAGGTCAGTCTGGGGTGGGCAGCTGGCTGTGTTTTCATGACCTGTTCCTGAGCCAGCACCAGGGGTGGTCCCCAGAGTCAGGTAACCAGCTGGCAGCAGCAGTTGGGGTGGCTCAGGAGCTCTTTCCCACCAGATTGTCTGACTCTGAAAAGGCCAAAACCAACACCAGCAGATTCTGGGGGCTTGTGCCCTGTGGGCTGTCTGGGCGGCTCATCCCAGCTTGTGCTGGCAATGGCTCCCTCCCCAGATCCCCTCCTACTTCTTGCAAAGCCTTCTCCAACATAGCAGAAAATGGGCTGGCTTATAGAGAGGTTAACACAGGTGAGGCTAGAAACTCAGTGCAAGTCTGCACAGTGAACAGTAGTTTCCTCAAGCCCTTCCCCATACAGCGTCGGAACACTGGAACTGGTTTATATCTCTGAGCAAATCTGGGGGACTTAGCAAATTATTGGGAAATTGACCCACGAGAAAATACCTACAGATGCTGACATTCAGGGGGTTCTCAATGAAAAAGTCAGCTGGCCACCAAGTTTACTGGGTACCACCCCTGTTCACATGCAGTCGACTCTTGAACAACACAGGTTGAACTGTGCTTGTTCAACACATAATGCCACTTACACATGGATCTTCTCCCACCTCTGAGACAGCAAGACCAGCCCCACATCTTCCTCCTCCTCATCCTATTCATTGTGAAGATGACCAGGATGAACACTTTTATGATGATCTTCTTCCGCTTAGTAACGTATTTTCCCCTCCTCATGATTTTCTTAATAGCATTCTCTTTTCTCTAGCTTACTATATTATTAGAATGCAGCATATGTCACATATAACACACAAAATAAGTGTTAATCAATGTTTATGTTATGGTAAGGTTTCCAGCCAACAATAGCCTATTAGTAGCTAAGTTTTGGGGAAGTCAAAAGTTATACATGGATTTTCAACTAACATGGGTGTTCTTGTACACCCCTTATCTTGCACAGGTGTCTATGTGACTGTGGTGTAAACTTCTAGAAAGGGGATCACACCCTCTTACAACACTGTGTAACATGGGCATTCAACCTAACCCCCATGTTGTTGAAGGGTCGACTGTAATCAGAGCTTCAGCCTTAAAGATGAATGGACAACCAAGTATCACTAGGTATTGCAAGAAAGCCTTCACTACAAAAAAGGGAAACCAAAATAAACAAGAAAAAATTGTTTTAAATACTCAGAGATACTATAGAAAATGGAATACATATATACAAGTATATCTTTTGTCTCTTTGATATAATATTCCCAGAAAAAAATATCACAATCTTTGAAACAAGAATACGATGGTATGAGAAAAAGTAACGTTCACAAAATAAGAAACACTGTTGAAAATTAAAATTATGGGTTGGATGCAGTGGCTTACGCCTATAATCCTAGCACTTTGGGAGGCCGAGGTGGGCAGATCGTCTGAGGTCAGGAGTTCGAGACCAGCCTGGCCAACGTGGTAAAACCCCATCTCCACTAAAAATACAAAAAGTAGCTGGGCATGGTGGCGCATGCCTGTAATCCCAGCTACTTGGGAGGCTGAGGCAGGAGAACTGCTTGAACCCCAGAGGCGAAGGTTGCAGTGAGCAGAGATCATGCCACTCCACTCCAGCCTAGGTGACAGAACAAGATTCTGTCACAAAAAAAAAAAAAAAAAAAATTAAAATGATAGCAACCTATGTAGTATCCTTGCTAAAAATATTTAGTCTGAATCTAACCACCATCTAACTTCCAGTCTCTAGTAAACACAGTGGTAGAGAAATTAATAACATCATGAGGAAACAATCATATAAAGGACATCCTACAATCAGAATACAGGACATCCTACAAAACAACTTGCCTATGTCTTTAAAAAGTCAATGCTATGGGGAAACAAAAAGATAGGAAAACTATGATAGATTTTAGAAAGACTATGGAGACCTAACAACCAAATCAAACCAGATAAGATCCCTGTTCAAATAGACCAGTTACAGAAGATAATTTGGGCACAATTTAGGAAATTTAAATATGAATTTTAAAGATATTAGAAAATCATTGTTAATTATTCTTAGGCGTGATAATCATGGTATGGTGACATAGTAGAATGTCCTTACTCTCAGGATCTGCAGACTAAAGTATTTAACACTCAAGAATAATGTGTTCCAGGGTGCGCTAAAATCTCAGAATTCGCCCCTGTATATAGTTCATCCATGTAACCGAAAAACATTTGAACCCTAAAAGCTATTGAAATTAAAAAAAAAACTAATGAAAAAGAGAATAATGTTGTCTACAAATTTCTTTGAAATAGTTCTGCCAAAGTGTACTTGCAGTATATAGACATGTAATTAATTGTTCATTCTTGTTTCACACTGTCTAATACAGTAGCTATTAGTCACTTGTGGTTACTAACACTTGACATGGTCTGAACTGAGATGTACTGTGACTACAAAATACACACTAGATTTTAAAGGCTTAGTATAGAAAAGGAATGTAAAATATCCCATTAATAATTTTATGACTGGGTGCAGTGGCTCACACCTGTAATCCCAGCACTTTGGGAGGCCAAGGCGGGTGGATTACCTGAGGTCAGGAGTTCGAGATCAGCCTGACAAATATGATGAAACCCTGTCTCTACTGAAAATACAAAAATTAGCCAGGCTTGGTGGCACGTGCCTGTAATCCCAGCTACTCAGGAGGCTCAGACAGGAGAATCACGTGAACCTAGGAGGTGGAGCTTGCAGTGAGCCAAGATTGCACCATTGCACTCCAGCCTGGGCAACAAGAATGAAATTCCATCTCTAAATAAATAAATAAAATTCATTTCATGTAGAAATAATATTTTAAAATAAACAATATCTATTTTCAGTTAATTTCACCTGTTTCTTTTTATTTTGTTAATGTGGCTACTAGAAAGTTTAAAATTATGTACGTGGCTCACATTGTGTTTCTATTGAACAGCACTAACCTAGATAGAGGGGAAAAAGTATACTATTTTATTGAAGTGTCGTTTATATTATCATTTAAGTATACTATTTTTTCCAACTTTTCTGTATATTTGCAATTCTCTTAATGAAAAGTTGAGAAAAAAAACAAAATGAAAATAAAGTAGAAGAATTTTTTTAAATTCAGTCTCTGTAGAGACTGTCAAAAATTGCCAATGCCAACTATATTTCAAGTCATCATGGTGGGGTATTGGGAAAAGTTTTCAGTTAGCAATAATCGCACCTCGGATAAACCTCATTGGCTACAATACTGCCCCTGTGCAAAGCTAGTAGAATTTTTTTAAAAATCAGTTAGAGGATTTAGAAATAAAATTAGAAAATCCTCTCAAAAGTAGGATAAGAAGACAAAAAGCAAAGATTAGAAAACTAGGAGACCAATCCAAGTGGTCCCATTCAAAAAGATAGAACTTAATAGGCCCAGACGGGAGCAAAGGGCATGAGCTTCTAGATTGAAGGGGAGCTCCAAGGACCAGCATGGTGAATGGAAAAATATACCAACCAATACACTGGAAAAAAGGTATTCTAAAGAATGTATATATAAGAGAGAGAAAGGGAAAGTGAGAGAGAGAGAGAAAGAGAGAGAGAAAGAGAGAGAGAGAAAACAGGCCACATACAAAGGCCCAGGGATTAGCATGTCACTGAACTTCTCCACAACCATAAAGGAAGCTGGAAGACAAAGGAAAAAACTCAAAATTTTGAAGAAAAAAAATTTTAAGCCTACATTTAGATACCCAGCCAAACTATCAATCACACTTGAGGGTAGAAAAAAGATATTTTTAGACATACAAGTTCTCAAAAATTTTATCTTCCTTTCACCATTTCTCAGGAAGCATTGAAGCATTTATTGAAGGAAGCATTGAAGCATTTATTGAAGGAAGCATTTCACCAAACAAGGAAGTAAACAAGAAAAGGCAGATGGCATTGGATTAAAAAACAGGGGCTCCAACGTAGGATAGAGGCAAAGGGAATTCCCAATTAATGGGGAAGCAATGCTCCAGGGTAGTAGGTACGCAGCACACCTAGAGAGCAACCATCCACGCAGGAGCAGAAAGATGATCAACCCTGGAAGAGATGTTGGCAAGAACACAAATGGGACTAATAGATAACCTATTTGAAAGGAGCTTCACAGCTATAGCAGGGAGTTTGGGAGCAATTAGTGCTAGGAACATACAAAACCAAGAAAACACATGGAAAACAAATATCATGCAAGAAAGAAAGGGCAGTGTGAGAAACTTACGTAATATTTACACATTCATAATAATGTAAACACCAAATTGAGATTTAACCATAAATTGAGATCTTGCTATATTAGGAGGATAAGCAAAGGATGTGTGTTGGAGTGGAGAGGGGGATAATCCTCACCTTTTGTTGTAGGAAGAGAATCCATACTGACTAAATGGGATGAGAAAAATAATCATGGAATAAGAAAAAACAGTCAGATGATATTTTGAAAAATAAAAAGAAATAACTTGAAAGTCCAAAAGAGGTCACCTCGGGGGACTGGGGTTGGGGGAAGGGTGAGGCAGGCAACTGCTATTTTCCATTGTAATCCAGGTAGTATTATTCGACTTTCTGAAGATATTTTTATATATCATTTTGCTAAAAATAAAAGTTAAATTAAAAGATAAAAAGAAAACCTAGGTCATTCACAGCAAGGCAAGTGACTGCCCAGAATTAAGGGTCATTTCAGATGTCACAGCCTATCAGCTGCCTGCGTCAGCTCCTCCGGACGTGGCTGGAGGGAGCCTTTTTGGAGAAACATTATCCTGCCTTGCATTATCCCCATGACTCATAGGTTCCCATTGTTCCCCACACCCACACCGCTCTCCTGCCACGGGGATGTGTGTGTGCTGAGGTGGGGAGGGGGCAGAAGGAACTTTCTTGTACTCTTTGTTTACTGCACACTGCTCCACTCCCATCCCCAGGAATACAGGCTTCCTTGCCAGGGACCAAGTGTCAGGCATGGGGCACCAGGTGCCAAGAAGGAGAAAAACAATCTTAAAATATCACTCTCACCGCTCATTGTGGAAATTTGAAATCACATGGTCGAGTTGGGCCTTTGAGATCAACTTGTCAACACTTCCATAGGTAGACACCTACCCTTTGCCTGAGCACTTTGAATGACTGGGAATTCAATACCTCAGTGAGATGTTGTTGGATATTCAGGGCAAAGTGAGGGGCAAAGCAAAGTCTTTCGCACCTATAGGCTTTTGCATGTTCCCTGTGCCTAGATGGGTCAAAGCTCTTTGAGTGCCAATAAAACTATTAGTTATAAAAAGGTGAAGGTCAATGTTAAGACACAAATCTCAAGAGAACCAAGGCCTGCCTGGCTCCTGTCTCTTCCTCTCTTGCCATGTGCCAAGGTTTGATTGACGGTATCCACTCCAAAATTCATCTTGAAACTTAATCCCCAATGCAACACTATTAAGAGGTATGGACTTTGGGAGGTGATTAAGTGGGGCAGTACGTACTTTGTTGTCACTCCTTCCCTCCTGGGAATGGGTGACTCCTTGAAGTTCCAGGGAGAACAATGACTGGACTGTGGTCACTTTCCAAGTCAGATCTGGAAAATGCAGTGCCTCTCTCTCCTGCTCCCTTAGGGAAACTGCAGGCAGCCATGTATCTAGGATTTACCAGGGATTCAGCTTAACAAGAATAACCTCTTACATTCCCACAGTGCTTTCCAATCCTTTGTCTCTCTCAACCTTCCCAGAATCTAGTGAAGGAGAAATATATATTCCTAGTTTGCAGGTGAAAGTCTGGCTGCTCAGGCTGGGCGTGGTGGCTCATGCATGTAATTCCAGCACTCTGGAAGGCTGAGGTGGGAGGATCACCTGAGGTCAGGAGTTCGATACCAGCTTGACCACATAGAGAAACCCTGTCTCTACTAAAAATACAAAATTAGCCAGGTGTGGTGGCACATGCCTGTAATCCCAGCTACTTGGAAGGCTGAGGCAGGAAAATTGCTTGAGGTTATCCTGGAGGCAGAGGTTGTGGTGAGCCGAGATCGTTCCATTGCACTCCAGCCTGGGCAACAAGAACAAAACTCTGTCTAAAAAAAAAAAAAAAAAATCTGACCCCTCATTGACTCGCTGAGGTCACAGGGCTATTGAGTAGGGGATCTCATGCTGGATTTCAGACTCTCAAGCCTCATCCCTGCTGCAGGGCAGTCCTCCAGCCTCCAAGCTCCCATACAGGCAGTAAGCATCAGAAGAGTTGGAGAATCCAGCTTGGTCCATGTCTAAGGAAGAACCACTCTGAGATTCCTCCTTAACTGGCAGTGTTCCTCCTTCCTCCAGTATCTTTCTGCTCCTGGTTTTGAGAAAACCCTTCATTATGGTCCAGTTGGAGCTCCCCAGTACCCCCATCAACTCAGAACACAATGTTACAGCTGAAGGGAATTCATTCCTTCAAGGAGCATCTATTGAGCACCTCTTGCAGGCTAAGCACCATTTTAGCCACTCAATTATTAACAAAAATCTAATGATTCAGCTTTAATCCAATGATCCTCAACTGTGGTTGCATATTAGAATCAACTGGGTTTTTTTTTAAGTGTGTCTTCTAGACCCTACTCCAGCCAATGAAACCAGAATCTTTGCAGGGGTAGGGGTGGGGGTGAGGCTGGCTTTTAGCATTTTATTTTAAAACTCCCTGGATGATTCTGATGTTCTCCTAGGGTTGAGAACCTTTGATATAGTTGAAATGTGGCCTCCATCATGTCACAGAGGACACTGAGGCCCATAGAGGGGCAGTGCCTTCCCCAAAGACACAAGTCTGGGCCTGGTTCCTCTGCCTTCAAACTCTCAGTGCCCTTTCTGAAGATACTTGGTAAATATTTGTTGAAGGCATCCATGAATGAAAGCAGAGTGGGAGGGAGAGAAGGTGGTGAGCGTGGTAGATATATTTGAGATGCGTTCCCTACCCTCTATCCCTGCTGAAGACGGGTCAGCCTAGGTAGCTGTCTTTGAACCATGTGACCCACCTTGGCAAAGCTGACTAGGAGAGGAAACCTGAACTAAGATAGACCAATAAGAGGACCTGGGAAGGTATTTGAAATGAGATGCCATGCACTCTCACCTTTGAGGCAGGTAGAATCCCCATTTCTCCAGTGAAGAAATAGAGGCTCGAATAGGTGAAGTGACTTGCCTGAGTCATGCAGCTAGGAAGGGGACTGGAATTTGAGGCAGTCCAAGAACAACTCCTTCCCTCTCCCCTCACTGGGAGGATGGAACAGACACCCATAAAACATCTAGAGAACACGTTAGCAGGCACAGATGTGAAGTTACCTGGCAGGCAGAGAAGAGCAGACAAGGAAACCTGGGAGGGCGGGGGGACTACCAAGTGAATCCTTCTAGAAGGTTAGTGTAGAACCAGGCCACTCAGTGGAGTAGGGACTTGAAGAAAATACTTCTCATGCACGTCTGGGGTGCCTCTCCTGTAGGCAGGGTCTCTGGGGCTGAGAATTGGGGATGATACAGTGAGGACACTTTATATAGTGATCACTTTCACTAGCTCAAGGAAAGAAGAGAGTTTGTGATCAGGATACAGCAGGAAAGCTCAAGGAAATCCAGGAGAGGGATCAGCATCCCCTTGAAAGTCCTGGGGCTGAGGGCTGAAAGGTGTTTCCCTGTGGCCTCCAATCCATTGCCAAGTTTGTGCCCAGACCGTGGGCTGCTCCCTGCCAGGAGTGGAGTGCAGCAGGAATAGCAAGGCAGGTCAATTCCCAGGAGACTTGTCTGAGCCCCTTTGGCTCTAAGATTCCCCGACAGCCTTGCCTAACTTTCCTTAGCCTGCATGGCAGTCTAGGCTACTTCCACCTAAGCGCCTCCCTCTCACAGGCACTGGGATAGAACTTGCATGATGGGCAGGCAGCGTTCCCAGCCTCTCTCTCATAGGTGTTTTCCTCAGTGCAATCCTCTCGGATTTAATCTAGCCATGGCATCTGCTTCTGGGAGAACCTGAACTAACACACTGTAGTTCTGTGTGGGTCATTAAGGGTCCCTGATTCTGACCCTACACAACGCCCTCTTTCGCCTCCTACCACAAACACAGACACACAAACACACAGACACACGCACACGCACAAGTGTGAGAGTGGAAGCGAACAAAAAAAAGAGGAACCTTTTCCTTGGGCCCCCCTTGTACAGTGCCAGGCACAGAGCCTGTCAAAAAGTAAGTGCTCAATTAAGAGATGTAATTGTTAGAGGGAGAGCACCACATGTGGCTCAAATGCCAGGAGCAGGCCCGATGGTCTGCAGGATGATGCCTGCGCCTGATGGGTTCGGTTTGTACTATGGCTGGCTTGTTGGGCGAGACTGAGGGGCCCTGGACCTCTGTAGCAGCCACTTCTGACCGGGACCATGGACATCCTGTATGGAGTCATCCCTTCCTCTGCATTTGAGGGCAGGGAATTTCTGGAAGACCTTAGATTCCTTCCTGTGTTCCCCTCCTTGCCTCAGGCACACTATCCTACATGTCAGGCTGTGTGTTTCTGCTCAGTGATATGATCTTTGCAAAGCGTTAGTCTGAATCTGAACCACTCAGTAGCTTTCATCCAGTTACCAGAACCTAGTTTTTGCTGAGAGGGTCTCCCCTTTAACTGTAAAGAGATCCAGGACATGAAGACTTGCCTGAAGCCGTGGTGCAGTTCAGCAGAGTGCAAGGCACCTTGTGGACTAGGCTCTGGGCGGTCTCAGATCTCCAGCTGAAGGCAGAAGTCTCTTTCAGCCTCTAGTCTGGACCATGACCCAGGAGCTTCTACGTACATTCAAGGTCAAATACACATGGAATTTGCCCCCTCACTACCCCTGCAGTTAGCTCCTACAGGCCTCGAATCTTCATCTCTCATCAGCAATGGTCTGAGGTGCTCAAGGGAGTGCAAGTGACAATTTTATGAATTACATTTTCCCTGAAATTCAGAGACTGCTTCTTCCTTTCCAGGTGGACAGAACCTCACTGTCCCCCACCCTACCCCAGCCTGCACAGTCATTCCAGAGGAGGTCAGTGCAGTGATGTGCTCATGAATGTTTAATATCTGGTTCTCTGGAGAGCAGAGATCCCTATTTTGTAGTGTTTGCCCATTTCCATGGTGTAAATGCTTGTACTATGGGCAATTTTTAGCTACCAATATGATGTCACAAAACATCAAGTTGGAAAGAGAAACACAATAGCATACCATTATATACTATTTTTGTATACCTATAAGAAGATGAAAAATCACCTCAAAAGCATAGATAATAGTAAGATGTGAAATAATTAAGAAGTAATGAATTTTACATAATTGTGACCTTTGTTCTTAATACAATCTAATTGCATATTTATATAATTTAATTTTTTTTTTTTTTTTTTTTAGAGATAGGGTTTCTCCATATTGGTCAGGCTGGTCTTGAACTCCTGATCTCAGGTGATCCACCCGCCTCGGCCTCCCATAGTGCTGGGATTACAGGCGTGAGCCAGGCGCCCAGCCTATAATTTAATTTTTAATAGTGGCTTTTTAAACTTCCGAAAAGTTAACCACCAGCTCCCATAAGCTAGTATAAATGGGTTCCAGGCCCCTAAATCAGAACATTTCCCCTGGAGTGAACTGCTGAGGGTGGAATCTGAGCTGATAGGAAGAAGCAGGGGTCTAACTGCTCTGGGCCTGACTGCCAGGAGCAGTTCATTTGCCCTCTGTCACAAACATCAGGTGCTCTAGGCAACCTAGGAGAGACTCAGCAAATACAGGTCATCTGAGTTAAATAATGTGTGATGTCAACACCCAAAGCAGAGCAGCTCAGCTGGCCAGAGCCGCAGGTGTAGGAATCAAAGAAGGAGGAGGAAGTTTTACATAATTGATGTCAACACAGATTCCAATGCAGAATGAAAACAGATGGGGATGAATTGGCAGGGATTCGGGAAGCCCAGCTTCCCGGAGAGACCTGAACTTTGTTTGAGATCTCCAGCCGGGTGTTCCCAGAACCTGGGTGTTTCTTATTTCTTGGCTTTACCCCAGAACCTTCTGAATCAGAATCTTCCCCAGGTGGAGCCCAGGAATCCCCTGATGATTCTTGGGTAGTCCCTGCACCGCTGAGATCTGCTGATTGGTCCACCTCACTGGTCTTGGAGATGAGGAGGGCAGACTCTGGGGGAGCGGCTGGAGCTGCAGCCAGGACACCCTCCCTGTACACTCTTGTGCTTGAGCAGGAGAGCTTTGCCCTGGCTGGCTTACATGGTAGTTAATAGCACAGGACCTGGATCCTTAGCTTAGAACCCAGGCCCCACCTCTAGTTGTTGTATAACCACTGTGAGCCTCAGCTTCCAAATGGGGTAATAACACTGTTGTGGGATTAGAGAAGATCATGTGCATAAAGTATCCTGGGCAGTGCCTGTAAGCTTCTGTCAATGGTAGGTGTGGCCAGTAAGGTCATGCAACTGGACAGTAGCAGAGCCCAGGCCCCCAATACTGTTTAAACATAACAGGGAGAACTAGTGACCCTAAAGCAGAAGGGGTTTTGATAACTTGAAGGTACAAACTTTGATGTTGCATAAGGAAAAGAGTCTCAGGTGAAGAGTTAGAGGACGTGGTCGCATTTGGTCTCAGCTCTGCCAATTATTGTGTTTGAGGGCAAAGAGTTTTAGTTTCCAGGTAGTAGATGCTAAATAGGTGCCAGGTGGCCCAATCCCTCAGTCCACTTGGCATTTCACCACTGCTGTAGTGCCACCTCAGAGTGCCCAGATGTTTCCTTATCTTTCTACCTCCAGGCTTTCTCCAAAACCCGGCAAAGGTCACATAACTCAGGGCAAGCCCAGCCAGTGTCCCAATTATCTATTGCATTGTAACAAACCACCCCCAAACTTCCAGGACTATGACAGCAATCATTTATTTTGCTCATGATTCTGCAATCTGCGGGCTGGCTGGGCTCCACTCTGTATGGCATCAGCTGGGCCTGGAGTGTTTAAGATGGCATCTCAGCAGGTCCAATTCTCTCTCTATGTGGCATCTCCATGGGCTAGTTCAGGGTTCTTCACAGTGTGAGTCTCAAGGTACTTGGATTTCTTACATTGCAGCTGGCTTCCGCCACTGCCCACAAGTGGAAGCTGCCAGGCCTTCTTAACACATGGTTTCAGAAATCACAGGAATCACTTCTGTAATTGACCAAAACAGTCCTGGGGGCAGCCTACATTCAAAGGGAATAGATGCTGCTTGTGGCCAGTTCATTTTGCAGATAAGAATGTGAATCCGGAGATACCGTGGCGGTCATCTTTTGATAATACCACCTGTTGCATCCAGCATGTGTGAGAGGAGGGTGGGGATGAATTTCCCTGGGGGCATCCTTAACCAACAAGGGCGGAATTGGTGGATAAATGCAGAAGGTCCCTGTCCTTCAGATGGACAAATCTGAGGTGTATTCTATAGGTTTTTCAGGGGCGGTCTAGTGGGATTAAGCCCCAGTTACTGGCAGTTGAACCAGCTCAAAAAATGCACATTTATGCCCTTTTCCTCTTTCCACATGTTTATCTCTACATCCCTTTCTGCTACTTCTTTTGACCATCTCCCAGTTCTAGCCTTAGGCTTTGTTTTCCTGGAAAACCAAACCAAAACATTGATTAACTCATTTGGAAAAGGCCTTTAAATTGAGGCCTGTAAAATATTGTACCTGGCTCCCTGCTGTTGGCAATCCCACCCAGGAATGGGTGTGAAAGGGCTTTATGAACTGGAAGACTGGGCCCGGTGTGGAGGGTTGCTGGGAGCAGAGGTATTCCTAGGGGAACCATGGGGGACAGGGGGAGCTGCTGGGATGGGGAGGCCCAGCTCCCGGAATCATTTGGGAACAGTAAGTGGTGAAGATGGGGAGGTGGGGCAAGTGGAAAAGGGGGTGCCAATGACAGTGCTCCCTGGGGTGGGGAGAAATAAGGTGTGCTGTATTCCAGTCCTGCCCTGCAGATTCAGGTGACTTGGCATGAGGTAAGGTGACTCACCAGGCCAACTCAGCCTGCGACAAGGGCCCTTAAGATCATCCACCTGGCGTTGTGGGGACTCGCCCTCGTGGAACAAGCCTTGCCCCCTGATTTGGCCTCTGCCCCAGGAACAGAGGGACTAAATTACCAGTGGGAGGGGCCAGGCCTCAGTTCATTTACCCTCCGCTTAGTAAACATGGAAGCTGAGCCCTTCTCCACACTGAGCTCCTGGGAAGGAATCCGAAGGTGAACAAACCACTCCCTGTGCACTTTAGCGGCTCCCAGTCAGGAGACAAGGCATGAAACCAGGCGTCAGGGAGCTGGCACAACATAAGAGGAGCTCGGTGGGACAGAGGCATCTTGCTGAGGGAGGGGCTCTGGAGCACAGAGGAAGAATGCCTGGCCAAGTCCAGGAGGGCTATGCGTAATCATGGAAATCTCCCCCAGAGAACCTGATCTCCGTATCTAATCCCACTAGGTCTCAGGACTTACCCAGGAAAGAAAGAGGAAGAGCATCAGGGCAGAGGAAACAGCAAGGGAAAAGTGGCTGGAGCCCAGAGAGTTGGGAAAGGAGTGAGAGGAGGCTGGAGAGAGAGGTGGGTGGCAGAAGAGCAATGGGGGAGCCCCTGAGGAGTTTAAAACAGAAAACAAAGGGATCAGGTTTGAGTTTAGGCTGCTGGTTAGAGTAATGGCCAGGTGGAAAGGGAGTCAGTATTTAGAGGCAGGGAGACCGGCTGATGGGGCTCATTCATTCATTCATTCATTCAAATATCTGTGGACTCCCTACCAGGTGCCAGACCCTGTGCTGTTGTGGGAATCCATGTGAGGGGCCAGGTGGCCTGGACCCTGGTAATGTGGCCACAATGGATAGACGGGGAGAGATTTTAGGAAGGGGTTTTCACTGTGTTACACAAACACATCCTGGCAATTCAAGTTGTCATCTGGTTCCTGGACCAGTTGTGCATGAATTTGGAAACTAGAAACCTGTTATTTCAAGAATGGAGAGCTGAAGGACAGAGCTTGAGACCAAACCTCAGGGGTCCCATTTCTGGGGGCCCCACCCAGAGCTGTGCAGCCCAGCCTGCCTGCTCCTTCCCTTCCCCACCATTCTACCACAGGCTTATGAGAGCTTCAGATGCAATAGTGGCTGATGATGATCTTGCCTGGCTCTTTACAGTCAGAAGGTGAAACCCAGATGTCCTGGTTTCTCTTCATCACCTCTGGCAGGGAGCTAAATGCCTCCTCCAGGGTCATTCAGGAGGTCAGAAGCCCAGTTGGGACCCTGAGGGCCGTTGTGTCCCCCCTCCCCCTCAGATTAGACTCTGATGGAGGGGGAGACAGTGTCTCTCACCTCCATCAGACTCTGGGTTCTCTGAGGTTGTCTCCCCTGTCAGATCAGAAACCTGGAGGGTAGAATGAGAAATGGGAATGCAAGTCAGGGAAACTGCTTTGCTGCCACTTAATAGTTGTTTCCTCTTGGAAAAAATCCTAGCTGGGCGCATGGTGGCTCATGCCTGTAATCCCAGCACTTTGGGAGGCTGAGGCAGGCAGATCACCTGAGGTTGGGAGTTTGAGACCAGCCTGACCAACATGGAGAAACCCCGTCTCTATTCAAAATACAAAATTAGCTGGGCATGGTGGCTCATGCCTGTGATACCAGCTACTCAGGAAGCTGAGGAAGGAGAAACACTTGGACCAGGGAGGTGGAGGCTGTGGTGAGCCGAGATCACACCATTGTACTCCAGCCTAGACAACAAGAGCGAAATTCTGTCTCAAAAAAAAAACAAACGAAAATATCCTGTATTTGCCTCAATTTCCTCATTGTAAAATGAGAAAAATGGTACACAGTAGGTGCTCAGTAAACATTAGTGGAACAAATGATGGAGAGTCCAGGTGATGCTAGTGGAGAGCAGGTGCTGGTTTACTAGGACAGCGGAGAAGCCTGCTGGGAACGGAGCCCACAGGAGGAGGAGTGCTGCCTCCACGAGGACTCCAGCGCGTCAGCAGGCCTCACCTATCCAATTATCTCTGCCCTGCATTAGAAATACATCAATGACGGCCGGATGCTGTGGCTCACGCCTGTAATCCCAGCACTTTGGGAGGCTGAGGTGAGTGGATCACCCAAGGTCAGGAGTTCGAGACCAGCCTGGCCAACATGGTGAAACCCTGTCTCTATAAAAAATACAAAAATTGCCTTCTCACCTAATGCTGCCACCATGGTGTTCTGGCGCTTCATGGAGGTTGGGGGAGGTTGGCCGGGTGGCCTACGTCTCCTTTGGACCTTATGCAGGAAAATTGGTCGCGATTGTAGATGTTACTGATCAGAACAGGGCTTTCGTAGATGGGCCTTGCACTCAAGTGAGGAGACGGACTATGCCTTTCAAATGCATGCAGTTCCCTGATTTCATCCTCGTTTCCACACAGTGCCCACCGGAAGTATAGGCACAGGACCAGCAGAAGGCAGACATCAGTACAAAATGGGCAGCCACACAATGGGCCAAGAAGATTGAAGCCAGAGAAAGGAAAGCCAACATGACAGATTGTGATCATTTTAAAGTTATGAAGGCAGAGAAAATGAGGAACAGAATAATCAAGAATGAAGTTAAGAAGCTTCAAAACGCAGCTCTCCTGAAAGCTTCTTCCAAAAAGCCACCTGCTGCTAACGGTACTGCTGCTGCAGCTGCTGCTAAAGTTCCAGCAAAAAAGATGACTGCTGAGGGCAAGAAGGCTCCAGTCCAGAAAGCTCCTGCCCAGAAAGCCACAGGCCAGAAGGCAGCGCCTGCTCCAGAAGCTCAGAAGGGTCAAAAAGCTCCACCCCAGAAAGCACCTGCTCCAAAGGCATCTGGCAAGAAAGCATAAGAGGCAGTTATAAAAAGTAATAAAGGTTCTTTTTGACTTGTTGGCAAATCTATTTAAGTCTTTGGATTTAAAGTGTGTTGTTGAGGCTGGGGTTAGGAGGCAGACTGATAGTAGGATTATAATAAACATTAAAGAAGCAAAAAAAAAAAAAAAAAATTAGCCAGGTGTGGTGGCTCACACCTGTAGTCCCAGCTAGTTGGGAAGCTGAGGTGTGAGAATCACTTGAACCCGGGAGGCAGAGGTTGCAGTGTGGTGAGCTGAGATCATGCTACTGCACTTTAGCCTGGGCAACAGAGTGAGACTCGGTATCAAAAAAAAAAAAAAAACAAAAAACATCAATGACTTTAACAGGATTTCCCTGCCAGTGTCATCTCCAGTGATTTCCCACCTATCTGGGACCTACTCGCCAGCCTCCTCCACTGTCCCCAGTCCCATCCACCCTACAGCTCCCCAGACTGTGATGGGATGTTCCCCATGTCCCCCACATGGCACCCTTCCCCTGTTCATGACCCTTCGGGAACTTGGGGCCTCCTGGGCCCCACCCCTTTGCACTAGCTGCTTCCCCCACCTTCCCCCACCTCCCCCCTTACACTCAGCAAGCTCCTGACTAACCCTGGCCACAGTGACCCAAGGCTGCACCTCCACCCAATCTTCAGTTTGTGCTTTATCATCTGTGAGCACAGTTCTGCAAAACTGTGCCTCAGTCCAGCTGGGTGCCCTTATAGATGAGGAAACGCACAGACAGTGGGCGCCCAAGCTCTGGTCTCTATTGTAGATGGGCCAAATAACCTGGGCTGTGTTTGTCAAGGGGCTTTGTGAACAGGCCAAGCACTGAATAATGGTGGGGCTTACAGGGTTAAGGAACTGTGATTGCCTTGAGGATGAACGTGGTTAAAGCCAAACCAGAGAACTTTGGACCTGTGTGTGGTGGGGGGTGGGAGAAGGGTGGTGAGGGGGGAGCAGAGAAACGGCAAGAGGGAGGAAATGTGATGTTGGCAGAGAGGGAGGGATGGTATCATTAACATAATTGGCTGGTAAATACATATAGTCCTTTGTAAACACATCCATACATCCATGCCCTCATGAAAATGGTCATAGAAGGGGCCAGTCCCCAAACAGTTGAAGCCTGACCAAGCCTCCCTTTAGATAGATGGAGACAGACACCCAGCTGAGCCTGGCACCATTCTTACTTCACATTCTTTCCTGTCAACTGTGCCCACGCCCAGGCTCTACATCTCCTGCCCAAGCCTCCCTTTAGATAGATGGAGACAGACACCCAGCTGAGCCTGGCACCATTCTTACTTCACATTCTTTCCTGTCAACTGTGCCCACGCCCAGGCTCTACATCTCCTGCCCACCCCTTGAGTTCAGAAGGTCTGAGCTTTGCCAAAGTTCTCTGGTCACCTACCTGGAGACAGGAGTCCTTTCCAGAGATGCTGGGTGTGCCAGAAAACCACAGGCGGTGTTTTCCATCTCATCACGGTGGCAGAGGGAACAGACAAGAGCTGGGCTGCCTGGGTTTGAACTAGACTCCCCATTTTTACTGAGATTTTGCACAAGGCAATCTCTGTGCCTGTTTCCTCATCTATAAAATAGATATGTACTGTCCGCCTCATAGGGCTGTTGCCAGGTCAAATGAGTCTACTCATGTATCATCCAGCGCCTGACAAAGTGGTGAGTGACACCCATTTGCCATGATCACCTCTGCCTCTCCCCTTGCTCCTTCAACTCCCTCCTGATCTCGAACCTCTACTGCAATGTTCCTCCCGCATCCTTACCTCACCCCAGAGGCCTGCCTCTCCCTGCTCTCTTCATTCCTTTTCATTCTTTCCTCCAGGCCATCCAATCCTCTTAGTCCTCCCTACTCTCTGTGGATGCTCCCAGGGTCCCCTGCTGCTCAGAGGCCACAAGCCAACCCTTCTCTGCCCTACCCCACACACAGCACACACCAAGCTGTCCCGTCCACCTCATATTTTATTGTAAAAATGTTAAAATAAATTACATTTGACATCATTGCCAGTATGTACATACAGTGTGTGCGATGCCAGGACAACCAGCAACAACATGAGTTCATTAAAACATTTCACAGAAAAATACGAGGCTGTTCCTTTTTATGTTCCTGCCGGGCGGCAGCCTCAACAAATGGCTAGAGGAGGAGTGGGGGCGTGGGCACGTGCCCATCACTGTCTTCACATGTTGGGGAGGTGGGCGCTGGCCCCACTGCCCCACAGTAGACGGGCCGAGGGCACAGAGTGAAGGGGGCTGGGAGGGTCTGACGACTTGCCTCCTGCCCAGCATCCAGTCGCGTGCAGCGGATGCCCCTCCCACCGTTGCTCACCTCAGTGTCCCCTTCTCCACCTCTGCTTGGGGACATGGCCCTCGACATCATGGCCTTAGCTGAGGTCACCGAGCAAGGCCCAATTGAGTTGCAGGGCAGGAGGGCAGACACCGGACTTTCCAGTCCTTGGGACCCTGCTCTTTAACCACTGGCTCTGAAGCCAACAACAAATTCCAGGTATATAAAAACAGCAGTTTGTTAAAAAAATAAAATAGAAAAATAAAAAATAACAAAAACATTCAGGACACAGTGGGCCAGCCCCAGGGTGAACATCACAGAGAACCCAAGAACTCCAGTAGCAGCGAGTTCTGCCCACCCCTCACCAGAGTCCACGAACAGTTTCACATTATCTTCGCTCCCCAGCCCAAATCCTTTCCTTTCTTAACACACAGACGGGTACACATGTGTGCGTGCACACACATGCACTGCACATACACACATGCACATCAAACAGTAGCTAGAGAGAGGAGCTTGATTCACATATTTGACCACTGCCCGTTTGTGGGCCAAGAGCAATCTGGCCTCACCCTGCCTGGCCCAAGGGGGCTTGGGGGAGGGGAAGGCGGGCAGTGAGGTCCTTGTTCTGGGCACAGGGAAGGAGAAGACAGCGGGATGGGGGAGTGCATGTCCTCGGGCCAGGGGGTGGGGTGTGCAGTTCTCCAGCAGGCAGGAGGGGTAAGGGTAGAAGTAGCCAGAGCTAAGCATCACTCTTGCAGCTCCCTGGCCAGCAACTCCAGCAGTCCTGGCTTCCAGTAACTCATACCCTGCCACTCTCCCTCCCTCCTACCATTCAGGGGTCCACAGAAAGCCTGTGTCTGCCACTGCTTGGCCTGAGACAGGGAACAGGGCTCTGGGCTGGGCCTGAGTGGACCAACAGAGGATGAGGAGGATGAGGACCTCTGGCCCGAGCCCACATGGGACTTGTTTCCAGGCCCTGAGTCAGGACTGTTTGAGCCCCTGCCCTCATCTCTTCACTCTCACCTCCAGCAGCCTCCACCCCACTGCGGTTTGTAGTAGGTGCCCGACCCGACTGGCAGGCCCACAGCTGGGATGGGGGCGGGCCCTGCCCCCTGCTGAGGTACGTACGGAGATGCCTGACCCCACGTACAGTGGTACCTCCCCAGACACTTCAGAGCTCCCTCTCCAAATGCCGAGCTCAGTAATACTGGTAAACTTCAATAGCTGAGGCCCTGGGTCTTAGAGAACCGTGTGACCACTAAATGCCGGGGCAAAGACCCTGCAGGCAAGGCCTCCTCAGGGTCAGTGCTGCCCACCTGTCCAGCCAGCCTGCATGTCTTTGCATTTTGAGATATACCAGTTAAGCTCAGGACAGATGCCCCCACAGCGAGGGTATGGTTCAGCTGGAGAACAGAGGCCCTGTCCTGGGCCTGCATCTAACTGGGGATGATGGAAGGTAAGGAAGGCCCCTGGACCCCTCTCCCAGTTCTAAGGCTGCCCCCCCACCAGGGGCCAGGGATCCCGGCCATCTTGGGCCACCCCAGGGTGAGGGGGGAGAGGCCGTGAAAGGTAGGGTGGGGAGCTGGCCCCGCTTCACGTGCCCTTGGGGCCGTTAGCCTTGTTGTACTCATTCATCAGCTGTTCATAAGGCACAGAGAGCTCAGACTCGGTGCTGGTGAAGGTGGACTCATCGGAGGAGGGGATCTCGCCCATGTTCAGGGTTGCCTTGGCTTCGGCCCCCGCCTGGGGGCTCTCCTCCCCTGCCAAGTTGTCCTCTAGTGAGGACTTGGAGGTCTCCTCATCCAAGAGGCCAGCCTCCTCATTCACAAAGGTGATGCTGGCATCCTGAAAGATGAGTGGGTGGTAGTCCTGGATGTCCCACGGCTCACATTCCTCGCTGATGCGGTCCAGCTGGTTCATGAACACCTCGGGGGCAGGGGAGCTGTCCTCAGGGGCCCGTGTCACCACCTCCTCACCTGTGGGCCTTGATACATGGCCTTTGCTCCTCAATGTCTGTGACACCTCTTCCAAGCTGGGCACCCGGTTCTTGGAGTAGACCACCAGGGGCACCAGGGGAAGGGGGCAGTGCTGGCAGCCCACCACCTTGAGGCCCTAGCCCTGGGCCTGGGCCCGGGCCCCTCTCCCCCACCCCCCGCTTGTCTTCATGGCCTTCTTCCCGATCTGCTTGATGAGATCGTTGTAGGTCTCTTCCTTCTTGGAAAGAAAGCTGAAGATGTTGACGTCCTTGGAGGCTGCACTCCCCCTTCACCTGCAGGGCCGTCCGGGAGTGCGGGGGAGCTCTCCGAAGGACTCCTTCCGTCGCCGCCGCCGCTTCTTAATGGCTTTGTGGACTTCCACAAACATGCTCACCTTCCAGTTGACAAAAGGGACAGCCAGGCCAGCCCCAGGTAGATCCAGAGCTCCACGAAGTAGCGGTATAGGGCATGGTAGTTGGCGCTGGGGTTCACACCTGAGTGGACAGAAGTCCAGAGGTCAGGAAGAGTTAGCAGGGCCCGGCCAATGGTGTGTGATCTGAGCAGGGGTCAGGCCAGAGCACAGGAGTGGGGTACAGTGGGATAGAAAGGGGCCTGTTCTAGACCCTGGACTATATCCCATCTTTCCAAAGGGCTTGGGCCCGCCATCATTCATTACCCCATCCAAGTCTCCAGACTATATCTGAGTCTCAGTTTCCTCACTACAAAAAGTCAAGACAGGCCAGGTGTGGTGGCTCACACCTGTAATCCCAGCACTTTGGGAGGTCAGGGCGGGTGGATCACCTGAGGTCAGGAGTTTGAGACCAGCCTGACCAACATGGTGAAACCCCATCTCCACTAACAATACAAATATTAGCCGGGCATGGTGGTGGGCACCTGTAATCCCAGCTACTCGGGAGGCTGAGGCAGGAGAATCGCTTGAACCCAGGAGGCAGAGATTGCAGTGAGCCGAGATCGCGCCACCGCACTCCAGCCTGGGCAACAGAGAGAGACTCCATTTCAAAAAAAAGAAAAAAGTCAACATAATGACTCTTTGAAGGAAGCTAAAGGGACTTTGGGGTACTGGCAATGGCAATATAAGCAACATGTGGGTCAAGAAATAGTTCATGAGTATTTGCCTTTCTGTTGATTCTTCTACCATCCCCAGCTGTTCTGTGTATATGGTACAATTCAGTTAAAATTCGAACAGATGGATATTATACAAGGGAGCCGCCAGCACCCTCCAAGCTGGAGCTAGACTCACGCTGGTGGATTACAAACGAGGCTGGTGGTTAGGTCGAGATGACCCAGGAAGCACCGACCCTGGCAGGAAATACTGGGAACTATTTTTATTTTCCTTGAAGGTCTGCTTTGCCTCCCTGACTTCCTCTTTCTGGCTGCCTCAGATCGGCTCTCCCCTGACCTGGAGGAGGGCCGTCTGCTCCACAACCCCCTCCTGTTGCAGGGAGCCTTCTTGGATTATCCTCTACAGCTCTGATGGTTCTCCTAAACCCCAGGATTATTTGAAATATCTTACATGACTACACGTACAGGCATAGTGACCTGTATTCCATTTGCCCCCTCCACTAGACAGGAGCAACTTACAGAAGGGGCCTGGAGGAAAGGGACTACCTTTCTCATCAGACTAGAGGTTCCTCCAGGTGCTGCCTCTCCTCCCCCCGGCCAGGCTCAGATAGCAGGTGCCCTGAGTGGTCCTGTGAATCCTGCTCAAGGCTCTCAATCATAAGCAGAGTTTGATGGTGACAGTAATGAGGGCACACACTGATACAGCCAGGCCATACCCTCAGCACTCGCGAATAGTGATTATTATTTTTACTAATTTTACAGATGAGGAAGCTGAGGCAGGGGTTTGGTGTCTTGCTGGAGTTGAGAAAGTATGGCTAAATGTACGTCTGTACTTCCCTAATACCAGAGGCATCTCCTTAGCCTGCTCTGGGCCTCGAGGGCTAGGCAGTGGCAGGGTTGTGTCTTGTCCATATGTGCTGTCCAGGACAGCAGGCCCAGATTGGCCAGCCTCTCTTTCCTGTTCCTCCCCCCAACTCAGCCAGCCACTCCCAGATGCCACATATATCAAGCACAAGGCTAGTGGCCTCCCCACAGCCCTCTGGGCAAAAGGGGAGGGGGTAGAGAACCGAGGTCTCTGGAGCAGAAGTTGAGGTCACTGGGGTGCTGGGTCAACAGGGTCAAACAGGGTGTCAAGAAGATTAAGAACCAAGATGCTGTGCAGGCCACAAGCACAAGCAAGTACATGCATGGATGGGGCCAGCTGGTAACAGGCCTCCAGACAAAGGGGCCAAAGAACCTCACTGCTTCCCTGGGTTAAGCAGGGGAGGAGAAGGACGGAGTGTCAGGGCTGAGGGGTGGGGAAGGGCAGCTGGGGAGAAGGGCTCCCTTGTCTTTAAGCTGCCTATAGCAGGAGCAAGGCCCCAGGCCTCTCAGCCATGCCTCCAGGATAAGCTCCCTCCACTCTTGTGAAAGATGAAAGGCTGCTGAGGACATGGAGGGGGCACTGGTGGGCTCAGGGGTTCCCTGGGTAAGAAGCACCAACCCTGCAGGAGGAAGGCCCTACTTGCAAGCCCCCCATGAAGCCAAGCTCAGGAGTCAGGGGAGAACCGAAAGGAGATCAGAGACTGAGCAGAGAGGAAAGGAGGGAAAAAGCCATGTCTGAGAAAGGGAACCAGAGAGAAAAGAGTCTTCTGCCATTATTCCATGTCTTGGCTTCCTCTTGTAACTGGCAGAGTGGGTCGAGAATCCCACTGGGTAAGAGAAGTGCCCACAACAAGGAACCCTACCAGGGGCCCCCCCCCCCAACATAGGTCTGCTGCACCGAAACCAAAGAAGCAGAGAAAGAGGCAGGAAGCAGAGGCGGGGACTCACCAGCCACAAAGTCACCGAAGCCGATGGTAGAGATGGTGATGAAGGAGTAGTAGAGGCCCTCGATGTAGTTCCACCCCTCAGTCACCATGAACACGAAGGGTGGGATCACCAGGTGGACTAGGACGCCCCACACGATGAAGATGACTGTGCACGTGATCTGCGCCTTCCGCTGATGGGGGAGCAGGAGGCCAAGTCAGACAACAGTGGAGACTTGGAAACCCAGCCAAGGCACCCAGAGGGCTGGGGAGGCAGTTCGAGGAGAGGCTAGCTGGGTACCCAGCCTGACCCAGGAGGGCAAGGATAGCTGAAACTTCCCTTTTACACCCCCTGGTCCAATTCTTGGAGCCTTCCTCTCCTCCCCTCACCTGTCATGGTTCCCCCATCTCTGCCAGCACCCAGGGTAGAGGACGTACCAGACTCACACCTCTCTTGGTAAGGAACTGCCCTAGTCTCTTGGCGCGTCCCCCGAAGAACTTGCCCAGAGCACTGATCCATGTCAGGCAGAGCGGTACCCCGAAGAGACCATAGAAGACGCAGAAGAGGCGACCGGCGGGGGTCTTGGGAGCCACATTGCCGTATCCTGAGGAAGGAGAGAGTGAGACCAAGAACAGGAGGGGGTGGTCGAACCAGAGTGGGCCTGGCTTCCAACACACACACAGCCCATTCTCTAAGATAAATTGATACTAATCTATTATCAGTACTTAAGGAATGATATTTCCCTTGATCATACTCTGATCATGATCATTGATAAAGCAATTATGATGACATGGGCTATATCTCCTCCATGAAACAAGGAGCTCCCTGAAGGCAGCGACTAAACCTGGTCAACAGGTCTTCCACTCATCCGTATGGTAAAATTGTGCAAGTTACAAGACACGGTCTTTGTGTAGATTCCCCAGAAGCACTGTGGTAGATGGTCTCCAAAAATAGCCATCCTCAATTCCCTCCCTTCTTATGCAACTGCTCACATCAAGGTGTCGTCTAATCCCCTTCCCTTGGAATCTGGGCTTTAGTGGCTTACTTGGCCATAGAATTAGTCTAGGCAGCAGAAGTGACACTGGACAGGTGAGGTCTAAGAAGCCTGCTGCTTTTCGCCTTGATTCCCAAACAAATGCGGAGATCTTGTGTTTTCATCCCCAGCTGAGCTCCCAGCCAACAGCCAGCATCAACTGTCAAACCTGTGATGGGAGGAGCCATCTGGGCCATCAGATGAGTTGGGCTTTCAGAAGACCCCAGCCCAGCCATTGTTTGACTGCCCCTGCATTAGGGAGCCCAAGCAAGAACCAGCCAGCTGAGCCCAGTCAACCCACAGAATGGTGAAATACAAGCTCCGTTTTGAGCCAAACTTCTGGACTGGTTGGCTATGCAGCCTGAGAACTGAAATAGACACCCAGCTTGGTAAGTAGTCATGATCTGGGTTTGTGCAGTGAGCAGCCTGGTTAATCTCTTGCATGGCTCTGGCAATGAGGCTGTATCATTGCTGGTGCTCAAAGGGCCCAGGTGGAGACTCAAGGAAACCTTCCCAGGCATGATCAGCTATCAAGGACTTACTAAATCCCTAAGAAAGTATCAAAAGGATAGCCTGCAACTGGCCTGACTATACCCCCAACAGGACTGAGTGACCAGAGCTGGGTTTCTGGAAAGGTTCTGAGGAGCTAGGGCATGGATGTGGGTGTCCTACAGGTCCCAGAAGACTTACCAATGGTGGTGATGACAGTTGCTGCAAAAATCATTGCATTGGGCCAGTTCCAATTGTTGAAGGTCTGGTTCCCTGTTATGGCCACACCCTGTCCTGCAGCATCAGATACCACCTAAAATGAGAAACAGTAAAGGTCAGAGCTGAGGCCACACTTAACAGATGCTGATCGACAGAACTGCACTACACTCTTTGTAAGCATTCTCAGTTAATCATCCTAATAACAAGGTGGCAGTGTCTCCATGTTACAGATGAAACATTGTATAGAGGATCAGAGAGGTTACCTGTTTTGCCCAGGGTAAAGATATGAACCCAGGCAATCTGGCTCCGAAGTTGATTCTTTCACTGCGTCAATGCTTCTCTAACTTACTAGCATGTACTAGAATCACCTGGAAATCTTGTTCAACAGACTGCTGGGCCCTACTACCCCGAGTTTCTGATTTAGGAGGTCTAAAAGGGGCATTTCTAAACACATTCCCAGGTGATGCTATGGACAGGGACCACAATTTGAGAATCACTGCACTAGATTATTCTGCCTCTCAAAAAAAGCACAAAGGCAAACACACACAGGAGGTCCCCTGTGCCCCACCCAGTCCTCCATGGTGGGTGTTCTACCTGCAGAGACCAGGTCCTTGTTCAGGGTTGGCTGGGGAGGGGCCCCCATACACCCTTCAGCCCACGGTAGGATACCTGCTGAGGTCAGCTCAGTGCCCTGTTGACTTGTCCTCTGAGGGCATGCAAATCAGCAGGTTCTTCTTTACCCCAGCCTAGGGCTCTAATTTACCCTCTCCTCTACAGGCTCTCACTTCCCTCCCTCTCTGTAGCCTTTTCTCTCTCTGCTTTAGGCTGAGCAACTGTCTGGGAAGAGACAGATCAGAAGGTGAATACATTTCAGGGTGACTCATAACTGTGCTATCAATCCCCAAAGAGCTTCCAGTAACTGTGGATAGCAGGTGAGAGGCCACCTGGGGATGGGATATCCCCCTGGAGACTGCAGTGGGCAGCAGGGGTGGGATGGGTGTGGGGAACTTATCTACTCCTGCAATACTGACAGCTGCAAACATGTTTCCATCTGACTGGGCCCTAACTCTGCCCATCTCCACTGGCCCGAAACTATCTGTGGGGCTTTATCAGCTGGCAGGGCCTGGACTCCAGAAGCCTCATAAAAAGGGCTCTAAATCTGGGATTCAAGTCCTGTCCCCAAGGAGGGCCTGAAGATAGGTGGGTCATCCAGACCAGAACCTAGGCATTCAGCCAAATTCCCTATAAAAACCAAGACAAGGAGTGAGAGAGAAGAGACAGAAGAGCGAGGGATGGAAACAGAGGGAGACAGAAAAACCTTATTTCTAACCTACCCAAGGCATGACTGAGGTTTGGTGGGAAGAAAAGGGCATGGGTGGATTGTTCTGAAGGAATGCGCAGTTTGCAGAAGCAGCAGCGGGTCTGTGTAAATGGATCTGCACACTCTGCAAAGAATTTTCCATGACGGCATGCTTGTCTGTCAGACCATCAAACCACACTGCTCGCTGCCCTGCCTCCTCCGGCATTTCCAGAGCATCTCCCCAGAGGCTGAGAAGGCTGTGCAGCATCCAAGTGGAAAGTGGGGACCATCGCATCAAACTCTGGCCAAGGCAGCCCCTGCCCTCAGAGAGCTCTCTGTCTAGCTGGCCAGACCATTTCAATGTGAAACGCCTAAAGGACATTTAGATACTAACAGACCAACAGGAGAGCTAAAACAAATACTAAGGAGCATCCAATGGGTTTCTGAAAACATCAAATCTGTTTGGAGCAAGGGAATGAGGAAGTACCAGGGCCATGTTAATGTTAAACAGATGGCAGAGAAAGCAGAACCACCCAGCTCTCCTTTGGCATCTACCTTTGTTATCTCAGATATCGATCTTCAACTGAACGGGCCTACAAGAAGAGTACATAAGAACATACAAAAACATCTTGCAATGATAATTGAATCACTGACCAGAGGTGACGCTGCCGCACCACCTCTGGGCATCCCCATGGAATCGTGGGGAACAGGAAAGATGTCAGAAGACAAGCTGTTCCCATTTTTCACAAAAAGGAAAAGGGTGGATTCTAGAAACTCAGAAAACAAACCTGAACTCTTGCAAACTTCAAAATGGGGAGAAGAGAATGTTTGGAACATGCAGAAGAGGAAGTGGTGGGCACTAGAAACTAGCACAGATTCACCCAGACCAAGTCATGCTCAGCTAAGTGCATCTCCTTTTCAAAGAGGTTGCAAAGCCTTGAAGTTCTGTGGAATGCAGTCCATCTAGATATCAGCAAGGCAACTAACAGATGGGCTTAAATAAATTCATGTGGACAAGACACAGAAATGTCAGTGGAGCCAGGATTAATTGGGTCCATTCAAAGGCGGACAAACAACCCCAGGAGGTGTTGATCATTATCAACCCGGACTGAGTCTCCACCATCATGCTTAAGACCTGGCTTTCTTCAATATTTTAAACCACAGCACTGTGAGGACAGACATGGCTTACCAATACAACGTGTAGTGGATGCAAAATTGGGGATAAGGATGGGATGGGAAGATAACTAACACACGGCAATGGCGGTATCAAGATTCAAAATCATCTGGCTGGATATAGGGGCCCAAATCAACAACATCCAAGTATCCACTTACATTTTTAAGTCTCATACTTCGGATTGGAAAAGACTGGTAAAGGATTGAAGGGGAAAAGTCCCTGGATATTAGCTAACCATGAATCAACAAACACTAGGGTGGCTGTCACAAGAAAAGTACATGAAATATCAGGCTATGTCAATTCCAGGTCTATCCACAGCTGGGAGGTGACAAGCCCACTGCTCCTTGCAGGGTCAGGCCACGTATGGGGCACCTTGTTTCAACTGGGGTATCAGACTTCACATGATATGCCAACCAACAGGCCAAACTCAAAGGGGAGATAGAGTGGCTTTTTTGGATAATGAGTCTACAAAGGGCTACTCCTGGTAGTAATCAGTCTCTGATAATGCAAAGTATTTAGATCATGGGTAGCCAGTATCCATCAAGGATGTTGTTGAAGGTATGTCTGGAACATGGGTTCTTCCACTGGGATGGTAGTGCCTTTTGGAAGTGTCTAGAAATGCTTTCTAAGGAGGAACACTGCATGTGCCAGGCATTGTTGCAGGCAGTGAGGATACTGCAGTGAACGGACAGATCCCTGCCCTCCTCGCATGTCTATTCTAATGGGTGATGGGAGATGTTCTGGCATTGAGTAGGCAGGGAGCCAGAGATGCTAAATGCCCTGCAATTCACAGGACAGCCCCACCCACAAGGCCAACACTGCTCCCCCCTGGGAAATACTAGCTTGCCAAAAGTAACCTGTGATTTGGGAATCGTTTATTAAGTGCTAAGGAGACATCAAACAAAAGAACTGGCAAAACAGGGTAACTGAAGAAGGCATTAAGGTTGGGAGCAGGGATAGGTGAAAGAGCTGGGCTTTCTACCCTTCACCCTACTGACGGTGTGCCCTTTGGGCACCAGCTCGCAGCCTCAAGCCCTGGCTTATCAGGCAGCCACAGCATCTTGTGCTTTCCGCATGACCTCCAGTATCACTCTGTGGTCGCCCAGCAAGGGGCAGGCAAAGGAGACGCTGGAGAGAGCCCCTAACTCCCCCGGGGCTGCAAGCACTACTACTCATTCCTTGCAAAGGCCCAGTGGTGGCAATTATACCCACTGGGCGGAGAGATGTTTGTTACCTGTCAGAACCAGGCTAGGTTGTGGAGTGTCTGGTTGCCAGTCTGCAACTTCAAGCCTCTCCACCTCCCTCTGCCTGGGTCTGCCTGCCCCTGGGCTCACCCCAGTGTCCCTTGTGTTGCTTTTCCACTGTGGTTCCCCAGCAGCTGGCCTGGGAATCAGTTCGGCTCCACCCAAGTGCTGGTGGAGAGAAGTAGTGTGTGCTGCTGTATGTCAGACACTCCTCGCCGGGGCTTCTACACACGTTACCTAGCTGGCTCTTCCTGTCATTCTGCCAGGCATCACTTGGCAGAGGAGGAAGGCTGGGTTCAGGGAGCTGAGGTCTAGATGTGAATTTGGGATGCCGGCTCCCTATTCCCACTGTGTGTATCTGTGGCCACCTCACTGATCACGGTTGGGATTATGCAGGAAGAAGAGGAAGCTTTAATCAATCTCCCAGAACAGAAAAGCTGACCCAGGACTGAGGCCATCACTGGGTTAGGGGGTGGGACATGGGTGAGCCAGGTAAACACCCTGTTAGACAAGGCGTCCTGTCCCCGGGGTTAGGGAAACAGCTTTCGCGGGAGGAGGCGGCCCCTGTTCACTGGCTGGAATCTTTAACTTGGCTCCCAAATTCACACGAGACAATATTTTCATTTTCCATACAAGCCTGGAGAGTGATGGGAAAAGGGGAGCCTGCACACAGCTCAGGCCCAGCTCTTGTTTGGGAACGGAGTAAGAGTTCCCCTGCCTCCGTCACCATCATCATAAAGCAGCTGTGATTTACGGAGGGCTTACTATGTGCCAAGGGTTGGGCTAAGCATTTTATGTGTCTTTAGCTCATTTAGTGAGGACAGATTCCTGCTGGGAAGATACTACAATTTTTTTCATTTTGTAACTGAGGATTTGAGGCTTAGAGAGGTTAAGAAAGTGCTAAAAGCAATGGAGCCAGGACTAGAACCCAGGCCTATCTGGGTCCTAACTGCTGTTCTCCTATCCCCCTATCCCCATAAAGGCCACAGGAAAGAGGCTTGTGCATACTCCCCACCCCCTTCCCCACCAGCTGAAAAAACAGTGCCCTAAAACCAGTCCAGCCACTCTGACCAGCCCTCATCCAGCCCTCATTCTCTTGCTCCAATGAGGAAACAGCCATGTGTGCCCTTGCCCAGAGCTTCAGATGTCCAGCTGCCCAGACCCCACCTTTCCAGGTGCTCACTGTGCTGACTGAGTAATGTGAATTCCCAGACACCCCTCATTTCCCAAGGATCTGAGGCTTCCCTCGGCAGTGGTGGGGCATCCCCTTCCTGGAGAGAGGGCTCTAGACTGTGGGCACACCCAGGGCTTTGGGACATGCTGCCTACCTTCAGACATGGGCAGGTAGGGCAAGGTGGGGCTTCCACTTTAGAGGGTGGGGTGGGGGAAACCAATGTCAAGATGTTAGCCTGTTGGGATCACAGCTATCTGGCACCCATAGAGCCACTCCCAGCCCTGCCTCCAGCTCTGCAGCTGCCATCACTTGAGGATCACAGGACTCTTTCCTCCTGTGCAGGATGCAGCCTCAACAATCTTTGTCAATTCCAGCCTCTGCTAGATTCCTGGACTGTCAGTGATTCATGAGCCAACCCTCCTTTACCATTCTGGGCTGCATCAATTAATTCACCGTGTTAAAGCTCACTTGGCCCTGTGGAGGGACAGTAAAATCAGGCCCTGGAAGGTAAAAATAGAGCTAATCTTCTTGTGTGCATGGTGCTTGGCAGTACAGAAAAAACTTACTCCTCTCATCTCCCCCTCCCAGCCACCTTGTAAGGGCTATGGGCATGGCTCATTCATCCTTATTTCATAAGTAATACGTTGACATTTAAGCACTTATGAAGACAGGCACCTAAATCTAAGCACTTCAAATTACTTATCTCACAAAATGTCAATACCCTCTCAAGTAGATACTATTACTACTCCTTCTTACAGATAAGGAAACAGAAGTATTTGCCCAAGGTCACAGAGCTAGTCCATTGCGGAGCTGGGATGAGAACCCAGGTGGCTCCTAACCACTGCACTAGACAGAGATGGGGGGGAAGGCACACAGGTGGGCTTCTAGGTACAAGCGAAATGGCCCCCCAGGCAATATCCACAGGCATGCAGAGACTCCCCTAGAATGTCAGCTTCATGGGGACAGGATTTTTATTTGTTTTCCTTTCCACTGCTGTATTCCCCAAACTTAGAACACTGCCTTGCATACAGTAGCTATTCAACAAATATTTGTTGAATGAGTGAATAAATAAATTTGAATAAAGAAGGGTGTATTCCCTGGCCTTCACTAACTTGTCCTCTAGTGCCTCTCCATCCCCAACCACTTCCAACATTGTGCTGCAATTGGCTTTTAACTAAATTCATCAGTTAAACAAGATGGAGGCCTTTAGAGCAAGAGGGCAGGAAGGAGAGGCACAGACCCCATCGGCGGCAGGGCTCACAGGGGCTGCTGAAACCACCAGCATCCAGCTGGTCTTGGGTTGCAGAGAGGGGATCATCAGGCCGAGAGGAGAGGGCAGGGGGGGGCCAGGAGCTGGGGAAAGGGGCAAGGTGAGGGAGGCAGACAAGAGCCTGGAGGACAGGGTTTAAGATGGGAGAGTAATCAGGAGTGGAGTGGGAGAGGTCCCCCAGGTGACTGGGACTGTCCTTCCTGCAGGGAGGCCTGTCCCTTCAGGAAACTCCACGAGGGCAGTGGATGTGCTGAGAGCAGGAAAAGGAACAAAATATTCAATACAAATAGAACATCTACTTCCAATTGACCACTTTCCTTACTGAATCGCAAAGCCCTTCCTCTCTGAGGACACTCAATCAATCCCATTGGCAGCAAGGCCGCTGCAGCTCAGGCTGAGCTCTATCTAGGAAGCCACAGGGCTGTCTTTCAAATACAGACCTGTGCTCATGGAAAAGGTGGAACCAACCTGGATTTGAATCAGAGGGATCTCTCGATGGCTGACAGAAAATCTCTTCGTAAAAAACTTAGCCTCCCAGCCTTAGTTTCTGTCTGCAAAATAACACCTACTCTGAACATATGAAAAGCATACCTGGGACACAGTAAGCACTGGATAAATGTATCTGCAATCAATATTATGATTCACATGTGTGTCAGTCAAGAACAAGACTCTGCAGAGACCTGAGACCCAGGAGCAAAGCTGCTCACCCCCAAAACTGAGCCAGAGGGACTGGCATGCACTGGACAAGTCGTAGAGAAGGACTAGGGGTGAATCAAGCCCTGTGCCTGGAGGACAGGAAAGGAGGAGAACACTGTCCCTAAGCTTCTTCACAACTGCCACCTCTTCCCGTTTCCCCATTTTAACAGAGAAAACTGTCGATTTTCAGTCTGATCCATCAGCTCCCTCAAGCCACACGAAGGAAGGGACTGTGGCTCCAGAGATGTTCCCCTGGCCCCTGACAGCTGGGCGTCAGGGCAGGGGGGAAACGGGCAAGCCCAACATGCCTCACCCCATCCCTCAGAAGCCCCATTCCTCCTAGCCTCTGACACCCCGAGGCTCCCAGCCACCCTGGCCAGTTTCCCATCCAACCAAGCAAGTTGAGCAGCCTGCTGAGGGAAAGAAATGCCACCATGGGTCCCACTCTGTCCTCACCACCCCTCCATACCCCCCCAGGCAGCCGCCAGTACCTCCCCAGGTGCGGCTGAGGCCAGTTGTTAGATGGCGGCTTCTCTGAACCCTAGTCTGACTCCCTCCTGGCCCCACCCACCCTGACAGTGAAGCAAGACGTCGGCAGTGGTTCTCGGCACAGCCTGCCCAATGGAATCTCCTTAGAGGTTAAATACTATGCCTAGTCCCCAGCCGCAGATATTCTGTTGACCTGGCATGGCTTTTAAAAAGCTCCAAAAGTGATTCTGATATGCAGGGGCTGCCCCAGTGGAGGCTGACAGGGGGAGCGGGGCGCAGGCCTTTTCCATCTTCCTTCCTTCCTGTCTAGAAAGGAGAATGCAGGGCAGAGAGAAAGAATTCTTGGTATTTTCTTTACTGCCTCTCACCCTGGCTCAGGTGACCAGGGTGTGGCTCAGAGGGCAGCTGTAGTTTACCAGCAAGGTATTGGCGAGGGCCCAGTGGTGCCACCCTGATACCTGCACCAGCAGCCAACCCAGCTCGCCTGAGTTTTGTATCTTCCACGGAAGGAGCAGACACTGGAGCAGGGGCAGCAGGGCCACACCCATCTCCTCACAGACCAGAGCTGGGTTGTTGTAAAGCGGACTTCATTAACTTGTGGCTGCCTACCTGTTTTCTCAGATTTGTTCCGATGCCTACCTGGAGTATCTATCACATCTGAGAAGAAGGCACATGGGCCAAATCAGCGGCTGGAGGTTTTGGTGTGCTAGGATGTCAGGGCAGGGCCTAAAGACCCAGGCTCAGCTCAGCTTTGCCAGTTCTGCCTTGAGATCCTCCAAGAATCTTTGCTCTGCCTGCCCGATTCTCCGTAAAATGAGGAGGTTGGATTATGCCTATTGGAGTCCCCCTGCCTGGGCAGGTGATACCTGCCCTACCCCCTCTCTCCACAGCACATTCAAGAAAATCCATTTCCGTCCTCAGGACTTAGCTCATTGGTCACCATACTACTGCTTCTTAACCTGGAGTGCACACTGAGACCATCTGAGAGAGCTTGGAAAAATCCTCCTGCCTGGGTCCTGCCCCCAGAGATGCCAATAGAAATAGTCTGGGGCCTGAACTGAGAACCAGAATGCTTAAAATCTCCCCCAGGTGATCCAAGTTTCAAAATCACTGCCCTAGACCCAAACCATTCTCCCTCCTATTTAGGGACTTGAGCGCAGCCCCACCCCGAAGTCAGCCCCGGGCAGGCTGTGCATGCACACAGGCGCGACTGTCCTCTTGTCCACCTTTGGGCTTCCCCTACCCCGCCCTCCTGGGCCATCTCTCAGCAGCCTCTGCGGAATCCAGAGGCACTGCTAGGTCTCACGCTCAGGAGGGCAAGCCCCTGCCAGATGGGAGCAGGTTTTCAGCAGAAACCTCTGGGCTTCCGACTTGCAGAGGCCTGGGAGCACTGTCCTCACTGGGAAGAACAAAGAAAACAAGACAGGTGACCCTGCCCGCATTGTTCTCAGGCTAGGACGGTAATCCCCCCAGGGCAGGGGGCAGCTGGGCGTCCCTCCTGTGAGAGCAAACCCAGGGCAGAGCTGACCTGAGGTTGCAGGTTTGGCTAAGGCAAGCAGTTGAAGGGCTGGTGGGGCCCGGGCTCAGGATGGGATGTCAGCATGGGTTCTCAGGCACCTGGAGGGCTGAGCTGACCAGTGACTGACACTGGAAATCCCTGTGCATGTGGACGCAGGGGACCTCAAGGGCCCCTCCCTGGTCCCACAGCACCACTGTGTGCCTGAGAACTGGCCATGGAGAGCAGGAAAGAGCCCCTCTCCCTCCCAAACACACGTACCTGATGACCTTCTGAAGCCATGCTCTCAAAATCTATCCCTACCTCATCTTCTCCAAGAAGGTGGGGATGTGTCCAGGGAGGCTTAAATGACGCGAAGGACATCCTTCATCTACCGGCAGCTTCTCTACCTGCAATTCACAACCACTGCCCTGCCCAGGGTAGCTGTGGCCCAGGTCAATGGTCCTGTGCTGGTGTGTCTGTGCTATCTGGGACGCTGGGGTCTGGATTTGTGACTCTGTCCCCTTCTCTAGCCCCCAGAGTTCAGATCCCAGGGGTGTCTGACACCTCTCTGCCCTGACTGATGCCAAGAGGTATCTCCCAATTAGTGAGACACTGTGAGCAGGGCCAAATAAGTTTCAGCTGGGACCCCTTGAGCCTGTCCGACTGGGCAGAACAGCCTCCCCTCATTCCAAAATAAGGCTGTGGGTCACTAGGGAGAGGCCTGCCTTCTAAGGTGGGGTTAGGGAGCTCTAATCCAAGCCTCTGCCATTGGATTGGGCCCCTGGCCCTTTGTCCTTTCCAGGGAAGCCTGCAGTGCTCTCAGGCCTGGCTTACTCCTCCCTGACTCGGTTAACGAGGGCCTGAGTCAGCATCTCCCCACCAAAACCCCACATTCACCAAGCACCTGTCATACCCGTAACTTCTTCACCACAGTCACCTCTGAGACATAGACCCTGAAGGGAAACCAGGCAAAATGGATATTCTATTCCCATTCTGCAGATGAGGAATCTACAGAGAGATTAGAGAGATGGTGAAGCCACACAGCAAGCTGGTGACAGAGCACAGAGCAGGTGAAGCCCTGTCCACAGAACAACCCACCCTCCATTCCCCAAGTGGAACTGGCCAACCGAAGAGCAGCAGGGAAGGTGCAGGCAGACACTGGTGACGAAGCAAAGATAACGGGCTGTGCTGTGTGCTCACATCCACAGATCTGACCTGACTGTATGATTTAGGGTAAGCTGGTGCCTACACTCCCTACCCTATTCCCCTGTAGATGCCGCTCAGATTTATCCTGACCTTGGGGTGGGGTCAAGGAGCACAGGAAGCCACCAGTCACTCAAGTTTCTAAACACAGTCCTTGGAGCAGGCCATGGGAACTGCTGACTCACCAACTCCCCATCCCAGGCGGATGACCTGAGGGAGGTGAGTTCACAGGCAGCCTAGCTGCCCCTCGCGTGCTGGCCTGCTTCCCGTCCTCCTGACCCAGGTCTGCACTGGCACACAAGCTGGGCTGACCAGTCTCTCCAACACGAATGTCAAGTGTGGAGCCCTCTGTGCATAGCACAGGGGAGAGGGCAGCGGGGAAAAGGCCAGCTTTAGAGCAGACACATCTGGGTTCAAAATCCTGACTCCAGCATTCACTTGCAGATCACCCAAGGCATGTCTTATCACCTCTCTGATATTAACGTTCTGTATCTGGAAAACAAGAGTGTCACTACCTCACTGTTGGGGTGTTGATTACAAAACATGAACGGCTCAGTGCTGGGTACGCGGAGGATGTTCCAGACATGAGCACTGGGAAGGAAAGTAAGTGTGACTATTATTGCTCTGTAAATAGAACAAATGGCTCGGGGAGGATGCCTCCATTCTGAGGGTCTGTGTCTGCTGCACGCGGCCTCCAGAGCTGGGGAGCCGGGCTAGGTGCTGACAGCAATGCCCTCCTTCCATTTACCGTCTCCTAGGCATGGGCCAGTCCCTCCGGCTCAGCAGTTCTCCACGCCCCTATGCCTTTGCAGGTGCCTTCCTGAAGCTCACTCTCCCTTCAATCGGGCTTCATCTCAACAACTGCTCCTCAAAGAGGTCACACCACCTGAAATATTAAGCCCCCATCCTGCTCCCACTCCTCACTTCACTGCACTCATCTGTTTCTCTGGCCTCCTAGTTGTCTACCCTAAATAGGCCACAAGCCCTTCAGGGAGAGACCCAAGCATCCCTTAATCACAGAACAGAACCTCGCTCTAGTAGGTGCTCAAGTATTTGCCAAATGAATGACTATGAGTCTTCAAGACACGTGCTTTCCAGGGCAGGATGCTGGGCTCTGGCTCCACTGGAGAAGGCAGGGAGCCCAGATAGGTGCTCTCTCCTCCACCTGTCTGCTAGGCCAAAGCCCCAGAGGTCCTAGCCCTGGTGAGTCAGTTCCCCAGCAGACTTTGGAACCGGCAGGATTCCAAAGGAAGGAGGCAGGCAGGTGAGGAGGGGTGGGGAGGAGCTAGTGGATGCCGGGTGGTTGAAAGCCTGATGGCCGTAGCTCTCCCCATGCATGCTGCTGCTTTCCTGCCCTCCCGGCAGCAGGAAGGAAGGATGCTCTGATCCATGAGCTCCTTAGTCCTGGTGGCTGCCAGTCCTGTTCCCCTGGACACATCTGCCTGCCCTGGGCCCGCCTGCCGGGGGCTCTAAGGACAAGGATCCCCCACCGCCAATACTGCCAGACTCCTACCTCCCTGGGAGGAAGGTGGCTCCTGACCCTGTGCCACATTTGTCCCTCTAGGTTATACCTGTACCCTTGAAAAGAGCTGGGCTGACACTACCCCCACCTCTTGCCTCTCAGAATGCACCTAACAGCCTAGCAAATTCCCCAACCCAGGGGCCTCCTCACCTGCTCTCCCCCTCCTCCCTCTCCCCCCTGCACCTGTGGCTGGCAGCTTGCGGTAATAAGTAACTGCCATCCTTAAGGGCTGAGGTTCTGATGATAAGAGATTATTAAACCTACCCATTTATTATAATTTGTTTAAGATGATCAAGTGGTTAAACTGTAAACCTCTTCATTAATTAAAAAAGAGCCCAGGGGGAAGCAGGAGATGGGATTAATCGTCTACCAGGGGTGGGGCCACTGGGTTTCTCTACCCCTATGAAGTAAGCTCCCTGCCTGCTTAACACGCAACATTCCCTTTCCCACCCAACCGGGCCCCCAAGGAGCTCATTCGAGGAGTTGGTCTTCTCATCCACCCATGGCCTCTTTGTGTGATCTTGCCCCCATCCTTCTTCTCAAAGCCCCCTGCGGGATCCTCCTGAGAGCCAACCACCTGTCCCAAAATCCTTCCTTATTGTCTGACTCTAACCTAAATCCCTCCGGCTGCAGTCCAAGCCCATTTCCTTTGGTTCAGTCTGTGTCTGGAGACAGACAACAGCTGGCCTCCATCCTCTCTGGAATAAATTGTACAAGAAACTACCGGCAAACAGACATCTTGGGATGGATGGCATTCTTTGCAGGGTGCGAGGGGGCTTTCTGCCATGATGATCCCCCAAATCCTGAACTCAAACCCCACCAGAAGATTGAGTCACAATTAGAGACAAGAACAGGACCTCGAAGTCCAACAACCTCAAAATCACTGGGCCAGATGCAAAAGGAAGCTGGGTGTGGTGGCTCATGCCTATAATTCCAGCACTTTGGGAGGTTGAGGCAGGTGGATCACCTGACGTCTGGAGCTCGAGACCAGCCTGGCCAACATGGTGAAACCCCATCTCTACTAAAAATGCAAAAAAATTAGCCGGGCATGGTGGTGCATGCCTGTGGTCCCAGCTACTCAGGAGGCTGAGGCAGGGAGAACTGCTTGAACCCGGGAGGTGGAGGTTGCAGTGAGCCCAGATCACACCACTGTACTCCAGCCTCGGTGTCAGACCAAGACTCTGTATCAAAAAAATAAAAAGCTAAAGGAGTATTACCCTGAAGTTCAGGCTCCCTGACTCAGATCTAAGGCCACATCAGTTACCCCAGGGGCTCTGGCCACCAAGGCCCCCATTTGGAAGCCACAGGGTTGCAGTTCAAAGATGATCCCCAAATAGTGTAGGAAGGAAGAGGGAGCCTAATACATGTGGCTGGTGTCCCCTGACCATGCACCGTCCCTGCCCTCACTGTTCAGGTATGCCAGGAAGCAGCGAGGCCAGCCAGGCACAGCTGTTCTGCCCCTTCTGCTCTATATGCACTGCCCCCGCCCACCATCCATCCCCAGCCAACTGGGGTGTGGGATGTGACAGGGATTAAGAAACACAGAGCCATTCTGTGCTAAAGGTATGGAAAATTACTGCCAGGCCCTCCTAGGACACAGAGGCTAGGCTGAGGCGAGGGATAGGGTGGGGGTTGGAAAACTCCAACTCCCCTCACCTGGGGCCCAAGACGAGCGACAGCCAGGCAGCAGGAAATGGAAACTCTTCACTCTGAGACACAGCCCCATTGTGAAATGCGAGAGACAGAAGGAACAAGGACCATGCCTCAGACACACACACATCCTTTCTCTCCTCCACAAGGGCTAGGATTTTCAGCAGGGACTTTTCTAAGCCTGTTTAACCCCTAACACCCAAGTAGACTCTGGCAAGGCCCCAGCCTTCCTAGTGGAGTGAAAGAACATTTGACAGACAAGCCTGTACAGCATTGGCTACTCCCTAGCCTGGAGTCATGACTGTGGTTTCTTCATCTGTAAAATGGGAATGATGCCACCTCCTCATCAATCCTCAAGGTTATGGATCAAAAGGCTCGATGGAGAGCAGGAAGGCTGGAGCACAGGCAAGTGAGAGATGCTTCTGATGCATAAACTTCTTGTTTACAAACATCCAGGGTTGTAGGGTAAGAGTGCTTTCTTTGTGTGTGGCCAGAAGGATAATGAAAGAAGGGAAAGTAACATGCCAGGTCTCTAAGTCAGGCAGGGGAGAAGGCTCTAAGCCTTACACAGCTGCACCCTGTCCCCTGTGGAACTGTTTTTGGTAAGTAGTAAGTAACAGGGGGCAGCCACTTCTCAGACTTGCCCAGGGAGGTCGATCTCCCCTCAAGCCTGCTGAAGCAGAGCCCTTCATCCCTGGCACGCTGAGAGCTAAACAGCTGACCAAGCAGTGGACTGCCAGGACATGGCCTTCCCTCTTCATGCCCCTCGGCCCTCTCCCCAGGTGTAAAATTAGCCTCCTGGCTACTTCCTAGGAAGGGTAGGGGAATAGGAGGGCAAGGTGGTAAAACAAGGGGTTCTCTTCACCTTCACTCCCCTAGGGACCGCTGGACCATTCCCCTCTTTGGAGGCATAAAAATGTAGCTGTGCACACCTGCTATAATGCCATATCTAGTCAGGCACCAGCTCCCCAACCCATGCACAAGGCAACCCACCCAACATATTTAATTCAACAAAGATAGGACCAGAGTCATGGACAAACTTCCCTCGCTCAATGCAGCTCAAACCAGGGTCAACTGATTCATTAAGTGTTTGCTGAACACCAACCATGTGCCCAGGCACTGGGCAAAATAAAGGAAGTGCAAGGCACAGACCCTGCCCAGGAGGATCTCACAGTTTAACAAGAGACAGGCAGGGAGTCAGGAAAACAGTACATGATAGCAGAAGATGGCAGAGAAAGCAAAGAACAAACCAACAGCAAGGCCAGGACAGTCCCAAGGGCTCACTCCATGCCCCTTTCAAGCCCCACAACACAGCACGAAGCAGGGCAAGAAGCCCAAACACAGATGGGGAACTGAGGCTCAAAACATAGAAGTGAACCAGGACCACAGCAATCTCCTGGTTAGGGGTTCTACCCACTCTAAAAACTATGCCCACCCCTCCTACCCTTCCCCTACCCCCACCCTGGAGTACTCCTCCTTCCCTGACCCGGGGCCCCCACCATGGGCCCTAGAAATAACCTGGAAAACTCCTGCAAATTTTAGCCTTCCCTTTCTTCCTTTCTTTCTAGATTTGTCGTGGGAAGATACATGCATAGTTTTCATCCCTAAGGAGAGAAATACCTGCTTAGCTGGTCAAGTCACCTGATCAGTGTACACTGTGAACCATAAGGGCTGAGGGATAGCTGGTGCTTCCCTGCAGAGTGGGTAGGCTGAGAGGCTGAGCTGGAGCAGGCCATTAGAAGGAATCTGGAGACTCTGAGGAACAAGGACTCTCTTTCTACAGCCTGGTCTACCTCCAATGGAGCCACTGCCGAACAATCTGAATCCACAAGGACTGACCTGGCAAGGCAATCACACAGCTTGCACAAACACATGCTTTCTGTCAGCTGGACCAGGGGGGTGCGCTCGCCTCAGCTGTACTTACAAGTGTTCCAGTGGACAGGACCAGAGCAGGACTGAAAGCTGACGGGGCTCAGAGGGAGGCCAGGTGTGGCATTAGAAACTTCAGGTTCTGACCCAATATTCTAGTACAGTCCAAGAGAACTCTCCGAGGATGGACATGCCCTGTATCTGCGCAGTCCCTCATGGCTACTGAGCACTGGAAATGTAGCCAGTGACTGGAGAACTAAAACTGAATTTTATTAGTTTTAATTTTAAATTAAGTAGGCAGGTCGGGCGCAGTGGTTCAGGCCTGTAATCCCAGCACTTTGGGAGGCTGAGACAGGTGGATCACCTGAGGTCAGGAGTTCGAGACTAGCCTGACCAACATGGTGAAAACCCATCCCTACTAAAAATACAAAAATTAGCTGGGCATGGTGGCGCGCATGTGTAATCCCAGCTACTCCAGAGGCTGAGGCAGGAGAATTGCTTGAATCTAGGGGGCAGAGGTTGCAGTGAGCTGAGATTGCACCATTGTACTCCAGTTTGGGCAACAAGAGAAAAAAAAAAAAAATTAAGCAAGCAGGCTGGGCACAGTGGCTCAGGCCTGTAATCCCAGCATTTTGGGAAGCCGAGGCGGGCAGATCACTTGAGGTGGGCAGATCACTTGAGGTCAGGAGTTCAAGACCAGCCTGGCCAACATGGAGAAACCCTGTCTCTAAAAACATAAAAATTAGCCAGGTGTGGTGGTGCATGCCTGTAATCTCAGCCACTCGGGAGGCTTGAGGCAGAAGAATGGCTCGAACCCCGGAAGCGGAGGTGGCAGTGAGCCAAGATGGCACCACTGCACTCCAGCCCGGGTGACAGAGATTCTGTCTCAAAAAGTAAATAAATAAGCAGGCATAACGATTAGTAATATCAAGTCAAAAAGGTAAATTGCATAGCAGCATGTGGGTCGTGACTACCACACTAGTACCAAGACTATATCAAGCACATTCTACCTGCAACCTCCCTAGGCAGAGCCTGCCTCCCCTGGACCCTCAGGATGACCCATGCCATGGGCCACTGTCCATAGCACATGCCTGACTTTGGATTACACACAGTCCTGTGCTGTTTCCGGTCTTGTCTATGCACATGTTTTCCGTTCATCTAAAGGACAGGGCAAGGCTTCTTGGCCCCCCACGGGACTGGGTAGAGTTGAGAGCACACTGGGTCCAAGGCTGCTCTTGTTCATGGGCCTCTGCAGGACTCCACTTGTGGACCACACCACCACCACCTTTGCGTGGGACACAGATCATCGCTGGGAACAGCCGAATTGGTGTCCCTGGCCCTGCCACACTCTCTTCTTGGTGACTCTCTGTCCTGGTATGCAATCTCCAACTTGGTCTGCAGACCAAAGGCTCACCTAGTTTCTCTTGTCCAAGACCCTTCTCCTCAAAGCATTCCATAGCACTGCTGCCCAGGAAGCTAACAGTCTGCTAGCTGAATTTAAAGATTTGAAAAATAAGAACGAGCTAGGCTCGAAAGAAATGAATGGACTAGGACCAGAGCATCTCCCAGTCAGGTGTTCAACACAGTCCCTGGGAACCAATCCGGGTTGGTATCCTTGAAGGGGGGATTGGTTCCAAGACCCCCTTTGCATACCCAAATCTGCAATGCTCAAGTCCCACAGTCAGTCCTTGCGAGCCCACAGATACGAAGGGTCAACTATACACTGTTAGTGATTACAGAAGTGATACTGGTTTTCAGAGTACGTTCTGTTAAAACCAGATGTTTGTATACCTCGTACATTAAAAATAACCAGTGTGGAAGTGCCTAATGGTACATGCATATATTTTATCCCTTAAAAAACTGTGTTCTTTGTTATAAAAGCAATACAACCACATTACAGAAAATGTGAAAGGCAGAGAAAAAAAAGTCATCAATAATCCTGTCTCCCCAACTGGGCCCTGCCTGGCTTCTGTTTTTAAATTGAGTTTCTATGAGTCAATGCTAACAGACAGAACAACACACTTTAACTTGCATCTCCCTGCTTTCCCCACCCCCCGTCACCTTGTTTTTGTATAACTTGAAGTCTGGGTCATGCCTCAGGCCCACTTTGAAAAACACCAAATGGTCCCTGTTCCAGCCTGTCTAAGGGTCTCCCATGCCACAGGCCAGAGCCCACCAATTCAATAAGCACTGATTAAATTGTGTGCAGAGCAGTGGAAGAGGCATGTAAGAGTGTGTGGACACAGGTGGGCAGCCGGCTTCAGGAGGCTTAGAGTCTAGGGGAAATTTTAAGATGTGTACACAATGATCCCAATACAAGGTGGGTGGAGATGGAGGGTTTGACCACATGGAGCAGCTCTCAGTCTCGGAGCATTCCAAAAAGAGAGGCTGTGCCAAAACTGAGTTCTGTGAACTCTGAATTTCCAGTGTGGTTGGTGGCAACAGGAATCTTCCAGAACAGGACCCAAAGTACCCTGCCTCGACTGTGGGAGCCTGCCCGGGGTCCAGATTAGACACTCCCAGGGCAATGCTGACACACGCTTTCACCAGGCAACCTATCGACCTGTCCAAACAGAGCGGAGTGTCCCCAGCTAGGAGGGCACTGCTCGGATGAGGGGCAGAGGGGCAGAGGGGTGTGGTCAGCACTGGCACACCTAATGGCTGGGGGTTGAATCTGGCCAGGCAGAACGCCCACTGCAGGGCCTAGTGACAGTTTTCCAGATTGTGGAAGGTGTTTTCCAGTTTTCCAGATTCCAGAAGGTGGGCCCGGCTGAAGGGCAGAGGAGGGCTCTGTCGGTGCTGCCTCTGGGTTTGGGGGCCGCTGGGAGAGGCCAAAGGAGAGAGAGAAATACAGCTTCATGGTTCAGGACATTCATTAATAATTACCCTCATGCTTGGTGCTAGGTTTTGGATCCAATGGGGTACAAGCCGAGGGCCTGTGGGGAGGGAGGGCAGAGAAGGCTGCAGACCAGGCAACAGTCTCCAAGCAATGTCCTCTGACATGGGGCAGGGGAGCCTAGAGAGTGATGGAGCTAGAAAGGAGGCAACCCCCAGGCTATGGTCACCCCCAAGCCAGGTCACCCCCAAGCCAGGGTCACCCCAAAGTCAGGGTCAGGAGTCACCTCAATAGCCCAAGTTGACAGCCCAAGCCAACAGGAACTTTTCTACCTTGAAGTGCACAGGCCCTCACAATATGCCCCACCCCACTCAATCCATAAAAGGCATTGAATGGTGACACCCTCCCACCATAGTACGGCCCCACCAACCTCTAAGGCAGAAATGATGTCTAGTACTTCATTCCCACAACACTTAATCCAGCACTGGGCATACAGCTGGCACTCATTAAGTGTTGAATTGACCTTATTGAACAAGTGCTTAGCTCAGAAAGGTGCAATGACCTGGCCTAGCCCCACAGCAAGTTGGCAGAGCCGGGCCAGGACTCGGCTGTCTTCTAGTCCCCCAACTGTGGGTGAGTCCAATTCTCTGGGCCAGGCATTCAGTGGACTGCAGGGCTGAGGCTAGAGTCTGGGAGATGGGGGAGGTGGGTGTTGAAAGGCTGTTAATCAGGACACCCTCCCTTTTCCTGCTAGCCCAGGGGGTGCTGACAAGACACTATAGCCTCGGCTCGCCCTGCTTCGCCCACTCAGCACTTATCCCCTTGGCGAGAGGCAGCCCTTCCACTCACTGCTCCAAAGGGGGCAGGGATGCTGAGAAGAGAAGGGCACCCTTCCAAAGCTAACAGTGTCAGGATGCATTCCACTGCCCGGGAGGTGAGAATTTTATTTGAACAGGAGTGATAGGGAAGGTATGGGATGGATGTCTTTCTCCTCCAGAGAGTCTGCGAATAGGTGCCTACCTCCATCCTGCACGGGGGCATAAGAGAAGCAGGAACCTTGCGTTAGACACAAAGGGTACCCAAGCCAAAATAAACATCCATAAAGGGCCCTGCCCTTGGCATGCTACAGAATAACCTGTTCCGAGCCATGCGGGCAAGACTAAAGCTATTCCCTCCCAACGTGCAGACCAGAGTCCAGCTAGAGGTTAACCCTAGGGAAACCAAGTGGGTGGATGTGACACCAGCAGGGGTTTAGCTGACAGGGAGGTCAGACAGAAACACAGCTTAGAGGCAATCAGATCTCCCCTACCTGATTCTTTCTTGGCAGTTTTAGTCTCAGGTTCCCCTGACCACAAGCCTGCTAAGCAGCAGGGGTTAGAAGCAGTAAACAAAAGTCAGGGGCCTATTAGGGCTGTCAGGATAGGTGTCAGGGGAGGGACTGGGGATTGAGTTAACAGCCCCACCTCTGAGCTGTGGCATCCACTTACACAGCCAAAATGGCAAACAAAACTATATATGGGGCCAGGCGCGGTGGCTCACGCCTGTAATCCCAGCAGGTTGGGAGGCCATGGTGGGCGGATTACCTGAGGTCAGGAGTTGGAGACCGGCCTGGCCAACATGGCGAAATCCCTTCTCTACTAAAAAATACAAAAAAATTGCCAGGCGTGGTGGTGCATGCCTGTAATCCCAGTTACTTAAGAGGCTGAGACTGGAGAATCGCTTGAACCTGAGAGGAAGTTGTAGGGAGCTGAGATGGTACCACTGCACCGCAGCCTGGGCAACAGAGTGAGACTCTGTCTCAAAAAAAACAAAAAAACAAAAAAAAAACTATATATGGTCAATGTGGTCAGGAAACAGCAGTACTTTGGTGTCAGAACCCAGAAGACTGAACGGTGCAATGCTGGGCCGCAAAGGGGCCAGCTAACACATGCACGAGGCACTTCCTAGGTGCTGGGAGTGATGGGGTGTGTGTGGAAAACCCAGTCTCAAGGAGTAGCAAGATTTGTAAGACTGGCAGCAATTTGGGACATGACAGCCTCTACGTGAGAGGCGACTGCAGAACTCTTGCTCTGGACTCAGAGGGCCTGGGTTCAAGCCACTAACTAGCTGTTACTTACCCTCTGCCTCTGTCGCCTTGCAAAATCAGGTTCCCCACAGTGCCTGTCACTTATCATTGTTGGGAAGTCGACACGATGTAGGCCACGCAGCTCCCATTAGGGCTGACATGCGGGGCTGGTGTGACTCTCCTTGCTACCACTTCCCAAAGTCCTTTCTGTTATCAGTGGATAAGAAAGAACTTCCAGTTCTGGCCAGGCGCAGTGGCTCACGCCTGTAATATCAGCACTTTGGGAGGCCAAAGCGGGTGGTCAGGAGTTCAAGACCAGCCTGGCCAAGACAGTGAAACCCCATCTCTACTAAAACTACAAAAATTAGCCAGGCATGGTGGCAGATGCCTGTAATCCCAGTTATTCGGGAGACTGAGGCAGGAGAATTGGTTAAACCTGGGTGGCAGAGGTTGCAGAGAGCCGAGATGGCAACACTGCACTCTAGCCTGGGCAACAGAGTGAGACTCCATCTCAAAAAAAAAAAAAAAAAAAAGAAAGTCCAGTTCTTTGTAAAAGTTGAAACCCGCTATTAGTGTGCAGAGGTGTAGAATGCCTCTCCTCGCTTAAGAGCTGGCCCCTGGGGTTTCCTGTCTGTAGTGTGGCTGACTGGGATCAACAGGAGGGGTCCAGAAAGAGGCAAGATCAAACAAGTAGAGTCCAAATCATTCAGGGCCACAGCCAGGGCTTTGGCTTAGTCCAAGGACTAAGGGGGAGATCCTGGAGGATTCTCTGAGTTTTGAGGTCATGATCTCACTAACAGGATCCCTGACTGGGGAGGGGGGCAGTGATCTGATAGGAGACCTACAAGGAGAAGTGACAATCACCCTTTGACCGACCTCTTTGGGGCACTGCTTCCAAGAAGCCTTCCCTAATTGCCCCACTTAGCTCTAATTGCTCCTTTATTGTCCTTCCCTGGTGAGCAGAGTAACCTTGGGCAAGTTACATAACCTCACAAGGTCTGCGCCTTGACTCTGGAGGCTGGAGGCCAGTTACATAAACACTAAGCTCCCTCCAGCCTCACATTTTATGATTTGCTGCCACAAGAGGTGCCTAGAGCATGAGCCACCCCCTGCCAACCTCCAAGACAGGCTGAAGAAACCAGCCAACAGCTCCTTGGGCGCAGACGCAGGAGGAGCAAAGTCCAGGGCTGGAGAGACTCTCTGGGGAGCAGGGAGGCATCAGATCCTTTCTGCCTGAGGCCCTGGCTGGCCCAGAAAAACATCCTCCTTTCCGAGCCTGGGGTTCAACACAATTTCAACTTTTGCCTCTTATCTGGAAAACTAGTGGGAGGGGAAGCTGATAGTAAAGATCACAGGAAAGGGTGTGTTTGGGCAGGTTAGGAAATCAGGTAGACCAGTTTAGTATAAGTTGAAGTAGTCTGCACCCCAAAATACCATCAAGAGCTTTTTTGACTTAAAGGCCATTTTAAAAGGGATTAGAAATAAGGTGAGAACGGCCCAGAAAAGAAAGGCCTGTTGCCTGGATCTGCATAGACTGAGCTGTTAAAATAATCTGAACTTGGTTTTAGAGACTGTTCTGCCCCCAGCTAATCCTCACCACCTTGGTGTCCCCAGTCCAGCCAATGGGATGGGATCCATTTGGCTGACAGACCTCCCAGACTCAGGAGGGTAAGGGAAGGTGGGGGGGTGCACACAAGCACAGTCTGTGTAGCTGCAAGCATCTTAGAGGACTGGGTGGTATACCTGGTGCTGCTGGCAACACCCTGCAAACACTTCTGCTCCTTCCCCCTGGAGTGGGCCAAAAAATGGAAAAAGTCCAGCGCAGGCTTCGGTCATGCCAAAGGTGCCCCCAGCTAGAGAGCTGTCCTTCTCCCCTGCAAACAGTGTGGGCCTCCCAGCCAACTCCACTTCTCAGAAGCTTCTGAAAATTAAAGAAGTCTCCACAAGGAAGGGCTGCCCCTGCAGGGGGGTGGGTTTTTTTTTTCTGCCCCAGCCTGTCCTCTTGCCTTCTTGGTTTCCAGAGGGGCAGGGACCAGAGCTCATTCTCTTGCAGCAGTCCTTGAATAGGTCTGGGCATACAGTATGTGCTTAGTAAAATATCTGCTGAATGAGAAACTGCATGGTTTGCTCTATCTCAAGTTCCTTGAAAGCAAAAACCACGGCTCCCCTCCAGCACTAAGGGCAGACCCGCTCAATGTGCTCCGGCTGACCTGTGCTGCCTGGGCCTTATTTCACAGGGGACAGGAATTTGGGAAAAGTTGATAGAACATGGGATGGGAGTAGGGGAAGCAGAATAAGGGGCTCCTGTAGATAAACAGACTCAGGTAGGGAGAGCTGTTTATTCTGTAAAGTCCCTTCATTAAAGGGGAGAGGATAACAATAGGCTGGTCTTAAAGGCTGCCTCGAACTAGAAGCTGCACTGAGCGAGCTTTACAGGCATTTTCTCATGCTGTCTTCACTACTCTTGTGAGGTGGGTATAATTAGTTCCATTTTCAGATGATGCAATGTGCTCAAGGTCTCACCATTTCTCAAGGCAGAGAAATGCTATTAAATCCCAGGTGTGACTTGAACACCTGTCCTTAACCAGGTGCCACTGCAAGTGGTATGAAGGGGGAAGTGGAAGTAATTTTAGTAATGTCACCCCCTCTGGCCTGGTCAACATGGTGAAACCCTGTCTCTACTGAAAATACAAAAGTTAGCCAGGTGTGATGGAGCACGCCTGTAGTCCCAGCTACTCAAGAGGCTGAGGCAGGAGAATTGCTTGAATCCAGGAGGCAGAGGTTGCAGTGAGCCCGAGACTGCGCCACTCAACTCCAGCCTGGGCAACAGAGGAAGACTCTGTTTCAAATAAATAAATAAAAATAGGCTGGGCGCGGTGGCTCACGCCTGTAATCCTAGCACTTTGGGAGGTCAAGGTGGGTGGATCACCTGAGGTCAGGAGGTCAAGACCAGCCTGACCAACATGGTGAAACCCCCGTCTTAAAAAATAAAATAAAATAAAATAAATAAATAAATAAAATAATGGCACCCCTACCACTTCCATGACACAGAACCTGTAAGACCAAGGACCAGAGTCTGGGCCTGGGGCACCTGGCTTAATTCACTCTGCTGTGACCTTGCAAGAGGCTTGGCTGCACTGACTGGACTTGCAACCAAAAGGGCCACACAGCTTTTGGCGTCCCCCTGAGCTGAGCACACTACTGGACAGACAGACAACAAACTGAGCAAGACTGAAACCCACATGCTCACTGAGCATCTCTGAGAGCTAGGCCTGGCAACACAGGCCCAAGGCTGGGAAGACATGGTCACTGCCCACGAAGGTTGCAAATGGTCCAGCTGGACCTAACTAGCACTCCAAGCCTTTTTGAATGAATGGACAAGTCCAGAGAGGGAAAATCTGGCCAGGGACACACAGCATAAACCAGTTTGCAGGTAAAAGTAGAACCCAGGTTAAAATCAGTTTTTTTCCTACACAGCAGTTCAGATTAGGGTTCCTCATCCCCAGCCCCAAGCACGGAAGCACACAGACAAATGGAAGGGGGCTCTGCTGTGTCCTGCCCACCCAATGTGGCCAAGAAGGCCCCTGCCAGCCCTCAGGGCCAGTATACAGTCTACACCATTGAGCAAAGCGCATCCTGCCACCAGCTGCCCTGTACAGCTTTTCTGCCAGACTCAGGAGCAAGCATCCCGCTTCATAGGAGGGGCTCAGCCAAACAGCTGCAGCCAGATTACAGTGGGGCATAGAGGTGACAACAGCCAGAAGTACACAGCCCTGCCTAAATAGTTCAGCAGGAAACCCAAATATTTAGATGGAAGAGAGGAAAAAGAATGCATATTTCAAAGCCAATCAAAGATAAGAGGGGAGGCGGGTGGTGTCTGCCCCTGAGTGAGGGCCCGGCTCTGATCCGACCCTGGGTAACCATGATCCAGGGAGAATACCCATGAGACCATTTGGACCCAGGATTCTCTAGAAAAGTTTTAACCAAGGCCTGGGACAAGCCATGACTGAGCAGAGCCCTGCTAGAAGATTGAAAGAAGGAAACCATCCATATTTTTAGGTGTTGACCATTAACTCTTTTAGGTGGTTGATTTGCCGGAAGTAGGAAACAGTGGCTGACTGACTTCACTAGAACAAACTTGATGGGTTTTATCATCTTCCCTTGTCCCCATCACCCAGATTAGGAGCTCACGGCATGGTGGATACTGCAGGGAAGTGTCAGGGACAGAGTACACAGAGGAACTAGGTACAGGAACAGCAGCTAACATGTAGCCGGTCACCTGTTACATGTGCCAAACACGCTAACATGTTAACATAGATTCTATGGGCATGAGAGAGATACTGTACTATTATCCCATTTCGCAGATGAGATGGCTTGCTCAATGAGGTCACACAGCTCAGTAGCCAGTATCCTGAACTTTTAGCCCCATGCACACTAAGACTCTGAGGAAACCACATATGCCCTGCATTTTCTCACCTCTATGCTTTGCTCCCTGTTTTTCCTACCTTCAGTGTAGCCTCACATAGAAGAGAATAATTCGGAGTGTGAGCTCTGGGTTCAAAACCCCGTCCTTCCACTTCCTAGTTACACAGCCTCAGACAAGTTATTCAACCTCTATGGTCCATTCTGTTGCTTCTTCTGTGAGGTTGTGCTGATCACAGCATCTACTGCAGAGGGTGGCTGCCATGATTCAAAGAGATGATGTACATCAAGGACTCCCCACATCCTGTGGCCATGTAAGTGCTTAGTAACTACTGGTTGCCCAAGCCTGTCACTCACAGCCCCTAGCTCTACCTCCACTTATGGGTAAGACTGAAAGCTCCAAGTCAACAAGGGGGAGTTGAATCTCAGTCCTCTACCCAGCAGTATAGACCTAGGCAAGTCACCTGGCCTCCGGTTTCCTGTCCAATGGAAATAGCAATACCTAGCCCATATAACTGGTTCAAGGAGACACAGGTAACATCCCAGCCCGATGCCTGGCACCTAGTAGGCACTCCACAGAATGCCCACAGGGCTACACTACCCATGCCCCTCATCCTCTAAGCCTGCGTCCTTCTAAGTGCAGGAGTAAAAATTCATCTCTCTCCCTGGTGCACACCTGGAATCCCCAGGTGCACTTACCAACATCAATCTGGTAACAGCTCCTTACTATTCTTTCTCCAGGTTAAGGGCCCCCTGAGGGCAGGGGCTGTGTTTTGTTTGGAGTCAGATCTTCCACAGGCCAAGGGGTTTGGCTATAGGCATCAGGAAACAGGAAATGAATCCTCCCAGCCCCTTCAACCTTTGCCCATCCCTCCAGCCTCTTCCATCTACAACCCACCACTGAGTACTTTGGACTGTATTTCCTCTCATTTCACCACTGCAGCCCAATTATGTCTCCTCAGCTACGCTGAGCTCCAGAGGGTTAAAAACTCTCCAATATCTGAGGCTTCCTCATGCACAGAAAGGATAGCCAGTAGGGAGGGCCCCTTCTGTTCTCCCAGCTCCACTGTATCCAGGTCTCTGAGGTCCGGAGATTGGGATAACTGCTCACCAGAAGACTAGAGGCCTTAGGCAGCTGAACAGAGCTAAAGATGGAGCACACAACCCCCACTTCTACATAAAGGGACAGCTAAGATGCAATCTGGGAAGGTCACCAAACAGGAGAGGGAATGTCTTTGACTGGGCCAGGGACCCATACCTGGACCTTCCAAGGGGCTTACAGTAGGAAGAGAACTAAAGTGTGAAGGTCAGTGGGTTCTTCTGGGAGCTGTAGGCTCTGTGGGCTTTCTGGAAAAACCCACACTACATCCCATCAGCAGGAGAGAAAGGAAGGAGGGGGGTGTCCTTATCAGAACACCCACAGAATGAAGGGATCAGCCCACAGAAATGTCATTAATTTAGAGTCGAATATTCCACTTCTTTTATGTTGTAAATGGCTGTGGAGGAAAAGGAAACTTTCTGAAATGTTGTTCACTCCCCTACTTGAAAACTGCAAAAATCTGATGGAGTTCAAATTCCTTGGCAACACCAAAGAGCTTAGTTATGTGACTCTCACCTCCCTGGCCTGTGGGTACAGCCTGGTGGGTCCATCCTGCGAATGCCTTCCCAACGGCTACGGGCAAGAGACAGCCACCATCCCCATCCCTTTTCTAGTTCTTTATAAGTTTGGTTGATACACACTCAGATGTAGGATCACTGCATTACTCAGTAGTTCTATTTTTTTTTTTTTTTTTTTTTTTTTTTGAGACGGAGTCTCGGTCTGTCACCAGGCTGGAGTGCAGTGGCATGATCTCAGCTCACCGCAACCTCCGCCTCCCGGGTTCAATCAATTCTCCTGCCTCAGCCTCCCGAGTAGCTGGGACTACAGGCGCACACCACCATGCCCAGCTAATTTTTGTATTTTTAGTAGAGACGGGGTTTCACCATGTTGGCCAGGATGGGCTCGATCTCTTGACCTTGTGATCCACCCGCCTCAGCCTTTCAAAGCGCTGGGATTACAGGCGTGAGCCACCGCGCCCGGCCAGTAGTTCTATTTTTCATTGAGGAAACTCCATACTGTTTTCCACAGTGGTTGTACCACTGTATACACCAAAAGAAATACTGTATGACTCCACTTACGAGACATCTAAAGTAGTTAAGTTCACAGAAACAGAAAGTAGAATGGTGGTTACCAGTGGCTGGGTAGAGAGGGAGGATAATTGTTGTTAAATGGGGTATAATTTCAGTTTTGCAAAATGAAAAAGTTCTGGAGCTCTGTTTCATAACTGTAAATATACTTAACACTACTGAGCTAGGCTCTAAAAGTGGCTAAACGGCAAATTATATGTTTCTGTGTTTTTTTGCATTTAAAAAATTCACTTGACATTCTCTGCTCTGGGAAGATCTTTCTGATTCTTTGCAATACCAATTAGATGCACACCACACCTGCGCAGGGACCGCTCTATTGCAACATAGGAATATCTAGGCATAGCAGAAATGGCAGCTAACACTTAGTGAGCATTTACTATGTAAAACACATTATTCTAAGCAAACTATGGTGTGCCTTCAGAGGCCACCGCCCCCCGCCAACCATCAGACATACTGCTTGGATGGGGATTGCTTCAGCAACACCACTAAGGCCCTGCAGTGGCAACTGGAGAAAGATCCCTACTGAGGGCAGCACATCCTCTCTCCACGTACAGCCATCCGTGGGAAGAACGGAACAGGCAAGGGGACTGGGGGACTCAATGAAATCTCAGAGATTCACTTCCATCTTCTCCACTCTCTAAAAGGAATATTAGAAGGGGGCAAACCTATTTCATGTGCTTTCCTATGGTCACCTGCCTCTCTTCTCCACACCACCCCAGTTCTGGCTATTGGTTCTTACAGCACAATGCAAATATAGCATCCCAATTTGTACAGAGACTGTCTTGGAGGCTCCACTCAGGGGCCTGGCTCCTATGTTCCCCAAAGCCTTGCTCTTTTCTCCCTCCTCCCACCCCTACCAGCCACACACACAGTTCAGAGGCTGAGCCCAATCTGCCAGCAAACAGCCAAGTTCAAGATGAAAGCCTTTGGCCTGAGGTCAGGGCCAGCCAAGCACAGCATCCAAAACCGGGGGATTGTGTTTCTTTCAAACGCCAGACTATAAATAGGGCAAAACCCCAGGAAAATATTTAAAAGCAACAATCATCACCTCCCTTGCATCCCCCCACCCCCACTGGAAACTTTCAACACTTGCTAATTTCCACCTTCAATAATTCTCTATTACTATGCCATCTGTAATCATCCTAAGGGCTCTAGTAAAACTCTCAAAGCAATTTAATAAAAATTCACTTTCACTGTTAAAAAAACTAACCAGAGCAGTTAACTTAGGCAGACTAAGGCTTTTTTTTTTTTTTTTTTTGGCTGTCCTCAACTTTTGCGTTGAATATAAATAAGAAACAAGCCATTAAGAGGGACCTCTTCAATTTCCTCTCAAAAAAACCAGCTTATCCACTTTCCACTTCTGCAGTCCTAGCCAGTAAGAACTCAAGCTTGGACCCAAGGATGTGGAGGCCTCCAAGATCCTCCATAACCAAAGAACCGTTGTGCTCCCTTTACTTACAAAGGCAGTTAAGTGGACCAGTGCATTTTGCAACTTCCAACAAGGCCAAAGACAAAGAGGGTGTTCATATTAACCCTTAGCTTTCCAAAAAATTCAGTGTACCCCATTCTAGGCATTTTGGTCAGATGTAATTTTTGTCATACAGTCCGTGGTTTTATGTTTCAAATCTGGGGAGCAGGATTGGTGTTAAGAGTGTCAGAACCTCAACATTGGAACTAACCTTACGACTTAAGACTGGAGTGTGCATAGATTAGTCCAAAGGGTCCAGAAAATGAAAGGCGGTACACATGGAAAACCTCAGAACACAAGAAAGTACTGTGGAGCTTAGGAAGGAAGGAGGCCAGTGGGATCCAAGAAGCTTCCAGGAACAGGTCAGCTACGTGAGCAGTCTAGCAAAACCTGGACTTTGGTCTGGGATGCCAGACAGAGGGCAGGAACTGGGGTGACCCTACCCCACCCCCAGGAGACGAGGGACTCTCTGGAGCAGCAGCAAGAAGCCTGCACACTGCCTTCCCCAGGCTAGGAGAAAGGCAAGACTCTACCTTCTGTTAGGACTCTCTTTCTCCTTTCCTTTCTCAGTTAGGTTTTTTTTTTTCTTTTCTTTTTTGAGAGAAGGTCTTGCTCTATCACCCAGGCTGGAGTGCAGTGGCGAAATCCAGGCTCACTGCAGCTTTGATCTCCCTAGTTCCCAGCTGCTCTTTCTAATCCAGGATCCCACTCTGGCTTGAGGTCATCTCCTGAGAGCCCTCCCTTACCCCTCAGGCTGAACCAGCCCCTTGTTAAGAGACCCTCCTGAAATCCTCCGTGATAGCCCACACCCACTATCTTGTTCCCAGTGGGTTTATGTATCCCTTTCTCCAGCAGCTCCAAGCCTGGCCCAATTTTTTGTATTTCAAGTGCCTTGCCCAGTATCTGGCACATGGTGCATGCTTAATAAATGCTTGCTAATTTCCATGTACTTTGAAACATGAAACTTAGATTTGAAAACAGCTCTGCTCTATGTGATCCCAGACAAGTTACATCGCCTTTTCCTCATTCATGGAGTGGTCTTCAAGAATCAAAGTGCTTATTCAAAGTGTCTGGCGCATGGCAGGCTCTCAAATCCTTCTTGTTTCCTGATAACTGCCCACCAGAGGCAGAAGGTTAAGACAGGCTGTCGTTCCTCCCCTTCAATCCCAACCCCTCTGTTTTTGGTGGGGCGGGGGTTGGGGGCTTCCAAAATAGAAGGGCAGAGGGGTAGACTGATGTATTATTTCAGTAACAGAGGTGCCGGGTCAGCCAAGCAACAACACAGGAGACGCCTGTATGCCATTACCTGTGTAGAGGAAATAGAAAATAAAATTTCCCAGCACATCAGGGTCCAGCTTAACCAATTTCCTAAGCTCAGTTACAGAGCAACAGTCTTCATAGGCCCAAGCCCCTGGGGCAGACTGTCTGGTTCCCCCCTCCCCATCCCCACCCCACAGGCTGTGCCTCCTGTGGTGTCCCTGTGGCCATTCTAACTTCTCTGCGCTTCAGCTTGCTTACTTGAATATACACTGTAAAGAGTACCTGAAATAAGGCAGGTAGGTAAAGCTGCCTTCCTCAATAAATGCTAAGGTCAGGAGGCCTGCTGACTCTTTATAGGCATCTTGCCTAATGTTTCTACTTTATTGGAGCCTCACCAAACATTCACTTTGCAGACGAGGAAAGGAAGGCAATGTTAAGTTACATGGCTTGATGGGTAAATGGCCGAGCCAGATGGCAAAACCAGCCTGTGCCCCTCTCTCATAAAATAAGGATAATAGCACCCACCATGCCCAACACAGAGTAGGTATGCCATAAATGTTAATTTCCCTTGTGAGAGTCTCTGCAATTTAGGAGGAGGTTGGGAGAATGAGTCACAAAAGATCTTGTTTGAGAGCAAGGTTTCAAGATGGTTCTGAAGGCAGGAAAGAGGACGATCACGTGGTCCCAGGCTGGCGGGTCACCGAGCACTTGAAAGTCAGCCTGCACCTCCCTTCAACCACAGCGGAGGGGAGGAAGTACCTGACAATTTGGGGAGTATTTCTAAAGAAGCTGATTTAACTCCCTTTCTCACACATTTGAAAGAGCACACACAACTTCCAGGGTAAGAGAGACCCCAACCCAGACCGCACCTCCCCTCTCTCAACAATCCTTGCCCCACCCCTGCTCCTACCCCAGGAATTCCTAGCCAGGGTCTCCTTCATGATTCGAAGGTGATTCAGAACCAGCTAAAACACAGAGCCTGAGGTGGAAAATGCCCAAGCAGCCAGATGGGAAAGAAGATTTTTGAGTTTTCATTTTTCCTTAAACCAATATCCTGAGGCCTGAGGCAGTACCCCAAGTTACCAGAAAGCAGACCAAGGCAGATTTCTGCATATTAAAACTGATGCCAGCAAATGCTTCTACTTGTCCATTTTGATTTCTTGGGTTTTTTCCTGTCACTGGGGGGGGGACTCACCCAGTTGCGGTTGGTTTGGGAGGTTTTTTGGCGGGGGATGCGGACAGGGCTGTCCTTGTTCAAGAACTTATCTATAATCGTCTCCAAAGCAGACTGGCTTGATGCCCAAATCCTTTTTCTAAAAATCACCTGCCCATTTTTTTTTTTGGGGGGGGGTGTGGGGGGTAAATGTTGATAGATTTAATAGGATCACTAAATAAGAGGCATTTTGCTTGTTCAAATACCTTCAGGAAGCCATCTAGCCTCCAAAGCTACCACCACCAGCTGCACCCCGGCTGCCTAACCCCTGGACGCCCCCCCCTTCCCTTCTCCTTGTGTTTTGAAGTTTATTTTCCCACATTTAGCCTTGAATTCTTTCCTTCCTTCCCCTGCAGTAGTGGAGCAACAGCTTAGAGGGGAAACACTTCGAGGGCAGCTCAAGGCTTTATCATTCCCTGCCTGCCCTCTTCCCCCCTCTAAACAAAGCCCTGGAACAAACTAAACAAAAACTTGTTCTCCAGAGGAATTGTTTCCTCAAGGGAAATCATAAATCGACCCCCTCCCCACAACACCCCCTCCCTAGGGTAGACACCCATCAGAAGGAAGCCCTGTGGATGCTTTATGCCAGGAATCTTGTTGTAAGGGGAGTAAATCAACCAGCCATCTTCTGAAGCTCATCCTCCCCACCATCACCTCCGATCTGCCTCTACTCGGGGAAACTGCTACAGGGCAAGAGACCCTCCACTAAATCCAACACTGAGGCTGCTGGACTAAACCTCCCCTTCCACGGCCCTCCTTAAAAGACAAGTCTCCCCTAACACGGCTGCCAGCAAACACCTATATGCTCATCTGTGTGAATGTCCATTGATCTGGGGACAAGGTTTTCAAGTTTTCCAAATGCTTACAACCTAACAGTCCACGGCAGAAATAAGGAAGATGGGCTCATTCCCATTTCTCACATGGGGAAAATGAGTGACAGCTAGATAGGCTCATAGTATTGGGGTGCTGCTGTAGACTAAATGTTGCTCCTCATCAGACCTCCTTTCTGGCATCTTTCACCCTAAGAGCAATGTAACGCCTTGGACAATCTACCCCTACTCCCCCACCTGCGATCTAGAACTTTTACCCCGGTCCTGGTCATTCCACTGGGGGGAGCAGGCCAAGAAGGGTTGATGGATGAAGCTGAGCCCTCGAGAAACTGCGGTAGAGGGCCTCGGTGCCCAAATTGGCCCCAAGGCTCCAGACAGGATGGACAGCCCGTTTATCCTAAGTGAGGTCAATGACACCCATAGGGCTGTGCACCAGAAGATAAGCGGTTCCCAATCAGCACGGAGGGGAAGTCCCCCGCCCACCCCAATTTCGCACACATTCTCCACCCCCCTCGCAAAGGGACAACGCCGGTTTTATTCGTTTGTGCAACCTGCTACTTTCACAAAGTTTAACTCCAAGCCCTTGAAGGATGTCTCTGCGAGATAAGCCTTCCCGGAAGCCTGAGCCCGTCCCCAGCATTCCAGACATCAGCCCTCATCCCGTGGGTGCGGGCCCCCACAGAGCCCCCCACTCCTCTCCGGAACCCTGCTGGGGGCGGGGAGATTTTGCTCAGGCTCGGGCGGGGGGGGACCCTCCCGTGACTGTGCCGGGTTCACGTTCCTTAAGAAACGCCTGGCAAGCGCGGCACTGGCCCTGGAGAGGGGGAGATGGAGACACAGGGGGATGGCACCAAGCTCGGCTCCCGGACTCCGGGAGCGTCTCCAGGGAAAGATAAACGCCTTTATCCGCCCCACAGCCTCCTTCCAAGGAGGGAGGTACCGTCACACCCACACAGCGGAGCCCAGTTCACCCGGGAATCAACTCCAATTTATCTCCGGCCAAACTAGGTTCCAAAGAGTCTCCACGCCTGGGGGACCCCCGTGTCCCTCTAATGAGCGACAGATCCTCGAAGCCTGACCCATGATGGGACATGCTCTCTCCTCACCCCCTGGACATTCCACAGGGGCTGAGGGTCACCCAAAGCTGTGAAGGGGTCTTCCTTTCAACGTCCCTAAAGCTAGCCAGCTTCAGATATATATGGGGGTACAAGCGGCAACTGACCTCTAGGATCTTGTCCAGGCCCTCCTGACCCAGGCACGGGAACTCCTTGAGTAGATGCAGCTTCTGTGTGTAGTAGTTTTTCTTGGCCTCCTTCCAGTGCGGGCTCCTCCAGCACTTCGAAGATCGCCGCCCCAATGGCCAGGTAGAAGATGATAGCCGAGGTGAGCAGAGGGCCTCGGTCCACCATGGCTCCGGAGCGGCCGCCTCCTAGAGAAAGCCTCCCCCTAGCCCCAGCTGCTCCCAGTCCGCCCGCCCTCCGGCCTCTGGAAACAGCTGTTTGAATTTGGAGCTCCGCATGCGCAGTGCCCGGTACCCACCGCAAGCGCCGCTCCCCAGACAAAGTTGCTCGGCCAAATTGGCCCACGGAGCGCGGGGAGCTGCGTTGGGCCCCCCTGAGGCGGCCCGGGGTGGGCGAACACCAGGGGACCGCGGAAGCGTAAGGAGAGGGAGGAACACAGGGCTTGACTCTGGACAGACACGTGGGCCGCTTCCCCAAGCACCGCTCCTCCGCGCGCCAGTAGCAGTGTGCGCCGCGCCCGCCTCCGCGCGCCTCTTTAACCAGAGCCAGGCGCTTTCTGCCCGCCCGCTCCGGGACCTGGAGTGGGAGGAGCCCAGGAGGGCCCCGCCCCTTCCCCCGCGCCGGCCGCCCGGCGAGAACTGGAGTGAGCACGAGGTGCACCCTGCAAGGGTCTTGGCGCTCCCAGAGCTCCCGGGGGCAGCCGCCAAGGGTGGCTGCGCCGCCCGCCCAGACCTCCACGCCCCGCGGTGCCCGACGGATTGCGGTCTCTGGGACTCGTGTTTGTTATTAGGGCTGGCGTGTTAACTAAAGTGATTGTGACTGAGGTCAGGAGTTTATTGCTTTTGTTATTTTTATTGTAATTCCATTTTCATTTACTGATGTTTCTTCCAAAAGAGTCTGATGCTCAGTCTCTCCGTGTCTGTCTTCCACACACCTTCCTATAAGCCTGAGGAAGGGTGTTAGAGCAGGACTGAAGACGCTGTAGGGAATCAGAGGACATCAGGAACTAATCCAGCCACTCACACGTGATTCCTCCCTCTCACCCCCGTTCTCACCTATCCTAGTGAGACCCTTGCATCTGGAAGGAGCAGGCAGCTCAATTCGCGACACCTCAGTGCGCCCTCCAGTACACAGTAACTCTACGGGAAACACTTGACCTCTTTCATACACATGCTCCAGCTGATTTAAAATTCCACCCCCCACCTTCTTATCTCCCTCGTTGGCTTTATGTTCTTCCTAGAACTTAATTACTTCTGCTGTGCTATATAACTTTATTTCTTGTTTACTTTGTACTGTGCCCTCTCCCCCGCCACACACAGACACACACGGAAATGCCTGATGGGGGAGATGGAGAATCTGGCTTGTGTAATGATGCATCCACAGTGCCTATTGCATACATTGTAGACACTCAATAACCATGCGTGCAATGAAGGAGTGAATGAATTCTATTTCTCACTTGCCTTGCTGCCATTCTCTGAGCGCTTGTAAACCCCAGGCAGTACTGCATACCTTTCATGTATCGAAAGCAGATCCTGTCATTCGACCCACTTTGCAGTCAGGAAACAAGCTCAGTGGATTAGTTTGTTCAGCCTCTCAACCAGCACCAGTCAGAAGTTAGAGGGGAGCCCTCCTTCCATTGCTCTGTTCCAGGGGCTCGCCCTGCCCTTCTCTGGCCTCTATAGGGGAAGATACTGGAGTGGCCAGAATCCCTGAGCACTGTCCCCTGGCCAAGGCCTTTCTTTCCATTGGGAAGAACGGGAGCCATATCTCATCTCCTAACCACCCTGTACCCAGGCTGTGGCCTGAACCCCAAGGTGTAAAGAGTTAGGACAGTTTTTGCCTGGGGAAGGGGGTAGCTATAGTATCTCCAAATCCGACTGGAGTGGAGGAACTAGGGATACAGTTGGAAGCATTGATTTGAATTTGTTGATGTTTCTGTCTTCTTATGGCACCATGAGCATGTCCAGAGAAGAAGGCCAGAGGAGGAAGCTGGGGAGCCCCAGATTTCCTGATACTGCATCCCTGAGGCATGCAGTGCCAGTCCCCTCAGGTTCCCCTGGCCAAGGATCACCCTGGACAAGTCCCTGGGGACACTTCTCTGTAGACAACCCACTCCCAGCACCACAGGCCCCTCACCCACCCGAACATATCTGTCTTCTCCAAGACTTTCTGACCTCCTGCCCACCCTGTCCACCAGGCTGTGGCCTGAACCCCAGCTCTGCAGTCTCATTCTCCAGCCCTCAACGGGGATGGAAACCAGGCATGGGTTCCAGATCCCCCCCTCTCTGAATAGAGCTCACCCTCTTTTTGAGAGTCCAGGGCTGCAGTGTGAACGCTTCAGTGAGCATGGGGTAGGGGCAGTTCGAGAGGCCTCACAAACCCTCTCTTTGTTTGGAAAATTCCCTACCATTCCTCTCCCATCTCCAGTCTGTGTTCTCTTCCTAAGAAAATAAAAGGCCTCGCTGGGCGTGGTGGTTCACGCCTGTAATCCTAGCACTTTGGGAGGCTGAGGCGGGCGGATCACCTGAGGTCACGAGTTCAAGACCAGCCTGACCAATATGGTGAAACCCCGTCTTTAAAAAAAAAACAAGAAAATAAAGGGCCTCTTCCTATTTCTGTATCACGGCCTCATGAAAACGCTGAACGCTTTAGGATGAATTGAGTTTATTTGAAGCCTCTGTATGTTCTAGTTTCTTTGTCCTTCCACTTTGTTTCTACATTACCTGCCCCCTTCTTCTTGTTGCCCTCCGTGTGGTGCTGGTTCTCTCCTCATCCTCTCCTTCTGTTGCCCCATCCTTTACTTCCCTGTATTTATCCAATGCTCCTTCCCCAGCTCTTCATTCTCCCTCCTCCTGTCTCTCTCCTTTGTCTGGATCCCCGTTGAATGTGCTTCCCCTCCCCCAACTTCCCCTTCCCTCCCCATCTCCCCCTTCCCTGGCCCCAGCCCGGCAGTTGGATCCACACCTTCCCTACATCAGGGGCACACACCTGCTCTCTGCACAGCAGTCAGTGGGGGCTTTATAAAATATAAACTGTACTGAAACTATTGAACGTTTAGACAACATGAGCCTCAAGGATGGAAAAGGGAAAAGTAGGTAAATGGAAATGAGATGAGGTGAGATACATATTTTCCTACGGGGCTGATACATAAATCCATTCCAATAGCATATGTGTAGTTCTTAATATCATGCTTAATGATCAGGGTTGATAATAATTTCAGAGTGCAACCTTTTGAAAGGCAATCAGCTTTGAGGAATGTAAACTAACAACAAAATTCTAAGCCCCTCTCAAGCAAGCAAATGGACCCTTCCTCTTGACCAAGGGCATGCTCAAGTAAACACTAGTTCAGGCCATGATGGGAATGGGTAGTTGGACATGCCTCCTTTTGAGAGTGTATCTCACTCTCACCTGGGCTGGAGTGCAGTGGCACAATCTCGGCTCACTGCAACTTCTGCCTCCTAGGTTCAAGCGATTTTCGGGTCTCAGCCTCCCAAGTATAGCTGGGACTACAGGCACGAGCCATTATGCTCGGCTAATTTTTTGTATTTTTAGTAGAGACGGGTTTTCACCATGTCCACCTGACCTCAGGTGGTCTTCCCTCAGGCTCCCAAAGTGCTGGGTTTACAGGTGTGAAGCACGGCGCTCAGTCGACATGCCTCCTTCTACCTTTGGAATTCAGGCACGGCTGACCAACATTAACATTAAAACAGAGACCTTAAGGCCCCGCCTGACCAATATGGTGAAACCCCGTCTCTACTAAAAATACAAAAATTAGCCTCGCGTGGCGGCTTACAACTGTAATCCCAGATACTCAGGAGACTGAGGCACAAGAATCGCTTGAGCCTGGGAGGCAGAGGTTGGAGTGAGCCAAGATCACACCATTGTACTCCAGCCTGGGTAATAGAGTGAGACTCCATCTCAAAAAAACAACCCCAAAAACAAAGACCTTAACACTGACAGAACAGTGTAGCAATAAGAATGACAGCAGGCCCTAGAGAAGTCGAGAATTTTACCCCAAAATATATTTCTTTGACCTATTTTGAAATGCCCCTGCAAAGCTGTCTCTGATGGGGAAAATCTGCATTCTACAGAGAATACCTTTCCCTTTCAAGGTCTTATTCCGGAACCACAAGAGAATTAGCTAGGAGTCTGACACCTTTTTTTTTTTTTTTAAGACAAAGTCTTACTCTGTTGCCCAGGCTGGAGTGCAGTGGCATGATCTTGGCTCATTGCAACCTCCGCCTCCCAGGCTGAAATGATTCTCCTGCCTTAGTCTCCTGAGTAGCTGGGATTACAGGCAGGCACTACCACACCTGGCTAATTTTTGTATTTTCAGTAGAGACAGGGGTTTGTTTGTTTGTTTGTTTGTTTTGAGACAAAATCTTGCTCTGTCGCCAGGCTGGAGTGCAGGGTGATCTCGGCTCAGTGCAACTTCTGCCTCCCAGGTTCAAGCGATCCCCCCTGCCTCAGCCTCCCGAGTAGCTTGAGATGACAGGTGCACGCCACCACTCCCAGCTAACTTTTAGTATTTTTGTACAGACAGGGTTTCACCATGTTAGCCAGGATGGTCTTTACTCCCGACCTCGTGATCCGCCCGCCTCCGTTTCCCAAAGTGCTAGGATTACAGGCGTGACCCACCACGCCTGGCCAAGTCTGGCGTCTTTGTAAACTGAATAACAAATATTTATAATCAATTATCTCTGAAGCCTGGCTTCCTGAAGGCTTCACCTGCATAATAAGAACTTTGTCTTTGGTGGCTCACTCCTGTAATCCAAGCACTCTAGAGGCCAAGGCGGGCGGATCACCTGAGGTCGGGAGTTCAAGACCAGCCTGACCAATATGGTGAAACCCCATCTTAAAAAAAAAAAAAAGAACTTTGTCTTTACTACCCCTTATCTTAACCCAGACACTCCCTTCTATGGATTTCAGGTCTTTAGATAAACTCAACCAACTGCCAATCAGAAAATCTTTGAATTCACCTATAACCTAAAATGTATAAAAACAAGCTGTACTCTGATAACGATGGGCTCATGTTTTCAAGGTCTCCTGGGGCTGTGTCATGTGCCATGGTCACTCATATTTGGCTCAGAAGAAATCTCTTCAAATTTTCTACAGAGTTTGACTCTTCATTCACAGGATGGAGTTGAGCTTCACCTTGACAGCAACAGATAATGAAACTTCTGCAGGTCTCATCTGCAGAAATTGGCTGAGCCACCAGTTGCTTTGGCCAAGGTCATACTTCCACCTTCATAAAAGGTCCACACCCACCTTTGTTTCTTCCTTATTTCCATTAGGTAAAGGGATTATCCTCTTGGTGAAATGAACACTTGGTAATCCAACACAAATGTTGTTTTTATTTCTGTTTTGTAATATTTCTGTTTACATTGTTTTATATTCTGTTTAAGAATTTCAGAGGGGAATAGACCCCCCCCCCCACCGCAAATTGCATCTGATCAAAGGAGTTGTATAAAAGCCATTAAGAGCATAAAGTGATTCAATATCATCATTACTTGAAAACCTTCCTTTTCTATAACAGTCAACTGAAAAGGTCAGCAGTTTCTACTTTTATTTTTGTTCTTGTCATATTGCTTAAAGACAGATAATATGAAATGCTTATAAAATCACTTACATTATGAAAGATTATCAATTATTTTATAAACTTGCCCTATTTTCAATGGATCATTTGGAAACTTGGGGAAATATCTGTTAAAATCTTTTTCTTTTTGTTTCCTTTCTGTTGTTGTTTTGTTCGTTTTGTTTTGTTTGAGACAGAGTCTCACTCTGTTGCCAGGGCTGGAGTACATTGGTGAGATCTCAGCTCACTGCAACCTCCGCCTCCTGGGTTCAAATGATTCTCATGGCTGGGCGCGGTGGCTCACACCTGTAATCCAAGCACTTTGGAGGCCAAGGTGGGTGGATCACCTGAGGTCGGGAGTTGAAGACCAGCCTGACCAACATGGTGAAACCCCGCCTTTAAAAAAGAAACAAATGATTCTCATGTCTCACCCTCACGAGTAGCTGGGACTATAGGCATGTGCCACCACGCCTGGCTAATTTTTATAGTTTTAGTGGAGACGGGGTTTCATCATGTTGGCCAGGCTGGTCTCAATTCCTGACCTCAGGTGATCCGCTCATCTGGGCTTCCCAAAGTGCTGGGATTACAGACATGAGCCACTGTGCCCAGCCTTTTTGTTTACTGAACCTCTGAAATAAATACAGCTGTTTTCTTGTCTACAGATTCTCCACTTATTCAATTAGAAAGGTTTCTGAGTGGTAAATTCAATGTGCATGATAAAGCAAGCTTCATGTTTTATACTAGGAAAAACATCACCGAGCAAAATAAATCACAGAGCAACAAAGATGATTTAAAAAAGAAAAATAGTGAAAATGGTATACACATACAATGAAGTATTACTTAGAACTTTTTTTTTTTGAGATGGAGTCTTGTGCAGTGGCATGATCTCAGCTCAATACAACTTTCACCTCCCAGGTTCAAGTGATTCTTCTGCCTCAGCCTCCCGAGTAGCTGGGATTACAAGCATGTGCCACCATGCTTGGCTAATTTTTGTATTTATCATAGAGATGGGGTTTAACCATGTTGGCCAAGCTGGTCTCCAACTCCTGACCTCAAGTGATCCACCCTGCCTCTGCCTCCCAAAGTGCTGGGATTACAGGCATGACCCACCACACCCGGCTTACTCAGTCTTTTTATTTTATTTTATTTTATTTTTTTAAAGATGGGGTTTCACCATGTTGGTCAGGCTGGTCTTGAACTCCCGACCTCAGGTGATCCACCCGCCTTGACTTCCAAAGTGCTTGGATTACAGGCGTGAGCCACCACGCCCGGCCTCTACTCAGTCTTAAGAAAAACAAAAGGTGATCCCATTGCATGCTGCAACATAGATCAACCTTGAGGACATTGCACTAAATGAAATAAGCTGGTCAAGAAAGACAAATGCTACATGATTCCGCTTATCTGCGGTATCTAAAGAAGTCAAACTCTTAGAAACAGAAAGTAGAATGAATGATGGTTGCCAGAGAGGGGGAGGGGAAAAGGGGAGTTGTTCAGTGGGCATAAAGTTTCAGTTTTGCAAAATGAAAACGTTCTAAAGAGCTACTGCACAACAGTGTGCATACTGACAACACTACTGTACTGTACACTCAAAATAGTTAAGGTGGTAAACTTCGTTATATACTTTTTGCCACAGTTAAAAGAATAGTGAAAAGTAGAACTTGTAAATTCAATGTACGATATTTGACGTTGCAAGAATTAGCCGGGCATTGAGGAGAGAGATGTGGCTAAGTGATGATATTTAAGTTAGATAAATGTTGACTTGGCAGGGTTTCAGTCACTCTCAATAGCAAAGCTACATGTCCTTTGCTCTGAAAGCCAGTTAAGCTATCGAGACTGTACATTAAGAGCAGAGCTCAACACTAATTCTGAATTATTTATGTTTGAAGATTTCAGAAAAGTCTCTATTGCCATTTCAAAGGCTTTTTCTTATAAAGGGAACATGGCAGTATCAGAATTTTATTGCTGTTTGCCAACGTCTAACATTTCTATGGGTAGGAAAAATAATTCAGTAACAAAAGAGGCCCTCATTCTGACCAATTTAGAGGTCACCCAAAGCTCTTCCTTAAACTGGGTCATATTTAGAGTAACACGGCAGGGTGAGATTTATGGTCCTACCCCTGAACCTTTTCTCTACGACTGTCATTGATTCCTGAAATTCCATCATGTGAGAATCATTCCTCGGTGATAAACATTGCCCTCTCCCTAAGACTTCTTTTCAAACCCAGGAAGGATTATAGCATTAAGATCTAACATTTTACTTCTGTGGATCCTAACTTTTGTTTATTTTGGTCATTACTTTAAGAATCTATGACTGTTTGCCCAGAGAAAATGCACCATGCAAGTAAGTACCCACCCAGACTTTTACACAAGTTCTGATGATTTACAGGACCCCACCACACCACCACCATCACCACTCTCTCTCTCTCTCTCTCTCTCCCTCTCCCTCCACACCTCCACCTCATCCTCCCAAGGTTGTTCTGGGCTGGAAGACTGTACAGTCTCCCTGGGCAGGGAGGTTTGGGGTAATAGCATAGTGCTGGTTGATGAGGGGGGATAAAGAGGAAAAGGCATGTGGAAAGGGTGAGAAAATTGGAACAACTTTACAAAGTTGCCTGTCACAATAATAAGGTGCTTTTGCTGTGCTCACTATGTGCTAGATCTTTAATACACACTGCATAAGACAGTGCAGATAAGTAAAGCATTTCATCATTTTCATTATCTCACTTAATGGTCACAATGACACCACCGGGGATGATTAGCCCATTTTACAGATGAAGAAACTGAGCTTTAGAGAGGTGAAGTAACTTGCTCAAGGTACCCAGGGTGACCCCTGCCCAGAGTCCATGGATCTCCTCACTAGCTGAGCGGGAAGTCACCACTCCCCTCTCCCATGGCCTCCTCCAGCTTCCCTGAAGCCTTCTGGTTTCCTTCTGTGCCAAGAATCCTCTACCTATTGGTCCACCCTCTCCCACCCATTGTGGGGTGACTGGGTGTGCCCAGCAGCCCTTTGGGGATACTTTCTTGTCTGTCTATCCTGTGGTGAGCAGCTTCCTTGGTTGGTTGGTGTATCTCTTTTGGAGATTGCAACCTCTCCCTGCTGGTCTCTTCCAGCTCAGTTCTTTTGCTGGTCACCCTTAATAAAGATAGGATCTTTGAGGATAAGAAGAAATGGTCAGGCTGGGAGCAGTGGCTCATGCCTGTAATCCCAGCACTTTGGGGGGCCAAGGCAGGCAGATCATGAGATAAGGAGATCGAGACCATCCTGGCCAACATGGTGAAACCCCGTCTCTACTAAAAATACAAAAATTAGGTGGGCGTGATGGCGTGTGCCTCTAGTCCCAGCTACTACGGAGACTGAGGCAGGAGAATTGCTTAAATCCGGGTGGCGGAGATTGTAGGGAGCCAAGATCATGCGACTGCACTCCAGCCTGGTGACAGAGACTCAGTCTCAAAAAAAAAAAAAAGAATAGGAAGAAGAAATGGTCAGTGGGGACAATTGTGCTTTGCATATAGAGATGACAATGCCATGCTGACCCTGCCGGTGTCTTTGGGCAACGGCATATTATACATGCCTCATATTCATACTGTCAAGATCCCAGAGACAACTGGCCACTTGTCCACCAAATGGGAAAGGGGCCTGAGGATTTGTTGAGAGGTGGGTGGGGAAGGGAGGAAGATGAGGAGAATGTCAAGGGGAGTCTTGCTCTGTTGCCCAGGCTGGAGTGCAGTGGTGCGATCTCAGCTCACTGCAACCTCTGCCTCTTGGGTTCAAGTGATTCTCTGGCCTCAGCCTCCTGAGTAGCTGGGATTACAGGTATGAGCCACCATACCTGGCTAATTTTTGTATTTTTAGTAGAAACAGGGTTTCTCCATGTTGGCCAGGCTAGTCTCGAACTCCTGACCTCAAGTGATCAGCCCACTTCGGCCTCCCAAAGTGCTGGGATTACAGGCATGAACCACTGTGCCCAGCCAGCACTGCCTTTTAAAACAAGTGTAGACAACAAACCAAAGTACTATTAGCAGTACCCGAGGCTCTGTTGACAACAGATATCACGATTCTTTTCCTATCACATGAACATGTGGCAGATATTTCAAAATATTGCCTCAAAATTATGTCAGTTAGGAGATCCACTGCCATAACTTATCATATGAGGTGTTCATTAAAAAGCGCATATTTCTGGGAAGGCTGAGGCACGAGAATCACTTGAACCCAGGAGACAGAGGTTGCAGTGAGCCGCGATAGAGCCAATGGACTCCCGCCTGGGCAAGAGAGAGACACTCTGTCTCAAAAAAACAAAAGTACATATATTACTATACTCAAATTTTATTTTGTTTATTTATTTTGAGACAGAGTTTCACTCTTATTGCCCAGGCTGGAGTGCAATGGTGTGATCTCGGCTCACTGCAACCCCCACCTCCTGGGTTCAAGAGATTCTCCTGACTCAGCCTCCTGAGTAGCTGAGATGACAGGTGCCCACCGCTACACCTGGCTAATTTTTGTATTTTTAGTAGAGATAGGGTTTCACCATGTTGGTCCGGCTAATCTCGAACCCCGGAACTCAAGTAATCCACCCACGTCAGCCTCCCAAAGTGTTGGGATTACAGGTGTGAGCCACTGCATCAGGTCACAAACTGTATTTTTTTTTTTTTTTTTTTTTTTAAGGCAGAGTCCCTGTCACCCAGTCTGGAGTGCAGTGGCATGATCTCAGCTCACTACAACCTCCACTTCCCGGATTCAAGCAATTCTCCTGTCTCAGCCTCCAGAGTAGCTGGGATTACAAGCACCTGCTGCCACGCCAGGCTCATTTTTGTATTTTTAGTAGAGATGGGGTTTCACCATGTTGGCCAGGCTGGTCTTGAACTCCTGTCCTCAGATGATCCACCCACCTTGACCTCCCAAGGTACTGGGATTACAGGCGTGAGCCACCACGCCCGGCCCACAAATTGTATTTTTAAGAATATATTGATCATTGTGTTTTAACATACCTGGTTGCCTTTATAATACTATATATATAGTCACCCAGGCTTGAGGGCAGTTGTACAATCTCAGCTCACTGTAACCTCCACCTCCTGGGTTTAAGTGATTCTCATACCTCAGCCTTCTGAGTAGCTGGGACTACAGGTACCCACCACCACGCCTGGCTAATTTTTTTGTATTTTTAGTAGAGACAGGGTTTTGACATATTGGCCAGGCTGGTCTCAAAATTCTGGCCTCAACCTGATCCACCTGCCTTGGCCTCCCAAAGCACTGGGATTACAGGTGTGAGCCACCATGCCCAGCCCAGTATATTTTACTCTTATACCTTTAAAACATCACCCTAGGGGCCAGGCCTGGTGGCCACGCCTGTAATCCCAGCACTTTGGGAGGCGGAGGAGGGTGGATCACTTGAGGTCAGGAGTTTGAGACTAGCCTGATCAACATGGAGAAACCCCGTCTACTAAAACTACAAAAATTACTCCGTGTGGGCACATGACTGTAGTCCCAGCTACTCAGGAGGCTGAGGCATGAGAATCATTTAAACCCGGGAGGCGGAGGTTGCAGTGAGCTGAGATCTTGCTACTGCACTCCAGCCTGGGTGACAGTGAGGCTCCATCTCTAAAATAAAATAACATAAAATGAAACTTCACTGTAGGAGGAAGTCCACAGGCTTCACCAGACTACCAGAGGGGTGCATGCAACAAAAATAAGTTTAAGCATTCTGCCCAGGTTTTAAGCAGGCAAGTAATCTGATTGATGTAGCACTTCCAAGAATTCAGGAAGGCAGCTCGTCCTTTAGGAGGTGGTAGCAATAGTCCAGGGGTGAGATGTTGGAGACCAGGAGGTAGGAACAGTGGCAGTGGGAAGCAGCAGCGATTCAGGAGGCGTTAGGGGAGCTGGCAACTTTGTGATCTGGGGCTCTGCCGCTGTCTTCAGAGCCCTTCTACTTTATGCTGCTGTCTGCAGAACCTGCTGCATTCTGGAGTTGGCACCAGTACTAATCTGCCTTTCCTCCCACATTGCCTGAATACTTTGCTCCCCACATGAAGCCCCTCCCCCCAGCCTGCCTCCCCTGACCTCTCCCTGGCTACACTAAGCAGCCCCAGCAGGCCTCATGCAGACCCACTGTTTAATGCCTATGGCATCCTCGTCTGGCCCCGATCTGGCTGCTCCTGAGGGACATCAAGATCCTAGAGACAATTGGCCACTTGTCCACCAAATGGGAGAGGGGCCTGGGATTGGCTGAGAGGTGGGTGGGGAAGGGAAGAGGATGAGGAGAATGCCAAGGGGAAGGAGGAACCAGAATTCCTGGGATCTCTGCCTCCTGAGCCAATGTCCAAGAAGGAGCTGGGCAATAAACAGAACCTGAACATACACAGGACTTTGGCCGTGCAGTCCTTAGACATGTGTTCTGGAGTGACAGCTCACAAGGCACTGGGGATCCACTAGCTTGGAGCCCCCCGTGTTATTATGGGGTCCATGACAGTTAAATTACTATTCTTCTAATGTTATGAGCAACTCTCCTGCTCAAACTAGCCACCCTAATCTTATTCCTGTGTTAGGGACCCAAGCTGGTGCAGTCTGGAAAAAAACCATTGATTCGGGTTCAACTCAAGAACATTACTGAAGGTGAACACATTGGGGTGAATGATCTCCCCTCTTCCTGCTCACCATTTTACTAGTCTGGGCAAGGAAGAGACCAGTTATAAAGTGATACCATGATCTGAGTCACTGTTACTGCATGCTTCTTTGATGCCAGGCACTGAGCTCAGCACTTTATAATGTGACTGCCTTTAACCTCACAACTAGCCTCTATGCAAGCCTTGCAATCATCTGCATTTTACATGCGAGGAAACTGAGATTCAGGGAGGGTAAGTATCTTGCTCTACCTGGTATGCATGGAAGCTGGGACTGGGACCCAGGCTGGCTTGCTGGCACTTAGACAGGATGAGGCCCCAGGGAACGTTACTCCTCAAGCTCAAATCCATACCCCTCCAGTGCCAGGCTTTTACCTGCTGGAGCATGACAGAACTGGCTCTGCTGCTGATCCTAAAACAAAAAATCTAAGGCACAGGAAAGCCCAGATGAAGTCCTCTTCGTTTGCCAAGAGGGACCTCCTATACAGGATGGAGGACTGTCAATGCTCAGAGGTGGTGGAAAGGGCCCGTGGACCACTGCCGCCCCTTCTCCACCAGGGGAGGAAGTCTTCCCTGGATGAACAGGAAGATGCTGTACCCACCTGAGCCTCCAACCTGCTCTCCATCTCCAGCTGGTGCCAGAGTGCTACGAGCCCCTGACAGACTCATGTCCTAGTCAGTGGCTGTCAGTGGCTGGCAACATCCCCCAGAGGTGGGACAAAGTGGACTTTATGCACTCCCAAAAGGAAGTATTCAGTGCCACTCTTGCCAACTGTTGAACTTGAATCCCACCAAGCCTCTAGATCCAATGCCCATTCCTAGAAAATTCAGTGGGGGAGAGGAAGTATGTTAAACCATACCACAGGAATGTAATCAACAAAATGCAGGTCAAACAAACCTGGTTTCTTTAACAAATATATGACAGGAAAAAAAAAGAGGAAGGAAGGGAGAAAGATTGTGCAGAAAACTATAGATGATGAGAGACTTAAAAGACAGCCATCAGTTACATGCGTGGACCTTATTTGGCTCTTGATTCGAACAAATAGCAAAAAGCAAAAACAAAACAGCTTAACAATTTGTAACATTTGGGAACGTGAGCACCAAATAGATACTTGATGATATTAAGGAATTTTTGTTAATTTTTTTCCTTGACTATCTGCTGCCTTTATTTTCTTTTCATTTGTGGTAATATACACATAACAAAAAGCTGACCATTTTAGCCATTTTTAAGCATGTAATTAAGTGGCATTAAGTACATTCATAATATTGAACATCCATCATCATTTGTTCCCAGATGTTAATTGTAATATAGTATTGTGGGGTCTTTTCTTATTTTTTGACATGGGGTCTCACTCTGTCCCCAGGCTAGAGTGCAGTGGTGCAGTCTCGCCTCACTGCAGCCTTGACCTCCAGGACTCAAGCAATCTCCCACCTCAGCCACCTGCCTCAGCCTCCCTAGTAGCTGGGGCAGGTGGGTGCCACCACACCTGGCTAATTTTTCATATTTTGTAGAGACAGGGTCTCACTATGTTGCTCAGTATTGTGGAGTGTTTTTTTTTTTTAATTGCGTTTTAGAGATTCAATAATGCTTGTCAATTCTCTGTTTAGGATAAAGTCCTAAATTTGTACCATGGCTTCCAAATCCAACCCCTGCCATCTTTGTGACCACTTCTCCAGCCCTCTGCTCAGTGCCCCCTGCCTCTGCTCTAGCCCCACGGCCCTTCATGCCAGGGCCATGTTATGATCTTCCTGGGCCTCAGGCACTTTTGCCTTCACAGATTCCTTTCTCTAGAAATTTATAAGTTGTTACTATAAAGATGAATACGTAATTATTACATATTAAAGCATTTGCTTTTATTTAAAAGCCAAGATCACGCCACTGCACTCCAGCCTGGCGACAGTATAAGACTCCATCTCAAAAAAAAAAAAAGGTTTATTCTTTTTCTTGTGAAATTCAAACATTTTCTCAGGCTCCTTTTGATATGGTAGGCCCCAGAATGTACCTGCTGTCTCCCCAGAAGCTCTCCCATCTATCCCCCTTCAGGTTAGTAAGCCCGACTCCCCCATGGAGAAGCCTTCCCTGACTTCCCCAAGTGCCCTCCCTAGCATATGCCCTCCTGATCCCTCTTCCCTGTGCTTCTTGAGAAATTACACAGGTAAGAATCACATATTAATGTAGGTGATTATTTGCTCAATATCCATCTTCTCCACTGAGTTGTCCATCTCTGCACCCCAGCGTCTAGCCCAGGCCTGGCATAATTTGCTGACTGTAGTTAGTAACAAGGTGTTGTATGGTAGAAAATTGCTCAGAGAGTAGATTTGAAGTATTCTCACCACAAATAAACAGTAAGTGTATGAAGTAATGCCTATGTTAATGAGCTTGACTTAGCCGTTCCACTATGCATACGTTTTTCAAAGCATCATGTTGTATGCCATAAATATGTACAATTTTATTTGTCAGTTAAAATTAAAAATGCAGGCCCGGCGCAGTGGCTCATGCCTGTAATCCCAGCACTTTGGGAGGCTGACACATGTGGATCACCTGAGGTCAGGAGTTTGAGACCAGCCTGACCATGGAGAAATCCTGTCTCTAGTAAAAATACAAAATTAGCCGGGCATGGTGGCACATGCCTGTAGTCCCAGCTACTCAGGAGGCTGAGGTAGGAGAATCACTTGAACCCGGGAGGCAGAGGCTGTGGTGAGCCAAGATTGTGCCATTGCACAAGAGTGAAGCTCCATCTCAAAAACAAAATAAAACAAATCATAAACAAATAAATATTGCAAGCTGGGCACAGTGGCTCACACCTGTAATCCTAGCACTTTGCGAGGCCAAAGCAGGTGGATCACCTGAGGTCAGGAGTTCGAGACCAGCCTGACCAACATGGTGAAACCCCGTCTCTGCTAACAATACAAAAAATTAGCCAGGTGTGGTGTATGCCGGTAATCCCAGCTACTGGAGAGGCTGAGGCAGGAGAATCGCTTAAACCCAGGAGGCGAAGGTTGCAGTCAGTCAAGACCACGGCATTGCACTCCAGCCTGGGCAACAAGAGTGAAACTGCATCTCAAAAAATAAAATAGGCTGGGCACAATGGCTCAGGCCTGTAATCCCAGCAGTTTGGGAGGCCAAGGTGGGTGGATTGCCTGAGCTCAGGAGTTCATGACCAGCATGGGCAACATGGTGAAACCCTGTCTCTAAAAAAATAAAATAAATAAAATAAAATAAAATCTAAATTAAAAAAAATTAAAAATGTAAGCCAGGCACTGTGGTTCACAGTGAGGCCAAGGCAGGCAGATCATGAGGTAGGAGTTTGAGACCAGCCTCCCCAACATGGTGCAACCCCCATCTCTACTAAAAAAATACAAAAAAAAAAACCAAAAACAAACAAAAGCCTGCCATGGTGACTCGCACATGTAACCCTAGCGACTTGGGAGGCTAAGGCAGGAGAATTTCTCTAACCCATGAGGCGGAGGTTGCAGTGAGCCGAGATTGCACCACTGCACTCCAGCCTGGGCAACAGAGATAAATAAATAAACAAATAAACAGATAAATAAAAATGCAAAGAAAAAAATCTAGTGAATATAAAACTATTAGGGGTGAGAAGGGCTATCAGTTGTGTTTTCAAATAGAAAAAAGAAAAATATCTGGAAAGAAATACACCAAAAGTTTCACAATTTTGGGAGGGTAGGGAGCAGAAAGCGTGGCAGGAATATGAGGGATTTTACTTTCTTGGTTATACTTACGTGCATTTCTAGTGTTTTCTCGATGAACATCTGTCACTTGTGTATTAAAAATATTAAAAACAGGTCGGCATGGTGGCTTACGCCTATATACTTCAAGAGGCCGATGGGGGTGGATCACCTGAGGTCAGGAGACCAGACTGGCCAACATGGTGAAACTCCGTCTCTACTAAAAATACAAAAATTAGCCAGGTGTGGTGATGGGCACCTGTAATCCCAGCTACCTGGGAGGTTGAGGCAGGAGAATCACTTGAAACCAGGAGAAGGAGGTTACAGTGAGCCAAGATCGTGCCACTGCATTCCAGCCTGGGCAAAAGAGTGAGACTTCGTCTCAAAAAATAAAAAATAAATAAAAACCAAACACTGCAGAGAAGCATTTTCTAGACAGGTACTAAAGGAAAGACCCTACTGACTCTAAGTTTTTTGAAGCATGACCTATGTCTAGCTTGCTCTCTGCAGTGTCCCTAGTGATGGGCACATTCTAGGTGCCCAATAATATGTCAACACATATTGTTGACACAGTGTTGACTGACTGAATGGTGATCCCAAGGGCTTGGAGATGGAGGCTGGGGACAGCAGGGAGAGCTGGAAGGAGGCTGCTGCCTTGCCCAGGTGAAAGAGGAAGGTACTTCATAGTCAGCACAAGCTGCGAAGTTAAGGTCCTTTTAGGGGTAGGATTACCAGGCCTCAGAGAGAAAGAATTCCTCTTATCTGGATAACTGGGAAAATTGCAAAGTAGGGAATAAGGCAAGTAGAAGACAGCAGGGCAGCAAAAATAATGAGCTCATGTAGGGCTTTTTAAGCCTAGGGTGTTCTCAGCACACCTGGGTGAAGAAGCCCAGAGGGCAGTGTGGATGAAGGGTCAGGAATTCAGGAATCTGAAAGGGCGGATTTGGATTGGGGTGTCACGGTACCCAGATGGTATCTGTCCTCTCCCAAGTGGATCAAATTGCCTTGCTTCTGCTCCCAGCCTGGAAAACCAAGATGATAGCAGCTATGGCTCTCTTTGGAGCTCTTGGAAAGGAAGAGGAAACTTTGCTGAGACAAGGATGCAATCCGATCCCAGACGTGAGACAGAAACTGGGGAGAACTGGACTATCCCTCTCAGCCGAGGACTGGAACTGACACAGACATCGGTTACATGAGTCACATTGCAAGCTGAAGTTTAAGAAAACAAGCACACAGGAACACACAGAGAGGCAGACTGAGCTAGAATCAGACCATTCTGTTGAGTTGGAAGCACTGGTTTGGACCAACTGGATGAACCTTCAGCCCATGCCTAGATGGAAGCCACTTCTCATTCCGGGTGCGTCCTTGCTCTGAAATGGACCTATGAGTCACTGGGAAAGAGGATTCGATTAACAAAGATTCAGTCAGACTACAGCTGTGGCCAAAAAGCAAGGCACACCTGCCAGGCAGGCCTTCCCCTTAGGTGGTTGGGTGGCCATGCACCCGGCTCGTTCCTGCTGCCTGCCGCTGTGTCCCCAAGTTCGCCATCGGGGGCATGACTGGGTGGAGGCATGGCAGCCTCCAAGCTTCTTATTTCAAAATACAAATGTCTCCTTCATGGCAGCACATTCCAGTGGCTAAGAACTTGTTGTAATTTTGTTTTTCTTTCTTTTAAAATTTATTTTATTTTAATGTCTCACTCTACTGCCCAGGCTGGAGAGCAGTAACATGATCATAGCTCACTGCAGCCTCAAACTCCTGGGCTCTTGAGATTCCCCTGCCTCAACTTCCCTAGTAGCTGGGAATACAAATGTGAGCCATCATGCCTGGCTTCAATATTTAATATTATATTTAATATTTAATACTACATTTACAAAATTGGACAACCATCACCACTATTTCCAAAACAGCCTCCTACATAGCTCGGACCACAGACGTGTGCCACCACATATAGCTGAAAATTTGTTCTTTATTCCCTTTTGTCTTGTGGGTTAACTAGAATCAGGACCCCGGGAGAAAGGGGTTTTAATGAGGGAAGGGAAGGGCAGATGGAATTGCGTAATTTGGTCTGATGCAGGATGTAGGGTACATCTCAAAGGCTGTAGGTGTAGGGTGGAGTGGGGAGGGGTACAACGTGGGAGGGGTCTGCATAAAGTGAGCTGCCCTGACCCAGATGTGTGGAGAACAGACACCAAGAGGAGTCCAGATGGGCTGATTCTTTGAGAAGCTCACATCTAGCCAGGTGCAGTGACTCACGCCTGTAATCCCAGCACTTTGGGACGCTGAGGCAGGCGGATCACTTGAGGTCAGGAGTTGGAGACCAGCCTCGCCAACATGGTGAAATCCCGTCTCTACTAAAAATACAAATATTAGCCAGGCATAGTAGTGCACATCTGTAATCCCAGCTACTCAGGAGGCTGAGGCAGGAGAATCGCTTGAACCCAGAGGCAGAGGTTGCAGGAAGCCCAGATCGCACCACTGCACTCCAACCTAGGCAACAGAGTGAGACTTTACCTCAAATTAAAAAAAAAAAAAAAAAAAGAGAGAAGCACACATCCCCTCACATCCTGTGTGCCTGCAGGGATTGTTCTCAGGGTCCATGTATATTCCATGGTTGTTCCCCAAATGTATAGGGGCCTTTCTTTTTTTTTTTTTTTTTTGAGATGGAGTCATACTCTGTCGCCCAGGCTGGAGTGCAGTGGTGCGATCTCGGCTCACTGCAATCTCCACCTCCCGGGTTCAAGTGATTCTTCTGCCCAGCCTCTAGAGTAGGTGGGATTACAGGTGTGTGCCACCACACCCTGCTAATTTTTGAATTTTTAGTAGAGACGGGGTTTCACCATATTGGCCAGGTTGGTCTCTAACTCCTGACCTCAAGTGATCTGCCTGCCTCAGCCTCCCAAAGTGCTGTGAGGATTACAGGCCTTAGCCACCACACCCAGCCAGGGACTTTCTTTATACTTCTGTAGCCTTCAGATTGACTACACACTGGACACATACTCTGGGTTTAAATAAGGCATGCCCGTTGGTGGCTCAGGGAGGAAAGCCCAGCTAGAAGTTAAGCATTCAACAGGCATACCAATCAACTTCAATAGGCTTTGCTATTAACCTCACCTGCAAACAACAAAGAGCCCCCCACAAACAGCTATAGTCTATACGAATGACTTGACATTCTACAAACACCTGATAGTTTTGCAAATAGAGGTATATTTTATAACAATTACAATTTAAAATTGTAATTTAAAATTTTTTATTTTTATTTATTTATTTAGAGACAGAGTCTCCCTCTGTCGCCCAGGCTGGAGTACAATGGTGTGATCTCGGCTCACTGCAACCCCCCGCTTCCCAGATTCAAGCGATTTTTCTGCCTCAGCCTCCTCAGTAGCTGGGACTACAGGCACCCACCACCACGCCCAGCTAATTTTTGTATTTTTACTAGAGACGGGGGTTTCACCATATTGGCCAGGCTGGTCTCGAACTCCTGACCTCGTGATCTGCCTGCCTTGGCCTCCCAAAGTGCTGGGATTAGAGGTCTGAGCCACTGCGCCCCACCTATTTATTTATTTATTTAGAGATGGAGTCTCGCTCTCTTGCCAAGCTGGAGTGCAGTGGCGTGATCTCGGCTCATTGCAACCTCCACCTCCCGGTTTCAAGTGATTCTCCTGCCTCAGGCTCTCAAGTAGCTGGGACTACAGGTACATGCCACCATGCCTGGCTAATTTTTGTATTTTTAGTAGAGATAGGGTTTCATCATGTTGGCCAGGATGGTCTCCATCTCTTGACTTGTGATCTGCCTGCCTCAGCCTCCCAAAGTGCTGGGATTACAGGCGTGAGCCACCGTGCTCGGCCTTAAAAATGTTTTAAAAATTACAAACTAGAGGCTGTGCAAATAGGGATATGCTCTGCAAACAGCTGCAGGATCTGTGAATGGCTGGAGGCTTTGCAAAAAGTGACAAGACCTGGTTGGGCGCAGTGGTTCACGCCTATAATCCCAGCACTTTAGGAGGCAGAGACAGGCAGATCATTTGAGACCAGGAGTTCAAGACCAGCCTGGCCAACATGGTGAAACCCCCGTCTTTACTAAAATACAAAAATTAGCCAGGCATGGTGGTGCATGCTGTAGTCCCAGCTACTTGGGAGGCTGAAGTAGGAGGATTGCTTGAGCCTAGGAGGTGGAGTTTGCAGTGAACCATGATTGCGCTACTGCAGTCCAGCCTGGGCAACAGAACGAGACCCTGTCTCAAAAAAAAAAAAAAAAGGGAAAGTGACAAGATCTGTAATCATCTCCAGCCTGCAAGCAACTTCAGATTCCACAAATAGTCGTAGGCACTACAAAGAGATGGGTAATTAAATAAAATGCTACAACTACAACCCAAACGTTAGAACACGATTCGAGCTCTTCAAAACTAATTGCCACCTACTCTTTCCTCAAGAAATTATATCTTAGGTTAAACATGGGAAGGGGATGGGAGAAAGTCCAGTAAATTTGATAAATATAAGACGTTAGGGGGTCTGGTTGGGTTGGAAAGTGTCGAGTTAATTTAACAATCATTGATGGAGCCATTTTATGTGCTAAAAATGGTGCCAGGCACAACAGAAATGTGGAGAGCCATGTTCTCGTTGCTCACGGCAGTTCAAACAGTCCCTGGGCCCTTGCCGATAGGATTGGGAATACCTGCAGGCAGCTCAGATTTATTTCCTTCTGTGTCATGATTACTGTGTACCTAGCTCATGCCGCTGGTTATCAATGGGAGCAATAAAAATCTATCATAATCTACCTGAATACTGCAAATAAAGATGATTGACAACTCTGCTGAAGGTTGCTGGCATCAGGTCTGGGATAGTCTTCTCTGTGAGGACAGAGGCACTTTAAAGGCAAATGGACCAGGACTCGGGGCAGGACTCAATGCATGGCACTGCCCCAGAACATGATCCCCCATGTGCTGTTTGTGTCTTTTAGGGCCCACGAAGCATGAGAGTGATGCTGAAACATCTGCTCAGTCAAAGCAGGCTTCTGGAAGAAGAGATGAGCGCCGAACATATCCATCAATTGATGGCTGGGGAGAAAGATGGCTGTTGAGAGGAAGGAGTGCTTCTGTGGGAATGTTGAAGCCAATGCAGACACTTTCTGGTCGTGTGGCCTTGGGAAGATAATTTAGCTTTCTGAGTTTCAGTTTCATTTTCTATGGATAATGGGCATAATAAAAGTACTTACCTCATAGGACGGTTGTGAGGATTAAATGAGTTCATGTAAGTAACGTGCTCAGAATAGTGATGGCACGCCGTTAGCTCTGTCTCACCTAGCTAGTTAGAGGACAGTGATGCCTGTGGTGGTGATGGTGCTGATGCTGATGCTGATGATGGTAATAGAGATTTTATCAATTTCCTAGAACTGCCCTAACAAAGTTCCACAAACTGGGTGGCTTAAACAACAGAAATTTATTGTCTCGGCTGGGTGCGGTGGCTCACACCTATAATCCCATCACTTTGGGAGGCCAAGGCAGGCAGATCACCTGAAGCCAGGAGTTGAAGACCAGCCTGGGCAACACGGCAAAACCCCATCTTTACTAAAAATACAAAAGTTAGCCAGGTGTGGTGGTGGGCGCCTATAATCCCAGCTACTTGGGAGGCTGAGGCGACAGAATCACTTGAACCCGGGAGGCAGAGGTTGCAGTGAGCTGAGACCAAGTCACTGCACTCCAGTCTGGGCAAAAGAGCAAGACTCTGTCTCAAAAAAAAAAAAAAAAATTATTGTCTCACAGTTCTGGAGACTAGAAGTTTGAGATCAAGGTGTCAGCATTGGTTTCTTCTGAGGGTTATGAGGAAGAATCTGTTTGATGCCTCTCTCCCTGTTCTGGTAATTTGCAGACAATCTTTGGCTTGTAGACTGCAGTAGTTTGAATGTTCCCTCCAAAACTCATATTGAAACTTAATCCCCAATGTGGCGGTGTTGAGCGGTGAGGTCTTTAAGAGGTGATTGGGTCATGAAGGCTCTGTCCTCATAATCTGTGGATTAATGGATTAAGGGGCTAATAGGTTATTATAGGAGGGAGACTGGTGGCTGTATAGGAAGAATAAGAGAGACCTGTCAACTTAAAAATGACAAATCCATAAATGTAGAAAGAAGAGCTCTCAATTTTTTTTTTTTTTTTTTTTTTTAGAGAGAGTCTTGCTCTGTTGCCCAGACTGGAGTGCAGTGGCATGATCTCAGCTCATTGCAACCTCCACTTTCTGGGCCATTCTCTTGCCTCAGCCTCCCAAGTAGCTGGGATTATAGTCGTGCGCCATGATGCCCGACTACTTTTTGTATTTTTAGTAGAGATGGGTTTTACCATGTTGACCAGACTGGTCTCAGACTCCTGGCTTCAAGTGAACTGCACACCTTGGCCTCCCAAAGTTCTGGGATTACAGGCAGGAGCCTGGCCACAAGAGCTCTCAGTATAAAGGGCTATGGTTTGCAAGGTGGCCATTCTGACAGGTGAAAAGTGCAGCCTCTGGCAGAGTGCACTAGCAGACACTTGGAGTGTGGGGAGGGTGGGACAGGTTATAGGAAGAGCTATAAATATTCACAAAAGGGGGATGGGCACATAAACAAACATGCACGTTACATGTATCTCATGTTCACTTTTGGGTGGAGACTTAACATTTAAATATATTACAATTAGGTCCTATGAGTTACTGCAATCAGTCTCTTGTTCAATCAAAGCTGTAGTTAAGGCTGGTGGAACAGGAGGCCAGGTAGTCGGCGTCTGGCCGCGGATGGTCTGCAATTGTTTCAGTATTGCTTATCTCCAGGCCAGTGCTTGTTCAGCTGCCAGAGAAAAAGGAACACCCTGTGGCAGCTAGAACATAGGTTATTCTTTTTTTTTTTTGAGACGGAGTCTTGCTCTGCCACCCAGCTGGAGTGCAGTGATGCCACCTCGGCTCACTGCAACCTCCGCCTCCCAGGTTCAAGCAATTTCCCTGCCTCAGCCTCCCGAGTAGCTGGGATTACAGGTGCCTGCCACTACGCCCAGCTAAGTTTTGTATTTTTAGTAGAGACGGGGTTTCTCTATGTTGGTCAGGCTGGACTCGAACTCCCGACCTCAGGTGATCCGCCCACCTTGGCCTCCCAAAGTGCTGGGATTACAGGCCTGACCCACTGTGCCAAGCCATATAGCTTATTCTTTAAGTGTAGGGGTGTGTGACTTAATTCATGCTGGGCATGGCCTTAGATCCTGTTCATACTCTGGTATCTTATTGCTACAGAGTCCATTCCATCATTCTTATAATCTCCATTTTAACATTAATGCTGGTCAGTTGTGTCTAAACCACAAAAGGGAGGGGGTATAACAGGGCATATCTGACCTCCCATTCTATCATGACTGGGAACTCAGTTTTTAAGGTTTTTCTGGGTCTTCTTGGCCAAGGCGGTCCGCTCAGTTGGTTGGGAAGCTTAGGACTTTATTTTTAGTTCTCAGACCTGAGCCAGAAGGTCAGCATGCTCAGCTCTCTTGCCATGTGATGACCTGCACTGCCTCAGGATCCCACAAAGAGTCCCCTCTAGCAGGAAGGATCTCACCAGTGCAGCACCTCAACCTTAGACTTCTCAGCCTCCATAACTCTAAGAAATACATTCCTTTTCTTTATAAATTTGCCAGTTTCAAGTATTCTGTTATAAGCAACAGAAAGCCGACTAAGACACAGACCCATCACCTTGATCTCTGCCTTCATGTTCACATGGCATTTTCCCTGTGTGTGTCTCTCTCTGTGTCCAAATTTCCCTAAGTCATACTGAATCAGGGCCTGTTCTCATGACCTCATCTTCACTTGCTTCTGCAAAGATTCTATTTCCAAATAAGGGTCACATTCTGAGCTACTGGGAGTTGGGACTTAAACATCTTTTGGGTGGACACAATTACCCATAACGGTGATAATGATGGTGGTGATGGTGCTGATGATGATGAAGGTGAAAGTGAAGGAGGTGGAGATGACAGATACTCTGGGAGATAGAATCCATACTGCACGTTGAATCCTCTTATTTCCAAGGTGGAAGACCCTCAGGGACCTTCTACCTGGGACGCTCCCAGCAATGCTACCATTTTTCAGTTTGTTACTCCTCCTTTCCCCTCCTCCAAGTTGAGCTCCGATGTTAGTCTCAGAGAGGCCATCTATGACCACCGCATCCAAAGTGGCTTCCTACATTCTTCTGTCTACAGCCCCTACACAGGCCTCTTCATAACCACAATTACATAGAAGTTTGTTGGTTTACAGGTATGATATCTGTCCTTTCCATTAGACTCTGCCTTGAGGGTAAGGATCTTGTCTGTTTTGCTCACCAAAGTGAATCCAGCCATTAGTACTGTGGGTGGCATATGGTAGAGGCTTAATACATATTTATTAGCTGGGCATGGTGGCTCATGCTTGTAATCCCCGCACTTTGGGAGGCTGAGGCAGGCAGATCACGAGGTCAGGGGTTCGAGACCAGCCTGACCAACGTGGTGAAACCCGGTCTCTACTTAAAAATATAAAAATTAGCCAGGCATGGTGGTACACACCTATAATCCCAGCTAGTTGGGAGGCTGAGGCAGGAGAATTGCTTGAACCTGGGAGGTGGAGGTTGTGTGAGTCGAGAGCGTGCCATTGTACTCCAGCCTGGGCAACAGAGTGAGACTCCATCTCAAAAACAAACAAAAAACCCATATCTGTTAAATTAATGAATTAGAGAATCAACCAGAAAACAAATGAGACTACAGGTGCCTTATGAGTAGGCAATGGTCATGTCTTTCCTCTTTCTTGCCTCTGTCTGTCTGAAAGCAAGCTCCACGCACAGTGGGGTTGGAAAAAATGCCTGTTTGTTGCCTTGCATCAGACCTTGCCCATTTTAGGCCCATAATAAATACCTATAGCATTCAATTGCAGTTGACTCCACCCTGCCATGACTGGGTGACTTTGGGCTTGTGGTTCCCTATTCTGTTTTGAGTCTCCCCTCCAAATCTAAGACAGAGGGCCACATGGTGTGGGAAGATCAGCCAGGAAGGCAGGAAGCAAGTTGTTTCAGCCAGGAGTGCTGTATCGATATTCCCAAGGCTCGGAGCAAGCAAAGCATGAGGCTATGTTGTTTTGTAAGTCGCTGTGTAAACAGACAGCAGGGGAGCACTCAACTGTGACAGATGATAAGACATAACGTGTCATAAGTCAGCTTTCATCCCGGCTGAGCCCGTATTTAGTATTTTCTCAGGTGCAGCTCTTCCCCTTGTCCCAGCATAGATTGCATCACCTGTTGCCCTGGGGGAGAAGGGGTTAATCTGGAGGATGGAAAATAAATAAGCGTACACTCCATGGCAACACCGCCACTCCCACACTCAGAAGGCCCTCTCGGAGCAATGACCCCATGCTACAAAACATATTACAACAGTCTCCTCTTCACCTCTACGCAGTTCGCAAAGCATTCGGGTACACTGCTTTGTTATTATCCTAATAATTTATTTTTAAATCTTCTAAAATTTACAGAAACATTGCCAGAACAGTACAAAGAGTTCCCTTATCCCCTAAACCCTGATTCTTGAACATTTCACCACATCTGCTTCATCATCTTCTCTCTCTTTTTGTTTTTGAGACGGAGTCTCACCCAGGTTGGAGTGCAGTGGTGCAATCTCGGCTCACGGCAACCTCCACCTCCTAGGTTCAAGCGATTCTCTTGCCTCAGCCTCCTGAGTAGCTGAGAATACAGGTGCCTGCCACCACACCCAGCTAATTTTTGTATTTTTAGTAGAGATGGGGTTTCATCATATTGATCAGGCTGGTCTTGAACTCCTGACCTCATGATCTGCCTGCATTGGCCTCCCAAAGTGCTGGGATTACAGGAGTGAGCCACCACACCCAGCCATCATCTTCTCTTTTTTATATACACCTATTCATCTTTTTTTTTTCTTTTTTCTTTTCTTTTTTTTAGAGACGGGGTTTCACCATGTTGGCCAGAATGGTCTCAATCTCCTGACCTCATGATCCACCCACCTTGGCCTCCCAAAGTGCTGGGATTACAGGCGTGAGCCACCGTGCCCGGCCACTTTTTGCAATTTATTGACGGTATTATTTTCTTTTTTTCCTTTATTTCCTCTAAAAAAATTTTTTTAAAACGGGGATACAGGTGCAGAACATGTGCCATGGTGGTTTGCTGCATCTATTGATCCATCCTCTAAGTTCCCTCCCCTCACCTAGTACCCACTAATAGGCCCTGCTATGTGTCATTCCCCTCTGTGTGCCCATGTATTCTCAATGTTCAACTCCCACTTATCAGTGAGAACATGCAGTGTTTGGTTTTCTGTTCTGTGTTAGTTTGCTGAGGATGATGGTTCCTGTGTTAGTTTGCTGATCAGTTGGTTGTAGATGTGTGGCATTATTTCTGAGGTCTGTGTTCTGCTCTATTGGTTTATGTGTCTGTTTTGGTACTAGTACCATGCTGTTTTGGTTACTGTAGCCTTGTAGTATAGTTTGAAGTCAGGTAGTGTGATGCCTCCAGCTTTGTTCTTTTTGCTTAAGATTGTCTTGGTTATGCAGGGTCTTCTTTGATTCCATATGAAATTTAAAATAGTTTTTTCAAATTCTGTGAAGAATGCCAATGGTGGTTTAATGGGAATAGCATTGAATCTATAAATTACTTTGAGCAGTATGGCAATTTTAACGATACTGTTTCTTCCTATCTATAAGAATGGAATGTTTTCCCATTTGTTTGTGTCCTCTCTTATTTCCTTGAGCAGTAGTTTGTAGTTCTCCTTAAAGAGGTGCTGCACATCACTTGTTAGCTGTATTCCTAGGTATTTTATTCTCTTTGCAGAGATTGGAATGGGAGTTCCTTCGTGATTTGGCTCATTGCTTGCCTATTGTTGGTGTAGGAATGCTTGTGATTTCTGCACATTGATTTTATATACTGAGACTTTGATGAAGTTGCTTATCAGTTCAAGAAGTTTTTGGGCTGAGATGATGGGGTTTTCTAAATATAAAATCATGTCGTCTGTAAACAGAGACAACTTAACTTCCTCTCTTCATATTTGAAAACTCTATTTCTTTCTCTTGCCTGATTGCCCTGGCTAGAGCTTCCAATACTATGTTGAATAGGAGTGGTGAGAGAGGGCATCCTTGTCTTGTACCTGTTTTCAGAGGGAATGCTTCCAGCTTTTGCCCATTCAGGTTGTGGGTTTGTCATAAATAGTTCTTATTATTTTGTGATATGTTTCATCAATACTTGGTTTATTGAGAGTGTATCACATAAAGCGATGTTGAATTTTATTGAAAGGCTTTTCTGCATCTATTGAGATGATCATGTGGTTTTTGTCTTTAGTTCTATTTATGTGATAGATTATGTTTATTGATTTGCATATGTTGAACCACTCTTGCACCTTGATTCTTGAACATTTCACCACATCTGCTTCATCATCTTCTCTTTTTATATACACCTGTTCATCTTTTTCTTTTCTTTCTTTCTTTCTTTTTTTTTTTTTTTCTGAGGCAGTGTGTTACTCTATCACCCAGGCTAGAGTATGGTGATGCAATGGTAGCTTACTGCAATCTTGAACTTCCGGGCTCAAGCAATATTCCAGCCTCCACCTCCTGAGTAGCCAAGACTATTGGCATATGCCACCATGCCTGGTTAATTTTTTAAATCCTTTGTAGTCGGGGGTGGTTTTCCGATGTTGCCCAGGCTGGTCTTGAACTCCTGGCCTCAAGAAATCTTCCTGCTTCCATCTCCCTAAGTGCTGGAAGTACAGGTGTGAGCCACTGCGCTTGGCCTTTCCTTTCATCTTTTTCTGAATTTGAGATGCAGACATGAATGTCCATCAATACAAGAATAATCACCTACCCAAATTCTTCATCAGCTCTTCCAATCAGGGAATCGACCTTAGCACAAGAAACCATTCAATCTACAGATCCTGTTCAAAGATTGCACATTGTCCCAAGAAAGTCTATTCTGCTGGGGAGAGGTGGAGGGGAGAAGTCCAGGAGGGAATCCAGGACCATGCATTACATTTAGTTGTCATGTCTCACCCATCTTTTTCAATCTACAGCAATTTCTTGGTCTTTCCCTGCATTTTGTATCCTTAGCAGTCTTAAAAAGGTCAGGTCTTTTATTCCATAGGATGACCATCAACTTGAGTTCCTCTGGTGTTTCCTCATGACCAGACTCAGGCTGTGGATGCATTTTTGACAATAAATACCACAGAAATATTTCTGGGCCTTTGTCTCTTGGTCAAGTTGGTGTCTTCCAGCCTTCTCCACCATAGAATCCCCATCTCCCCTTTGTAATTAATAAGCATTTTGTGGAGGAATAATGTGAGATTATGCCAATACGCCAATCCTCTTCAAACCTCTGTGCACCAGCTTTGACACCTGTTGACAACAACTCCCATCTGAATCAAACACCACTATGTTGGTTGCCGGTGGTGATTTTTCTGTTTCTATCATTCCTTCTACCATTTATTTGCTGGCATTCTACTATAAGAAAAACCTTCCTTTCTCCCCCCAGTTGTTTGTTTGTTTATATCAGGGCAGACTCATGGATTCCTATTTTACTTAGGTGGTTGAAATCTGTTAATATTATTGTTTATTTTGGTGCTCAAATTGTCCCAGATTGGGCCAAACCAATAACCCCCTGCAAGCTGGTCTCTTGTGTCCTTTGACTAGTCCCCATCATTCTTGGAGCATTTCCTTACTTTCTGGCACAATAAAATGTTCCAGGCTCATTTGCATTTTCTTTGCTTCAGCTCTGGAATAGGGAGCCCTGGCTCCTTTTCTTGAAGAAAGATATTTAGAAACCAATATCTGGGAGCTTGCTGTGCTTGTGGTTACTGGGGTGACATTACTTTTAGACCCTCTCAAAGATTAGAGCTAAAATGCACACACATACACACATACATACACAACCAGTTTCCATCATTTGCTAATTCAGTGTTGGTGGCAACACAAATTAGCAAACACTGACCCATTGCTCCTAGGACAAATGCAGGATTAGGTTCCATGAGCCTCTCTGGTCACAGCATTTTCATCAAACAACCAATACATAACCTCATTTTATGTGTGTTTTGGCTTGAAGACACCTCATTTAATATATATGGTTGATTCATGAACACTGAACTTATGGCCACTGGCACTATAACTTCTGCTGGAACAAAGCTTATCTACCATGTATACTCTCTCATGATGGACACATCACAGCCTTCTTGTTCTTAGGCACACTAGACAGCTCTCCAGCAGTGCACTTGAGGTCTGTTTATTTTCTTTCTTTTCTTCCTTTCCTTTCCTTTCCCTTTCTTTCTCTTTCTTTCTTTCTTTCTTTCTCTCTTTTTTTTTTTTTTTTTTTTTGAGTCTTGCTCTGTCACCCAGGCTGGAGTGCAGTGGCGTGATCTTGGCTCACTTCAACCTCTACGTCCTGGGTTCAAGTGATTCTCCTGCCTTAGCCTCCTGAGTAGCTGGGATTATAGGCCCATGCAACCATGCCAAGCTAATTTTTGCATTTTTTTTTTAGTAGAGACAGGGTTTCACTATGTTGGCCAGGCTGGTCTTGAACCCTGACCTTGTGATCTGCCTGCCTTGGCCTCCCAAAGTTCTGGGATTACAGGCATGAGACACTGTGCCTGGCCATGAGGGCTATTTTCAACATCAACAGCACAAACAAAAAGCACAAAAATGCAAAACATATGACACCAAATAGACCGCAATAAGGACTCTTGTTTACAGTAAAGTGCTGAAATGAGAAGGCAGAGTGCTGCTGTGTTCAACCTCAGATGGGCAATGTGTACACCGGGAAACTCATATTTTCCCCTGCTTTGTACGTGTCCAAGAATGACTGCAAAAGTGCCATGGGTATTGATTTTGGGAGTTACAAATAAATTTTAGCACGAGGATAAATTTATAAATACAGAATCCTTGAATAATGAAGATCAACTGGCCGGGCATGGTGGCTCACGCCTGTAATCCCACCCCTTTGGGAGGCCGAGGCAGGCAGATCACCTGAGGTCAGGAGTTTGAGACCAGCCTGGCCAACATGGTGAAACCCCGTCTCCACTAAGAATACAAAAATTAGCTGGGTGTGGTGGTGCATGCCTGTAATCTCAACTATTTGGGAAGCTGAGGCAGGAGAATCATTTGAACCTGGGAGCCAGAGGTTGCAGTGAACTGAGACTGTGCCATTGCACTCCAGCCTGGGCAACAGAGCGAGACTCTGTCTCAAAAAAAAAAAAAAAAGATCAACTGTACACACATACATACACATACATTATAAATACACAACACACAGACATCTATAGCTATTTTAAAATATTTTCTTTTCTTTTTTTCTTCCCTCCCTCCTTCAGCTATTTTAAAATCTAAGTATAATTTAAAATCATGAGTCCATGCCAATACTTCTGATTCCAGTCCCAAACCTCAAAGTTTTTCCAGCCTTCCTCCTTTCCACGTGAGTAAAGTGCCTGTCTGACAGTGGGAAACTTAGCTCCCCATCATTCTCAATATAGGTACTTATTTGCTTCCCTCTGCCTGCAGCCTCTGGGCTGTGTCTTCAACAGTGCTTCTGGGTGGCCCCTATCCTACTTCCCTCCTTGCCTCACTTCCTGAGCTGCCTGTTGTGCTGACACTTGCAGCTGAGAGACGAAGAGGCTGGGGGAGGGGGAGGAAGGGAAGCTCAGGTACATTGTTAATCACACACTGGCTTTAGCTAGTCAGGGTAAGTATTCTTTACCCATTTTACAGATGAGGTTCAGAACGGTTGAGCATCTTGCCTGAGGGTGACAGTGAGTAACCCCAAGAACAGAGGGAATCAGATGTGCTGGGTCTTTGAGCAGTGCTTTTCAATCCAGTCAACACATTAGAATCCACCGGGGGAGCTTTTTAGAAAGACTAATGCTGAAGCCTCACTTCCCAGGAAATCAGAAAGGAATCTCTGGCGTTGGAATGCTGGCAGTGTGCTTTTAAAAGCTCTCTGGACATCTCAGTGTGTAGCCAGGGTTGAGAGCCCCTGCTTTAGGGCCACGTAACTGCAGATCAAATCTCCAGTGTTCGGTCTATGAGCTGTGCCATCTTGAATGAATCTCTACTCCTGGATGAGCCTCAGTTTATCCATCTGTAAAATGGAATTAATATTACCTACCTCAAGGGTTGAATCTTTGCCTGCAGTACTTTTTTTTTTTTTTTTTTAAAAGACAGAGTCTCTCTCTTTCTACCGGGCTGGAGTGCAGTTGCACAATCTTGGCTCACTGCAACCTCTGCTTCCCAAGTTCAAGCGATTCCCTGCCTCAGCCTCCCAAGTAGCTGGGATTACAGGCATGCACCACCATGCCTGGCTAATCTTTTTGTATTTTTATTAGAGATGGGTTTTGCCATGTTGGCCAGGCTGGTCTCGAACTACTGACCTCAGGTGATCCACCTGCCTTGGCCTCCCAAAGTGTTGGCATTACAGGCATGGGGCACCACGTCTGGCCACCTGCAGTACTTTTATGTCATGAATATCATTGACCTCTCTCTCATCCAGCAAACCCCTGATTCTTATGACTCTCCCCTTTCTCTCCACCTGGTACAGGAGAGGCCATCAACTCCTCCCTCTGGTGTCTGTCTCACTCCCACACAACCTTCCATCACCATGCTTTTCCTTCTCCTCTTACACTCACGTTTTCTCAGACATTTTCAAATGTCACCCCCTCCAAGAGGCCTTCCTAAATTGGCTGAACCCTCACTATCTCCTGCTTCTGAGCCACATTAAAAGAAAAATAGGGACAGGATCTTCTGTGTCACTCAGGATGGAGTGCAGTAGCACAATCATAGCTCACTGCAGCCTTGAAATCCTGGCTTCTGTGATCCTCTCACCTCAGCATCTCTTGGAAATAGATGCTCAGTGCCACAAAGAAATATTAGCACTGAGACAAAGGATTTTTTTAGCAACATAATTTTTACTTCCTGGACTGTAGGAAGGGTACCCTTGCTAGCCATTGTGCCATGAGAGTACAATGAACAAAGGAAAACAGACAAATTTATCCCTTTCAAATTTGGGGTTGTCCTTACTGCTGTATCTAATCTCCACTGGCTGGAGTCAGACCTCACAATCTAAACTAAAACCCGACTGACTAACAACTTAAAACTTTTCTAAACAGGCAAAATCAATGGAGAGCTGGGACATGCCTGTGAGCACGTCCAGCCAGCACAGATATCTTGGTTAAAGTACAAGGACATGGAATGTACTATGTACCTGTAAGCATGCCATGTCTAACAGCTACATAGCATAGGGCTTAACAAAGTTAACAAGAAAAAAATCTTTAAAAAGGAACTTTTCTACTTTCCACAGCCTCCCTAGTAGCTGGGACTACCTTGCTAGCACAAGCCACCTCACCTGGCTTCAATATTTAATATTACACTCAGTATTTAATTCAGTCAAGTGTTCAGTATTTAATATTACAGTCAAAATTTGTGTAACCACCATACCTATTCCCCAAATTTTCCATCATCCTTAACAGAAATTCTGTATTCATTAAGCAATAACTCCCATTGTCCCTGGCAACCTCCAAACTACTTTCTATCTCTGTAAACTTGACTACTGTGGATATTTCATGAGTGGAATCATACGGTATTTGTCTTTTCTTGTCTGATTTCCTCCACTTAGCATAATGCTTTCAAGGTTCACCTGTGTTGTGACATGTATCAAAACATGATTCCTTTTTATGGCTGAATGATATTCCCTAATATTTATATACCACATTTTGTTTATCCATTCATGTGTCTGTGGACATCTGGGTTGCTTCCACCTCTCAGTTTTTATGACTAATGCTGCTATGAACACCGGCGAGCAAGTGTCTGAGTCTCTGCTTTGGGCTATGCTTTTAAAGATAATCCTAAATTAAGTTGCTCTGTTTTTAGATCATTTTTTGTTTAAATTAGATGTTCCAAGCCAAAGGCTTTATCTTCGACATTCCTCCTGCCCCTGAACGGTGTCACTGCCCAGCATCCAGCAGGCCCCTGTGATTGTTGAGTAAATGCCATTGACTGACAGCGTTTGGAGTACAACATTTCATCAAAGAAGGAAAGTTGATGTGTTCATCACGAGTCATGTCCAGGGTCATCTCTGACAACCAGGCCTTTAACAGCCCTGTTAGAGGGGTGAGGGAGCTCAGAAGGAGGTGGAGCAAGGCAATCTGAAGCCCCAGGATTAGCACCTCCTCTACCCATTTTTTCTTGCTTTTCCCTTTCTCTCTTTTTTTTTTTTTTTTGAAGACAGGGTTTCACCATGTTGGTCAGGCTGGTCTTGAACTCCCGAACTCAGGTGATCCGCCAGCCTTGGCCTCCGAAGTGCTTGGATTACAGGCGTGAGCCACCGCGCCCGGCCTCTTTTTTTTTTTTTTTTTTTTTTGAGACAGAGTTTCACTCTTGTTGCCCAGGTTGGAGTGCAATGGTGCGATCTCGGCTCACCACAACCTCCACCTCCCAGGCTCAAGCGGTTCTCCTGCCTCAGCCTCCTGTGTAGCTGGGATTACAAGCATGTGCCACCATGCCTGGCTAATATTGTATTTTTAGTAGAGACAGGGATTCTCCATGTTGGTCAGGCTGATCTTGAACTCCCGACCTTAGGTGGTCCACCTGCCTCGGCCTACCAAAGTACTGGGATTACAGGTGTGAGCCACCATGCCTGGCCACTTTTCTTTTCTAAAGTAGGGTCTTGCTCTGTTGCCCAGTAGTGCAGTAGTGCGATCATGAATCACTGTAGCCTTGAACTACTGGGCTCAAGCAATCTGCCCCTTCTCATCCTCCCGAGTGGCTGGGACTACAGACATGTGCCACCATGCCTGGCTAATTTATCTTTTATTCTGTAGAGATGAGTAGCTAGAACCACAGGCATGCATCATCATATCCTGCTAATTTTAAAATCTTTTGTGGAGATGAGGTCTCTCTATGCTGCCCAGGCTGATCTCAAACTCCTGGCCTCAAGAGATTCTCTCACCGGCTGGGCGCGGTGGGTGGCTCACGCCTGTAATCCCAGCACTTTGGGAGGCCGAGGCGGGCGGATCACGAGGTCAAGAGATCGAGACCGTCCTGGTCAACATGGTGAAACCCCGTCTCTACTAAAAATACAAAAAAATTAGCTGGGCGTGGTGGTGCGCGCCTGTAGTCCCAGCTACTCGGGAGGCTGAGGCAGGAGAATGCTTGAACCCGGGCAGCGGAGGTTGCAGTGAGCCAAGGTCGCGCCACTGCACTCCAGCCTGGCGCCTGGTGACTGAGTGAGACTCTGTCCCAAAAAAAAAAAAAAAAAAAAAAAAAGAACAAAAAGAGATTCTCTCACCTTGGCCTCCTGAAGTGCTGGGATTGTAGGAATGAGTCTCTGCACCTGCCCACCTCAATTCTCCCAGTCTTGATTTAACTTCTCAGTAAAGGAGAGATACTCTAGGTTTTTACCAAGGCTCTTACCTTGGAACTTGAGCTCTGTCTAGTCTGGTCTTAAGTTGGCCATCTTCTCAGTGCCCCCTGCATCTTCTCACCTGTTAAGCTGAGCCACATTTTGGTAACTGTTCTTGTAGTATTCCCTTCCCAGAGTTCCCTTTCTCCCCTCTGGCTCTCTGCTGCTCATTCATCAAGGCTTCCTCCAGGAAGCCTTCCCAGACCCTGTATTCTGCGTAGCCACAGCATTTTGTACTTATTCCATTTTTAGCATAGGTTTATTTCAGCATATAGTTGCCGGTTCATTTCCTGTCTCCCCTGGCCCCCACCTACCACCCCATATAAGGCATTACAAAGGTTTTTCTTAGTCTAATCTGTAGTACACTGTCCAACATTCAGCAGGTTCTTGATTTCTGTGGGATAAATGAATATGAATGTGAGAGAGCTCTGCATTTGATGTCTAGCTGTTTTATTCATTTATTTTTAGTCAAGGTAATACATTGACATGATTCCAGAGTAAGTATCTCTCTCATCCCTTCATTAGCTACCTGCTTTTCCTCTTTCACTCTGCTCTGCCTCTTCCCTCACTTCACAATACCTCTTGAAGATCGTTCTTTCTTTGCATAAAGAATATTCCCATTCCTTTATACAGCTATGTAATGTTGCATGGCTTGGAAATACCAGAATTTCTTGAGCCAGTGCTCTGCTGGTGGATATTCTGGTTGTTTCCAACTATTTGCTAACATCAGTGAGGCTTCCTTCAATAACCTTGCACATATATCATTTTGTGTATATGTGATCTGTAGGATAAGTTCTCTCAGTGAATCTCTGGGTCAAAGATGAGGTAAACTTGTAAATTTTGATGTGCTGTAAATTGCTTCCACAGAGTTTGCTAATTGTTGTTTAAGGATCTGGTTATTTGGAACGCTTGCCTAGAGGACACTTAGGAGAGAGAGTTGAGTGACTCAAAGGAAACCAGTGGTCCAGGATGTCCACAAGCAGCTTACGGGGTTGTCAGCAGCATCATTCTCACCATGACCACTATCATCATCATAAATAGCCCTTAAAAATGTATTCAGCAGCAGACGATTGGCCAGGCTTTACAGTAAACAGGATGATTCCTGTCCTCAGGGAGCTTCTTGTCCAAGATGGCAGCTGGAGCTCCTGGCAACACATCCAAGTGTAAGGGACAAAGAAGGAGTATGGGAAACAAGGCAAGAGGACACCTGCCAGCTTCATCAGGAGGCTTTAATGAATTTTCCCTGAAGTCCCCCTCCATCTCCTGACCCAATGGCCACCATGCTCTTCCTCAGGACAGGGAGCCTGGGTAATTGGTTATTTGTTTTAAGCTGGGTATGTTGCCACTTCCAACAATACAACAGTGCCATAAGGAAAGAAGATAACACAAGGAGAGTAGATGTGAGGTGGCAACCACAGCTTCATCATAGGGCTAAAGCTCTGCTGGCTTCTAAAGAAACAGGCTCAAATCCAGAGCGGACAGAAGGCTTGGATTAATATTCCACCTGTGTAATACCCTACCCAGCCTCCAAATAGGGGTGGTGATGAAGCTGATGGTGATGAAGTGGGTGCTGCTGGTTTAAGGTAAGGGCTGCCAGTTGATAGCAACTGCATTTAGGAAACCCAGTCGCCTTTGTTGAGGGCAGAGCCAGTGTTGGACATTGTTGGTCCTGCTTGGATGACCATTTCCATGAGTCAGTCATACTGACTCATCACTTTCCACTTGTCAGGGTAGGGGCCCTTCTTGACCTTCAGGAACCAATGGTTCCATGCCCAAAGAAGGAATCTGGGGTACACTGGGAAGGCAGAGACCTATGGAGTGGGCCTGGCAGGAGGTGGCAAAGGGATGTGTGTTGCGGGAAGGAGTGGTGGTGGAAAGGAATGGGGTCAGATAGCTGATTATCCAGAAGAGTTTGGACCTTATAAAGTACTCAGGATAAGCCCCAATCCCATGCCCAGTCCCAAACGGCTGACCTTAATTAGGACAAAGGTGGGGAGCGAGGCTCTTGAACTCCTGGGGAGGACTCCTCCCCCCTTGCTTGGGATGACTCAGAGCAGGACTCTTGAGGCAGGGGGCTTGCTAGCCTTACCCAGGCAGATCCTTGCTGGCCTCTGAGGAACACAACAGAGGTGGGAGTGACTATGCATTTCTGGGGTTAAAGTCTCCGTCTCCACGCTTCTTGCACCTAACACCGTGCCCCCCAACAATAATTACTTCTTACCGCCATCCCCAATGCTTAAACATTTACCGGAGCCCTGGGGGTCAAGGTGGCTTTCCAGGGGCCTTGGCCCCATCGGGCACTGATGATTGCTGAACATCACTCAGTCGCCCATGGAGCAGAATTGCTGACGTTGATTTCGGTGCCCTCAGCCCAGCTCCCCTCTCCCAGTCTACTGCTAGGCCCCCACCCCCCACAACCCTTCAGCCTTGACCTGCCTCCCAGGCTCCATCCACCATTGCTCTGAGCCCTTTTGATCATAAAAGCCCCAGGTTTGTCCTCAGAATTCAAGGGGGGATGAGGCAGTCTGAATGACAGTGTGTGGAGAGTGGCAGACCTGGGTGTGACCTTAAGCAAGGACCTGAAAACCTCTTTGGGCCTCAATGTCCTTATCTGTAAAATGGGAAGGACTAGATAGATGGATAGATAGATAGATGGATGGATGGATGGATGGATGGATAGATAGATAGATGCTAGATGTTTTGCAAGGCTCAAGTGAGATCACAAGTATTTGTAAATTGTTGAAGACATACGGAATATTTATAATAAAATGTTTAACTCCTGTCTGGTTTTCTTCAGGTGCTTCCCCAGAGATCAGCATTTGGGCAGCTCCAGACACTAAGGGTAGGTAGACATTGCTGGCTGTTGAATCTTGGAAGCCAAGGATATCAGAGCTTAGATAGTGTTTCTCAGTTTTTAAAAAGTTGCTGATACTTTCAATTCTAATATATAAAGTTGGAAATTGAAATGTATTGTTAAAGATTATGTTAATATTATAGAGTTCATATTAATTAAACATCTATAATGTGTAAAGACTAATTTTGAGTTTTTTCAATATAATAGCTACTTATTACTTAAGGAAAAACATGATTTGTTGGACCAATTAAAAATGACAAGCTATATCATGTTTAGATTAGGGATTGAGGCCGGGTGTGGTGGCTCACGCCTGTAATCCAAGCACTTTGGAGGCCAAGGTGGGCGGATCACCTGAGGTTGGGAGTTCAAGACCAGCCTGACCAACATGGTGAAACCCCGTCTTTAAAAAATAAAAAATAAAATAAAAAGATTAGGGATTGAATGTGTTTATTATAAGAGTGGATTGAGGTCAGGACCAGTGGCTCATGCCTGTAATCCCAGCACTTTGAGAGGCCAAAGCAGGAGGATCTATGAGGCCAGGAGTTTGAGACCAGCCTGAGCAGCATAGTAAGACCCAGTTTCTATTAAAAAAAAAATAGCAGATGTGATGGTGCGTCTGTAGTCCTAGCTACTCAGGAGTGTGAGGCTAGAGGATGGATTAAGCCCAGAAGTTAGAGGTTAAAGTGAGCTAAGATTGTGCCACTGCACTCCAGCACAGGTGACAGGGTGAAATCCTGTCTCTAAAGAAAATAATAGGCTGGGCATGGTGGCTCACGCCTGTAATCCAAGCACTTTGGAGGCCAAGGTGGGCGGATCACCTGAGATCGGGAGTTCAAGACCAGCCTGACCAACATGGTGAAACCCCATCTTTAAAAAAAAAAAAAAAAAAAGAAAAAATAAAGAAAATAATAATAATAAATGAGTGGATTGATACTATTTAATATGTTAGAACATCAACAATTGGCAAAAATTGTTTCAGGATGTGATATGTGGAATTCTTGCATCTCACGTCAGGAAAACCAACTGGTTCATGTCTCCACACTTAACACATTGTGGCTGTATATTTTTTTGTATAAAAGCAAAGCTTAATTGGAAAAAATCAGCCCTTTCTTATTTTATTTTAACAATATTATTATTATTATTCTTTCTTTCTTTCTATTTTTTTTTTTAGAAACTCAGTTGAAATGGAAACTTGGTATTTTTAAGACAGAGTTTTGCTCTTGCTGCCCAGGCTGGAGTGCAATGGTGCTATCTCGGCTCACTGCAACCCTGCCTACTGGGTTCAAACGATTCCCCTGTTTCAGCCTCCTGAGTAGTTGGGATTACAGGTGCCCACCACCACGTCCAGCTAATCTTTGTATTTTTAGTAGAGACTGGGTTTCACCATGTTGCCCAGGCTGGTCTCAAACTCCTGACCTCAGGTGATCCACCCACCTCGGCCTCCCAAAGTGCTAGGATTACAGGCGTGAGCCACCATGCCCAGCCAATTTTAACATTATTTTTAAGAACCCAAGATGCCTTGGCATGCTTTAAAACAATTTTGATAGGATAAATTGACATTATGGACCTGTCCTGAGCCCCTCGAGGGCAAGTTTCGAAACTCTTCCTGGGCTTGTTACGCTTCAGTATCAGTATTTGTTTTAACTTCCCATTCCTAACCAACCAGCCTATTTCTGTCTCTTGTGGATAGACAGAATATAAGAAATGACAATACCTAAAAATGATCAAAAAACACACATCAACTGTTGCACGTAGTTGAGTGAGAAAGATGTCGGAGAGTTTGAGTTACCAGGACCACAACATACTCTCTCAGTAAAAACTTAACATTTTCTTGGTTTATAAGGGGTTTTGACAAGGAAATTAAAAATTGAAAAACAAAAAACTCACATTTGTTCTAGAGGGAAGCTTTTTAGACCTGTTTAATGTGCTTTTGAATAGCTAACAGGGTTAGGCAGTTTCAAATGTAAAAACCACAAGAGCAAAGGAGAATTGCTGGGTCAAAGTGAATGCACATTTACAATTTCTGCAATGGTTGCCAAATTGTTCTCCGGAGGGTTTGTTTCAGTTTACGTGCTCAGCAGAAAGAGCTGAGTGCTGCTTCAACAAATCTTTGCCAACTCAGTGTACTGACAAACATTTGGTCTTTGCCACTCTGATAGGTGAACATAGTATGTCAGTGCTAGTTTAAATATGCAATTCTCTTATTGCAGGTGAAATTGGGCGTCTTTTCAAATGCGTAAAAGTTATTTGAATTTCTTTTTTCTGTGAATTGCCTCTTCATGTCTGTGGCTCATTTTTTCTATTGAGGGTTCTAGGTCTTTTCCTTATTGATTTGTAGGAGCTTCTACATAGAAAAATTGATTGTATCTTTTTGATATTAGTCACAAACGCTTTTCTAAGTTTGTTGTTTGTCCTTTGGTTTTGTTGACAATATTTTTTGCCATGTAGAAATTTTTTTAAAAAATGTGTTTGGAGCTGAATTTATCAAGCTTCCATTTTATGGCTTCTAGTATTTTTGTTTGTTGTTTGTTTGTTTGTTTGTTTGAGATGGAGTTCGCTCTGTCGCCCAGTCTGGAGTGCAGTGGCGCCATCTCAGCTCACTGCAACCTCCACCTCCCGTGTTCAAGCCATTCTCCTGCCTCAGCCTCCCGAGCAGCTGGGACTACAGGCACGCACCACCACACCTGGCAAAGTTTCGTATTTTTAGTAGAGACAGGGTTTCACCATATTGGCCAGGCTGGTCTTGAACTCCTGACCTCGTGATCCACCCGCCTCCGCCCCACAAAGTGCTGGGATTACAGGCATGAGCCACGACACCAGGCCTCTGTTTATGCATTTATTATCCTATACTTTTTAAACCATTCTTTTAGTTTAAAAATTATTTTTATTTATTTATTTATTATTTTAAGAGACAGGGTCTCACTATGTTGCCTGTTAGGCCTCCATGTGCAAGCCCAGTCCCAGAAAGTCTGAAGTCCTACCTGCCTCAGCTGGTCACCCCCCACCCCCGGTCTGCGTTTGCCATTATTCTTGATCGCCCAGCGAAGCATCTCCCGACATAAGCTTCCCCTCACCCTACCCTGTCATCTTAACTGTTCTTATAATAATGTAAATACCCATCACCCCACCCTGCCATCTTAACTACTCTTCCACCTTACCCCACCTGCCATTGTAACTGAACTTATGGTAATGTATACTCCTTGCCCCTACCCCCACCACTAGAACTAATCTTATTCTGCAACACCACTGCCCCCTCCCCAAAAGATTTGCCCCAACCTATAAAACCAACTCCTATCCCACCGCCCATCGCTAATGCCCTTTTCGGCCTTAGCCCACCTGCACCCAGGTGAATAAACAGTCATGTTGCTCACACAAAGCCTGTTTGGGGGGTCTCTTCATTCAAAGCGCGTGTTTTAACATTGTCCAGGCTGGATTTGAATTCCTGAATTCAAGTGATCCTCCCACCTCCGCCTCCTCAGTAGCTAGAACTATAGGCACAGATCACCATGCTTGGCTTTTTACTGTTATTTTAGAGTGTGCTTCTTCTACATAGATATATACATTAATATTCTATAAGCTTTTTTCTATGTAAAAAGTTTTCGGCTGGGACCGGTGGCTCACACCTGTAATCCCAGCACTTTGGGAGGCTGAGGCAGGCGGATCTCCTGAGGTCGGGAGTTCAAGACCAGCCTGACCAACATGGAGAAACCTTGTCTCTACTAAAAATACAAAAAATTAACCAGGCGTGGTGGCACATGCCTGTGATCCCAGCTACTCAGGAGGTTGAGGCAGGAGAATCGCTTGGACCCAAGAGGCAGAAGTTGTGATGAGCCAAGATTGCACCGTTGCACTCCAGCCTGGGCAACAAGAGCAAAACTTCATCTCAAAAATAATAATAATAATAATAATAATGATATAAAGTTAGAAAATATTTTTGTAAAGCTGTAATGTGTTTGTTTTAAGCTAAGAGTCAAAAGAGTCAAAAAGTTAAAAAAATTAAAAGTTAATAAATAAGTTACATAAGCTAAGGGTAATTTATTATGAAACAAAGCTTTTGTTAAAAATAAATTTAGTGTAGCCTACGTGTACAGTGTTTATAAAGTCTACAGTAGTGTACAGTAAGTAATGTCCTAGCCTTCACACTCACCACTCACTCACTGACTCACCCAGAGCAACTTCCAGTCCTGCAAGCTCCATGCATGGTAAGTGCCCTAGACAGGTGTTTCATTTGAAAAAATCTTATACTCTATTTTTACTGTACTGTTTCTATGTTTAGATACAGCAGTGCTTACCATTGTGTTACAATTGCCTACAGTATTTATTCAGTACAGTAACAGGTTGTAAAGGTTTATAACCTAGGAGCAACAGGCCATGCCATATAGCCTAGGTGTCTAGCAAGCTTTTCCATCTAGGTTTGTGTAACACTCCATGATATGTTCACACAGTGATAAAATCGCCTAAGGATGAATTTCTCAGAACATATCCCTGTCATTATGTGACACATGACTGTATTTAATTTATTAAAACTTTAAGAAACTGAGGTGGTGCCCGGTGCGGTGTTTCACTCCTGTAATCCCAGCACTTTGAGAGGCCGAGGCAGGTGGATCACGAGGTCAGGAGTTTGAGACCAGCCTAACCAACATGGTGAAACCCCGTCTCTACTAAAAATACAAGAAATTAGCTGGGAGTGGTGGCATGTGCCTGTAATCCCAGCTACTCAGGAGGCTGAGGCAGGAGAATCGGTTGAACCTGGCAGGTGGAGGTGGTGGTGAGCCGAGATTGTACCACTGCACCCCAGCCTGGGTGACAGAGCAAGACTCCAACTCAAAAGAAAAAAAAAGAAACTGAAGTGGAGGTGGAAATGGACCCTATCGTCTTCTTTAACTTGAAGCTCCTGGATACAAAGACCTTGGGAGACCCTGGGTTTCCAAAAGACTTTAGTATGAACTTATTTCTCCCACCACTGTTTTCGAACCAGAGTGAAGACTGAGACCCAGAGAGAGAAGGGCCACCCAGCCCACCCACCTTCTCTTTGGGGCATCACTTTCTCTTCTCAAGGCAGCACCAAGTGGAGTGGAAGCTCAAACTGGGCCACGTTTCTGGGTGCTGCACCCACTCCCTGACTGCTGCAAAAGACCAGGGAGAGGCTACTCTTGGCTACAAAAGAAGCCAGATTCTCCTGGGAGCAGGGACTGTGCTCTGAGCCTCTGGGAGAAGGTGGTCAGGTAGTTGGTGGATGATGGAGGAGTCTTCAAGGCCCCCTCTTCTTACCATTTCTCTAGGTCAGGCCCTCCTGGAGCTGCTAGATAAGTCCCCATCAAAATGCCTGCCCTCAGTGCCCTACTCCTTCCCATGAGCCCTGTCCTGAGGGCTGGAAACTTCTATCATCACCTACACTTTTTTTTTTTTTTTGAGATGGAGTCTTTCTGTCTCCCAAGCTGGAGTGCAGTGGCGCCATCTCAGCTCACTGCACCTCTGCCTCCCGGGTTCAAGCGATTCTTCTGCCTCAGCCTCCCTAGTGGCTGGGAATACAGACGCGCACCACCACACCTGGCTAATTTTTGTACTTTTAGTAGAGACAAGGTTTCACCATATTGGCCAGACTGGTCTCTAACTCCTGACCTTATGATCCACCCACCTTGGCCTCCCAAAGTGCTGGGATTACAGGCATAAGCCAGTGCCCCCGGGCCTGTCACCTGCACTTCTAAGAAGCAGTGCCCCTGTCTACAGAGAGCTGGACTTACCCAGAAGCTAAGCACGTTTCAGCTGTAGAGTCCAGCCCTCACTTGCCATGGGTCCTCCCAAGGTCACATATTTTTGTAAAATACGTATATTTTGGATTTTTCTTTCTTTCTTTCTTTCTTTTTCTTTCTTTTTTTCTTTCTTTTTTTGTAGAGATGGAGTTTCATCATGTTGGTCAGGCTGGTCTCGAACTCCTGATCTCGTGATCCGTCCACCTCGGTCTCCCAAAGTGCTGGGATTACAGGCGTGAGCTACCCGCGCCTAGCCGATTTTTCTAAGAGTGCTCCCTCAAATTGTTTGAGGAACCCACCCCCACAATCTACCTCTGATCTCCAGTTAAATAACTACAATGGTGGGATTTCATGCAAGCTAGAGGAAACGCTTCACTTGGGAGAGGGGAATCTTTTTGCTGTTTTCCTGATGTATCTAAGCCAGTGAAACCATCTTGCCCACAGGCCCAGCAGAGTCATGTTTGTCTTCTTCACTTTGTCACCAGTCCCTCACCCAGGGCCTGGCCCACAGCATGTGTTTTGCGAAATGGACGAATGAGTGAGTGGGTGAGTGAATGATGGGCCCCACCTCTGCCAGGTGTTAGGCTGCTCCTGAGGACTGATTCTCAGCGCTTGGCAGCGACACTCTGCTCACTGCCAGCTCTCTTCTCAGCCCCGCTCAAAGATGTGGCATTGAGGGAAGCAGATACAGCCAGACGGTGCTGGTTCCTTCCTCTAGGCCCAGCTCAGCCGCCACTTCCTTTTGGCCCCAGTTAGAGGTGCAGGTGGCCCCTGGTCATGGGGTGATGGTGCAGGGGGGAGGGCGGGGATTGGGTAGGGGTTGGGCCAGGGGCCCTTCTGTTTATCCCTCTAGACCCAGCCCACCAGGGACCTGAGTTGAGTGGGTGGTGGTGGGATGTCCTTGAGTGAGGAATATCCAGGCTTCTAGGGTCAGGGTGATGTGTGTGTGAGGGGTGGAGAGGGGTGGTGGAAGTTTCTAGAAGGAATAGAGGAGGAGAGCAGCGTTCACAGCCCACATATCCTCACCCCTTGCCTCCCCTGCCCCACCCATTCAGGTGGTGCCCCCTTCCTTTCCTCTGTCACTTGTACCCTTTAAACCCTTCCTAACTAGGAAGTCTTTCCAGATTATCTCCAGTGGATCTGAACCACGCCTTAGTTCCGTGTCTTCTTGGAATGTGTGGAAGCAGTTAGCTCTGTGTTTATTCATCCGCCCTTATTGTTCTGTCTCCTCTCTGTTCTCTCCAAGGCCCTGTTCCTGCTCCTGTCATTCAACCTAATGCTGAGAGCTCCTCCTTGGGGGAGGAATGTATGTAAAGTTTAAGAATGGTGGGGCAGGGTGGGGAGCATAGCGCTTAGACAGGGATCTGGGAGTGAGTAGAAGTTTGGGTGCTGTTATAAGTAGCCAGAGAAGGTATCTGAAAAGCACACGGTTTACAAGCTTTCCTATTCCACTTCTTCCTTTTTTTTTTTTTTTCTTTTTCTTTTTGATGGAGTGTCGCTCTGTTGCCCAGGCTTGAGCGCAGTGACGTGATCGTGGGTCATTGCAACTTCTGCCTCCTGGGCTTAAGCGATTCTCCTGCCTCAGCCTCCTGAGTAGCTGGGATTACAGGTGTGTGCCACCATGCCCAGCTAATTTTTGCATTTTTAGTAGAGACAGGTTTCACCATGTTGGTCAGGCTGGTCTTGAACTCCTGACCTCGTGATCCACCCACCTCGACCTCCCAAAGTGCTGGGATTACAGGTGTGAGCCACCACACCCTATTTTTTTTTGTTAAAGAAATTATTACAAGGTTACATTTTAACATGCCTCAAAATTCCAAAGGTATAAAAGACTACAGTAAAATGTACATCCTCCCAGCCCTTTTCTTCATCACCCAGTGTAGCTACCTCCACTCAAGCCCTCTGACCAGGCCCCCTGCACAGGGGCAGGGGGGTGGATATGTGTTTATGGAGACTTAGGTTTTCTCTTTATAAAAACAATGCTGTGCAACCACTGGGAAAACTGCTTGGCAGTATCTTTAAAGCTGACCACATGTATACCCTATGAGCCAGCAATTCCTTTCCTAGGTTGCTTTCAAATTGTTGGGGCTGAGAAAACAATACCCCGAAATGCAGGACTCAGAAGGAGCCTCAGAAGCAAACGCTCTTCTCTGCCTGCCTACTTCTCAGTCCCGTTCTCCACCCCCCACCCCCCGCCCCGGGTTGGGTGTAGAAACTGGGATCCCTCTTCTCCAAGGTGAGTTATAAAAACTAGAACCCCTTTTCTTCAAAGCCAGCCATAAAACTGACAAATATTACTCTCACTTTCCTTCCACCTTCCTGTGTAAAAACTTGTCATAAAGACATTATCTGACCTCCCTTGTTTGATCATAGGTCATAAGACACCCCACCCATTCCAGAGAGAATCCTGCTCCATACCCAGAAGGAAGAAATGCGTGATCAGAGAGGCTAAGAAGAATCTAGACAGACAGGCCCTGCTGCGTTTCCCCATTCCTTCTGTGAGCATGAAAGCTTACCCTTATTGTCCAACCATATTTCCACAGAGCTGCCCATACTTTGTTGAACGTAAGTATAAACATGAACGATGTCCCTTGTATCTTTGGGTCTTCATTCTGAAGGCTCCTGTGTACACCTTAAATAATGCGTATACCTTTTCTCCAATTAGTCTGCCTTTTGTGAGTCCATTTCCAGCAAATAGTCAGAGGGAGAGGGGGAGGTTTTCCCTGGCTCTAACACAACAAAAATATGCATCTGCTCACCATGATATTGCTCAAAATGCTCCTAACAGTGCCATAGGTAAGAGTGAAACATTGGAAACAGCCAAAATACCCATCAATGGCAGAATGGCTAAGTAGTGTATGGTATGCTCTTACAATGGGATATTGTACAGCAATGAAAACGAACTGTGACTGCTGTGTACAACACGAATGTGTCTCACAGACAGCTTGGTGAGCGAAAGGAGTCCAGTTCTAAAAAGGACATTCATGTGGTTCCATGTACACAACATTTAAACACAATAACAATGAATCAATAGTGTTAGGTGTCAGGATAGTGTTTACTTCTCGGGATGAGAGGGGGCAGGGCTGGGGCAGCCAGCAGAGTGGTCTGTGAAGCCCTGTTAGTTCCTGCTTGGGCTCAGGACCCTGGAGGCCCTGTGCCTGTCCAGGGCCTACAGAGTCCTACAGCTGAGGACCCACAGGAAAATGGGGATGGGACGTCGCATCAAGGCAGAGGGAGGGCATCGTGTCTGAGGAATGTGATGAGCCCTATGAGGCCTGCGGGGAGCTGGACAGTCAGCCCCGCACTTAACCTGAGCAGCAGGTGACCAGTGGGGTGGTGAGTAAAGCACAGGGTAGATGGAGTCAGTGTCTTTCTGTGGAGTCCGTGTCTTTCTGTGGAGTCCAGCAGACACAACCGTGCCTGTTCTGTGCCAGGCACAGATCTAGGTTCTTCAGGGATCTGAGATGAATAAGACTTGGTTACCACCCTACTGGAGCTTACAGTCTGGCGGGAGAAAGGCATAGCAGTGGCATATAGAGAAATCTTTGGCATGCAACGTAATAAAGCCCACCAGGGAGGTATGTGCCTGTGTCACGGGAGCCCTGAGAAGGAAGCATTTGACATGAGCTAAGGGGATGACGCTTGAGAGCTGAATCTTGAAGGTCAACCAGGAGGTATGAGGTCAGCAAAAGTGCTCTAGGCATGTGGCACAGCATGTTCAAAGGCTCAGGGGTAGGAATGGACGTGGTAGGTTGGGGAATTGCATTTTCTCTGGAACATTAAGTTTGTGCAAGAAAGTGAAAAAAAGCGAGACAAGAGACTTGAACAAGAGAGGGTCCTGAACCCTGAACACCCACTGAGAAGTTTGGACCAGAACTGATCTTTCTTTCTTTTCTCTCTCTCTCTCTCCCCCATTTCTCTCTCCTCCTTTCTTCCTCCCTCCCTCTCTTCCTTTTTCCCTTTCTTTCTTCCTTCCTGTTTTCCTTTCCCATCATAAAAACAATGTATATTCACTGCAATCACTTTATTATTTATTTCATTTATTTTTATTTTTTGAACAGAGTCTCGCTCTGTCGCCCAGGCTGGAGTGCAGTGGTGCGATCTTGGCTTACTGCAACCTCCACCTCCCGGGCTCAAACAATTCTCCTGCCTCAGCCTCCCAAGTAGCTGGGACTATAGGTGCAAGCCACCACACTCAGCTAATTTTTTGTATTTTTAGTGGAGTTGGGGTTTCACCATGTTGGCCAGGCTGGTCTTGAACTCCTGACCTTGGGTGATCCAACTGCCTCGGCCTCCCAAAGTGCTGGCATTACAGGCGTGAGCCACCACGTCCATCCTGCAATAACTTTAGAATATACACAAACCAAGAGTGTAAATTCTGCAAAGATGAGAAGTTTGTTAAGTCTCTATCATTTTCCCAGGGCCGGTTGTGGTGTCTGACATTTAATAGATGCTCAAAAACTATTTGTTGGTGACACAGGCACTGTGCTGCACCCTGTGTAACAAGGGCAACACAGACAGGGCAGTCTCCCTCTTGGACTCCCTATAATTAACTGGTAACAGTAACCTAATAAATGCCATGGTAGAGAATTAGGGCAGACATCTAACCTTGGAGTGAGGGTAGGGAACCAGGGAAGGCTTCTCGAGTGGGCAGTGCAAATGCTGAAAACTGAAGGTCCCAGCAGGAATTAGTTGGGGCAAGAGTGTTGAGGCAGAGGGAAGCGCACTCAGACAGGAGAATCTGTGTATGTGTGAGAATATGGGGCTTCGTCTCAAGGACAACAGAGTTTAGAAAAGATGGTGCTGTGATACTTCTTTTTTTTTTTTAATTTATAAAATTTTTTCCCCTGGCAACTTTCATTTAAACTGTGATACATTTTGAAGCAAAGAGAATGAATCAGAGAGGGCAGGGAGATGGGAGACAGGCAGGTAAGAGAACATTAGCACCAAAAGACAGACAGGGATCATGGTCCATCCAAGCTAGGGCAGAGGCCATAGGGACAGGTAAAGAACCATATTTATGGAGTCTTCTGTTCTTGGAGACTGATGGGCTGAGGGGGAGAAGGAGATAGAAGAGTTTAGCAGGATTCCCAGATCCTAGGCTTTGGGGGAAGGGACGACTGGGATCATGATGTAAAGAACTATACAAATGTTACCGCCCTTCTTTTTCTCTTTCTTTTTTTTTTTTTTTTTTTTCCTGAAACAGAGTCTTGCTGTGTCACCTGGGCTGGAGTGCAGTGTTACAACTTTGGCTTGCTGCAGCCTCTGTCTCTGGGTTCAAGTGATTCTCATGCCTCAGCCTCCCAAGTAGCTGGGATTATAGGCTGTACCACCACGCCTGGCTAATTTTTGTGTGTGTATTTTTAATAGAGATGGGGTTTCGCCATGTTGGTCAGGCTGGTCTCTGATTCCTGGCCTAAAGTGATCCGCCTGCCTCAGCCTCCCAAAGTACTGGGATTACAGGCATGAGCCGCCATGCTTGGCCAGCTATTTCTTATTCAAATGCACAGTTTGCATGTTGCTCACAGCCAGTGGTGACCGATCAACCAGTGAAAAGGGGTGGGCCTGTGCTGGTGCCCAGCAGGCTCTCATGCCCCTGCCCTCTCCCCGCCAGTCTACTCCTCCCAGTCTGAACCCCACCCGCCCCCAGCCCTGGTTCTTGGTCTTCGGGCTTTCATCATGCTCTCCTCCCTTCACTCCTTGATTCTCAGGGAAGCAGAAAGTTTTCCTTGCTGGCCAGAGCCCAGCTGCCCAGCCCAGGATTGCATGAGCCCTCCTCGCTCATTTTGGCTTCTTACTCATTTGTGCATGGAAATGCCCCGCCAGACTCGGCTTGGCCACCCTGACCCGCTTTCCCACTTTCAAGCCTACCTCTTTGCTCTCTCATCTTTCTTCTGAAGCAGCAGCTTCTTTGCAAATCTCCCCAATCCTTCCAGAGCTGGGCATGGTGGCAGACGCCTGTAATCCCAGCCTCACCATGCACCCACAGCAGGACATACCAGAGCCAAAGGTCTGGCTGGCACAGCCCGTCACACCCTCACTCTGACATACAGACACGGAGGCACATTCACAAGTAAGCACAGGGAGATGTGTAGACAGGAAGCTCTAGAGCACAGAGCCTGGGTCTGATTCTTTCAGTATTATATCCCCAAAGCCTGGCACTCGGAGGTGCTCAATAAGTATTTGTTAAATGAAAGAATGGGGTAGATGCAGGGATACGCTACGCAGACCTCCCTGCAAGAAAGGATGATGGCCTGGTGGCAAGGTGTGATATGCTGACAGTTCCAGCTGTTGGCCCCTTCAAGGACCGCAGGGCTGGGACTCGGGTGAGAAGACTAGCACCTAGAGCACAGAATCTAAGAATGTGGGTGGGACACCATGGCTTGCCCCTGTAATCCCAGCACTTTGGGAGGCTGAAGTGGGTGGATCACTTGAGATAAGGAGTTCAAGATCAGACTGGCCAACATGGTGAAACCCAGTCTCTACTAAAAATACAAAAAATTAGCTGGGCATGGTGGCAGGCACCTGTAATCCCAGCTACTCGGGAGGCCGAGGCAGGAGAATCACTTGAACCCAGGAGGTGGAGATTGTAGTGAGCTGAGATCATGCCACTATACTCCAGCCTGAGTGACAAGAGTGAAACTGCATCTCAAAAGAAAAAAAAAATCTAAGGATGTGCTCACCTGCAGGAGTGTGCAAGCGCCTCCTTACATGCTACGCCCTGGCTGCCTCACTGGCCTTGACTCAGGTGGTTGAGCACAGCAGTGGCTCTGGCGCCTGGCCATTGCCAACTCAGGGTTTCTCTAATGGGCAGTCTTTGCTCAGGAGTTCCCCATTGGGCTGGCAGAGAGGGGTCAGATCTGCTTCACAGTCTCATGGTCCCTGCTCAATCCTGCTCTCGCCCTCTTCCTTTCCTGGGCCTCACTCCCCAGCAAACCTTTCTTCATCTCTCTAGGTGCTTCCCAGAGAACCTGACCTGTGACATTTCATGGACAGGTACTTCCAGATTACAAAGAGACACACACACACTGACACACACACACCCCTGTGAGTGCCTGAGGGTAGGGCTGAGCCTTACCTTTATGTAAAGCTCAGTCCTGAACATATATCAGACGCTCAAGAACTCCCCAAAGAATGACTGAATGGGATGGAGATCCCCAAGATATCTGAACACCTGGTGGGAGGCCAGTGCCTGGATATGCTGACCTTGCCAGATATTCCCAAATTGGGGTCCCCAGGGCATCCTTGAAGGCAGTGACAGAGGTGATAGAGTTGTTTCCAAGATTTAGTCTCATGGGATGTGTGCTTTTAGCTGAGAATAGGCCACTCGGGTGAACTAAGAGGTGAGATCTTATGCTTTTTGTGGGAATCATGTCAGAACAATGCACTACCATGGAGCTATCTTGGGGTGAGGAAAATTCCATCTGGCACTGACTTTTTTATTTTTTTATTATTTTTTTTTTTATTTATTTTTTTATTTTTTTTTTTTTGCCTTTTTTTAAAGATGGGGTTTCACCATGTTGGTCAAGCTGGTCTTGAACTCCCGACCTCAGGTGATCCGCCCGCCTTGGCCTCCAAAGTGCTTGGATTACAGGTGTGAGCCACTACGCCCGTCCTGGCACTGACATTTTAGAATGATTTTCACTGGGCATCATGGAGGCAGTCGAGAGGAATGGGAAGGTCAATGGCTTTTGACCCCCCCGCCAGGCATCATTAGGCAAATCAGCCTACATCTCCGAGTCTCAGTTTCCCCATCTGTAAAGTGGGATCTATGGAGCTGTAAAGGCAATATTGTAAAGAACCTAGTATAGTGCCTAGCCCTGAGTGATTGGCAGCTACTGTTATTATCAGTTCACATTTTTAGTTTGCACAATAAAACATTTTGACCCATGGAGTATAAGTGCCTTCAGTCCAGCTTGGCAGGGATTGGCTGAACTGCCCCAAATGGACCAGGTCCAGTCAGACACTGTTAATTTTGAGAATAAGAGAGGGCTTCAGCTCTGAGGCCATAGCAAACAGGCATGAAACTGACCAAATTCCTCTAGATTGAGGGATAGGGTGGAAGAATAGGATGTGCAGAGAATCCTCAAGCTCCCAGCTTGGTGGGTGGTGACAGGGAAGTGGAAGGACTATTTGTACTTGTGGAATTAGGGTTTTGTCCATGTTCCAGGGATGTTCATGTATATCAGCCAGAAAGATCAATACATGCAAGTGATCTGATACCAGGATCCACCAGGGAGATGTACAGACTGACCTTTCTGTGGGTGCCCAAAGGGCATTTAAGAAAAAAGACTGGTGGGTTATGTCTGTAATCCTAGCACTTTGGTAGGCTGAAGCAAGCAGGTCACCTGAGGTTGGGAGTTCGAGTCTAGCCTGACCAACATGATGAAACCCTGTCTATATTAAAAATACAAATTAGCGGGACATGGTGGCACACACCTGTAATCCCAGCTACTTGGGAGGCTGAGGCAGGAGAACTGCTTGGACCTGGGACGTGGAGGTTGCAGTGAGCTGAGATCGTGCCATTTCACTCCAGCCTGGGCTACAAGGCGAAACCCCATCTCAAAAAAAGACTGTCCCCTACACTCCTGTGAGTCACGTAGCTGCATATGAAGCCTTTACACAGGGCATCTGGTCTCTTGGGAAATACACAGGTATGTTTCAGGTATGAATACTGGGAGAAAGCATGCCAAAGTGCTAACCAATAATTTATTCGCGGAGGGAGTGGAATAATAAGCACTTAAAATTTTCTGCTTTACATTTTTGTTCGTTTTGTTTTCGCAAATTTGTTTCCATGGCTTGATCTCATAGGCGGAGAGAGGGTGAAATGGGCCAAGTCAACAAAAATGAAGACAGATAAGGAAAAAAAAAAAGACTGCGTTATTCTCTGAGCCCAGTTAACTTGGAGATGAGGTTCTAGACTCTGCACTTTGGTATAATGAGCAACCGCTGCCAGCTTATGTTTTCTAGTAAACAAGGAAGAGTCGCTGCAAGGCTCCTCTCCAGATGGGGGCAGGGATGGCCCAGGAAACCTGAATGAGTATCTCCTGTTCTTATTTATTTTCCTCTTCCCTGTTGCACAAGGAAGGAAAAATGGAGATGGGACTCCCATTTCCTGACAGGGCAGCTCTCAGTAGAGTTGGAGGCTCAGAGAGAGCCCATGGGATAGGTCTCTCCTGTCTTACCCCAGGCCCAGCTCCTCACTGTGGGGAGAAAGGGTCTGGACACAGAGCCTTCAGATGATATGGTAAATTTTGCATTTGGCACTCTCATCTCTCTTGTCTGAGCTCTCTTCCTACTTTCATGCAAACCTCATGTCATCTGATTCTCACACGAATCCTGCAGTTACATGGGCAGGAAGCCCTATTATTCTATTTGTCTTTCAAAGCTGGGCTCAAATAAGCCTCTCTCCTGTAAACCATTTCTTGACTCTCCCCACAAGTTAATCATTCTATCCTGGGGTTGGCCACTGAAGCTGGCAATAGCTCTTGTGGTTCTACTCAACCCCCAATTTGGATCCAGGGCTGTGACCTTTGGGTGCCCAGGACCTGGCACAAATAGGGCCTCGATGGCTGTTGTAGGAAATGTTGAAGGACACTAACTCATATTTACAGGGCAGACTGCCATCCGTATTCTGTCCTCTTCCGTGTTAGCCTGTCTTCCACCGTGTCAGCTAGCCCGCCCTGCTGGCCTTGAAACTCAGTAGGTAGGTGTGTCTTGATCATGGTCTTTAGCAATAGTATTGAGAAGGAAAAATCAAAGGGTGGAGCCCTGGGCACCCTCAGCAGAGGCTGTCGCCCTCAGCACATTGGTCCTAACACACAGATGATTCAAACACAGAAGAACTTTCAAATTACCTGCTCTGCCTGGGGCTGAATGTCATCATCTTAAGTGCCTGTCCCAGGGCTGGCACCCAATGGGTGCTCCTCTGATGCCAAATGCTAGTTCTCACCTGTCCTCTTTCCCTACCAGGTGAACCAGGCAAACGGGAGAGCCTAAGTGGGTTTTTCTTTTTCTTTTTTTTTTTTTTTTTTTGACAGACTCTCACTCTGTTGCCCAGGCTGGAGTGCAGTGGTGCGATCTTGGCTCACTGCAACCTCCACCTCCTGAGTTCAAATGATTCTCCTGCCTCAGCCTCCTGAGTAGCTGGGACTACAGGTACAGGTCACCACTATTTTTATATTTTTAGTGGAGATGGGATTTCACCATGTTGGCTAGGTTGGTCTCAAACTCCTGACCTCAAGTGATCCACCCACCTCGGCCTCCCAAAGTGCTCAGATTACAGGTCTGAGCCACTGCACCCGCCTAAGTGGGTTTCTAATATGCACTCTTTATGGCTAAGCAGACAGTCCTGACACCACCCATTTCCCCCAGCACCTGTAGCATTTTGTAACTTATCCAGAGGGCTTGTTTCTTGTGCCCAGAGTTCAGGTGGTCTTCTCCTTGGGGAGCACTTTTGAGGGTGGAAGGAGTGGCAGCCCCTGGGTCACTGGCAGTGAGTGTGGTGAGGGAGAACAAGGGTCTGGAGCTGGGCATTTCTGACTCCACCACATGCTGGCTGTGCCAGCTGGGGACATCTCTGCCCCTCTGAGAGTTCCATTGCCTTCATCCTGAAAGATGGGGATAATAAGAGTATCTACCTCATTGGGTTCATAAGAGGACTAGGTGATAAAATATTTGTAAAGTGCCAGATAGAGTAACCTAGAATCATATTTTTGATGATTACCTCCAAACACCATTGCCATCAGCAGTAGGAAACACTGTTCCATCAGCAGTAGGAAACACTGTTCCATCGGCAGTAGGAAACACTGTTGCCATCCACAGTAGGAGACACTGTTCCTTCGGCAGTAGGAGACACTGTTCCTTCGTCAGTAAGAGACACTGTTCCATCTACAGTAGGAAACACTGTTCCACTGGCAGTAGGAAACACTGTTGCCATCCACAGTAGGAGACACTGTTGCCATCGGCAGCAGGAGATGCTGTTGCCATCTGCAGTAGGAAACGCTGTTCCATTGGCAGTAGGAGACACTGTTGCCATCAGCAGCAGGAGATGCTGTTCCATCCACAGTAGGAAACGCTGTTGCCATCGGCAGCAGGAGACGCTGTTGCCATCCGCAGTAGGAGACACTGTTGCCATCAGCAATAGGAGACATTGTTGCCATCTGCCATAGGAGACACTGTTGCCATCAGCAGTAGGAGAGACTGTTGCCATCAGCAGTAGGAGACGCTGTTGCCAACCACAGTAGGAGACACTGTTGCCATCCGCAGTAGGAGACACTGTTGCCATCGGCAGTAGGAGACACTGTTGCCATCCGCAGTAGGAGACACTGTTCCATCAGCAGCAGGTAACGCTGTTGCCATCGGCAGTAGGAGTACACTGTTGCCATCCGCAGTAGGAGAACACTGTTGCCATCCGCAGTAGGAGACACTGTTACCATCAGCAGTAGGAGACACTGTTGCCATCGGCAGCAGGAGACACTGTTCCATCCGCAGCAGGAGACACTGTTGCCATCGGCAGCAGGAGACACTGTTGCCATCCGCAGCAGGAGACACTGTTCCATCAGCAGCAGGAGATGCTGTTCCATCAGCAGCAGGAGACGCTGTTGCCATCAGCAGTAGGCGACGCTTTTGCCATCAGCAGTAGGAAACACTTTTCCATCGGCAGTAGGAGATGCTATTGCCATCGGCAGTAGGGGACGCTTTTGCCATCGGCAGCAGGAGACGCTGTTGCCATCCACAGTAGGAGACACTGTTGCCATCCGCAGCAGGAAACACTGTTGCCATCGGCAGCAGGAGACACTGTTACCATCCGCAGTAGGAGACAATATTGCCATCAGCAGTAGGAAACACTGTTCCATCGGCAGTAGGAGACACTGTTCCATTGGCTGTAAGAGATACTGTTCCATTGGCAGTAGGAAACACTGTTGCCATCAGCAGTAGGAAAAACTGGGCAGGACCCCTCCTGAGCAGCCCATGCCAGGACTACAGGCTACAGTGACCCAGGAGTTGCCTTGGCAGGAGAAGGGTACCCAGGCAGCCCTGCCCTGGCCACTGGTTGGGGCTGAAATGTTCCAAGTGCTTGCATAATAACCAGATGGGGATCCAGGTAGTTCAGCGTTTGCAAAGTACAGCTTTCCCTGGGCCACAGAAGCTATCAGCCCTCGTGGTGATGAAATGTGCCCACCCTCCTCGTGGTGATGAAATGTGCCCACCCTGGGTGGAGCAGGTCAGCCACTGTCATGGCTGCCCCGCCCGCCTCACCCCCACTGGAGTAGCACAGAACAGTATGTCTTGCTCTGGATTTCAGTCTGGCCCAGAGCCCAGGGTCTAGGTACAAGGGTGGAGGGTCAGGCAGAGGAAGTGAGACAGCGGACCCTGGCAGGAGCATTGGCTCTGCTGCTGGCAAGCAGGGTGGCCTTGGCAGACCCTTCCCCCTCAAAAGAGTTTGTTTTCAAGTGATTTCTAAGTCCCCTTTAGCTTAGCTCTCACATTCCTAGGGAAAGCCAGCCAGGTGGGTGTCTCATAGCATTTCCTGGCCCCCATCTCTGGCTCTGGCAAGAAAACTGAAAATTTGGGTTCTGGCTTTACTTCTTCCTACCTTCATTCAGGTTTCCCTAAGGGCTGGGCACATTCTGTTGCATTCTGTTGCAGGCAGCACCTGTTCTTGAGGCTTCGGGGTCCAGGTGAGAAGAAAACACAAAAGCCCCCACATACCCCCAAGTCAGTCAGGTGACAGCAAGTGCCCAGAAGGGCTGAGACAGAGGGTGAGAACAGCTCTGAGGTGGACAGCAGGGGCTGCCAGAGAGCAGGATGCGGCACACAGGAGGGAAGGGAGGGCGTTCCAGGTGGGGAGCCTGCAAGAGCCCAAACCGGATGTGGTTGAGTCAGGAAGGGCAGGAGTCAGAGGCCTGGACAGCAAATGGCCGGCCCTGAGATCACCCCAGGTTTTCACCGCTGTGCACTGGCTCCTGCCTGGATCTAGGGCCAGCCCTGCTGCAGGGGCTCCCTGGGGACTGGGTGTCCCCTGGCCAGGACCCACCCCATTGCCTCTGTCAGTGCAGGAGCTGCCTGTGACCGGCCAACAGCGGCAATCTCTGGGGGACAAGGCTGTGTGACTGCCAAGGCTGTGGCAGCAGCTGCCTCTCACTCATCACTCTTTCTTTCAGTTTCATTCCAGGTTCACTTCAGGAGCTGTGATTTTCCTATGGCTGAGTCACCCAGGGAAGGGCAATAAAGGAGGGTGATTAACAGTGTTTCAGTTCCTGGGATTTCCCATCTCAATTAATATGAATTCAGAGCAAAGCCATAGAAGTACAGGTGGTGAGGGAGGAAAGAGACTTTGCAGGGGGGACCTAAGGAGACCACTCCCCTCAGACTGGGGCTCCCTGAGGATGAGGCTGCATCTCCCCCTCTGACTGGGGCTCCCTGAGAATGGGGCTGTGTCTTCCTTCTATCCCTTCTATCAGGGCTTCCTAAGGAGTGTGTACAGCTCTCTTTCTTGTGTACCAGGTCCACTGTAGCCACAGGCCACTGGGTGCCTCTGCAGAGGTCCTATTGGGTGCACTGATTAGAGCAGTGCAAACTGCCTGGGTCCCCCTGCTGGCGTTTCTCCTCACATGGGAAAGATGATGAGACAGAAAGTCCTTCATATCTCGCCTGTTCTTGCTCTTCATTCTTTCTCCTTCTCTCCAGCAGACCACACAGGGCTGCAGCCCTTTCCTGCATCTCTCGCTGCCCCTCCCACTACACATCCACCCACCCAGCCCTTTGGTCAGTGTTCTCACCCAGAGCCACCCTGGTACTCATCGACCAGGGATCAAAGGTGACAGAACTGGGCACTGCCAGCAAAACCAGAGCCCAAGTCAACTGTGGAAGGAGGGGGCTTCTCTCCTGTCTCCTCTCCGTTGCTGGCTGACTAAAGTCCATCTTGACTCACCTCGGCTGCATCCTGGGTGGGAACTGCCAGCCAGAGAGAACTGACTTGCACTGCCACGGCGGGGTAGGTGACAGGATCGACCTGCTGGGAGCCGAGGCCAGCTCCAGGAGAGGTCACCTTCCACCAGTGAGAGACACTACCAACACTTCCACCACCTCTCAGTGCTGTGGGTGACTAGGAGCTGCTTGTCGAGGTGACACCTGTGTGGCCTGGAGGCCCCTTCTACACATTGCTGTTCTCAGCAGCAGCAGCAGCCGCAGCAGCAGGTCCTCCTGCGGAGCAATTCTTGGGACTGTGGGTGTTAATGAAGCCTGTGATCTTCCTCAAACTTTTCCACCAGAGAGGCACCTGAAGGAGCCAGACCGCATTCCCCTGAGGGCTTGTGTCGGGGGGTGGGCTTGGCTCAAAACAGCCAACTCAGAGCTCCAGTGGGATTGCAAGTCTTCTGTTCATTGAAGATTCACACATGCATTTTACATTCTATTTCATCATACTGTTTAATGTGAAAATAATCTTCTCACATTCTTTGAGCCAAATTGCTGCTCTAGGAAGGTGGGGCACGTTCATCCCCTGGTTTTGCTGCCCTGGGCACAATGGTGCTGGTGGTAGGTGCCCAGAGCAGGTGGCACAGGGGCCCAGGTAACCTCAGATTGGGTCCCAGTGCAGACGCATCTCCCCCACTCAGGTGTGTAAGAAGCCTCCCTATCCTTCCTAGCCTCACTTTGCCCAGTGATTCCTGTGGAAGGCAGAGTGGGTCACCTGTTCACACAGGGTGTGCTCTCCTGGCTGCGGGATGCCCTGAGGCCCCTTCTCCCCCACAGCCCCCCCCCAAGCCTGCTGGGCCTCTACTCCTACATCATTGGCAAGCCCCTTTGTCAGAGGCTACTGAGCTCTGCTCCCGGGGGAGAGAACAGACAGGAATCCTGTTCATGGATGAAGACCCTAGTGAAGTTGTGGACATGTGGGGGTGCATGTCTCATCCCATTCCAGGAAGTCTCGTCCTGCCATGGCCCGCTTTTGCAGGCATGTGGTGGGGTGTGATGGCTCCTGGCAGTGGCTGTGGCTGCTTGGTCAGAATCTGGGTAAACCCTGAGAAGGAGGTGCTATGAGCGCCTGGGGGAGCTTCCCTTTCCCTCCCTGATACCCAATATGTCAACAAGACCCAATATTTCCACTTCTCAAACGCTTCTCAAATCCATTTCACTTTATTCAAAGTAGGCTTTATACAAGTCGTATTTTCTGCTTAAAACCCTTCCTTCCAAGACTTCACACTAGACTCCTCAAATAAGGTACGCCTGGTTTGCCAGTCGCCCTCCTCATCTCTCAGCTCTGTCTCAACACTGACTTCTTTTCTTCCTCTAGCAGTTTTGCACATGCTGTTCCCTCCCTGCATGGAGCACTTAGCATCCACCCTGATGTTCTGCTCTCCCTCACTGTCCTACCTGTCTCTTCCACATCCAACCGATTTCTCCTTCCTCCTCCCTTCCCGGCTTCCCAATTCTTCAGGCCAGCGTGGCTCTCAGAGCACTTTTCCACCTGGCTGGTGATACTTGCTTGATGTTAACTGAAGTCCTTATTTCCTCAGGAGGACCATGACAAAGCAGAAAGCAGAAAAGTCACTGGCCTTTGTGTCCTGAATCCTTTTTTTTTTTAATTTTTTTTTTTGTTGTTGTTTTTTAGAGACAGGGTTTCACCATGTTGGGCAGGGTGGTATCGGTCTCTTGACCTCGTGATCTGCCAGCCTCGACCTCCCAAAGTGCTGGGATTACAGGCATGAGCCACTGCGCCTGGCCCGTGTCCTGAATCCTAAGCCCTTAGAAGAAATGAAAGGTTTAAGTCATTAAAAAAAAAGAGGGGGGGGAGACATTAAAAAGAAAAAAAGAGTAAAGTGAACCATTCCCCACTCCTGTGGTAGCTTGTATTTTCCAAATATGACCATGACTATAGTTTCTCTTCCACATGCTCTTCCAGCACCGTTCCAATCAAGAGTTGAATATTTCCTCATCCCATTGAAACTGGGTGGGATTTTGAGATTGCTAGGTAGACAGAATGTGGTGCAAGCCTAGTCTTCCCAGGGTAGGTCATTGCAGCAGTTCAGCTTCCCTCTCTTTTTCTCTCTATACTCATCCTTGAAAACCAGCCGCCATGTTGTCAGGAAGCCAAGGCTACATGGGGAGGCCACGTGTACATGTGCTAAGTTTTCAGCCAACAGCCAGGTCTGTGAGTGAGTGAATCTTTAGATAATCTTTCCCCAGCCCTCCAGCTTCCCCAGCTGATGTCCAGCAGAGCAGAAGTGTCCCCCACTGAGCCCTACCTGAATTGTGAATTTTTTTGTTACGTATCCACAGTAACTGCTCCCCAACCCTTCCTTGACTTGATACATACTTTTCCTGGGCTAGAAGAAAGGACAGGCAGAAAAAAGATGATGGAAGAAAACGAGTAGGCAGCTTTTGACAACAGATATATTCTCCTTCTACCTCATCTGAGGCAGCATTTGAAATAATTATGGCATTATTTGGAAATAAAAAACATTTTATTATGACCAGGTGCAGTGGCTCACACCTGTAATCCCAGCACTTTGGGAGGTCGAGGTGGGCGGATCACCTGAGGTCAGGAGTTCAAGACCAGCCTGGCCAACATGAATGACAAAACCCTGTCTCTACTAAAAATATAAAAATTAGCCGGGCATGGTGGTGGGTGCCTGTAATCCCAGCTACTCGGGAAGCTAAGGGAGGAGAATTGCTTAACCTGTGAGGCAGAGGCTGCAGTGAGCTGAGATCATGCTATTGCATTTCAGCCTGGGTGACAGAGTGAGACTCTGTCTCAAAAAAAAAAAAAAAAAAAAAAAAGAATATGTTAATGCCCTTTTTGGCCTTAGCCCACCTGCACCCAGGTGAAAAATAAAAATAAAAAAGAACATTATATTTTCTTATATTTTCCTTTCACACTCAGAACTGGGATTGCCTGTTGATGTGTTTGTGCCCTTGACCCCATGTCTGTATCCTAAATAGGCCCTGCCTGTCATTGTCTTGGTCCCTGTGACTCCACAGCCTAGAATACAGCCTATCACAGAGGAGATGCTCAATAAATACATGGTGATTAATGATTAATGAATGAATCAATGATCAATGATCAATGATTGAAGGTTGAATGAGTGAAACCTGAAGCCCTGTCATCATGAACTTTTCATAAAGATCTTGTCATTGATTCAAAGAATGCTCATCCTAAGTCAGACTGAGAGATTCTTTTTATAAATAAGGACAGTGAAGTCCAGTGAGGGCAGGGACTGGCCCAAGGCCTCACGTCCAGCTGGTGGCAGAGCTGATCTAGAACTTATCTATGTACCCAGCTCATGCTCTACCCATCCGCTCCTCACTGTCCCTGACTGCTGGGCCAGTCAGGCCCTGGAGAGGCTGGACTGGGTGGCAGTTGTTGTTATGTCTTTTTTCTTTTTTTTTTTTTTTTTGAGAGGGAGAGTCTTGCTCTGTCGTCCAGGCTGGAGTGCAGTGGCACGATCTCGGCTCACTGCAACCTCCCTCTCCTGGGTTCAAGCAATTATCCTGCCTCAGCCTCCCGAGTAGCTGGGATTACAGGTGCCCACCACCACACCTGGCTAAGTTTTGTATTCTTAGTACAGACAGATGTGGTTTTGCCATATTGGCCAGGCTGGTCTTGAACTCCTGGCCTCAAGTGATCCACCTTCCTCGGCTCCCCCAAAGTGCTGGAATTACAAGTGTGATCCACCATGCCTGGCCAGTTGTTGTGTCTTTGCTGTCATTATCTGCCCAGGAGTCTACTGGCTGGGCTAGTCCTGGCATCTCAAGGGCAAAGGGCAGAGGTAGTCAGGGACCCCTTGTAGGCTGGGGTTGGGACAAGGTGGAGGTGCTGTGAAAGTGGATCTGGCATGCAGTAGGTCATCTATAAATATTGGCTGAGTTTAATTGAAATAAACACTCAAATAAATATATAATGACAAGCTTGTATGTTAAGTGCCATGAGATTTCAGGGAGAAGTGAAGGCCTACGAAGCGGGTTATGACCTTTTTCTGGGGAACCCTCTAAGGAGATGACCTGGAGCTGAGCACTGCTGGAGAGGAGAATTGGTGTGTGGGATGGGGTGAGTGGAGGCTCTGCCCATGTTCTAGAGAGTGTCTGAGGAACCAGGAAAGCTGATATGTACTGCAGAGAGGGGGAGAGCAGAGTATGGAGGTGACAGAGAAGCCGAGGCAGGCAAGGTGGCCTGGAGGCTGTGTTTTGGGTTTTGCACATTGTCCTGAGAGCAATGAGAAATTATTGAGGCATTTTTGGCACAGGCAGGACAGATCAGCTCTGTCTTTTTAGCAGGCTTCTGTGACAGCTGTGTGGAAAATGAACGGGAGGGGGCTACCGTGAGATGGAGAAAATGGTGATGTGAAACTTCATGGTGTCAGTGAAGCTGGGGGAGAAGTGGCCAGAACTTAGAGGTCAAACAATAGGATGTTGGACTGAAATGGCTGTGAGGGGGGTGGGAGAGAGAAAGAGGTCAAGCATTCATTCATTTACCAGTCACGAAACAGCTCCTGAGTGCCCACCACATGCCAGAGACAGTCAGGAGCCAGCAAAGTCCCATCCTTCTGAAGTTTATCTTCTAGTGGGTTTTGTTTTTTTAAAAAAGGATTTATTGAGATATAATATACATACCGTACAGTTTACCCATGTAAAGTGTACACATCAATGGTTTTTAGTATAATTCATAGATACGTGCCAACTTCAACACAGTCCATTTGAGAACACTTTCTTTATATATATATATATTTTATTGTACTTTAGGTTCTGGGGTACATGTGCAGATCTTGCAGGATTGTTGCATAGGTACATACATGGCAATGTGGTTTGCTGCCTCCATCCCCCAGTCATCTATATCTGGCATTTCTCCCCATGTTATCCCTCTGCAACCTCCCCATCCCCTGCTGTCCCTTCCCTAGCCCCCCAGCAACAGACCCCAGTGTGTGATGCTCCCCTCCCTGTGTCCATGTGTTCTCATTGTTCAATACCCACCTATGAGTGAGAACATGTGGTGTTTGATTTTCTGTTCTTGTGTCAGTTTGCTGAGAACGATGGTTTCCAGATTCATCCATGTCCCTACGAAGGACATGAACTCTTTGTTTTTTATGGCTGCATAGTATTCTATGGTGTATATGTGCCACATTTTCCCTGTTCAGTCTATCATCAGTGGGCATTTGGGTTGGTTCCAAGTCTTTGCTATTGTAAACAGTGCCACAATGAACATATGTGTGCATGTGTCTTTATAATAGGATTTATAATCCTTTGGGTGTATACCTAGTAATGGGATTGCTGGGTCAAATGGTATTTCTATTTTTAGATCCTTGAGGAATCGCCACACTGTCTTCCACAATGGTTGCACTAATTTACAATCCCACCAACGGTGTAAAAGTGTTCCTATTTCTCCACATCCTCTTCAGCATCTGTTGTCTCCAGATTTTTTAATGATTGACATTCTAACTGGCATGAGATGGTATCTCAATGTGGTTTTGATTTGCATTTCTCTAATGACCAGTGATGATGAGCATATGTTTGTTGGTTTCATACATGTGTTCTTTTGAAAGTGTCTGTTCATATCCTTTGCCCATTTTTGGATTTTTTTTGTTTGTTTGTTTGTAAATCTGTTTCAGTTCTTTGTAGATTCTGGATATTAGCGCTTTGTCAGATGGGTAGATTGCAAAATTTTTTTTCCCATTCTGTTGGGAAAAAAAATAATCACTCTAATGATTATTTCTTTTGTTGTACAGAAGCTCTGGAGTTTAATTAGATCCCATTTGTCTATTTTGGCTTTTTTGCCAATGCTTTTGGTGGTTTAGTAATGAAGTCTTTGCCTATGCCTATGTCCTGAATGGTTTTGTTTAGGTTTTCTTCTAGGGTTTTTATGGTGTTAGGTCTCATGTTTAAGTCTTTAATCCATCTGGAGTTAATTTTAGTGTAAGGTGTCAGGTAGGGGTCCAGTTTCTGTTTTCTGCACATGTCTAGCCAGTATTCCCAACACCATTTATTAAACAGGGGAATCCTTTCCTCATTGCTTGTTTTTCTCAGGTTTGTCAAAGATCAGTTGGTTGTAGATGTGTGGCATTGCCTCTGAAACCTCTGTTCTGTTCCATTGGTCTACATCTCTGTTTTGGTACCAGTACCATGCTGTTTTGATTACTGTAGCCTTGTAGTATAGTTTAAAGTCAGGTAGCTAGGGTCTCCCTCTGTTGCCCAGTCTGGAGTGCAGTGGTATGATCATGGCTCACTGCAGCCTCAATCTCCTGGGCTCAAGAGATCCTCCTGCCTTAGTCTCCTGAGTAGCTGGAAACACAGGTGTGTGCCACCATGCTCCACTAACATTTTCTATTTTTGTAGAGATGGGGTCTCAACATGTTGCCCAGGCTGGTCTCAAACTCCTGGACTCAAGCTGTCTTCCCACCTCAGCCTCCCAAAGTGCTGAGATTATAGGCATGAGCAACTACTGACCACTTTCTTCACCTTAAGAAGAAATCCTGTATCCTTTAGTTATCACTTCCTTTTTTTTTTTCTTTTGAGACAGGGTCTCACTCTGTTACCCAGGCTGGAGTGCAATGGTACAATCTCAGCTCACTGTAACCTCTACCTCCAGGGTTCAAGCAATTCTCGTGCCTCAGCTTCCCTAGTAGCTGGGATTACATGTGCCTGCCACTGCACCCAGCTAATTTTTGCATTTTTAGTAGAGACAGGGTTTTGCCAGGCTGGTCTGAAACACCTGACCTCAGGTGATCCACTCACCTCGGCCTCCCAAAGTGTTGGGATTACAGGTGTGAGCCACCATGCCCTGCCTCGTTTTCACTTCCTATTCCACCCCTCTTCCCCCACCTCCAGCCCTAAGCAACCACTAATCTACTTTCTGCCTCTATGGATTTCCCTGTCATGGACTTTCATGTGAACGGAATCATATAACATGTGAACTTTTGTTTGGCTTCTTTCACTGGGCATGTTTCCAGGATTCTTCCATGTTGCAGCATCAATCAGGGAATTGCTTGACTCCCTTTATGGCCATGTAAGTGAGTTTCTGTCTTGTATGGTAAGGTGCATGTTGGTGGCCTGTGCTAAGACATGAAACCTGTGGTGGGCCCGTTTTGAGGGTAAGATCAGGTTTATGATTTGGGGCATTGTTGTAGAAACTCCTGATTTCCTCCCACTATTCAATCTCTTACATTTTTAATAATATAATCTCACTATTTAGCTGAGCACTTTGTCACCTTGATAGGAGACTACATTTCCCAGTTTCCACTGAAGGGAGATGTGACAATGCTACCAAGTTCTAGCCAATGAAATGTAAGAAATATGTCGTACTGGCTCTTTAATAAAGAAATCTCCTTAATAGGATATGCAGTGTGGGGTGTATTCTCCCCTTCTTCCTTTCTGACTGGATGCAGACCAAATGGCTAGATTTCGGCAGCCATCCTGAACCATGAGATGATGCAGAAGGGGGATGATGCCAACTGCTGAGTTCCAGGAGCTCAAAGGAAAACTCTGATTCAGAGATAACCATTTGAGAGATACCAAGCTGTAGCTGGTTGTTGAAATCTTGGCAGGTACTTTATGACTTAGGGAGCAAACACACAATGAGAAAAGAAGATGGCCTAAGGCTATGCCTTGGGAAAGACCAACATTTACAGAAGGCAGTTGGCAATGGAGATTCCAGCTATTAGCCCTATTATAGGGTCTCCAGTATCTCCCTCTGCAACTTCCTCATCTGTAACTATCAAGATTCCTAGGGTTTCACTAAGTCCTAAAGGGCTAGGTCCTGAGTTTCAGTACCAGGGAGAACTGGATCTATATAGCCCAAATATGTTCACAAATCTCATGGCCACAGGTAACTGTTGTAAACTGGTGCCGCACGTTCCTCTCCCTGAATATCTCAAAAGATTTATGCAAATTGATCTGCCTCTTCCCCTAAGCTCAGAACAATGGATGCTTCCTTGCCCAACATTTCAGTAACTAAATACTCTCCAGAAGTGACCCTTTGCTGGACAAAGAGGGACAATTGGCCTCCATTTCAGGAAAGAAGTAAAAAAGGAAGAAGGGAAGCAAGGAGAAAGGAAGACAGGAAAGAAAAAGCAAAAGAAGGAAAGAAGGAAAAAAATACAGACAGATTATCGTGCTGTACCTGGAAAGGTAGGCAGGAGGAAGCCCAGGAGACCCGCAGCCACACAGATGCCAAGCTGCTGAGAGGGGCAAGTAAGGTGAGGTTGGAAAGTGTCCCCTGGACTTTGCAACATGGAGGTCTGTCCTCACAGAGATGTTTAGGAGTCAGACTCGGTGCTGGAGTGGGTGAGGAGTGTGGCCAGGTGAGGAAGCAGGGTCAGAGGCTGCCTTTGGAGGCACTGTGGGGTGATGTGGACACCCAAGGCTTCCAAGTCAGGCTGGAGGCTGGCTTGAATGCTGGCCCTAGCATCACTATCTTACTGAGATGAGTTAACACTTCTAGGCACACAGTAGGTGTTGAGAAAGCAGTAGTTTCATTTCTCTCCCTGTTTCCCACTAAGGGTAACCATGGGCAGTTCCATTCTGTGGGCTGTGGTGACTGTGGGCCAAAATGAAACGTCCAGAAGCACTATGTCTTTCTATCTTCCTTTGGCAGGTCAGTCCAGAAATGTCCTCATGGCTAAGGGACAGAGAGAAGAGAGAGAGAGAGAGAGAGAGAGAGAGAGAGAGAGAGACAGGGATTGAGAATAAACAAGTCAATTTCACAAGTACTTTTCAAGCCCCATTGGCTAAAGAAAATCCAATGGCCGAGCCCATACAATCTGAGTGAGAAGTCACAGGGCAAAGGGTAGGGATTCAGGGAGGGATGAAGAAGTGGGGCTTTCTTCAGTCTACCACAGCAAACTAGTGTAGGGGCTAAGGGAAAGTTCCCCTTGGTCCACTGAAGGTTCACTGAAAAATAACTCATAAAAGGTAGATTACTTGGAGAAAAGGCATACAAATTTATTTACTGTATATACCCTGGAGCCTTCAGAATGAAGACCATAAAAGGTAGATTAATTGGAGAAAAGGCATACAAATTTATTTACCGTATATACTCAGGAGCCTTCAGAATGAAGACCCAGCCTCCTAATGGGGTACAGAAGCTTGTGTACCATCTTGAGTTACAGAAAGAATAGAGGCTTGGATCCTGGCAAAACATGTTTATGGGAGTGGGGAGAAGAGGAATTCCGATAAGGGGCAATAAATGGTTACTATGGAGAGTTCAATGGTCTTGAAGAACATACAAAGTCCAGTGGGCCCAAGGAGCAGACAAGGGTTTGTGACCAAAGCCTATGCAGGTTTGTTGACAGAGTTTGGTCTTCCTTCCTGTGAAATGGGTTCAGTTAATGAAAACTCAGGAAGGGACTGGATGTAATTGTTTTCTTCTTTGGAAGGTCCAGACTTTAGGCAGACAAAGAACTTCAGATAATCACATTTACATTCCAACAACAGGAAGAAAGAAGGGCTGAAAGGGAATGGATGCCCCTCCCTTTAAGGACAGCTCCAGTGGTTGTACACACAACTGCTGACTACATCCTGTTGTAAATGCTGTGCTCATCCTCCCTTCCTTACACAGTCATAGCATTTAACGATAGCATTAACTGGTCATCGAACAGCTCAACTGATGACTGCATTTTACAGCCCCCTGTACAGCTAGATGTGGTCATGTGACTAAGCTCTAGCCAGTAGAATGTGAATAGAAATGATGTTTACTAGTTGTGACCTCACAGGGAAGAAGTATGATCTTCCTTTCCCCTTCCCCCTGTCTGGAATGTGGATGTGATGGCTGGAGTGGCAGCAGCTATTCCACATGATGAGATGAAAGTCTTATACTGAGAATGATAGAGTAAGATATAAGGGCCACACACTCTTATGCTACATTAGAAACAAATACATTTCTCCTTTACTTAGGCCGCTACTATTCTGGGTGTCTCTGGTTTTAGTACCCAAACCAATATGCCACCTAATACACAACCCATCCATCAGTACTTATCATAAGGTGACACTGCTTCAAGGGAGGCTGGGAAATGTGGTCTTTATTCTGGGCAGCCATGAGCCCAGCTGATGACTAGGGGAACATTATTAATGAGGAAGAGCACATACCCCAGCAAAACCCCAGTCCTAGCCACTGAAGGAATAATAGCAATAGTCACCATGGGTACTTCTAGGGGGCTGGGCACTGTGCCGGCCACTTCACCTCCATGTTCTCAACGAATCTGCACAGCTACTCTGAGGACAGATATTAAAATCTCAATTTTAAAAGTAGGGAGACTGAGGCCCAAGAGTTTAAGAGACTGACCAAGGTCACACAGCTCTAGGAGTGGAACTGAGATTCAGACAAGGGCTCTCTAGTTCTTTCCATCTCCTAAACCAATGGTTCTCCAAGTGTGCTTGCTCCCTGGGCCAGCAGGATCAGCATGAAAACTTGTCATAAAAGCAAATTGTCTTAGAAGTCAGACACTTGGGGTGGGGCCAGTGATGGGCGGTTGAATAAGCCCTCCAGGTGATACAGGTGCACACTCAAGTTTGAGAGCTGCTGCTCCAAGCCAAACCTAAGAATGGTGCACATGCCCTCACCTCCCTCCCCAGACAAACCCAACCCAAAGAAGAATAATCTAACCTTGACCAGATCTAGACCTCAGTTCACCTGCAGGTCCTGCCCTGGAACTTAGCTTAACTTAAGCAAGCAGGGTCTCTTCTGGGTTGGATGAGACCTCCCTCCTCCCTACCTAGGGGTAGACAGAGAAGAGTGTGATCATGGCCCCAGGCCCCAGGTGGAGTTCTGGGGTGAAAACGGGAGGTCACACAATCTTGGAATCAAGCCCTTTGAGCATCTAATATTCCCTGTTGGATGCATGAATTCCAGGTGTCGTGCATATTCTCCCTCTCTCTCCTTCTCCCTCCTTCCATTCCCCCAGTCCCAGGACACTATTGCCCAAGGCATAGTTGGTTTCGAGGCAGTGGAAATTTGAGACATAGGCTTGGGTGGGATGGGGTGTTTGGTCATTTCTGGTTCCTTCCACAGGCAGGAGGTGATGAGATGATAACTCATGTTTGTTGATGTCTGAGGCAGACCACTTTCTGAGCTCTTTCCATGCATTAACTCATTTATCCTAACAACCCTGTGTGAGAGGTGCTATTACTATCCCCATGTTAGAGGTGGAGAAACCGAGGCACCAACAGGTTAAGCACCTTTCCACGGTCTGTCACATTGCAAAGAGTGGACGAGCTGAGCTCTGAACACAACGTGGCCCCATTGTGTATGCTCTTAGCTGCTGAGCTATTCAGCCTCTAAATAACAGCTAATGCATTCATGGTTTCTTTTTGCTTTTGTAACATTCCAGGTACTGTTGTAATTGCTTTACAACATATTTTAAAAAGTGAGGGAGTGGTGTTCTTACCATGGCAAGAAGTTAGGAATTTCCAGCAGAGCCTTGCATTGGTGGATCGAACATTTGTGGTTTGGGCTACTTTTAGTGGTGTGTGTGTGTGTGTCTGTGTGTGTACGCAAGCATCTCACCAGGAGAGGTGGGGAAGGTGAGGCCAGAGGTTGTTGCTCTCCCTGTGGTTTCATGTTCTAAAACGAGCCCACACATCACACTTGTGGTTCCTGGGGGAAAAAATACAACAATCCCCACTACCAGTCAAAACAACAATATTTGTGCAGCTCTGGTAATAACCGCTGCAACCCTCCTCCCTTCTGGCTTTCGGACAGTGCCTTGCCCTCAGCTCACTCTTCCTCCCAGGGGCTCTGCAGCCTTCCTCCCATGAAGCTCCTGTTCTTGAGCTCACAGCAGTCTCCTGGTGGTTCAGGGCTCACCTGTCCTGGAAAGTGTTCCAAAGGCGTTGGCCTCCACTTTGGGTAGGACTCGGGACTTGAGAAGTCAATGCCACCGTGTCATTGCTGTCTCTTCCTTTGACCTGTGTGATGCCAGACTCCGTGGTTCTCCTTCTACTCCTGTGATGGAGTGTTCTGTGTCTCTTTTTCTTCTCCCCCTAAGTTCAATTGTGTCCTTCTCTTTCTTTTTTCTTTCTTTTCTTTTCCATTTCCCTTTCCTTCCCATCTCTTTCCTGTGTTTGGCACTCTTTCTGTCCCTCATCATTTCAACTCCTCTGCCTTAGCTCTTGAGGTTCTTCCACCTGGCCTACCCTCCCTCCTCTCTTCCTGCTAACCTGGGACCAGCTCAGGTCTTCATACCTTGATCGAGCCTTTCCTGATGCCTCGAGGCTGACTGTAACACCTCCCCTTCTGATACCCATGGCTCTTCAGCACCGAGTCAGCCCCACTAGCTCAAGCATTTGAATCACTCTCAACTTACTTGGCATTCATTTAAACATTTATTGTGCACCCACCATTCCAAGGCCTGCCTTCTCCTTTGCATGAAAAACTCCTACACATCTTTCTCTCTCTTTCTTTTCTTTCTTCCTCTCTCCCCCTCCCTCCCCCCTCTTTCTTTCTCTTTTCTTTCTTTCTTTCTTTCTTTCTTTTCTTTCTTTCTCTCTTTCTCTTTCCTTCCTTCCTTCCTTCCTTCTTTCTGATGGAGTTTGACTCTTTCGCCCAGGCTGGAGTGCGATGGCATGATGTCGGCTCACTGCAACATCTGCCTCCCAGGTTCAAGCTATTCTCTTGCCTCAGCCTCCCAAGTAGCTGGGATTACAGGTGCTCACCACCAAGCGCAGCTATTTTTGTATTTTTAGTAGAGATGGGGTTTCTTCATGTTGGTCACGCTGGTCTCAAACTCCCGACCTCAGGTGATCCGCCCGCCTCAGCCTCCCAAAGTGCTGGGATTACAGGCATGAGCCACCACGCCCAGCTCCTACACATCTTTCAAAGCTTACCTAGATGTGATCTCTTCCTGCCTTGGCTCCCCTCTCTCACAGCCGAGTGGGTGTTCCTGTCTGCCCTCAGGCGTCCTGTACGTCACAGGAATGGTTGACACATATGTGGCAGATGCTGACAGTGCCCTGCCTGCTCTGCACCCACCATGCTCATGTACCCTGCAAGTTTCCAACCCACAAATGCTGGAGAGTTAACACCCTCCTACTCCAAGTGATGAGGCATGGGACTTGGGGAATATATACCCCAGCCTCTTCACCTCTCAGAGGGGACAACTGTAAGCCATGCTCTATGCAGGCTTGCCGGTCTCCAGTGGGAAGGAGCGCAACTGCCCACAGCAGTCTCCTGCTCATTAATGCTGTCTGCATTGCTTCCCTTTCTTCCCTTGTCTTAATTCCATGCTTCTTGGAATCACTTCCCAAGTAAACTATTTGCAGCCAGGATCTGCTTCTGGGGAATTCAAATGGAGAAGACAAATCATATAGAACTTGCACTGTGCCAGACACTAAGTTCTTGACTTACGTTAACTCATTTCATCCACACAACAGCTTTTGATATAAGGCAGTTATTGCTATTAGCATTTCCACTTCACATTTGAGGAAACTGAGGCACAAGGAGGCTAAGTGAGGGGGCACAAGTGTCCCACTCTTCCTGGAAATAAAGGGGTTCTATCTGGGTGCAGTAGCTCATGCCTGTAATCCCAGCACTTTAGGAGGCTGAGGTGGGTGGATCACAAGGTCAGGAGTTCATGACTAGCCTGGCTAACATGGTGAAACCCTGTCTCTACTAAAAATACAAAAATTATCTGGACATGGTGGTGCATGCCTGTAATCCCAGCTACTCAGGAGGCTGAGGCAGGAGAATTGCTTGAACCTAGGAGGCACAGGTTGCAGTGAGTCAAGATCGTGCCACTGAACCTCACGCTGGGTGACAGAGTAAGACTCCATCTCAAAAAAAAAAGGAGGGGTTCTTTGGAGTTGGGACTTTATCAGGATAGTGTGAGGATGAGAGAAAAGATGAAATGAGTTGTTCACTCAAGGTGGAGTGATTTGCCAAGGTCAAACAGGAGTGAGTGACAGGCCTGGAATTGAACCTGGGCCCACCAGCACAGCACAGACTGCACTGCTTGGTGGGACCTTTTACATGACTCTGCTTCCCTACAAGATGGCAGAGATTGCATTTTATCCATTTTTGTGTCTCTAAGTTTTGCACTGAGGAGTTAGACATTGGGGATATAGGGAAAAGGCGAGTTAGACACAGCCCCTGCATGTAGGGAGCACCTAGTCAGATGGGGGAGGCATTGTTTCTGATGCCATGGAGCCCCCAGTCTGATGAAGGAGTTCCCTGTGGGGGACACGATCTGTCCCTTCCTGCCTGACTTCTCTGCAGGCCCAACAACACAGCTTGGGGGGAGCTTCTGTTCCTTGCCTTGTGCCACTGTCCCCACAGGCAAGGGTGACAGGGTCTCCATGGCCTCCTGCCTGGGTCTCCACCCTCTTGCCATCACTCAGAGCAAGTCACTCTCCAGTCAGGGTGGCTGGATTGATTTTCCCATGGTTTTAATTCAGTACTTTGAGCCCCCTTTGACCAGTGGGCTGCAGGGAAAGAGCAAAAGATTGATGAACTGGATGTTGGGATCAGTCCTGCCCTTGCTGGGCATAGATGGCACTTTCCAAGGGCCCATCAAAGAGCCTGTAATGAAGAAACTATGTGTAGAGTGTGGGCAGGTCCATGTACATGAGACGGTACGGCTCCCAGTCATCAGCAACAGTGGGGAGTCGTTCCTACCCTGGGGCTGAAGGGCAAGGGTGATGCTATCACTTCATCCAGCTGATGCAATGACCCTGGGAGTGCAGCCACTGCCAAAGCCATGGCCTGCAGAGAGAGGGCTGATAAAACCCTCGCTTCTCTCTCCTCCTGCCCTCCATTACGACCCCTCCCAGGCCTGATCAAACTGGAAGTCAAAGACGGAAGGAGCCCAGACACAGTGCATGGAGTTCAGGGGTTTAGAGAAAGTCAGAGAGTGGGTGGAGAGAGGGAGCCAAGACAGAGTAACACCTAGAGAGTGGTACTGAGGACTCACGCCCATCCCTCTCCTCCGGCCCCAAGCCCCCAGGCCAATAGCCTGACCCTTAGAGACCCTTAGAGCTGCCCCCTCCAAAACAGAGCTTTGAAAAATGTATTCCTTCCATCCCCCACATCATTTCCTGCCCCTCTCAAGTCCATTGGAGACTAAAAGGTAGGCAGGTCCAGGAGGACTTCTTGGAGGAAAAGGTACAGTTGGGCTTCATGAGCTTCCTGATGAAAGAGAGCAGAGGAGGAGGAGCTTAAGACCAAGAGGAGGAAAAAAGGAGTGGCATAAATATTTTTGAGCCCTATTAAGTATAAGGTAGGACATGGATGCTTTCTCTTCTGTTGCCGACTCCCCCACCTCCCTTCCTGCACACTGATCAAAACAATCCTGAGGCTGGAATTAGGATTTTCATTTTATGGATGGGGAGACTGAGGTTCAGCGAGGTTATGTGACCTCTCAGATGTCACACAGCAAGAGATAGAGTCAGCATATAGACATACATCTGCCTGAGTCCAGGAAAGAATACATGCAGGTTTATAAAGATGTGGAACGGTTGGAGTGTGGGCAAAAGCTGAACAGGGTCCTAAACCCATGGGGAAGGAGGGCGCAGAGGGCTCCATCCGTGGCTGTGGGAAAGTGTCTGGACGGTTTTGCATTCACACTTCTGGAAGATGTGCTGGTGAGGTGTGGGGAGCGGGTCACAGGGTGGGAGGTACCCAACTCTGGTTGCTCTTCCTGCTGCCAGGCTGTGGGCTGATATGGCATCCTGCAGGTTGAGAGAGGTTTTGTGATTGGAGGGACTGAAAATCTTGGGAAAGTCCCTAGGAATGGGCTGAGAAGGTCTTGGGGAAGGGTGGGGCTGTCTCCTTGGCCCTGTGGGACAATTTTAGCTGGGGATGAGTTTTGGCTGGCAAGGGGCAAAAGAGTGTTGGGAGATGCAGGGTCCAGCCCTGTCTCCTGGGGAGTGGGAGAGCGCATCAGTGAGGCTGAGGCTGGGACCAGCGCTGTGTGTGGTGGCTGGCGGACAGACAGCGGAATTGGAAGCCTGGGGTCGGCATCGTGGGTGGAGACCAGCACTGTGGTGGTTTAGGGAGGGTGGAGGAAGCAGGTCAGTGAGGCCTGCTTCAGGGCAGTACACTCCAGGCCTAGAGCCCAGGGGTGCTGCTGGGTGAGGCAAAGGCCGATGGAACTGGAGATGGGAGTCTCAGCATAGCTGTCGTCCCTGACGTGGGAGTCCTCTGGCTTCCACGGAGGCAAGTCCTTCTTTGTCTGGTCTGGCTCCTGAAGTGAATGGATACCCTTCCCCCAGCCAGGCCTTCAGCATTGGAGAGGCCATGAGGGAGGGGTTCAGGGACTGGGAAATTTTGTGCAGATTTCCTCTTCTCTTTGCCTCCAGATCCTGTGTGTGTGTGTGTGTGTGTGTGTGTGTATCTGAGAGCGAGAGACAGAGAGAGACAGATACAGAGGCAAGAGAAAGAGCGAGACTCCCTTCCTTGGATCCAAATGCTTAACACAGTCCCAGGAGGATTGAGATGGGTGGGGCTGGGAACTGCCCTTCTGAAACATGTTAATTACAATCCTGTTCAAGGCGGAGGGAGTAGAAGTAGTAAGATTCAGACTCCCTGATGCCAGCCCCCTCTCTTATAGGTGAGGAAACTGAGGCACAGAAAGGGGAGTGGCTGGTCGAGATCATACAGGGGTTAAAGGAAGAGTATCCCTGCCTCTCAGGCCAGGGGAACTTATCCCTTGCAGAGGGCCAGCGACAACTCCTGTGACGACGCACGGGAACGGGTGGCTACCTTCCTTCTTAACATCCACTGAGGATCTCATTTCCCTTTGATAAAACAGCATTACAAATAACAGTTCTTTTCTTACAAAGTCAATGGGAGGAGTAAATCACTTACTACAAGTAAAGAGCTTAGAGCAGTGCCTGGCACATAAGCATCTAATACATGTTAACAATTAATAATAATTACAATAATATACAACGACAATAAGATAAAAGATGCTGCTGTTTTAAGGGGGACCACCCAGTGATGTTGAGTCTGATCTTGCCTCACTGGTCAGGGAGGGAGGGCAGAGGTGGCCCCGGGGGCCAGAGATCTGCCTGTTCCTGGCAATGGTGGAACCCACAGTGGGCAGTCATTTGCACACTCGGCACTCACTTCCCAGTCTCTGCCTCGAAGCTCCCTGTGAGTCACGCATGTCCACTTGCCTTATCCTGGCCAGAAAAGCAATGGTATCAGCCTGGGAGCCCCCCAAGGGCAGGGCCCCATCCTGCGTCACTGCTTGCTCAGCCTGCCCGCCTGGCCGGCCCTGAGAGGGGGTCAGCCAAGGCGCTGCCTGCCTTGTAGCCACCGCCCAGCAAAGCATCTGCTTTCTTCCTGTTCTGGTCCACTCAGTCTGGCCAAGAATGATGATGACGGCTGAAATGCACGTGGCGCCTCCCCCGGGGCTGACATACACACTTCTGCATCCTTGGTGCACACAGTTACTAGATCGAAGCTGCTCTTATCTTCATGTTGCAGAAGAAATGAATTGCAGATGTAAGATTTGCCCAGGGTCACAGAGCCGGCAAGCAGTGGCACCAGGATTTCAACACAAGCAGGCTGGCTCCAAACTCAGCACCCTTAGGGGCCACGCTCTGAGGGCACCCCTTTCTCTCCTCCTCCAGGCCTTGGGTGGCCTGGCAGAGGTGGAGAGAAGGAATGAGTTCCTACCGCAGACCGTGCAACAACTTTTCTCGACCTGCCTTCATCGTGTTGCCATCACTCCTACTTCCCCTCCTTCTTGCTTGTGGCCTCACTGTCCATTCTATTCTGTGATTTCTGAACTGAGGTCTGATACTCTGTTTTTGTACCTTTTCCACATCCAGACCTCTCCAGGTAGCTCCCAATATGGCTTCTTAACACCCCCCCCCGTCCCTACCCTATTCACCGTTGTCCGCCCCCAATCCCCCTCCCACTTCCTGGGAGTAGACTTCAGAGTTCCAGCTACTCTTTTCATTGGCTGTGAAGCAGATAAGGAACTGGCCAAGAAGGAGCCTTCCTCTGGGCACCGCAACAGCCTAGGTTGGCTCCTTCTGGGGCAAGCATTGCATGAGGGTAGGTCTGGGCATGGGAGTGAAGGCTTTGTGGGAGAGTCCAGTGGGGCCAGGCATGAAGACAAAGAGGTCCAAGGTAAGATTGAGTTGGGACCACAGTGCCCAACCCAGCACTCTAGCCTGCTCCTTGCTCCCAGGAGGAGCAGTTTTGAATTGCCAGGTCCTTTTTCTGGAGTGTGCTAAGTACAAAGCATGCCACTTCAGCGATCTCTTCCTCCCCCTCCGTTTTCCTCTGTCCAGCCTGCGGGCCTTAGGAAGTGGGCATGGGCCCTGTTGTTTACTCTCTGTTGCTGCTCCTGGGTCTGGCCTTGGTCCACACAGGGCCAGGATGGATGGTACAAGTGAGATGGTGTAATAGCCTTTACTCCTTCCTTGGCCAAAAGGCTGATCCTGACCCAGTTCCAAGATGGTCACAGGGAGGGACCACATGGAACTCGCAGGGTCCCTGGGATGCCACCCAAAAGACAGGCGGAGGGAATGGAATCACAGGTGCCCACTGAGGCCAACAGCCCAGCTGCCCCAGGTGACCTCAGGTGGTAGCTGGTACTGCCAGGAGCTCCTGGCTGGGCTTTTATGTGTGTATGGTGGGAACCACGCTGCTGCCTTAGTAGCAACCCTCAGTAATGCTCTGCAAACAGAATTAGGCTTTGCAAACTCTACCTGGCTCTGCAAACAGTTGTTGGAGCCTTCAAATGCAGTGGGCTAGGGTGAGGCAGGAGGAGCCCATTGGCTTGCCCCTGGCTTTTCTGTGGTGTGAATGAAACACAGAGTAAGGATTCAGCAGCTGGATTGAGACCAGCTGCTTGCTGGCTGCACCAGCCCTGGGAGTTATCAGCAAATCTTTACCGAGTTTACCTGATGGCTCTCTGAATGTATAGGGAGCTGGCAGTCCAGCCTTCAATCCATTCTTGCCACCAGCCCTGGACAAACTCACCTGGGGGAGAGGGTAGTTTCTCCCTGTGTAGGCTGCAGTCTCAGATGCTGATTTTGTCTCTGGGTATACTCAGAATTAGATTTGGTTACGAACGACAGAAAAACCCAAATAATGGTGTTTCAAATTAGGTGTTTATTTCTCTCTCACAGAAAGGAGGTCTGGTGATATTCTGTCCAGGTTTATTAGAATGGCTCTGTGATCATCAGAGATCCAAACTCTTCCTATCTTATTGTGCTACCAACCTCAGACGTTGCCTCTACTTCATGGTACAGTATGGCTGCCAGAGCTCCAGCCACCATATTGGCATTGCAGCCAACTAAAGTAAGGAAGTGGGGAAGAAGGGCATGGCTTCCCCCACCTGAAAGTCACATCCATGTCACCCAGGACATGTCTCTGTATATCCTATTGGGCAGAATTTAATCATACAGCTGCATCTAGCCTCAAGGGTGGATGGAAAATGTAGTCTTTAGTTTGGAAGGATATATGCCAAGCTTAAAATCAGGGGTCTTGCTACTGAGGAGGAAGACCAAACAAAGAATGGAGTGTAACTAGCTGTCCTTGCCACCGCCTGCAACCTGAGCAGAAGTTTCCAGATGCCATATGATTTCCATAGGTTCCTCTGGATAGCATCCTTGCTGCGGGGAGGGGGGACACTGGCTCCCCTGTCTGGGCCCTGTCTCCAGCTTTGGGACTTGAAGTCTTCCTCGGAGCTGTGGTGGTAGCAGGAACACACCCGCCCTGGCATCTCCAGCTGGGAGAGGATGAGTTTGATGATCAAGGCCTGCCATGCCATCCCAAAGAGGATCCACAGGGACACCATGTTCTTGTACCACAGTGGGTACCTCTGGGAGGGGTTCATCCCTGGGGGAAGAGGCAAGGTCAGAGGATGGAGTCCTGGGAAAGTTAAGACCACATTGCCCAAACAGAAACAGAGATACAGGGTTTGATTCATCTGAGCAAGTTTGAGGGGTCAGTGGGACAGAACATGGATATTCCTAGCCTCATGGTCACTTCCAAAGGATTCCACAAAGCCTCCCTGGATTGGTGCTTGGGTTTGGGAGCTACATTTCCTCTTTGTCTTTTTGAGGGAATCTGTTTATGCTCCATCCTAGCAGTTCTTGAAGTGTGGTCCCCCGGGGGCGGCAGCATCAGCATCCCTGAGAGCTTGTTGGAAATGCAAATGATGGGGTCCCTACCCCAGACCTACTGGATCAGAAACTTTAGAGGTAGGCCCATCAATCTGCATTTTAACAAGACTCCAGGGGATTCCGATGTCCACCCTATTGTCTGCCGGGCTGCTTGGTTTTCTCATATCTGAAAGGAGGCAGCTTGCTGGAGTCAGGGGATTTGGGAAGAATAAGGGAACCACTGGAATATGTATTCTGCCTCAGTTCTTCAGTCACCTGTCTGAACCTCCTTTACCTGTGAGATGGGGAATATGACTGTGCCCCTTTGGCTTTTAGGATGCAGTGCAAATCCTCAAGGCCCTCTGCCCGTGTCTGTAGTACACCTCTCCCCTGACTGCCTGGCCATTCTGGTCTTTTTCCCCGTTTCTCCATCTACCATTCTTCCTGCCTCTGGGCCTTTGTACTTGTGGTCTCCCAGCTCCAAATGCTCTTCAATTTTCCATTTTTCTTGGCCTGGTTACCTTCCCCTCATCCTGTAGACCTCAGTTCAGACATCACTCCCTATGGACCACATTGGGTTCCTCTGTTACACATGCTGCTTTCATGGACCGTATGCATCTGCTGGGAAAGTTACTTCCTCATCTATAAAATGCAGACAGTAAGAGTCCCCTCCTATGAATGTTGGGAGGATCACACGGGCTGATGCAGCTCAAGGGCTCAGAATGGTGCCTGGCACATAACAGGTGCCCAAGACCTGTAGGTGGTTGCTTGTTTCACTCACCACCAGACACCCCCAAAGAAGCTGGTGCTGGGTAAGTAATGGCCAAGGGCGGGGACTGATGGGAGCTGCTGTGAGTCTTAGGTGAATCTTGCCAAGGACTTGCTCTATCATTTAGTTCCCCTCCCTGAGGTCTGCTTTGCCTCCCTCATCAGAGTGGAATCATTCAAAGGGTAGAGATGTCCCCTTCTATTTCTTCGACATCCTTTTCTGTCTTTGTTCCCTGTGCCATGCCTCTGTCTACTCCTCATCCTGTCTTGCTGGCCCCAAGACAGCCTCTCTCTCCATGTCCCCCAAGGCTGGGCCCCCCTCTCTAGGACCCCCCACATGGGGTTGAGGCTGCCACCTGGGAGCTGACCTCTGCTGCCTGGCAGCAGCTGGGATTGGATTAGGTTGATTGGGTTATGGGGCCATGATTCCGCTGACGGTCCCAAATGAGATCAGGCAGTGAGCCGGCTCTCTGGCCCTGCCACCCGTCAGCTTGGCTTGCTCCTGGCGACAGAGGGGAGGAGGCGATCTTCTCCCTTTTTATTCCATTTTTGTGAGCTGAAATCATAAGTGGCAGGAGACCTGGCAGCTGGCAAGGCGTTCAACTGAGCTGCAAATGCAATTGGGAGGCACAAGGGCTCTGGGGCTGGGGAAGAGCAGCCGGCTGGGACCTGGGGGCTGCTCTGGCCACAGCCTTCAGGCAGGGGAGTGGCTGTGAAGACAGCCCCTCTTGTGGCTGCTGATGCAGGGACGTTGAACACCCAGTAACCAAGTGGTGGACCTCAGTATCCCCATCCAAGAAAGGGCTTGTCCCTGTTGCTGGAGGACAAGGAGAGCTCAGAGATTTGAGGAACAGGCACGGAAGACTCCGAAGTATAGGTGGTGTGACAGGCCCAGACTTGGGAGTTTGTCCTAGACTGGCCCTGACTCATTTGCTCTGTGACCTTAGGCAACTCCCTTCCCTCCCCCAGGCCTCAGTGTTTCCTTCTCTGTAAGGAAGACCCCTTGCAGGTGATGCAGTTGGGGCTCACATTGTGGTGACCTGCTACGAGGCGCTGCCATGGCTGCAGAGGGGCCCAGGAGGTAGCAAATCTCCAGAGATGTGGTGAAGGGGGGCAGCTCTGCCAACCGCAGTGGCTGCTGGGCAGGAGTGGTCTTGCCCATCTGTGCCCCAGGCCTGGAGACCCCCCCACTGGGCTTAACATTTGGACCAGATCTCCTCAGTCAGGTTGTATTGGTAGGATGGGGGTTATAGATTTTGGACTTTATCCTAAAACTATGGGAAAACAATGACGGTCTTCAGAGGGGTTGGGCAGGTGACATCATAGCCTTTGTAATTTTTAAAGGTCATAAGGGCCAACAGGGGTCAAGGAGAGAGGTCGCACAACTGCGTGGGTGCCATCCTTACTGTGCTCTGTGTGAGCAGCAAAACTATAGGATTGTGCAGTCCCCAACCTGTGCAGCTGTATGCAACAACCCTGCCTGGACCAGGGAAATGGCAGTGGAAATAGAGAAGAAATGACAGATCTAAGAATCATACTCTGAGCTGCTAGGGTGCAGGTATGGCTCTTGGAGCTTCTGGGCTCACTTCTCCTCAGACACATCTCTCTACTCTGAGGGTAAAAGTGGGAACATGACCCAGTTGTAAGAAATCTTCCCAAGAATTTCCTTCCAGAGCAACAGACTTCCTAGGGTGAGGGAGATCAAGAAGGGGGCAGCGTGAGGCCCCAACACGAGACCCCTCTTTCTGAGGACCTTGCAAACAGAGGCTAGAAGGCACCGAGGGGCTCTAGGGATCACCTCATTTTACAGGCAGGAACATGGAGGCCCAGAGAGGAGACATTTTAGGTGGTCTGGAAAGTGTATGAATTTTGGAGTCAAATAGATGAGGATTCACATCTCCCTAGCTGTGCAATCTCGGGCAGATGGTTCAGCCTCTCTGAGCTTCAGCTTCCTCCTCTGGAAAATGGGGGTGACAGTTGTTGGCCTAGGTTGCCTGAGGAGTGAGCTGATTGTGACATTGGTAAAACTTCATTCTTCCAGGCTTGGTTCTGTCGCTGAATGAGTGAAGAAGGGCAAGGCCTCCTCCCCAGGGCCGGGGATCAGAGAGAGGGCACAAAGCCCCTCGAGGCTGATGCAGTGGTGGTGCCAGCGGCACCTTCAGGGACGGGGAGGGGCAGTGATGAGGCTGAGCTGGGGCGCAGCCACTCCGCCACTGCACAGAATGTCCCTCCACTGCCACCTGCTGGGCATCAGCCTTAGCCTGCTTAGGCAAGGTTGGTGGCTTCTGGGGCCTGTGTCTTGCCTAGGTGGGGTAGCGCCACTGATTAAGCCCACCCTGGGTCCAATGACCATGAGGCCCTTTCTTGCTGTCACTCAGAATCTGCCTGCGAAGTGTTCTCCCAGAGGGCTCTGGGGAGGCCAGGGTTCCAGGAGTTTCCCCGGACTCTGTTGCTGGATCCCTGGGGACTGTGCCCTCCAGCCCAGGAGCAGTGGGATGGATTGGCATTCCATGGGAATGGAGCAAAGTGGAGAAGGGAGACCGAAGTGGGGGAAGGGAATGGAGCGAAGTGGGGAAGGGGCAAGGATGGAATGGACTGGGGAGGGAGGCGGGGACTCCCGTCGTGTGGAGAGCTCTAAGCACAATAGGTGGGCTTGCGGACGTGTGAGGACCTCTCAGCGCTGGTCAAGGTGGGTAGGAGTGACCTCAGCCCCATCACACAACAAAGGTGGGTAGGACAGTGTCTCCAGACTTTGAGCCTAAAAGCCCCCACGTGGCACGCACACAGCAGGTGCCCCAGCTGTGGGAACAGATGAGTGAGAGGTGCAGGCAGCCGAATCTCCCCGCCCGACCGCCCGCCGGGAACTCTCACCAATCACGTAGTCACCGAAGCCCACGGTGCTGAGGGTGATGAAGGAGAAGTAGAAACCCTCCATGTAGCTCCAGCCCTCCATGTGGGAGAGAGCAGCGGCGGCAGCAGCAGGAAGAGCAGGAGGCCCGAGAGGAGGGCGCCAGAGCCCGCCAGCCACTGTGCCTTGCCCGGGTCCTGTAGGTGCAACAGCATCCCCCAGGCCTCCTGTGGCCTTCACCCCATGCTTGGGAGCTGAGGGGGCTCTTCACTTGGTCTGCGTTCTCCAAGTTCCCTGCCTGGCACCTGTGCCTCATGTCCTTCCTGTCTGCCCAGTCCCACCCCATCTCCACCACTAATGCCCTTTTTCACTGAGGATCCTATTCTGGGCAGTGACCCCCGATCCCATCACATCCCCACCAGTAACCCCTGCTCCCACCTCTTGTCACTAGTAATCCCAATTCCCACCGCAGCCCCTCATTCTAGAAGTGACCCATCCCCCTGTCCAGCAGCCTCCTCACCTGCCAGCTGACCCCCAGCCTGCTGGCACAGTGGTCTACTCCCTGCTGCATGAGATGCCCCAGTCGGTTGAGCACCACGAGGTTGAGCGGGATCCCCACGAGGGCAAAGAAGATGCAGAAGAGCCGGGCAGCCATCGTGTTGGGGCTCAGGTTGCCATAGCCTGAGGCGAGAGGGGGCACTCAGGGGATCTTTCCAGCCCAGCCCTGTCCACTTGCCACCAGAGCCCCAGGCCTGGGCTCAACCCCCAGGGCCCTCATTCTAACCCACTGCAGATGTGAGCAGCTGATACTTACCAAGGCCCTCCTTTTCCATGCTGGGCACTGTGCAGGGTGCCCTGTATATTCACTCCCTTAGTTCACCCTCAAAAGCATCCTTCCAAATCAGAATTATGTGCCATATTCTACAGTCTGGAGAAGCTCTAGGAGGCTAAGTTGCATGCATGAGCTCAAATCCACCAAGTGTGAGTCCTCTTCCTCTCTCCATGTCCTCTCTCTCTCGGATGGGCAGAGGGATGCTGGAGGGGCAGAGCTTCCAGCTGCTGCACTCTCAGGATCTACTGCACCATTCAGGCTGAGGCCATGCTGTCTCCACGCCGCTCCCAGCCATGCCTGGACACAGTGGGGCACTGAAGCTGGCCATCCCTGTCCAGTGCAGCACTTCTTTTGCAGGCAACTTTTGCTCTGGGATCCCCATGGCCTGGCCCAGACTTTCTCACAGCTGCACTGCAGTGAGCAGCTCTTCCCACTCCAGTCTCCTTCCTTCCCTCTTTCCTTTCACAGGTGTCATGCCTGCTTGCAGTCTGAGGCTTTTGCCATTAATTCCTTCTCCTTCTCTTTATCCTTCAAAGGCTCCCCTCAATATATCTCTTGTGCATCTAATTCTGTCTTGATATCTGATTCCTGGAGGACCCAAACTAGCACAGTGGGCTCCCTCATAAGTCTCAGTGGGCGGGAGGGACAGATGGTGAGTCATCAGCTGCCTAGGGGAGGTAGAAGTTGGGGGTCTCTGATCATGAAGATAGGGAAGGGGGGAAGCTAGGGAAGGAATAGATATTCACAGAAGATTCTATCCCCTTGGACATTCTTTTCTCCTCCAGCTCTGCCTCCACCCTTCTTGATCACCACCACTGTCTCGTCTTACTGTAATGCAAACCTGATTAGGTCATCATCTAATGACAGCGGATGTCAATGAGCCTCCCCATTGAACACTGGGTAGCCACGGCCCCATCCAAGCCACCTCTCACTTCAGCATGTCTCCTGACTGCCACCTTTTACCTTGCTGGGATCTCTGGGCATCCTGCAAGGACCCTAGAGATCCATCTATGATTGGGCTTGTCTGTACTCTCTCCGAATGCAGCTCCTGTTTCCAACCCTCTCCACCTACCTGGACCTCCTTACTGCCCTCCAAACACACAAGTCACACTCCCACCTCAGGGCCTTGCACTCACTGGCAGAGGGTTCTGTCCTCAGGTAGCTGCAATTTGCTCCATCACTGGACTCATGTCTCTGCTTCAATGTTACTGTATCAGCGAGTCCTTGAATGGCCACCTCACCAACAATAGGTGCCCCCATCACTAAGAGACCCCTTTAACTAGCTTTACTTTTCTCTAAGCACACCCCACTACCTGATTATTGTCCATGCATGTGTTTATTGTGTGTCTCCGCACACTAGAATGTCAGCTCCCCAAAGGCAGGGACTTGCTAATTTTGGTTACCATTGTATCCTTAGCACCAGTGTCTGGCCCACACTAGGTACTCAATTTACTTATTTATATGTATTTATTTACTTAGTTATTTTTTTGAGACAGAGTCTTGCTCTATTGCCCAGGCTGGAGTGCAATGGCATGATCTTAGCTCACTGCAACCTCCGCCCCCCGGGCTCAAGTGATTCTCATGCCTCAGCCTCACAAGTAGCTGGGACTACAGGCACCCACCACCACTTCTGGCTAATTTTTGTATTCTTAGTAGAGACAGGGTTTCACCATGTTGCCCCAGCTGGTCTCTGACTCCTGGCCTCATGTGATCCACCTGCCTCGGCCTCCCAAAGTGCTGGGATTACAAGCTTGAGCCACCGTGCCTGGCCTTCAATTTATTTGTTGAACAAATGGATGAATAAATGAGAGAACCAATGAGCAGGCCAGGAATGGAGTTCATAGATGAGGAGTGATCTCTGGGCTCAGGCTTTTCCTACTGGCCCAGAAGTATTTGTTAGGGCTTGGAAGGTACCGCCCTTAGAGGGTGCTGGTCCCAGGGCAATGGGGTTGCTGAGGAGGCTGCCCTCCGCTGTGTCTCTCAGAATACCTCTTCTTCCCTTGTGGCATTCCAGATGAACCTCATCTCCCATCTGCCTCTCCTTCTCTCTCCGAATTCCTCCTGTGTGTATGTGCATGTACGTGAGGTCCGCATCACGGAACAGAACCCTCACCCCTCCCCCTCCTGTTCACTTCACAATGGCTAGTCAACTCTGCTGCTCACTAGCTGTATGACCTGGGGGAGATCGTGCAACATCTCTGTGCCACAGTGTCCCTATCTGTGACATGAAAATAGGCCGGGCTCGGTGGCTCACGCCTGTAATCCCAACACTTTGGAAGCCTGAGGCGGGTGAATCACTTGAGATTAGGAGTTTGAGGCCAGCCTGGCCAACGTAATAAAACCCTGTCTCTACTAAAAGTACAAAAATTAGCTGTTTGTGGTGGTGGCAGGCACCTGTAATCCCAGCCACTTGGGAGTCTGAGGCAGGAGAATCGCTTGAACCTGGGAGGTGGAGGTTGCAGTGAGCTGAGATCATGCCACTGCACTCCAGCCTGGGAGACAGAGAGAGACTCCGCTACAAAAAAAAAAAAAAAAAAAGAAAGAAAGAAAGAAAATAATAAGACCTATCCTCAGGGGTTGCCATATGACAAACTGAAATCTTTTTTTTTTTTTTTTTTACCGGGGTCCCCCCCCCCCCCCCCCCCCCCCCCCCCCCCCCCCCCCCCCGGCCCCCCGGCGGGGGCCCCCCCCCCACCAAAATCCTAAACAGCAAAGTGCCCAGCACAGTGCCTAGTACAAAAAGACCTCAGGTGTTTCCTCAGGTGTACTGTGTGTGCGGGGTGGGAAAGGTCCCTGCTCTCTCTGCCTTTGTCACTCTCACAGCTGGCTGAAACTGAGTGGAGAGGAAAGGACAGAGGCATAATCCAGGCTAGGAGTGGTAGAGCTGGGAAGAGAGGTGGCAAAACTCTGAATTTGGTAGGCCTGGGGAAGAGTGTGGGAAGTATGGGGTTTGCAGACTGAAGGACCCCCAAATCTGGGAAGCCTGGCCTATGGTGACTGTGCTTAAGATCTGCCACCCTGGAACTCAATACACGCTGGGTGAAAGCATATTTAATGGGATTCCTTAATGTGGCAGTATTTGTTGAGCACCTGCTGTATGCACCCTTGTAATAGACCCTGGGGATATAAACGATGAATCGGCCCATCCTGCCAGTCCTTCAGGGGCTCAAGGCCCATGGAATCTGAGGTGCCTCCCAAGCATGTTTGTCTCAGGGATTGCCCAAGCTCCGTGTAGCCCTGAGGTCTGCCTCCAAGAAGTACTGGACAATTTAAGACTAGATGGAGAATCCTCTGGGTGCTCTTGCCTTACCCCACCCTGCGGGGGAGGCTCGGATACTGGTGCCCTGGAGAGAGGATCCTGGCTGGCCAGGAGCTGGGAGGCCATAGCCCAAGTCACGGGTGATATCAGCCTGCCACCTGGTGGCATGTCCTGTGTCATGCAGGGGCTAGGGCAGAAGGATCAGGGTGGCCCGATGTGCATAAAGTTTCCGGGGTTTCAGAGCTGCAGGGATCTAGCCTGCTCTTCTCCTTCTCTGCACAACAGCCCCATCAGCACCCTCCTGAGACAAGTTCTGCCTCAGCTCTTCCGCAGGGCAGGGTTAGCCCAGGTGTCCCTGTGTGTGTGGAGCATGGCGATGAGGAGTGGAGGGGGCTGCTTGCAAGCTGAAGAGAGGCCTGTGGGAATGGGGTCTGGAGACAGGGAGATAGAAAGAATGGCCGTCTCCCCCAGGGCTGAGAAACAGGGAGATCTAAAGCTCTTTCTTTGGATTTCTTTTTCTTTTCTTTTTTTTTTTTGAGATGGAGTTTTACTCTTGTTGCCCAGGCTAGAGTGCAATGGTGTGGTCTCGGTTCACCACAATCTCCACCTCCCAGGTTCAAGCGATTCTCCTGCCTTCAGCCTCCCGACTAGTGGGATTATAGGCATGAACCACCACACCCGGCTAATTTTGTATTTTTAGTAGAGACAGAGTTTCTCCATGTTGGTCAGGCTGGTCTCGAACCCCCTACCTCAGCCTCCAAAAGTGCTGGGATTACAGGTTTGAGCCACAGCACCCAGCCCTTTCTTTGGCTTTCTACTCCTTTTTCCTTCCTAATATGCCCCCACCCCCCTGCCACTTCTGACCACCACCGCCAGGGCTCAGTGTTGCGTGGGTTCAGCTGAGAAAACTGGGACCCTTGTAGTGCCCAGAGACATGTTTCTCACTGTACTGGGAGACCTCTACTTCCTGAAAGGCCACGTCGGGCAGAAATCCCCTAGAGCAGTGTTTGTCAAACTCCAACGGTGCATGTGAATCCCCCGGGGACCTGGGTGAGATGCAGAGGCTAGTCAGCAGGTCTGCAGTGAGGCCCCAGACTGCTCCCAGGTGGTGTCCATGCCACAGAGCCAGACTGCACTTGGAGTCACGAGGCTCTAGGTAACCCCTCCAAAAGGCAACCAGCCTGCTGCCTCTCAGAGAGCTGACTCTTTCCCCACCCCATTCCCCCGACCCCATCCCACCCTTACCAATGGTGGTGACAGTGGACACAGAAAAGAAGAAGGAGCCCACGAACTCCCAGCGCCCCATGCTGGTGGTGTTGCTGAGGAGGCTGGCACCGTTTTTGTACGCTTGGATGATGTCCTGGGGAAGAGGCTGCAGTGATCACCAGGCTCTGTGGGGTGACGGATTTCCCACACCCCATAACACACACACATGCAAACACACACACCCTTCACAATTACTCTTCGATCCCAACCCACCAGGGCAAGGAGACTCTACCCCCTCTAACCAAGGGCTCACCAGGTGCAGCTACCATCAGCTACCATGGGGACAGCTTCTTCCCCACCCTTTACCCAGGGCCTAGGTCAGGATGGAGTCCTAGTAAACCAACCACTCGTTTTCTCCCCTGCTTACTCCCATTCCCTCAACAAACACTAGGTCAGGCATGATGCGTGGTGCTTTAGTGGACGTGACCACAAGAGACATGACCCCAGCCCTCAGATAAACCTAATTAACTCTAATATGATGGAGTCAATGTCACTTTGGGCATTAAGGAGGCAGTGCAGCTACACAATCCTGGGCAAATTGCTCAACTTCTCTCTGTGTCTCCATTTCCTTACCTGTAGAATGGTAATACAAATAGTACCTACTTCATAAACTTGTTGTGAGGGTTAACTAAGATGTTATGTGTAGACTTAGAACAGTATCTGGCACATGGTGTTAGTAGTTGCTACCATCATCATTACTAGGCACATAATGTTGTAGGACTCTGGGGAAGAAGGGTGTTCATTCTCATTTGGGTAGGAGCAGAGGACTCATAAAGGAGGTGGTGTTTTAGCTGAGCCTTCCTTTAGGGTCAGGTAGAATTGCTTCTGGTGGAAGGATGTTTAGGTAGATGGGACAACAGTGCAGAGGCTGGGAGGTGAGACTGCCTGGGACCTAGATTAGGGAGACTGGTGAGAAGTGATTGAGGCCAAGCTGTGCTTGGCTCTGCCATGTCAGGGATGAAGTGGCAGGTCTCATCCAAGGTCACTGAGCAAAGAGGAGGTAGGATCTGGTCTGTGTGCTCTGTGGCAGCTAGCAGTATAGAAGGGGTTGACCAGAGGGGGAGAGACTCCTGCAGAGGTGAGTGATAGACAGGCCCTGGCCTACCTCCTGGCATGGAGTGGTCCAGGAAGAACAGAGAGCAGATATTCAGAAGCCCAGGCCTCTGGGCCTATTTAGTATGGGCAGTAAAGGAGATGTTACAGAGGATTGTGAGGGTGTGCGGACATGGGGCAGACAATCGAGATTTAGGACAGGTGGAGGAGCAGGGCCGGGAGGAGGAGGACTGCTTGCTCTTGGCCTTGAGGAATTTGAGAAGTTGCAGGTACATATCTAGTGCTCAGAAAGAAGATCTGGGCTGGATACCACATCCTTATTCCTGGAGATGGCTGAAGCCACAGGAGGGCTGAGGAAGGGAGTGAGACGGGGGTGGAGGGAGTGGAGGGAAAGCCCAAAGAGATTACAGGCTGGCTGGGAAGCATCCACATTCACAGGTCCCCACTGAAGCACTCGTGGTGGTAAATAGGTCCAGCTTGGCTATGTAGCCATGCATTTGTATTTAACCTCTCTGAGCCTCAGTTTCTTCACCTCTGAAACAGGATAATAAAAATAGTACCCACCTGTGAGGGAGGTGAGAACGAAACAAAGTGAATACAGGTAAAACACTAGGAATAGTGCTTGGCATACAGTAAAAGCTACAGAGGCATTTACTGTTATTATGATCACCGTCACAGTCATCTCCCTGGGCCCAGCCTGCTTGTAACTGAAGATCACCACCTTTGCAAGGGCAATGGCAGGCAGCCTCGGCACCAGGGCCCAGCAGTTGGGCTGTATTTGCAGAAGTCTGCAGGTGGGGAGCTGGAGGAAGCACTTTAGGTCCTTAGTAGAGATAGGCCTGGCCCTGCCTAGCTCCCGACCTAACCGAATCCGCCTAGTCCGAGGGTTCAGAACACCACTTCCGCTCCATGCTGGGTCCCTTCCCACCCTGGCACGGTTCCCTGACACCTTCCGGGACTGGCTTTGGGCTGGAGACTCTGGGCGGAGGAGCCACCCGGACTGCAAGGTGGGGATTCTGGGCTGGCGCGCAGGTGTCTGGACTCTGGGCTCTTGGACGGGATGGAAAACCAAGTCAGGGCCCGAGACATCAATGCCTCCGCCGAATCGAGCAGCTGCCAGTCTGGCGTAGCTGCAGGCGGAAGATGCGCCACCCCTAGAACCCTCCCCAGCCTCCTCTGCCTCGCTGAGTCCCACCCTCGAGGAGCCTCTGCTCAGTTACCTTTGCATCCTACCCCGAACCGCGCCTTCAGCCCTTGCGGGCATCCGCGCGGTAGCGGCGGCTCGCCAAGCCCTCGGAGTCAGGCGGGTTCAGCCAGCAAGCGGCCCTGCGTCCGCCCCCGTCTCGAACCCGGGTTTGCGCACCTCAAGCCCCCTCTCTGAGTTGCTGGTGGCCCCGGCCAGCACGCCTCGGGCCCATTCCACCCACCATCCGGAACAAGCGCGCCGTCCCCCAGGCTCCTACGGCCGCGCCCGCGCTCCTGCGCATCCTTAGACTTGCCGCCCCTGCCGTCCCAGCCCCCAATTAGCAAATGTGCGCCTAGGTTCTCCCTCTGGAAGCAGCCAGATGTGGTCTTTAGTCCTTCGCCGCGCGTCTCGGTGCAACCGACCCCCCAGCAAGCCCAAGGCGACCTTTCCCGGGACAGGCCGGGCGGGGCTGAGGGCGCGCGCTCCCTGCCGTCCTCGTCCTCGCCCCTAAATTTGGATCTGCCTCCCGACAGGGCCAGCATGCCTTCTCACCCCCAAGGAGGACTCGGCCCGGATTTTCGCAGTCCTCTCGCTAGAGCGGGGGTCTTTTCCTCCGAGGTCCCCCAACCCTCTGGTCCCAGCGCAGAAACGCCCATCCCCGTTGTGCTCGCGTCTAGGTTCCCGGCGTTTTCCTGACCAGGGCCTCAGCAGGCCCCCGCGCCCTCGGCCTGTGCACCCTGCGGCCCCCTACCCCATCCCGCCGCACCCGGGCCGACCCTGCTCGTCCCTGACCCGGATCAGCGAGTCCAGCGCCGGGCGGTCCAGACATGTGAAGTTCTCCAACAGCGCCCACTTGTCGCGCTGGAAGCTGCGGCTGGAGTCCTGCGCTGCGGGGCCCTCCAGCGTCCAGAACACGCCGGTGCCCAGCGCCAGGTAAGCCAGGTAGGCGAGCAGCAGGAGCACGGTGCTGGACATCACGCAGCCGCAGCCCTGGACCCTGCCCTTGGGAGCCGCCCGGGCTCGCTGTCGACACATAGTGGGAGAGGCGGGGAGCTGGAGCCTGGAGCGGTGGACAAGGACCCGGGGGAACGAAAGGGCCAGGAGCCCCGCTCGTCTCTCCTCTCGCAAACGCCTGCGGGTGCCTGGGGGAGGAGGAGTGCTGGGGAATGGGACAGCCTGGCCACACCCAGCCTTAGGATCCAATCCCAGGGACAAAAGAGGCTCTGAACTGCGGACATCTGGCCCCGCCTCAAATGTGTGCGCAGTGCCCACCCGCTAGGCTTAGGCCAGGAAGAAGGAGAAAGCTGCTGGGTGACCGCAGGCGTTGAGGGAAGGGGCCGGAGCCCTCTAACATTTCCTGAAATGAACAGGGGGAGGGACTCCTGGAAACTGCACTCAGAGGAAGAGGTAGTAGAGACCAACTTTATTGTCTTGGGGCCCCTGCCTAAGTTCTGGGACTGGGGGCTATCTCCAAGGACTTGCTGTCTGTCAATCTCAAGACCTGCTTGGGTCTCCCACACCTCTGTCCTTTCCTTTGTACCCAAAAGAGGGGCTCCAGCTGATTGCCACTTGTCCAGGAGCTTGGGAGGCAAGAGGAGCCTTGACCAAGAGGCTTGTCCACTCCTTGCTTCTGAGAAGGCCCCCAAAACCCCTCTACCCGGAGTGGAGGAAGTGTCCAGGCTGTGTGAAGAGTCCATGGGTCCTCAGCTTCCCAGTCCTCTCTTGGATGTGGTGAAGTCCTGGGGTGTGACGGACTCCTCTTGCTGATGTAGATCCTCCCCTGGGTCTCCTGCCTGGAGCCTCCTTGGCTCCACAGCCTTGCCTCAGTCCTGTGCAGAGGAACCCAGCCATGTAGGAGCCCACTTACTGTTGGGTGGTGGGAAAGGCAGAGGCCAAAGTTTCCAGGCCTCGGGATGGATTGGTCTAAATCTCTCCTTCTGGTCAGGGACGTTGCAATCTGGCAGGGGAAAGGCCAGACCTGGAGAATGCATTCCTGAGAGAGGCCAGATGTTCACTGAGCTCACTTTCTGGAAGGATCCTGGGCTCTGCTGGCTCTCTGGCTTCTCAGGGGGTGTTTGCAAAGGCTCTTGAGAAGGCAGGAGCCCAGAGGGAGGGATGAAATTAAGGGGGTGGTCTGTGAGGGTCAGGGGAGGCCATATCCGGGAAAGTGGGTGGGACACCGAAGAGGTCCTAAGCCTTGTTCAAGGACAGCCCTGGCCCTCTAGGCAAGGGGAGCTGGAGAGCTTTGAGTGCCAGACACTCCCATGGGCTCTCATCAACCGTGGGGCTGCTCCCATCATAGCATTCTGGGCACTGTGTTGGGGCTGCCTCTTTCTTGTCTAGCACCTAAAGGCACATCAAGGGCAGGCACTTCCACTGCTGTGTCCCCAGACCCTGGCACAGCACCTGGCACATAGTAGGGACTTGGCAAATGCACTGTGCAGGTATCAAATGAGGCAAAAGTGAAGTCATCCTTTGTTTCTGTAAGGTCTCCTGGAAAGGGAAGGCAGTGGAGATCTGGCCACTCTTCCAAGCTACCTTTGGGTGGAAGGCTGTGGCACGGGCTCTGGGACAAGGGTGCACCTCTCTATCTGCACATGTCTTTAATCCTATCTCACATCTCCTCTCTGTTCTTTTCTTGGACATACCTTCTCCATTATCTCTTGCAGGAGCTCCTGTAACCAGTACTGGCTGAGAAGTGAGGGGGTTAGAAGAGGAGGAGACAGAGCTGGAAATTCAGAGAGCAGATAAGGTGGGACTGGGGAGGATGTAAGGGGTTTCTGGGGCTACCCTGGGGCCTCATGAAGAAATAGGGATCTTCTGAGGTCTGGGGGAGTCCACTGGGGTCAGGGGCTGCCCCATTCTTGACGCCGAGGCCCCTACTGAGCAGCCAGAGCTGGCAGCACCTGTGCAGAAGCAGGGGGCCCAATGGGAGGATCAGCGCCAGCCAGGCCAGGCCCAGGAGGATCCAGATGGCTACCAGGCTCCGGTACACTGAGATATAATGCTTGCTGGGGTCTGTGCCTGTCAGGGAAGAGAATGGCATCAATGCCAGGGGCTCAGGACACAGCCACCTCCAGTTTCCATAGGGACCCTCACCAGCCAGAATGCCCTCTCCCTCTTCCTCATAACAAGGATAATCAGTGGAGGTAGGTCTCTGGGGGGTGGTGTGGGTCCTCGACCAGAGACTTCTGAGGATGTTGCTTAGAATCCACAGTAGTCCCAGAAATCATTGGTTTGGCTTCTTTGAATGACCAGGAGCTATCTTATCCTCAATAGTTGTCCTCAGCTGACATCTCTCCATCCCCCAAATCCCGTGCCCCCCCCCCCCAGCCCTGATATATGTGACTGTCTTGTTCTCACCAACAACATAGTCCCCGAAGCCGATGGTGCTGAGAGTGATGAAGGCAAAGTAGAAGCCCTCGCCGAAGCTCCAGCCCTCCACATGGCTGAAGACCATGGGTGGGAAGATGAGAATGACCAGCGTCCCCAGGGTCAGGAACAGAGCCAGGCCCAGGACTCGCAGTAGCTGGGAGGGAGGGAGTCGGCCCCTGAGTCCACTTGAAAGGCTTCAGGATTGTATGAGGTTGTGGGGAGTCTGGGGAGTCTGGGAATGGGACTGGGCCATAGCTAGGCCCCTTCCCTGCCCTGCAGACCCTTGAGGTGGGGGTTGTATCTATGTGTGCATGACCTAGTCCCCCCCCAGGGAAAGATTTGGGCAGAGGGATTGCATTAGTGGGTCAAGGAGCAATTTGGAGACTCCTTTGGGCTTGGGAATCACACTTGAACAGGCTCCCTGGGGGATTCAGATCTGGGACAGAAAAGTATCATTGAACTGTCTGCATGCCTCTGCCCTTGCAAGCAGCTGGCCAAGGGTGGGCACTGGGTGCATGCTGGGCGGCCTGCAGAGCTTGTTTGCTACTGCACAAAAGGATGTTGGAGTTCTGTGATGTCCTTGGAGATGTGCTGCTGAGACCCCCCACTCAGAGGACTGTGGGCCAGCTGCCAGCTCCTTCAGGGTGCTCAGCTGCAGAGAACCTCCTGGTCCAGGGGCACACCCTTCCTAGGAAGGCCACACCCAGTGCCTGATTGAGGCAGGTATGAAAGCCTGGCTGGTTTGGCCCACTGTGGGACAACTCTGACAGCTCGCACATGCTGCAGAGCTCCTTGAGGCCAAGCCTTTGTAGAGCATGCGTAGAAATCCAACTCACTGCTCTGCCCAACCCTGCCTTCACCCTTCCTCTTTCACAGGCATCTACCCCTAACACCATGCATGCCAAACTCTGTCTCAGCATCGGCTTCTGGAGGATTCCACTTGCAACAGATCTGTCAGAGCAGACCTGTAAGGGAATTGGGGGGGCATACCTGGGAGCGCCTGGGCTGGTCCTCCCATCTTTCAGTGGTGGCCAGGTGGGCACGCAGCCCTGTACCCAGATGGTTGAGGAAGACCGCGTTGAGCGGGATGCCCAGCAGGGCATAGAAGACACAGAAAACCTGACCTGCTTCTGTGCTGGGTGCCAGGTTCCCATATCCTGCAAGAGGAGGGAACATGTGCAAATATGGAGAAAGGGGAAACTCCAGAACACCCTCTGCTCCTCCTCCCCAGACTCTAGCCAATGTTTGTCTGCCACCACCTCTTGGGGTGAGGAGAAGCTCCCCTGTTCCCATGAACTCTGCTGGAATATGTTTATTTATAGGACTCCTGCTCCTTTTGAAGGCCCATCTCAAATGACTCCGCCTCCATGAAGCCCTCCTTTCTGCTGCTCTCCTTCTCCCTACTGGGTGTGGTTCCCCACAGTGTTTGATGTCATTGCTATGTAATTATTGACTTTGTCTTCTATTATTGGTTTGTGTGGTGTACTTAGTGTGTTCCTCTTTGTTGGACTGGAAGTTCCTTGAGGGCTGAGCCTGGGTCTGATCCAAGTTTGTATCTCCCACCCCCAAGTCCATCACTCTGCCTGGAATGCCGCCTGAGTTCAAGGCAAGTATGTGGAATTGAACTTAACTGAATGGATGGGGGCGGACCTGGGTCTGACAGTTTCCTTGGGATGGGATGGAGTGTTTTCTGGCTGAGGGGGTGTAGCAGCTGCTCTCATTGCCCTGTTCCCTCGGAACACATAGGATACTACCTGCAGCTTTGGTGGACAGTGGCTGTATACAAATGACCCCCAGTTCCCAGTTCCTGCACATCTCTCTCTACCTGAGAGATTCTTCTGGCCGAAGGAGTGCGCTTGGTCTATGGGAAGCTTCAAAATACTGGGGAACGAATATAGTCCGGACTAGATCTCAACCTCTGAGATCTCAACCTCTGAGGGCAGGAACTGGTAGCTAAATGGCCTCTCATTCTTGTCCCTAGTTGGACTGTTCTGAGGATGGCCTCTATCTAGCCTCCCAGAAGGTCCCAAGCAGAAGTGAGCCCAGTCACCTAAGCCAGTAAGCTGCTCATTAATGCAAATTTTGTTGCCTTCCTCTCCCTACTGTTTCATTTACCCACTCCCTCCCTGGGCTTCCTGAATCATTTCCTAGACAAATCATATCCTTGTCTCAGCATCTGCTTTTAGGGATCCCAAACTAAGACAGGGGGCTTGGGGAAGCTCTTCTCTACCCCAGCCCTTTACCTATGGTGGTGACGACTGTGCCTGCGAAGAAGAAGCTGCTGCCAAAGTCCCAGTTGCTGGGGTTGGTGGAGTTGCCTTTAGGGTTCACACCTTTCACCCAGGCTTCCATGATGACCTGTGGGGAGGTGACATGGGGGGGGGAAGGAGCTGATGGTTACTGGGCAGCAGTTGTTGTCATGCTCTAGCAGCGTGCTTTTGTGTCATCTCATCTAATGATACTCTTAGATGGTAGTGTCCCCATTTCATGGAAAAGGAAATGAAGGCTCAGAGTAGCTAAGAGGCCTGTGCGAGGTCACTGGACTCCACCTCCAGTGTCTGTTCCACCGGCCAGGGCTGACTGAGGTGTGGGCTGCAAGCATGGGCTGGGGTGGGAGATGGGCCTGAGGGGTAAGGTAGAGAAGGCTTAGGGAGGGGGTCCTGTGGGAAATGCTGCTGGTCACCAAAGGGATGGCACGCACATCGGTTGTTAGAACAATGGGAGGGTTTCAGGTTGGATGTGTCTGGAAGGCATTGCTGGGGAATATAGGGTTTCAGGACCACAGGGAAGCCACGGGCTGCCTGCCATGAAGCTAATGGTGGGACAGAGAACCCTGTGTTCCCTAAGTGCCCAGGTGAGTGGGCACCTTTGCTCTTTGCTGCTTTCCAGTGAGCCCCCAGCCCTTGCCTATGGGAGAAATTCCAACAGAGGCCAGGACAAAAGTGGTGTGTATGAGTGTGTGTGTGTGTGTGTGTGTGTGTGTGTGTGTGTGTGGTTGGCGTTATATGTGATGTGTTGTTTGCATGTGGTGTGTGTGAGTGTGAGTGTGTGGTGGTTGGTGTTTATATGTGATGTGTTGTATGCATGTGGTGTGTGTGAGTGTGAGTGTGTGTGTGTGGTGGTTGGTGTTTATATGTGATGTGTTGTATGCATGTGGTGTGTGTGAGTGTGTGTGGTGGTTGGTGTTTATATGTGATGTGTTGTTTGCATGTGGTGTGTGTGAGTGTGAGTGTGAGTGTGTGGTGGTTGGTGTTTATATGTGATGTGTTGTATGCATGTGGTGTGTGTGAGTGTGAGTGTGTGTGTGGTGGTTGGTGTTTATATGTGATGTGTTGTATGCATGTGTTGTGCATGGCAACAGTGTGTTGCACGTGTGTGCATGTTTAGTGTATGTGTGTGTTGCTTGTGTTTTTACAGAACCCAAACCTTTGCAGGCTCAAGCCTACACCTCCCCCTCAACCCCCCCACCACCGACAACCTCTAGTCCCTGGACCCAGCCCCCTTGAAAAATGGGCAGGGCTCTCTTCTCACCTCCTTGCCAATCCTCTCCCAGGGCAGCAGCACAGCCTTGCCACCTGTTAGAGCCCCAAAGGCAGGAGGAAGCCAGGGACACAACAGCTCTGGCTTCCAACTCTTATGGGAACCGGTTCCCCGCTGGCTTGGATCAGGACTGGGGTGGCCCTGGTGGACCAAGCCAGTCAGGGCATCCGCGGTCACAGGCTGTCTGCTTCTCCTCACTTTGACGGGAACAGCCTCTTAAGATGTGGACTTTGGCCTCCCTCTCTTTCCCACACCCACAAAGTGGCCAGGGCCCAACGTTCCTAAACAGGTTCTCTCTCTGGAAACCCTCACTCCTGGGGGCAGTACTCTAGTCCTGGGCCATCTCCCACTCCCACATCCACCCTGCCAGGCCTATGGCCCTCATCCTGCTGAGGGTGCCGAGGGCCGATGCGTGGATGCAGGCAGCAGCGGGTTATGCCTTCCCAGTTCTGTGAACTTGGGCAAGCAGTGTTTTCCCACGGAGGCAATTTTTAATACTGCTTTTAATACTAGTTACGCCCTGTGTGTGAGGGAGTTCAACAGGAATGTGTGTTCTTCCAGAATCTCACCCCAGCGTTCTTCTGCTGCCCGGCTCAACTGCCCCGGCCGGCTCAGCTGCCCCTGGTAAGGAACGGTCTCTCCCGAGGCTGAGGACTCTCAGGGAAAGGGATGTCCTGTCTTCCCTGGGGGAGGTCCCTCGGGTTAATCAGTGGCAACCCCCTCGGGGCTTCAGCCAAGCGAATGGCCTCCCTTCTTCTTGGTTTACAGAGCGAGTTCAGGTCGCAGCTACCAACCCTTCCCATGTCCTTCAGATTGGCTTTCCAATGCAGAGCAGAGGGAGGAGGACGTTTCAGCTTCTCCAGGGCCTCTGCCTCACTCCCAGGGTTTTGGGAGGCTCCTAAACTGTTCTCCACCCCCAAAGTGGTACTATGGACCCCTAACTTTGACTAACCATATCCATCAGGGAGAAGAGAATAAAACCTGAAGCTGGAGGCCTCATTTCCTGGTCTCTCACAGCTTCAGAAAGTTCTCTGTGACCACCCAGCCCACGCATCATCTTCTAGGCTGGCCGTTCTCCGTCCTGAGGGGCCCCAACATCGCCTGCAGGGCTTATTGACACCCAGCCTGCAGGACCCATCCTGGAGTTCCTGAGTCAGCAGGTGTGGAGTGGGGCCTGCTACCTGCATTTCTAACAGGCTCTCAGGTGATGCTGATTCTGGTCCTGGAGCTGCACTTTGAGAACTGCTGCTCCAGGCTGCATCCTGGCCCACCACACGTGCTAATTCATATGGTGAAGACCCAGGGCTCCAGCTCCAGAGGCCTGGGAGTGCTGTCTTTACCAGTAGCTGTGCAGCCTTGGCCAATGTATTCTACCTCAGTTCCCATCTACAAATGGGAGATAGGGATTGTAATAGGTAATTATGAGAAGACACCTGTAACACGCTCAGTGTTAGGTGATGAGTGAAGCTGGTCATGATGACCCTACTCCCCACTGGTTTAGGTACATTGTAAATGCTCAGTAGATACCAATTATCAATAGATAATTGATAAAGTTATTCTGCACTTGGTCTATTCCTTTGCAGGGGCTGTCACTCCAGCGCCTGTTTCAGATGCATTCACCTCCCCCCACAACACTTGGTTTTGCCTTATTTCTGGGAAAGAGAGAAGCAGAGAGGACCCAAGCAGAGGGTGACCCACTCTGTTACCAAGAGAGGGCCCTCTTTGGGTGCAATGCTGGCAATCTCAGTCACCTTGGCCATTGCCCCCTAAACCCAACTCCAGGTACAAACAGGCCAGGAAATGCCAGCTTGGTGTGGCTGCTCCTGGAGTTTATCTCTGTCTCCCACCTGCAGCTGGGGAGAGGGGCAGAAGGAGCTGCAGCCCTGGAGTTGGGGGAAGGGGAAGTGTGAAAGTGTGGGAGAAGGAAATTTGGACAGCATTGATAACACTGACATCTGGTTCCCATTCATCCAGCAAGTGACAGCTTAGAGAGAGCTTTTAATCTGCTGTCAAATGTCTGCAGTTTAGATATGGTTATTCTCTTTGCCTTATAGATGAGGACATTTGGGTCTAGAGAGGTTAAGTGACCTGTTCAGGGTAGACCTGGGCCCAGAATTCAGGACTAGATCTCATCAGGCTCTCTGTTCCCCACCACACGCTGCTTCCAAACTGGGCATCAGCCCCTGGGTGAGGACTCTGGATCTGCCACAGGAACCCCCATTCCACCAGCCTTCTCAAGCCTCTCCATCCCAATCCCACATCGCTCCCTTCACCTGCACAAACTGCTCCAGAGCCCACTGGTCCAGGCAGGTGTAGTTCTCCAGGAAGCGCAGCTTCTCCAGCTGAAACTGGTCCCTGGACTGAGCCTCCGCCTGCTTCTCTAGAAGCTGGAAGATGGTGGCACCAAGCAGCAGGTAGCAGACATAGGCCAACAGCAGGGGCAGCACCCGGCCACCCCAGCAGCTGCAGAGCCCAGCACCGGGCATGGTGTGGCCAGGACCCTGCCAAGGCCGTGGGGCTGGCTAAGGGGGAGAAGCGGGAAACAGGTGAGGAGAGAGCACCGGGGACCTGTGCCCTGCCTGCCGCCTGCCCTGCCCTCCTCCTCGGCACAGGTGTCTGGAGGCTGGGGAGAATGTTTGAACAGTGCAGCTCAGCTTGGCTGCACTAAGTGCTGTGCTGTGAGTGCAAACAGGCCGGCCACCCCCACCCGGCCTTTGTTTCCATGGAAGTCAGTATCGTGGACCCTTCAAAGAGACCTACCAGGTATTCCTGAGTGCTTCATGTCTCCCCATCTGGCTTCAAGTTGGATGGATGTTTCTGGGCTAAATCGGAGAGGTGTGCTCGCTCTGTACAGGCCCCAGTGGGTTCTCTTGACAGTCCCCAGCGTCTTCACCCTTGAAGGCTGCAAGCCCCCAGCTTAGGAGCTGGGAAGAGATCAGAATGGGTGTGAATAAACCTACTCAGTTGCCTTGGCTACAAAATGGGGCAGGAGAATTGACCTGCCTATTGGGGGAACCTCAGGATAAGTAAACTGGGTGACAAATCAGGGCAAAGTAAATAGCTGACTGTCTTGCTCAGCCTGATGGTAAGAGTATCAGGGTTGATTCTGCTGATAAATTGGACACAATGACTTTGTAGCTTTTGCTAATTTGTCTCTCTAGTGGGTTACATTCGGAGGATATGTCGGTGACATATCCATGTGAATTGAAAAGAAGCTTAGAGTATATCCTGATCCTAGGATGGTAACAGTAGCTCTGAGTGGGTGGAATTGAGGGTGCTTTCCTTTCTCTTTGCGTATGTGTGTGTGCACATGCTTGTTCACATACATGTATAACAGCTTTATTGAGATATATTTCACATGCCATATCATCCACACATTTAAAGTGTGCAATTCAACGGTTTTTAGTATATTCACAGAGTCTTCAAAGTTCAGCCTTGTTGCAACATAGAACAATACTTCATCCTTCTTTCTGGCTGCGTAATATTTCACTGTGTGGCTATAACACATTTGTTTATCCATTTGATTTCCAGTTGATGCACATTTGAGTTGTCTCTGTTTCCTTCTATTATGAATAAAGCAGCTATGAACCTCTGTGTGTTGAGTTTTTTTGTGGACACATTTGCATTACTCACAGGTACCTACCTAGGAGTGGAATTTCTGTACTATCTGGCCACTATGTGTTGAACTTTTTGAGGAACTGCCAGCCTATTTTCCAAAGTGGCTGAATCATTTTATATTCCCAGTAGCACAGGGCGAGGATTCCGATTTCTCTGCTGTGTTTTCTGCTGTTTCCTTTAAGGAGCTGTGGCTGCAGACACTGTGAGTTGCTTGCTGAGTATCCTTTCCCTCCTTCCCAGCTAGCAGAACCCGGGCTTTGTAAGTGTCAACCCCAGGCAATGGAGCATAATTGGTGTAAGTCATCGTGCTACTCTTCCTCCCCTCTGTTGTAGCCCCTGAGAGCAGTGAAGTCAGTGCATACCCATAAGACAGTGGGGCAAGAGGGTCAGGGCAAGGAGAAAGCCCAACAAGGCACCACAGTCCCAGCCTCAGCCTGGTTCCTGGGAGCTCTAGCAGGTGAAGTACTCCCCAGCGAGTCCCAGCAGGGGGAGCTGGGCTTTCCTATCCCCCACATTAGTCAGTCACTCGTGCATTTCTCAGGCAAGATGGCTCCAGGAGCCTGTGGAGAGTCCACTGAAGGAGAGCCCCAGGTGCAAGGTAGGCCACTGGAAGAAAGACACATCAAAGCCTGGGGAGGAAACCTGAGGTCGATACATCCCCTGCACCCCTTTTCCCAGGCTCCCTTGCAGCTGGGGGTGGCTGCATGACCCAGGTCCAGCCATGATTGGGCAGAGTGGGCAGAGTGGGCTGTGGAGGTTCAGGTAAAATTGTTATCTCTTGACAAAGGGTTCATCTGCAGCTGGCCCCACATTTCTCCCTCTTTCTGTCTGGACCTGCTGAGCCATCTTGTGTCCCTGAGGGAGAGGTCATGGGCACTGCAAAGACACTGGACCAATTCCCCGGCACACCTCTCTCTAGAGTTCTTTTTATGTTAGAAACATAAACCTTATTTGTTTCAGCCACTATTAGGTATTCTGTTACTTCTCAATTGTTATTATGAGGTTTTTTTTTTAATTTTTATTTTTTGAGACGGAGTCTTATCTTACTCTGCCACCCAGGCTGGAGGGCAATGGTGCAATCTCGGTTCACTGCAACCTCTGCCTCCCAGGGCTCAAGAAATTCTCCTGCCTCAGCCTCCCTAGTAGCTGGGATTACAGGCATGCACCACCACACCCAGATAATTTTTTTTATTTAAGTAGAGACAGGGTTTCACCATGTTTCCCAGGGTGGTCTTGAACTCCTGAGCTCAGGCTATCTACCCGCCTCAGCTTCCCAAAGTGCTAGGATTACAGGCATAAGCCACTGAGCCCCCGCCTGAGTTCTTTTTAAAAAACTATTCAAGGCTTATTTGAGTTGGAAGGCATCGGAACACACTCCGGGTATTTCCGGTAATTAGACTGTGCTGTAGGAACCGGGGGAGCAGCCCGGGTTCCGGAGCCTTCTAGCTGTTTACCGGCAGCTTGGCCCAACCGCTTGCCACTCACCCCAGGTGCTTCCTGTCTGCCGTTTCTCTGCCTTGGGGCTCCCCTCCTGGCATCCAGTCAGATCTGCTCCATTGTCCTCTGCTTTTTTCTCTTGGTATTTCTTGACTTAAATCCTTTATGGAGGAGCTAAGTGCCCAAGAGTGCCTCTTCATGGTGGCTACTCTACAGGTGCCTGGTGGGCTGAGGATGGCCCGTCCTTGGGTCAAGTGCCTCCCTCAGCTGACCTGCCCCAGCCTAGGGGATGGGAGCATCACACATGTAGCCACCACCTGGAAGGCACTCGCTGTGGCAGATCTGGTGGCCTGTCTGTCTAGGACAAGCTACAGTTGTTTTTGTAATAAGGAGGAGAGAACAAAAGATAGGGTGCGAGAGAGAGAGAGAGTGAGAGAGAGAGAGAGAGAGAGAGAGAGAGAGAGACGGGAGAGAGAGACCTTGCAGAAGATAAAACTAAAACAAGGGGGGAGAAATTTATTATTTTCAGGTATGCGGATGATCAAGAGACTGGTAGTAACACAGGGTTCTGCTAAAAACCAAACAAAACCAAACAACAAATCTCAGTAAGGGGGAGGTGGAGCCCACGTTGTGTGGGCTGTTCATTAAGAACGTCCCGACGCCTGCAGCCTTTCGTCCGCCCTGTGGCTTAGGCACTTAGGCACGGCCCTGTCTGGGGGTGCTGTGATGGAGCCCATCTTCTCTGGAATTCTGCTGCTTCTGGATTCCTCTGAGGCCATCCGGGGGTCTCTGAAGTGGTTTTGTGCAAACTCCACCTCAGCTGGTCCCGGAGCTTTCTCAGACAGCACCTTGTTGGGATGTGGGCTTATCTTGGAGGGAGAAGAAAGCATCTGGAATCAGATGGGGCAACAGAGTGCTGGCACTCATCTCTACCACAGATACACCAGCTCCTGCCTTAAGCAACGGTTAGAATTATATCTGAAAGGCAGTGTGAGAGTCAGACCCTATTTGATTGCCCTGGAGAAGCTCAATACATGGAGAGCTCTCTCGTGTATCATTTAGAAAGCTCATCCATGGATGTCTGCAGGGTTTCAGGCAGGACTGAGCAGCTCTGTAGCACTGAGGGTCTTCGATCAGTCTGGACACAGTTCACAGGTAATGACGATTGTTTTAAGGAGGACAGAAATGAAGGAAAAGAGAACGGACTATCTGCATGGAAGAAGGGGGTGAACACAGTGGGCCGTAGGGACATCTGAGATGGGCTGGGGTAGAGGGAGGGCTACATCAGCCATCAGGGTGCCCTCCCTCCCTCAGGTCCTGGGCAGGAAGTGGTACCAGGCTCACTGTGGGCAGACACTCCATTCGTCTACGAATTATCTGTTGGGAACCTACCGTGCGCTGAGACTATCTGTCGGGAACCTACTGTGTGCTGGGGCTATCTGTTGAGAATCTACCGTGCTCTGGCAAAGTCAGCCAGAACAGCTTCCTCCTGCCTTTCCCGGCTCTTTCTCTTTACTGCTCCTCTCTACTCTCTTCTGGTCGCACCCTCACATCTCCCTCTTACATCAGTTTTTCACAAACCACCCAGAGCCCAAGAAGACATCACCTGGCTGGGGTGTAGGATAGAGTCTTTCTCAGAAGCATGTTCAGTTTAATGGGGGACTTCTGAAAACCCCAGGGCCACAAAAGCCACAGAAAGGGCAATGTAATGGTGGACTCTGGGGGAGCGCTCAGCTCAAGAGGCCCACAAAGCTCTCTGCACCAGAGAGGAAGTCCCCATCCTGCCTCCCTCGCGTCCTGCCTTGACTTGTTCTTCACACACTGCCTGAGCACCCTCCCTGTGCCAGGTCCTGTTTCAGCTACTCTTCCTAGTCCACTGTGGTCTTGTGAGGACAGCACTTGGTCAAGTTTCGGAGAAAAACTGCAGGGCTGCGGAGACCTCCCCAGTCCAACATCTCCCTACGTGGGCACCACTCCGCTGTGAGCTCTGGGTGGACACAAGGCATAATTTACAATCCCTTTCAGGGAATTATTGCTGCTAATGGGCAGAGCCAATTTATGCTTCCCAAGGGGGAGGGCAAAATCAATTAATGGAGAGTCTGACATGGCCAGGCCTGATGGCAGAGTGTGGCCTGACATCCGGAGGTGATAAGGGACTTTCTGAGGCTGAACTAATAAGGAGATTGGGGGGAAAAGAAGAAAAACAACACCTCCCCTCCACATCTGCCCGATCGATTCAGTGTACAATGGGCAGAGAATGCAGAGTCAACAGAGCAGCTGGGCACGAGTCTCTTTCCATCTGAATGAGCCCCGAGGATAAGGAGAGGACAGGCCGCCCATCCCGCCATCCAACATAGGTATTCACTATGGAGCCCCCTCAATAGACACATATCCATACGAGTGATAAAAGACACTTTCCAAACCAGAACGCAGAGGTTAAGGCCCACCTGCTCCAGGTGCTTGCCTTGTAGTAGAAAGGGCAACTGGGGAGAGAGAGAGCACTAGTTTTAGATGCCACCTCCCTAACTATGCCCCCCCCAACTATGCCCCCCCAAATAGTTTGCACCACGTGGCTGGAGCTGCAAGCTTTGGATGGCAGAGCCTGGGTTCCTGGAGTCTCCCCCACAGCATCCTATGTGGAGGCGGTAGTGATGAGGGTTTGTATGGGTCTTTGCCCTCGTGACCAGAAAGTATGATCTCAGAGGTGGGCCAGCTCCTGCTGTGACCAGCTCACAGGCCAGGGAAAGCTGAAGGGTGATTCAAGGTAAAGTCTTGAAACAGACAAACAAACACACCTGTTACTAATTTTGTTCAGAAATTGCCTCTTTCTTTTTTTTTAAGGATCAGGATTCCTCTTGCAGGTGAGATCGTTCCCAGAGCCCCAGTCTGAAGCATAGTTAAGAGTGAGGCTCTGGTTGAAGTGGGGGCAGAGGGCTCCCATTTCCTCCAACCCAAAGAGCTTGATTACAAGAGCCCTTACCCAAGATTCTGAAATGGATGCCCTTGTCTAAGTTGGACTTCCCTCAGAGCAGGTCCTGAGACACAGTGCGGGTGTGCACAGTTCATCTGGGACCTGATCCCAGGACACGCAAACAGGGGCACGGGGAATGGAAGGCAGTCGATTCAGGGCGTGTTTTTGCACAGGTGACTGTTAGTGGGCAACTGGGGCCTCTTTCCCGCTGGGGACTTCTGGGAGACTGTGCAGAACACGCTGTAGAGTTGTCTCACAGAGTGGCTAGGAAGCTGCAGTATTTATCTACCAACTCTTGTCTCTTGTTAATTGAAGATTGCTCCAGGGGCGGTTAGCTCCTGCACCGCCAGCCTGCCCTGCCTGTGGGCTTAGAGCACTCCTGCGGCCAGAGAGTCCCTGCAGGTAGAAAGATGCAAGTGCTTAGGGCAGGATGCTACTGGTGTAGGTGGAGACTTTCCACGAATGCTGCATGTGACCTCCAGGTGGGCTGGGGGGAGCTGGCAGGGCACTGACACTGTCACAGACTTTAGTTCTCCACCCTTTTGTCTGGGTCACTGTGGTTTGTAATTCCTGCAGGGAAGTTGCTCTTCTGTGAACCTTAATGGAGGGGTGGTCAGCTTATCCTGGCACATTAGGCCAGTGCCTTTGGAAGCATGGTAAGAGTGGAAGACCATACCCACATCTCTTGATGGCCACTCAAATTGAAAAAAGAAAGGTATTGTTAAAAGATCTGCAGGACATCCCCTGTTAACAAATCTCCCTACATCCCCTCATCTCTTCAGACTGCAAGAAAAACCCACAGCTTCGAGAGGCATTGGAGCTGCAGCAGCACGAAGCCCAGGCTGCCATGAGCCAGGGTGCGGATGAAGGGTGGGGCCAAGACAGGGAGGAGCAGAATGTCCCCAGGGCCTGGGAGAGATGCTGAGCCCAGAAACCGGAGGAGAGACAGGGCCAGCTGCTCTTGGTATGTGAACGTCCCCAACACATCTTTTTTGTGGATGGATGCCTGTGTGTATAAACAATTTGGTGAAAAAAATTTAGCACCAAATTCATGAGCCCATGTGAGGTACAATGATTTATTTGTGTAGATTTAGAATAATGACAGAGAAGAGGTATTTAAGCGTTTGTTTATTGTCTAACTGGTTCACATGACGATTCTTTGTCCTTTGGTTGACTTTTACGAGTCACTTAAATCAGCATGTTAGCGCTGGTCTGATGGCCCAATCCCAGGTAGTACCATAAAGGAAATGCCACGCCAGCCAGCAGGAATGATCTGCTCATCAGGCTGCCTTCCTGGAACCAGGGACTGACTAGGAGGCCCTAAAACAACTTCATAGGCATGAGTCCTAGAGCACCTTGGGACATCTGGTCAACCCCATGCATGTACCGGAGAGCTTCCTGAAAGAAGAAAGGGAACTGAGACCCCCATGAGGCCTGGACTGTGTTAGGGGAGGCCTGCATGGATGACATTGTTGGTTATGGCTGGTCCCAGGGCCAGAGGGAGACTTAGAAAGTTTCTAGCAAAGCATGTCAAAGCACAGGTTTCCCCCAAAGCCTAGGGCTAAAGGCAGGGGGACTGCTTGCTTCAGTCTAAGGACAGTGATGGACAAGACAAACCCAGAAGATATTTCAGAGAAAAGGTAACAGCATTCCACACCTGGGGCCGGAAAAGGATGGGTGCTGGCCTGGGGCGGGGCTGCCCTGCTGAGATCAGGAGCTGAGTGAATGGAGAGGGAAGAGTACCAGCTGGTGTGCTGCTGGCTCTTTGCTGAGTTCCCCCACAGCGTGCGTGAAACTGGCTCAGCCCTGTTGGCTGGCACGGGGCCACAGAAATCCCAAATGAAGCAGTTAACTCTGAAAAAGTTGCTGCCTCTTCCCATTCCTTGAGTGATGCATCTGGGGCCACACACGGAGGCCACTTTTTACAAGGTGAGGCAGAGCTTGTATAAAAGGAAACACTGCTTTTCCCTCCCACATTTGACATCTACGTTTTCAACTTCCAACATTCATAGCCAACCTTTCTATACCTGCTCTGCCTCAGACCCCTGGCAGTCCCTGGACATGTGTTATGGAAGGAATACTGTCTCCCCGGCATCCTCACATGGCTCAAATCCCCATAAGTCTCTGTTGTGCCTAGCTCCACGTCCTATGCCTCCTCCTATTACCCAACACCTAGCCTGCCATCCTTGTCCTAAGCTTCCCTCCCCTGCTTCTCCCTTTGCACTCTGCCTGGTTCTCACACTCCCACCCACCTAGACAGTGAGTCCAGGCCCATCCTGCCCCGCCCCCAACTCCTTCTTCTTGTTCTTTTGCTTTTTCTGAGAAAGGGTCTTGCTCTGTCGCCCAGGCTGGAGTGCAGTGGCGTGATCACGGCTCACTGCAGCCTAAACCTCCTGGGTTCAAGGGATTCACCCGCCTCAGCCTCCCGAGTAGCTGGGACTACAGGCGTGTGCTACCATGCCCAGCCAACCCCAATTCCTTCTTAAAAGATTGTCTTGCTTACTTGTTCATTGTTCCTCTCCTTCATTAGAATGTAGGTTCCAAGAATGCTGGCACTTTCTCTGTCTCTGTCACCTCTGACTCCTCAGAGGTGAGGAGCACAATGGATGGCTCATTCTTGTTAAAACAATAACCAGATGAATGAGCCACGTTTATGTTAAAGGAATTATAAGGAGTATTTTTCTGCCCAGATTTGAAACACATATTCATTGCATTTTTTTTAAAAAAGTTTCTGTTTATTTACTCGATCAACTGTGTCAACTGTGTTATGCCTGGGGGGTTATTTCTGTTTCTCTCTCTCTGTGTGTGTGTGTGTGTGTGTGTGTGTGTAAAGAGCACACTTTATTGGGAAGCAGACTGCTGCACAGTGACCAAAAGATGAAGGCCACCCAATGGGCACTTACACATCATACTCCAAAAGACACACAATGTTTTGCTAATAAAAATCAACAGGAACAGGGATTCCTCTGGGCAACTCCTCCAGCCTCATCCCTTTCAGGGATTGAGAAATCTCCCAACCATTTTCCTGATGACAGCTGTGGTTCACTAGAGATAGAGCCCCTCAAAGGTGCCTTCCTGTTTCTTATAAAGAACACTTTCTTTAGATTTTTTGAAGTCTTCATTTGTTACTTTCATTCTACATTCTCAAGGCCATCAGACCAGGTTCTGTCCAGATTGCCTTGATGTCAGCACCAGAGAGGTCATATTTAGCCATGATCAAGTCGTCCAGGGTTACATCATCGGCCAGTGTCATCCTGCTTGTGTGAATCTGAAAGATGCGCTTCTTAGTCTTTTTAATCAGGCAGGTGGAACTCAATCTTTCTGTCACTGAGGACTGGTCTGATAAGTGCTGGATTCAAAGTTTCTATTCGGTTTGTGGCCATCACTTCCACATCTCCCCTAGAATCAAATCCATCCAACTGGTTCAACAGTTCCAGCACTGTTCACTGAATCTCTCTCACCACCAGAATTTGAATCATATCTATATATCTTTTTGTTCCAATAGCATCAATTTCATCGATAAACACAATGGACTCTGCATGCTCTTTAGCAACTCAAAATAATTCCTGTATGAGTTTGGGCCCATCACCTGGGTACTTCTGAGTACCACTCTCAAGAAAGTGGCTAAGGTTTGGTTTGCTACTGCTTTGGCTAACAATGGTTTACCTGTGCCAGGTGGACCAATAGAGAATGACCCCCTTAGGAGGCTTTATAACCATGTCTTCATAGTATTCAGGATAGGTGAGAGGAGGCTCCACAGATTCCTTAATTTCCTGAATTTGGTTGTACAACCCCCTAATATCGGCATAGGTCTCCTGGGGGGGCCTTTTCCACCTTCATCACTGTGACCAGGGGGATCCGTGTCATCCGTCAGCACCTCTGTCACGGCATGCACCTTGTGACTGAGCAGGACTGAGCAGCCAGTTTCCAGCAGGTCCTTGTCTACAGACGAAAGAATGCTGACATAGTGTTCTGAGCCCACAGATGTAGACACAATGCATCAATGATCTCTTCCACAGTTCCTACTGACATCGGGGTCCCCCCTCAGATCATCCACTTTTCATCTTTCCTCTTCTTGCTTTTCTTCTAATAGTTTCATTAGTTGCTGATTTCTAATGAATTCTTCCTCTGTGAAAAGATTGTCCTTAATTCTAACTTCAGTCATTTTAACCGGCACTGGGTGTGAGGTGTCACCAGTGGCAGTTTGCTGGCAGCATCTGGTCCAGTTGCTATCTTCTTTTTCCCCACTCTAGTTGGTACAGGGGGTTCACATTTCTTTTTCTTGTCTTTGTCATCCTTCTTGCCACCTCCAGGACCATGACCACCACTCTGAATTTGATCCATCTTACCTTGGCCACTTGAGCTGCTGCTACCGGAAACTTTTTTTTTTCTTTTTTTTTTTGAGACGGAGTTTCGCTCTTGTTGCCCAGGCTGGAGTGCAATGGCACAATCTCGGCTCACCACCACCTCCGCCTCCTGGGTTCAAGTGATTCTTCTGCCTCAGCCTTGTGAGTAGCTGGGATTACAGGTGCCTGCCGCCACCATGTGCAGCTATTTTTTGTATTTTTAGTAGAGACGGTGTTTCACCATGTTGACCAGGCTGGTCTCGAATTCCTGACCTCAGGTGATCCTCCCATCTCAGCCTCCCAAAGTGCTGCATTACAGTTGTGAGCCACCACACCTGGCCTCTATTTCTATTGATTGTTTTTTCTCTTCTTATGGCTGATATGTTCCTGCTTCTTTGCATGCCTGATTATTTTTGTTCCTGCTTCTTTGCATGCCTATTATTTTTTATTGGATATCAGACATTGTGGATTCTATATTGTTGGATGCTCGTTTCTTTTTGGTTTTTTGTATTCCTTTAGCTATTTTTGAGCTTTGTTTGGGACTCAGTGAAGTTACCTGGAAACTTACTGGAAACAATTTGCCTCCTTTGAGGCTGGCTTTTTAAGCTTTGTTAGATGGGACCAGAGCAATCTATCATCTTGGACTAATTTGGCCCCACTTCTGAGGCAGTACCTTCTGTGTCTCTATACAACGACCGTTTTGGGAGGAGGTTTCTCCACTCTAGCTGTTGGGAACAGGAACTCTCCCTAACCCAGGGTTATCTCAGGACCTGCTCCTTCCTGGCAGTTCTTTCTCTTGCCTTGGGTAATTTCCTCACATGCATATGTTGATCAGCTGAAGACTCAAGAGTAACCCTCTGAAGATGCTTGCTCTCTTTCTCTCTTCTCTTTCTTTCTCTCTCTCTCTTTCATCACTGGGACTCTGCCTTGCAAATACAAGCCACTTTATCCTCCCTGGATTCCCAGCTCCATTTCCTCAACTCAGGGAAACTACTGGGCTCTCCCTGGCTCCCTCTTCCTGGGCTGCAGCCTGAAAACTCACTGCAGGCAGTAAGTTGGAGCAATCAGAGGGCTCCCCCTCACTTGTTTCTCTTCTCTTGGGGTTCAATAATACCCTATACTGCCTGTTATCCAATGGCTGAAAACCGCTGACTTCCACAGAGGATATCGTCTCGTTTTTAGTCATTTAAAGCAGGAGGGTAAATCAGGTCCTTGTTGCTTTATCATGGCTACTGTAGGTGGCAGTCCCACTTTTCCATATACAGGATGCTCTCAGTGCCTTTCCCCAGGCTGCATGGAGAGACAATGAACCCTGGACTGAGAAATCCCAGATCTGGTCATGTACTGTCTCTGGGTTCCAATTTCTGTGCCAGTCTGCTATTGCTATAATTAATGCTGTATAACAAACCACCCCAAACCTCAGTGGTTTATGACAAGCGTCACTTACTCTCATGCGAATAGGTCTTTGGGTGAGCCATAGTTGAGCTGATCTGGGCTGGGCTTGCCTGGGAAGCTCTGCTCCAGGCTATTGACTGGGCTCAGGTCTTCTGTCTGGATGTTCCAGGCTCAAGGGGCAGCAGCTACCCAGGGCATGTTCATCCCAAGAGAGATCACCGGGGCAAGAGTCAAGCCCAACCAGCCAAGCATAATTCAAGCCTCTGCCTGCATCACGTTTGCCAACATCACTTACTCAAAGTGGGCCATGACAAAGCTTTGGATGTATGATTCTATACAGGTGGTGGAGAATTAAAACGACTTACTCAGTATACCACAGTTTCTCTATCTGCTTTCTAAAAATCCTTTTTAGCAAGATCCAAGCAAGTTACATTTTAACCTCCCTCCTCCCACCTCCCTCCAGCCCACTTCCTGTCAAGGGATTGGTAGAGCCAGTTGGATTCTAGCAGGGACTGGGCTGGAGTCACTGGCTATGCTGCTTTCCAGAAAACATTTTGGAAAACTTCACATTTTGGCTTAGAGTGAACTCAGATACTTCTTGTCATCCATGGCTCCACTGAGCCCAGGTGGATTGCTGGAAAGTCTTTTCAAGCAATGCATCGATTTCTCCCACATGCAGAGGCCAGTGAACTTTGGCGAAGGTGCACTACCGTCAAGCATGAGTCCATACCATTGAGAGAGGACGTTTGGAGCAAGAGGCTCCTGGGCCAGTTGCTGCACACACTTTGCATATGGTCTGGACACCAGTGGCCCCAGATCCCAGGCGGTGTGTTTTTCTGTCTTCTTCATTTCCTTTCCTGTCTTAAGAGATTGCCCCAGGAGGCTGGTTCACACCCAGAATGGGCCATGCCACGCATCTCGGTCAATAAGGCCTTTGGATCCAGGAGATGATGTCTCAGTGGGAGATCTAATGTCGAAAGACTGGCACGGTGCTGTGGCTCATGTTTGCAATCCCAGCACTTTGGGAGGCCAAGGCGGGAGTGTTGCTTGAGGCCAGGAATTTGAGACCCACCTGAGCCACATAGTGAGACCCTGTCTCTACAAAAAAATTCAAAATGAGCTAGGTGTGGTGGTGCATGCCTGTAGTCCTGGCTACTTTGAAGGCCAAGGTGAGAGGATCACGTGAGCCCAGGAGCTGTAGGCTACAGTGAGCTATGGTTGCGTTACTGCACCCCAGCCTGTGTGACAGAGCAAGATCCCCATCTCAAAAAATAAATAAAAGAAAATAAAAACGTCAGTAGACTCTACCCAGCTTTAGAGGGCTGAGGACACTAAGGCATGCCAGGAACACTGCTGCTGCTATATGGGGCACACGGCAAATACCATGCCATCTTCAGGGCTCCTGAGAAAGTGTGTGTGCATTTGCATGTGTGTCTCACGGACTCCTGGGGAAGCTTCTAGAATCAGAATTTGGTCTTCCTCTGGTTCTACAGACTTTACAGAGAGCTATGTTCCATTGAACTGTGAGGGCCAGGAGTGGACTAGAGATGGGGCCCCTTCCCCAGTAGGATTCAATTAAAACCCCGGGGGGACGTCAGAGTGACACCAGCCTGAGAAACACATCTGGGTTCTGGCTCATCCACTCATGGACTGTTTACTGGCTGTCCACTCATGAACTGAAGGACTGTTTACTGAACAGCAACTCTGTGCTTGAGACACAGCAACGAGCAGGACAAACAGGTCCCTGTTGCACTGGAGCTCTTAGTATTATGGAGTGTTGCCTATTTTGTATTACAAAAATAGGCAAGTTCAGAAGGAAAAATGTCAGATAGCGATGGAGAAAAAGATGGTAATGGGATAGGGGATAAATAGGGGGTGACTCGAGACAGAGTGGTCAGGGGAAGCCCCCTGAAGACAGCAAGCTGAGTCTCCCCCTTCGCTCTAGTCTTTATTTTTTGAGAAGGAGTTTCGTTCTTCTTGCCCAGAATGGAGTGCACTGGCACGATCTTGGCCCACTGTAACCTCCACCTCCTGGGCTCAAGCCATTCTCCTGCCTCAGCCTCCCGAGTAGCTGGGATTACAGACATGTGCCACCATGCCAGGCTTATTTTGTACTTTTAGTAGAGATGGGGTTTCTTCATTTTGGTCAGGCTGGTCTTGAACTCCTGACCTCAAGTGATCCATCTGCCTCGGCCTCCCCAAGTGCTGGGATTACAGGTATGAGCCACCGCACCCAGCCGCTCTAGTCTTCTAATTACATAAACTAGAGGTGTGTATTAGAGGAGCTTGATGGGCCTGCCTAGCTTAGAAATGTAATGGTTTTATCTTCTCCTGCATGATCCTTTTACCCAGTCCTAAAAAAGGAAAAAGAAAATCAAGCCCATTATACTATATTACCTCTCTGCTCCCCATCCAGGGTCACTAGGTCCTATATTTATAGGACAGAGATACAGGAGCAGTGGACAAGCACTTTTATTCAGCTAGTTTCATTTCCAGGTGCCACCCTTGCTCACTCTCCGCTGCTTCTCCTTGGCTGCAGCTGGGTCGGAACCCCCTGACCCTGGAGGCAGTTCTTCAAGAAACTCCTTGAGGGCCGCCCACCTCCCCCTCGGTTCTGTCATGGAGAGGGCCCAGGGAGACAAGACCCCCAGGCAGCGACGTTTTTCCCTCTGGAAGCAGGGAGTGTCTGCCTAAATCCTGCAAGGCCCCAGGTGACAGGGTGAAGGTTGCGAGGCCCAAGGTACCCGCGATGCCGTCTCTTGAGCTCTCAGCAGAGCCCTCAGGAGCTGCCTGCTGTTCTCTGGGTGCTATGATGTCCTTAGACTCCGCAGGACAGGTGGCTCCCTGGAGACACAGCTGTTCAGGCACTGCCTCCAGGTCATCTTGGCCAAGAGGCTGATGGTGAAAGATGTGGTCTGGGAGATCAGGATTGGCATTCAAGATGCCCTACATTTCACTGCCTTGCCTGTGGCTCAGACATCCTGCCTGAGCCTGTCACAGCCATTTCTCGGCTTCCAAACCAGAGCATGGGCCAAGGGAGAGGGCTGGCAATCACCAAAACTAACCGATTATTATTCCCCGCCACCTTGCACCAGTGTGAGCTTCCCCTGTCATCATATTATGACGGTGCTATTTCACATTCTCAAAAGTTTATAATGACCTACATGTAACATCACTACAACAGTGAGCTGAAGCCCTCACCTTGCCCCTAGCACTCTGGCATTGCCCGGCCCTGCCAGCAGCTCCAGCAACCACAGGAAGGATGTCATGGTCAGCCCCAGCCCCAGCCTCTCAGTGGCCTCCAGGACAGCATCCTTAAAGAAACACAGCCCACTCCATGGGAACCCAAGTCACTAGTTGCTCCCAGCAGCTCATAGATCACTTCTGAAGCCAGAGCAAGTGAGGGGTGCTGCCTTCATCTGTACTTCATTCTTGCATGGCTGGATACTTCCTGGAAATTCAGTTGCTTCCCAAACCTGAAAGGGAGACAGGACGCTTTGGGTTAGGCTATGCATGCTGACACTGACTTTTCCCAAGATTGAATGGGGATGAAGGGAGGCCGCCAGCCACTCCCCCTGGATCTTGGGCACTGCATCTGTGTCTTGCCTCCCAGGAGCTGCATTTACACCTCAGTCTCTGAAGGAAGAGGCCCCTCTGCCCTTTGTAGAAGTTCCACCTCTCTGAGCTGAGACTGACGCCTGCTTTCCTACACCAGTTTTCTTTCTTTTTTTTTTTTTTTTTGCCTTTTTCTTTTCTTTTCTTTTCTTTTTGAGATGGAGTCTCCATCTGTTGCCCAGGCTGGAGTTCAGAGTTCAGTGGCACAATCTTGGCTCATTGCAACCTCCACCTCCTGGGTTCAAGTGATTCTCCTGCGTCAGCCTCCCAAGTATCTGGAATTACAGGCACCTGCTACCACGCCTGGCTAATTTTTGTATTTTTAGTAGAGATGGGGTTTCACCATGTTGGCCAGGCTGGTCTCAAACTCCTGAGCTCAAGTGATCCAACCACCTTGGCCTCCCAAAGTGCTGGGATTACATCACCATACCCAGCCAACCCCACATCCTACCTAATCCTCGGAGAGATTTTCTCCTCGCTTTTTGCTCCAGATATTAATTATATTTCAGGATGGCTCCTCCTGACCACAGGGCCCCCATCCTGCCACCTCCCATGGCTGGGCATAAAGAAGATTCTCTGGATTGAGAACCAGGGTCCATGAGTTTTAGCCAGGACAGTCCCCAAATCATGGTGTGACTTTGGACAAGTCATGTCAGTTCTCTGGGCCTCACATTTCTCCTTGCTAGAGCAGATGGGATACGTAGAAAAAACAAGGTGGCTTCTTGATTGGCAAAGTGCTGTCCATGGACCAGCAGTGCTAGTATTTCCAGGAAGCTTAAGAAACGCAGAGTCTAAGGCATGCTCCACCCTGGACTTACTGAATCAGAATCTACATTTTGACAAAACCTGTTGACTCATTAGTATGTTAAAGTGTGAGAAGAACTGGTAAGACTTGATATGCAGTTATTTTGCTTAAAGTTTGGCTAATTTAATAAGAGCAAGAGAGAATTTCTGAGACGCTTGGATGAAGTAATACAATGTTTAAAAAAATTACAGTGGACAGAGAGACTGAGTGGTGAGACTGGTCAGGGAACGGGTGAGCAGGCAGCTGCAGCCATCCAGGTGTGGCCACAGGAACCTGGAAGTGGGAAAAGAGTGTGGGCTTGGGTGGCTTGATATTGTGGAGGAAGATTGCGTAATTCTTGGTGACACACTGAATGTCAAGTTCGTGCAAAGAGACTGGAAATAATTCAAGGCTGTGAGCCCTTGGTCCTTCAGTTCTAATTCTGTATGCAAGACCTCTGGCTGGCCTTGTTGGTTTTTTTTTTTTTTTTTTTTTTTTTTAATGGAGTTTTGCTCTGTCCCCCAGGCTGCAGTGCAGTGGTGAGATCTCGGCTCACTGCTCCCCTCCACCTTCCGGGTTCAAGTGATTCTCCTGCCTCATCTTCCAGAATAGCTGGGATTACAGGAGCTCGCCACCATGCCTGACTAATTTTTGTATCTTTTTTTTTTTTTTTTTAGTAGAGATGGAGTTTCCCCATGTTGGCCAGGCTGGTCTTGAACTCCTGACCTCAAGTGATTTGCCTGCCTTGGCCTCCCTAAGTACTGGGATTACAGGCATGAGCCATGATGCCCAGCACACCTTGCTGTTTAATTAAACAAATATGATCCTTATTTTTAAGACATTCTGACCTGTCTGAATTGAATCTTAGAACAGGAAGAAGACAAGGTACACCAGAGCCTATGATGGAGTCGAGTCACTCTGGACTCGTGGTTCCCAGCTCTGCTACACAATGGAAATCCCTGGAGACTCTCTAGACTCCTGGTGCCCACACCATAGCCCGGAACCATTAAGTCAGGATCACTGGGGTGGGTCCAGGTGATTCTGATGCATGGCCAGGGCTGAAACTTGCTGCTTTTGTCTCTCTAATACAAGGACCTGCAGGGCAAGAGCTGGGGGCCTGTGGGCATGTGGCTGCTGATGAGCTCTGGGGTCTGAAGTTTCTGCTGTACTGCTGACATGCAGCCTGGGCCAGGATTGTGAACGCTGCTGGTGATGAGGAGCACGGAGTCTCAGCCACCTCCCACCCAGGATGGTCTCTGAGCCCCTCACACACTTGCATGCAGTAATGATGGGGGTGGGTGGGGTGGGGCCTAGGAAGAAACGCTACAGAATAGGGCTGAGAGAGCGCTCTGCTCCAAAACATAGCTCTTCACACGCACAGACCTCAACACAAAAGGCACCATTTCCAGCTCATTCACTTATGGCCCCAGTTAAGTGACGAAGCTCTGTCTATGCTGGGATTTTGATTACCGTGGGCTCCCAGAATGGAGAGCATGGTACAAATATACCACTAAAAAAAATCACCCCTCATGGTGTTGGGCCAGCTTTCACCACAGAGGCCACTTCCCTGCTAATAATTCCTTGGTGCCTGGGCATTGATGAGGGGCTTTAATGGATATTACCTGGGGAAGGATCAAGCCTGGGCAAGGGTGGATTGTGTACACGGCAGACAGTGAGAGGGAGGCTTGGGAGGTGACCTGCCTAGCATCACACAGAACTGAGATGGCCTTGGAATTCTGGCCTTTTCCCTCCCAGTTCGGGGGTCTTTCTCTTTCCCCCGGGAGAGTTTCTGAACACAGAAGAGAGCTGGAGCGTTTCTCCGAGTGGGGCTGGAGGGGCTGGGAGAGGCAAGACCTCTTCTTAACACCTCTTGGAGAAGACAGGCTCACGGCTATGAGGGTCACACCAAGGTTCCTTTCTGGATGGAAATACTTCCAAACTCAGGGATTAAGCAAGATTAAAAACAAAAAGGCCCTCTAGAAAGGGGTTAACTTCATTTCTTCAGACGTAAAAACTGTCCTTGGCAGTTGGAAACGGCAGAGTTGACGCCATGGATGACTGATGCCCCTTACGGGGGTTATATACCTGTTCACACGTGCCCCTGGCAGGGATTTAAACGTTCCACACTGTTCCACAAACCCTAAATCAAGTAGATTCATCCTGGCCCCTGGTGAAGTCTAAGAGGTGGCGAGGCTTATATTAAATTGCCCTCTCTGGGCTCCTGCTCCCGAGCCGACAGCCACAAATTCCCCTTAATGAGCACTCCTGAAGAAGCCAAGGCAACGCTGCACGCTAAATTAAGATTCGAGAGCCCAGGCAGGGAGAGGAAAGTGTTTGCTTTGGCTGAGAAGGTGCCTGGGCCCCAGCCTGCATGTTTGCCTGGGTGGCCTGATAAGTGTGCTGCATATTAAGTGCTGCGTGGTGGGACCAGAACCATCTGCTGTATGTCCTGAGAGGTCACACCTGCTGGTCCTTTTGGACCTGGCGGCAGAGGGACCCCATGTCAACTTGTCTTTGGCTTCCTTTGTGGCTCCATGGTCACTGAAAAGCCAGAGTTAATATTCTTCCTTTCAGAATAAAAATGGAGCCATGGAAGTTTCATTTGCTTTGATGAATTACTTCCAGGCTGCTGTTTGTTTGGAGAGTGAAGCTCCCCGGCTGCAGGGCGGTTAGAGGCTGCGGTCACTCTCCTCCTGTCAATGCTGGTTCCTGTTCCTGAGGCTGAGAGAACTCCTGACAGCAGAGTGGGCATATCTTGGTCGCTGCAGCTTCTCAAGACAGTTTGGCCCAGTGGGGAGACAGCGGAAAACCTCGGTTACGCTGGCTTTGCCATTTATCAGCTGTGTAACCTTGGGCAAGTGATTCAACCTCTGTGTGCCTCAGTTTCCTCACCTGTCACCAGCGAGATCATAATCTTGGCTCTGCATGCCTTACAGGAGTGCTAAGAGCATCAAAGGAACTAATAGAAATGAAAACATTTATAACTAGTAATTTGCCATACATATTTTAATAAAAGTGCCTGCCCTTCAATCCAGCTCTCTGCACTGCCTGGGACAGTGTTAGCAGAAGAACGCCACTCTGACAGGGACCTGGACTCCTGCCTATTCTGTTTGGAGAGAGTTGGATGATCACAGCTCTCTTATATGCACAAAAGCTTAGTGAACACAACTAAGACATTGCTTGCTTGTAGGCTTTTTGAGGGGAGGAATGATGGTTGGTTTCTATGGATTTGTTATGGGGAAAGGGATAGCCCAGCTCCAAAGGATATCCTGCGTATCTAAGCCCTTCTCCACTTATGCCCCGGCACTGTCCCCCCTACCTTCTCAAGGAAGTTTTTCTTGCAGCTCTGGCCCCATCTCCCACCACAGCATCAATTTCCCTCTCTCTGCATGTTTCAGCATGTGAGCATGTCTTAACAGGACCCCTGTAGAACACACAAAGCACCCCTTGGGCTCCTGCTTCCCTTTAGCTCCAGCCCCAGTTCTCTGCTCCTGTCACAGCTCAACCCCCTGGAGGAGCTGTGTCTACTCACTGCCTCAGCTTCTTCCCCTTCCATCCTCTTCCCCTGCCTAAATGGTGCTTGTCCATGGCCACCTGACATGCAAAATGGCCAGCGGTCAGCATTCCATCCTGCTACACTCAACCTCTCAGCAGCACTGGACTACACTGGCCTGTCTCTCCTTGGAGCTTGTGCTTCTCCAGCTTGTGCCTGAGGCCATACCCACTAATCTGCTGTTCCTTCTCGCGCCCTGGCGGTGCCTTCTTAGCATCTCAGCTTCCTCCCTCTGTCTGAAATGGTTGGAGAGCCCCAGGGGGCTGTTCTCAGCAACCGGAATACCCCCATCTCTGCTCTTCAGAGGACCTTGCACTCCATCTTGTGGCTTCAGACACCGTCCAGACATGACGACTTGTGTATTTTCTTTTTCTAGCTCAGACTTTCTGAGCTCCACTCGTGCTCAGTGGTCCACTCAACACCTCCTCTTGGATGTCAAATGTCATCTGAAACTTCAAATGGGGCAGCCAGAACTCTCTATCCCTCCAGCTCCTTGCCTCTGACAGCCAGGCCGCCATGCCTTTCTCATTTCAGTAAATGGCACTGCCATTCTCTTAGCTGCTCAGATCAAAAGCCCGGGCAGTGCCCCGACTCTCCTCTTCCTCTTGCATCTCAAATTCAGTCTGCTGGTGAGTCCAAGCCACTCTCATCCCTTGCTGGCACTTTCATGGCAGCCTGGAAACTGGTCTGCTCTTGGCCTCATACTCTACACTACATATGACAGACAAGGTGAGCTTTTTAAAGCACCCATCACATCGTATCACTCCATGGTTTTCACCGTACCCAGAATAAAACCAAATCTCCTTCCCTTATGCATAAGGCTGGCGTGACTTGGCCCCTGTGCTCTCACTTCCTGCCTTCCAGCCGCTCTGGCCTCCTTCCCACCCCGTGGCCAAACAAAGCTCCTTCCCCTTCAGGCGTTTTGCTTTCTGCTTTGTCTGCTAGGACTGTGCATTCCCAGAACGTGGTGTGGCTGCTGTATTCTCAGGATGTAGCTGTCAGTTTAAAGTTCTCTTCTCCAGAGAGGCCTCCCCCCCACCTACCCAGCTAAAAGCAGTCTTCCCAGTTACTGTCTACGTTACATAGTTTAGCTATTTCATAGCACTGATTAGCCCCTCAAATGATCTTATTTGTTGATGTGTTCATTGTCTGTCTCCTTCCTCCCCCTAGAATGTCAGAATGTGCTGGGCTATGCCTTGTTCTCTGCTGCAGCCCCAGCACTAGTAGTAGTGCCTGGCCTAAGAAGGCACCCGACACATACAGTGTTTGCTTACTGATCGGCTGTTCGTTTCTGTTCAGTGCCTGATATATTTCATCAGAGTATTTGGGGCATAGATGGGGCTTTGGAGATCACCGAATCCACTTTTCTTGTTTAGACAAGGAAATTGAGATGAGAGAAAGTCAAGCTATCACAGCAGAGCTGCGCTGTCACCGGCCTAAGAAAGGACCTGACAGTGGTGCTGAGGCTGACAGTCCTGTTGGGGGAGAGAGGGCAGTGAGAGGCTGGCGGCCTAGCGCCTAGTGAGGCGAGGACAGCAGGACCAAGGCCGGCTCTCAGTGGCAGCACTCCGTCCATGCATAAGCCTCTTGCTGCCCAAACGGCATACAGTTGGTGGAGAAGCTGAGTGCAGGCCCCACAGGGCAGGCATCAGTCATTATATATACATCCAATCTGCTGGACCATACCATGATGGAGGGGCACCTTTCTGGCAATGTGAAGGCAATGTTAAGCCTGCCTAATAGCCTTTGGGTTATCGGGAGGAGGCTAAGACAAAACACAGGCCTGCGTAAGGGGCCCTGGGGCTTGTCCTGTGGTGTGTGGGGGATGGAAGGCAGAAGAGAAAAGACCCATCCACAGCAGATGGGAGATGAGCAGCTGCCAAGAGGATGGGCCGGGGTTGGGGCAGTGATGAGGCTGGGAAGGGCCTTCCTCTCTTCCTATTGTCTGACACACCACACATACCTCCTCTGTGGTTATTATGGCGTCTTCAGGTCTGGGCCTTCAAGTGGTGTTTACACTCACAGCTCTTGGGCAAGAACACACTCTGATAGGGAAGTGAGACTTTAAGCTAGGGGTTCAGCAAGTTACCCAACCATCACTCAGCCCCTTCCTGTTTGTAGAAGGCTGAGCAGAGGAGACAGCTGGCTTTGGGGACAGAGAACAAAGGAGCTGAAGATCTGGAAGAGAGAGAGAGAGAGAGAGAGCGCGAGCTCTGCCAAGAGGGGCAGGAGCACCTGGGCCACTCACCCACTTGGGCGTGTCTTGGTGTTTCTGATGCTGCCCCCTGGGGCTTTCTCAAGAAGGAATCAGAGGCCGGGCACATGTGAGTGACTGGTAGCCAGTACTATGGCTTCAGGAACATTCAGGAAACTCCCTACTTCCTCCCACCTCACTGTGTGCTCCCCCACAAGTGTTGGTGACCTGCAGCCCTGGAGGAGCCACCAAAGGAGGTGCACTTACATTTCTTCTGCAGAATGCTCTGTCTGGCCTTGATGAAGGCCAGGATGTCCGAGTCTGTCTGGCTGTCTCCGGTGAGAGGGATGGACGACACTGGCATCTCAGGGATGCTGGGGACAACCACACATCACATTTCACTACACCTTACAACTGGACTCAGCTCTTAACCTTTCCAAAATGGTTTCCGATTTCCGGTGACTGATCTCACCCAGAAAGCTGCATGACACAGCTGGGTTGCTTCTCACTCCCTCCTACCTTCTCTGTGTGGCAGCCACACTAAGCCTCTTGTCATGCAAATTGGGTCAAGTCACTGCCTGCCATAGACCCTGATACTGATACGGTGTGGCTGTGTCCTCACCCAGATCTCATCTTGAATTATAGCTCCTATTATTTCCACATGTTGTGGGAGGGACCTGGTGGGAGGTAATGGAATCATGGAGACGGTTTCCCTCATACTGTTTCAGTGGCTGAATAAGTCTCACGAGATCTGATGGTTTCCTAAGAGATGTCCCCTTTCACTTGGCTTTCGTTCTCTCTTGCCTGCCGCCATGTAAGATGTGCCTTTCACCATGATTGTGAGGCCTCCCCAGCCACATGAACTGTGAGTCCATTAAACCTCTTTTTCTTTATAAATTACCAGTCTTGAGTATCAGACTGGCAATTTACAGCAGTGTGAAACAGACTAATACAGACTCTTTAGTGGCTTTTCATCACTCTTAGAATAAAACTCAAACTCCATCCCATGACCTACTAGGCTGCATGTGATATGACCCCGGGTCAGTAGCTCCAGCTGCCTCATCTTCTTTCAGTGATTTGCATTTACCAAGTCACTTCCAGCCTCAAGGCCTTTGCTCTGGTGCTTCCCTGGACTGCCCTCCCCACCGACCTTCACATGGTGGCTGTGCTTTCTCTCACTGTCTTCTCCATCACCACACCACCACCCCTCCTGTCCTCCCATCCCCGATTTACCCAAACCGGCCCCCCTTGACCAGGGGCCCATCAACTTCTGCACCCAGCTTAGATGTCATATTCTTCAGTACAGTCTCCTCAGAGCACCCAGCACCCCCTTTCCTTATGTGGTTTAGCTACTTACCCTCAAGGCAGAGATTATTATTCTCCTGTATCTCCTTAAAGACAGAACCATATTTCGCTAAGTTGCCGCAACTAAAAAGACTACTTTTCCCAGTCTCCTTTGCCATGATGTGTGGTCAGGTGACCAGGTGCTGGCCAATGAGATTTGTAAGTAGAAATGTTGTGTAGGACAGGGAGGGCTGTGTGTGCCTTCCCATCCCCTTTTCCATCCAGCTTCTTCATATAGCAGTCCCCTTCAGCAAACTCAGAGCAGCACACTTGCCTGGCCTTGTCAACCATCCATCCATCCTCACCCCTGCGCCTCTGCACAGCAGGAGGCAGTAGCCACTTCCTTAGAAGGCAGCGAGGACGGTATGTGACAAGGGGCTGGCCATTCCCACAGGTAGTTTTGGGTACTGGCTTTCCAACTGCAGGCAGCTGGAAGCACTAAAGCAGAGTCCTGGCAGGCAGGGCAGTGGCTGTGCTGGTGAAGGAGGCTGAGCAGCCATTCTAGTTGGAGGATACAAACGCCCAAGTGCTGATCAACTCTGCTAAGCCTGGAAGAAAATGCTGCTGGGCCTTGAGGCCAGGCTTATCAGCTTCATGTTCTACTCTGTGGTGGGGCTGCCCTGGGCTGGCTCTTTCCCTTTCTGGCCGCCAAGTACATCTATTCACAAGGAGATATGAAGCAACTCTGTCCACACAGGGCCCTGGTGACTGTGGGAGAAAACCTCCCAGCTTTGATGGCATGCGTGAGAGATTCCAGGGGATTCCCAGGGGACCAGGGCAGAGACCAGACATGGACTCTGTCTGTGTGGCTACTGGACAAGGGGCTTCTTTGGAAAGTAGACTGGAGATGGAGGCCCACTCCGCTCACTGCAGGGGCTGTCACAGGCATAACAGAAGAACACAGACCTGTCTTCCAGGAGCGTGCTGGTGCTGCTCTGTTTCTGGCTGTGTGGACTGAGGCAAGGCGAGGGCAGGATTTTCCTGGCATTCACATCACTGCAAAACACAAACCAACAGAAGCAAAAGGAACAGGTGCAGGTTTACAGAAGAGAAATTCAGGGTTTGTATCTGGGAGCTGTTATGGACTGAATGTGTCTTCTCAAAATCCATGCATTGACACCTAATCCCCAATGTGATGGCACTGGGCAGTGGGGCCTTTAGGAGGTGATTAGATTTAGATGAGGTCCTGAGGATGGGGCCCCCGCACTGGGATTAGTGTCCTTATAGGTGTAAGAAGAGGATGAGAAACTATAGTCCATTCTCTCTCTCTCTCTCTCTCTCGGTCTGTCTGCCACGTGAGCACACAGTAAGGAGGAGGTGCCTGCAAGCAAGGAAGGAAGCCCTCAGCAGGAACTAAATCTGCTGTGCTAAGGACTGGAGGTTTGTGTCCCTAAAAGTTCATGTGTTGAACCTAATCTCCAATGTAATGGTAGTGGTAGAGGTGGAGCCTTTGGGAGGTGATTAGGTCATGAGGGCCAAACACCTATGAATGGGATTACAGTCCTTATAAAAGAGACATTGGAGAGCTTCCTTGCCCTTTCCACCATGTGAGGACGCATTGAGAAGACAGCTGTCTATGAACGAGGAAGGGAGGTCCTCACCAGGCATCGAATCTGCCAGCGCCTTGACCTCGGACTTCCCAGCCTCCAGAACTGTAAAAAATAAATGTTTGTCATTTGAGCCACTCAAAATACTGTAGTATTTTGTTATAGCAGACTGAGCGGGCTAAGACAAGAGCTAAGAATCCTGTCTTGGATGGTTTACACAGTAATTTTCATTGTTAGAGCAAGCATGTGTTGGCCCTAGAAGCTGAACAACAAACAATGGTCACAACGGTCACTGATAGACATGCCAGGCTCCATGAAAGTGTTCTGCAAACATCATGCCAATTAGTCCTCTCAATGACCTAAGAGGTGGATGTCATCATCTCCATCTTATAGGTGAGAAAACTGAAGCTTAGAGAGGTTAAAGAAATTCTAAAAGTTATCCAGCTGGTAAGTAGCAGAATCTGGAGCTATTCCAGACTCTTTGATGCTTCAGAACCTGTGCTCTCAGCCACAGTGCTTTCTAACAGGGCTTGACTCTGTGGGCTTCTGGGAAACACGTATTGGCCTACCCCTGACCATGCTGCCTGCCACTGCATGCCACTCGTACTCCCTGAGTGAGGAGTCAGATCCGACAGCTCACCAGATGCAGCTGTGCCCGCTCACCTAGGCTGCTGACATGTGTGCCTTGCCCCAGATTCCTGTCCAAGTGCAGTGGAACCCAGAAGCCTCTCTTGGGAGGTGAAGAGGCACGTGGACATGGCTGGTGGGAGGCCAGGGTACTCCACATGCCGGTGGTGACAAGGTCCCTACTCTAAGTTGTAAGTGCTCAGTGCTGTAAGGAGACCTTTCTTGTTTCCTGCCTGGAGACAATATCAGAGCTGGAAGAGGCCTAAGAAGTCACGACCCTCTTTTTTTTTTTTTTTTTTTTTTGAGACAGAGTTTCACTCTTGTTGCCTAGGCTGGAGTGCAATGGTGTAATCTGGGCTCACCTCAACCTCTGCCTCCCGGGTTCAAGCAATTCTCCTGCCTCATCCTCCTGAGTAGCTGGGATTACAGGCGTGAGATGCCACGCCCTGCTAATTTTGTATTTTTAGTAGAGACAGGGTTTCTCCATGTTGGTCAAGCTGGTCTGCCTGGCTTGGCCTCCCAAAGTGCTAGAATTACAGGCGTGAGCTCCCGTGCCCAGCCTCAACCCTCCTTTTACACTCCAGGGACTCCTGGGCTGAGAGGCAGGCTAGGGTTAAGACAGATGAGCTGGCTCCACCAGGTCTGCATCTTCCGTCCAAGGCACTCCACCCACCAGACAACTGCGTGTCTCACTCATGAGTATGGCCCCTTCCCCGGCTCTAGTTTCTGCCTTCCCATCTCAGCCAATGGCAGGGCTTCTTCTACAGGTCATGACTGTGGTCAAACAGGAAAAGACATCAGAGCCTGGGGTAGCCCCCCTCAACCCCTGATGTCCATTTCCTAGCAATGGAGAGGCTCTTCTCAAGGTGCCCTCCACGGTGGGAGAGCAGAGATCTCTGTGCTGGGTCTGGTGAGGACTGCTGTAGGACCAGAGACAGCCACAAGGTGGCAGGGTCTGCACGCTTTTCTTTAGAGAACAGTGACCAATTCTCAAGGCTCCTGCTGAGTGGTTCCTGGTGCAGCCTGGTGAAGGGAAGGAGAGAGGGCTTTCCATCCTGCAAGTGGTTTCCTTACAACGGGTCAAGGTCAGTTTGGAAGCTGTAGCAAGTTTGCACGACCGTCACTGGCACAAAAATGGCTCATTCCTCAATGGCTTCCTAGTGGAGCCTTGGCTCAGGTTCCAGGGAGAGTTCACAGGTGCCAAACCGTTGAAAGTTGGGAAGAGGTGGAAGAGGACGGGAGAGGTGGATGGAGCAGGGTAGAGGGCACGGTCACACCGTGGCCAGTGGGGGCATCCAGTACCCTTTGTGGAGGCCCAGCTGCCCTGCCTGTCGCCTCAACAGCTCATGCAGGAGGACAGTGCAATGGAAGGCTGGGGGCTCCCGAGGGAAATGACTCCTCAAATCCCTAAGCTGCTCAAATGTCCTGTCCCTGGATGCCACAGTTTGGTTTCTGTAATTCTGGGGATGGTGCCATAAATGACCTCTGCCCTCTCCCTTTGCCTAACCCAAGGCCCTCAGCCTTTGACACTGAGTTCATTTCTCATGTTGATGTCTCTCTGGAGGGAGAACATACCAGCCATCAGAATGAATTATCTTTCTTAATAAGGATTAATAAGCCATATTAATAATAATTAGGCCTCCTGGGTTGCCAGTCAGAGTGTTTAGTGGAATCAGCTTCAAGGACCTGAGCATCCCTGGGGAAGTGATGAATCAGGTTTCTTTCAGAACGTGATGAGCAGAGGACTAGCACCCTACCCGCCAGTTCCCCACCTGCAGCTAATCCCCAAGAGCAGCCACTCAGGAGCTCAGGCAGCAACAGCTGCTGGGCCCTCACTCTCTCACCCCAGCAGCTCTGACCCGGCACTAGAACATTTATCTGCTCACAGAGGGATGGTGTCGGAGGGAGCTTTGCACATCTTACAGATGAGGCAAGAAAATCCCAAAGCGGGGTGCTGGCTTGCCCAAGCGTGTGCTGCTTGGAAGGGCCATGACTTGGATTCACGTGATTCAAATCTCAATGGAGGGAGATTTGGAGGTGGTCGATAATGATGTGACACACACCTTTGAAGTCCAAGGTTCTCGACTGCAGGGTTAAGGGTCTCTAGGCAAGCGCATTCAGGGATCATCTTAAGTTGGAATACTTAAGGTATGTCTAGGAATGACCAAGGCCAAGACAAGGTGGAAGGAGTATTATTCTGATGGGTGACATAGCAAACAGTCCCTGGGAGGCTTTGCCCAGGGGCTACTCCTTACACCTATTCCACCATGGACTCTCTAGGAGATGTCGGCAGATAAAGGCTGGCAGTAGCACGGGTGAACGAACAAGCAGTAGAGAGGCAGTCCTGGCTGAAAGGGAGCACGACAAACGGAAATAAGCAGAGAAGAGGGAGAAAAGGAGGAAGGAATAGAGAGAGGCAGAGCCAACGGTGGAGGGCGGGATGGGAGAAGAGGGGAGGGAGGAGGGGAGGAGGGAAGGAGGCAGGAAGAAGGCGGGGGAGCAGTGGGTGGAAGGAAGGAAGGCACCACCGTGGAGTGTGAAGGTCTGGGTTTAATCATGGTTCTTTATGTTATTCACTACAGTTAAAGCATCTTACTCCCTTTCGGGGCTTCAGCGTCCTCATTTACAGAATGGGGAGACTGAACTCAGGGGTTCTCAGCTGAAATGGTGAGAGCCAGTAACAGGGAATTCTGGGTTTCCAGACTTTAGAAGGTTGGCCTTTTAGGAAAACACAGTTTTGCCCTTTAAAAATCCTGGCCTCTTGGGAAAATCAGATGATGTGGATACACTGGAAGAGCAGATACCCCAGGCAGGGGGATCGGGGTGGTGGGAAACACATAAAGAAAGCACTTTGTACAAAATACTACAAAATGTGGGCCTGCAAATGCCAACTCCTGCTAGGTAACATAATGGATACGTGTCCCTAAAAGGCAGTCATGGATCCTAAACAAAACTGCTGTGAGGAGTGAGGGGGAGCTCACGACTCTGACAGGCCTGGGTTTGAGTCCACCACTGATGAGCTGCTGACCCTGGGCCAGCTACTTAATCTCTCTGAGGCTGCGTTTTTTCACCTGTAAAGTGGGAGACAATGATAGCACGCACACTGCTCGTGCGTTTTGCACCTGGCCCATGAGGGCCCTCTACAAAGGCTAGGGGATATTACTGTCAGAGAAGAAAGCCAATGCTGCCTCCGTTGGGAACGTGAGTGCCAACAGCGAATCCTCCACATGGGATGTTCACAGAGAATGTCTGAGATGCCGTGATGACCTGAGAAAGGGTTCCCTATGCACCTCACCCTGGCAAGAGTTCTGTGGGCCCTTTGCCACCAGCATCTAAAGCAAATGGCAAGGATATCTTTGTCAGAGGTGGAGTGTCTAGAGCTCCTCCTTTCCAATCTCTGGCAGGGTTACTTTTCCTCTCACCTGCCTAGAGTGACTGTCTCATCCACAAACCCTGGCACTCCAGCTACTGTTGGAGGAGGAAATATGGGGGAGCCAGCCACTCGAGTTGAGGTGTCTTAACAGACACCGTTCAGGACACTCAATGATCTCTGCTGAGGAATCAGAGCGTCCAACCAGAGCGCCGGCAGCCACCACAGGTGACAGGGCTGAACAGCGCTCTAGGGCTGCCTGAGAGCCATACTCCCCAAGACCCTCCTGCCAGCAGTCACTGAAGGGGCTTGGGGTGGGGGTAGGGGTTCTGGGAGCAGGATTTTGGGAAAAGCTCCTGTGGATGATCTGATGCACACATTTGAAATCCAAGGTTCTGAACACTAGGATTAAGCCTTTTTCTTTTTTGCAAGCATAGTATATTTCTCTTTTTTTTTTTTTTTTTTTTTTTTTGAGACAGGGTCTCACTCTGTCACCCAGACTGGAGTTCAGTGATGCATATCTTGGCTTACTGCAGCCTTGACCTTCTGGGCTCAAAAGAACCTCCCATTTCAGCTTCCTGAGTAGCTGGGACTACAGACATGTGCCACCATGCCCGGCTACAGATTTGTGGGGAGGGAAGGATGTTTTCATGTATTTTGTAGAGACAGGGTTTCACCTTGTTGCCCAGGTTGGTCTTGAACTCCTGGCTCAAGTCATCCACCTGCTTCAGACTCCCAAAGTGCTGGGATAACAGTCATGAACCATTGTGCCTGGCCAAGCATAGTATATTTCTACCTTTCCTCTATTGGGCCCTTTGCTGACACTCCTGGCCATCTTACCCACACCCACACCCACACACACACCCACACACACACACACACACACACACACTTTAATGTCTTTGAAGCCAAAGGAAAAATGAGAGACAGGGCTTTTTATTCGCTAAGCAGGATATTGCTACCAGTAGAAGCTACCCAAGAGATCAGAAAAGAGAGTGGAGAAACAGCCAGGGGGTTGAGCCTCACAGCTAAGAGAAGAGCTTATCCCATGGGACAGATACCCGAGGGACTGAGCACAGAGCCAGCGCAAAGGCTGAGGAAGCTGAGTCCTCTTGCTTGTGTTTTTCAGATGTGCTGTGTAGAGTCCTGGAGTTTCAGCGAGAGGGCACTGTGTGTGGAAGGAGGCAGGTATAGAGGGGCTGCAATTCAAATTCACCGGCCTCTAGAGGTTGGGGGGTGCTAAGTGAATGCATGCAGCGGGCCAGGTGTAGGGCACAAATGCTAAGCTGCCCCCATTGCCTTGGCACAGTGCGGCTGCCTAGCATTCTGCCTTTGCATTTTTAAAAATCAATAGACTATTATTTAGAGAAGTTTTAAGTTTACAGAAAATTGAGCAGATAGTACAGAGAATTCCCTTATACTCCTCTTCCCCCCTTACAGCTTTCCTTATTATTAACATTTTGTATTAGTATAATTAATTTGTTATGAATGATGAATGAATATTGATATATTATTATGAACTAAAGTCCATGGTTCATACAGGGGTTCACTCTTTGTGCTGTACAGCTCTATGGATTTTGACAAATGCATGGTATCATCTATGCAACATTATAGTATCATACAGAATAGTTTCACTGCCCTGAAAATTCCCTGTGCTCCATCTATTCATCCTTCCCTCCCTACAAGTCTGTGACAATCACTGACTGTTTCATTGTGTCCATAATTTTGCCTTTTCCAGAATGTTATATAGTTGGAATCATACAATACATAATCTTTTGATATTAGCATCTTTCACTAAGCAACATGCATTGCAGGTTCATGACTTTTTATGGCCTGATAGCTCCTTTTTTTTTTTGAGACGGAGTCTTGCTCTGTTGCCCAGGCTGGAGTGCAGTGGTGTGATCTTGGCTCACTGCAACCTCCACCTCCTAGGTTCAAGCGATTCTCCTGTCTCAGCCTCCATAGTAGCTGGGATTATAGGCATCCATCACTACACCCAGCAAATTTTTGTATTTTTAGTAGAGATGAGGTTTCACCATGTGGCCAGGCTGGTCTTGAACTCCTGACCTCAGGTGATTTGCCCGCCTCAGCCTCCTAACGCTGGGATTACAAGAGTGAGCCACTAAGCGCAGCCAATAGTTGTTTTTAAAGAAAACTTTTTTTTTTTTAAGAATAGTTATAAGTTTACAGAAAAGTTGCAAAGATAGTGCAAGGAGATCCCATGTACCCTGTACCCAGCTTCCCCGTTGGGGAATTTTACCTCAGTGTGGTGCATTTGCCACAATCACCGAACCGATGTTAACACTTGTTATTAACTAAAGGCCATGCCTTACTGGACTTTTCTTAGCTTTTCGCTAAAGCCTTTTCCTGTTCCAGGCTCCCACTCAGGACCCTACTTTACATCTAGGTGGTGTGTCTCCTTTGTTTCTGGGGACCTTGACAATTGGAGGCATGCTAGTCAGGTATTTTGTAGAGTGTCCTTCCACTGGGATGTATCTGATATTTATCTGATATTTTCCTCATTCTTTGACTGGTGTTATAGTTTTTTTTTTTTTTTTTTTTCCTGAGATGGAGTGTCTCTTGGTCACCCAGGCTGGAGTGAATGGTGCGATCTTGGCTCACTACAACCTCCACCTCCTGGGTTCAAGCGATTCTCCTGCCTCAGCCTCCCACGTAGCTGAGATTACAGGCGCGTGCCACCACACTCGGCTAATTTTTGTATTTTTAGTAGAGATATGGTTTCCCCGTGTTGGCCAGGCTGGTCTCGAACTCCTGACCTCAGGTGATCCATCCACCTTGGCCTCCCAAAGTGCTGGGATTACAGGCATGAACCACCAGGCCTGGCCCTCTGACACCTTTTTTAAAGCACTATTTTATATTTCCAACGTGAGGGCTCAGTGCCCCTTCAAACCCAAAGGATTGCTCCTTGGTGGCGGACATGGAGGCCGCACACATACTGCCCACCCTGGCCTCTGGCATGGGATGGATGATGGCAGGAGGCATGCATCATTGGCGCTACCCCCTGGGTTGTGTGGTTGGAAAGAGACAATAACATGGTTGTGAGGAGGTAGAGTCCCTGATGGTCATCCCATCATTTAGGGAGACTGGCTCTGGGCCATCCACATGTGGCATTACTGGAGGCTGCCTGAATCCTAGCTAGGACGAAGAGCTCCCCTGTGTCTCAGCAGGCTGGCTACCACCTGCTACCCCCGACCACCGCTTCTCCCATGCTATGTCCTCGTCCCATTCCTGACAACCCCTTTTTCCCACTCAGGAAGCAGGACCAGGGCTTGATTGCTAAACCTCTTGTCTCTTGTTACCATGGCAGTAGGTCCGCTGGCTGTCAGAGCGAGGGACTGAAGGGGTGTGCCCTCCAACCAGCTTGAAAGCCATTGTCCTGGGTATCTACAACTAATTAAATGGTGAAAAGAATTCATCCTCCTGGATCATATGGCTTATCAGGAGACACGAGAGCCACAGGAATAGGTTAAAGAGAAAGGTAGGGAGCCTTTTCTGGGAACTCTAACACCTCTGGTGACTTCTCACCTTACCTTTTGTTAGAGAGGAGCTGGGACAGTTCACGCCGGGAGTCAGATATCTGGAGAAACGGCTTCATGTGATCGAGTGAATTCACTGCTGGAGAATTTACCTGTTGGCCCCAGAAGGAGTTTCACAGTGTTAGCTTGAATCTAATGACATAGGAAGATGTTTTTGATGTAATTGTTTTTTATTTTTATTTTTTGGTGCAAGTTATATACTTTATTCAGGATTAGAATGAGTTTGTCCAGACTCCCATCACACCTACAATAATCACCTCTAAAATGGGCATCACCATATATATCATCAGCGCCATAATCTATCTCAGAGGGTTATTATGAGGCTGGGGGGGGAGAGAAGAATTTTCAAAGTCCTTAAGTAGAGTTTATGATCCACAGAAGCAATTAATGACAGCCATTTTTAATACGTATCCCTATAAAATGGAGTTCTCAGAGGCCAATACTCCATTGGATCAGCACCCCCCAGGATGAATCAGATACGGTCTTGTTCAATAACTAGGGTATTCTCTCTTCCGACAGTTCTTCCTCCATGCTATATGCAGAACGATGGAATGGGTGACCATAGTGGCTCTACTGCTCACAGGTAGAGCGCTGTATACCCCAGCTCCTCCACTTACAGCCAAGTGACCTCAGACTCTCCACTTGGCTTCTCTTCAGTGCAGTTTCAATATTGAAATGTTAAGGGATGTCTTCTCCTTGCAAACAGAATAGGAAGAGCCAGGAAAGATGGCCTCTCTAGCGCAGCAGCCATTTCTAGAAGGCAGTAGTACATTTAAATTTCTTGCTCTGACACCATGTAAGAGTAGCAAAATGTGAGCTGTTCATGCACGCACGTCCAAAAGAAAATCTCACTGATGGAGGGGAAAGCGTTGGACCAGCTCTGTCACTACTGTAACCATCTTCTGCAGGTGGAGAGCAGAGCATGCCAGGGTCCCAAGAAGTGATGAAAAGCAATAATTAGAGCTCCCGCAAGAATCTTCCCTAAGCACTTTCTTCCATGACACACCTACTTTGTGGCATCTACGCTCTGTCATCCAGACTGGAGCGCAGTGGAATGTTCTCAGCTCACTGCAATCTCTGCTTCCTGAGCTCAAGCGATTCTCCTGCTTAGCCTCCTGAGTAGCTGGGATTACAGGCCGGTGCCACTGCGCCCGGCTAATATTTGTATTTTTAATAGAGATGGGGTTTCATCATGTTGGCCTGGCTGGTCTCAAATTTCTGACCTCAGGTGATCTGCCTGCCTCGGCCTCCCAAAGTGTTAGGATTACAGGCATGGGCCACTGTGTCCGGCCTTGATGTAATTCTTAAGGGGGAATAAGACAGCTATAAAAGTTAGTGTACACAATGTGAATGGCCAAAACCAAACCTAGACATAGTAATGACCATAATGATGGGCCTCAACATATTGTCTTGGGATGGTAGAATTATGAGACATGTTTAACTTATTCTTTATGCTTTTCTGTTCTTTTCAAGTCTTCCAAGTTGAACACATATTCCTTTTAAAGATAGGAAAAAAATGTTTAAAATGTTATCTTCATTCAAAAATACTTTCTGGTTTTGCTTCTCCTTTCCCCAAAGACCCCCTACTAAAGTCAGGAGACACCCACTGAGCACTTTGTGTGGGGAAACAGCTCGGCTATGGTGCTCTGCAAGTTGCATGTCCCCACGTAGGCCTGAAGAGCAAGGCATAAATCACAGCTGGTCTGAGTCTTGGCAGAACGCCCTGTAAGCCTCCTGGAACGTGAGTGCATACAGGAAGTCTGCGTGGTTGCTACTAGCTTATTTTCCACTTGCTTCCCTATCTTCTCAGAAGGCATCCTAGAGATTTCTTGTCACCTCTCTTGTTCTGATGAGGTTTGGAGCTTTCTGCCTCTGCCCACTCAGGATACAGCTGAGGCTATAGAACTGCTCAGGGCAGCATGGAGTTGGCCCCTCTGCACCACAGTATCCCACCATCCCCCTTGCTGTCATCTGGTCCCTTGTGTTTCAGTGACATCCTGTGGGGCAGGGGACACATGGAGCTGACACCCTTGCCTACTCTGGCTTTCGCTGTCTCTGTAAGTCTTACACTGTCTGAATGTGTCAGCTTTGCCTGGACACTTCCTGAGTTTCACTGGATAACTCTTGTCGACCGATGAGTGGTGGACTCCCCTCCGGCACCAGCTGGGGAAGGCCTCAGTCACTGATGAACTTGCTGGGAAGGGCTCTTAACCTGCGGTCCACAAACAGAATCCAGGGACTCTGCCAATGTGGATGGGAACCAATCACATCTTTATTTTCCCTAGCTGCTACCTGAAATTAAGTATTTCCTTCAGTGATAAATGTAGACAACAAACCACAGAAGTACTAGCAATACCTGTGACTTTGTGACCAACAGAAATCACGCATATTTTCATATCACCTGACAGCTGTGCAGAGATCTTGAAGTAGTGTCATTTCATCATTACTTTGAAGTTATAAATATTGGGCCCACACCTAGATCTTATTAATTCATGCATTTTAAAAGTAGTACATGTATTACTATACCATAGCTCAAAATGTTTTGATAATCGTGTTTTATTTTAACCAGTTTTCTTTGTGATCTCATGCATTTAATTTTATCCAGATATTCTTCTCTATTGTCCTGCCACATGGCCACTTGGTATCACACTGGTTATTGTTTGGCTGGGTCCTTGGCAAATCACCTTCTGACTCTCAGCTTTCTTGTGCTTAAAACGAAGGGATCAGCCTGTTAGATAATCACTAAGGGTTCTGCCAGTCAGACACGTGATCTGATTGTGTGTGTTTCAGCGCTTCCACTGTGCCACAACTGAGGTGTTACATGAGGACAACTGAAACGGGGATTCTGTGCTAACACTTACGGACAGGTGATTTTAGCTTTTGTCATACACAAAACTTCTAAGAATTTGTCTAGGAAATATGCAAAAAATTATCTACAAGTATGTTTTGGGCAAAAAACTAGAAACAACCTAAATATTCAATGATAGGAGATCACAACATATTTATGTGATGGAACAGTAAGAGCCATTAAAACAATGCTGTAGGACGATAACATGAAAAAAAATAGCCATGCTATACAATTAATTTTTTAAAAGCCATTTGCAATACTTGAACAGCTATATGATTTATTTATTATTATGATGATTATTTTGGAGACAGGGCCTTGCTCAGTCACCCAGGCTGGAGTGCAGTGGGTTGATCATTGCTCACTGCAGCCTTCACCTCCTACGCTCAAGCACTCCTCGCATCTCAGCCTCCCAGGTAGCTGAGACTATAGGCAAATACTACCAAGCATGGCTAATTATTTTTATTTTTACTTTGGTAGAGACAGGGCTCGCCATGTTACCCAGGCTGGTCTCGAACTCCTGGGCTCAAGTGATCCTTCTGCTGCGGCCTTCCAAAGTGCTGGGATTATAGCATGAGCCACCGTGCCCAGCCTGATTCTATTTGTATAAAAACATACGGATATGTATGCATAGAAGTCAAAGTAAAACAATATAATCAAACATGTTACTATCAGTTACATTTAAGTAGAGTAATTACGGTAATTTTCACTTTCTCCGTTGTGTTTTTCTGCATTGTAAAATTTCTCTAATATTCACATATATATGACTCTGTGATAAGAAAAACAATAAATGCTGTCAATAGGAAATCACTGGAGAATATCACACAAAGCATTGGTGGCAAACCCACAGGTTTTTGGGAACTGCATCTTCCATCCCTAATTTTTCCATTAATCAGGCAGAATTTCAGGCATGAGAGCAAGGAAACAATGAACCCCTGACCTTCTGTCATCCTTGTTACTACAGTGAGCACCTGCTTCATGAGCAGGGGCTGAGAGCATGGGGGCCTGTGGGTCAAAGCCCCCACTCTGTCTCTTGACAGCCCCAATGGGGCTGCATAACTGGCCCCTCTCCAGCTTCCCTGATGACCCCCAGAGCATACCTGCAGGTTGGTGGCCTCCTCTGCCCACCAGACTTCAAACTCTTTCTGTAGCTTCACCTTGGCTTTGTCCATGAGCAGCTGCAAGTGCTCGATCTCCACCTTCAGGGCTTTCAGGCGAGTGAACATTGTTTTATACCTGCAGTGGAATCGGAGAAGAGTCAGTGCACCGCTGTCTTGAAAGCATGGCATGGAGGGAGGGCTGTAAATGAATGGGGCATGTGCCTTAGAATCCTGGCAGAGCTGCTGTGCGGCCCAGGGACTGGGACCTTATAGGAGCTTCTGAGGCCAGGATACGGCACCAGGATTTGAGTCCATCACAGCAAAGATGAAGCAGAGGGAGACATTTTTGTCCAGTAGGCCCATGTGACTCTGTGTGTGAGATGAATAACTTCTCCCCCAAGAATGAGAACTGCCATTCACTTACTAAGAGATAAGCATTGCTGTAGGCACTCAACATACAGAAACTCTTTAATCCTCTTCAGAACCCTAGGAAGGAGACACTATTGTTATCACCTCCATTTTACAGATTTGGAACCTGAGGCAGGTATGGAGAAGTTATATAACTTGCTCTATGGGAGAGAGATAACTGAGAAGCCAGGATTTGAACCCAGGTGGTCTGGTTCTAGAACCACAGTCTTAACTGCCTCACCGTTTCGATGGCTTACCTTCATACTGAGGACTAAAAGTAACACTGTGCTTATGAATGCACACATATATTGGTTTTGGGAATGCTATAATGAATTAGAAATTGTCCAACAGGAAACAGTCCAGAAGCCAGGCCGAAGAGGTAAGTTGGCCTTTAAGGTGACACTGAGATTGGGAATGTGGGCCAAGGGGGACACCATGAAGATGGAGTAAAGACACCAGGAGAATGGGTGGGAGGCTGGGCGCAGTGGCGCACGCCTGTAGTCCCAGCACTTAGGGAGGCTGAGGTGGGAGGATCACCTGAGGTCAGGAGTTTGAGACCAGCCTGAGCATACATGGTGAAACCCTGTCTCTGCTAAAAATACAAAATTAGCTGAGTGTGGTGGCACATGCCTGTAATCCCAGCTACTCTGGAGGTTGAGGCAGGAGAATCGCTTGAACCTGGGACGTGGAGGTTGCAGTGAGCCAAGATCGCACCATTACACTCTAACCTGGGAAACAAAGTGAGACTCCATCTCAAAAAAAAAAAAAAAAAAAAAAATTGAATGGGTTGGAAAGAAACTGAGGAAAATGAACAGAGTGAGGGAGAAAATGGATGACTGGGGAGACCCCGAGGGAGTGGAGAGTGACAGAGGCGTGTGTGCTCGGGTGGTCAGGGCCTTCTGTAGGAAGCCACGTGCACACCTGCCGGGAGTGACCTGAAGACCAGCGCCTGGGGCTTGGTCTCCTGGGTGTGCGTGCGAGTAGGGGGAGGGGTGGGGTGCATGCCAGGTCAGCTGGAGATTGGGGTGGGGCAGGAAGTGTGCTGCAGTGACACCACCAGCTCCTTGCTGCAGTGAAGGTGACTTGAGTCTCTCCAGAACCTACCCATGGCATGGAGGAGATAGCACACATGTGTTGAATGCACAAATGGAGGAATGGATGCGGCTTGACCAGCATGTGGGGCAAGATCCGGTGACCACGCTGCAACCCCCCAAATGCCTGCGGCTGTGTTGAGAATACGACATTCTCAGGACTCGGGAAGGAAGTGGGCTTCAGCCACAGGCGTGCGGAAGACCACCATGGTCATACTTCTTGACTTCTCTAGGTGGGAGCAGTGGACAAGCCCAGCTGCTTCCCGGGCCTGGCTTGGCTAGTTCTGCATTCTAACCTCACATTGCCTGGGGTCCTGCTTTTCACACCTGCCTGCTCAAAGGCAGCTCCTCCTCTTCCTGCTATTTTAGGAGCCAGCTGCTGGACCCACGTCCCTGAGTTGCTCCAGCCCTGGGCTAGGAGTTGGCCACTCTGCTCTGTCCTGCCCTGGGCAGTTCCAGGACAACACTGAGACCCTGGGAGGCTGGGGTGGGGCTGTGTGTGGCTGAAAGGAAGGGCACCTTCTCTTTCTTCCTCCAGTTGTGATCGCAGCTTCTCCTCCTGCTGGTCTGGCGTGGGAGGCATGGCCACGTTTTCCGAGATTCCTGTAGAAGGAAGGTACCGATGGGACAGTGAAAAAGAAAGGTAAAAGGAAAAGTGTGAATTTAGGGCAGATGACAGAGTTCAAGGACACTCCAAGAAGAAAGGAGTCCCTGTGAGTTCCTTCTGGGGCCTCTTGGTGGCAACCTCTGCTCAGCTGGAAGCCGTGAGGGGGAGTGGCTTCCTGGATTAATCTCCCTCTGCTGTCCCTCTCACTGTCAACATCTGTCACTAGAAGGGAATTCTCCCTCCATCTCTACTAATCCTTTTACTATTGAGCTCACTCATTTCCTCTTGAGTCTCCAGGGAAGATGCAAAATAGCATTTCCCTATCCTCTGATAAAGAGCCCTTCACAAACAAGGAAACCTCTCTAAACCATCTGACATCTTTCTCTGCGCAGGTGGAGGTGCTGAATTTCCAGCCTCAGAATCATGTCTCCTGTTTCTCACTCCTCCGCCACAGTGGTCCTCAAGCCTGATGAGTGCAGGCCATGTCAATTCACAACCAGGGCTGAGCCCAAGCCTTGGCGACAGGACCACGATGAGGCCCAGGGCAAGGCTGAGCACGTCAGCAGGGATCAGCTGCTACGCGCGTCTGCGTCCCCCGCTTATGGCAACCTCTGTCTTCCCGCACATGACTGCCGCTGGTTGCCTGGTTGCCTGCTCTGGCTAGCATGCTCATCTGAAGCCGGCTCTCTCCTAGCCCAGAGTGTGGGACTTTTTATTCTCCTTTGTGTCTCTTCGTGGTTGCCCTGCTTTTCTGAGCTCCACAGACAACATCTTAGAAGTCATACAGCCCTGCTTTTTACTCCATGTCGGGGGAGACTCTGCTACCACCCATGTGCTTCCAGACATGCTCAGACTTAATCTTTATAGATTTATTTGAGATAAGTGTTATTACTCCCATTTTACAGATAAAGACATTGAAGTTCAAAGAGGGTAAACTGCCCAAGTTACGTGGCTAACTTCAGGAACCTTGGATTCCTTCTATAACATTTCTGACATCCCTTCTATAACATTTCAATAAATAATATCAATTATTATAAAATAATATAATCAAACATGTTAATATCAATTACATTTAAGTAGAGGAATTATGGTGATTTTTACTTTCTTCTTCGTGTTTTCTGCATAGTAAAATGTCAATGATATTCACATATATATGACTCTGTGATAAGAGAAACAATAAATGTGGTCAATCGTTTACAGCCCTCCCTCCATGCCACATTTCCAAGACAGCGGTGCACTGACGCTTCTCTGATTCCAGCACGGGTATCGAACAGTGTTAACTCACCTGAAAGCCCTGACGGTGGAGATCGAGCACTTGCAGCCGCTCATGGACAAAGCCAACGTGAAGCCGGAGGAAGAGTTTGAAGTTATAAACAATATCAATTATTATTAACATGTTTGATTATATGACCTTGGTTTCTATGGAAATCCCATTTCTGACAGAGTGTCAACTGCTTTCTGCTCTAATACTTCCAGGGATGAGGAGCTCGCTACTTTGCAGATAGCACATTTCATGGTGGACAGCTCTGTTTCCTCCTACTTTGAGCCAAGACATTTCCCACTAACTTCTTTTCACCTCTGCTTTGGCTCTTTGGAGCAGCATAGCATGTCTTTCTTCTTAATCTGATGGTCCCTTAAATATCTGAACAACAACATCAAAGTGCCACATGTGTTTCAAACTCTTTTTTTTTTTTCTTAGACTGACTCTGCTCTATCCCTCACCTGAAATCTCAATGACCTGGTTACTTTCCCATTTATCTTAGGTCTGGACATAATACTTCCACGGGCCTGAAAGGCACAGAATAGAGAAGGACTTCTCTTACCTTTTAAAAATTTAAGCTCTACATTTATGCAGCAGGTGAATCACTAACAATGACCATTTATTGGGGGCTTTCTATGTGCTAAGATCTGCCAAATTCTACTAGGCACTGGGCTCGGTCCTCTATGTACCCTATCACTGATTTTCAAAATAACCCTTTAAGGATGGCATTGCCATCTCCTTTTAGCTAGATTCTTAGTCTCGGAGAGGGCCGCGGATAACCCAAAGTTACATAGCTAGTAAATAGCGGAGCTGAGAGTTGAACCCATTTGTTTTTTTCTGATTCCAAGGAGCTAAATGTTTCTATCAGACAGCCTCCCCAGCACTGCTTGTGATTTTTATTTTCTTTCTTTTGAGATGGAGTCTCCGTCACCAGGCTGGAGTGCAGTGGCACAGTCTCGGCTCACTGTAACCTCCACCTCCCAGGTTCAAGTGACTCTTCTGCCTCAGCCTCCCGAGAAGTTGGGACTACAGGCACCCACCAACACACCCGACTAATTTTTGTATTTTTAGTAGAGACGGGGTTTCACCATATTGGCCAGGCTGGTCTTGAACTCACAACCTCGTGATCCACCCACCTTGGCTTCCCAAAGTGCTGGGATTACAGGCGTGAGCCACCACGACCAGCCTGCTTGTGATTTTTAGCAGGTCTGTCGTGGTTGGCCCCTATTAAGCTTGTGGTCAGTTTTAAAACTTGCATGTTTTTTTAATAAGTGATTGTCAAAATGCATCCTATTTCCGTGTGATTGTCCTTTTGATCCCAAAAGCAACACTTCACGTTTATTGGCAGCCCAGCCTGCTGAGAGGTCCTTATTCTGTCATGCCATAATTCTTTCCCTTTCACTCCCTTACCCATTTGTTACCTGTGTCTTTTATGTCATTAGCTTATTGATAACTATGCTAACTGGATCACAATTCTGTCCATCACCTTCCAGGTACCAGTGACCCCCCTTTCCTTGTGTCAACTGCCAACTTTAAATTGACAGAGAGAGCGTCTTCTTTCATCATCTAAACACAGGAACTGCACATACCATCTGCATCCCACCTGAAGACCACACTGTCATCTGTGTTGGTGCAATTTATTGGCTCAGATGAGGCAGCCCGCCTGGCCACATCACCCGCAGCCCCCCAAGTCTCAGGCACAGGAAGCCCTCAAGGGCAGAGACTGGGGTCCTTCTGCTCTGAGCATCTTCCCCCAGTGCTGTGTTCAGACTCCATGTACAGGGTGCACTCAGTGCCTTGTATATTTGCTGGCCTTGTCTTCTTTGCAAGTCGTCAGACATGATAAACTGAAGGAAGTATCTTAACATGAAACTGACAATGGCGGGACTTTCAAGGGACGAACTATTTCCTTTTTAAACAGTTTCAGAAATGGGCCCAGGTATCTTCCAGTCTGCTAAAAAAGTAACATTGTGAATCTCTTTCCTCCTTTTAACACTTTTGTCCATCCCTAGGACACCCTGAGAAGTTCGGTGAAACCCCCCTCTGTGGTGACTGGCTGGGCGTCCTGCTGCAAGCCCAGCGTGTGAGAGGCTGCTGGAGGCGGCTGGTGGAAGGGCTGCTGGACTCACAAAGGGCCATCTCATCTGGCCAGCAGAGGTGGTCTCCAGGGCTTTGTGAATAGACAGCAGAAGGTAGCAGGGATGGCCGGGGTGGACAGGTCTTCCATATAAAGGCTGTGGTCACCCCATGTGAATGCAGAGCCCCTCTGTACAAGGCAGGCTCTTGCCTTGCCCCATGGCTGGCTGTCTTTTCCTCGGACATCTTGTAGGTTCCCCAGCAGGTCACAGAGTCGCAGGCGCCCTGGAAGTGTGTCGGGTGTTCAGGAGTCTTAGGCAAGAAGCTCATTCTGAATGCAGCTGACACAAGCACAGAATGGTAACGTCAGTGCCATCCGAGGAGTCGCCCGAGTCCAGTCCCCCACGCAACACCGCTTTCACTCTCACCACCCCAGCTGGCAGACAGGATCGCCTCTGCTTCATGGTCACGAAGACCAAGGCTCAGGGTGACTAGGTGGCTTGTGCGATGCCACAAAGCTACCAAGTAGCAGCGCCAGGCTTTGGATCCACGTCTAGTCACGCATCCGCTTATTTAACAAATGTGGATCAAGTGTTGACTACGTGCCTGCTCCTGTTTAGGAGGATTGCAGTGGGGAAGACAGACACTAAAACAACAGACAACGGAGTCTGCAACATCATGCCCGGGATCAGAAGGTGCTATGAGGAAAGAGAAAGCTGGGTAGAAGACAGAGGATGACAGGGTGGAGGACTGCCATGTAGGTAGGGTGGGTGAGGGCCTCTAAGGAGGAGACATTTGAGCGGTGGCCTGAATGGAGGGAGGGAACAGGCATGCGGAAAATCGGGGTGCAGAGTGTACGACAGTAAGTGCAAAAGGCCTGAGGTATGAGCCTGCTCACTGCAGATCTGAAAGGGTGCCTGAGCGGTTGGTAAGGGAAATCGTGGTGGGAGCTGAAGTCAGTGAAGAAACTGAGGCCAGACCCTGGAGGATCTTGTGGTAAGGACACTGGCTTTGAGAGAGATGGGAGGCTGGAATATTTTGAGAAGAGGAATGGGCTGATCTATTCCTTTGAAAGCTAAGTTAAGCTTTTTCTTTTCTTTTTGGCTGATGAAGACAAAGCTACTCCAAACTGAACAACAGTGAATGTGGAGGTGGCGCCAGGAAGCTGGGAGTCTGTTGAAAGGGTCTGGGAAAGAAAACTAGGGCAAGGGACCTTGAGAGTCCAGAATGAGGGCACAGCACACCCCGTAACACAAACTACCCACATTGCCATGACAACCAAATGGGCCTGCTGCCCAAGGTGATGTCTGCTTAGTGAAACGCATTGCAGCCTCACCAGGAGACAGCCTCTGGCTGCTTCTGATGTGTTCTGAGGCTTGGTTCATCAGTAACCTCTGAAGAGAAATAGGGGCTGGGAACTCAAAGGGAACCAAACAAAAGCGACTGAGCAAGAACAGAAGAAGAGGGAGTAACTGAAGGGCATTTGAGTTTTGTAGGTCTCCATCCCCGTGGGGACTCTGGCCAGGGACAGGACCTCCCATCACCTGACAGGAGGCACAGGGAGCCCTCCTTTCAAGCACAGGGTTCTGGCTGGGACAGCAGCACAGGAGGTCACAGTCCCGAGTGGCCTGTGAAGTCACACTGTTCATCTGTGGGGGAGGCAGCAGCCACCAGAGCAATACAAAAGCAAGAGAAGGGTTTCACTCAGTGGCTCTAGGTCTGAATGGCACACAAGGAAGAAGCCCTGAGCAGTCAAAAAGTAACTGAAGCTTCAAGCTGGGGGGGACGCACAGTCCCAGGCTGACCTTATCTCTGAAGTCACCGGTATTTTGGAATCAGCTGTGCAAGGACCAGAGGGGCTCTTGCTGGGAAGGCCAGCCAAGATGTGGACCCCTCCTTCCTGACATAATTTCTACTGGAAAGACCTCTGCAACTCCTTGTCCCAGTTCCCCATGCCCTCCTCTCAAACGCTCTCTCTCCCTCACAGTTATCTGATGTTTGAAATGTGCAGAATCGTTTCTTCGGTTCAATGGTTCTCAACTGGGGGTGCACATCAGAATCACTTAAGGAGCTTGTAAAAGCACACAGACAGCTGGGCCCTACTCCAGACCTACTGAGTTAAAATTTGTCGATAGGGTCCCCCTGGTGATTCCGACGCTCACCCCTTGTTAAGAAACAGTGCTTATGGCTTGGAGCCCAGTTTCAATGCAAGTACTCTGTGCAGAAGTTACTGAGAATACAGGCCCTGCAGAAGTTTAGATAGAATGGTATGTGGGAGGTAGCATGTCCCCTACAGGCCTGCCTGCTTTCCAGACCTTTGGGAGCCACTGTGATAAGGATAAAAAGGGCTTCAGGGGTTTGCAACTGGGAAGACACACTCTGTAAGGCTGGAACTGCCTGCATCTGGCCCTTGCAGGTGCTTGATAAAAGCTGAATAACAATAACCGTCGCACAGCTGCTACATGGATTAGGAGCATCATATGTATTGTCTTGTATAATTAACAACTCCCACTCCAGGAGGGGAAACTGAGCTCTGATGGAGGAAGCAATCTGCCCCAGGATGGCACTGCTAGTAAGCAGAGTTAGGGGGAGAACCGGCTCTGTCTGATTTCAGAGCTGGTGCTCTTTCCTCTGTAAGTTATTCCAATAATGAAGGAAGCCACAGGGCAGATTATTGAAGTCTGTATTGACTTGTCGTTGGTATTTGAAGGTGTTACTCTTTTCCATGAATGCCTTTCAGATCTGGGGCTGGGGCTGAGAGAAAGTCTTAGTGTCTTCCCCGGGTGCTGGCCTGTGAAGTCTGCCCCTTTCCTAACCGAAATCCACGACCTGCGTCCCCAATCACAAGTGGCATTTGCAGCTTGCCTGCTGGGTGTGAAGCACTATCTACCTACTCTCCAGGGTCAGCCCACAGAATACCCACAGCCAGCCTGTTCCATGCCCTTGACTGGACTAGGAATCCTAAGGACGACGATGTTGACATTTCCAACCATTCACCAGAGCCGAAAGGGGCCCTCTGGGCTTCCGTAGAGCAAAGGCTGTGAGGCCCACATGGCCGTCGCCCAGTCAGTGCCCTGCATGGGAAGGGGCAGTGAGTTATGTGGCTCTACCATGGCAGACAAGACATCAGAGCCGGGAGGCATTCCAGCTGGTCGTCTCCGCCATCCAACTATCCAACTAATGATTCATCTGCTGAATACCCACTCTGGGCCTCCTTGGGGCTCAGCTGTCTCACACAACCATAGATCACTTCAACCTCACCTTGTTGGAGAAATCAAAGTGTCTATTCTTATGGAGATTGACGGTGTTCGTAGTTCAATTACCACAATGGTCAGCAGCTCAGAGGCAAAGATTCTGGCTTCCCAATCAGACCATTTCCTGTTTAATGGCTCAAATTTATTGTCAGCTGGAGTTGTCGCATGCCGATGGGTGCTCAGTGCTGCCATCCATCCTGGTGTTGATTTCGTAACACTGTAGTGGCTCCTGGCGTGCCCAAATTTAAGGGTGTGCTGAATGACCCACTGGACACATGGCTGTGCCTGATCATTTCTTGGGCACACTCGCTCCCACCGCCACAGGCCTTGTGCTCACTGCTGCTGCCTTCCCCTCAGGGAGAGCAGGGCACTCTGTGAGAAGATAAATGGCAGCTCTTCCATACAATCAGAAATGTGTCATATGCCTGCTTGCAGCAAAACCCAGGCCCTGACAGTCCCCTCATAGAAGGCTATCCACCATCTCTTCCTGCATGAGTAATCTTCCCTGCTCTGACTGTGGGCCTCTCTGTCCAAGATTGTCCCTGTCGGGGATGGCGGCCTCTCTCCTTCAGATTTGCTCCTTCTCACCCCTCGTGTTCTCTGTGGAGGAGGCAGACCACAAAGTCAGAGGGTCAGCATGCACTAGGGTCAGTCGGCAATATAAAGGAGACCCTAGGGCCGTACGCCATACTCGGGGAGGACATTCCTAGTCTCATTACTGTTTGAGCTTGGCATAGATCCCAGTCGTGGTCGCCTCTGTTCAAATGGGAGCTCTCTCTCCTCTCTCTCCATCACCCTTTCTGCTAGAACCCCAGATTTTGGTTACCGGTCTGCATTTCTCTTATCACAGCGACTCAGAGCCTGGCGCGGTGACTTCTGGGTCTGACCCACAAGGTCCCGCTTTGTTCCTGGTGCACAGGGCCTCTCCCAGCCCATCCTTCCAGTCCACTGTGCCTTTCTCCCTTCTCCATCAGAAGTGTGCTCGAAGTTCTGAACTCAGGTTTCTCTCAAAGCTCTGAGTACCGTGGCAGTTCTCCCTCCTGTCACTTTACCCTCATGGACTTGTGACCACATGGCTCAGTGCAGTGGCTTCTCAGAGATATTCGTAGGAAACTTGGCATGCCTACAGTCCAGCTGCACCTTTATCGCACTGGACCAGCCAGGGTGAGTGTTCTCAGGACACGTGTGATCTTTTGGGGAGAGCAGTTTCTCTTGCACCTGCAAGAGGCAGCATGGGCCTTCTTCCTATGAAAACCTCAGATGAAGATGGTTAGTAGGGTTCTATCAATTCTCTTGACTGGCTATTTGGAGAAATTTCAGGATTTTTAAAAATTGAGTTGTGCATCCTTCATAAAGCTGTCTCCCTCTACTTTTGGAAAACATACCTGCTACTAGCCAATTTGTAAATTAATCCTTTCATTTGGCAATAATTTATCATATATTGGAGTCAAAAGTGAGTTCTGAGACAGACCACACAGTAGAACTGGCACATTTTCAAAGTGAAATGGGGAGAGCTGGCTAGACAACCCAAACACTCACATCAGCATTTGAAAAGGGCCAAAATAAATGTTTGACGAGAATTCCTTTAAAAAGAGCTAGCAGTTTGCCTAAGCCTACCTCCTCTCCCTCCTTGGGGGAGGTGTGTGTGGAGATGCTTCTTCCTCCTTCAGGGGCAGTGAGGGAGCCCGAGAGACCACGCCGAAAGCTTGCTGAGAATTCTCAAGCACCTGTGTGGGTGTTGGGGGTGGGGGAGCGAGAAGGTCAGAGTGCACTACTGTCTGATTTGTATTCAGGAGATCTAGAGCGTGGGGCATGGACTGATGATCTGCTAGCCGCAAGAGCAGAGTTACTACTGTGTTTCTGTTGACCCAACGTGGGCTATAAGCACAGAAGAAAGGCTGGTTAGGGGCACTTTGGATCAGTAGTGTGCTGGTGAATGTTTAACAACCAGCTCTCTGGAAGAAAAAAGCCCTGATTTTCAGTGTTTGCCAATCTTGGGGGTGCAAATACTCCTGTCATGGTCAATTTTGGTCTACCAACACGATGTTCCTGCATTTGGAGTTGGGAAAAAATGCACACAATCAGCTCTTGTAAGCCAGTGTGAGCTGGCTCCAGCATGCCTCTGAGCTCCTCAGACACAACACTTGACACTTAAATTCTTTCTCACAGGGCCATCTAGAGGGGCAATGGGAACGTAGGAGAAGGAAACCTGGAAGCGGGCCACCTGGGGGTGGTATGCTGGGCTTATTTCTAGCCCATTGGCTTCTCCATACTCTTTTTTTTTTAAATTTTTAAAATACATTTCTTTTTTTAAAAACATTTATTCATTATACTTTGAGTTCTGGGGTACATGTGCAGATCGTGCAGGTTTGTTACATAGGTATACATGTGCCGTGGTAGTGGTTTGCTGCATCCATCGCCCTGTCATCTACATTAGGTATTTCTCCTAATGCTATCCCTCCCTAATCCTCCCACCCCCTGCTATCCTCCCATAGCCCCCAACCCCCAGGCCCTGATGTGTGATGTTCCCCTCCCTGCGTCCGTGTGTTCTCATTGTTCAACACCCACTTATGAGTGGGAACATGTGGTGTTTGGTTTTCTGCTCTTGTGTCAGTTTGCTGAGAATGATGGTTTCCAGTTTCAACCATGTCTCTGCAAAGGACATGAACTCATCCTTTTTTATGGCTGCATAGTATTCCATGGTGTATATGTGCCACATTTTGTTTATCCAGCCTATCACTGATGGGCATTTGGGCTGGTTCCAAGTCTTTGCTATTGTGAACAGTGCTGCAATGAACATGCGTGTGCATGTGGCTTCTCCACACTCTTTTACCTTCCTTACACCCTCAGCCTTTTCACTGGGCTCACCCAGTGGGGAACAGCAGCAAGCAACTGGAGGGTAGGAGGAGAGGCCAAACTGTTTCTTCATGTGAGACATCTCTGTGGGGGTCACAAGCTGGACACATGGCTTGACTGGAGGCCACAGCTCATATCAGATGGCCAGGGCCTTTCTGCATAGCCCTGACAGTCTTTAAATTCCAGTGATTTCTCCCTGTGTTGTCTAGGCCTGGGGACAGCAATGCTTCCTGCCTTGCTGCAGTGACTGTCTCTGGGGTGCTTTCTTGCAGTTTCCCTACATTCTGCTCATGCCTCTGTAGATAGGTCTTTATCCAATTCTCTTCACAACGTCTCATCTGAGTATTGACGTCTGCTTCCTGTTAGGATCTTGACCCATATAGGTTCAAACTGGGTAAGGAACTGTCCCAATAAGGCACATTCCCTCAAGTCAAGGAAGCTGCTGGTGAGGGACCTCCGGAGACCCAGGAAAGCACCCCAAATTAGGAAGAGTCTGCTTTGAATATCTGCCAGGCCCAGAGAGCCCAAAGCCATGTTACAGCAGAACCATTCAAGTGAGATTTTTCCAAGGGCCCTTCCTCTCTTCCTTCTTTCCTCTAATCCCTTCTTGAGAACCTTAGCAGGCTGAGGGAGGGAGGGAGTTAGAAAGAGAGAAGCTGACAACCATTTCCCTTTACTCCTGACAATTGGCCTGAATTGGAGTAAGGGAGAGAAGTCTTATCTTTTGGTGAAATCGGAATTATAAGATCTCAGTTACAATGTAAAATGACCACTTTTTTGGTTTGTAATTAACAATGAATGACCAATTCAGTTATGGGGTTGATCAATTTCCATCTAGGGGCAGAGGAAGAACTTCCCCCTCCTATGAAGACAGAAAGAGACAGTGGGAGAACAACAAAAAAATAACCTTCAGGGCACTTCCCTGTATCACTCATGTTAGGCACACCACTGACAGCTATTAAGTCCCTACCAAAAATTCCAATGTGCCTGGAGAAGAAAATAAGTGGTAAATTTTCTGTTTTCACCTTTAAGTAAAATGATCCTGACATAAGCAGTAGTGAAGAGAATTAAGATTAATCAGAATTGAATTGAGATTCACTTTTTACTACCACTTCTATCACAATGATTCCACTAAAACAGTAATTTCTGTTTGATCTAGGAAGCCTTGGAATCTAATCCTTCATAGAGTTCTGGGATTTATTATAAACCATTTCAAACACAACAAGTTCAGAGAATGATATAAATAACACCCATGTACTGACTATATTTTGAAATATCTAAGTAGTTTGCCACAGTTTCATTTTTTTACATTTTAAATAGAACATTACAGAATTGGTAGAAGCATCCTCCACAGTCCACTGCCCTTTCTCCTTGGCAGGCTCCTGGCTCTTTACAACAGCTCCCTCTTGATTTCTTAATAGATATCAGGATTTTCAAATTACCACTTAAAGCTTTCTGTTGGTTATTTAGCACCCACCATTTGTATTTCAGCATAGCCAACCTTGGTTTCCTGTTGGTTGGTCTTTCCCAAACTAATCATCACCTTCTCTGGGGAGATGGGAAAGACTTACCCAACTCCATTACACACTCAACAGAACTGTTCCTAGGAAACACCGAGGCCTTTCTTGGTCTGAGATTTGCCAAGCACAGATGGTGATTTTCATCATGTGTAAAGGAAAAGAGGACAGATGGAGGCGCCAGCCATAATACATTCTAGTCTAGCAGATGAAGTCCAGAGGCTAGAATTTTGTCTTCTAAGTGTTTGGTCAAATGCCTAATTTGCTCAGCACCCATGATTTCTGCACATTCGCATGATGAAGAAAATGACTCTGGCAACTGGTAACAAGATCATCTGTGATCAGTGCTTGAAGGAATAGACAGCTCCTTCTTGGATATGATTGCGTTTTTCCCAAGAAAGAATGATCAATGGCGCCTGTGAGTAAATATGGTTAGAGCAATGTAGTGACTGTGCCTTGTGGAAAACTTCAATGGTGCTGGTGGCCCAGAGCTCTGTGGCAAGCAGTCTGAAATTGTCTCTGTTTGCTGATGACTTGAATTTACATATAGAAAGCCCTAAAGACTCAACCAAAAAACTTTTGGTTAATAAGTGAGTTCAGTAAAGTTGCAGGATACAAAATCAGCATATAAAAGCCAGTAGCATTTCTATATACTAAAAACAAACTATCCAAAAGAGAAATTAAAAAAAATACAATTTCATTAATGACAGAAACAACAAAAAAAAATTGAAAACTACAAAATACTGATGAAAGAAATTGAGAAAACCACAAATAAGATGACCTGTATTCATGGATTTAAAGAATTAATATTGTTAAAATATTCATACTACCCAAAACAACATACAGATTCAATGCAATCCTTATGAAAACTCCAATGTTATTTTTTACAGAAATAGAAAAAAATCCTATAATTCATATTGAACCACAAAAGACCCTCAATAGTCAAAGTAATCTTGAGCAAAAAAATAAAGCTAAAGGCATTACACTTTCTGTTTTTAAAATATACTACAAAGGTATAGTAATCAAAACAGCAGGGCACTGTAAGTAAACAGACACATTGACGAATGCAACAGGATAGAAAGCCCAGAAATAAGCTTACGTATTTATGGCCAATTGATTTTTGACCAAGGTGCCAAGATCATACAATGAGGTAAACAACAGTCTCGTCAATAAAAGGTGTTGGGAAAATTGGATATCCACATGCTGAAGAATAAAATTGGATCCCTAACTCACACCATATAGAAAAATTAACTCAAAATAAATGAAAGACTTAAATATAAGATCTGAAACTGTTAAACTACCAGAAACTGTAAACTACCAGAAAAAAAACATAGAGGGAAAAGCTCAACAACATTGGTCTGGCAATGATTTTTTGGCTATGACCCTGAAAGCATAGATGACAAAAACAAACATAGACAAATTGGATTATATCAGACTAAAAAGCTTTTGCACAGCAAAGGAAACAACAGAGTAAAGAGATGACCCAGAGAGGGAAACAATATTTGCAAACCATACATCTGATAAAGGGTTTATATTCAAAATATACAAAGGACTCAAGCAACTCAACAGCAAGGAAACAAATAACACAATTTAAAAAATGGGCAAAGGACCTGAACAGACATTTCTCTAATGAAGACAAACAAATGGCCAACAGGTTCATGAGAAAATGTTCAACATCCCTAATCATTAGGGAAATACAAATTAAAATCAGAATAAGATATCACCTCACACCTGTTAAAATGGCTATAAGGAAGATGAAAGATAAGTGCTGGTAAGGATGTGGAGAAAAGGGAACCCCTGTACACTGTTGGTGGAAATGTAAATTAGTACAGCCGTCATAGAAAACAGTATGGAGGTTCTTCAAAAAGCTAAAATAGAACCACCATCTGATCCAACAACCTTGCTTCTGGGTATATATCTGAAGGAACTGAAATCAGTATGTTGAAGAGATATCTGTATTTCCATGTTCATTGTAGCATTGTTCACTATAGCCAAGACATTGAATCAACCCATCAACAGACGAATGGATAAAGAAAATGTGGTATATAAACACAGTGGAATACTAACCCTTAAACGAGAAGAAAATTCTCATTTCCAACAACATGAATGAACCTGGAGGACATTACGCCAAGTTAAATAAGCCAGGCACAGAAAGACAAATACTGCATGATCTCACTTATATATGGCATGTGATAAAGCTGAACTCATAGAAACAGAGGCTTGAATGGTGGTTGCAAGAGGTGGGGAAGGTCAAGGGTACAAGGTTTCAATTAGACAGAAGGAATGTTTTTGAGATCTATTGCACAGCAGGGTGACCACAATGAGTAGTAATGGATATTTCAAAATTGCTGGGAAGAGTAAACTTCAAATATCTCACCACAAAAAAAAAAATGATGGGTGAAGCAAAGAATATGTTAATTAGCTTGATTCAAACATTCCACATTGTATGCATACATTGAAACATCACAATGTACTCCCAAAATACGCACAATTATGGCTTTTCAATTAGAAATGATATTAAAACAAGCAAACAAAAATACCAAAATGGTTGAGGAGTGGCACATTCGCTCTTTCTGCTTGAGCTGGGACATGGATCTCCTGCCCTAAGACGTTGGCTCTTCCAGCACTCAGGCATTTGGACTCAGACTGGGACTTACATTTTTGGCTGTCCTGGTTTCCAGGCCTGCAGGTTTGGACTAGAACTACACCTAGGCTTTCCTGGGCCTGCAGCTTGCAGATGGCAGATCATAGGATTTCTCAGCCTTCATACTGAGTGAGCCAATTCCTCACAATGAATTTCTCCTCCATATATCAGTATGTTTCCTATTGGTTCTGCTTATCTGGACAACCCTAATACACAGGGTGAGTGCTCTTTTTTGCTAAACCACAGTTGCCATTAGAGGCTGGCACCAGGGCTCACAGAGTCTTCCTCTGTTTTCCAGAATGGCTGGTGCCGAGCATTAAACCACTCAATGGGTCTGAAGCCTTGGCAGTTGGGAACTGGCAAGTAAATGGTGTGGGGGCTCCTCCTCACTCCCAACCTCTCCCTTGAGCATGGAAATTTGGCTAGGGACCTCATGCCACTGAAGCTGGCCCTATATTCACAAGCAACTGTGGATTAGAATTAAGTGATGAGACATTGTTGATGGTTTTACAGAGTTACCTGAATTCTTGTGGAACCAACTGAGATGTCATCTCAGCCTTAGGGGTCAGCTGTATCCTTTATATTCTGCCTTATTTCAAGGAGTCAACAATTTTATTTCTGAGAGAATAAAAACATCTGTAATCCATCCAAGCCCTCTCATGTCTCAGCACCAAGGTCGCAAGCATTTCCCTGCATGTCTGAAGGATGCCTGCATTCGCAGAGGTAATACTGTGACACTCGAGGGCTGTGGAGGGCTAGAGATTCATTTGTTTATTCAACAAACAGTCAGTAAATGCCAGCTAAGTCTCAGGGACTGTGCCTGGTACTGGGCTATCATCTGGTCAAACCACGTCATTTTTTTTTCTTTTTTTTTTTGGGGGGGGATGGAGTTTTGCTCTTGTTGCCCAGGCTAGTATGTAATGGTGCAGTCTTGGCTCACTGCAACCTCTGCCTCCAGGGTTCAAGCGATTCTCCTGCCTCAGCCTCCCGAGTAGCTGGGATTACAGGCATGCACCACCATGCCTGGCTAATTTTGTATTTTTAGTAGAGATGGAGTTTCTCCATTTTCGTAGGGCTGGTCTCAAACTCCCAACCTCAGGTGATCCACCCATCTCGGCCTCCCAAAATGCTGGGATTACAGGTGTGAGCCACTGCACCCGGCTGGCAAACCACGTCATTCTACAGATGTGGGAACCTCAGCGCAGAGCCCCTTAGCTGCCTGCCAAATCTTTAAGGCAAAAATGTGATTCCTAAGTCTCACTCATTTATTCAATAAACACTTACGGAAGACCTACTGTGTGACAGTCACTGTGCTTGGTGTTGGGGAAAGAAAGCTGCTCAGTCCAGTAGGGGAGACACAGACTACATAATTAGTGTCTAGTGTGATGAGCTGCATCACAGAGGGACATGCAGAGTTCTGTGTGAGCCCAGAGGGAGCTGAGATAGCTCTGGGGAGGGGAAGTTTGCACTATCTGACTTTGGAAATATTTAGAACAGAGCCATGATATCGGAAGAAAGAAGATACATTAAAAGCTGCAGAACTCTTTCTTCAAATACAAGCTTAGTGGCAAAAAAAAAAAAAAAAAAAAAAGATCTGAAGTTGTTTTGGTTGAATTTGAGTGGGCAAAACCCCAAGGCTGTGCTGTTTGCACCAGTGGCTGTCCTCACCCTTGCCTTGTGGTCCTGAAGGGGCTGTGGAGACCACCTAGGTTGCATAGAGTACATTTTGCAGACCACTGGGCTAGAGGATGCTGGAAGGTCCCCTTCAGTTTTTTTTTTTCTTTTCTTTTTTATTTGCTCTGTTGCCCAGGCTGGAGTGCAGTGGCATGATCACAGCTCACAGCAGTCTTGACCTCAAGATCTCTCCCTCCTCAGCCTCCCGAGTAGCTAGGACTATAGGCATGTGCCACCGTACCTGGCTAATTTTTTAATTAGCCAGATGAGGTCTTGCTATGCTGCCCAGGCTGGTCTCCCAGCTCCTGATCTCAAGTGATTCTCCTGCCTTGGCTTCCCAAAGTACTGAGATTACAGACATGAGCCACTGTGCCTGCCCCACTGCCCGCACCCCTTTCAGATCTGTCTCAATCAGTGGTTCCTCTCCACATCCTTGGATTTCCAGTTTCACACCCTGGATCATGCTAGGTGCTCAGTGAAATCTGAGGAATAAATGGTTGACAGTCTGGCCTTTTGCTTTCTCTTAAATTTGTTGTCCCTAGGTGCAGAATTCCAAAAAGCATTTCAAGCCTCATTGTTGACCAATTTTACATCAAATGGGAGAAAGTGGCATCAACAGCCAAGGCCTGTCTTTGAAGAACAACAGGGATGCCACAAGAGGTCACTGCAGGAATGCCAGCTAGGGGAAAAGAGCCAGACTAAACTAGAACAAGGCAGTGAAACGGAGCCAGCAGCTTCAGAGCCTCTCTCTAATCCATAAGGCTCTTGCAGGGGATTCAGAGCTGCCTCCACCTGATTCCCGGGTCAGGTAGCGAAACACCAGCCAGTGGCAACCCGGGGGCCCCACATGACATCACAGCCGAATGGCTTGTTCCTGGGGGCTGCTGTTGTTCAAGGAGATCTTTGTTCCTGGGCGGTGAGAAGAGGGCGGAGGGAGGTAGAAGAGGGGTAATGCCCAAGAGGCAGTATTTGTGGGGGGAATCTCAGCCATCCTTTGGAACTTGTTGGTCTTAAGTTTGGGGATATTTTCTTTTATTAATTCTATTAGTATAACTATCTTCTATAACAGTATATGAAACATGCCTGCAGTCGAGGAAATGGAATGTTCCAGTAAGCTCTGTTTTCACAGAAGTTGGGTCAAGGGGTAAACGCAGACAAAGGTGTATGGTGGTTTTCCAATGTGGATTGCTTGTGTCGGGTACATCTGTGAGCTTCTCAAGGGCAGTGACCCCCCCACCACAGAACAAAGTCACGGACTGACCACTTACCCCTAAGGGGCGAGGCTAGGTACACGTGGTATGTGATCAGTGCAGGATTCCCTGGGCAGCCTCAGACCCAGCTGGGCAACGTCCAAAGCATGCTGACTCAGAGTTGGCCAGGAAAACTCGTTAGGGGCTACAGCATGTGTACCCAACAGAAAAAGCCTGGTGCAGGTGAGAGGTGAATAGGGCAGGTGTGTGAGGTGGTAGAGATTATTACTCATCAGTCAGCTAGCCAATACTGAGGGGCTCAGAATAGTGCCAGGGGCTTTTATTTTCCTAAAAGGCCTCTTTGATGAAGAGTTCTTTGCTCAGAAATATTCACTGGCTCAACAGCTCATAAGACAAAAGCTTAGGTTCAAGGCTGTCAATGAGCTGGCTCAGCCTACCATTTTAGTCTTTCCCCTCAACGATTTTAAATCAGCTCCTCCAGAGGGCCTTTCCCCCACTACCACACACACATACACACCACACACACATTCACACACCACACACACATTCACATACCACACACACACAAACCACACGTAATATAACACATACAACATATCCATACAACACACATACCACACACACATGCAAGCACACACACTACACACACATTCACATACCACACACAAATACAACACACACACAACACATAAAACATATCCAACATACCACATACACACACACCACATGTCACATAGACATACAATACATATAACATACCCACACTGCACACATACCACATATACATATACCACATATACATACCACACACATCTCAAACACACATCACATACATACAGTACATACATCACACACCACATACACCACATGCCACATATACATGCCACATACACACACAAAACACATATCCATACCACATGTACACATACCACATGCCACATATACACAGCACTCATATACACACACCACGCACAGAAACCACACACATATGCATACAATACATACAACATACCCACACCACACACTACATGCCACATAGACATACCACACATACACACAACACATATCCATACCACATACACACACCACATGCCACATATACACACCACACACACACACACACACCACACACATAAACCACAAACATACAATACATGCAACATACCCACAGCACATACTACATGCCACATATACATACCACACATACACACACACATGCCATATATACATATCACACACATACATACACAACACACACACACATACACACACCCCAGCTAACCCAGACTATTCCCCCACTCTTCTCTGTGATTCAGAATCCTGCCCATTTCTCAAGACTCAGCCCAGGCCTGTGGTCTTGGTGACAACCCACCCCACCCCCCCGGGGTCATTCCTGGTAAGATTGGGAAGTTCTCATGGCCTGTCCCTCTTACCCGACACATTTCACATGCTGCTTCGTAGTGCGAAGTATCTTTTAAATTTTAACCACATGCACCTGTTAAGAGTTTTGATTGTGAACCAAACAAGATCCAGTCCTGATCAAATATTGCTCAGAAGAGAGATTTGAGAGAGAGGCCATAGACCATGTTCCTGGGGCTGGATTCTTCCAGTTTTAGTCCTGCTCCGTGTGGCCATCAGAAAGCCGAGTACCTGGAGACTATTATCTTGGCCGCTCACATAAACGCTTTCAGTGAGTTATGCTTTAATGTCAGGCCTCTAGCTTTTATAGAGGGTCGATACAAGAATCATCTGGTTGAATAACATTTCGGTATCTTTTGTAAAACTGCAGTTGAAGACATCGTTCACTGTGTCAGTGTCCTTTATACAAGGATCCACACGATAAATTCTGGCTTCTATTTAGTTCCAGGAAGAAATTCTATTTTCTGCAGATAAATTAGTTAGTATGCTTCCTGCTGTCAGAAAATGAAAACTATGTAACTCTGGGTGCTTCTCTTTTTGCTTAGCAGCTAGACAAGAGAGAGCCAAATTTATTGCCTGTGTGTTGTAATTTGCTCAGCTGTGGAGTCCAAAAGCACTTATGCCTTCTACTTCTTTTAAATGCACTTATTTTATTTTATGTTCAAATGTCTCATTGTGCTTTTGCAAGATGTGGGAGTCTGGAAGTCACCTGGGGAAGCATTTATTTGGCGACTGACTTGGCCTATTTATTGCTCGTGCTGGCTGCTAGGGACTCGAAGATGAATTTGACTGCACCCAGCTTTCTTGGAACTCACGTTTTAGCATGGAGAAGAATATACATGGAAATAAATAATTACAAAATAGGGTTGGTGCTTTAATGAAGACCATGAGGCAGAAGCAAAAGCAGATTTGGGGAGAAGGGATCAGGGAAGGCTTCATGGAGGAGGGCAAGGTTGAATTGGTTTTGTGGCTACAGTGGGAAGAGGACAGTGAATGGAAGAATATATGTAGCTGACTCTGAAACTTAAAAAAAGGAGTTATCTTTTTATGCATATATGAATGCATCCTGGTTAGACTGGAAACTTTTTGAGGGCAGGCACTGGATATAGCCCTCTGTGGATTCCATGATGTCCAGCAAAGTGCTAAGGGCATCAAAGTGCTAAGGGCACTTTGTTGGGCATCATGGAATCCACAGAAGATGCAGAGTGATGGCTGGAACACTACTCTGGAGCCAGAATGCTGGCCTTGCATCCATAGCTGAGCAAAGTTAGGCAGGTTTCCTTTAACCCCTTTGGGCCTTAACTGTAAAGTGAGGGTAATAGTAATATCTACCTCATTGGGATGTGAGCATTAAAGAAAACACACGTAGAGAACTTAGTAACATGCCTGGCACACGGTAAAGTACTCAAGAAACATTTGCTGATTAGTCTTTATCTGCATTATCAACAATACTAAATCACTTAGGGTCGATAGTACAATAAAGTGGTAAAAACACACGCAACTGAATTCAGCAAAGCACTCTCAGCTCAGCTAGCTGACTCTAGCTAAGTTAGCATCATTTCCAAATGATGTCTAATTTAAAAATAACATTGTTTTATTGTTTCCTGAAACAGTGTGCGGGAGTCAGCCCTCCTCTAAGTCCTGATGATGTTCTTAGAACTGGCTATTGATGTTTCTCTTAAAAGACACCCCCATCCCCCAGTTCTGACTGTCACATCTAGGGGACTCACAGGGCACAACGCTTCTTCAGCCTCCTTTTTGTCTCCCTTAGTATTAGTTCCCCTCTCCACTAAGTTTTAAAAAGACCAGGGTTTGGTTCGGTAGATGTTTATGTTTCCTAATGTATCTTGGGTGAGTTGTAAATGAAGAAGTAACCATAGTCTGGATTTGCAGCCAGGAAAGAGTAGAAATTCTTATAAAAGCACAGGCACACACATGCATGTGCACACATACACACAGACACACATACACACACACACAACTCTTGCCATGAAAGGGCCATCCGGACACACACACACACACACACACACACACACACACACACACAACTCTTGCCATGAAAGGGCCATCTGTATGCCAGTGGTGCGATAGTAAATGTTTAATAGTCACTTTATGGCTCTAAAAAAAAAGGCCCATTTGTAACACTTGCCAATTTCCTTGGTGTAAATACTTCCACCATGGCTGATTTTCAGCCACCAGTGTGATGTTGATAAATGTGGATTTGGGAAGAGATAGCAGCACAGCATCATACAGTACTCCCACTACACAGCTACAGTGGATATAAGTAACTTCAAAACAGATAATAACAAAATGTAGTAAATTAACTAGGAAGTGAATTTTGAGTATTTGTTACCTTTGTTTCTTAATATAACTTATTTAATTGTAAACGTACATAATTTAATTTTAATAACATCTTTGTTTAAAAATGGCTCCCCAAATTCCTGGAATATTAACAATTTATGCTTTTATGCTATGGATTGGGCCAGCTCAGCACACCACTGGGAATGGCTTATCATCATCCATGAATGATTTCTTCCAAATGGTACTTCTCACATCACCACTGAATCTTTGTTCATTTGGGATATGGGATTGCCTTTATAGAAATTTCCCTGGGCACACGTATACTTATACATCCAGAGACATATTCTTATGCAAAACATATGAGAAAAACTCTCTGATCCAACTTGCTCATCATCCTTTCCCACAACAAACCCAAACCAATCACACCCACACTTTCATGAAAATGTAGGAACATGTAGGCAAAAGAAAGAAACAATAACAGAAGAAATACTGAGAATGGAGAGTAAGAGAAAGTGAAGCGAAGCAGACAAAGGGAAAAGCAATGAAAAGGGTAAAGATTCTACAAGATACACAAAAAGACAGAAATGAAAGGGGCGTACCGTTGAGTCACTTCTTTACTCCTACATCTGAAGCCTGAATTACAAAACATCAGGGAATCCAAATATACCCACTAGGCTGCCTCTATTCCTACCGGAGCCCTCTTATCTTAGCCTTCAGCCCAACTGCTAGGATGAAGGGCAAGGGTTAAGATTCTATAAACAATCTGTTGCCTTGAGAGGTTTCTCTCAATGAGAATTCCCATCTGAAATGTGGTCACCTGGGACACATGAGCACTGGCAGTTCCAACTCTCCATCAGACAACCTCCTAAGGAGTTTGGACGGCAACATGGCATTTCATCTCAGAATGGCAGCTGGGAGATGTTAACACTTCTTCTCTAATTGGGATAGTATGCTTTTAAAATAAATAGGTATTTCAAATGCTCTTAATTAACTTCCAGCCAAAGTGCTTTCCGTTTGAAGTTTGCTGATTACTTCAGGCAAAGCTGGGCACTGCTGAACCCTGGCACCTGCTGTAATTCGGAAGACTCCCAGAGAGATGAGCAGAGGAATTAAGGCACAGGCCTGTGATTGAAAACATGCAGCAGTTTTCCAAAGGCCCAGGGAGTGTCTGCCCAGCTAGAAGGACCATCCCTCAGAGGGGGGGGGGACTGGGCAGCAGAAAGGATGGAAGATCTCTTGTCCACAAAGCCATGGAAATGGCTTCCCAGGCCCAAGATGAAAATTGCCCCTAGAGTTGAGTGGTATTTTTCACATCATTGTTTATTTTTAAATTTCCATTTTTAAAATTTTAGATTCAGGGGTACATGTGCAGGTATATTGCATGTGCTGAGGTTTGGGCTTGGGCTTGTATTGATCTCATCACCAAGGTAGTGAACACAGAAACCAACAGAAGTTTTTCAGCCCTTGCTCCCTTCCCTCCCCTCCCTCCTTTGGAGTCTCTGGTGTTTGTTGTCTCCATCTTTCTGTCTGTGTGAACTCAAGATTTAGCTCCCACTTATAAGTGAGAACATGCGGTATTTGGTTTTCTGTTCCTGTGTTAATTCACTTAGGATAATGGCCTACAGCTGTATTCATGTTGCTGCAAAGGATGTGATTTTGTTCTTTTTTATGGCTGTGTAGTATTCCATGGTGTGTATCACATTTTCTTCATCTAGCTCACCATTGATGGGTACCTAGATTGACTCCATGTCTTTGCCACTGTAAATAGTGCTGCAATGAACATATGTTTGAGTGCATGTGTTTTTTGGTAGAATGATTTATTTTTCTTTTGGTATATACCCAGTAATGGGATTGCTGGGTTGAATTGTAATTCTATTTTTAGTTCTTTGAGAAATCACCAAACTGCTTTCCAGAGGGGGTGAGCTAATTTGCATTCCCACCAGCAGTTTGCAAACGTTCCCTTTTCTCTACAACCTGGCCAACATCTGTTATTTTTTTTTTGACTTTTTAGCAATAGCCATTCTGATTGGTGTGAGATGGTATCTCATTGTGATTCTGATTTGCATCTTTCTGATGATTAGTGATGTTAAACATTGTTTCATATGTTTTTTGGCCACTTGTACGTCTTCTTTTGAGAAGCGTCTGCTCTGTCTTTGCCCACTTTTTAATAGAGTTTTTTTTTTCTTATTGTTCTTTTAAGTTCCTGATAGATTCTGGATATTAATCCTTCATTGGATGCATAGTTTGAAAATATTTTCTCCCATTCTGTAAGTTGTCTGTGTACTGTGTTGAGAGTTTCTTTTGCTGTACAGAAGCTCTTTTGTTTAATTAGGTACCATTTGTCCTATGTTTGATTTTGTTGCATTTGCTTTTGGGGTCTATATCATGGATTCATTGCCTAGACCAACGTCTAGAAAAGTATTTCCTAGGTTTTCTTCTAGAAGTTTAACAGATTGAAGTCTTACATTGAAGTCTTTAATCCATCTTGCATTAATTTTTGCATATGGTTGAAGGTAGGGGTCTAGTTTCATTCTTCTCCGACTGCTTAGCCAGTTTTCCAAGCACCATTTATTAAATAGGGTGTTCTTTTCTCATTGTTTATTTTTGTTGACTTTGTTGGAGATCAGTTGGTTGTACGTGTGTAGCTTTATTTCAGGAGTCTTTGTCCTGTTCCATTGGTCTATATGTCTGGTTGTGTACTAATATCATAATGTTTTGTTTACTGAAGACTTGTAGTTTAGTTTGAAATTGGGTAATGTGATACCTCCACCTTTGTTCTATTTGCTTAGGATGACTTCGGTTATTTAGGCTTTTTTATGGTTCCATATGAATTTTAGAACAGTTTTTTTCTAATTCTTTGAAAAATGACATTGGTAATTTTGATAGAAACAGCATTGAATCTATAGATTGTTTTGGACATTTTAACAATATTGATTCTTCCAAGTCATGAGCATGGAATACTTTTCCATTTGTTTGTGTTGCCTATGATTTCTTTCAGCAGTGTTTTGTAGGTCTCTTCATAGAGACCTTTCATCTTTGTTATTAGGTGCATTCCTAGATATTTTTATTTTTTGTGGCTATTGTAAATGGGATTGCATTCTCTGATTTTCAGCATGAAAGTTTTTGGTGTATGGGAATGCTACTGATTTTTGTACATTCATTTTGTATCCTGAGACTTTGCTGAAGTAGTTTACCAGGTCTTGGAGTCTTTTGGCTTAGAGTTTTCTAGGTATACAGTCATAGCAGCAAGAGAGAGATAATTTGACTTTTCTTTTCCTGTTTGGATGCCTTTTATTTCTTTCTCTGGCCTAATTGCTCTGGCTAGGACTTCCCAGATCATTGTTTCTATTGAACCAGAAACATGAAGGCTGAAGAAGAGGACAGATGTTTCAGGGCCAGGTGGCAGCTCTTGGGGATGACTCCACATCCAGGGACCTGCCCAGGATGAGCATGATGCAGGATACAGAGGCCCATAGGTCACCTTGGTACAGTTTTCCAGCAGAGGTCATTTTGCCTTCCCAAGCCTGGCCCAAGGAGTTAGGGCCCTGGGTCACCCTGGCTCTTTGTTGAAGACACTTTGCAGAATCTCAATTCTAAGTGTGTGCTCAAGTCTCTGGAACTGGGAGAGCAGTGTACCTGACCCCTCAGTCCCAGGGCCAACAGTGGGAAGCTCAGAGCTCTAGTCACTATGGCTTAGGTGCCCTTGTCCTATGTTTCTTATGTAATCAGTAGTTATTCTATATCATCATTATTGCTACTGAAACTAAACAATCAATTTTCGTAATAATACAAGTTACAAGGTCAAATGAGCCATTGCCATGACTTTAGGGGCTCTCCCCCATTTCCCCACCATTGGCCTGGGTGCTGGATTTCTCCAATTACAGGTCATTGAGGGCTCACGCCATCTCAAGTCTCAAGGGGAACTCTTTTTTTTTTGTCTGGAATACATGAGTTTCTTTTTTTTTTTTTTGAGATGGAGTCTCGCTGTGTTTCCAGGCTGGAGTGCAGTGGCATGATCTTGGCTCACTACAACCTCTGCCTCCCAGGTTCAAGCGATTCTCCTGGCTCAGTGTCTTGAGTAGCTGGGACTACAGGCACACACCACCATGCCCAGCTAATTTTTGCAGAGACAAGGTTTCACTATGTTGGCCAGGATGGTGTCCGTCTCTTGACCTCGTGATCTGCCTGCCTCGGCCTCCCAAAGTGATGGGATTACAGGTGTGAGCCACTGTGCCTGGCCTCTGAATTTCTTATTTAATCCAAGCTTTCCACAAATTGTTGGTCCCAGCTAGCTGGGGAGGCAACAAGGTAGTTCTGCCCAGGAACCACCAGTCCTCTGTGAGGTACACTCTTCTCCCAGGTGACATCATTGGATCACATATCAAAAAAGGGTGTTTTCTGCAGATGCCCACTGCTTAAAAGGCACCAAGGGCCACTTAGAATATGACCGTCCTTGTTTAGTGTTTGCATTCTTCATGCGTTGAAGTGGGTTGATCCTCACAGTGGGCAGTAAACAGCATGAGAGCTAAGAGCACCAAGCTTGGATTCAGACAGAACTGGGTTCAAATCCTTGTTTCAACACTCACTGGCTACATGACCTTGGGAAGGCACTGAATCTCCCCCATCTGGTAAATGCACTTACCTCTTTGACACTGTGGATGAAGGAGACTGCATATGAGGTTGTGCAACAGACATAAGTCTGTAAACAAATGCTGTTTCATCATTAACTATTTCTGTTAGGATTAGTTAGTAGTGGCTCTGAAAAGTTCAGATCAGGACCTGAGGAGCTGGGACACAGGGGATGAATTTAGGTTGGGATACGGGGTAGGAGAAGGTGAGGGGGGATGAGGCAACAGATGGAAGGGGTAGGGTGCCAGGTGTTGACGGCCAGGTACAAGACACAGGCTGGGGAAACGGGTCCCGTAGAGTGGGAGCATCCAAGGAAAGCTGTGTGGATAGCAACCCTTGCCGTCTTTAACCTCAGATAGTGTATTAAATGGGTTATCTTTTAGCTAGGTTTGGAGTCCCAAAATCAGGCCAGTTTATATTACCTTCATCTTCTTCCTGCAGACCCTCCTTTGTACCTACCTAGAGCTACTTGCTGTATATGCCGCTGGCTAATTTCTTCCTTCAGGTGACCTGCCAAAGACACAAAGGAAAACTACCAGTGGGTTTCCAGTGCGCTGGAGGAAGACTGCCTCAGAAGCATGTGGCAAGCTACAGAAAAAAAAAAAAAAAGGTAGAGTAAGGGAGACAAAAGCAGGCATAGCTTCCAAGAAATGCCCTTCCATGCCATAGATGGTGTTGCAAGAAGAGGTTACAAAGGCCTAGGTGTTGGCACATGAGTGCAAATACACATTTCACCCTTGGGTTCAATCATCTTAGGGTTTGATCATCTTAGTCCGTCACCTGTAACTTTTGTTGAGGCCCTGTTCTCCTAAATGGTTATTTCTATTATTAAAAAAGGGAAAGGCAGAATTTGGTCTTTTAATAATTTTAAGACCTACTTTGAAATCCACTGATTTCTTTAAGCTATATGAAACTGCATCAAATAAAAAAAGATGGTGGTTTTAGCTGACAATAACCCTAATAGTTAATCATTTGGTATGAAAGTCATGTAATTCTAGTTTACATTAATAAAGCTACGGTGCGTAGAGAACAGTGATAATTCCCTACAGGGAGGTGATTGTCCCACTGTGCTCTACAAGTGAGGAGACTTCAGATGGTATTCGTTCTGGGAGTTACTCTTCATAAGGAACATTTGCAAAATAGGAAATATTCAGAAGATGGTGACTGGAATGGTGAGGGGTCTGAAACCATGCCGTATGAGAAATAGTTAAGATGACTTGAGACATTTAGATGGAGAAGACAAGACTTGGAGAGGAGGAATGGAGGTAATGGCTGTCTTTGAATATCTGAACACTGGCATATGAGTTATAAACAGTTTTGTTTTTATCTTACTCTGGAGGGCAGAAGTTAAGTCAAATGAATGCAGACTTGGGGCTTGATACAAGGAAGAAACAGCTCACAAGGAGGACTGTCTCAAAACGGATTAAGTTGTCTCAAAATGGATTAAATCTTCTGGCAAAGCAGTGAGCCCCTTCCTGAAAGCATTCAAGCAAAAGCTGGGTGACCATCTGTTGGGTTGTTAGAGTGAGAATTCCTGCCCTGGGTAGGATCTGGGAGGCAATGACCTTCAGGCTTCCTCCATCTCTAAAATTCCTTGATTTCGTGCTTGAAGGATGGGTGAAACAGCAGCCTGGAGTTTGTTTATGTCCAAGGGCTCAGCACACTTGTTAAAATGTCAGTGTTGTCTGCATTGCATGTCCCATTTGGTTGGGGGGATGTGATCAGGCCACTGGGGGATTCCAAGAAAGCCTAGAAATTCATTGCTTTCTTGTCTAAGATATTTCTTTCCTCACATAAGTACATTCTATACCTCCAAGGGTATAGCTGAACTGAGGATTCAAAAGATGAGTAGACGAGGAAGCAGTCACAAGGGATTTTTTTCACTTACGGAGAGTTCTAGGGCACTCCTAGCATGTTATGATTGGGAGCGATGGCAGAGGCCATTCGGTTCAAGCTTTGCACCCAATTTAGGAATCCCTTCTACAGAAGGAAATGGGCATTTCCCTTCTGATTTGTATGTATTCAAGGTATTCCATTAAGTTATATATAAGGAATTAATTTTGTGGACTTGCACCTACTTCCCTATACTTCAGCTATTTGCCTGTCCTGTTCTCAGATCAGCACAGAAAAAGATCCTCTGTCATTGGCAGTGAGAGCCCTTCACACATCTGAGGATGCTATGACTGACTTCTCTACTTCGACTTGCCCTCTCTCGGAGGTCAAACATCACCAGTCCTTAAGTGATATCTTGGAGGCCACTGTTTCCAGGCACATCATTGTCTTGGGTGAGGGTCTAGGGCACCTGCATGTCTGTGCCTTGGTTTCCATGTGTCCCCACTAGAGAAGATTATGCATAGAAAGCATGGCAGGCATTGAGCCCAAGCAATAATTGCACCCTTATTCCATGTGAGGGAAGAGTGGGGACTTCAGAAGTGTGCTGAGGGGGACTTGGGGAAGTGGAAACTTGGCCCAGTGATGAGCATTGCTGAACCTGGATCCAACAGGGAAAATGACTTGACACCTGAGCCAGCCACAGCCCCAAATGGATCTTTTCCCCACTCGGTACGACTTGACCCTTATTGTCCATATCAGCAGAGTAAAGAAGTTGGGGACATAAGGCTGCTACTGGACTGAGACTCTAGGCTGCATCAAACACTGCTGATTAGATTTTTAAGACAAAACAGCACATGCATGCCCCAAATTAAAGGAGATATTGTTCTGACAAATGCAACACACCACTTGGAAACATTTCTTGATTTAGAGTGGGTCATCAAAGGCTTTTTAATCCTGCAGTATGGAGAGTCAGTGGTGCTCTTGTACCCTGCCTATTTCCTGGGTATCTGGCACAGCCTTACATCACATGCCCAGGCACTGCCTTCCTAATGAGCCTGGACAGTGGCTTGCTCCTTTAGAGCATAAAGCAGGTCACGCTGCTCCATGGAAAACTACTTCCCTGATAATAAGCCTCCTCAATAATAAGCCTTCCTACGATGGGCCTCGTGGACCACATGCCTCCTGACATATGCTTCCTCAAGTCTGTGCCTCCCAATCCCATGCCTTGACCACAGGAGGCACGTTCAACCCCTTTGTTTCCCAAACCCTAAGAAGCCCTAAGGATGCTTGTTTTTGGAATGACAGGGTTGAGGATTCTCTACCGTCCCTGGTTTAGGAGGAGCTGCTCATGTAAATAGAGAGGGGATTTTGCCACCACAAACATAAATACTCGGTCTCAGAACAATGAGCCACCCCCAGGGGACAAAAGGTGGATCTTTATAATGTTACATATGGATAAAGATTGTTTTACAATGTGGTTAGTGATACTCAGTTTTGGTGAATTGACTAACACCTCCCACCACATGGCAACCTTTTTTGATTTCCCCAGATAAGCTTCCAAAAATAGTCTTATGGCTGATACCTAATTGCATTTTCTAACGGAGCTATTCTTCATGTGCAGATAACAGTCTCTGTAACCTGCTGGATCTTGCAGCTCCATGGTTCTGGCAAAAGAAGGAGTTGAGGGGGATTGCAGAATTCACTCAGCATGCAGTTTGCTGTCATTACCACGGTGAGTAAATTTGCTGGTTTTGGCCTAGGTTCCTGGACACATCCCCATACAGAGGTATGGAAAGAGATGAAATGGAAACAGAGACCTCCCAGCCTGAGGCCGGAGACAGTCTGGGAGGGAGTAGGGAGCCCAGATTGGGGCTGAAAACCAAAGGGCAGGGGAGGGAAGGAATGCTCTGCCTGCAGGAGTGTCCATAATTAGTACTTTTTCCTCTAGTAATTGACCACAGTATATGCTAGAAACACCTCTCTCTCCCTTTTTATTTATTAATTGATGGAATGGAGGTGGCAGTGGGGAGCAGAGCTTACAGCAATCCATGGGAAAGCTCCAGAGGAGAGGAGTGACCTTAAATATGACCGAGAGCAGGGTATGTGGAGGTGGTGTTCTGTGTGGTGTATGGGTTTTCTCTGTTACCAAGTAGTTCTAGGGAAAGTATTAACATCATGCAGAAGTGAAACTGATTTTTTTTTTACATCAATATACAGTCTTTTGAATAAAACAATTTTTCATAAGCTTCACACTTTATTTTGCATGCATGCTAGTTTGAGATTGTTCACCACGTGAATGCTGCTTGGCTGGCACGGAGGAGAGCTATTCACTTATGACTCCCTGAGTGGCTGTCTGCTGCTCCTGCAATTTCTGTGACACTGTGCCTCATTAAAAATGTTTATGTTGCTATCAAGCAACAAATACTTATCTCTCATCTACTATAGGTTAAGCACTATGTTCTAAGTGCTGTGGAATATACAAACTCATAGACAGCTCTGTCCTAGCCTAGGAAAGTCAGTGCGGTACAGGAATTGGCAAACAGGTGGCCCATGTGCTCTTTCTTTTAAATGCCGGACCAATGGCTGGCCTGGCTCCTTTATCAGGGATGCTTTGCTTTTCTGCTGAGCCTGAGTTTGGCTCTTCCATACATTACTCTGCGCAGCTACAGCCCATCACTTGGAGTTGGACTTGAGATATAGCAAACCTCTTTGCCATTTCAGTTATTCCAGAAAATAATTACAAATCTGGTCTGGGTGTGGTGGCTCATGCCTGTAATCTTAGCACTTTGGGAGGCCGAGGTGGGTGGATCACCTGAGGTCAGGAGTTTGAGACCAGTCTGGCCAACATGGTGAAACTCCGTCTCTACTAAAAATACAAAAATTAGTCAAGCATGGTGGCAGGCACCTGTAATCTGAGGTGCTCGGGAGGCCAAGGCAGGATAATCACTTGAACCCAGAGGCAGAGGTTGCAGTGAACCGAGATAGTGTCACTGCACTGCAGCCTGGGCAATGGAGTGAGACTCTGTCTCCGAAAAAAAAAAGAAAGTAAAAGAAAATAATTACGAATCTGGAGGCAGACAGAGTTGAGTTCAAATCCCAGTTTTGCTACTTCTTAGTTGGATGGACTAATTAACGTCTCTAAGCCTCACTGTTATCATTTGAATAGTGGAAATAATATTATAATGGCAATAACATCTGCTTTACTATATCTCAAGATCTTTTGGAGGAGCAAGGGATAACACACCAGCATGTATGATATACCATGCTGGTTTCAGGTATTCAGGCACTTTCAGACATATTGGAAAGATACTACATGGTTAAGATGACAGGCCAAGTGGCTAAATGTCGAATCAATGGTAGAGATACATTTAGAGGAGGGAAAGGAGACATTGGAAAAGACATAATTACTACAGACGAATCGAGTAGGCTCACAAAAGAGCAAGGGTGTTAAGGTGGGCTTGGGAAGGGCACCCTAGTCTGAGAGAACTGCTGGGACGATAATGCAGAGGCCAGGTATATACTGGTTTGGGACAGGGGTGGCACGGGAAGGCTGAGTGGAGGACTAGGGCTGGGGAAGAGCTGAGTTATATTCACACTGAAGTCTGGGGTCCTGCGTAATTACTAAGAGCTCTGGACCCATGTAAACTCTATTTGTCTGTTTGACTATACTACTAGAGCGTCTGGGCAAATCAGGTTAAAATAAACATCCGTTTTAGAACTGGGGTGTGGGGAGAATATGTAGAATATGTTTCCTGCCTGAGGGGCCTCTTTGAAATGGAAGGTCTAGTTAAGATTCTCTGAAATTGAACTCAGAGTGTCAATTTCAGCTGTGATGTGAGAAGCCATTTTTTTTTGTACTAACACAGAGGATCATGATAACCAAAAGGTTAGATCCCTAAAGGCTGTGTGCAAAGCTATTTATAAAAATAATGAGCCTAGAATAAATTGTGTACTCTTTACATGGATTTCCACCTAACAGGAGTATGTAAATTCTTTGAAATCTTAAAATCAGACATACTCATGTCCCCTTTACTAATCTATATTTCATCGGGCTTTATCCAAACTTGATGGTATACTTTGAAAATCGAGTGAGGCAGGAACCACCTCTCTCACCATAGCAGTGGTGGATGAAATGGAAACGAGACTATCAAGAAGGCATTCCTGGATTAGATTATGAGACATATTTCTGAAGACCAGAAGTAGGATGGAAATGCAAAAATAGTGAGTGGAGCTGAGGTCTTGAGCTTGCAAAGCACGGGTTCCAGAAGTAGGAAGGTGACTGAAAGGGCGCCATGCAAAACAGGGTAAGAGTCAGGCACACTGAAGCTGCAGGTTGGAGTGAGACTCCCTACCCCTCAACTTGTGAGTGAAAGGGGACTGAATAAACGAGCACCAGATGTTGCTTGAGGCTATGGTTTCCAATTCAAGGCAAGCCCAAGAAGGAAGAAACGTACAAACTCAGCCTCTCTCCAGTTGCCAAGCCCAGCTGCTCACCGGCTTTATACAGGGTCTGCTCATCTCCAGTACTGTTATGGAGCAGTCACTCCAAATTGTCTTTACCAGAGCTGGTTCTGGATTGGGGGCCTGGAGGGTCTGTCAGCAAGAGAGGGATGAGCACAAAGAGAAAGAGAGTAAGAGAAATAAATAAAATGTGTTTCATTAAAAGTGGGCCTGCCCACCAAAAATGCCAAAATATATGAATAAATCGAATACTAAAAAAGATAGTCAATAGTTGGAATATGAATTAGTTACAGATGAAAGTAATTTTCTGGGCAGGCAGATGAAGACATTTGTGATGCAGAAGCGCAGAGGGTTGAGTTAATTTTACTCTTCAGTTTAGGGTACACCATACTCATCAGCCTGGGCAATGCCTCTCCTGTATGTATGTTTCTATGTATGGTATAGGAGTATGTATACATATGTATGTATGTATGTATACGTGCATGTATATGTGTGTGTGTGTATGTATACATGTATTTTGGCCCTAATGCCTCCTGCCTCATGTCCTATTCTCATTCTCCTCTTCTTCCACCAGGCAATCATTCTAATTAATTTGATGTATATGCTTTTACTGTAGGTGTTCTTACAATTTGTATTAAAGTTTTCTGTGTAGTTTTAAGCTGGGAAGGTAATATTGTGCTATAGATCCCATTCTGTTTCTTACTTATTTATTAGCACTGTTTTTGACATCTTAACTGTTTTGTTGTATATGCATCTAATTCTCTGTTTCTGACTGCCACATTCATTCCACAGAATGTACCTCAACTTTTACTTCTATTTTATGATAGCCGAATAACTGATTGCACCTCACTCCCACTAATGTGACCAGTGCTGTGATGACCATCCCTAAACATGTAGTCTGATAAGTCTGTGAGAAAATTTCTCTGCTGGGTCTTAGCAGAATTTGCATAATTAATTTGATTGCTGCCCTCCATAATGATTGTGCTAGTCTATCTGCCCAAGCCAAAGACCTTAAAGTATGTTGAGGATACTTAATGAGATTAATGAAGGGATAGATTTTTCTTTAAAAAGAATAAGACATCATGTGACAATTGGTATAAATGATATAAGAATAGGTGGATGGAATAGAAATTTTGAAATGAAAATTAGTCACTGAAACTAATAAAAAATACAGAGAATAAGGGAATCAACCCTAGACAAGGTAAATTTCAAAAGTGAATTAGTGAATTGGAAGACAGCTGGAAAAACTCAAACACAGAACAGAAAGCAAGAGATAAAAATGGGGAAGCAGTTAAAAGTCACAGAGAAGAGACTGAGAGGCTTCCTCATTTGCCTAGAATTCTAGAAGAGAATGGAGGCAAATGGTCAAGAAGCAGTATTTGAAGAGATAGCAGTTGAGATTTTCCAGCATTTGAGAAAATATAAGCCCTTGGGTCGAAAGTGCAGTTTGAGTGTTGCGCAAGGTAAATAAAAATAAATCCAACCCCAGACATATCATAGTAAAACTACAGAACTTCAGGGAACAGAAGCACTATTAACAGCTTCCAGGGGACCTGCAAAGGAGCAACTTAGAAGACTGCCCACTCCTCAGTGACAACCACAGGTGCTGGGAGACAGTGCAGGGAAACAACTGTCATTGTGAATTTTATTCACACCCAAACTATCATTCATGGGTGAGGGCACAATAAAGAAATTATCAGTCATAAGAGGACAAAGAGCATTTACCACCCACAGACCCTCTCTCCCTAAAAGAACTCTACTGGGAGGCAGCCAAGCAGGGAAGGTGAGTGCATGGACTCTGGAGCCAGCCCCCATGGGTTTGCATCCAGTTGGGCCACTTGCTGTGTAACCTCTTGCAAGTGACTGAATGTCAGTGTGCCTCAGTTTTGACATCTGAAAAATGGGGATAATAGCATTTGTGCTGTGAGAATTGAATTAGGTCACAGGTGTAAAGTGCTTAAGGAGTTCCAGACATATAATAAAAACTATATAAGTGTGAAAGTTGTTACAATCAGCAAGAAGAAAAATAAATACAAAGATGTGGGATAAAAGAAATAATAGCAGACTTCCACCAAGATGGCCGAATAGGAACAGCTCCTGAGTGCAGTTCCCAGCGAGAGCAATGCAAAAGGCGAGTGATCTCTGCATTTCCAACTGAGGTACCAGGTTCATCTCAATGGGACTGGTTGGACAGTGAGTGTAGCCCAAGGAGGGCAAACCAAGGCAGGGTGGGGCGCTGCTTCACCTGGGAAGTGCAACAGGCCAGAGGGCCCTCCCTCCTACCCAACAGAGGCCATCGGGGACATTTCTGGCCATTCCAGAGCTCCGGTTCAGATGTTGCGCTTCTCCCACGGTCTTTGCAGCACACAGACCAGGAGATTCCTGCCTGCCAACACGTGCTGCGGGTTTCCAAGGCAAATATGGGCAGCTGATTCAGCCAGCACCACAAGTTCCCAGCACAAATCTGAGCAGTCATTTTGACTGGCGCCTGGAGCACCTGCAAGACAGAGTCGTCCACACCCCTGAGAGAAAGGGGGCTAAAGGCGGGGGAGGCAGGTGATCTGGCTCCGCAAGTCCTATCCCCCACAGAGACCAGCAAACTGAATCCCACTGGCTTGGGATTTTCACAGCGAGCACAGCAGTTTGAGCTCCATCCTGGATGGTCAAGCTCGGTGCGGGGAGGGGTGTCCACCATTAGCGAGGCAGCTCTAACCTTACCTGTGTAAACAAAAGCACAAAGAAGTTTACACAGCAGCTGAGGGAGCTCGTGGCAGCTCAACAATGTCTCTGCAGGCAGTCTGTGACTAGACTCCCTCCTTGCTGGGCAGGGCATCTCTGAAAAAGGCAGTAGCCTGTCAGGGACTTATAAATAAAGCCACACCTTCCCAGGACAGAGCACCAGGGAAAAGGGGAGGTTGTGAGTTCCACTGCAGCAGACTTAAATGTCCCTGCCCAGCAGCTCTGAAGGGAGTAACAGAGCTCCCAGCACAGCATTTGAGCTCTGAAAAGGGACAGACTGCCTCCTGAAGAGGTTCCCTGACCCCTGTATATCTGAAGAGTCACCTCATATAGGAGAGCTCTGGTTGACATCTGGTGGGTGCTCTTCTGGGACAAAACTACCAGAGGAAGGAACAGGCAGCAATTCTTGCTGTTCTGCAGCCTCTGCAGGTGATTTGCAAGCAACCAGGGTCTGGAGTGGACCTCCAGCAGTCCTGCAGCAGAGGGGCCTGACTGTTAGAAGGAAAACTAAAAAGCAGAAAGAAATAGCCTCAACATCAACAAGAAGGATGTCCACTCAGAGACCCCATCTGAAAGTCATCAACTTCAAAGACCAAAGTTGGAGAAATCCATGAAGACGGGAAGAAATCAGCACAAAAAGGATGAAAACACCAAAAACCAGAACATCTCTCCTCCTCCAAGGGATCACAACTCCTTACCAGCAAGGAAACAAAACTGGATGGAGAATGAGTTTGATGAATTGACAAACAGGCTTCAGAAGGTGGGTAATAACAAACTTCTCTGAGCTAAAGGAACATGTTCTAACCCAATGCAAAGAAACTAAGTACCTTGAAAAAAGGTTTGACCAAATGCTAACTACAATAACCAGCTTAGAGAAGAACGTAAATGACTTGATGGAGCTGACAAAATATAGCATGAGAACTTTGCGAAGCATACACAAGTTTCAATAGCTGAATCGATCACACAGAAGAAAGGATATCAGAGATTGAAGATCAACTCAATGAAATAAAATGAGAAGGCAAGATCAGAGAAAAAAGAGTGAAAAGAAATGAGCAAAGCCTCCAAGAAATATGGGATTATGTGAAAAGACCTAATCTACGTTTGATAGATGTACCTGAATGTGACAGGAAGCATGAATCCAAGCTGGAAAACACTCTTCAGGATATTATCCAGGAGAACTTCCCCAGCCTAGCAAGGCAGGCCAATATTCAAGTCCAGGAAATACAGAGAACACCACAAAGATATTCATCAAGAAGAGCAACCCCAGGTACATAATCATCAGATTCACCAGGGTTGAAATGAAGGAAAAATGCTAAGGGCAGCCAGAGAGAAAGGTTGGGTTACCCACAAAGGGAAGCCCATCAGAATCCTAGTGGATCTCTCAGCAGAAACCATACAAGCCAGAAGAGAGTGGGGGCCAATATTCAACATCCTTAAAGAAAAGAACTTTCAACCTAGAATTTCATATCCAGCCAAACTAAGCTTCATAAGTGAAGGAGAAATAAAATCCTTTACTGACAAGCAATTGCTGAGAGGTTTTGTCACCACCAGGCCTGCCTTACAAAGAACTCCTGAAGGAAGCACTAAAAGGAAAGGAACAACCAGTACCAGCCACTCCAAAAACGTACCAAATGGTAAAGACCATCGTCAACTAACGGGCAAAACAACCAGCTAGTATCAAAATGGCAGGATCAAATCCACACATAACAATATTAACCTTAAATGTAAATGGGCTAAATGCCCCAATCAAAAGACACAGACTGGCAAATTGGATAAAAAGTCAAGACCCATTGGAGTGCTGTATTCAGGAGACCCATCTCACATGCAAAGACACACATAGACTCAAAATAAAGGGATGGAGGAAGATTTACCAAGCAAATGGAGAGCAAATAAATAAATAAATAAATAAATAAAAGCAGGTGTTGCAATCCTAGTATCTGATAAAACAGACTTTAAACCAACAAAGATCAAAAAAGACAAGAAGGGCATTAGATAATGGTAAAGGGATCAGTGCAACAGGAAGAGCGAACTATCCTAAATAAACATGCACCTAATACAGGAGCATCCAGATACATAAAGCAAGTTCTTAACGACCTACAAAGAGACTTAGACTCCACACAATAATAGTGGGAGACTTTAACACTCCATTGTCAATATTACACAGATCAAGAAGACAGAAAATTAACAAGGATATCCAGGACTTGAACTCAGATCTGGACCAAGCAGACCTAATAGACATCTACAGAACTCTCAACCCCAAATCCACAGAATATACATTCTTCTCAGCACCACATTGCACTTGCTCTAAAATTGACCATGTAATTGGAAGTAAATCACTCCTCAGCAAATGCAAAAGAACGGAAGTCATAACAACCAGTCTCTCAGACCATAATGCAATCAAATTTGAACTCAGGATTAAGAAACTCAGGCAAAACAGCACAACTACATGGAAACTGAACAACCTGCTCCTGAATAACTACTGGATAAATAATGAAATAAAGGCAGAAATAAGGATGTTCTTCGAAACCAATGAGAATGAACACACAATGTACCAGAATCTCTGGGACACATTTAAAGCAGTGTATAGAGGGAAATTTATAGCACTAAATGCCTGCATGAGAAGTGAGGAAAAATCTAAAATTGACACCCTATCATCAAAATTAAAAGAACTAGAGGAGTAAGATCAAACAAATTCAAAGGCTAGCAGAAGACAAGAAATAACTAAGATTAGAGCAGAACTGAAGGAGATAGAGTCACACACACAAAAAAAACCTTCAAAAAATCAATAAATCAAAGAGCTGGTTTTTTGAAAAGATCAACAAAATAGACTGCTAACCAGACTAATAAAAAAGAAAGAGAGAAGAATCAAATAGATGCAATAAAAATGACAAAAGGGATATCACCATCGATTCCACGGAAATACAAACTACCATCAGAGAATACTACAAACAACTCTATGCACATAAACCAGTAAATCTAGAAGAAATGGATAAATTTCTGGACACTTACACCCTCCTGAGACTAAACCAGGAAGAAGCGGAATCCCTGAATAGACTAATAACAAGGTATGAAGTTGAGGCAGCAATTAATAGCCTACCAACCAAAAAAAAGTCCAGGTCCAGAAGGGTTCACAGCCAAATTCTACCAGACATACAAAGAGGAGCTGTCACCATTCCTTCTGAAACTATTCCAAACAATACAAACAGAAGGAATACGCCCTAACTCATTTTATGAGACCAACATCATCCTGATACCAAAACCTGGCAGAGACACAACTAAAAAAAAAAAAAAAAAAAAATTTCAGGCCAATATCCCTGATGAACATCGACATAAAACTCTTCAATAAAATGCTGGCAAACTGAATGCAACAGCATATCAAAAAGCTTATCCATCACAATCAAATAGGCTCCACCCTGGGGATGCAAGTCTGGTTCAACATACACAAATCTATAAACATAATCCATCACATAAACAGAACCAAAGACAGAAACCACATGATTATCTCAATGGATGTAGAGAAAGCCTTTGACAAAATTCAACAGCCCTTTATGCTAAAAACTCTCAATAAACTAGATATCGATGGAACGTATCTCAAAATAATAAAAGCTACTTATGACAAGCCCACAGCCAATATCATACTGAATGGGCAAAAGCTGGAAGAATTCCCTTTGAAAACTGGCACTAGACAAGGGTGCCCTCTCTCACTATTCCTATTCAACATAGTATTGGAAGTTCTAGCCAGAAGAATCAGGTAAGAAAAAGAAATAGGAAAAAAGGAAGTCAAATTGTCTCTATGTGCAGACGACATGATTATATATTTAGAAGACCCCATCATCTCAGCCCAAAATCTCCTTAAGATGATAAGCAACTTCAGCAAAGTCTCAGGATACAAAATTAATGTGCAAAAATCACAAGCATTCCTAGACACCAATAACAGACAAACAGAGAGCCAAATCATGAGCGAACTCCCCATTCACAATTGCTACAAAGAGAATAAAATACCGAGGAATACAACTAACAAAGAATGTAAAGGACCTCTTCAAGGAGAACTATAAACCACTGCTCAAGGAAATAAGAGAGGACACAAACAGATGGAAAAACATTCCATGCTCATGGTTAGGAAGAATCAGTATCACAAATGTGGCCATACTGCCCAAAGTAATTTATAGATTCAATGCTATCCCCCATCAAGCTACCATTGACCTTCTTCACAGAACTGGAAAAAACCACCTTAAACTTCATATTGAACCAAAAAAGAGCCCGCATAGCCAAGACAAACCTAAGCAAAAAGAACAAAGCTAGAGGCATTACACTACCTGACTTCAAACTATACTATAAAGCTACAGTAATCAAAACAGCATGGTACTGGTACCAAAACAGTGATACAGACCAGTGGAACAGAACAGAGGCCTTGGAAGTAACCCCACACACCTACAACCATCTGATCTTTGACAAACCTGACAAAAACAAGCAATGGGGAAAGGATTCCCCTGTTTAATAAATGATGTTGGGAAAACTGGCTGACTATGTGCAGAAAGCTGTAACTGGACCCATTCCTTACAGCTTATACAAAAATTAACTCCAGATGGATTAAGGAGTTAAACATAAGAACTAACAACATAAAAACTCTAGTGAAAACTAGGCAATACCATTCAGGACATAGACATAGGCAAGGACTTCATGACTAAAACACTAAAAGCATTGGCAACAAAAGCCAAAATAGACAAATGGGATCTAATTAAACTTAAGAGCTTCTGCACAGCAAAAGAAACAATCATTAGAGTGAACTGGCAACCAAGAGAATGGGAAAAAATTTTTGCAAGCTACCCATATGATAAAGGGTTAATATCCAGAATCTACAAAGAACTCAAACAAATTTACAAGAAAAAAACAACCCCATCAAAAAGTGGGCAAAGGATATGAACAGGCACTTTTCAAAAGAAGACATTTATGCAGCCAACAAACATGAAAAAATGCCCATCTTCACTGGTTATTAGAGAAATGCAAATCAAAACCACATTGAGACACCATCTCACACCAGTTAGACTGGTGATCATTAAAAAATCTGGAGACAACAGATGCTGGAGAGGATGTGGAGAAATACAAATGCTTTTACACTGTTGGTGGGAGTGTAAATTAGTGCAACTATTGTGGAAGACAGTGTGGCAATTCCTCAAGGATCTAGAAATAGAAATATCATTTGATCCAGCAATCCCATTACTGGTTATACAAACAAAGGATTATAAATCACTCTATTATAAAGACATATGCACACATATGTTCATTGCGGCACTGTCTACAATAGCGAAGACTCGGAACCAACCCAAAAGCCCATCAAGGATAGACTGGATAAAGAAAATGTGGCACATATACACCATGGAATACTATGCAGCCATAAAAACGATGAGTTCACGTCCTTTGCAGGGACATGGATGAATCTGGAAACATCATTCTCAGCAGACTGACAGAAGAACAGAAAACCAAACACTGCATGTTCTCACTCATAAGTGGGTGTTGAACAATGTGAACACATGGACATAGGGAGGGGAACATCACACACTGGGATCTGTTCTGGGGTGGGGAGTAGGGGAGATATAGCAGGGTGTGGGGAGATTTAACATTAGGAGAAATACCTAATGTAGGTGACAGGGGGATGGAGGCAGCAAACCACCATGGCACGTGTATACCTATGTAACAATCCTCAAGATCTGCACATGTACCTCAGAACTTAAAGTATAATTTTAAAAAATGAAAAAAAGAAATAACAGCATAACATGTAAATAGAATATTTAAGTAAAAATATTTAATTATTTGACTATTAAAAACCTGTGTGTGTATGTGTGTATGTGTGTATCTGAAAACTAAAATTTTAGGCAATAATAACGAAGTAAAGATGAAGTGGTGGGATGTTCAGTGGGGAGTTAAATGAGCTGTGACCCTGGATGTGGTTGGGAGGAGGATATATTTGGAACAACTACAGACATTGTTATAGTTACTTTTTAACTCTAGAAGAATAAAAGTATGTACAATAGCAGCCAAATAAACAGAAGATCAGAAAAACAGCAAGGGATGGGTGTTGTGGGGGAGGGAATGCCAACATTTTAACAATTCAACAGAAACCAAGAAAGAAGAAAAAAGGAATCAGAAAAAAAATGGGGTATAAATGATCCTGTGTTTGATGAAACAGTGGCAAGAGCCTTACATATATGTATGTAAATAACTGTGTGTGTGTGTGTGTGTATACACATGTGCCCTTGTGCATATATGTATATATATGATCATGTGACCATGGGGCTTTTCTAAATGAGTATCTAAATATTATGACAGGTTACTGAGGGTGGAAGTGGGATGGAGAATGAATTGAGTGGGAGAGGATGAAGCAAGCAAGATAAAAAAAGAGAAAATGTACTTTAATAAAGGCACATGATTTACGATTCATATAAAAGTTATATTTGTATATATTTATAAAAAGAAATAAAAATTAAATACCCACTGCACTTCCTTGATAGGGAAATGTGATGTTACTATAGCATGCTGGAAATTCTGCTTGGGCACCTGCCACGCATGTGATGTCATCTGCCATATGTGCTGACTGAAAATATTCATAACCCAAGTCTCAGCAACAGGGATAGGGGAAATAAGGAGCATTTCAGCATCAGATTATTTGGCAGAGCTGTGTTATTCACCAGCAGCCTGGCAAAGAAGAAGTGAAGGTGGAAGATGGAGAGTCAGAGACAGCCCAAGACAGCAAGAGATTTCCACTGGCTTGGGGGTTGGACGTGGGGGGCACCTCTGAGAAGCTCCTTCCCCTTCTTGGGGACAGGGCAACAGGTCCTTCCCTGGATTCCTCAAAGAGAAAGGTTCAGCAATGGAATATACAATGGGAGACCAGGAGTGGTCTAAATGCTAGGCAAATGTTTTTAAGCTGCCTTATTTCAAACTGACATTTCGTTTCTCCAGAATCCAAGATTCTCTTCCATTTAGTATGCTAAACATCATATTTGATAACATAATCAAGTCACAGAGAGTGGGGAGAGCAGTTCATTATAAAAGATATCAATACTTTCTAGAAAAACATTACCAGAACTTGTCTTGAGGTCCCGAATTTTCTCAAGGGCTCCCCCATCACCTTGGCCCTATCTTGTGGAGGAGGATGTGCCTGGTAATTAATGAGCATTCCAGCTTGTGATGAAAACACCAGACAGTAGTCTGGGCTTTTCAAGACAGCTCCTTCTTATCATTACGACAGTACACGATGATCACATTTTGGGGAATGCTCTCATTTTATAAAAAATGACCAGATTACACCATGTCTGGGAGACCCAATTTCTTCTGCTACGGGATATTCATTTGGGTTACCCAAGTAATCAAAATAATCACACAAGATTAGCATGTTCTGTCTGAAGCTCGAGCATTTGGCTATTGTATATGTGTAATTAAGCTAAGAAGCTTACTGATATCACTATTTCAGTATGTGATAATATTCCATAAACAGATTCAGAGAATTAAGTAAGTAAGCACATTTGTTAAAAGCTCAAACAAACGTGGAGATGCAAGTAGGTAAGCATTAGGAAAATTTTCAGCTCAGCAACCAGCATGAATTGTTAAACACTAAACATCTCAGGGAGCTGAGGGCTCAAGACTGTGTTGGCATCTATTCAAAAGATGTTACTTTAGATCCTTGAAAGTTCTTATCTCAGCAAGGGGGATATAACCAGCTTCCAAGGCCTTCCCTGGAGGAGTAGCTGTAGTTTGCAATTGTTCTTTCTGTTTGAAGAGGTGGTTCTGGTTGCCAGAAACACTGTCTGGGGTAAGGGCAGGGCATGGGCAGCCACTGCCTCTGATTTCCATCCTTATATCCCCAGAAGTAGCCCAGGGTACACTCTCAGGAGTAGCTGGGGGCATTCGAAGCTCCTCTTGCTCTCGGGTGGGTGGGACAGGCATATTCCATCTGTTCCCCAACATGCTCCTACTTGCACTGGAGGCTAGTTTGTAGGACCCCTCCCTAACTGGGAGGTGGAGGGGTTCACTGAAGGGACCAACCCCAAGCTCTGAGATACATAGTTTTAAAAACTTGGATTCCAACAGGAAAACGGCAAGTTTTACATGGCTCTTTGATATAAATAATCAACTCTTTCAATCCAAAATAAAACTTGATTCTACTCATTTAATTTTAAATCAGTTAGTGCTTAAAAAAAAGTCAGTGGGAAAAAAACAAGCCCCAATTAAGGCTCACTGCTGGCCAAACTTCCAGCTGGCCTGTAAAATAATTGCCTAACACAGAGCTGGTGCTTCGTGATGTGGGAACTGTTCTTCATCTGAAGAGACTGGAGATTAGGAGAAACGTGTCAGTGAGTTTGTGAATAAAAGACAAAACTGAATGGAAATGGTTTCAGCTTCCAGGTTCAAAAGTCATTTTTAGATGCTGCATATACACGTTGCGTCTTACTCGTGCAATGGACCAGGCCCACCATTGAATCTGCGAGGCTCCCTACGCTCTGTCTCTGCACTTGCCTATGTGGGAGTGGCATGGGGGTGGATATATTAGTGCATCTCGGGAAAACCACCCAAAGGGGCCAACAGGAGCTGGGCCCAACAGGTGAACTGGGAAACCGTGGTGGAGCGGGGGAGCCAGAGAAAGGTGGCTGGCCTTCAGAGACAACTCAACAGCAGTGAGGCCCATCAGAGGAGGGAGAGTGGAAAATGGCAGGAGAAGTTGCAGAGGGGAATCCTGGGCCTATAATAATGGAAAAGGCATGGGCTTTGGGAGCAGGTAAGCTGGTACTGCCACTTCCTAACTGTGACCCAAGGCTACTTAATCCCTTTGAGTCTTAGTGTCTTTATTAAAATAGGGTGATAACACTAACCTGGCAGGGTTACTGCAAGAATGAGATCAAATATACATAAATCCCCCAGCACAGTGCCTGGCACATTGTAGGTGCACAATGAGTGGTGGTTGTAATGGTGGCGGTAGTAATAAAGAGTAATGGTTATAAGGTGGGTGACTCTGATTACAGATAACACTACATGGAGGACTGAAGCAAGTCAACCTATTACAATTGTTTCTAAGGCCTTGATTACATTCAGTATGCTAGGACATCTAGATTTTCCCCTGTTGTCTTTTAGAAAAGCATCTTTCAGGCCTAAATTAACAAGTTATCGTGGGGCCCAGCAGACTTTGCTGAAGTGCCTTTCTCCCTTGTGGTGGGGGGAAGGGAGGACAGTCATGCGTCCTTGCAATTTACCAGATCAGGGTTTCACAAAGCAGAGCTGTGACCTTTCAGCGCTCCCTGACTCCAACTTTTTACAAGTTTAGTTTATATTTGCTAAACCTTTTGCCTTCTGATCAGTTATTTACCCTCAAATTCACCATTGCTTTAGATAGTAATGGGGTCTTCCATATTCCATTATAATCAAATGTGATTGATTTCTGTAATTGGAAGTAAATGACTTTTTAATAAGCTTGCTTGGAATGCTGGTGGTAATGTTTCTGTTTTCAGAGCCTGGGATGATTTCTATCCCCATCCTGTTATTTCACTTTATTTTATTCCAGAAAATAACACCAGAGCTCTTTCTCCTTTTGTTTCCTCTGAGGCTAAATATTTCCAAAGAGGAAAGAGGAAGGAGAAAAGAAGAGATGGACATACCCACCATTTTACAGAGCGTGCTTTTCAAAAGTGACATTTCAGGAAGAACATAGTTTCCCCTCCCTGAACTTCAGTTCTGCCTGCCTGAAATTCCAGTACACATGGCGCTGTTTCTTACAGATCTCAGTCTGGTGGATATAACCTGGTCATTTTGGGGATAATTCATAATAAGGAAATCTAGGGAGTTAGGACTAGAAAAAAGAGGCAAAGCAGAGAGCATAACCAAATGGGAGGTTTTTGCAATGAAGCTTTGGAAGATGAGGGAAGCTGGAGTACACACGGCCTGAGAACTACACTTCTTCAGCCATCAAAATGAGTGGCGGGGGAGTGGGGGGGTGGTGGCGGAAAATCAGAACAAGTATAAGAAGGGATGATGGCACAATTTTGGGTGCTGTGTCTCTGGGGAGTCAACAATTCCAAGGGCTAATATCAGGAAGGCAGTGAATGCCCAGAGAGAAAAAAAAAGACATGGAGAAGGAATTGCCACAATACGCAAAGATAAAAATAATTTACAAGCTTCATGTTGAAACTTTAGGGGAGAGAGATCCCAAAAATTTTTTTGTGTCCAAGGAACGGTAAGTGGAGGCTAAATATATAGAGCACATCGTGATGAACTGAAGATGAATGAAACGTTATTATAATGCTTTAGGGTATTGGCTTTAGTGTTTTGCTTTGGTGAACATAAAAATATTTGTAGGGACTTTTACAGGTTTACTTGTAAACTCAATCTTGCTTTTTCACATAAAGGCGTAATCCTTAATTATGGCTTTTCCTCACACAGGGATGTTCAGTTCCTTCATGGCTAGGGACACGTGGATAACTGTTTTCTATAAAGTAGGAAACATGACAATGTACATCCCAGAGCACAGTGCTTATTTCTAGTCCTCATCACAGTGGAAGCTGATTGCATTTCAGCTAATGGAGTATACTTGTCATCAGCTGCTTCAGGGTCTAACAGGTGCCAGGAGGAGACCAAACCTTCACATTCTTTGAACTTGGGAAGATAAAATTTTCAGAATTAGGAGCATCTTTGCCTTCTGAGAAAGATGAGAAAGCCTGGATTTTATCTTTGAGAAAAACACAACTCTATTGGAGATAACCTAATCATTTTAATCATCTGAGGTTTGTACATGTCAGGTAAAGATACACTATTATTTTTTGGGAATCTCTAAAAATGAAATAACCCAAATGCAGGTGGGTGCTTCAAAGAAAGAGTTACATATTTCATTTAGTATTCTGTGTTCAGAAACACAGACTGGGTGCTTCTTTAGCAGAACTCTGTGTTTGCAGAGCTAGAGATTTAAAAATATCTTCATACAGTTTATCCTATGCCTAAAAATAATGCTTGTGTTTGGATGTCGTGATGGTTAGTTTTATATGTCAGAGGTTACAATGCTCAGATGTTTGCTCAAATACTAGTCTAGATGTTGCTTTTAGATGTGAATAATATTTAAATCAGTAGCCTTTGAGAAAAATAGATTGCCTGCCATAACGGGAGTGAGCCTCATTTAATCAGTTGAAGGCCTTCAGAGAAAAAAGACTGAAGTCCTCCAGAGCAGAAGGAATTGTGCTCCAGACTGCCTCTGGACTTGAATGCAACATCAATTCTTCCTTGCCTCTCAAGCCTGTAGGCTTGCCCTGTTTGAGTTGAACTTGCCAGCCCCTACAATCTCATGAGCCAATGGCTCAAAATAAATCTCTCTCTGTGTCTGTGCACATCCTTTTGGCTCTGTGTTCCTGGAGAACCCTGACTAATGGAGATGATGTGGATGTGTGTCCTTGTCTGAGCACCTGCTGTAGTTCTTTGGGAATAGTGGGCAGTGGTGGGATACATATGTAGGTCTGATCTTGTCCCCACCTCACATGTGAATGGAGGCTTTCATCCAGGTACTAAATAGTGGTCACAACAATGAGGGAAAGACACTACTGTATTGAGTGAGCTGAGCCGGGTCCTGTGACTAAGGAACTGCCTGTCTCATCAGGCCAGTGGCGCCCCCTATTGAGAAATGCTGCTTTTGAGGAAAAATGGAACAAGTTGTTGGTCACTGGGGGCAGTCCCCCCCCTTGACTGATGACATGCTTGTGTCATTGAAGACTGAATGGCCCAGAGTTTTGGAAAACAAACCGCTATAAACTATCTTGTGAGAGCTATGCGTCCAGGCAGTTCTCTGGAGAAAGTGAATCTACCAAAAGGCAGTTGGGCCCTGTCTCCAGAGCAGGCTGTTTCTTGGAGCAGGCCTGCCTGAGGGTGTGTGGAAGCCTCCATGAATGAGGCTGGAAGCCTCTGGGTCAAAGCCCTCCAAGAATCCCACTCCCAGAAGGAGGTTTCAGCCGCTTTCCAAGGAGCATTTCTGTTAGCCTTAAGCCTCCACTAATACCTTGTTCAAGTTGCCTCGCCTAGTCAGATGCCATCACCAGGGCCACAGGGTCTTTGAAGCCTGGCAGCAGCCACCAGCAATGGCACCATCAGAGGACAGCGTGCCCAGCAGGCAGCAGCTGCTACAGCATGAGGGCAGATGAGGAAGACAGAAGGGAAGGACCTCAGGAAGGGACTCCAGAGCAGTTCTTGGAGAAGCCTTCCAGGCACAGTCTGGGGACTTGCTTTGAGGCGAGTGGATTAATTTCCAGCAGTAAAGCCAGGAGGGACTTTGGCCATAATACTTTGGGAATAAAAAGGAGGCCCACCCTGTTTGGCTGTCACAGGCTGGTGAGTCCTGGGACATGTGGGACTCATTGGGAGAAGTTTCCTTTAGTGCTGTCACCCCCTCCAGGAACAAGAATGGGTGGCTTACAAAGGCGAGTAAGAGGAGAGAAAGCCGAGCAAACTGGAAAAGGGTGGCATTCTTTCAGACACAGGCTGGATGATTATATTCCTAAGTCATGCCAATCCTAACTCACAAACCGCTGAAGAAATGAAATCTGGTTAAATGTGTTCTTTTTTGCTCTTCTTAAAAATACCGAAAGCGAGTATTTTTCAGACAGCTTTATACCAGCCACGCTGGCCAGGCCTTGTGAGCTCCAAAACAAACACACCTGATCTAGGCTTGGTCAGCATCGAGAGGCGAGAGAGGTGGCCAAGGAATTAATAACAGAATCTAAAGATTGCTTTCTATCCCCAAAGGCTGCCACCCGAAATAGTTCTTGCTTTGGGGGGAGTCGTGTGAGTGTGTGGCAAGGAGAGGGGGAAGAGGGTTGTGGGGGGAGAAGCTTCTGAATCCACTCAGCTTCATGAGAAAGGATTCTGACTCTGGCCTGTCACTGGAAACACATCGGACACCTTCTCTATGGTGATATCTGTAATCGTTTCTCTTTGCAGTCAAGGGTATCAATGAAGAGTGAATGTGTATGACATGCAGTTTCTGGTGAGAAGTTTACTGTGGGCCTTAGGATATTTTCTGCTGGAGACAATACACTTGATGTAATGATTTTCTGTACCACAGAAATCGCAGGAATCTGTTTTCCAAGGATTGATTACATGTCAGTCGACTAACGTCAGCAATCCTTTGTGGGTTGTTATTTTAACAATGTGGTAGTGTTTAGAGGAATTGGTAGTTTTTACCTGGATCTTAGGAAATCACCAGTGATGATAATACAATCGGTGAACAATGGGTAAGCTAAGATGTTGCATGCACATTAAGAAAAGAGAAGTATTTGAATGGCAAACAGGTGCCCCTAATTCCTAATAGTGTGACATTTTCAATGAGGACAGTGACTTCTAGGAAGGTGTTACAATGGCCAGAGGCCAGAAGCCTTCCTGCAGTTTCCCAAGTCACTTTGGTTGAGAAACCTTGCATAATCTAGCTCCCATTTTCCTCTGTCTTCTTTTCACCATCTGAGTTATCTCAGAGGTAACACTCTGTTACTCTATCTTAGTGTGGTTTCTCCCGGAAGCAGACCCTAGTACAAGTAGTTTATTTGGGAAGTGATCCCTGGAAGCATTGATAAGAGATAAAGGGAAGTGAGACAGGGAGAAAAGGCAGCCGATATAGGGGGCAATGGCAAGTCATTCTCCACTGTGGGCAATTGGAGCTTACTCCCACCGGGAGACTCTAGGAGTCTACAGAGGACATACACCTCAGAGCTCTCACTCATGCAGGGAGAGGGAGCTGGGGTATGTATACACCAACTGCCAACAGTCATTAATTGAGTCTTCCCTGGGGCAGGGGATTTTAATTCCCCAGCACCAGCCTGCCCACATATATCTCTTGAATGTGTGAATAATGCTCTCAGGGGGAGTGGGTGGTGATAGCAGGTGAGGTCATGCTAGTGTGCACACGCCTGGCATGTGGAAGGGATGCAGGTGGGGCTCTGACAGCATCTGTTCTTCATTTTATTTCTTATTATTGTTTCTTGTTCTTATTTCTTGTTCTTCATTTTCCTTGCCTAAAAAATATTACTACTGCCTATAGTTAATATAGTCTTTTACAAACAGACCTAATTCTTTGGCAACCAAGCTAGCAGAGAAAGAGGCAGAGGAAACGAAACTTTCTAGCCAGTCTATTGCCTGATTTCTTAGAGGCCTGGCTGGTATTTGGGAAGTCAAGTTTGTTTTCTGGCCTGGAAAATGGGAGTAACTGTAGCAGCCCTTGGTTTTCTACAGGCCGTATTTTAATAGAATGCAGATTGCTTGGACTTTGGCTCATATTCTGCATGCTGAGGTGAGCTACTCTCTCTTGCTTGCTGCCTTGGTTTCCCTTTTTTCAGTGACACCTCAGATATGAAGATCTGACATCAGAAGCTCTTCAATTCAGCTTTTACTTGGGGCAATGGAAAGGGAACAATATGTTACTGTGATGGAAAGCACTGTTTCAACCAACCCTGGCAGAGGTGGACACCCTCTGGGGGCATGACGGACTCAAGCCCTTTTGAAGACTCATCCTAGAACAATGCAAACAATTGTCCTCCTCAGTCCCGGGTCCCTCGGCCTGTTTACTCACTCCATGCTGTGCCCGGCAGAAGCTTGCAGTGATTTAGGAAGTCAGGGAGAGACATTCTGGCTGCGGGGAACCTGATGAAATACTGTTTTGTGGAGAGAGACTAAAAAATAACCAAACTGTCCTTAAGTGGAACAGAGATCAGAAAATCTCCCAAGGCACATTTAAGAAACCCATCAATTTTTCTGGCTTGACCATAGAAGGGAAAATTGCACTGCAAATGATTATCTCTGATGAAATGTTCCCAAATCTTTTACAGGGCACTTATTTGTAGTGATCTATTACTCTACCAACGAGGCCTGACTGAGAAGCCCGCACTGGGTGGCTTATGAGGGGGCTCTGCAGAGTCATTGCAGGCTCAATCCCGAGGGCCTCCTGTGTCCTATCTTCTCAACCACCTTACAAGTGTCCTGAGGCTGGGGACTATCCTATGGATTTGGGCCTCCAACTTCACAGGTGCACAAAAATTGCTGAATGAATAAACTTGAGACCAAGACTTTCTGCCCAAAGTCCTGATCACAGAAGCCCTCAATTTCCTCCTTGCCCCGCCCAAATTGAGGAAAAAAAATCTTAAGCTATTCTAACAAAGACATGGTCACATCTCATCAATATTTAGATTCAAATGTATCTAATGCTAATGAGGGGGAACATTTTTGCATGTGCTCATTTGCCATCTGTACATCCTTTTTGGTGAAGTACCTGGTCAGGTCTTTTGCACCCCCTACACTTTTTAAAATAAGTGAGCTGTTTGTTTTCTGAGTGCTGAATTTTGAGAGTTAATATTTACATATTTTTCATATTCTGTATATAAGATATGATATCTGATATATCTTTGTGAGATATGATATCTGAAAATATTTTCTCTCACTTGTCACTTGCCTTTTCATTCTCTTAACAGTGAATTTTGCAGACCCAAAGTAGTTAATTTTAATAATTCTGATTTGTCACTTTAATTTTATTGATTGTACTTTTGGTATGATGTTTAAGAACGTGTTGCCTAACCCCAGACATGAAGAGTTTCTCCTACTCATTCTTGTAAAATTTTATAGTTTTACATTTTCTACTTATATCTATGGTCTGTTTTGACTCCATTTTTGTATATGGTATAAGATTAGATTGAGAGTTTTTTTTTTTTTTCAGTACACGGATGTCCAATTGTTTTAATATTGCTTGTTGAAAAAATTTATTCTTTCTTCATTGCCTGGACACCTTCGTTGAAAATCAATGGACCTTAAAGGTGTGGGGCTATTTTGGACTCTGTATCCTGTTCCATTGATCTAAATATCTATTCTTTTGCCAGTGTCAACACTGTCTTAATTACAGCAGCTTACGTAAGTCTTAAAATTGTGTGGTGTGACTTTTCCAGTTTTATTCTTCTTTTATAAAATTATTCTAGCTATTCAAATTCCATGGTCTTTCCACATAAATTTTAGAATTACCTTCACTCTAGCTACACAAAGTTCTGATGGGATTTTGAATAGAATTGCACTACATTTAAAGATCAGTTTAGAGAGAAATGATATCTTTCCTATACTGAGTCTTCTAATCCATAAACATTTTTTTGTCTCCATTTATTTGGGTCTATTTTGATTTTTTTAAATTAGAGTTTGTCAGGTTTCATTGTAGAGATCTTCCACATGTTTTGATAGTTTTATACCTAAATAGTTCTCTCTGCATTTTTTGGAACTACTATAAATTATATATTAGCATTTAGTATATATACGACTTTAATATATTTAAAAGTATAAAATAATATTTAATTTTGGTAAATAATTATTTATTACTAGTATGTAGAAATATGATTAATTTTTATGTGTAGACTTAGTGTCCTATAATCTTGCTAAACTCTTTTATTGTTTCTAGGAGGTGTAGACAAATACATCATGTGTGAACAGGGACAGCTTTACTTCAGGCTGTCACATTATGTGCCGTTTATATATGTTTCTTGCTTACTTGCAGTGTCTAGGACTTTCAGTACCTTTTCAAACAGGAGTGGTGAGAGCCAATGACTTTGTCTTGCTGCCTATCTTAGAGGAAAAGCATTAAGTTATTCACCATTAAGCGTGATGTTAGCTGTAAGTTTTAAATAGATGTCCTTCATCTATTTGTACTTCTAGTTTGCTGGAGTTTTTATTGTGATGAATGGTAAATTTATCAAATACTTTCCTATGTCACTTGATATGATCATGAGATTTTTCTTCCTTAATCTATTAACATGGTGGATTATACTGATTGATTTTTGAGTACTGAACCAGAATTGTATTCCAGAGATAAACCTCACTACTTAGTCATGGTGTATTAGTCTTTTTATATATTGCTGTATTCAATATGCCAGTATTTGTGTATGTTTATGGGAGATTTTGTCTGTAGTTTCCTTGTGATGTCTTTGTCTGATTTGAGATCAGGATAATACTGGCCTAATAAAATGAGCTGGGAAGTATTCTCCTTTTGTTTTCTGGAAGAGATTACATAAAATTGGTGTTACTTCTTTTTAAAATGTTTGGCAGAATACTGCAATGAAACTATCTGGGACTTCATTCTTTTTTGGGAGACTTTTAAGTACGAGTTCAGTTCCTTTAGTAGATGATATGAAACCATTCAGGTTACTTATTTCTTCTTGAATGAGTTTTGGTAGTTTGTGGCTTTCAAGGAATGTGTCCATTTTTATCTAATTTGTCACATTTGTGCAGACTGTTTATAATACTCTCTTATACTTTCAATGTCTGTAAAGATATCTCCTCTTTCTTATTTATTTTTTCCAAGACAGAGTCTCATTCTGTTGCCCCAGGCTGGAGTGCAATAATGTGATTTCAGCTCACTGCAACCTCCGCCTCCTGGGTTCAAGTGATTCTCATGCCTTAGCTTCTTGAGTAGGTGGGATTACAGGCATGTGCTACCACACCTGGCTAATTTTTGTATTTTTAGTAGAGACAGGGTTTCACATGTTGTCCAGGTTGATCTCGAACTCCTGGTCTCAAGTGATCCACATGCCTCAGCCTCCCAAAGTGCTGGGATTACAGGCATGAGCCACCTTGCTAGGCTGATGTCCCCCTTTTTCATTCTTGGTATTGGTTATTTTGTCTTTTCTCTTTCTTTGTCAACCTGGCTAGATGTTTACTGATGTTATTGATCTTTTAAAGAACCAGCTTTGGTTTCACTGATTTTCTTTATTGTTTTTCTCTTGAATTTTATTGTGTTTTGTTCTTATCTTTATTATTTTCTTCCTTCCACTTGCTTTGGAATTATTTTTGCCCTTCTTTTTCTAGTTTTTTAAGATGGAAGCTAAGTTTGTTGATTAGATCTTTTCCCTTTGCCAATACATGTGTTTAATGCTGTAAATTTCCCTCTAAATACTGTTTCAACTGCAATATACAAATTTTCTTGGATTTTATTTTTATTTTCCTTCAGTTCAAAACATTTCTAGTTTATCCTGGGACTTTCTTTTTGAGTCTTAGCTGATTTGGAAATGTGTTGTTTAACCTTCAAGTATTTGCTGTTTTTGGAGACAAGGTCTCACTCTGTCACCCAGACTGAAATGCAGTGGCACAATCATAGCTCACTGTAGACTCGAACTCCTGGGCTCAAGAAATTCTCCTGCCTCAGCCTCCTAAGTAACTGGGACTACAGGCATGTGCCACCATGCTCAGCTAATTAAACGTTTTTTTTTTTTTTTTTTTTTGTAGAGACGGGATCTCACTATGTTGCTCAGGCTGGTCTTGAACTCCTGGCCTCAAGCAATGCTCCCACCTTGGCCTTCGAAAGCACTGGGATTACAGGCATGAGCCACTGCGCCCAGCCTCAAGTAATTTTGGATCATATCCTGAACATGTTCAGAGTCTTATTTAACTTCTAAAAAGGCTCCTGATTTTTTTGTTGTTGCTGTTTAAGCAGACAATCAGCCTGATTAGGTTCAGGTCACAAATTCCAATAAGCCGTCTTTGAGCTGTGGTTTTTTTATTTTTCCTTTTTATAAGATTGCAGTATTTACTTCAAAAAATACATTGTTTCATAACCTTCAAAATAGACCTGGCTTTGCTTTAGATTACTGATGCAGACAATTTATAAACTTTATGTCTTTGCTGTCCCTTGCCTATTAAGATGCTCCTTGATGTCTTTTTGCCTATTGAATTTATTTGGTACATTATCCATTTCTGTAGTCATTCCTTAATTACTTGCTTTTGTCTTCCAACAAAAAGGAGTACCCAAGGACCCTGGTGTTTGCTAATGAGGTGCTAGGTACTGCTACATTCCAGTTATTTATTAGGATGTTTTCTAGACTTTAGCACCATCTCAACATGTGTTAATAGGTTGTTTTGCAAAACATAACTAAGTTTTAAAAATATTCATGCATCATTAGTAATGTCTTCAATAAGGATTAAATTAATAAAATCAGTCTTAACCTCATTACCAAACACACATTTTCAGCAGTAAAATCATCAGACTCGTGGTTTGGTGCAAGGTTTAACCATCTGTATGCAGGAGTCGTTTATTCATGTAGTAGTGAATGGCTTCAAAACAAGTGATCTGAAATCACCATCTCTAGTTTTGATCTGCACATGTTTTTAGTGACAATCTGTGCAGTGTGACCAAGGTTACTTTGCATATCTTCCTTAGGGCAGCGCTATAGTGAGGTAGAGTCAGTAACTCCCAATTTAGAGCAACTTGAAAAACAGAACAAAGCAACTGTCCTAGGGTTCTTCCAAAAATCTTAAGAGAAAATTAAAACAAGTAACAGACTGAAAGAAAACATCTGCTACATATTCCATAGACAAAGGCCTAATATCCAGAGGACACAAAGAGCTCCCATAAATCAGAAAGAGACATTCAACTAACCAATGGGCAGAGAATATGAGATACAATGAAAAAGCATTCAATTTCACCAGCTGTTAGGGAAATGCAAATGAAAACAATAATGAAATATCATATTTTGCTCTCCAAATAGCAAAAACTAAAATGGTGATGTGATCATGTACAAGCAAGAATGCAGGGAAGTAAGTTCTATCACACACTGGCAGGAATATAAACGAATGAAGCTCTTTGGGAAGGCAACTGGGGAGTAGTCATGAAAATTAAAAATACACACATACTGTTGCTCCCCCTAATTCTACTTCTACTCATCTATCCAAAAGAAACATTTACATTTGTACACAAAAATGCATGCACTGTTTGTAACAGAGAAAAACTGGAAAAAAGGTGAAATGTCTGTTACAAAGAGTAGTTAATAGTAGTTACATAGTTTATTTCACCATAAAAAATGGTGAGTTTCTCATTTAACATACTGTTAAGTGAGGAAAGCAAGGGGCAGAATGATACATTATGATCCTATTTATGCAACAGAACAAGACATCTTTGTACATGGCTGCATCTCTCTCTCTCTCTCTCTCTAAATGTGCAGAACAGGATGCAAGGAGATATATCAAATTGTTGAAAGTAGCTACCCTCCTCTGGGGCAGAGGCATGATTGGTAGTGCATGAGAGAAAATGAGTGGGTTCCTTACATTTTGCTATGTATATTATTGTATTGTTCAAACTATGGCAAAAGGTACCCATGAATCACTTATGCAGTTAAAAAGAGACAAAACTCACCACCCCAAAGAACCTATGACTTTCTAAAGTCCAGATTAAGGGAGAGACCCTAGGAAGGAAGGCCTGTCCTCCCTTGACTAACTTAGTCCTCCTCCCATTAACCTCTTGCCTCTTTCCTTTATTGTCAGTTCCATCCCTTACTAGCTGTGTATTATTCAGCAATCTTCATAAGTCTCAGTTTCTTCATCTGTAGTAAAGATATAGTAATAATAGTACCTCTACCAAAGTTGGCTATCATTATGATGATGGGGACTCTACTTCTTTGGCTCTTGCTGTGCTTAGACACACAATATAGTCTGTGCTTAGATACACAATCGCTGGCAATGGACTTCTCTGTTTGCTTCCAGTCCTTTCAGGCAATCCTAGTTCTGTCCAAGCACTGACACCTGACTTTGGGAAGTCCTTGTGGCACTCCTAGTTGTCCTGTCCCTGGCCACCCTTTTGGCCTTGTTCAGGCAGCTGCCAGGGTCCTGCTGTCACTAGTTTTGCCACTGAAACTGCCTCAGCTGGGCTTTTGTTCGTGAGATGCCTGATCAGTGACATAGCCTAGATGTGTTTGGGAGCATTTCTGCTTTGTAAATGTTGTCCAGTAGCAGTCACCTACCTGCCAGAGGGGGCGTGCTGAGTCCCTGCGGATGGACAAGTGTCTGCACGGTGTTTCATGATCTCCTCTGAAGGTCTGTGCTTTAACAAACAAACAGCTTGCTGTAGGGCTGCACAGACATACTTTTAGACTGACTTAGATAAGTTCTGGTGCAGACTCTGTGTTAGAGAGACAGTCTGGTCCACAGGGTCATGTTACCACATGAAGCCAGCACCAAACCGAGGCTGTCTCCATGCTGAGTGGAATGGCTGCCGCGAGGAGGGCTATTCCCACCCTTGTGTGTTCTGTTGTTGAAGGCTTTCGGTGGATTTCAGCAGGGGACTCGTCGATGTTTCCAGAGTAGTTGACAAGAGGCTCAGCGAACCTTCTGCTATTTGCAGCTATTGCCTGTTCAGCATTACTGACAAAACCCCCTTCCCCACTTCTCTCCCAGCTATAATTGTTCGCCCTTCTAATCAATACAAGACAATAAAACACACTTTTCCTTCTTACAAGTGGAACAACACATTACCAACTATATTCTCTGGGCAAATCAGTCAGTGGAGCACAGTTCTTGCTAGTGTATTTAAAGACAGTCTCCTTCCCTTTAGAGAATGCTGAGAGAGCCTCAGCCTGGAGGAACCACCCAGTTACTGATATGCCCCTGTGGCTCTGCATCTAGGAGCTTCCTCGTTTATATAAAGCTGCCACTTTTCTGCAGGGTTATTCTGATATCTAGATAATAATATCTGTTGGCAAAGTTATTTTTGAAATACTTGAATGAAAATTATCATGTCAAGAATGTACATTACTGCTACTATGAGATTTAAAATGCATCAGCTGCCTTCTGAAAATCTGAAATGACTCTCCTATAAGGGAAAGAAATTTTATTTTAAGGCATTTCATTAAAATGAAATAGGTGTTGGGAAAATTGGTTATTTGAAAAAGATTCAACTTAGAGCCTCAGCTTACATATCATATTCTACAATAAATCCTAACTGAGTGTGAAAAATTGAACAACATAAAAAACCCTTAAGTGAATTTAGGATGGTGTTAAACAGATCCCTGACAATGAACAACCTACCATTACTATTATTACATTGACCGTTTCTAAGTATGAAAGTAATGGAGGAACTCATAAAAGAAAAGATCAATGGATTTGACTGTATGAAAATAATAATGTACCATAAACTATAATGTACTTTACAAAGACTAGTCACTATTATTGGTAAAACAAGGGGGCAGTAGTGAGGTGCTTGAGAACTTGGAAATTAAGGAATTGATGTCAACTAATAAGAGCTGAACTAGCACAAAATCTTCACACAGCCCTACTTGAGATAAAACCAAGAGCATATGCGACATCAATCATTGCACCTGTCCTACCTATACTCTTTTAAAAAAGAGTTTCCTCCCCTTTGCTACCTAGGTGTCCACTTCCTGACATACAAGACCTCTCTTCCTTCCTGGTCACAGTTTCCTGGACCAGGGGTGGGTTCCTGACCCCAAAGCAGCACATTCTTAAGCCTGCCAGCAGCTACTGTCCTAAAGGCCTAGAAAACACAAATCGGGCCAGTGAAATTCTCTTTCTCATACCTTTGAGCTAAGAAATAAGCAAATAATTAGCTCCTTAGCTTTGGGGACTGAATATTAAAGGATATTTTCAGGTATAGCTAGGACCAGGGAAGACCAAAGCCATTAGAAAGCAGGACCAATGGCCAGCAGGGCCAGCCAGTTACAAGGACAGACAGGCACAGAGGGGCCAAGAGGCTCTCAGAGACACATGGAGGCAGAGTGCTGGGCTCTAGGGCCACCCTGGGTCCTCTTGGCTCTCCAGGTCCTGGTTCCAGCTCCTATTACAGCTTGGAGGAGCCTCAGATCTTATTATTACATCTTAATGAGCTTCTTGTCATCACCACACATGGATCCTAACCCTGAGCTAGCTCAACCAGGTTTATATTTCTAAAATCAAAAGAGCCAAACTAAAAGTGATTGTTTCTGTGACCCCAAATACCGTGCAAAGTGGCTTGCAGTTCATCCTGGAGAGGTAGGAGTGAGATTTAATTATGGTTTAGTAAGAAGAATTCTAACAAATGGTACTTTATCATGTCTGGTGAAAGAGGTACTTTGTGTAGAAGGAGGCTGTTCAGCCTGGAGAATAGATGAGTCAGGTTGGAAAGGGTAAATGAGCACTGTCTGGAGAAGACAGGGGCTGGACCAAGGCCTGTAATTGCTGCAGGAACGTTCACTGCTGTGGGCAATGGAAGCCTTGTGAGGCTTCATCATGACCATGAGAACCTATCTCTCCAAACTCTTTACTTCTGTTTGTTTTCATTCCCTTTGTGCTTGGAAAGGCCCATTTATCAGCCTTTCAACAATGAATCTAGCTTGTTTCCTGGGAGGACATGCCATGGATAGAGGTGGTTTAAGAGTTTCTATCTGTAGAAGAACATCCACCATGGTAAATTAATAAATTGCCTCTCTGATTTGCAGTCCATTCGATTGGCATGGGTCAGCCTTCCTCCCTTTTTCCAGCCAGGTCTTGGACCTTGGTTCACTCAGCAAGGTAAGACTACTCTGTCAGGACTCTTGGGAGGTAGTCATCCATCTTTTTTTGGCTGGCATTTCAACCAAATCATTGTTTCCTTCTCTACATATGATAATTATTAGTGTTCACTCTTGCTAGCCCTCCAACTTGCTTCAAATCATTTTTCTGTTTGATCTCCAAAACATTCAACTTCATGATGATATCAGTCATAATGGTTATGGGTTGTTACTCAGATAACTTCATGTCTTGGAATATTCTGCAATTTCAGTGACACCTGAATTGTTATAGAGGGGCCTTAATAAGTCATCTTTGCTCTTTTCATCTCTAGATACCCAAGTCATCTCAGAAAGATGCTTTAGTGTCTTGCTTTTCAAGAGTCCCATGATCTCTATAATTTAATTATCTTCTTGTCAAAATGTTCTTTCATATGATCAAATAAATTTTCAATAAAATTGCAAATTATTTCTTCCTTTTTTTGGTCTCTTTAAAGTTGAATTATAATTTATCGGTCCTCTGTATATAATAATCAAGTAATATACAGTCGGTTCTCTTACAACCATATTTCTTTAACAGGAATTATCTCACATGCAATTAGTTAATCAGGAAGTGATGTCAGTGTAATACACAGTCTCATTTGGTCACGTGGGATTTTTTTTCCTCATAAGTTAAAATTTTGCACCACCAAGTAAAAGCAACTGAATACAAAGTAGGCTGGCACAGCTGAGCCCAGGAAGCTGTGGAGGAATGCAGGACTCACTGCAGCCCCCTTCTCCCACGTTCCTTTTGTGGTCCAGTGTGGCTGTGTGCTGTCTTGTAGGAGGGCTTACTGTGAAGCTCTCCCCCGTCTCTGCGCATGTTGCCTATGTCTCCCTCTCTCAGCAGCCTCAACCCTCCCTTAAATCCTCCTCTATCATGATAACCTTATTTTGGAAAAAAAAATATGATGTTTTAATAATAGATTGTGTTTCCTTATGTACCAGGAATTTAGCATGTCATTTATATCATTATTTTTAATAGGGCTGTAACTGGTTTTGTTAGAGTTCTAGTTATAAAGCAGCATGGGTTCCGAGCAGTCTTCCCCAATCTTGCTTTCCCTATAATCCCTGATTTTTTAGTGTGTCATTTTGCCTTTATTCTATTATAGCACCTATACTTAAATCCAATTTTTAAACTCCCCATTCACAGTTTTCTTTTTTCCAGGATAAAGAAGTCTAACTGTTGTCTTTTCTCATAAGAACTAGTACCCATTGCTCTACAGATGTCTCTTATTTCAGGCCATAGATTAATTTCTGTAAGGTCTGTAGTAAACATAATTTTTGTGTGCCTAGCATTTTTTCCTTTGGAGAAAGATATCTGCTCTTTTCCTTAAAAATTGCGTTCAGTTTATGTGGTGCAGATGGGCTAAGTAATCCCCCTGCCCTGAAGAGTTGGGACATGATGTAGGCCTAGCCAATCCCCTGGATGTAGGGATTGGTCCAGAGACGGCTACATGACTTAAGCCAGGTCAATCATTTGTCCCCTCCAGGGACTTTGGCCAGTGTGGTTGGGCAAGGTCCCTTTCACTGAAATTATGAATTCTAAAGACCATGTAAACTTGGAGCTTCCAGGGGCATCTTGCCACTAACTGAGAGAGGCTGTCAGACAACGTAGTAAAGCATAACCCGAGACAAGGAGGGAGAGGAGAAGAGAGGAGAGCAAGATGCATTTGAAGCCAACTGTACTCCTTAGATTCCCCAGTTACATGAGACAATACACTTCCTTTTATTCTTATACTCAAACATTGCAACCAATGCAAATTGGGTGCAAAAAATTAGTGGAATTTTTTGATAAATGTAATTTTTAAAATCAGACTAAATACTCTAGTGCACTAGCAGAGCCTGTTATAGAAAATAAGTATGTGGTGAATCATTTAATAAATCAAAAATTACTTTGTAACTTTTAAATCATCCCTTTGCCTGCTTTTCTCTGAACCATTTATAGTCTTGTAGGTAACTGGAATTACTGAGGAAATGCAGTATTATGTCAGCATGGAAATGCTGGGTAGAGGGAAGAGATGATGTCTTGGCTTTTAAATTTCTTACTTTTGAGAATATAGAATTTTTTTTACTCGATGGTAACATATTTTTATTCTCTGGTCCCCAATGACTCCTATGGCTGCCCTTAATCAGGCTTTCTTGAGTCCTTATTTGTGCTGGTTTTGGTACATAAGCATAAATATTTCATTACACCTATTCCTACTAAACCACATCTATGCTTATGCTTTGCATTCTCTTGTATTTTTTGAAGCATCAGTAAACCCACTCAGTTGGAATTGTATACAGCCTGAAAATACAACCCTTCAATTCTGTTCTCCACACCACTGAAAATGATAGTTGAAACCCATGTGGGACACGACATCCTACCAGGGCTGCTGTAAGCCCACGGAGCACCTTTGTACAAACTGGGAAAACGATGGGCAGATGCAATGCTGAGTGGTGCGTGTCGGATGGAGAGCAAGGGCAGGGGGGACTTCAGCCCCGCTCACTCTCACGACTGGGCCCCAATGTGCCGAAGGTGACCTGTCATTAATCACGCTCGTGGACTATGCTCAAAGCTCCTGAGCTGGATTCTACTTTGAGTCTTTTGTTGAGCATATCATGTAGGCTAAAGGCCAAAGATTCAGGGAAACTGAGTAACAACCGAGAGAAATTTAAACTCAGAATACAATGTCAAAGTCAGGTAAATGTGAATTTACAGAGATCATATATAGTATTAAAAAGTTCTGGAGTTGGACAGAAATTCTAGTTTGGCCACTTATAAAGGTCACTTCATTACAACTCATTTTTTAAAAAATCTATAAAACAATGAAAATGCCATATTTCATAGAATCTAAGACGATGTCAACTGGAAGACCAATCTCCAATACAGACATTTTTAAAATGTAAAAAAAAAAAGGCCAAATGGGATGGTTAAATGCATCCTGACAACACAGGTGTTTAGAATATAAAAACTGCATCTCTTAGAATCTATGACACATACGGTAATACCCACTTTACAGGTGTGCCTCCTCCCTGTGAGGATTAAATGAGGTAACACAGGTCAAGTTCTCAGCCCAGCATAGAGTAAGTGCTTAATAAATGCTGGAGGCTGTCATTCCTGCTGGTGTTGTCCTTGTAATTTGGAGCTGGCAACAAATAGCAACAAAAGGATATACTTAATCCGGGTCATCATAATCTAGAAAAACACCCTGGATGTTGTCTTTTCCTTACTCCAGGGTAAGATACAAGAGGCAGACTTGCCGGAGGTAGCTCCAGAAGTAAACTTCCAATGAAGTAAAGTACAGAACATGCACACGACTGACAAACAGCAAAAACAGTCCTGTTTATTCTGCCAATGGAGACCCAGATCTGAGAAACGATTTTCCCAAATCCCAAATGTACAAGAGAAACATTTTTTAAAAGGGCACTGGTCAAATGTTGGATTGGGGGGTCCTTTGAATCTGGAGTAGGGGAAAAAAACTTCCAGAATGTTTTGCCAGCTTTTCTAGTTTTTTTTCCTTGCCTCTCACTAACAGCTTCTTCTATTACACTCCCTGTGGTTTTTGAATTGATTGCCAAGTACCTCACTAGTGAAAACCCGCTGTGCAGCCTCTTGTGATGTGAGTTTTCATTTAGGCCTGGAGGGGTCTGTGGAGGGATGACGAGGTGCCGAGAGGTGTCAGTCAAGCTCCTTCACCTGCCTGCAAGGTAGCTGTTTCTGGACGAGTCTGGAGTGGGCCTTAGGCCAGTGAAAGGCCATTCATTGCCCTTTGTTGCCAAAGACAATGCTGCCAGTGGTAGAACAGTGATGCAAAAAAAAACGAATGCCAGGACTCTAGTAAGTGAAAACACGCCTGGCTTATGCCACTGCCTCTAAAGCAGTCTACTTCTTTTCCCAGTTTGGGCTCAGTGGCATTTTTAGAGACATGGATGGAAGCAGGGTGTCTATGAATGTGTGCAAAACCCTAGCCCATGTGAAGAAAAGCAGCCTAATGATCTTGTATATGAACAGGTAAGTACAATAAAAATGGCTCTCAGACAGAAACAAAGACTCTATTATTTTCAGGGAGATTTTAAATTGGTAACTCCTTCCATTTCTTATTTCAACTTATTTCAACACCAGGATTGATGTAAATGGTATCTAGAGAAAGACAAAAAGGAGTTTGTGGCAAGAGTTTCTCTCCCTAGTTGCGTTGGCTACTTTTAAGAAAAGGAAGTTACCTGGAAGTTCTGACTGACTGATGATGCCACAGAAAAATTAGGTATTATACAGTCACGACTAAATTGATAGCCTTCAGGGAGTTTTGAGAAAGAAGGCAACTCAAGAGGCAGCTGCAGATCACAATGTCTGAGAAAAAACAAACTACCAGAGATAGTGGCAACCTGGACTTTAAACATGTGGGCTGACTGGTTTGCAGTTCACAAATACAGCTTTTGCTTCTTCTCTGCAGGCCAATTGCATGTGTGGCCCTTGGCATACCAATCTTGCCTCGGGGTCCAGAGGCAGGATGTGGCCCAGTTTGGGAGCAGAGCTGAGTCACCATCCCATGCAGACAGGGCACATTCATGCCATGCTCCTGCCTCCTCCTTCCTAGATTCACTAAAGGACTCTTTCACGACTGCAAATTCCATTTGATTCCATTTCTCCCTAAGAAAAAATGCACTCAGTAACATTCTAAATTTCCTGAAACTAGTGTCCTTCAAGATTGCCTTGGAAATTTTAAATGTGTGTACAAGTTCTACCTTATACCTCCTTTGTCCTAACCTGGTGTCTGAGATGTCATGATGGCAGGCTACTCCCGGTGGCCAAGCACCGTGAGGGGCTTATTTCAGTAATGGGGCTGAATCTCAATGACGCATTCACCTGGACCCCCTTGGATCGGAGCACAGTTTGAAAGGTAGGTGGCCAGGAGATGGGTCTTACTTTTTTATTTGCATAAAGTGAAGACTAACATTAGCTTTATAGGCATCACTGAATTAACTATGTTCTTGGTAGCAACGGAAGCTTGAATCTCAATATTGGTGTGAACTCTATGTGTTATTTTCTGGAAAGAAACAAAAGTTTACTTGCCCAGGTCTTCTCCTAGCATATCTGGACCCCTTGAGCATGAATTAAAAGCAGTCATCCTCTCTGGGCAGATCAATTACAGCCCTCACTTGGTCAGCCCTTGGCTCTTGGGCAGGACACACCTGAACAGCTTTTAAGGAAGCCCCCAAACTGCCTAATCTTCAGAATGTGGCAAACTTGCTCCACTGACATACATTATTGCACCAAAATTACAGGGAATTTGTAGCTATTTCCATTGTACTCAGATTGCAAAACTAAGTATATCAGTATAGTTAATTGATGTCTTCCATCATTAGTCTATTTCATTATATGTTGGAACAGTTTTATTTTGATTTACAGAGTAAGACTTTTTTAAGAGCAAAACTTTATATTATTTCTTAGGGAGAAGTAGTTTATAAAAGATCTTTTCTCTTATCCCTTCAAGGATGAAAACAGATCACTGCGTCCCTTGAGGTCAGAGGATGCTGACGAATTGGCCCCGGTTCCACTGAAGTCTGCTTCCCCTTTCCCCTCCGCCTCCCCCTTCAAAGGTAGACCATCACTGCCTGCTGTTTGGGACTGGGCTGCCCCTCAGCAGAGTGTCTGCCTTCCCACCCTGAAGGAGATGAGCCTAGAATCAATTTCCTTATGGGTCTGGGTAACTGGGTCCTCTGAGAATCAGATAAGCTATAGATGGATATTATCTTCAGAAAAATACAAACACTCCTAATCCCCAGTTTTTCTCATGCAGTTTTAGGGTGTTCTGGAATCCAGGTCAAGAAAGGAGTTTAAAATCTTTCTTTTTTGTGCCAGGGATCTTCTGGCAGTCTGATGACCTGACCCTCTCAGGATAATAATCTGGTGCATAAAGTAAAATACATAAGCTTTTCAGAGAAACCAATTATATTGAAATAGTTATCAAAATTGTAAAACCTTTTGTGATACAGAAATATCTATGTACTTTTATATAAATGTATTAAATAAAAAGACCTAGTGGAGAGTCTAATAACCATTGTAATTTTGTACTGATAAGCACAAAAACATAATATTACAAAGACTGCCCCTCTGTGACGTGACATGAAAGCCTCTGTGACTTCCACTGGGTTCATCATTGAAGTGGTACTAAGTTCAGTTAGAGGTCAGTAAGAATATAGGGGCATTTGTCTCCTATCAAGATCCTGAACCTTAGGTCAAGAACCCCTGAGACACAAGGATTCTGAGTGTGGCTGCTGGGCATGGCTCTGGGTCTGGCTGCCTCAGCCCCTTCTGTCTCAGGCCACAGAGGGGACTGTGGGGCTCCTGACTCCTGACTGAGATAACCTGAGCCTATCGTGATTTTTATATTCTGTTAGAAAAATTAAAGAGGATACTCACAGTGGGTTCTGTCCTGTCGTCACATGTAGGGGGAGAAAAGGAGGTAGTAAGAGAGACCCAGTGGGCCAGCTGTGAGCCAGTAACTACTGCCTTCTCCAACACAGAGGTAAGGCACAGGGATCCCCTCTGTGAAGCTGCCCTGTGTCTGGGAGACAGGTATCTGTGGTGTCTTTTAGTTTGAGATGAAAAAAACATCGTCCTCTTACTTTAAAAACAATTCAAGGCTGGGCATGGTGACTCACACCTATAATCCCAGCACTTTGGGAGGCCAAAGTGGGTGGATCACTTGAGGTCAGGAGTCTGAGACCAGCCTGGCCAACATGGTCAAACCCCAACTCTACTAAAATTACAAAAATTAGCCAGGCGTGATGGCATGTACCTGTAACCCCCAGCTACATGGGAGGCTGAGGCAGGAGAATTGATTGAAACTGGGAGGTGGAGGTTGCAGTGAGCTGAGATTGTACCACTGGACTCCAGCCTGGGCAACACAGCGAGACTCTGTCTCAAAAAAAAAAAAAAAAAAAAAGGATTCAAGGCACATTTTACTGAGTTCCCTTTTGCCTTAACCTCACCTTTGCAGAGGTGCTCACCTAAGTGGGGAGCCCTCCATGGCAGCTTCCATCCTGGGAAAGCACAATGGCTTACATTTGCCTCTTATCCTCCCACAGGCTTACTGAATGATGCTAAAATATCAACCTTTGCCAAAAATGCTAAGTATACGCTTTGGGAGGTGTAAGAGTGTTTCACCATAATTGAAATACGAAATGATGTCTCACTGTAACCGTGCGGTTACGACTAGCTGAGCTACTGCTGAAAAGCACCAGGGAAAAGCAAGATTCTCTCATTGGGATGCTGGAGCTCAGGACTGCCTGAGGATGAAAAGTTCAAGTTCTAGACAGAAGAAAGTGCTTTTCCTGATGGGTGGTGGGAGGGATCACACACTTCCTAGGGAAGGCCCTCAAAGCAGCTTCCTTGGCAGGGGCTCTCCTGAAACTGGGCTTCGTGGCCATTTGGAGGCACATCATGACCTGATTTTCACCAGGAAAATGGTTTCTGAAAGAGGCTTACAGAATTATCATCTGCTTACCAATTTTACTTCTTGCTTCATTTATACTTTCTCCCAGGGCCTTGGCTTCAGAAAATCTGGAGGTAAAAAAAATGAAAATTGTAGTTTTTCTGTTCATCCTACATGATGCTTTAAAAATAATAGATTTCTGAGAGCTCACTAAAATATGATGAAACTTTATTAAAAGACAAAAGAAAATCTATAAATAAGTAAAATATATTAGGCTTAAAAACAGAGATGAAATTGGTATTAATTATAGGTATTGTTAATTTTTACTCTATCCAGCACAGAATTTGCATTCTCATAGTTTCTCATTTAGGACTTTTAATTTAGATTGTTTTATGATATAAGGATACCAGAATAAAGCCTGGCTGTAAGGTTTCTGTACTGTGATCTATTGATTATGACACCAAGATTTTATAACCAAAGAATATATATTTAAGTAACTTTTTTCTGATTATAAAGTAATATATCAGAGGTGGTAAAACTATGGCTGGTTATGAGACAAATCCAGCCTGCTGCCTGTTTCTGTAAATAAAGCTGTCCTGGAACACAGCCACCCTTATTCGCTGATGCATTGTCTGTGCCTGCTTTCACGCTATAAGACAGAGTCAAGTAGATATGACGAGACTGCGTGGCCTACAGTGCTGGAAACATTTTCTACCTGGCCCATTGTAGAAGAAGTTTGCTGATTCCTGTTATATATGATTATGAAACCTGATTTTGAAAATATAAAAACAAGAAAAAAATTCCCCAGTACGCCTCTACCCAGAAATAAGCACATTTGATACACATACCCACCCAGGCTTTCATAGAGCTGGTTTATATAGGGTTGGGATCATACTACAGATGCGATTTTGGGTCCTGATTTTTTTTCACTTAGCATTATAAGATAAGCCCTTCCCTATATCACGAGACGCTTACCTTTGATGGCTGCATATTAGTGCACCAGATTGTTTTTGTTTTTTTTATTTTTATTTATTTATTTTTTTTAATTGCATTTTAGGTTTGGGGGTACATGTGAAGAACATGCAAGATTGTTGCACAGGTACACACATGGCAGTGCGATTTGCTGCCTTCTGCCCATCACCTATATCTGGCGTCTTCCCCATGCTATCCCTCCCCAACTCCCCACCCGCCCTCTGTCCCCTCCCCTTTCACCCCGACAGACCCCAGTGTGTGATGCTCCCCCTCCCTGTGTCCATGTGTTCGCATTGTTCAACACCCGCCTATGAGTGAGAACATGCGGTGTTTGATTTTCTGTTCTTGTGTCAGTTTGCTGAGAATGATGGTTTCCAGGTTCATCCATGTCCCTACAAAGGACACGAACTCATTGTTTTTGATGGCTGCATAATATTCCATGGTGTATATGAGTGCACCAGATTGTTATGCTAATGTTTAGTGAGTGATTATGTTTCTGGCCTATGTTTATGAGACACCCCACGGTGAGCCAACTTTGTGCTAGAGAAGCCGATGGGACATGGCCTATGTGAGAAACATGTAGTTCAGTCCCTACACATAGTGGGCCCTCATAAAATGTTACTCGCTCCCCCTCCTCTTCTTCTGCCATGAAGTTAAAGAGACCATTGAAAGTCTATGAAAGCGAGCACCTAATATATGGCTGAATTAAATGACTGTGCCTTGGGTAGTGCTAGCCATGCCATGAGAGTTTGACCGGGGGAGTGGCCTGTTTATGAGTGGGGAGCCATCAGGAAAGCATCATGTACAAGGTGGGAGAGACCTGGGTTTTATGGATCCATGGGAGTTTTTAGAAAATGTTTTATGAAAATTTCCAAATATACATGAAATAGAATAGTAGAATGAATGCTAACATACCCGGCATCACATTTTATTAATTGTCAATTTTATTTCAACTATCTCCCTCTTCCCCTCTCCGTCTGCTCACTTCCCACTCTCTAGTATCCCAGCAAATCCCAGATATCCTATTGTTTCATCCCTGATCACTTCAGTTGCCTAAGATTGTGTTAGAGGAAGTGAGCAGAGGTGGGCATTCCAGGCAGGGGAACAATATAAGCAAAGGCCAGAGTGCCACGACTGCTCTGTGTTCGATGGAAAAGAAGTGTGAAATATGTCATCGCTATTTTCCAAATCTGTCTGCTTGGCCTGGGACTGCAGACAGGAGGTTTCCAGGGAAGGGGACTAAACTTTCTGCCAATGTCAGCTTCTTGGGACTCTGCCCCTGGCTCCCTTATTAAAGTTGTTCAGGCTCATTGTAGATTCTATATGTCCTCTCCTCAGCGATGGCCTGCTGCCTTCTAGGGAGAAGTACAGTTCCACCTGATGCGATTCAGACACTGACATGATGCACAGGTCACTGTGCTTCGCTCTGTGGGCTCACATGGCCTCTGCTGCTGGGCAGGCATAAGGCGAGGTTTGCTGCAGGCCCTTCAGAAGATGAGGACCATCTTCAACTTTCCATTCTGTCAAGGGAGGGCCCGTGACCGTTTCATCACTGCTCTGTCCGTCCCCAGTACCTAGGGTTGATAGGATCTGACAGTCACACATTGCTCAATGAATGACTCCTCCTATTCCCTGTTCCATAGAGTTCTGGAAGCTTTAGACTCTTTGGAATAAGGAAAGTACAAGAGCAAGGGTGCAAAACTGCTGAAATTCACATTAACGCTAGAGGAAACCAGAGTACAGATAGAAAGGGAAGATACAGCATGAGCAGAGGAGGGACTTTCCACCATAGTGCTGCCTAGAGAAGCCCTGGCAGGCCTGGGATAGAGTCCCCCAGCCTTGGCGGTGCCCAGATATGTCTGGGGGACCTGGCAGAGGGAGCTGCTGAGTGCTGTGGTCAACTCTCTCCAAAGAGCTGCCCTGCTCCAGAGCTGGCAGAAACTGTGGGGAAAGCCACGAGCTGTTCCTGTCTCTCTGTTGCAGCCCAGTCCTGAGCTAAAAAGGGCTTTCCCACTGGAGAGGTGTGGTCTGAGGGCCGTGCAGTCTTCATGAGACCATTTGCCCGTCACTCTGGAAGTTGTCACCACTCCAGGCCACCCCACCCACATGTGTTCCTGATCTCTGGTTGTCAAGACAAACTCTGCAAGGCCCAACCCTGAGTGTGGAGAGGAAAAGAGCAAGTGTCAAGGATGGTGGGAGAGATGAGAAGGCTAAGGGCTCGGTTAGCAAAGATCCAAGAAAGCGGGAGACCCCTTCAGTGCTGCCACGTTCTTCCTGGCCCACCTGCATCTCCATGCCTCTCCAGCCAGCCCAAGTCTCCCTCCCTCCTCACTTGCTCCCCTTCCTCCTGCCCCTCATCTGAGTTCTGCTCACCTAGACTTCGCCAGTGGGTGAAGTCTGAGTTCTGCCTCCTGATTTTCTAAAAGGCACAGCCTCATCCATGAGATGGCTCAGGGAGCCAACTTCTGGCTAAGGGTACGTTGCACCTCTGTGCAATGTCCTAAGGTGCTCTTCACTGCTGAGGAGATGTGGCCTATGCCGATGAGGCCAGACATTGAGGAGGGGCAGGAAGAAGGCTTTGTAACTCAGCCAGGACCACTGATGAGCGCCTGAGGGTTTCTTTCTTACTAGTGCCAAAGCATTACTATTAGGGCATCATTCGTTGTGTGGCTGGCTTTGGGGAGTGTAAGGTAGTGTGGATGCAGGCAGGCTGCCGTGTTCACCTGCACACACAATCCTGTGCAGGGGGCAGGGGCTGGGCTTGGAAGGGAGAAGGAATGCAATGCTCCCGGTGTTCCACTAGCCCAGCTTCCCATAACACTCAGCCCTCCTCATCTACGGCTGCCACTGTGTGCCAGGCAGGTGCTCGCAGACCCTGGCGAAGCACTCTGTCAGTGGCTTCTAAGGGCTCCGGCTCTCCTGTTTTCCCCTCTCTCTCTGGCACCTCCTTCTCAGTCTCCTCTGCTGACGTGCTCTGCAGCCTATTCCTTGAATGTTGGTAATTCTCAGGATTTTGTTCTAGGCCCACTCCTCACTTTCCCTACTCCCTATATAGCCCACTCCTACTTCCCTACTCCCTCACTTTCCCTACTCCCTATTGTTTCATCCCTGTTTCATCCCATTGTTTCATATGGTATTCCCTATATGCCAGTATCTCCTTGGCTATCTCAACTGACATATCTCAAATCTCCACCTCAGCCCTGGTTTGGTTCCTGACTCAGGTATCCAGTGGCCTGTTTGATACCTTGAAGGTAACTAAAAAGAACTAATCACCTGCCCTGAACAGCTCCCCTGTTCCTCCTGTTGGTTCTGTCTCAATGCATGGCACCCATCACTTACGGATGGCCCATGTCAGTAACCTGCACACCAACCTTTGCCCCTCTCTCCATTAGCGCCTTCCCTCAATCCTGGAGTCTCAACCATTCTCCATCCTCAGTATCTATTAGAGCATTCCACTTAGCTCCAATTGCCTGAGAGCAGAACACTGCCATCTCTCTCCCAGATTATTGCAACCACTGCTTGCTCCTTCCCCTGCATTCGCACTGCCTGTCTGCAGGCTAGCCTGAGTGATTCTTCTTAATGCAAACCTGATCCTGTTACTCCCCCTGCTCAAAACTCTTCAAGTGGTCCCCAGTGACCTCGGGAGAAATTTCAAATACCCTAACATGGTGAAGTAGACTCTTCATGCTCTGGCTTCTGCTGCCTTCTCCAGCTTCTTCTCTTCCATCCCCCACCACCTTTCCAGGCTAGCCTAAATCTCTTTCAGTTTCATCACGTGTCACCCTGTCTCTCATCTTGGGGACGTTCCCTTTACCTGGAGCCTGTCTCTTCCTCTGGTTAATTTCTGCCTAACCCCTCATCGATGGAAAGAAACATCGCTGTGTTTCCACAGTGATGTCTCCTCCTCTGGATAGCTCTCCAGGACTGTGCAAGTCTACAATGCGTGACACCCCCAGGTGCTCCCCAGCACCCTGCACTTCTGCCACTTCTAGGCAGACAGCATACTTTATGTGAATTTCCTGTTTACTTGTTTGTTTCCCTTTCAATATTGGAAGCTCCATGAGGACAGCAACCACATCTGCTTAATTCATTCTTATCTCTGGGGCTTAGAACAGGGATTTGCAGCTAGTAGGCATTCCATAAATATTTGTAGAATAAAAGAAGATAAGCATGTGAGCAAGTGTGTATGTAAAGGCAACGTGTGCAAGTGAAGAGCACTGGACTGGAAGCCAGAAGTAAGATCAAATGCCTACCTCACCTCTTAGCAGCTGGGTCTCAGGCTCTTCATTTCTAGGATTAGAATGAGATGGCTGTCAGGGCTGGGTTGATGTGGAAAGGGCATGCATGGAAATGTGTTTTTTGTGTGTGAATTACAACCACGGCCTGGAAGTGTAGGAACCCGCTGTAGGGAATGTGATGGACTGTGAGGTGGGAGTGTGTGTTGGAAGCAGTAACCACAGACAATAGTTTGTCTCAGCAAACCAAAGGATTAGAAGGGAACTCTGCAAGTCAATATGGTCAAGGGCACTCACGATGGTTGCCGAGTTTCTCATCTTCAATGGGAATGAAAGGATGGGAGAATTGAGGGAAAATCTGACGTTAACTTCCAAGACCAGTTCCAGAAAGATCCCAACCTGCTGTGGTGTGTGTCAGGCGGAGATACTCATCACCACTGGGGAAGCAGCTGGCTGTACTCCACACACGATTCACTAGAGATTGTGGGCAATGGCTGCTTTTACCCATGGGCCAAAGAGAGGAGCTGGTGGTCATAGCCACTCAGTCCCCCAAGAGCCTCTGCACCCAGAGGTCCTGTCATGCCAGCTCAGGCTGCTTCCTGAGGATGGCTGAGAGGGGGGAGCAAATAGGTGTTTAAGGGCAAAGGGCTCCTACAATATCTTTCCTACTTTTCTTGTCTAGAACAGCTAACTTAATATGTTGATTTTTCATAGAATGAACATCCAATACCCTTCCCCGTCAGAGAGAAGGACTGAAGACTAGGCCTATATTTTGCCTTTTTTTTTCATCTGTTAACTTGTACCTTGTACCCTGGCTGCCTCCACTTTGTTGTGATGAAGCTCCATCCTTTGTTACACTTATGTTTTTAAAAAAATGCCAGTATTCCTTTTCTGTTCCATATCTCCCTCCATGGCTTCCCTCTCTTGCCTCAGGTTGACCAGCTCCTCCCCTGACCCTCCAGAAGCCTGCTACATCCTCCTGCTTCTTGGAAGCCGTAAGTCTTCTCCAGCCATTTTCTTGGCTGTCAAGATGTCTCAAAGTCAATTTCAAATTGTCATTCACAAACAAAAAAGTGTTTTTTGAGTACCCTTTTTTTGTGTGTGTGCAGCCAGCACTGCTTTTAAAATTGTGGAGGGGCTGAGAAGATTCTAATCTAATCTCTGCTCTCAGAGCTTATAATTTTAGTTCAGCAGAAAATATGTAAATACAAAAAAAAAAAAAAAAGGAAAGGAAAAATCATAAAGGTTAAAATGGAAGTCTAATGGGAGCCAGGAAACTCCTCCTTGCCATGGGAGTTACCTCCTGATGGTGCCACAGGGTTTCTCTCCACCCTCCGTCCGGTTTTCCTTTTAGTTTTAGATGGCTCTTCCATTCTCTGTCAGAAAGATCTAACTGAGTTAAGGGATGGAAAGCTTTGCTTTGTTTAGTTCACATTCTCAACACCTTCATTTCTAGTAGCTGTTAATCTTCCCAATTATTTCTTCTTTTGTTATTAAATGGGACTCTGAGACTGAGGGATTCAGTTTGTACGAAAATCTGTCACAAAAGAAAGTTAGCTTGCAGTGCCTGGGCACTGGTATTTGCCAAGCATGGGGTTTCCAGCCTCTCTTCATATTATTATATACTATAGGGATGAGTCATGCCTGGAAAATGTAGTGATTGTGAATTGCAATTGTTCTCTGCTGAAAAATCCGGCTTAAGAATTGGCTCACATGCTCTAGTTCACCAAAGGGCAAACATCCTATTAATGTGCCAACATCTTATTTCTCTTGTCACAGTCAGGCAGCATGACTTCCTCAGACTGGGGGACCAGAGCTTAGAGATGCTAGAGATTCTCTGTGAGAGCAGCAAAGTTGCAGTAAAAAGGGGAAGAAAAATCTTTCTATTAAATAACATGAGGCTGAGTACATTGGTTTATCCCTGTAATCCTAGCACTTTGGGAGGCCCAGGGAGGGGAGAGGATCACTTGAGCCCAGGAGTTTGAGACCACCTTTGGCAATATAGTCAGACCTCATCTCTACAAAAAGTAAAAAATATTAGTCAGGTGTGGTGGCATGCATCTGTAGTTCCAGCTACTCAGGTGGCTGAGGTGGGAGGATTACTCGAATCCAGGAGGTTGAGGCTGCAGTAAGCCAAAATCACACCAGTGCACTCCAGCCTGGGTGACAGCGTGAGATTCTGTCTCTTTAAAAAAAAGTAACACGGAATGAAGGAGATAGGGAAACCACCCATTGTCCCCCCTGCAACTCTAAATCAATTCTTTTACTCTGGGGGAACTGAGAGTCAGAAGAGATCGTTGAGTCACCAATAATCCCCTACATTTGTGCTCGGAACCTACTTGTGATGGGGTAGGGAAGCTGAACTCATTCAAGGCTTTTGTGTGGGGGCAGTTAGTTGCAGCCCCTATTTAGTGGCACTTTGCCAACATAATGTCCCAACACCAGCATGGTCAGACCATAGACTTAGCCTGACATGAGAAATCTGGGGTGAAATGGGAGTCCAGACTGGTGGGTCCTGGTTGCTGAGGGCTATTAGAAAGCTGAGGCTTAGAGCCGAGGCAGGAAGCCATAACTGAATTTCACCCTGAGTCAACTCCCTCCAGCCTGTGTCTGTCTCCCCCAGAACTGCTGGTCTTCCCACAGTTGGGCCACACGAGTCCTTCCTGTTACTAGAGGGAATGGAAGCAAATGTGTGGAAGGGGTCCGGGTTACTGGAGGAGCATTTCCTAAAGTAAGGGTGGCATGCAAGTGACCCCTATGGGCATCTGTGAGGCCTTCCTTTGATGTCTGTTGTTGAAACCCTGCTTATGAAGTTATTTGTTTTCATACAAGAACATTTTCTTATTCCCCTTCCTTAAGCAGCTATGAACATATAATATCTAATAATTCAATACTCTCCATCAATACAAATAAGAGCTCCAATCCTAAGAAAGGGGTAGGTTCTGGGTTACATCCCCTATACCAAATAGTCCTCTAATGATTAGTATTATAATAACATTAAACAGATGTAGAAATTTTAAAAAAATATGGGCTGGTATCCCAACTTTTCATTTGATTTAAAATGACTGATTTACTGCTGGGAAAACCTCTTTTCAGAGGAAAGCTTGTGTGAGTTTTATTAGTTCCCTTGTAGTATGGCCACAAGGAAGATGGGATCGTCGGTACTGCCAGCCCATCCTGCATAACTTAGGTACATTTAAACCCAAAAGCACATTTGTCACACAGGTTGTCAGAACTCTGCTGTACAGAGTTAAGTGAGCTCTATATTAGAAGGCTTTGGAAGACCACAGCATCCTTACCCCGCTCACCCCCAACCCAACTCCCTGTTTTCCCGGTTGAAAATAGACCTAACTCAGGTTACAAACCAGAACCAGAAACAAGGCCAACTTCAGAATAAGAAAGATGAAGTGCTATGTTCTCCCTAAGTCAGTGGTTCTTCGACTTGAGCATGCATAAGAATCACTTGGCAATTTTTTTTAACCTGTAGGGTTTTGGAGATCTTATCTTAGAGATTCTGGATCTCATGGTTTCTGGACACTGTCTAAGCCAGTGGTTTTCAAATCTAGTTGCTACTAGAATCTGCTTTTTAAAAGAGATGCTCAGGTTGCACCTAATTTAATCAGAATATCTGGGAAGTCAGGGCCCGGCTTTGGTGGCTTTTAAAAGCCCTGTGGGTTGTCTTAACATGAAGCCAGAGTTATGAGTCCCTGGTGTAAGCGAAGAAGCCTCCCGCATAGACGTGGCTGAAAGCTCTTTGGAAGTCTTTTGCATGAGGCAGCTAGCTTGACATGCTTATCTTCAGACAGTCGAGGTATCCTGCCCCAACACATCCAACTGGCCATATTAAAAATTCATGGCTTACAACATGGATAAGGATTAGAAGGCTTGTGAAACCCTTGGATTCACAGGCTAAAATTTGTGCAGATGTGCATATGCCCACCTTTCTAGGGAGACAGTCCTTAGCTTCACTGGATTCACTTTATTTTCTTCCCCCACCCCCTTGTTTTATTCATTTACTCATTCATCCCTTTCTGTCCCCATGCCCTGCTCCCATTGTTGTGGGTAAAGTATGCTAAGGTATATCTGCGACTCATAAAGTATCCCTTTTTGACAAAGTATATCTCTTTGTTTGCATGCTTTTCTTTGCTTTCTGTGGATCTATTTGTAATTCATCTGAATGATGTGCTGTTACTCAGTGCTGTGCTTTTAAGATTTATGTTAATTGGTATGCACACATCTAATCCATTACTCCCACCTGCTGCATCCTGCTTCATGAGGCAGCCCCATTATTCTACCTGTCTGCTTCCCCCAGTGATGGATACTCAGCACATTTCCAACTCTCCTTGGCCATGAACAGCCAAGGCTGCTCACAGAGCCTCGTGTATGTCCCCTTACGAACCTGCATAAGAACTTCTTGGGAAATATACCTAGAAGAGAAATTGCTGGGTCACAGTGGGAAGCATGCAATTCTTTTGACTAGGAAGGGCTGGACTGCTGTCTATATACAGAGCCAAATACTCCCATTCCCTTCCCTGGATTCCTGAATGAGCTGAGATCTGCAGTCTGCTAAAGTGTAAAAGCCATGATGATAGTCTAGGCTGGGCCCTCGACCCTCATTGCTGTTTGCTTTTCTTTTTGCCTTTCTTTTTCCTTCTTCCCGGTCGACCTTCTTTCCCATTCCCTGTGGCTGCTGTATTAAACCTTCACCACCACCCTCAAATCTCTTATTCTACCTCAACTTCTTTTTCACAGAGAAAACTGACATCATCTTTAATTTTCTCCCTCCTCTTCTCAATGTGCCAATGTCAGCCTCATCTTGATTTGTTTTTTCATTCTTGCTCCCTTCCAGGGCTAACTTCCCCCAGCTTTTATTCCCTACCTTCCTGTCTTCCAGGGGCCTTGCTGGGTCAGCTTTACCCATTGTTTCTCTACCTCTCTCTTTACCGTTGGCTTATTCTGTGGCCTATAATCTTAGCCAATTCTCTCCCATCCTGAAACCAACTTCCCTTCTACTTAAGCTACCTCTCGTTGTTCTTTTTAAAAATGTTTTTCAGCCGGACGCGGTGGCTCACACCTATAATCCCAGCACTTTGGGAGGCCGAGGCAGATGGGTCACGAGGTGAGGAGACCATTCTGGCTAACACGGTGAAACCTCATCTCTACTAAAAATACAAAAAGTTAGCCAGGCTTGGTGGTGTGCGCCTGTAGTCCCAGCTACTTAGGAAGCTGAGGCAGGAGAATCACTTGAACCTGGGAGGTGGAGGTAGCAGTGAGCCAAGATCACACCACTGAACTCCAGCCTGGCCACAGAGTGAGACTCTGTCTCAGAAAAAAAAAAAATTATATTTTTCATCTATCACCAATTTTTTTTAATGCAATGACATTTCTTCTTACTCAGTCCTCCATGACTCACAGTCCAGCCAATAGCCTTCTAGTTGTCAAATCTCTGGGCACTTCCCGGCTCCCTCCTGCTTATTTCTCTGTTGCATCTGACACCACTGACAGTCTGATTCTTCTTGGAGCTGGCTCTCCCCTTGACTTGGCTCTCAGGACATTATTTTCTCCTGGTTCTCCCCAGCTTCTTTCTGCTGCTTCTCAGTCTCCATCATGGCTTCCTTTCCCTTTGCCTTTCCTTTCATCCTTTCCCTTATGGCTCTCCTCTTTCCGCCTTTGCACTGCCACATGTCCTCCTGAGAGCTCATGTACTTCTTAGGCTTCCTGAGTTGTCGTATGATTCTCAAACCTGGATCTCATTTTAATTCAACAAATAATTCTTGAAAACTTACTGTGTGCTAGGATGCAGAGTCCCGTGTGACATATGAGAGTTCACTCTTTCTTCTGAGCTCTAGACCCCTACATCTGATAGAGTTTCTGTTTGGTACAACTTGAGGATATGTGTATACCTCACAGACTAGCTAAAATAAATGATATACCTCTAAGTACGCTTCTTCTGAAGGGGTCCAGAACACAGCGCTGTCTGACAACATGTCAGTAGATAATCCTGCCTGCTCTGATTTTGGCCTGGAGAAGGCACCAAAGGCCTCTGGGGCACAAGATGTGCACATATTTTCCTTGACAAAGAAGTACAGGATCGCTCTCCAGAACAGCTGGAGTGTCTACAGTTCCAAGAATATAATTTGGCCCATAGATTTTTTTCCCCCTCCCTTGGAACAGTAAGACACAGATAGAGTACAGGCTGATGAGAATGAATGTATGATGTGAGAACTGTAAATCATGTTGATACTGTCAGTAGCAGACCCTGCCCTAAAGTTGCTTACCCGAATAGTACTGGGATGATGAGGCTCACACACGAAGGAGAATTGTACCAGACTGGACATAATTAAATGTGAAACTGAATAAACGTTATGCCTTTGTAGTAAAAGTTAGGCTGGGCAGATTAGCAAGGACAGAGTAGCAGATCTCCTCTAGGCTGGCCTGGCTGAGTCTCGGAGGGCCAGCTGCTCTCTGAGACAGCCTTACCTCTGTTTCAGAATCTGCTTGTTGTCATCGATGGTTACGCTGTCAGCGTGGTCCCTCTTGAAGATTTCAAAGGCCTCCTGGCGTCCTAATGACATTTCCTCTCTCATTCCTGTTTGGAGACACAGGGAAATGGCCTCAGTCACAGCATCAGGATCCTATTCATTTCATTGTCACTTTAGTCAGACCACAAAACCAGCCCTGGCTCCAAGAAGCCCACAGCAGAGAGGCTCTGACCAGACAGGTGGCCCCAGGCTCTTCCAGCTGGCCACCAACCAGCCGAGGAGGCCCTTCCAGAGCCACCCGCTGCACCCCACCAGGACTGTGCCTGCACAGCCATGTGACTCGTGGGGGGGTGGGGTTTGGAACATCTGCTCAGAGGAAATGAAAACCAGAGCGAGCACCAGGCCCTGGATTGCCGAGGACATCTGCAAATGCACTTTTTTGCCATCGTTCAGTGCCACATTTCTCCGTTATGCCCTATTTTGTTATTCTGTTAAATTTCCAGGCATTTAGTTAAAAGAATTAGAATCTAAACTGAAAGATGGCATCTAGAAAATTCTGTGCTTAGTCTGTTTAACAATTCATTCTTGTTTCCTGTGGTTAGTGAGGGGTCTCCGCTCTTCTTCAGGAGTTAAGTTCTCAATCACAAGACCCATGAGCTGACCATAGCAGGGGTCCCTAGGTCATATCTAACTTCGATATCCTGTATTGCCTTTGCCACTAAAGGCCAATCTTCCCTGCTGGGCCCTGCTACTGGTTCAACTTCTGGAACCCAGGGTCAGTACAGCCAGGACCAGGCTCTCCTCCTCACCACCTCCTGGAGGTGAGGGTCAGTGCAGATGTGTGCCTGGGACCCCTCAGTGAGAGCTGAATTTGCAGCTGGATTTTGGATGCATCTACAGAGCCATTTTTTTTTTTAATGCTTCTGCCCTTGGTTCCTTTACCTGGGAGGCCTTTCCCATGTTTTCATCCAGTAGCTCTACCTCCGTGGAGCTTTCGTCAAAGCCCAGGCAGAACACTCTTTCCACCATTATCCTTATCAATACACCTATAACTGACACAGCCCAGTGGACACTGCTACTTCACGTGACAATCCTTTCTGGTGAAACATAAGTTTCTCAGGCGGTAGAGATAATAGTCCTTTTCTCTTTTGGTGAATCCTAGTGTCTTGTTCAACATCTGGCATTTAGAAGGTGCTCAACATACATCTGTTAAACGAATCAGGTTGAGAATGAAGCTGGGTGGTGCTGAGCCTTGCTCTTATTACTGTGGGAACACAGTCCAGGGTTAGTGAGGCTCACTCTGAGGCCAAGGGTTCCATAGAGGCTTTCAAACGGGCCACTTACCACATCTCCTCTTGCCTGGAAAAAACTCTCTGAGTCCCATCACCCATCCTAAGGGTAACTGGACTAGCCCAGCTGACACCAATTTAACGATTACTGTTGATAAAAATAGCACCGTGAAGAATGTCTAAGTGGTGAGGCACACAAAGACACCCCACCCTTTTCTGATCAGAAGCAAATGGGCACGACTCAGCTTTGTCTCCACATCTGCCTTGCACACTCTAGAATTGGGTAGGCCTGGGAATCCGCTTGTGTGAGACATGGAAAGATGATCCCTGATGCATAAGAGACATTGAGGGGCACATTTCACCAGCAGAGCCCCCCAGGAGCCAGTGAATTCATTCCATACCTCTCCCCTGTCCAGGTCTGCACCCAGTTCTAACAGTGCATGCTTTTTGCTACATAATAAAATTATAACAGACAGTAGAGGACATGAGACTTTGGACTGGAGTTAAGGAAGAGGAAAGCTCCATAGAGACCACACTGGAGCCTGTCTGGAGGATTCCTAAATTGCCTCCCGCAGGGGAGCTGATGAGCAGGCTTCTACCAACAGAGAAGGTGTTGGGGGAGTGGGGGGGGTGAAAAAGTTGTGGGTGTGGGGAGTGAAAGGTTGCTCAAAAAGCTGCAGGGAAGAAGGGTTCACAGGCCCTTCCCCTCCCAGGCTCTGCTTTCTTTGCAGAGTTGACAGTGTGAACAGACAGCTGGGTAGAAAGAGCCATGCCAGAGCCCGTGGCAATGTGACAGCAGTCGCTCCTGGGAGAACATACAATGCACTGAGCAGCCCACCGGGACTAACTATATTCCCAACAACCAACAACACAAAAGTAAATGACAATGTGAAAACACAAAACAACATGAAACACACCTTCCCCGAGGTGCACTGGGGCCTGGGCTCGGGAAGCAGAAAGGACGTGGAAAGCACAGAGGGGACAAGCGCAGGCAGTTTGGGATCACTGTGTACAGAGTCTTGAAGGTCCTGCTGAGAAATTCGGGGCCTACACGCATTGCCGACTTTCAGAGACTTAAAATGGAATAAAGTACACATTATGGGAAAGTTACACGGAAGGATGTAATATTCTTGGTGACTTAAAACGCACTTAGGGGTCCTGCAGTGCCAAGGGCTTATCATCAGGAACATAACATTGGTTTTCCTTCTAGCACCAAGAAGGTATTCTGGAGTTGGAGTTCTTTGATTGTGGGGACCACAGGTGAATGACATTAAAATGATGGCTATAGTCTTGTCAGCTGGTTTCCTAAGTGTCCACTCAGGGAGGCCAAGGTGAGGTGGCTGAAGCATAGCCGGAAGGCAAAGAGGCGAGACAAGGCCAGGATGCCTGCAGAGACTTCATGGCCACCACTTGGAGCAAGGCTGAGGTCCACAGAGGGAGGTTCATGGGAAGGACTCACGGACAGTTCCAGTGTGTGAGCCCAGGTCCCAGCCTGGCCCTACCCTTGTCCATCCCCATTCTGCATGTTCGGAGCCCATATGCAGCTCCTTTGGATTGCACTAATATACCATTTAGCACCCCAATTTGGGATCAGCTGCAAAGTTAATAAATAGCTTTTTATTTATTGAAGAAATCACTTCCTTTTCCCTCTGAGGATGTAGAAAATAGGCTCTTTCTCCTATGGCAAGTTCCTGCCTCTCAGCATGCATTGTATGCATTTGAAAGAGAAAGAGCAAAGGAGCAAAAAGAATGATTAAAAGCTCACCTCACTAATGAGACAATCGTCTATTTATTTATTCTCTCAGGAAGTATTTATTTATATTAGGCATTGTGCTAGGCATGTGACAGAGATGTAAAGTTGAACATCAAAGCTTTAATCCTTGTGTTTAGAATTCAAAGTCCAGTAAGGGAGAAAGAAAAGTGAACAAATATTTACAATGGAGGTTGCTGCTTGCTGTAGAGAAGCATTTGTCCAGCACTGGGGGACAGGGAGGGAGGGAGGCAGGAACTCTCTGGGAGAGTGAGAGAAACCTGCAAGCTGGAGGGAGCAAGTGAACTTCATCTGGAAGGATCCTGAAGGATGGAGTAGCATTTCCCAGGTGGAGAAGACATGAAAGAAGATCCCAGAGGGAGGGGGCAGAGATGGAGTGCCAATTAAAAAACCAACTTGATTAATACAGGTGGCTCTGCCATCCAATAGAAATGATCTCTAGTTGATTAAAAAATGAATTTCTTATATACACTATACCAAGCATAGTATCATGTGCTTTCTTACACATTATTTCAGTTAAACTTCTCTATGATCTCTGTTAATTTCATTTTATAGATGAGGAAACTGAGGCTTAGATAAATAAGTGATTATAAAGGGGTGAAAACTACCCAGCTTTTAAAAGCAGTCAGATCTGCTGTTAGATCAGTTTTTCCATGGAAAACAGGCGTGACAGAGAGGGCAAGGTGGTGGGGCTCAAAATGACCTGGTAATATTAATAGTAGATTTACCCATGAGATCATACTCTAATTAGTGCCTATCTAAAATGTTGATTTATTTTTACAGTATTACAGAAAAACAGAACCACATATTTTTTTTTACCACTTGCATAGTTTACTTCATCTGTTAATATGTTTTATTATTATTTCTGGAATTTATAAGCTCCATGAGGGCAGGTCTTTAAATTTTTTTTTTAAATTTCAATAGCTTTAGGGGTACAAGTGGTGTTTTGATTACATGGATGAATTGTATAGTGGTGAAGTCTAGAATTTTAATGCACCCATCATCTGAATAGTGTACATTGTACCCAATACCCAATAGGTAGTTTTTCATCCCTGACCCCCTCCCAACCTCCCCCATTCTGAGTCTCCAATATCTATTATACACCACTCTGTACACATTTGCATACCCATAGCTTAGCTCCCACTTATAAGTGAGAATATGTGGTATTTGGGGTTTTCTGTTCTTGAGTTACTTTACTTAGGATAATGGCCTCCAGCTCCATCCAAGTTGCTGCATAAGATACTATTTTGTTCTTCTTTGTGGCTGAGTAGTAATCCATGGTGTATATATATATATATATATATATACACACACCACATTTTCTTTATCATGGAAATTTGTGTTGATTTTGTATCTTTGTAATTGTAAATTGTGCTATGACAAACATATGCATGCATGTGTATTTTTTATATAATAACTTGTTTTCCTTTGAGGAGATAGTAGTGAGATTGCTGGATCAAGTGGTAGATTTACTTTTAGTTCTCTGAGAAATTTCCATATAGTTTTCCATAGAAATTGTATTAATTTACAGTCTGACCAGCAGAGTATAATCATTCCCTTTTCACCACATCTGTGCCAACATCTATTGTTTTTTGATTTTTTATTAATGAGCATTCTGGCTGGGGTAAGATGGTATTTCCTTGTGGTTTTAATTTGCATTTCCCTGATGATTAATGATGTGGAGTATTTTTGCATGTTTGTTGGCTATTTTGTATCTTTTTCTGAAAGCTGTCTGTTCATGTCATTTGCCCACTTTTTAATAGGATTATTTGTTTTTTTCTTGCAGATTGGCTTGAGTTCTTTGTAGATTCTGGATATTACTCCTTTGTCAGAGGCATAGTTTGCAAATATTTTCTTTCATTCTGTAGGTTGTCTGTTTACTCTGTTGATAACGTATTTTTCTGTGCAGAAGCTTTCTAGGCCCCATTTATTTATTTTTATTTTTGTTGCATTTGCTTTTAGGGTATTAGTCATAAATTCTTTGCCTAGTCCAATGTTCAGTAGAGTTATTATTTATTTATCTAGAATTTTATGGTTTCAAGTCTTAGATTTATGTCTTTAATCCAGCTTGAGTTAATTTTTGTAAATGCTGAGAGATACCGATCCAGTTTTATTCTACTACATGTGGCTATCCAATTTTCCAAGCACCATTTATTAAATATAGTGTCCTTCCCAGTGTATATTTTTGTCTGCTTTGTCAAAGATCAGTTGGTTGTTAAGTATTTGCTTTATTTCAGTGTTTTCTATTCTGTTCCATTGGTCTGTGTGTCTATTTTCATACCAATATCGTGCTGTTTTGGTTATTATATCTTTGTGGTATAATTTGAAATCAGGTAATGTGATTCCTCCAGATGTGTTCTTTTTGCTTAGGATTGCTTTGGCTATTCAGGCTCTTTTTTTGATTCCATATAAATTATAGGGTTTTTTTTTTCTTCTAATTCTGTGAAAAGTGACATTGGTCTTTTGACAGGAATTACACTGAATCTATAGATTACTTTGGGCAGTATGGTCATTTTCACAACATTAATTCTTCTGATTCATGAGCATGGGATGTTTTTCAATTTGTTTGTGTCAGTTATGGTATTTTGTAGTTCCTTTTGTAGAGATTTTTCACCTACTTTGTTACATATATTTCTAGGTATTTTATATTTTTTGTAGCTATTGCAAAAGGGATTGAGTTCTTGATTTGAGTCTCAGCTTGGTCCTTGTTGGTGTAAGCAGTACTACTGGCTTGTGTACACTGATTTTGTAAACTGACACTTCACTGAATTCATTTATCAACTCTAGGAATCTTTCAGAGAAGTCTTTAGAGTTTTCTAGGCATAAGATCATAACATTGGCAAACAGCGATACTTTGACTTCCTCTTTTCCAATTTGGATAAAAGCAAGGATTTTGGCAGTTTTGTTTGCAGCAGTATTTCTAGAATCCAGATAGTACTTGGCACACAGGAGCACTATAGTATATTTGACACATAAAATATCTTCTGAATGAATGAATGAATGAATGAATGAAAAATGCTTTAGATGCTTACTGTCTTTCCTTCTGGTATAGCATATTGTTATGCTGTGAAAAATGAGGCATGTATCCATTCTTCTCTCTCTCTCTTGCCACCATGCTACTGGGCAGTTTCATCTCCTACATGGTATGATTTTAGAAATTCAACACCATCTTCTTCCCACTACATATCACCATACTTAGTAGTCCACCATTCGACATGAATTCAAACTCCAAGAAGCTTTTATAAAAATGCAACTACAGTCCTACCCCACATAAAGACATGTCAATCAGTGGTGAACTGCATGTACAATGGTGGTCCCATATGGTGTCATAGTTGTCATAATATCACAGCACAACACATTTCTCACATGGTTGTGGTGATGCTGGTATAAATAAGCCAACTGTGATACCAGTTGTATCAAAATATAGCATATACAATTATGTACAGTATATAATACTTGATAATAAATGACTATTTTACTGTTTTATGTATTTACTATACTATACTATACATTTTTTTTTTTTTTGACAGAGTTTCTCTCTTGTTGCCCAGGTTGTAGTGCCACGATGCGATCTCGGCTCACTGCAACTTCTGCCTCCCGGGTTCAAGCGATTTTCCTGCCTCAGCCTCCCGAGTAGCTGGGATTGCAGGCACCTACCACGATGCCTGGGTAATTTTTTGTATTTTTGGTAGAAACGAGGTTTCACCATGTTGGCCAGGTTGGTCTCAGACCCCTGACCTCAGGTGATCCACTGGCCTTGGCCTCCCAAAATGCTTGGCCACTGCGCCTCGCCTATACTATACTTTTTATCATCATTTTAGAGTGTATTTCTTCTACTTATAAATAATAAGTTAACTGTAAAAAAAGCCTTGGGCAGGTCCTTCAGGAAGCATTCCAGAAGAAGTCATCATTATCATAGAAGATGACAGCTCCATGTGTGGTACTGCCCCTAAAGACCTTCCAGTGGGACAAGGTGTGGAGGCGGAAGACAGTGACACTGATGGTCCTGACACTGAAGGCCTAGGATAATGTGTGTGTTTGTGTTTTAGTTTTTAACAAAAAAGTCTGAAAGGTTAAAAAAGACTTTTTAATGGGGAAAAGCTGATAGAAGAAAGATATAAAGAAAAATGTTTTTGTACAGCTATATAATGTGTTCGTGTTTTAAGCTAAGTGTTATTACAGAGTTCAAAAGTTAAAAAAATTAAGTTTATAAAATAAAAAAGTTACAGCAAGCTAAGGTTAATTTATTATTGAAGAAATATTAGAAAAAAATAAATTTAGTGTGGCCTAAGTGTACAGTGTTTATAAAGTCCATAGTAGTGTACCATAATGTCCTAGGCCTTCACACTCACTCACCCCCTCACTGAATCACCACTCACTGACTGAAGAACTTTCAGTCCTTCAAATTCCAGTCATGGTAACTGCCCTATCCAGGTGGTTTTTTATGTTTTACACTGCATTACTACTATACCATTTCTATGTATAGATACACGAATGCTTACCATTGTGTTACAATTGCCCACAGTATTCAGTATGGTAACAGGCTGTACAGGTTTGTAGCTGAGGAGCATTAGTCTATCCCATCTAGCCTAAGTGTGTAGTAGTATATACCATCTAGGTTTCTTTATGTATACACTATGATGTTCACAAAATTATGAAATCGCCTAACAACGCATTTCTCAAAATGTATCTCAGTTGTTAAGTGACACAAGACTATACTCTTAAAGGTATCATTATTTCAGTGCTAGCAAAGAAAAATTACACAATTTATTGACAATTTGCTAAGAGGTACTGCAAAGACATACACTTTATCTTCTTCCCAACTTTGTTTAGTCTGTGACTCAGCTCCTCATCAGAGCTAAGGACCTTGGGAACTTGCCATGTTCATTTCTAGAGCTCATTTCTTAGCTGTTTGCTTTTAGTGAATTTTAATCACAGGTCCCAGCACTGGATCCCTGAAAATATTAATGATTAAGAGAAGCCTGCTGGCTTGCTGAGTTACAGAACCATTTAAAACCTAAAGGAGAGGAATTTCTGAGTCTCTGTCTCCAAAACACGACATTGCAATTTGGGTTGCTAGCTGGATGGAAAATATTTACAAGTCTCAAATGCGTAACCTCTTCTGAATTTTGATAATGATCAAAGAGCACTTAGGTAGACATGGTAGTCAACAAGGGGCTTTCAAAATCAGCCTCTGGGTTGGGTTTCTGAAAACACTGGCATCCAAATTCTTGTGTACTGGTCCCTTATCCACTTCTTAATGCTCTCTTTTGTGTGTGTGTGTGAGTGTGTGTGTGTGTGTGTGTGTGTGTGTGTGTGTGTGTGTGCAACCTAAAACTCAGTTCCTTGTTTTGCTAACGAACATAATTTGGTACTTTGGGAAGCCCTCCCCACCTCCAACACAGGGTCCCATGGAAACCAAATGGAAAGAAAAAACATCGGAAGTGGAGAGTTTATGCTATTGCCTTTGGGCCTGCTGTCTGATTTCCTTTAGTCTGGGGTACGTGGGCCAGAGCTTATTTTCCTGGCTGCTCCCAAACAACGTACTGCTGCTTAAGCTATTGCTCAAAAATTGACAAAAGTAAAATGATGGAGAGAGTTGTGTTATTCATGCTGAAAAATGATTTCCTAGTCAGAGCCAATAATATATTTTCCTTGGGAGATATTCACTCATGTGGGGCCTCAGTTCTCTCTGACTAAAGAAGAGAGGGGAAGAGAAGTCCAGCAGGGGACGATGAACAGTGAGTGGGGGGTGGATTCCAAGGAGACGGGGGTTTGGAACACACTTTTGGGACTAAAAGCAGGAGAAGGCTCAGAGCCGGGGTGGGGGGGCATGCAGTGGTAAGGCAGGAAGGAAGCTGATGATTCACAGTGGGAATCATATGGAAGGATGATTATACTCTGCAGCTCAATAGTGGAAGCTCTTTAAACTGAAGGTTAAGGGAATGGCTGTGATGCCACAATAGGATAAATACCTACAATGTGTAGAATCTAGAGGTGCATACAACAGTGAGAAGCAATGGGCAGGGATCAAGTGTGTTTTTTGTATGGTGTCTGAAATAACCTTCTATCTGAAGTAAAATTTCTTGGTAAGTGCTGACTTGGGTGAAATGGACAAAAATATCCTCACATAAATAATGAGAAGAGCCTTCCATCCCTGGAATTCCATTCCAGTGTGTTCCAAACCCCCGTCTCCTTAGAATCCACCTCCCCTCTCACTGTCCATCATCCCGTTGGTCTTCTCTCCCTTCTGTTCTTTAGTCCGAGAGAACTGAGGTCCCTGAGTGTGTGGAGAAGGTAGAATGAACGGGCTGATGGGAGGAAAAGGAAAGAAGTATTTAGAAGAAAGACGAGGCAGAGCTGAGGAAGGGACAATCTATGGAGCTGTAGCATGAAATATAAAGGTTAAGAGGGATAGGAAGGTCAGTGGGCCCACATTCTTGAGAGTGGTGCTGTATGTCTCCAGGGACATAGAGAGGAAATAGTGGCTTCAGCCAGAAACTCAGGTGCAGGACAAGCCAGCAGCTTCGACAATGGAGAGCCAAGGATGCACTGACACTGGACTGAATACACGCATGGAATGGATGGGTCGGGGGTGGGCTAGCGGATCTTATAAGTGTAATGAGCCATCCCCCAGAAAGATTAGATGGGACAGTGGAGATAGTGTCTTTACTCCCCTCTGCCCCCAATAAGGATGCTTGTGATTTAAGGAGGAGGAGTTTCTGGAAGGTTCATGAAAGACAAGGATGTTGAATACGCAGCCCCTATGTTACCACTTTCTCTCTTCATACCCCTAGAAGACACAGCTAACCAAACCCAGCATTCCTTCCTGGGAAACTAATCATAGCATTAGAGTTCTCAGCACAGCTTTTTAGCAGCCTCTGCCAGTCAATCATCCCTGGCATAGAAGCTCTTCCTTTAATAGGTGACTTCCAGGTTACTAACCAATTAAATGACAACTGCCATTTGATAATAGCAAATGTCATCATTTACTGTTACTGTCATCATTCCTGTGCCACCTGGTCCCATCGCTTTAGGAATTGACATGCAGATGGTCTCCCTTGGAGAGCAGTGTCATGCTCTAGCATGCCTGTATCACTGGGGAGCCCTCTATTCATGTTCCTCCACTTCCAGGGTGATGGAGGTCACCACAGCAAGCAGAGCCATCTGTAATGGTTCTGCTAACTTTAAAGGGCCTGGTGGAGCCCAGCTACAATTTGAGGGGTTGCTGGGCGGGTACCACAGGGTATGAAATCTGAGGATGAGGGGGAAGAAAAAAAGCCACGGCCAAAGTGGCTGCAGATGTGAAGACCAGAGGTCAGATCTTTTGGGGTGACCAAGGACACTCTCTCAACCTACTTCCTCCTCTTGATTGACAATTTCTGGAATGGGCTAGTACCCCAAGGCTTTGAGGTTAAAGGGCTATGTTCAACTCAAATAATATCACCTGGGCTAAAGTCCTCAGATTAGGACTTGACTTGGAGTTTCTTAAGTAGCCACATGAAAGATGTCAAAGGAAACTTTAATTAGTAGGTTCTTAGGGCTGGCTTGGACCAGGCTGAAGCATGGTAGGCTTGGCAGTGGCTGTAGGGGAGGAGAGCGAAGGGAAAATCTGAAGTGGAAAGCCACATAAACCTTAGGAGACCCACCCAATGGTGGCACCACATCTAAATAAATCAAATGGGTTCCTGACTCCTGATGCCAGAAATCACACATCCCACGAGCAACCCACACAGGCCCAGCAGTGCAGACCACATGGGCTGGGTGGAATGAAGGGGGCAGTGCTCAAGGCAGGTTGTGTTTTCCTTTCATCTTGGTGACTGCACCTGATTCACTCACCTGCTGTGGCTGTCTCCTGGACTTTCCTTTGAGCAGGTGAAGAAAGGTCTGGCATGCCAAGGGAGTGGACAGGCTTGGAGCCCCTAAAACAATGGCAGCTACTCTGGGGTAGTTTCTGATTGCCAGCAATAACAAAAGACATTTAAATAGTAGTCTTCAGGAGCATCTGCAGAAAACACTCATTTTCCTATCCCAGCATCTCTGGAGTTTTTATTTTGTAAGTGTTCTCATCCAGGACAAAGTGCCCACATGGGCTCTTATAGAAACCCGTGGACAGATGCAGGCACTGAGCTTGGAAAGCAGCCTGGTCATGCTGGTAGTTCTGTGTTTTAGAGCCAGCTTAGGAATCTGGAGGCCAGCAACATTTCCATTAAATAAGACAGCATGCTGTGGCTCCTGGTGCCAGGCCAAACTGGACCTAGTGAGTCTTTTCTATTGATTTTAGTCCATAGATGTGGCAGCACTGAAAGAGCCTGGATGTCTAATTCCAGGCTCAGTACTTGGACCAATCCTGAGAATCTGAGTGGAAAAACACGTGTGTCTGAATTCTTTGTAGGTTGACTGACAGCTCCCTGAACAGAAAGGAAGCACTTTTTTTTCAGCTTAGAAAGAGGCTCCAGATTCTACAGAACACAGGATTCCCTGAGTCTCAGATGTCCTTGACTGCTTCCTGTTGAGTGGCTTCCACCCCAATGAGATTAGCTCTTGTGTCAGCTTGTATTTCAGAGGCAGTGATTAAAGCATTGTTGATGTGTCCAGTTGTCTAAAAAGTGAGGCGAATTTTCTATCTATGCCTAAATTAGGGATGGATTCACTATAGACTCATTTATTTTCATGTATTTAATTTTATTTATTTTTATTTTATTTAAGACAGAGCCTTGCTCTATTGCCCAGGCTGGAGTGCAGTGGTGCAATCTCGGCTCACTGCAAACTTTGCCTCCCAGGGTCAAGCAATTCTTGTGCCTCAGCCTCTCGAGTAGCTGGGACCAGAGGTGTGCACCACCACATCTGGTTAATTTTTGTATATTTAGTAGCTATGGGGTTTCACCCTGTTGGCCAAGCTGGTCTCGAACTCCTGGCCTCAAGTGATCCACCTGCCACGGCCTCCCAAAGCACTGGGATTACAGGTGTAAGCCACCACACCTGGCCAGTTTTCATGCATTTTAAAAAGAGAATTAACTGCATTCTAGCTAAGTAGCAAAAAAATACACCTTCCCTGAGATATGTATGGATTTAAGTAAAATTCTGTTTCCCTTGCTTGTAAGTAAGTAGATGCAAAATGGAGTTTAGACATGCTTATGTTCATGTTTTAGGAAAAAAGGAAGGGGAAATTTGTTTTTGTGTGCCTTCCATATTACAGGCACTGTTCCATATTTCACAAATATTAATTCAATTAATTTTCACAACAACTCTAAAGGTGGTGATGGAAAGCTAATGCTTATTAAGAACTTTGCAAGTACTAGAGGCATTACATATGTTGTCTTATTTAATTCTTACAATGACTTAGTCAACTAGGTAGTTGTTTGCCTAGCTGGCAAGGTTATTGAGGTTGAAAGTCACTTAAAAGTGACTCCAAGTCAACAGTTAGTAAGTGGCAAAGCCCTAACTATATCCTAGGTATGTCTGACTCCAAAATCTCCTTCCTTTTTTTTTTCTTTTTTTTGGAAATGGAACCTTTATTTCTGCATGTGCCACCCAGCTTTACTGAGGCATAATTGACAAACAAAATTGTATATATTTAAGGTTTACAGTGTGATGATCTGATACAGGAACATGTTGTAAATGAGTACCACAATCAAGGTAGATAACACATCCATCAACTTATATAGTTACCTGTTTTATTGTTGTTGTTTTGTTTTGTGATGAGAGCAGTTAAGATCTCTCTTAGCAAATTTCATGGATATAACACAGTATTATTAACTACAGTCACCATGCTGTGCATTAGAGCCTCAGATGCTGGGGCTCAACATCTCATTTGCCTCAACTCCAGCCCCTGGTAACTACCATTCTACTCTCTGTTTCTATGAGTTTAACTTTTTCCAAAATGTAACTTTTGCTTGCTGTGCCTAAGTAAAAATCATTTGTCAACTAGAAATGATTTAATAAATACCAGCAAACCACTGATGCCAGACCTAAGGGTCAGACGGTCAGGGAAGGTAAAGAAACAAGGGAAATTTTTGGAGGGTTGTGAGCTGGAATGTGGACCAAACCTCAACGATTTGCAGTTCACAAGAACTGGAGATCTTTTTAATAGGAAACTAGGGAAGACACCAGATACCTGGGAGGAGTTACATCAGCTCAGAGCCCAGGGCTGGGTTAAGGAGCAGGGGGAAAGTGAAGAATTGACTGGCTTGTAGTGAAGCCTTGACTCTGCCATTAATGACTCTGGTTAGAGAACTCTGTTAGGTTCGATTAAATACAGTAATTCTCTTTCCCCAATCTGTACAGCGATTGTGCTCTGAACAGTCTCTACATTAAATGGGTCATACACTTGAAATGGCAGTTGGATTGGAGTTGGGGAGTCGGGGGGGCACTACAGAGAAGATGAAGGGGCAGGGCCCAGATTCTAATAATGTGGGTTTTGGGGAGAAGAAACTCCCATCCCCCAGTGAACAGTGGTGAAAAGAGGTGGAGAAGGATCCAGGAAGTGATCATTTCCCCACTGACCTCTCTGTATCCTAATAGCTTCTTCTCTGGAAAGCACTTTATTGTTTAAATATAACATTTGTTTATTCACTCAGGCTGAGTCAACTGGTGAAACAGACCATCTGTTAACAAGTACTGAATATCTACTCTATTGACACCCTTTTCTATGGTTAGTTGGAGATAAGTAAAAGAAATATTGTCCTTGACCATACAATTTAGCTCAGCATCAAGGGCATGGGAAGGTCAAAGCTTATGTTAAAAAGCAGGTGAAGCAGACAGATAATGCACATGGTTGAAAAGGTGTAGATGACCGGGGGAGAGCAGAGGAGCCGGTGATCAGATTGGAGAAGGATTTCTCAGGGAATGTTTCTCCTGAGGCAGGTTTTAGAAGCACCGAGAAGCAGGAGCTAGAGGAAAGGGGGTCGGTGTTATTCCTGCATAGGAAATAGAATGGTAAATCCACAGGGATGAGGAGGATCCAACCAGGTGAAGGGCTTGGCATGGAGACTGGCAGGACCTCGGGGATTTCCTTTGGCTGCCGGGGGCATTCAGGCTCAAGTGGCCACTAGGACCAGATACCACACTTATTATGTGCTTCCTTTATAGATGTGGAGCCTGAAACTTAGAGCAATGTAAATGGCAGATCCGGGGCACACGCTGGTAGCTGAAACCAGCACTCAACCCATGGCTTCTGCCTCCAAGTCCTATCTTCATTCCCCAACCACTGAACAGGAATCACAGAGTGGCCTGCTGTTACACTAAAGGAGATCTTCAATCATTTGAAGGAGGGAGGGAGAACTGCCTGACAAGCCTGTAGAAAACTTTAGTGGGTCTCTACCTGGAAATACCTTGGGCAAACTTTAGCTCCAAACTCACTGCCTGGGACACAGTAGATACTCCAAACAAGCTTTGTTGACTGAATGAATGAGCAAGAAGGAGAGATCTCCAGTGAAATTGCTTTTCTTTTCCTTCCATTCCTTCCTCCTTCCCCCTCCTCCCTCCCTCCCCCCTCCCTCCTTTCTCTTTCTCTCCCTCCCTCCCTCTCTTTTTCTCTCTCTTTCTTTTTTTTTCTTTCTTTCCAACAGAGTTTTGCTCTTGTTGCCCAGGCTGGAGTGCAATGGCATGATCTCAGCTCACTGCCACCTCTGCCTCCTGGGTTCAAGTGATTCTTCCTGCCTCAGCCTCCTGAGTAGATGGGACTATAGGCACCTGCCACCATGCCTGGCTAATTTTTACATTTTTACTAGAGATGGGATTTCACCACATTGGCCAGGCTGGTCTTAAATTCCTGACCTCAGGTGATCCACGCACCTCGGACTCCCAAAGTGCTGGGATTACAGGCATGAGCCACTGTGCCTGGCCAAAAGTGTTTTTCTTAAAAGTGTTATTTGTTAAACTGTACATATGTCTCTAATGTAGTTTTTTGTGCATATATTTTACAATAAAAATAAAGAAAAGTGGCAGCCATGAATCATTTATTTAAGTCTCTGACAGAATGAATGAGTAAATGTGGAATATACTATAAAAAGTGAAAGTGTAAAAATGTTATAATTATCATCATAAGTAATAATGAGTCACCTAAAAACCCACCCGCAGCAATCTGTTAAGAGTGAAAGAACTACTTTAACACAGTAGGAGAATTCTTAAGGTAGTTACAAATTATAGGTTAGCAACGTAGGGAGAGACAGTGGCCGAAATGGTCAAGCTGCCTCTACTGTTTCTGCATTCTCTGCTTCCCAACCACACCAGCCAGGCTCATTCCACAGTAGCAACCTTATCTCATTAAGAAAATAAATGCAACAGGACAGGGGCTTTCCATCATTGTGTCTTCTGGTGGACTCTCATGTATACCCATAGTCCAAGCTTTCCCTCTGGTAACAACAGAGTATTATCCACCATCTTATCAAAGCCCATCCCCTTCACCCGGGCTGTGGTTGGGAAGCTTGTCTCCTGGCCTTCTTTCCTGATCCCTTCTCTTTGTCTGAACAATTTCCCCATTAGATTATTTCCAGCAGCACAAAGCCATATTTTAAAATTCATGCTGAATTGGTTATAGTTAAATGTAGATATATTTGAATTTGTAGGTACCAAACAGAAGGTTAAAACATTCATGTTTGCTGGCCTTGATTTCACTGATGGAAGAGGAGAAAAGATAATCCATTTATAGTGTGACTGGCAGAGTAGGAGACTTACGAACACTTGGACACTTGGGGGGAGGAAAAAAATACTCTCTTAACAATATTCTCCCTTCACCCCATTAACCTTCCAGTTATCTTTCAATTTCTTTGGTCTCTTTTCATGGAAACACCTCGACAGAGTTGTCTACATTCACCTCTCAATTCCCTCACCTCCTATTCTCGCCTCGGGGTAGTCCAATGGACTTTCATCCCCACTACTCCACTGAAATTGTCCCATCAAGATCCCCAGTGATCTCTGCATTGCCAAAACCAGTGGTCAGTTTTCTGCTTTTATTTTAGTTGGCCTCTTGGTAAATGATACAGCAATCAGGTTAGGGAACTGTATGTAACTCTTACTGGCCAGCCGGCTGTGAGCAGCAGTGATACGTGTCTCTTCCTAGCTAAAGCACTGGAGAGCCCCTATACTCTCTCTTTCCTCACTCTGGTGATGGGGGTCATCGCAGATATAGTCTCCACCAGCCTGGGTCTTTGGGGATTGTGGACCAGGGCTCTTACCTCTCTGGCCCACATTATTCATGCAATATGTACAAAAAATACATTTTATTAATTTTTTTTTTTTTTGAGATGAAGTCTCGCTCTTGTTGCTCAGGCTGGAGTGCAATGGTGCAATCTCAGTTCACTACAACCTCTGCCTCCTGGCTTCAAGTGATTATCCTGCCTCAGCCTCCTGAGTAGATGGGATTACAGACACCTGCTTCCACACCTGGCTAATTTTTGTATATTTAGTAGAGACAGGGTTTCACTATGTTGGCCAGGCTGGTCTTGAACTCCTGACCTCAGATGATCCACCCACCTTGGCCTTCCAAAGTGCTGGGATTACAGGTGTGAGCCACCACACCCAGCCAAAATATATTTTATTAAGTGCCACTGAATTTTATGTTCATTTATTACCAGAGCATAACCAGGTCTATCCTAACTAATATGCAGTCAGTGAAACAGCTGACCAGCTCCCCTCCTGCCTGAAGCACTTCCTTTCCTGGCTTTCTGTGACACTATTCCTTCCAAGTTTTTCTCCTACCTCCCTGGTTTCTCTTTCCAGCCTTCAGACATTGTTTAGCTCTGGACACTATTCTCTTTCAATAGGTGATTTCATTCAGGTGCATGGCTTTACAATATACTATACACAAATGGCTCCAAAATGACTTCCCCTTTGAGTGCCAAAGTGGGACATCTGACAGTCCACTCCACTGGGAGTCTTTACTTGAAGGTTTAATTGGCATAGCAAACTTAACATACCCCAAACAGAACTCTTAATTTCATGCTCCATTTTAAGCTCTATCCCAAGCTGTTTCCCCTAATTGTTTCCATATCAGTAAATGGCACCATTTGCTCAAGCAAAAAAGCCTAAGATTCTTCCATGATTCTTCAACCCCCACATGCCATCAGCTCTAGTGGTAACTCCTGCCAACAATGCTTTCAGAATAATCCCTTATACCTCTCTGCTTCTCTTTGTCTCTCTTTTTAGCCTAACCTAAGTCATTGCCATTTCTTCCCTGGACTGTCTCCTGACGGCCTTGCCAGCTTCCATTTTGCCCTCCTGCAATATATTCTCTATATAGCAACCTGAATGATCTTTTAAGAATATGATTATGTCACTCTCTGCTTTACACTCTCCTGTGGCTTCCCATGGACAAAGCCAAACCTGAATATACCCAACCTCCTTGGTCCAGCAGGACCTCCTGACATCACCTGGTCCCTGGCTACATCCATCCGTCTTCATGCCACACCCAGATGTTCTTTGTTCATGCCTTCTCGGCTCCATGGCCGCCTTTCAGCTGCTCAACTATGCAAGTAGTGTTCCTACCCTTTGGGCCTTTATATTTGCTGCTTGTTTCCCTGTCTGGAATGTTCTTTTCCGGGATCTTTGTGATTATCAACTCATTATTCAGTTGCAGCTCCCTTGTCACCTTCTTTGGTCCCCAACCCGCCATAATGATTTTCTACCCTCTTTTCTGTTTTATAGACTTCCTTAGCACTTATCAGCCTCTGAAACCACATGTATGTATGTATTGTATGGAATGAAAAGTCCTCAGAGGCAAACCTGTCCTGTTCAGTGCTCCTTCCCCAGTACAGGAAGGAAGAAAGAGAGGAAGGAGGAGAGAGAGCAGTCGCAGTCCCATTGGAAACAGGTCCTCTGATAGGTACGGGATTGCCACACCTGCCTGCCCACATCAAGCCCAAACTGTTCTCCAATGAAGGTGCCAACCCTGGAATTGAGCTTTTTCCTCTCTGCACTCACAGTCAGATTTTTTTTTTCTTTTGAGATGGAGTCTTGTTCTGTCACCAGGCTGGAGTGCAGTGGTGCAGTTTCAGCTCACTGCAACCTCTGCCTCCTGGGTTCAAGTGACTCTTCTGCCTCAGCCTCTGGAGTAGCTGGGACTACAGGCGCACACCAGCACACCCAGCTAATTTTTGTATTTTTAGTAGAGATGGGGTTTCACCATGTTGGGCAGGATGGTCTCGATCTCTTGACCTCACTATCTGCCGGCCTCAGCCTCCCAAAGTGCTGAGATTACAGGCGTGAGCCACCGCTCCTGGTCCTCCACAATCTGAATTTTTAAAATAACCCTTCTGTTCTGGAGGACTTGGCTTGTGTCAATGTCCACAGGCCCTTGCTAACCTGTACTCTGACTAACCTCATCACCTCACTATTCTCCTATCTCTGACTAGGTTTTCTTTCTTGGGAGTCTGTGATTTGTTTGTTTTGTTTTTATTTTTATTTTCTACATTTTAAGTCCATGAATAATTCTCTCTAAAGATAGCCAAACAAAACACCAAGTATAAATGGCAAGGTGGCTAGTGAAAACCACTCTCTTTCCTTTCCTGGCAAGAGCTTCCATTACTGAAAGTGACAAATCAGAATGCTATGGGGTCATTCAAGCTAATATCTGTGGCTGGCATCTGTACATCCTCAACAGACAGAAGTAATTTACCATTATGAATGGATTATGATAGGCCATCCCCGAAAGTTTCAGACGAATTTTGCTTTCATAAATTTATTATCCTATGAGCTCAGAGAGGGATATAGTTGAAACAGAAGGCAAGTCCTAAAGATGTCAACCTCATCTATGCCTGAGGAGGTAAGAACATGCAAAAGGCATTACTTTACTGTTTTCTAATTATCAAAGTCTAGTTTGCCCATTGAAGAAAACTGGAGAAACACAGCATGGTGTAAAGAAGCAAGAAAGACCAGGCACAGTGGCTCATGCCTATACTTCTAGCACTTTGGGAGGCTGATGTGAGCAGATGGCTTGAGCCCAGGAGTTCAAGACCAGCTTGGGCAACATGGTGAAACCCCATCTCTACCAAAAACATAAAAATTAGCCGAGGCTGGTGGTACACATCTGTGGTCCCAGCTACTTGGGAGGCTGAGGTAGGAAGATCACCCGAGCCTGGGAGGTCAAGGCTGCAGTGAGTCATGATCGCGCCACTGCACTCCAGCCTGGGTGACAAAATGAGACCCTGCTGCAAAAAATTAATTAGTAAAAGAAGCAGGAAAAATCACTCACAATCTCTCTACTTTCCTTCCAGTTTTTCTATGCTCTGTTTTACTACACAGTTAAGATGATACTACATATACAATTTTGTAGCCTGTTTATTTTACTTAACATTATCTCATAATCCTTTTTTTGTAAGTAGTGTAAATGTTGCTTTTTATGGCTGGATAATATTCACCATTATAGTCCATTCCCTAATGCTGGATTTTACATTGTTTTATATATACGCTATGCAAATAATGCTGCACTGAGTGTCTTGGTGCCTTAATTAATTAATTAATTCAACAAGTATTTACTCAGTGGCTACTATATGTCAGTTACTATTCTTAGAGCTGGGAATATGGTGGCGAGCAAAGATTTATTTCCTTTTGAGAGCTTATGTTCTACTGAAGGCAACAGACAAGAGAAGCAAATAAGCACATACTATTAATTAGTTCTATGAAAACAGATGATGAAAACAGATGATGAATAATGGGGTGGGCTATTTTACTTAGGAAGAGTAGAGGAAGGTCTCTCTGAAAAAGTGTATTTGCACCAAGGCATTTTGGATTATTTCTGTAGGCTGGATTCTCAGAGGGAGGAATCAAAGTTCTTGCTTTCTAGGAAGCCAGTTTATTCTCTGACAGGAAAGAACTGTTATAAAAATGCACTCTACTAGGGCATAATCTTGAGAAGGTTTCTTACTTAACTCCTCTGCTCCTTGGTTTTCCTGCCTGCAGTGGAAATAATTACACCTGTATGTGTGTGTGGTAAGGCTGAGGGAGGCGCATGGCTGTGAGGACAGAATGTTAAGTTTCTTGCATCCCAGAAAACTTGGGTTAGGGAGCAAACACATGTCTGTGAAAAGGGAATGATTAGGCTGTGAAATGCAGGCAGGTGATAAAACCCTAACTGAAAAAGGGTTCTGGAAGGTGTGGCATGAATACTTACTGTATGAAAGGAAACACCCGATCTGTCCAGAAGAGCTTACTGAAAATGGGGTAGCTAGGAGAAAACGTCTTGAATGATTGATCACTTAGTGGCTCAGTGTGGCTTGTCAATCAGATACTACTAAGAAAGCCCTTGAAAAAAGGTGAGCCTGCAATTCATAAGCCTGCAGATAGGTGGCAACCTCAGTTTCCCCCATTCATGGAGTAGGGCTAATGTCTACTTCATAGGGCTGTTTTGGGCAACTGTTGTTGCTGCTGTTGGTTTATAAATCCTGTCTTGTCTTTAATCCAGAAGCAGAACTGGATTGTGGTAAACAGTACCAAGGGCTTGGGGCCCCAATTGCCCCCATCTGTTATATGATAGGAAAAGGAAGAGGAAGGAAAGAGTGCTAAAAAGTTAAGCGGCTATGATGAAGAATCTAAATTTGATTTGATTAAAAACTCAGCTTGGCATTCGTCTGTGGTGAAAAATGTTCACTGGCTGATGCTCCAGGACCTAGTTAACTGTTTGTAGCTGGTATGGCTTGGTAGTGACTGTCCTGTCTGCCCAAGCTCAGGAAGCTGCCTTTCACTTCATTGGGTTCACTAATGAGCTTTGGGTTGCCTTGGGCAATAATGTGCTCTCTGGATATAAAGAACGCAAAGGGTGGGTAAGCTGAAAGCCCCTCTGGTTTGTTACAAACAGTTAGTCTTTGAACTGGTAATTATGAGTCATGGGGCTCCCAGTCTGGCACAAAAGTGACTCATTTTAAGCAAATTATCAGTTTTTGCCCTTACCAAATGCTGTGATCAACCATTCTGTATTCAAGAAAAAAGGGAACATTTTTATTAAAAGAGCAGGATGTGAAGCAGGAGAGCAAACTGCAACTATCATTTCCAGACGTATGGATCAAAGTCAAGCTCAAGCCCACTGTAAGCCAAGTAACAAAATAAATAGTAAAAATGGCACAGAAAGCAAATGGTCAGGAAAGTTCATTTTAGAATAAACGCAAAATCAACCCTTGCAGTCAACAGCATAAGATTCCTGAAACGCAATGATTCCCGGACATTCTCTCCCCTCCCACTTCCAGCTCCCCTGGACCTACTGGAATTAGGGTCAAGGAAGAAATATCTTTATTTGGATGACTCAACCCACAACTTTGTTAAAGAATAAGTGATGACGGATTCCTCCAAGTTGCCCAAAGTTAGTTACTTAGACAGATGAACTGACAGACAAAGCAATCAAATTAAATAAATGTGATCCAGAGATGGGTCTATAAGGTATAGAGAATCCCAAGGCCTTCTGTTACAGAGCATTTTCCTGAGGACACCTGTTTCACTACTGGTCTTTGGCTGAGGAAACATTTGAAATGATCATTATCTCTTTGTCAGTTGCAAGAGTAGTAACTGACCTCAAAAGACAGATTTTCTTCTCTGATGTCTAGGATGTGATTAACACTGCCCAGGACCACAATAAAGGAAAATGGGTCCAGGGTAGACTGAAAGGCAATGTCATCCCAGTGTGTGTCTTCTGGAATGGTTTGAGATTTCCAATTAATCCTTTACAATAGCTGCTCGTTCATCTATGTCACTGAAGAAGACACCATAAGCTGCATGAGGAATTTGGTTCTGGGATAAACTGTCTGACTTCCAAATCTTACATCCTTTGTAAATTACTTTCAATTTAATACCAATTTTCTTATTTCTTGACTCCATCACTTCTTGTCCCTTTCATAAAAAACAATGGTTACCAAATGGTTATTTTTGTATGTTCCCAAAACCGCAAAATAAAATCCATTAATCAATCACTTAATATTTCTTGAATATTTATCTTCTCTGCTTTCTGCTAATCACTGCAGTTGATAAAGAATCAATAAAAAAACATGAAAAAAAGGGCAGAATATAACAATCATTAACCACCTCTTAACTGGCAATTCAAATGCACATTTTGCAATTCTCATGCCTCTTGGCCTCTCTGAGGTATTTAAATATTCCTTAATTATTAAAATTTTCTTCTCTGGCTTCTTGGCATAGTTCTCTAGTTCTCTCCATATTCCCCTTCTATGTCCATGACTGTCCCTTCTGAGCCTCCTTCACTGCCTGCTCATCTAAGTAATATAACCAATAATGAGGAGGTCAGTGGAAATAGAAAAGAAGTGTTAAATACAGTAGATATTTCTGACAGAGCATGATGACTAAGTAGCATTGTGAGTATATATTAGAACTCTTATGTTGCAAAAGTGAAACCTGAACTTTAAGCTTCAGATGCTGTTTGATACAAAGTCTCAAAAAGAAAAAAAAGGAAATATTGATCTGAGAAAATCACTCAAAATGCAGCACAGTCATCTAAAGAAATGGAAAAGATGAAAGAAAGATTGAGATGTGAAAGAGAGAGAGCAATAAGATCCAACACATACGTAATAGGAGGTTCCAAAGATGTGAACAGATAGAATGGAGGAAAGGCAATATTCAAAAAATAATAGCTCTGCATTTTCCAGAAATAATAAATATGTGACACCTGATATCCAGGAACACAGTAAATCCTGATCAGGAAAAATAAAGACGAAACTCATTCCCTAGATATAATCGTGATACCGAGAGCACCAAAAACAAAAGATCTTAAAAGTAGCCAGAGGAAAGGTATATTGTCTACTAAGGAATGACAATTACATTGACTGTATACTTTATAATAACAACTATGAAAATAAAGACAACATAATAGTACTTTTACCTTATTGAGAGAAAACGTGTATCAACCTAGAATTCTATATGCAGCAAAACTGCCACTTGAATGTGGGTGACAAAATACTTCCATACTTTATCCTTATAGAAAATCCAAACTCCACCCTCAATTCCAAACAATCTTTTCCCCAGGTACACAAAAATTTCAGTGTCCAAATGCTGTATGTCTTTTCATACCTCTGCAGTACTGCTTCCTTGGCTTAGAATGCCCTTTCTAACGTGGCAGGCTTCAACTCATTCTTCTAATTTCAGTTCAAATGCTATCTATTCTGAGAAACCATTTATGACTCCTCCTGGAACAATTACTAACTTCATTCTTGTATTCCTTCACATTCATTTCAATATATAATAACTTTTATGAAAGTAAGCATGCATGAATGAAAACACTACACTAAGTGGTCAAAGGAGAGTTTTGGAAGAGATTAGCCTTAACTTATGATTTGCTTTAAGCCCAGCTAGATCTTGTTTAATGTACAACTTATTAACAATAAGAATAAAATTAACAACAAATCATAGGTTTATGTGTGGAGAACAGAAGTATTCTTCATCAGCAGATAACACAGGCAATACAAATGAGATGGACTCTATTGGTTGACCAACCTAAAAATCATGGTTAGTTCTCTTCACCTTTACCTTCCTCTCACTCTAGACCAGCAGTACCCAATGAAACTATGATGTAAGTCATACATATAATTTTAGATTTTCCAGTAGTTTTTACTAGAAACTAATAGCTTTAATTTTTATTTTTACATTAAAAAATTTTTTAAGTAAAATTTTAATATTTTATTAAATGCATATCAAAATATTATAATTTCAACATGTAATCAATATTCATAAAATTATTGATATATTTTACATTTTATGCTAAATATCTGTGCTCATTTGCATATTTTATACTTACAGCATATCTTAATTCAGAGACTGAATTTACAGTAGAAAAATTTGATCTACATCTGTGTATTATAAATTCACAAATGTAAAATGTAAATGTACCTAAAGGTTTTCCAATAACCAAACTCAGTACCAAAAAATTATCTTTTAATATTTGTATCTGTATGACAAACCAGTTAATGAACTATTTATGCATAATATCAAAAACAATGTGTGTACCTGTTGACACATGTACTATAATACTAATATTTTATACTATGCAATTATTAAAGTGACATGCAATCCTTCCAAAACAAGAAAGTTGTATATAATGGAGACTTTTTACTTGCTTCGATTTTATGCTTAGATTAAATTAATTAAAATGAAATACACTTAGAAATTCAGAGACGATTTCAACTGGACTAGCCACAACCTAAGTATTCAACAGTCAGATGTAGCTCATGGCTACCATATTGAATGATGCAGCTCTAGAGGCTGAAGAAACCATATACCTATGTTTCCAGCCTTCTTTGAAGCTTTGCATGGCTGTGTGATACATCTACTTTATGGCCAAAGAAAATGTATGAGAATGTTTGGAGGGATATTGTTGGAAGGCTTTTTGCTTCCTGATAAAGAGACAAACTCAAAAGGAGAACTTGTTGGCACCATTCCTTCCTCCTTGCTGCCTTAAATGTGAACACTATGTAATGTCTGGAGCTATAGGAGACATCTTATCACCATGAGGCAACTCATATGAAGATGCAAAATTAGTACACTAAGAATGATGACATAATAAACTGAGACCCTGATGACAATCACTGAACTGCCAGACCGACACTAGATCACCTATGTTTTGAACTTTATTATTAAGAAAACAGTGACTGTCCTTGTAACTTACATCATTAATAGATAGAGCACACTTGTAGCTGAAAGCATCCTAATGGATACAATGAGCATGATGGGCTGGGAAGAGAGACCATAGGCAGGCTGAGTAGGGTAGAGGTATTTACTGAAGATTAATAAAAAATGAATCTAAGGAGATGGGGTGGAGCCAGATAACGGAAGGCTGACCAGATATCTGAAGTGAGAGGCCCATAGCAAAGTATCTGTCCTTGTCTTAGAGAACTTATCATATTTTGTCTTTTCCAAAGTAGTTTGTATACATGTCATATATATACGCACAGATACATATTTGCTACTAGATTATAAGGGCCGGGAGCTTGTACAGAGAAAATATTCAGTAAATTTTCATTAGTTGATGATTAGATACACAGCCGGAAGTATCAAGGCTGGTTCTTTAGCATTTTAGCATGGATCAAATATTCAATATTAAAGAAAATTCAGCAAACTAAAGTCCTCAGTGAGAAAACCTATTAAGAGTTCCTGTATTAACACATCAAATATGATGTCTTCAGCCTAACTTTATGTCCCATCAACAGCTAAGACAAAAAGGACTACTCTGAGTTAAATTTTGCCCAACCCTCTCTACTTTCAGCTTAATTACTGGTAATATCTTATTCTTCCTATGAATTTGGCTTCTATTTTCATCTCCGTGAATGTGTAACAGGTAACTCATGGTGTTCTGTCTGCTATTCCTCTGAAATAAGCTCCCCCATTTTCTCTCCTTTATCTTTCTTCCACAGTGTGAGACTAGGCATTTAAACTAACAGTTTAAATACTATGTAAGCCTCTATTGTCCAATCTGCCTCCAGCCTCATCAATGCCAACCTACTATCCAATCAAATTTCTCTGAAAATATTCTTAAAATAACATGTAATTTGTTCAGATTTTAAAATAATATGTTCTTTGTAGAACTTTCGAATAGTTCAACTTTTAAAAGAGAAGAATAATCTCTAATCTGACTACTAGGAGATAGCAACCATAACATTTTAGTGTATTTTTTTCCAGCCATTTTTCTATGCATGCTTAGATCTATTTAACATAATTGAAATTATATTATTAAAAAACTTGTATTCATCTTTTTCATTTCTCATCACATCATAAAACATTTCTTGTGTAATTAAAAATTCTTCAAAACCATCTTAAAAAATAATTGTATGATGTCCTATCAGATGGCCATTTAACTTATTTAACCATTTTTTCATATCATCACTACTCTTCTGATTCCCCATAGTGATTGTCATTTGTCCTTTGTATTAAATGAAAATTCTAAATCTTGGACCCTTTGGGTCCTGTCCTTCTATATATGCCCCTATCTTTTGCTGGCCCTTCACATTTTAACCAAATAAATTGGCTTACTCCTCTCTCCTTTGAGTCATCATTTATTTTCTTCCTCCCACAAATCTGTCAAATCACTGCTCTCCTTAAAATTTACTGCTGGTGTCATTGCAATAATCTCCCACTGTCTCTTTCTTTATATTTTCAAATATCCTTATTTAGTGGGTGTACATATTTATTACTTTGAGAGTTTGTAGTTGACCATATTTATGTTTCTACTACATGTGTGTTATGGTCTGATACACTGGCAGGGGCCAGTGTGGTGGGACCAAAAGCAGCAGGAGCAGAGCTTGCAGATGTTGGCCACATCTGACCATTGCTATGCTTGATGAGGTGGTCAGTGCTGAAAGGGAGGCATGAGGCAGGACTTTTCTCATGGTCAGAGCTGAGCAGCAGAGGGTGATTATGTTGGCCCAGCTTTGATTAACAAGATAGTCTATCAGGCATTTGGAGACCATCTGCATTTTCAGCCTAAACGAAAACATATTTATTTTGGCTGCTAAGTATCTGGAGGATGAGGGGAACCATGTGCATAAGAGAAGCTTACCCTCCTCTTGGAAAAAATGATCTCAATTAAATCCAATGTCTGCTTTAGATCAGCCAGTGCATTAAGTAAAAACCTGTGCAGTAACTTAAGGGTCCCAGTGAAGTGTCCCTACTTTTGGATCTAATGTTCTTTACCTCACACAGCCATTCTTTTATAATAAAAAACCATGAGCATCTGTTTAAAAGTGGAATCTGAAATGCAAAACAGCCACCTGCCTCCTCCTCCTGACCTAGCCAGGCCATCACCTGGCAGCTCGCCTCCACAGCCTGGATGCTGGTGTGCTGTGGTGGCCAGGCGAGGCCAGCAGCTGGAATGCTCATGAGCACCACTGAGTGGAGTGGGATTCACACTAACAAGACCCCACAGGAGCCCACTGGACTTCTGACTGTGAGAGATCAGCACAACTTGTTGACTTAGTATAGGGATATACCTGCAACGGATAAAAAGGCTTCTGAGAACTGCTTTTTAAAAATTGATCATTTTACTTTTATTAATGTGCAACAGACATTGGGTCACTGAAAGCATGGCTGTCCCAGTTTATGGCAAAGAAAGCTTATACAAAAGAAATCAGGTTCTGTGCTTGTTAGCCACTTGAGCAAAAAGTTGAATAGGAGTTAGCAGCTCTAAGATGTATCTGTAAATTTCAATTGGTCAGGACTTCTTTCCTAGTAGCCCATTTCTCCAAATATTTATGGCATCACCAGATGTCAGTCTCATTTCTAATTTCCAGAATAAGGCACGAACAAACTCTGCTCCTTCAGTAGGTGGACAGGGATGTCATACCCTATGTCTGCACATGCCTTGAAAGAGACAGTCTCTGTTTGCAGCATCACTGGCCACAAGGTTATCAAAGGAGTCAAGAAGCATAAGCAGATGTCATCATAGAGCATGGCAAGATGCATCTTTGGCAAATGAAGACTTTTTGACAAGAGACTTTGGTCTCTTAGAAATCAAAGTAACAGATGGAGAGGATCCAAGATGGCCTAATAGCAACAGCTCTGGATTGCAGCTCCCAGGGAAAACGCAGAGGGTGAATGATCACTGCATTTCCAAACAAATTTTTATTGCCCACAGACCAGGAGACTCCCTGGTGGAAAAGCACCATGAGTCTCCAGCATGGCTGTATCAGCTGGCGCAGCAGGTCTCTGTACAAAAACTCACAACAATCCGGGCACCGTTTCAACTGGTGACTGGAATGCCTAAGAGAGAGAGTTGCCCATTCAATTGAATAAAAGGGGGCTGAAACAGGGAGCCAGGTGATCTGGCTCAGCTGGTCCCACCTCCACTAAGACTAGCAATCTCAAACACTCTGGATTGAGAGTTTCACGGCAAGCACAGCTAGACCAGAGATGGTCCAGCTTTGTTGGGGGAACGGCATCCACCATTACGGAGGCAGTCCACCACTACTGAGGTAGTCTACCATTACCAAGGCAACCCGCCATTACCGAGGCAGTCCACCATTACCGAGGGAGTCTGCCATTACAGAGACAGTCTGCCATTACTGAGGCAGACCACCATTACCGAGGCAGTTGTAACTATACCCCTATAAACAAAACTGCAAGGAAGTTCACACAGCAGCTGGGCAGAGCCCATGGCAGCCCAGCAACGCCTCTGCTAGGCTACCTCCTCTCTGGGCAGGGCATCTCTGAAAAAAGGCAGCAGAATGACAGGAACTTGTAAATAAAGCCCCACCTTCCCAGGACAGAGCACCTGGGAAAAAAGGTGGTTATGAGTTCCACTGCAGCAGACTTAAACGTACCTGCCCAGCAGCTCTGAACAGGACAATGGCGCTCACAGCTCAGCACCTGAGCTCCTATAAGGGACAGACTGTCTTCTCAAGCAGCTCCCCGACCCCTGTATAACCAAAGAGGCACCTCATAAAGGAGAGCTCAGGCTGACATCTGGCAGGTATCCTTCTCGGACAAAGATAACAGAAGAAGAAACTGGCAGCAACCCTTACTGGTCTGCAGCCACTACAAGTTATCCCCAGGCAAGCAGGGTCTGGAGTGGACCTCCAACAGTTCTACAGCAGGGGGGCCTGACTGTTAGAAGGAAAACTAAGAAATAGAAAGAAATAACTTCATCAGCAACAAAAAGGACATCCACTCAGAGACCCCATCTGAAAGTCACCAACCACGAAGACCACAGGTAGATAAATCCACAAAGATGGGAAGAAACCAGTGCAAAAAGGATGAAAATACCCAAAACCAGAATGCCTCTCCTCCTCCAAGGGATCACAACTCCTCACCAGCAAGGGAACAAGGCTGGATGGAGAATGAGTCTGATGAATTGACAGAAACAGGCTTCAGAAGGTGGGTAATAACAAACTTCTCTGAGCTAAAAGATCATGTACTAACTCAATGCAAAGAAACTAAGAACTTTGAAAAAAGGTTTGACGAAATGCTAACGAGAATAAACAGCTTAGAGAGGAATATAAATGAATTGATGGAGCTGAAAAACACAACACAAGAACTTTGTGAAGCATACACAAGTTTCAATAGCCGAGTTGACCAAGTAGAAGAAAGGATATCAGAGATTGAAGATCAACTCAGTGAAATAAAACGAGAAGGCAAGATTAGAAAAAAAAAAATGAGTAAAAAGAAATGAACACAGTCTAAAAGCAATATGGGATTATGTGAAAAGACCTAATCTACGTTTGATAGGTGTACCTGACTGTGACAGAGAGAATGAATCCAAGCTGGAAAACACTCTTCAGGATATTATCCAGGAGAACTTCCTCAACCCAGCAAGGCAGGCCAACATTCAAGTCCAGGAAATACAGAGAACACCACAAAGATATTCCTCAAGAAGAGCAACCCCAAGGCACATAATCATCAGATTCACCAGGGTTGAAATGAAGGAAAAGATGCTAAAGGCAATGAGAGAGAAAGGTTGGGTTATCACAAAAGGAGGCCCATCAGACTCACAGCGGATCTCTCAGCAGAAACCCTACAAGCCAGAAGAGAGTGGGGGCCAATATTCAACCTCCTTAAAGAAAAGAACTTTTAACCTAGAATTTCATATCCAGCCAAACTAAGCTTCATGAGTGAAGGAGAAATAAAATCCTTTATGAACAAGTAATTACTCAAAGAGATTTCATCACCACCAGACCTGATTTACAAGAGCTCCTGAAAGAAGCACTAAACATAGAGAGGAACAAGAGCTCCTGAAAGAAGCACTAAACATAGAAAGGAGCAGCCACTCCAAAAACGTACCAAATGGGAAAGAGTGTCAACACAATGAAGAAACTGCATCAACTAATGGGCAAAACAACCAGCTAGCATCAAAATGGCAGGATCAAATTCACACATAACAATATTAACTTTAAATGTAAATGGGCTAAATGCCCCAATCAAAAGACACAGACTGGCAAATTGGATAAAAAGTCAAAACCTATCAGTGTGCTGTATCCAGGAAACCCATCTCATGTGCAAGGATACACAAAGGCTCAAAATAAAGGGATGGAGGAAGATCTGCCAAGCAAATGGAGAGCAAAAAAAAAGCAGGAGTTGCAATCCTAGTCTCTGATAAAATAGACTTTAAGCCAACAAAGATCAAAAGAGACAAAGAAGGGCATTACATAATGGTAAAAGGATCAATGCAACAAGAAGAGTTAACGATCCTAAATATATACATGTCCAATACAGGAGCACCCAGATATATAAAGCAAGTTCTTAATAATCTACAAAGAGACTTAGACTCCCACACAATAATAGTGGGAGACTTTAACACTCCACTGGCAATATTAGACAGATAAACGAGACAGAAAATTAACAAGGATATCCAGGACTTGAACTCAGACCTGGACCAAGCAAACCTAATAGACATTTACAGAACTCTCCATCCCAAATCCACAGAATACACATTCTTCTCAGCACCACATCACACCTACTCTAAAATTGGCCACATAATTGGAAGTAAATCATTCCACAGCAAATGCAAAAGAATGGAAATCATAACAAACAGTCTCTCAGACCACAGTGCAATCAAATTAGAACTCAGAATTCAGAAACTAACTCAGAACTGCACAACTTCATGGAAACTAAGCAACTGGCTCTTGAATGTTGACTGGATAAACAATGAAATGAAGGCAGAAATAAAGATGTTCTTTGAAACCAACGAGAATGAAGACACAACGTACCAGAATCTCTGGGACACATTTAAAGCAGTGTCTAAAGGAAAATTTATAGCAATAAATGCCCACATGAGAAGCAAGGAAAGATCTAAAATCACCACTCTATCATCAAAATTGAAAGAGCTAGAGGAGCAAGATCAAAAAAACTCAAAAGCTAGCAGAAGACAAGAAATAAGATCAGAGCAGAACTAAAGGAGATAAAGGCACAAAAAACCCTTCAAAAAATCAATAAATCCAGGAGCTGGTTTTTTGAAATGATCAACAAAATAGACAGATCACCAGCCAGATTAATAAAAAAGAAAAAGGAGAAGAATCAAATAGATGCAATAAAAAACGATAAAGGGGATAGATCACCACAGATTCCACAGAAATACAAACTACCATCAGAGATTACTACAAACAATTCTATGTACATAAACCAGTAAACCTGGAAGAAATGGATGAATTCCTGTTGCATCCGCCCATGCCTAAACCAGGAAGAAGTCGAAACCCTGAATAGACCAATAACAAAGGCTGAAGTTGAGGCAGCAATTAAGAGCCTACCAACCAAAAAAGCTCAGGTCCAGATGAGTTCACAGGCAAAATCTACCAGACATACAAAGAGGAGTTGGTACCACTCCTGCTGAAACTATTCCAAACAATCCAAAAAGAGGGAATCCTTCCCAAATCATTTAATGAGACCAATATCATCCCGATACCAAAACCTGGCAGAGACTCAACAAGAAAACAAAACTTCAGGCCAATATCCATGATGAACATAGATGCAAAAATCTTCAATAAAATACTGGCAAACCAGCTGCAACAGCACATCAAAAAGCTTATCCATCACGATCAAGTAGGCTTCATCCCAGGGATGCAAGGCTGGTTCAACATATGTAAGTCTATAAACGGATTTCACCACATAAACAGAACCAAAGACAAAAACCACATGATTATCTCCATAGATACAGAGAAGGCCTTTGACAAAATTCAGCAGACCTTTATGCTAAAAACTCTCAATAAACTAGGTATCGACAGAACGTATCTCAAAATAATAAAAGTTATTTATGACAAACCTGCAGCTAATATCATGCTGAATGGGCAAAAACTGGAAGCATTCCCTTTGAAATCTGGCACTAGACAATGATGCCCCTTCTCACCACTCCTATTCAATATAGTATTGGAAGTTCTAGCCAGAGCAATCAGGCAAGAAAAAGAAATAAAGAGTATTCAGTTAGGAAAAGAGGAAGTCAAATTGTCGCTATTTGCAGATGATATGATTGTGTATCTAGAAGACCCCATCGTCTCAGCCCAAAATCTTCTCAAACTGATAAGCAATTTCAGCAAAGTCTCAGGATACAAAATCAATGTGCAAAAATCACAAGCATTCCTATATACCAATAACAGACTTAAAGAGAGCCAAATCAAGAATGAACTGCCATTCACAATTGCTACAAAGAGAATAAAATACCAAGGAATACAACTAACAAAGGATATAAAGGACCTCTTCAAAAAGAACTACAAACCATTGCTCAACAAAATAAGAGAGGACACAAACAGACAGAGAAACATTCCATGCTCATGGTTAGGAGGAATCAGTATCATGAAAATGGCCATACTGCCTGAAGTAATTTATAGATTCAATGCTATCCCCCATCAAGCTACCAATGATCTTCTTCACAGAACTGGAAAAAACCACCTTAAACTTCATATGGAACCAAAAGAGAGCCCACATAGCCAAGTCAATTCTAAGCAAAAAAGAACAATGCTGGAGGCATCACGCTACCTGACTTCAAACTATACTACAAGGCTACAGTAATCAAAACAGCATGGTACTGGTACCAAAACAGAGATATAGACCAATGGAACAGAACAGAGGCCTCGGAGGCAATGCCACACATCTACAACCATCTCATCTTTGACAAACCTGACAAATACAAGCAATGGGGAAAGGATTTCCTGTTTAATAAATGGTGCTGGGAAAACTGGCTAGCCATGTGCGGAAGCAGAAACTGGACCCCTTCCTGACACCTTACACTAAAATTAACTCCAGATGGATTAAAGACTTAAACATAAGACCTAACACCATAAAAACCTTAGAAGATAACCTAGGCAAAACCATTCAGGACATATGCATAGGCAAGGACTTCATGACTAAAACACCAAAAGCATTGGCAACAAAAGCCAAAAATAGACAAATGGGATCTAATTTGCTGAACTTCTGCACAGCAAAAGAGACAATCATTAGAGTGAACCAGCAACCAACAGAGTGGGAAACAATTTTTGCAATCTACCCATCTGACAAAGGACTTATATCCAAAATCTACAAAGAACTACAACAGATTTATAAGAAAAAAACAAACAAACCCATTCAAAAGTGGGCAAAGGATATGAACAGACACTTTTCAAAAGAAGACATATATGAGGCCAACAAACATATGAAAAAATGCTCATCATCACTGGTCATTAGGGAAATGCAAATCAAAACCACACTGAGATACCATCTCACACCAGTTAGACTGGCGATCATTAAAAAATCTGGAGACAACAGATGCTGAAGAGGATGTGGAGAAATAGGAACACTTTTACACTGTTGGTGGGAGTGTAAATTAGTTCAACCATTGTGGAAGACAGTGTGGCGATTCCTCAAGGACCTAGAAATAGAAATTCCATTTGATCCAGCAATCCCATTACTGGGCATATATCCAAAGGATTATAAATCATTCTATTACAATGACACATGCACACGAATGTTCACTGCAGCACTGTTTATGATAGCAAAGACGAGGAACTAACCCAAATGCCCATCGATGATAGAATGAACAGGGAAAATGTGGCACACATACACCATGGAATACTATACAGCCATAAAAGACGATGTGTTTGTGTCCTTTGCAGGGACATGGATGAACCTGGGAACCATCATTCTCAGCAAACTGACACAGGAGCAGAGAATCAAGCACTGCACGTTCTCACTCATAGGTGGGTGTTGAACAATGAGAACACATGGAAACAGGGAGGGAGCATCACACAGTGAGGTCTGTGGTGGGGTGACTAGAGGAGGGCAGTGGTAGGTGGGGAGTCGGGGGAGGGATAACATGGGGAGAAATGCCAGATATAGGTGACGGGGATGGAGGCAGCAAACCACATTGCCATGTATACACCTATGCAACAATCCTGCATGTTCTTTAAAAGTACCCCAGAACCTAAAATGCAATATATATATATATATATTTAAAAAAATAGAAATCAAAGTAATGACATTATTGTCAAGAGACAATAGCAGGTAATTGAAAACAGCTGCCAAAAGCAAAACTTCTGAATCATACTGGACTCCTCCTTCCTCTTCACTGGCATTTAATTGGTCACAAAGACCTTTTGATTTCCTCTCACTGGACCTCTCCTACCCTTCTCTTCTTTATCTCCCACACCACTGCCTTGGTTCAAACTCTCATCATCTCACGCCTAAACTACTGCAATACCTTCCTAATTTGTCTCCCTGACTTTAACCGTCTTCCTATGCATGTCAGAAATATCCTTCCAAATTAAATCTGAAGTTTCTCTCTGATGATTAAACACTTTTAGGGGTTCCCCAGTGTTTATGGCATCATGTTCAAATCTTGTGTATTTAACAACTGGGCCCCACCTGAAGACTTTTCTTCTGCCACTCCCCCACCATAAAGCATACATTATGTTCTAACTACATTCAACTACTTGGCATCCTCTAAACAGTTCAGACATATCATGATTTTTGAGGCCTCTGTTCTTTTTGATCATACTATTTCCTCTTCCTCAGATCCTCTTCTCCCCTCATTTCTGTTGGATAAATTTATTTCAATAGGCAGCTAAAATACTGCTGCCCCTGAAGCCCACTCTAATCCCTCCTGGCAGAATGTCACTCCCTCCATTCCAGGCATAGTACTTGGCTCTTGCCCCCATCATCCCTTCAATATTACCTGGCAAGTGCTTCTTTACTTTTGTCAATCTCTCTGACATCTCTGTGAGCTCCCTGACCTCAGGACATTGCACTCCTGGACTAAACACAGTCTCATGCATGTAGTGTTCAACCAGGTTTCCTGAATACATAAATATGGCTGTGTAGAAAGTTGTTCTGATAAAGCTTTATCTTCCCCCTTCCTTTCCCCTTCTTCCTTCCTTCAAACACCAGCTGCCAGAATTCTTTTGGACTTTCTGGAGGAACACAAAACAATGGTTTCTGAGTTTCAAGAATCAGAGATAAAGCAGTAGGTATTTCCAAAATGGTGGTGTAGCTCAGAGGACCTCATCACCAGTGAAACAATAGTCAGTGAAATTTATTAAAACAAAGACCAACAACAAAAACCATCTGAAATCTCTGAAAATTGTCTAAAGGCACACAGCAAATGGAGAATTATTCATTCAAGGAAATCTACTAAATCTCAGTAAGAACAGTAAGAACAGTGAGAGTCCACTGGCATTTGAGCCATGACTTGCTGCTTCCCCCTCCCACACTGCTGCATGATGGAAGCTCTACTCTGGATCAGCGTAAATTAGAACATGAAGCTTCCACTCCCTCTAGCTCCTAGTCTAGGGTTATGCTGTCTACCTGGGAAAAGCAGGCCACTCACATTTCTCATGACCCCTATTTCTGTACTGTATAAGTTCTATACCAGGCAAGAGCAAATGAGAGATCTGGGGGCTTCCTTCCTCCACCCAGGTCCTTCTTATAAGGTAGAAGTTCCGTTCCAGGTGAAACAGGCCAAGAATACCAGGTCCTGATTGCCTTTGCCTGCTCATAAAGTGATGGCTCCAGGCCAGGAGAGGTAAGCTGAGAAGGCAAAAAGGCTACTTCCCGCTTCCCAGCACCTCACTCATAAAGTAGGGGTGTTGTTTCCAGAGAAGCAAACCACTGTCCCCACTGCCAGTTCCAGAGCAGTAGCTCAGAGGTTTGTCCCACAGGACAAGGCAGGCATAACAACAGAGAACTTTATAGCTTTCCCCAAGTAACTGAGGGTACTTGCAACAGAGACCATGAGAAGTTCAACCCTGAAGATTCTGTTGAAAACAATGGAGATTCTGGTGGTAGGCAATGAAAAGGACACTAACTAGTAGCTCCATGAGAGCAACAAGCTAAACCAGCTTAAGTTTAGCAAAGATCAGCTAGATACTTAGCAGAGAGAACCAGGGGAAAGAGTTAATAAGACCCTTTTGGGTTTGAAACAAACCTCAAAGAATGGCCTCAAAGACTACCCCTGCAAAAGAGATGAATTTAATTGCATCAAACTGTGAGGAAATTTATGCCCAGGCACTGCTGAAAACAATAAACCCATCAGCTGTCAATTAGTGAAGGCTAATATTTACATATGATATCAACAAAGGCAGTCAGCTTAGCAGAGAGATCAGGAGGAAAAAAAGAAACCAGTCAGAGAGAGACAGCCCTGCTAAAACCACTGTCATTCTAGGGTGACGGTGCACAAGTCCAAGGCTATGCCCTCTGAGGAGCAAAATCATAAGCTGCACACTAAGGGAAATTAGACTTCAATTAGATAGTCCATCCAAGTCACTAGACAAATAAGTAACAACAAGCCCCAGAGAAGGCAGATGGGGATCAATATCTAGAGTTGCTATATTATCTAAAACGTCCAACTTTCAATAAAGAATTATGATAAATGCAAAGAAAGCCCTGCCCATACACAAGAATAAAGCAGGCAATAGAAACTGCCTATGAAATGACATATATGTCAGCTTAGCAGACAGACTTCAAACCAGTCATTACACATACATTCAAGGAAACATGGGAGCAATGCTTAAAGAAGCAAAGGTTTGGCTCTGAGGACTTGTTAAAAATAAATCAGAAAAGGGTGCTATAATGCAATGCCTCATCAAATAGAGACTATCAATAAAGAGATAGAAATTATTTTTAAAAACCAAATTGAAATTCTGAAGTTGAAAAGTGAAATAACCAAAATGAAAGATTCACTAGGGCTCAATAGGAGATTTGAACTGACAGAAGAAAGAATTAGTGAATCTAAAGATAGATCATTAGAGATTATACAATCTGAAGAACAAAGAAAAAAAAAGAATAAAGCAAACAAAATGAATAGGACCTCAGTGAAATGTGGGACACCACTGAGGACACCAGCATACAAGTAATGAGAGTACAAGAAGGAGGGATGAAGAGAGACAGAAAAAGCAGAAAAAAATGTTTAAAGAAATAATGTGAAAACACCCTAAATCTGATGAAAACACTAGGTTTACATCCAAGAAGCTTAATAAATTCTAAGTAGGATCAATACAGAGATCCAGACCTAACTACATCATAGTTAAAATGTTGAAAGCTAAAGACGAAGAGAAAATCTTTAAATCAGCAGGGGAAAACTAACTTACCATGGACAATAAGATTAAAAGCTGACTTGTCTTAAGAAATGATGAAGGCCAGAAGCCAATGGAATGACATACTGAAAATACTGATGAAAAAAAAAAGCTGTCAACCAAGACTCTTGTATTCAGTAAAACTATTTTTCAAAAATTAATGTGAAAGAAAAACATTCTTAGATAAACAAAAATGGAGAGAATTCACTGCTAACAGATCTGCCTTACAAGAAATATGAAAGGAATTTCTTCAGTCTAAGTGCAAGTGACTCTAGAGGTTAATTCAATTCCACATGAAAAAACAAAGAACACCAGTAAAAGTAATTATATAGGTAATTATAAAGGACAGTATAATTGCATATTTCTTTTTAAAACTGATCTAAAAAGCAGTTGTATCAAACAATATGTATAAAATTTTATTGTGGAAACTCTAACATATAGAAGTGTAATGCAGTTGATAGTAATAACACAAAGGAAGGGGTGGGGGCAAAGCTGTCCTGGAGTAATGAAATGACACCAGACAATAACTTGAATCCACAGGAAGAAGTGAAGAGAACCAGGAACAGTAAAGAGGAAATATAACAAACTTGATAAATATATAATAATTCTCCTTTCTTCTCTCAGCTTAACAGCCATAAATTACATAAAGGAATCATTATAGCAATATAATGTTAGGGTTGTAACATATAAAGATGTAATATTATATATATCTAAACACACACATACAACAATAATAGCATAAAAAGGGAAGCATGAATAGAGATAAATAAGATTAACCTATCTCACTGGAATTAATTAGTATAAATATGAAGTAGACTCTGATAGAGTGGAGATGTAAATTTTAAGCCCTAAGCAACCACTAGGAAAATAATTCCAAAATAAACAATAAAAAAATCATTAGAGGGATTAAAATGCTACACTAGAAAATATTCACTTAATACAAAATAAAGCATTAAAGGAGGAAGACAAATAAAAAGGACATGATACATAGAAAACAAAAAGTAAAATGGCAGAAATGAATACAACTATATCAATATTATCATTAATGCAAATAGATTAAAAATCCAATCAAAAGTCAGAGATTGTCATATGGGATTTTAAAAAACCAAGATTTAGTTATATGCTACAAAAGATATAGTTTACCTTCAAACATACAAATCAGTCAAAAGTAAAAGATACATCATGCAAACAGTAACCATAAGAAAGCTAAACAGGCTACGTTATTAGACAAAGTAGACTTTAAAACAACAAAAAATGTTACTAGAGATGGAGAGGAACTTTTAAAAACTGTTATTTTAAGTTCAGGGGCACATATGCAGGTTTGTTATACAGGTAAGCTTATGTCATGGGGATTCGTTGTACAGATTATTTTATCACCCAGGTATTAAGCTTAGCACCCATTACTTATTTTTCCTGATCAAGAGGGACATTTCATGATGATAAGGGGATCAATCAATCCATCAGGAAGACACAGAAGTTACCAACAAACAGCTAACAACAGAGCTCCGAGAAAGATAAAGGAAACTAACAGAATCGAAGAGAGGAATAGATGATTCAACAATAGTATTTGGAGATTTCAACTCCACATTCAACAATGGATAGAACTAGGGAAAAGATTAGTAAGAAAACAGAGGACTTGAACAACACTATATGCCAACTAGACCTAACAGACAGTATAGAACACTATATCCAGCAACAGCAGAATACAGATTTTTTGCAAGCACACATGAAAACGTTCTCCAGGATAAATCATGTGTTAGACCATAAAAGGAGCCTTCATAAATTTAAAAGGATCAAGATCATACAAAGTATGTTCTTCCATCACAGACGGGTGGGAGGGAGGGCCAAAGTGGATTATAGAGCAGAGAATAGGGAAGGGTCGAGAGTTGGAGTATCAGGGCACAGTGAGGAGCAGGTAAGGAGGTAGAGTAGGGAACTTCAGGATTTAAAGTTCAAAGTTCAGAGGTTTAGGAGCAACTGTATATGGTGAAAAAAAACCAAAGCAGTAACAGCAGGTCAGTCTGACAGGTGGCTGAGCCATAACAATGTGACTAAGTGTGACTTAAATGCCTGCCTTGCACCTCCTGCCTGTGACACAGGAGGTCACAGACTTCTCTGTAGGAGCATTTTGGACTGGTCATAGCAGAACATCCAGTGGTGTATCTTAATGAACTTATCTCTGAGCACTCCAAAATGAAATCTGCCAGTTGACTGTCCTCAAGATTATCTAAGAATGATGCCTGTGAAACCCACTCCCCCAGGTGATATGGAGAATGTTGCTTAGACAAAGGATCAGGTTTAGAAAACAACATATTTTAAGGCAGGAAAGAGGAGTAATATGTTTCACCCAAATGTGTAATCATCTACTGACAGCTGTTTCCACTATTCCCCATAAATCAAAGATTTGGAGAGAAGTGTTAACTCTGTCAGGCCAGAGAAAGACCACTGAGCAGGACTGGCCTTCTGATACTCTTGCGAAACGTGAGTGTGAACACCCTTCCCAGCATGCAAATGCTCTCCAAGGGAGTAGCAAGCACTCACTGTCCGTATTCCTCCACCCACTGCCCTTTATAACGTGGGCTCCCTTAAGATCATATTGCTTTAAGATGATCAGATTTTTCCTTTAATGGAACACCACAGAGCTGTTTTTCCCTTTGACCTTTTCATTCATGTTGAATAATAAAACTTAACATTGAGCTGTGATTTGATATTACAAGGCCTGGCACGCCAAAGCTAAGGCCTTGAGTTTGCCAGAAGTTTGTAATCCTTCGTTCAGGAAAATTTAAGGATGCAATCTGGAAGTGTTTTAAATGCCAAAAGAAACGTGACACCTCTCCGCTGGGTTTTCATTTCCTTCTCTCCTGTTCTTCTTTTCCCTTGGTATCTTTTATAGTCTCCATGGTTCCTTCCTGAGGCAGCCCTTGTAGCACGTGGACCCACCTCTTCCCAAAGCAGGTTCTGCTGAATGCAGCGTGGCTGCATTTGTTGTGTGTCTTGTGCTTCCTCCTCTCTGACTCTTTGACCTTTCTTTCTGTGATGCCTCTGTCTGCAGGCACACACCCCAGCCTTCTCACTGCCTTCTGTCTGGCCATGAGATTGAGCATTCCCTGTGCCCTGGGCCAGCTGCCTACATGGATCTTCTCTACTCTTTCTGGGCAAGGCCACTGGTCACACGGCCAGAGCTGGACACTCTATGTCTTGGATTTTATTTACCTGTGGTCATTTTATAGGTCCCCCATTCATGAGGCCACATATCTTCAGCAAATGTGAACCCAGGATGGCTGCAGGCTGTCTACCTAAAGGGTCTCGGAGTCCTGATCCTCAATGTCATCATGAGGTGGAGAGTATTAAAATCTTCTGCTGGCACATCTGAGGACTGGCTCAAGGTAGAAAAGGTCTACGTGACTCAAGCTCTTGTACTTTTCCCAATGGAACTACCTTAGCTCTAGGAAAGGGGAGTTCTTTTTACGTCTACACCTTGGTCTTCACAGAGCTGCTTGCTGAGCATCTACATAGAGAGGATATAGCATGACCTTCTAAAGACCAAACATCAAGGAAGCCATCTGGAGTGGAGTAAATTGTAAAAATATCTCCCTCTGCTGCTTCCATTTTTAAATGAAACCATTGGTGTTACTGATACACCAAAGAATTCCAACTGCAGCCTGAAGTATCTGTGGCACTTAGAATCTAAGAGCACCATGTCCTCATGCAAGAAGCAGCCTAAAATCCTTCCTTGGAGCCCTCCCTTCCACTCCTTTACTAAATTGCATCTTTCCCTTCACAGGTAAACTCCTGGAAGAGATGTCAGTGTTCCCTGGCTCCGTATCCTCAACTACTCTTCACCCTTTACCCCTACAGTCTGGTTTCTATCCTCAGCACCTCACTGAAACCGTTTTTCCAAGCTCAGCCACCACCAGCTTATCTTTTCTGATACTAACAACCAAGCCCAATTCCCTTCTCTCTGTCTGTTCCTCCTCAGTTTTCACGCCAGGCTCTTCTTTTGCTGAAATACTAGCTCTGTTTGTCTTTTCTTCTCCTCTAGCCAGATACTTCCATGTCTCGGGGGTGAGAACACAATTCAAAAATTGTTACCCTTAAAATGGCAAATAATGAATGACTCCAAAAGATAAATTGTTGAGACTTTTGCCTTTTGTATTATCGGGGAACTAAGCATAGCCACATGCTGTAAATAAAATCTATGGCCGGTGCCAGCTGCAGTAGGAAATCAAGCAGATTTGTGGGGCTTTTGCAGAATGAAAAGTCAAAACCAAAACCAAAACCAACAATAGCAACACCGCCTCCTCTCTCCCCCTTCCCACAAACATAAAAACATATTCTAATGTGATACTCGAGTTTTGGTTTGTTTTTCTAAAGGAGCTTCCTGAGCTTTCTTGACCTTGCAGAAAAATAAAATACTCCAGGTTTTGTGCTTTTACAGATGAGCCCTGGTCAAGTAGTCCAGTGGGATTTACACACTCTCTCTGATACATCATCATACTCCTTTCGTTTTGATGCAACTACAGTGTTAATGTAACCAGATTCTCCAACAACAAAAATGTACATTTTCTTTCTTTCTTCTTCTTTTTTTTTTTTTGAAAAGGAGTTTCACTCTTGTTGCCCAGGCTGGAGTGCAATGACGTGATCTTGGCTCACTGCAACCTCTGCCTCACAGGTTCAAGCGATTCTCCTGCCTCAGTCTCCTGAGTAGCTGGGATTACAGGCATGTGCCACCACACCTGGCTAATTTCATATTTTTAGTAGAGATGGGGTTTCTCTAGGTTAGTCAGGCTGGTCTCAAACTTCTGACCTCAGGTGATCCACCCACCTCAGCCTCCCAAAGTGCTGGGATTACAGGCATGAGCCACTGCATCCGGCCAAAAAAAAAAATCTTACACATTTTCCAATCACTTACTGGGCTTAAAAGAATTCTACATCCTAGGTATTCACAAAAAAGAAAATGGATAATACAAAATCAATTTAGGTAAAAAAGTAAGATTTTGCTAACTTTTCCAAACGTGTGACAAAACCTTTTTATTTTTTTAATTTTTTAAAAATCAGATAGGAGCAATCAGGATGTTGAAAGTCCTGATTACGCAGAGACGTTAATTACGTATCATGCACTCCAATCATCATGTTCTATCTGCCCTCCAAAGGAGGAACAGGTAAGGATTATCCCACCTGATGATGACAAAACCTTTTAAGAGCGCTGAGGTTTACACTTTTTCCCTACAGGTTTTCCTAATGGATGATCTAGGGAGACTTGCTTCATACGTATCCAGTGGCTTTGAGTCCTCTAAATCCCCTGCTGCTTCCCTGTGGATATCAGATTTAGGAAGCAGGGCCCAATGTCATTAGAAAGAGACTAAATGTTGTATAATATTTAACACTGCTCTGTTTGCTAACCCTGACAGAGCAGTATGCAGTCAATTTTTAGAATGGTATTTATCAAACTTGGTTAGAATGAAACAGAAAGCAATAAGCTTTGGGGGTTTTGAGGGGTTTTTTTTGTTTGTTTTTTGTTTTTACAAGTTTCATTTATCCAAAAAACTTCATTTCCTACCACTACAGGATAAATGATTCTAATACAGGTCACAAATGAAATAGACAGCAGGCTTAGAACACTAGATATATTTGTCTCTAACTTGACTTCTAGCTTTATTTTCCCTCTTTTGAGGAGCTTCACTGATTAATTTGGTAACATGAGTATGGTAGAAAATTCAGGACACATCTTTTTCAATGAATAATTTTCTTTGTAAAAGTTCATTTGAGTTTTGATGTGGAGCCATGATTCTAACCATGACAATACCACCTGCTTCTGTTCTTTATTTGGTCTCTGGAATATCCAATCCCTGAAAATAAAATAGTTGTGTACTTCCTCAGAGGCTTCCTGTTATTTCTATGTGACTGTGTAGAAAAATTAATATCTAGAATAGGTAACAACTGGGGAGAGGATCTCTGACAAGGAAATGTTTAAAGAGACAGTTATGTTTAAGAGTTTGAAACATTTAAAATCTTTGGTTATATGTAAGTCACGATATGTGACTAACTGCCAAAATAGGGAAAACAATTCATGAAGATACCTATTTGGGGTATCTTCATCAAACAGCAAATCTTCATTCACAGGGCTATTTGAAATAGCAAGTATAGTCTCCGCTCACATTATTTTCCTAGGTCCCTCACAATATTTGTCAGGATTGTCTTCAGTCATAGGTAACGCCTATTGGGGGGTTAACATATTTATTCTCAAAGCAAATTTTCTTCTTAGTTAAGAGGTCTCTTTAATTGTGGGTATGCAGTAACTAAGGCAACTAGCACATAGTAAGTGCTCAATAAATCCTCCTTCTTTACTTGCATGAATGAAGGACCTCTTACAAATCTTATATGTCATGTCAGAATGCCAGACTCAAATATTTCCATGGGGGTACTAAGTGATCACAAAAACATAATAAATGGGCTAGACTGCCAGCTTCTCCTGTGAAGGAGCTCTGGTCTGAAGCTTCTTCTCCACTTCTTTCAGAGGAATTCTGGGTATGTGGCAGGCTACATAAATACTAAGTGAGAACTGTGTGTTATAACACTGTGATTTGCGAATTATGACATAACAGGCTTATCTCTGGATAAGTGGCAAGCCTTATACAGTGGTTCTAACTCTAATTTGCAGTTGAACTGCCTTGCAGTGGGCCTATTGCCTGTGGCATAATCACCAGGGTAGTCATCCAGGCATATGATTACTCTTTATCCCTGTACAGATTTAGGACAATTGCTATGACCTCAGATTATTACAAAAACAATTATATGATGGTCCTGTTGCTAAAGGTGAGCATAATGTTCTTTCTCTTGCACTTCTCAATGCTATAATTCCTTTACTTAAACTAATTTTGCAATGAGTTAAGAAACAAATGTTGGAAGGAGCTTTATTTAGGAATTTGGAAGCCCTGAGTCAAAGTCTTGGCTCTTTTTGCGAATTATGTGACCTTGGGCAAGTCACTCCACCTTTCTAAGCCTGGTTTCTCCCTGTCCACAAAATGGGTGGTGGGTGGAGATGGAAATAACTACCCTCCCTGCACACATGGGTGTTCTGGGGAGGAAGTGACATAATGAACACAGATGTATTAAATCGACTGTGAAATGCTGAACATATGTCAAAATTGTTTCTTGTTGAGCTGCCATTTTAAAACACATGCACTCATACAAGCACCAAAAATAACAACAGAAAAGATCCAGCAATGGAAAGTTTGCAAGTATCCTTATTTTAAACAGCCTATTTTCATCCACAGGGATATTTGCAATAGCAAGTAGAGTCCCTACTCAACATTATTCTCCTAGGTCCCTAACAATATTTGTTAGGATTGTGTTTAGTCATACAGAATCTGAAATCAGGATTCTAACTTGACATTTCAGATTCTACCTTGTCATTCTTCTTTGCCTTTCCCCTTTTCTGCCTACCTGCAGAAAAGTGTGGGCCGTCGCTCCTGACTCAGTCCCAGGCTTAATGTGATTTTATATTCTGAGCTCAGTTGAGCTTGAAGAGCCTTCCTGTGACTGTGGAGGTAGCTCTCATTCTCTAAGCAGGGAAAGGCACCTTCATGAGCAGTTGGAGAGTTTCACACTTCTTTTGAGGTAGGCTTTCCATTTGTAGCCACAGCTCACCTTCAGCACAGCTGTTAGAAAAGGCACACCATGGAATACTATGCAGTCATAAAAGGAACACTATCATATCCTTTGCGGGGACATGGTTGGAGCTGGAAGCCATTATCCTTAGCAAACTAACACAGGAACAGAAAACCAAACATCACACGTTCTCACTTATAAGTGGGAGTTGAACAATAAGAACACATGGACACAGGGAGTGGAACAACACATACTGGGGCCTATGGAAGGGGAGAGGGGAAGAAGAGCATCAGTATAAATAGAAAATGCATGTGGGGCTTAATACCTAGGTGATGGGTTGATAGGTGAAGCAAACTATCATGGCACATGTTTACTTATGTAACAAACCTGCACATCCTGCATATGTATCCCAGAACTTAAAATTAAGAAAGAAAGAAAAGTCACTTCAGGTACAGTGCACCACGGAGATTCCCCGCTGTGGTCTTAGAGTTGCTCTCATGCTCCACCTAGCTAGCAGTGGTTACCCTGTGACTGGAGATGGTGTAAAACAAGCAGTGGGCAAGTATGCTGCTGAAGAATGGACTCCCACAAAGTTCATAAAATAACAATCAAGCATGCTTTGCTTGTGGCTTATAGTATTTTGATGTGAGAGCACATAGAAACAACAGAGAAGCAAAGAAACTCGAGCTCTAACTCCAGCCAATGACAGCCTTCACCCTCAGAAGGAGCTGGGTTCTGGGTGGACTCTAAGAAGCAATGAAGCTGGAAGTAGCCTGAGGAACCTAGTGTGAGGGCCTTATTTTGTCTTTTCTCCTGATCTACTAGTTAGTTCTATGAAAATCACTTAACCATATCAGCTTCAAACCACTCTTTAAATAAACAAGAACCCATGGAAAAGAGATGTGGGATTCTTCTTTCCCCAATCCCTCACCTTTCTGAGGATGAGTAAGGTATTTCATGTATGACTTTCCACATTTCCAGCCTAACACAAATAATTTATTCACTCAGAATACTGCATGTAATCTTTGAACACCTATCTACATACTGCTTTTATAACTGCACTGTGAGCTTATCATATTTTTATGCTTCTTGAGGGAAGGATCACATATGATTTAAGATTTATAACTTCAATAACATGAGCATTTATTCTGTCATTTACCAACTTATTCATATAAACATTAACTGGATTTACAAATCTTGACTGAAAATAACTGGATTTACAAATCTTGACTGAAAATCTATTTTGTAGTGAGGCATTTGGGAAGGCTCTGGGAGGGATACCGAAACTATGAAGTCAGTACCCTAAATTAAAAAGTTTAAAATTCACTGGGCCCATAAACATATGAAAAAGTGCTCAACCTCACCCATAATAAGAGAAAAGCAAATTAGAGCTGCGTGAAGACTTCACCTAATAGATTAGAAAAACTGCCCAAGTGAGAAGCCCCTGTGTTGACAAGGCTACAGGGAATCAGGCAATCCCAGATATTGCTGGTGAGCATGTAAATTAGTACAGAAAAATCCCCAAAGAGGGCAGTTTGGTAATCTCTGTAAAACTTACAAATGCATGTAGATTTTGATGTAGTGAGCCTATGTGTGGAAATTTATTTTGTAGATATACATACACATACAAAATGATATAAGGACAAGTTATTTGTTGCAGCATTACCTATAATAGCAAAAGATTATTAAAGAGAGTAAGGGAGGGAGGATCCAAGATGGCGGATTAGACACAACTCCAGGGCACAATACCCAGCGAGGGAGACGCAGAAACCCAGAGATCTCCTACCTCTAACCGGGGTACCAGGTGCATTTCAACGGGTCTGGTCCGAGGGTGAGCAAAGCCCACTCAGGGCAGACCGAGGCGGGGAGGGGTGCTGCTTCACCCAGAAAGTGCATCTGACCAGCGAGTCGGAGGCTCCACCTCTGGTGCTCTGGTCCAGATACAGAGCTTCCCTCAAAGCCTCAGCAATACACAGAACAGGGGATCTTTGCCAGTCAAGCACCGGGAATTACAAGAGCAGAGTTGAATAAGAGTCTGCAGACTGAGCTATCGCCCCCTCCCCCCGCCCGGAGAGAGAAGGAGGTGTAAATGGGAGCAGCTGGACAGCCCCTACCCCATGACCAGAGAGAGAGAAAGCTGAAAGGGGGAGACTGCCAGGTGCGGCTGGGCGGGTCCCTAACCTCCCCAACAAACCCCCGAGGACTAAAGCTCTGACTCTAGTGGGTTGCGTAGCCAGTGCCATAGTCTGAGATGAACCCCCGAATGATCCAGCCCAGTGGAGGAAGGGCACAACCCACCACTAGAGGGGTGGGACTGTGCTACATGTTTTAACAAAAAACACAGGAAGCCTACGTAGCAACGGGACGGGACGGCGTTCTTCACAACCCAGCAGCTCCTACAGGTCAGTGGAAGAGGCGGGACTAATCTCCCAGCATAAACAAAAAAGACACAGGAAGCTTCCCTAGTAACCCGAAGGAGTCCCTAGAAACCCAGTAGCGCCTCCACAGGCAGACAAATGACCTCATCAAGCAGCTCCCTGACACCACAGCCAGGTAAATCCACAAAGATGGGAAAAAACCAGCACAAAAAAGGTGAAACCATCAAAGACCAGAACACCTCTTTTCCTTCAAGGGACCACAACTCCTCAACAACACAGGATCACAAACTTGACCAAGAAGGAGTGCGAAGAATTGACGGGAACAGAATTCAGAAGGTGGATAATAACAAACTTCTCAGAGCTAAAGGAACACATTCTAACTCAATGCAAAGAAACCAAAAACCTTGAAAAAGGTTAGACGAAATGCTAACTAGAATAACCAGATTAGAGAAGAACATAAACAACTTGATGGAGTTGAAGAACACAGCATGAGAACTACGTGAAGGAAACACAAGTTTTAATAGCCGAATCGATCAAGCAGAAGAAAGGATATCAGAGATTGAAGATCAACTCAATGAAATAAAAAGAGAAGGCAATACAAGAGAAAAAAGAGTAAAAAGAAATGAACGAAGCCTCCAAGAACTATGGGATTATGTGAAAAAACCAAATCTATGATTGATCGGTGTACCCAATATGACGGGGAGAATGAATCCAAGCTGGAAAACACACTCCAGGATATTATCCAGGTGAACTTCCCAAGCCTAGCAAGGCAGTCCAAATTTCAAATTCAAGAAATACAGAGAACTCCACAAAGATATTCCTCAAGAAGAGCAACCCCAAGGCACATAATCGTCAGATTCACCAGGGTTGAAATGAAGGAAAAAATGCTAAGGGCAGGCAGAGAGAAAGGTCAGGCCACCCACAGAGGGAAGCCAATCAGACTCACAGCAGATCTCTCTGCAGAAACTCTACAAGCCAGAAGAGAGTGGGGGCCAATATTCAACATCCTTAAAGAAAAGAACTTTCAACCCAGAATCTCCTATCCAGCCAAACTAAGCTTCATAAGTGAAGGAGAAATAAAATCCTTTACGGACAAGCAATTATTGAGAGATTTTTGTCACCACCAGACCTGCCCTACAAGAGCTCCTGAAAAGAAACGCTAAGCATGGAAAGGAACAAGTACCAATCATGGCAAAAGCAAACCAGTTGGCAAAGACCAAAAATGCAATGAAGAAAATGAGTCAACTAATGAGAAAGAAAACCAGCCAGTAACAAAATGGCAGGATCAAATTCACACATAACAATATTAGCACTGAATGTAAATGGCCTAAATGCCCCAATCAAAAGACACAGACTGGCAAACTGGATAAAACGTCAGAACCCATCGGCGTGCTGTATTCAAGAAACCCATCTCACATATAAAGACACACATAGACTCAAAATAAAGGGATGGAAGAAGATTTACCAAGCAAATGGAGAACAAAAAAAAGCAGGGGTTGCAATCCTAGTCTCTGATACAATGGACTTCAAACCAACAAAAATCAAAAGAGACAAAGAAGGACATTACATAATGGTAAAAGGATCAATCCAACAGGAAGAGCTAACTATCCTAAATATATATGCCCCCAACACAGGAGCACACAGATACATAAAGCAAGTTCTTAACGACCTAAAACAAGATTTAGACTCCCACACAATAATGGTGGGAGACTTCAATACTCCACTTTCAATATTAGACAGATCGACAAGACAGAAAATTAACAAGGATATCCAGGACTTGAATGCAGAGCTGGACCAAGTGGATCTAATAGACATATACAGAATGCTCCACCCCAAATCCACAGAATATACATTTTTCTCAGCACCACATTGCACTTACTCTAAAATTGACCACATCATTGGAAGCAAATCACTCCTCAGCAAATGCAAAAGAACAGAAATCATAACAAACAGTCTATCAGACCACAGCGCAATCAGACTAGAACTCAGGATCAAGAAAAACACTCAAACCCGCACAACCACTTGGAAACTGAACAACTTGCTTCTGAATGTTGACTGGATAAACAATGAAATGAAGGCAGAAATAAAGATGTTCTTTGAAACCAACGAGAATGAAGACACAACTTACCAGAATCTCTGGGACACCTTTAAAGCAGTATCGAGAGGGGAATTTATAGCAATAAATGCCCACCACAGAAGAGAGGAAAGATCTAAAATCGACACCCTATCATCAAAATTGAAAGAACCAGAGGAGCAAGATGAAAAAAACTCAAAAGCTAGCTGATGACAAGAGATAACTAAGATCAGAGCAGAACTGAAGGAGATAGAGACACAAAAAACCCTTCAAAAAAAATCAATAAATCCAGGAGCTGGTTTTTTGAAAAGATCAACAAAATAGAGAGACCACTAGCCAGATTAATAAAAAGAAAAGGGAGAAGAATCAAATAGATGCAATAAAAAAACGATAAAGGGGATATCACCACTGATCCCACAGAAATACAAACTACCATCAGAGATTACTACAAACAGCTCTACTCACATAAACCAGTAAACCAGGAAGAAATGGATGAATTCCTAGACACTTGTACTCTACCAAAACTAAATCAGGAGGAAGCTGAAACCCTAAATAGACCAATAACAAGGGCTGAAGTAGAGGCAGCAATCAACAGCCTACCAACCAAAAAAAGTCCAGGTCCAGACAGATTCACAGCCGAATTCGACCAGACGTGCAAAGAGGAGCTGGTTCCATTCCTTCTGAAACTGTATCATTTATCTTTTGTATTTTTTTCTGTTAATTTCATTTAGTTCTGCTCTGATCTTAAACCAATATCTATATTTAAGTGAGAAAACCAAAGTCCAGAGAAGCATGTATAGCATGCTATCTTTTTTTAAAAAATGAAGAAAGATAAGAGCATACATTAATATTTTCTTGAGTTTGTATAAAGAAACTCTGGAAGTATACACAGAGAAATAATGAAAGTGGTCAGGAGTGATGGGAGGTGTGTAGAGTATCAGGTGATAATGAGACAGGCAGGAACGGAGGTGGGAACAAAACTCTTTACTGTTTATATTTTTCTTGTCTGAGAGTCATGTGGATGTATTACCTCTTCAAAATATAAAATAAATATGTTTTAAAGATTTTGTAGAAAAGATATACATGTGCCAGTAATATGTACTATACACATTTCTGCCTTATTTTCTAATTAAATTTAAAACTCCTTCAGGGATGAATTACATAAGAACCTTTTAAACTAATCTCTCCATTTCTCCCTCTCCAATTTCTCTTATAAATCCTTGCCAGACTAATCTTCCCAGATTGCCAGAAATAATTCCTTACGGTATCTGCACCAAATTCAAACATTTCTGACTTTTAGGGCTCCCCACAAACTCACCCCACCCAACCAATGCAATTTAATGTCCACAGTTGAGATCTCCAACAAGCATCATTTGCTTCTATCAGGCTGAGTTCATCATAGTTCTTGAACGTTTCCATCCCTGTGCCTTTGCTTGAGCTATTTCCCATCTGTGGGGGATGACTTACACTCTTCCTTCTGCCTATTCCGAAGTTCACCATCTTCCAAGGCCACTTCCTTCCCTAAAGGCTGCATTTTGAGGCCATCCCTATCTATCCCTTATGTGACCTCCATGATCCTGTCAGTACTCTGTGCTTAACTCTGAATCTGCAATAAAACTGTTAGTTCCTTAAAGACAATGGGATCTTTGTCTCCCCCACCCCCCCCCCCGCCACATACACACACACACCCACCCCACTAGGACCCATGGGAGGCAGCAATGTTAACCACAGACAACTCCAGCTTTCTGGGTCCTACTAAGAAGATGCTTTCTAGGTCATAGCTATAAGGAATGGCTAGACCCCAAGTCATCCTCCATTTCATGTTTCCTAATGGAGTTTTAGGGACACTGAGTCAAATTCTCAGATTCCTGTTAACCATTTTGTATAACAGGCACCTTACTTTAGATCAAACTGAAATTCAAACATTACTGGTTGCACTTGGTAAATTGGAGGGTAACCTCATGTAAGTTCTTGCTATTACTACCACCATCACCACCAGATGATGGAAGAGCTGTGAGAACACTTGAGTTCTCCAAGAGAAAAGAGAGCAATGTCTGTTCCCAGTCCCTTTAGATCCCTGTCTAAGCCCTCTGGAGCAAGAGCATGCAGGCTGAACCTGAAGCGGGTTCTATAGGAGGCTGAGGATGGAAGTGTCTGGGCAGTGGCAAGAGCCAGATAAATTTGGATTATTTCTTTTCATATAGCCTCATCCACACTCCCAAATACATGACACCTAGAGAAATTCAGCTTATATTTGATATTCATTAATTGGCTCCTCTTGCAGTATTGGGCTCATGATGTCACCGATAATGAACACATAATTTGTTGTTAGGAATGACCAGGAGGTTACATCGGAAGACTGACTCCCTCCCATCCATTGGTAGTGGCTGCTTGTAGTCTCACTGAGAAACATTTTGAAGCCCAGTCCAGCCCACTGGGAGAGAGTACCATAAGCCACTGCAGATGTCTGCCATGGGCTCAGGGTATGAGGACACACGTTCTGTGGACTGGATTTGTCATCCTCGCTCCTATGCAGACAAGGAAACTGGGCCCGAGAGAAGGGAAGGGGCTTGTTCCCAGGTCTTGTGACCAACCTAGAACCAGAGTCCACAGTTCTTCTCTCCCTATCCAGGCTTCCCTTTCCTGTCAGGTTGTTTTGCTTTTTAGATCAATGGAAAAATAAGGATAATCAAAATAAAAAATAATTCCAAACTTTCATTTCAGTCAAGAGTTTTTAATGTTCTATTCCTTCCCTTCTCTTCTCTGCCAAAGAAGCTAAATGTTTTCAAGCCAATTTGACATATTTTCCTCCTTTCTCTCTTGCTCCCTGCCGACCCTTTGGGGAAAGAATTGCCGGGAACAGAATAGTAAAAATACAGGCAGTCTGAAGGAAAAATAAGTAGGGCAGTATTTGTCACTGCGCAGCTGCATAAATAATCCAGAATCGATGGTGCCTGTCAACTTGCTGGGATGCACCAAGATTCTTTCCTCTCCACAATTGCGGTTTTCCTGAAACCCCTTCCTCCATCTCTTGCTTGTAAAAGCCCCATCCAGCTCCACCTTTGATTTCTGCATCTGGGCTTATGGGGGAACAGTAACTTCTAAAAAGATTTCTCACCTGCCACATCATATTATGAGTCATTGCACTGGGGTGTACCTTTGTCTGACACGCCAAGTTTTCTCTGTTAGCATTTTAAAAGGCAGTTCCTCACTCATGATAACAACAAGAAATCCACTGATTTAGAGCACGTTTTAAACCAGTACATTTCAAGCATCTGAAAGAGATCTAAAGTTTGACCCTAACAGTAAGGGTCCAGGCACTTGAATGTTTTGCTTCTCTTCCAGGCCTCAAAAGAGAACCTCAAGGACAATTACTACAATATCCAGGATATCAGCCCTAAGAGAAAAGGGAAATGGAAGAAAGCCTATTAGCATTTCAGGATCAGTAAATGAAAGGAGACAGGCTCTGGTGGAAGACCAGGGGTATCTAAAAGTGACATTTCTCAGTAACTAGCTGTTCTATTCATTCCAAAAACATATACTGAATTCTAGCCGAGGGCCAGGAACCAGGGATTGAAAGATCAATCAGCCATATTCTATGCTCTTCAATTCATAGAGGGTTGGGGAGGCTATATATACATGTAAACAGGTTGACTTCAGTGCAGTGTGACAAATGATAATGAAGATGAGGACAAAGCAGTGCTGGGAGAACACTTCCAAAAGTGACTTAAAGGGACTTACTGCTGCCGTTCTTCACTCTGTGTTTGTTACACACCACCCTCCCATCTCCCTATCATGTTGTAGGGGCTATGTTGCCAACTTACTTGTTTTCTTTACAGGGCCTGCTCTATGGCAGACGCTTATTGAAAAAAAATAGATCCACAAATATTTATTGAGTAGCTTGTATCTGGTGTAAGACAAAAAGTAGAGAGGAGGCCTATTATGATGAATGAATTCATTTCCACATTCAAGGAGATTACAGTTCAGTGAACATGAAGATGTAATATGATAAGATTCATAAAAGCAACACAAGCAAAACTGCTAGGAATGCAGGGCCAGGCAGGGTCAATTCTGTTAGGACTGATAAGGAAGCTGGAAGGGAGAGGAAAGAGCATGGAGCTCTATGGAGCAGGACCACACGCACAAAAATCAGGGGAAATGGGGCAAAAGAAGAAGCTGGGAATGTAGACAGGGCAATGCCCCTTAAAGACTTTGAACTTTATTTTTGAGATAAGAAAAAGTCTATTGTTGACTGATGAAAATGATTACTTTCAAGAGTCCCAGGTGTGTGCAATATCACGGTAGTTAAGCAATTACTGAGAGCCACCTGGACTATAAACCTTGGTGCTATTTTTCTCCACATTAAGCTACATTCGTCTTCCTAAGGACTGGGACTCTATATATAAAGGTGTCACTATTCCTTCATATACAGGCCAGGCTATGGTGTAGTTGAGCCACTTAGATGGGAAGCCTGTATATGTAACTATCATCTCTGCCCCTCCTCAATCTGCGTTTGGCTCCCCGAGGGAAGCCACTTTTACTAAGTCTATGCAACCTGCCCTCTGGGCCCCTTTCTCTGGCCTCTCCTCTGGATTCTGGCTGATTGCATGGGGGTTCTTTATCAGCCTCCCTCTGCCCAGAAATTCACTGTCATCTCCCCCAGGGCTCTCCTCTTGGCCTGCGTATCTCTCCATTTTAAAGATGAGGAACTTATATCTTAGTGAGGTGGAGCAGCTTGCCCATTAGACCACTGCTAGTTAGAGTAGTGAGTAGAAAAAAACCTGCAGTGGTACTTCAGGACTGGGACTCTGTGTTACTTTCTGGTAGTGAAGCTGGCGCAATCTACACATAACAAATGAGATCAGCCACCTGCAGGGCCATTTCGCAGACAGGATATCTCACAAAATCAAGGAAAGAAGGAAAGCTCTGGGAATTTAATCAAGTATGATGAAATGTGAAAATGTACACATCTTCTTATCAGCAAGATTGTCCTTGACAATTTCTTTAAAACCACTATCCCCCCCCACCAGCTCTTTATCCCCTTATTATGCCTGGCTTTTCTTCGCAGCACTCATAATGTATTTGCTTCCTTGATTGCTAACCATCTTACTCACTTGGATGTGAGTTCCTTGAAGACTGGGGACTGTATCTTCGTCTAACTCTGATTCCCACCACTTAGAACAGGGCTTGACACATAGCAGGCCATGAATCCATAAAATCTGTAGTTTAGCGATTCTCAAGTGAAGAGCTTGAGAAAGCACTTTCCATTCTTCTGCCCTTCCCCAAAGATTCTCCTCTACCCATTAACAATCAATGAGCAGAGAGCCATTGTCACAAAAGGAGCATGTCCGCCTCTCATCTATGTCAAAAAAGAACAAAGAGCAAACTACTGATTTCCTCTGAACGAGGGTATTAACACATATTTAGATAGAATGTGCCAACATGGGAAGGAAGGGTAAAAGAAAGAGCTGGCACCCATATAGCACTTACTCTAGGCCAGTAAAGCACTGAGGGCTGTATCCTTTTCGACTCATTGAATCCTCACAACATTCCTATGAGGGAGATGGGAGTATATATTATCCCCCATTTCATAGATGAGAAAACTGAGGCACAGAAAAACTAAGTAACTTGTCCAAGGTGGTACAGCTAGGATGTGGGATTCGAATTCAGACAGTCAGGCACCAGAAGAACAATGCTTGTGGCAGATGAAAGGTGGCTGTGAACACTTTGACATTCTGCTCATCAATAAGTGAACTCTATGTCCTCTCCCTCTCAACCCAAGTTGGCCTGATGCTGATTTGATTAATAAGGTATCCTGGAAGTAACACTATGCCAGTTCTGGGCCTAGCTTTTCAGAAGACTAGCAATTTCCATTTCTCTCCTCTGGGAGACTTGGACTTCCATGTAAGTGATCTGACTACCCTGCTGGAGAAGCCAAGTGGAGAAGCCCTGAGACTCCATGGAGAGACAGAGGGGAACCTGTAGGGCCCAGCTTTCCAGTTGTCCCTTCTAGTCTAGCACCAGGCATGTGGATGGGCCATCTGGGACCCTCAGCACTGCCTGGTTACTGGGTAACTCCATTTTGAATGTCACGTGGGACCTAATAGTCACCAAGCTGACCTCTATCTAAATTCCCAACACATAAAATCATGAGCTATAATAAAATAGTTGCTGCTTTATACCACCAAGTTTTGGAATAGTTTACTATGCAATTATACTGTGTTAATTAGAACAGTGTTCATCAAATTTTTTGACTGAGTTGCACAGAAAGAAATACATTTGCCAGAAACTCCACATATGTACATACTAGAGAAACCGTAAAGTTTAGCTTTGGATTCAGTCTTTGAAAGTCCAATTGGCTGAATGCCCAGTTCAACGTCAGTTCTGGAATTTCTGAACTTGTGAGTGATCAGCAATAACATGATTGCAAAGGTTGCATGAACTCAGCAATGTTAATAATACAACAAGGAATGCTGTTGGATTTATAAATATCTAAATATTCACTTTGAAATATAAGTAAAGCATTCTAGCTACAACCCAGAATGAAAATCTATATCTGCACCACTAAGTTGAATTACAAATGTACATTTATTACTTCAAGACTAAAATGAAGCCATAATGATTATAACGGTATAAACAAAGCAATTAAAATTTCAAAATAACAACCAAGTGTTGTTAACAGTAACATCAAATAACGCAGTATGTATCAATTTACTTTAAAAACACCATTCTGTCCTTTCTGAGCCAACACATTTTTCTAAATTTAAAAATAGTAATAAATAACAACAGAATATTAGATTGTAATTCTTTTTACTTAACTGAATTTATGTTTTAGTAACTTAATTCAACTGAGGCTATAAGTCTGACAAATCATATGCTACATTGCTGTCATGGACACTGTGGGTGTCAGCTACATCCTCCTTTAGGACCTGGTCTCCCAGCTGCTGGGACTGCTGCTGGCCCGCAAATATCAGAGGTCAGCCCTCTCTGGGAATTGCCCTCAGCTGCCGCCTCATCTGGGGCAGCCAGCACCCAAAGACTGGTCCATGTACCCCAACATGGGACAAGTCTGGAGGGCCACCCACTGGCTTTCCAGCTTGCTGTGGAGTGGATTGAGGCCTTTATTGAGACAGCTTCATAGTATAGCTTCTGTCTGCCTAAGCCTGCTTTGTCCCTTCCCCTATGGGTGTCAATGCCAAGAGCTCTCCCTACAATTATTTTTGTTCCAGACAAGGTAGGAAATATACAGAGTATTAGGAAAAGAAGAAAGTGTTAGAGAAAAAGAGGAACTCAGAAATCATCTAAATTCACCACTGAATCCAGTTGAGTGGCTATTTTGTTTTGCGAATGAGCAGTTTAATGGCTGTAAAACAGTCTTATAGATGATAATCTGAGATGTGATTGTTTCTACCTGAAATGTCAGACTTCTAAAAATCTAATTTTTCAAAAAATTTCAGATTTATTCCTATATCCCAGGCATTTATTTCATCATGGGGTTATGAGGCTTTGGCCTCAACTTCAGGTGAATACTAACCCTAACATTAGCCATTTGGCATTTGGCCAGGATATAGCCAGGGCACCTCAAACTATATACTTGCATTTATCTATCTATCTGTTTATCTATCTATCTATCTAGTCATCTATCCATTCATCTAAAATAAAATCTCATAAAATACATGCCCTTATTAAGCATAATGTACTCTAATAGTTTCTATTATATTTCATTTTAAAAATTGCTCATTATGACCTACTAAGTTATTTTCTTGAACCACCAATGAGTCGATACTTAGTTTGAGAGAGGATACCCACTTGCTGAGAATGCACAGCATACTCTAGGAGAGGTAATGCTTCAAATCAACCAACCCTGATATTCAGTTTACTTGGCAGGCAGAGTAGGGGTCCAGCTTCATGACACGAGGGCTAAGAGCTCTCATTTGATTGCCTTGTTCTGATCCACAGTCAATAATCATCTTAGATAGTTTGCCCTGTGGTTGCTGCATAGTCTTCTCCCCCCTGCCTTGGACTTGCTCTTTTTGCTTTGCCCCACTGGTTGCCTGATTACAACTGCTATTCACTTCAGGACTTAGCAGAGATGCTCCCTTATGCCAGAAGCCTCTTCTGACTCTAGAAGCCTGGATTAGGTCTCCTTCTGTGCAGTCAAAACTGACTGTATTGCCCTTGCTTGTTTACTAGATGATGGTTTCCTAGATGATGCTCATTTACTACAGACTATATTTTATTTATCTTTGACTCCCTAGGACCTGACATCATGTTTGGCACTGAATATGCAATTGGTAAATATCTGCTGAATAAGCAAATATTTGTCTAGCCATATACATATTCCTACTAGAGAGAGACTGTCCCGACCAGACATTCACCAACCAAATATTAGAATGTGGGCTTGCTGGGCAAATATAAATGATATTGCAAATTCTTGTCAACTGATATTTTGGGACTTATAGCTCTTTCTCCTGTGCGGTTAGTTTGCATGAGAACTTTATGATTTCACCAAATTAATGTTATCTTCCAAAATCTTAACAGCAGCCATCTGATGTCTGACTGTGATATCCCTATTCTGCTCCCTTGACATCAATTTTAAGTTCAGGGAAAATGTTTGAAATCTAAGGCTCTTTAAAATACAGCTGCCCTCCATATCTTCGTGTGAATTCTAGCGATGGCCATAGAAATTGGCTTTAAGATATCTTCTGTGTCCTCTTGATTTGGCATAATATCTGTTTTCTAAATTACCTTTGAATATTTGAATTTCTTTTGTGAGATTTATCTTTTCCTTGTGGAAGCTCAGTTTTTTCAAAGGAAGGCCATTAACAATTTTCCAAATGGTTTTTTTGGTCTCAAATCACATTAATTGGTGCCCAATGAACACATCTGTTAGTTTAAAAATCAGAGCTGGTCATTGCAGTATTTGAGAGATATCCCAACGGGAACTTAGGTCTGCATGGGCCTGTGTAATTAATGTTATTAATAAATCATCGTGGGTTACTTATTTCTCACTTGTTGTGAGGGAGGGATAAAGATGCAAAATTCCATCCAGGATAGAAATGAAGAATCCTAGCACCTGAGCAAAAACCTCAAGCAGAAAAAATGAAGAGCAGAAAGGGGTGACAACCATGGCAACAGCAGCCATATTTCAGTGCCTCCAAGTACAGTCTTCAGGATGCAGTGTTTCCTCCAGTGACTGGTTTAATAGAAACAAGAAAACAGCTGCTAGGAAGAGCTGTGTGAGAAGGGGTAGGAGGATAAAGGGCTTATGAATGAGCAAAACAAACCTTATGTAACTACTCAATACAAACCTAGGGGCGCTATGACTTTATGTTGTTATCAGTCATTTCAAAAAGTCAAAATTAAGGTCTTCTTTAGAGCAGTGCACAGAGAATTCTCCAGGGAATGACAGAGAGCAGAAAGCGGAAAACACATTCAGAAATGAACTACTGGCGGCGTATTTGACCTGTGACATTTTTGTTCTTCTTATCCTTTGGCTAAATCTCACCCTTGGATATATGTAAAAGCTCTTACTAAATTAAATGGAAGTTAAACGTGCTGCTCATAGGACAAATTTGGCCCACTGTATCTTTCCAAGGATATTAATAAAGTATGAGAAGTGAAAATGATTGTTGGGTCATCAGAGTTCTTGTTTCAGATGAGAAATGCTGGAAGAGAGGGGAGGCACTGTATTATTTTCTGCTTTGGAGAGGCTCCAGGTCTGTGCTCTCTGACATGAGTACCTTCTCACCGACACTTACATGAGTCCACAGAAGCATGCTGTCTTCCAGGTAAACACGCTGACCCCTGCAGCAGAAGGCTCCCAGACAACAGGAAAGCAGAATGGATTGTGAAATCATCAAGTAAGGGAAAATACGGACTTTCATTCCAAGGTAAAAGTGTGACTTATCACATTTTTATTGGTGAGAGAAGTAGGAATGCTACAGGGGGAAAAATACTAGCTTGGGAAACCAAACAAGTGAGTGAGTCTAATGTCTGTTACAAATAAGGTGTGTATCTTTGTGAACGCAGCAAATGACTTTTATTTCATAGATTTCGCCTGTAAAATAAAATGGTTGAGGAACTTGGGAAGGGATCAGCTAGCTAATTCTGGTGAAAGGTTGCTCATGTTGCAGACTGAAGGTGACTGGAGCTGGGGAGAGGGTGTGCTGGAGAAGTCGGAGCACCCCCTAGGATTAATATGGTGTATTCTATGTCTAATATTCTGTGGTTTATAAAATTATCTATTAAAGTGCTCTACTAGCAATTAAAGCCTATGATAAAAGTTATAAAGAAGGAAGAAAGAAAGTCAAAACAAAACTTCATCTGAGAAGATTCTGACAATGTTCAGGGGAAAAAAAAAACCCACCCTGAATAATAAGAGTAATAATAACAAACTGAATAGTAATAATAATTTATTTAGTAGCTATTAAAATAATGTCAGGCTGTGTGGCAGATACATTACATTCACTATCCCTAACTCCCACTACACTCTGCCCATTAGGTGTGTTAGATTGTGTTTTCTAAAGGTGAACACAACAATATCTCCCATTATACATACTCTTCTAGAACTTTGTCCCATCACCATCAAGAGGCAGAATCTAATTTCCTTCCCTTTGAATCTGTGTGGATCTGGGACTCATTTGCAACCATCAGAATGTGGCAGAAGTCATTCTGCAGGGGTTCTGAGGCTGGGTCCTAGCTGTGGCTCCTGTCTCCTTGGCTGGAATACTAGCTCTTGAAGCCTTTAGTGGCTAAATAAGCAATCTGGCTGCTTTGATGTCGGGAGCTGCCATGTTGTGAGAACGCCCACACAGGCAACACATGGAGAGGCCCCCAGTCAGTGTGAAGAGAGATACCCAGACAATTCCAACTTCTCCAGCATATTCTCTTCACATTGTTCCAGCTCCAGCCACCATTGGAATGCAAACACACAAGCGACCCAATGCCAGAACTAGCTAGCTAATCTCTTCCCAAATTCCTGATCCAGAAAAACTGTCAGAGATAATAATAGTAGTGTTGTTATTTTAAACTACTATGTTTGGAGTGATGTGTTACTTAGCAATAGCTAACTAGGAGGTTTTGGTTCTTTTGGTACCTGAAATTGAGATATTTCCGTAAACAAAAATCTGTAACATTGGTTTTGGGACCAGGCAGCAGTAAGAAGCCAGAAAGGACTGGTAGAATCTGCTAGTAAAAGCCTGAAAAGTTTTGAAGACAGTGTTAGCAGAAGCCTTGAGGGGGCTATTGGTGAGGCTTAAAGGAAAGTGAAGGAAATACTACTTGAGCTGGAGGGAAGGAAACTCTTGTGTAGTAGCGGGAAGTTTAGCAAAGTTGTCACCAACAATAATGTGAAAAATAGAGATTGTACCTATGAACTCAATGATCTAGCTAGGGAGACTTCTGGAAAATTGAGCGTGTTGAGGGTGCTACCTGGCTTCTTCTAGCTGCCTAAATTAAAATCAGATAAATGAATTAAGGAAAAGCTATTCCATTTTTGAGTGGAAGTTGGAAGAATTTTGAAGGATCCAGGACAGTCTTTTCAGCCAGCACATAAGGTTCTTGAGTTAAGAACTGGCTTCCTGGAAAAGATGACACCCAGGGTAGGACTGTAAGAGATTTTATTAAGACCTCATAAAGATCTAGGGTAGTAGTATTTCTTTGACCCTTTAGACAGAAATTCTCCAAAAGATCATAAGGGCATTCCTCACAGACACTCACAGTTAAACCACAGGGCTTCTAATGATTTTAAGGCCATTGTCGCACAGCAGCCTCATAGGGAACCAAAGTGGAGAAGGATTTATCTTGAAGAGATGCACGGATTTTGTCTAACTGAGTAGACTATACATTGATATGCAGGAAGCCCATACATTTTCTAAGGATATTATATCAGTTTGAGCTAAAGGGAAAGAGTTGGTATAAAATGTAATGAAGTCTTTGGAACCTCAACCTTTTACAAGTAGGAAGCAACCTGAGAAGTTTACTCAGTTGCAAATACAGGTCACTTCTTATGGAACACAAGAGATGTCCCAAAGACTGGAACCAAGGACTCAGAGGGCAGAGCCAAGAACCATGAGAAATGACTCCCAAGAAGTGGGGCTGAGTTCCAGTGAAGGACCTGGAGATATGTGCCTGGATGGATTTTGTAATTGCTGTGTCTCAGTGACTGTTGTGTGCCTCCCCCTTCCTCCTTTTTGTCTTTTGCAGTTGTCTAAGTTTGGTATTATGCTCAGAATATCCATTGTATGTTATTCATGTGTGGGTGGTAACTTGTCTCTACAGGTCTCCAGTCGGGGAAGTATAGTTCTCAGGGTAAAGAACCCAAAGGACCACATTTGGACTTGATTTAGATCCTTGACCTTGAGCCTGGTGCTTTCTGAAAGCTCTTGATTTTTATAGAAAAAAATATATATATAGTTAAAAGTATAGAACCTGTCATATATATTGTTGTGACTTCCTTTTCTCATTGACATCTAAAGCATTGACTTAGGTCTTACTTTCTCCATGAAGCTGACTGCTTCATGACTGAAAATAAGCACCTTTGAAGCAGGAAAGAAGCTTGTGTTTGCCCAACACATAGCTCAGGATTTTACATTTATTAGGTAAACATTATATGCTTGATGACAATGAAAAAGCCTTACACCTTTCCTCCTTCTACAGAACCTAGGGAATATCCTCCTCTTTGCTGCAGAATTCTAACTTCCAACACTGTCAATCCTGAATGACTCAGAAACTATTCATGCATGACAAACCATGTATATTCTGGAATTGTAGCACTGAAAAGGACCTTAGAGGTCCAATAGTTCAACCCCTTCATTTTACAGATGAGGACACTGAGGTTTTATTGGTCAGTGGGATGATTTACCAAAAAGTGGTTAAGTGACCTGCCCAAGGTTGTGTAATTAATGACGGAGCCAAGACTAGAAATTCCTCCTGTCATTACATTCCTTCATTCAACAAACTTTTCTGAGAGCCTGCTATTTGCAAGGCATGTGATAGATTCTTTCCTTCTCTGTTTCCCTTTGTACTCACTAGATGATGTTCAACAGAGTCAGGAAGCAGAGAAGCATTCCAGCCAGTCTAGTGAGTCACTTCTTAGTAGTTCTAGAAAAGGTGTGATGGGTGGAGGTGTTAAAGCTATTGCTCTTGGCACAAACTGTCTGTGAATTTGTACTATTTGTGCCACACACCTGGTGTAACACCTTGCCACAGATCATCAAGAACTAGGTAAATTGGCTATTTTCCAAATAAGATATTTTTCTTGCTCAAGTGGCTACTTTTGAATTGTACACAATTTGATTTAGTTCAAAATTGTATAGCAATCTTTCTTGCCAGCTGCTCTGGCCTATTTCCTAACCTTTCCCCAAACCTGTCACTGGCTTGAAGTAGGATGGAGTTCAACTTGGAGCTCCTCCTGGCTTTCAGAGCCTTCTTTTGATCTCTTTCTACACACAGTTTGGTGAGGTCTTGGCATCTTTTATCAAAAATTTCCCCCACTCCTTTTGTTGCACAACTCCCCCACAGGAGGAATATTCTCCATTTCCAAGGACATTAAGAATTTTCTTGATGTTCTTGGAAAGGAGCTCACTGAAGAACCCACTTCCTCTTCAATCCTTTAGGGAACGTAAGTGTGGAAATATGGATTCTCCCACCCTTACCACTTTCTTTTTTGTCTAATGTTTATTATTGACTTGATCTATAGCTTGGAAAGTAAGGTTTATATCTGATGAGTGACTATGGTAGTCCCTAGTATGTTATCACACTATCAAGAGAACTTAATATTATCTTTTGAGTGTAAAATTTCCCACCCATTTAGTTAACTCAATCCCAGGAACATTGCTCAGTTTTAGTCACAAGGATATTTATATATTAAGAAGTAGATACATCCTTTTCCTTAAGAAGATTTTTAAATTAAGGGTTCATTAAACAAGTGACAGAAATTAACACTCAATGCCAAGAAGGAAAACATTGTATTTTAAAGGTTAAATAATCATAGGCATTTTCACTAGAGAAGAGGTAGATACTTCCAATAGTATTTTTGTGAAAGAAATATGGAGAACTACATCATTTGAACAAAAGCGTATGTTAAATTTAAATAACAAACCAATGCCTCTAGAATTCTGAAATTCTGAAAGAAAATCTAATGTTCAGAAGTAAAAGAATGGGGTATTTTATTCATGGAGAGAAAAACTATTGTGATAATGTATTGTTCTCAATCTTTGGTCCTTTTTAATAGAAAAAAAATCAAGATAAATGAATGGTTAGGTATTCCCACTATTTTAACCAAATAGACAAAATCTATAAGGAATGCCTCTTATGACAAGTTTTTTTTTTCTTTTTTTTTTTAATTGTACTTTAGGTTCTGGGGTACATGTGCAGATCATGCAGGATTGTTGCATAGGCTACATACATGGCAAGGTGGTTTGCTGCCTCCATCCCCCCGTCACAAAAAGATAAAAAAAGTGTATGAACGTGGTGAATCCACAGATACTTTTTAAACAGCAGGGTAGCTGCTAGGATCATCTTTAATCAGCTCCCAAACATACTCTTCACATCAGGGGAATTTCACAGGGGAAGTGAAGATGGGGACATCAGAGGCCTCAGAACTGCCCAATTTATTTAGGGAAAGGAAATACAGGTGGAAAAAAATCTGTATCCACAACTCCCATTCCATGTTGGTGGTCACTCCAGAACTAACTAGTCACCAACAACATTTCCAGCAGATGAGATAGTTGCATTCCCAAAGAGCCACAAAATGGGACAAATTACTGTAATTAAAACCCTGTTTCCACAGAGTCCTTGCTCTGCTAAGGCACTAGTCGGGGGATAACTGTGGAGGACTCAGTCTGAGCTCTGCATGCCACGTCATCATAACAAAGTGGAGCTAGAATGGGGCAGACACATGATTTTGGGTTTAGCGATTTGCAGCAGTGAGAGTGCAGCAGCCCGTATGTCTACGTGTCCCTGGAAGAAGAAGCGCTTGGTACAAACAGGGCAGCAGGATTGGGCTCAGTGGGGACTTCCTCAGCAGCACCCTGCTCTCCCAGCCCTACCCTAGCTTGAGATGTCAGCTCCCTGAGGGTAGGTGAGGTGATTGCCATCTTAATATGTGGCCCCTCTTCCCCAGGGACCACTTTCTTGCCTTATCCCAGCCTTCCTTATTGTATGTTACAAGGAGCAATGATTCCCTGGAAGGTTAAAGGTTTTATGCAAACAAAAAAGGTAGGGTGATGCTGTGATCAAACAAGACTGAAAAATGATGGCTTAAACAAAACAAATAGTTGTATGAGAAGGTAAAAAGATTAATTTCCTTTTGGTCAATCTATGCAGAGAGATTAACAGGGAGGATGTAGTATTTTGTATCTCAGACTTTTCTGATCAGAGATCACCTCTCTCACTGAGTTCCTGCCAGGACTATACTTCATGGAGAGGAGAAAAACAGCTGCCAGAAGGGGGAGGAGATGAGGGGGGAGCCCTTTGTCATGTGCAAATGTGAACTGCTCTCTGCAGACTCTTAAAAGTAATGGAGGGGGATATCCTCAAGGGCCTGGGGACCCCAGAATAAGAAAGAAGAGTGAGAGCCAAATGTGAGAGCCATTTCATCTCAGGCTACTGTAGTCTGGAGAAACTTGAGCTACATCTGCAAAAAGTCTCCCTATCCCAATCATTTCTTCAATTCTATCTTTCCCTCAAGCTGCCAGTCCGTTTTTCTTCTTTCCCTTAACATTAAACCTCTAAACTGCCTGCCCTGCTTCTTCAAATCCCACATAATCTTCATCCCATTACATTTTGGCTCCAGTGCCCACCATCTGCTGATAGAGATCTACCTAAAGTCCCTCAGATTTCACTGTCATATCACACTTCATTTGCGACATGACCACGGGATGGATGGATGTCAATGGCAGAGGCAGAACCTTCCAATCTAGACTGAGTTTCAAATGACTTAATTGGCTCCCATAATAGTGACAGCCATAGTACTGCTAACGTTTTGTGACTACTTATTCTGCTCACCCACTATTTGGGGCACTTCATATTAACACTAAATATTAACATATTTAAGACTCACAGTGACCCTGTGAGGGGATAAGTAACTTCCTTTTTTCCTTGAGTGGCAGAGTCCAGTCCCTACACTGTTATTCTCCCTGCTCATCCTCACTGGAGAGAATAAAGTTTAGAGAAAAGTGACCACCCCACCCCAACTCCATTTGCAAGGCTGAGCTGGTCGTAGGGTAAGGGTCATCTATTTTTATGAGAAAATCTTGTTTACAGGGAAATCCCCATTACACTCAATGCTGAAAGCCTCTTGATAATGGTAAATTATCAACATTTTCACATCGAACCCAGCATGATGAGTATCAATTAGTAAACTTATAACATTACTAAAATGAGGCAAATCCTGGGTGAATGTAAGTTTACGCTTCAGGAACTTATCTTTAAATTTTCAAGACCCTTCAGAAAATTAGCAAATTTAGGAATTCCACTTTGATTTACAGCACTTAATCAAGTTACTTAAAACATCTAACTCTTGTACAGATTTACAAAACTGCCACCATGCTAGATTAATTGCTTGGGCCACAAAAGAAAGATTCCACACTGATGCTTTACAACTTTATATGTAGGTGCCTTGCTCATCTTTGCACACAGGCTTGAATGCAGGGGCCACGTGGCCATGTGCAGCTCCTCCACTGGGCAGCAGCTGGACTACACTAAAAGTGGAAAACTGCTGGCTCTACGTTGATTCCCTTTTGCAATTTCAGTAAGTTCTTCAGTGACAGGAGCCAGCCTGCCAAAATGTCAGCAACAGGATTTGGTCCAACATAAACACCCAGCATTGTGTGGCTAATGCACTGAATTAGAGTTACATTGCTACCCTCTATTCCTGCTCAGAAACGACTTTCCAGATCCAAGAAAAATGGACCTGTCAGCATGAAGATTGGGTTGGCTGTCAAATAGAGAAGTCAAGGCTGTTTAAGTCCCTTGTCATTAGCCAAGTCTGAGGAAGGTCTTAAGAGATGCAGGCTTGTGATGGACCCCTTCCTTGAGCTCACCAGATCTTATTTTTAACTTCCCAAGATCCCAGGCAGACGGTTTGTGTGGAAGGGAAGAAATTGATGATTCCATGTGTTTAAAAATCAATCAACTATAGCACAAAGCCCAGTGTTCAGGGTTCCTAACCATCAGTCTAAGGTGGGCTCAGAACTCAAACCTGGTCCATACATTAGAACGTGAGAAATTTCAGTGATGGCTTCCATGAGGTTTGATGGAGCCAACGTCTAGGGACAACACTGAAGTTGCTTTTGACAGCTCTTCACTCTCCTATCATCCCTCCCCCCGTCACCAAGTACTCAAACTTCCTAAGTTTTCTATAATGTTTTGACAGATTCCATCTCCTTGTCCTCTTTACATTGCAGTCCATCCCCTGTTCTGTTCTGCTTCACATTTCTGTAAGTGAACAGCTAACAAACAGATTATAAACGATCGGTAACTAGAGAGCCAACTTAGTTATTTTGTAAACTTATTCTTAGTTGTTCATCTTTAAAGAAACGTTCTGTCCTATAAACTAGGAATCCAGGATGTCTTAGAGAGAGGAGAGTTTCATAATTCCCAAACTTTAGGGTGCATCAAAATCATATAAAGAACTTGTAAAAATGCAGTTTACCTATAGTGGGGCCCGTGTTCACTAATTGTCCGCATGCACCTTGAGATTTGGCACGTTGAGAATCACGGGCCTACATAGAGACCAAAATTTTTCCTCTTTTCCAATTCCTGAGTCCTGCACAATGTACATTAAAAAAAAAACAAAACAAAACAAAAAAAAACTCTTCCAATGATGCAGATGCAGCTGAGCTACAGAACTCACTTTGAAAACACAAGTCTACATGGTTCCCTTATCTCCCTCCAGAATATCTCCCTAATCAGCTGTTGATAATTTTAAAGCTCAATTTTAAAGAAACAGGAATTCTCCTCCCCTAGGCAATAGAGAGTTGCCCATGGGTGAGGAGAGCTGTCATTTAGAAGGTGAAGGGAGAACAGGACAATGAATGCCAGAGCAATTGTGGCTGTAACAGAAAAAAGAAGGTTGGATGGCTACAAATTCTGACTGCTTCACAATTTCTTCCAGAGCAAATTTCTTTTTTTTATGAAGGTCAGGATAGTCAATGTTTTTTCCTTTGTGGGCCATATAGTCAGTGTTGCACATACTCAATCTACTGTTGTAGTGTGAAAGCAGCTATAGACAAGCTGTAAACAAATAAGTATGACTGTGTTCCAATAAAACTTTATGTATAAAAATGGGGGCTGGCCCACAGGGTGTGGGCCACAGTTTGTTGATGCCTGTTATAGAGTCAATATAATAAATATTTTTAAATAAAATTATAGAGGAAGAGGAGATGATAACCTGTTGTGTTCTAACTGCATTTAAAAAATTATTTTAAAAACAGCTAGTAATGGAAAAATTGACTAGCGTACTTTCTGAAAGTGAACCCTCCTTTGTAGGTAAATGATACTGGCATATTAAACCTACTCGACCTTTCCAGTAGGCACACAGAAGGGGAAATAAATAGAAAAAGGGAAAAAATATATTAATTTAAAAATAAACAGTTGATAAATGCTTTGGAAAGAATGAATAATAACCTGTCACACTACAGGGTGTGATATAGAGATGCTGTGGAAACAGCAAAGAATCTGTAGCTGAAAGACCTTTACTCATTATTTAACTAAGTCCTGGGCACTACCTGTGGGCTGAGCACTGTGCTGGGCAGTGGGAAAATTAAGATCTGGCATTTAGGGAGGTTAGAGTCCCAAGGGGGACAGGCCTCTAGCCAGATGGTTAAAACCACATGTGTAAGGGTAGTAAAAAGCCAGGGGAGGATGACTTGTCATATTCTAGAGGTGCGAGAGGGCTTCCTGGAGGTGGTGGCACAGGTAGTATCTTGAAGAATGAAAAGCAGTTGGCAAGATTTTTTTTTAAAGAAAGGGGAGGGAGAAAAGGCATTATAAGAAGAGGCAAAAGCATGTGCACAAAACATGAAGATAAGAAACAGCAAAATGGTGAGCCCAAGGCTGGAAAGGGGACAAGGCTTGAATCAATGGAGTTGGGTCAATGGGGCTGGGTCAATGGGATTGTGTATCCCACTGTAGGAGTATGGCATATTTGGTTTACTTCCAAGTAGGCCATAGTACCACAGTATACCCAGTTAGTTTCCTTAACCCCTGCATACAACTCTGTAAGTAGTTCCTTAAAAAAACCTCTTCAAAAATCTCAGATGAGCATGTTATCTGTCTTCTGTCTTCCAGCTAGGACTAAAATGTTTGAATTGAGAATATGGGTAAGCACTTCCTCTCTTTCCCCTTTGGCTATCAGTGAGAAAGTCACAGGTCACCAATAACTTACAAAATAAATCCCCATATCTGTCCTTTTCAGCCTTCCTCACATACCTTCAAGGTAGGTAGTGATGAGCTGAAGGTAACAAAATTGGTTTCAGCTTTTCCTGAAAGAGCTTATGATTTAGTTGAGGACCTAGAGATGTAAGTTCCCTATCACAATAAAGGATAAAGTAACTGCTCAACAGAGGTAGGTATAAGCAATGTACTGTGGTCCCTGTGAAAGAAGGTGGGGGAGTTATAGCTGATGAGGTCCTGATCCCACCCAGGGAGTGGTGGGGATGATGTGTGGAGGTGTGTTTGAAGTGGGACATGACATCTGGGGTGGCTGTCATCAGGGAAAGACAGAGAAAGGTGCACACAAAAGACAGGGCTGGAAAAGGAGCTTGGAGCTGTGCTGTACTTGAAGGATAAACGTTAATGTGTTGGGGATGCGAAGACATGGAATTGAACAGGTAAGGGATATCCAGCCAGTCCCAGTGGCATGAAAAGTGATTGGAGAAGCTAAGAATGGACACATAGAAACCAGTTGCAAGAATACAGGTGAAAAATTATTAAATGGAAAAGACAGATACACTTCACATTGGGAAAAGAAAGTCCCAGAGTCCAGAGAAAGAACTGGCAAGAATAAATAAGCAATTCAGCCGTGGGAGATTAGGGGAAGGAATCTGAAATTAGGTGAAGCTTTTCCACTCAGACAACTGCAGATATCACTCACTGAGGTAGAAAATATAGGAGGAGGAGCTAGAGAAATACAATACATGAAATTGGAGCCACATTTTATTAAAGGTGCTAACTGAGACACCTTGGGGGTTTTGCTACTTACTAATGTTATGATTTAAGGCAAGTTGCTTAACCTTTCTCCTCCTGGGTTCTCTCGTCTATAAAATGAGGACAACGATGTCACTACTTCACAGCGTTCTATGAAGATTAAATGGTAATGTAAGTGAAGAGTTAGCACTAAGCCTGGCACAAAGTACTTGACACATGCCATCGTTGTTATCATAGGGTCATCTCTATAGAAATGGGAGTCTGGAGTTCAAGAGAGAAGTAGAGCCAGAGGCAAAGAGGTGGAGGCTGTTCCCATAAAGAAGGTAGTTAGGTTCTCAGAAGGACAGAAATTCTTTGGGGAGAGAGGGGTGTAGCATGTAAGAAATGTAGCAAGATGGTCAATTAGAAGGAGCTGCAGTTCATAGCACTCATGGAGAGGAACAAAAGGGGTGAGTGGATACAAGACCTTCAACTGAAGTATCCAGGTACTTGCATTGGGACTGATCAGGGAAACAACTCGACCCATGAAGAATGAAGAAAAGGGTGACGGCTTACTTGGGAGCAACACAGAGCCAAGGGGGACTCCCACCCCTAGCCAAGGGAAGCACCTTCACCAGTGCTACGTCCGGGTATGGGAAGAACTGAGGCAACTAGGGCCTAGAGTGGACCCCCAGCAAACCACAGCAGACCTACAAAGAGTGGCCAGACTGTTAAAAGAAAAACAAACAAATAAAACAACAACAAACCACAAAAACCCCATCCAAGGGTCAACAACCTGAAAGATCAAAGGTAGATAAGTCCACAAAGATAAGAAAGAATTAACACAAAATTGCTAAAAACTCAAAAAGCCACAGTGCCCCTTTTTCTCCAATAACTACATCTTTCCAGCAAGGGCTCAGAACTGGGCTGAGGCTGAGATGGCTGAAATGACAGGAGTAGGCTTCAGAATGTGAATAATAGTGAACTTTACTGAGTTAAAGGAGCATGTTGTAATCCAATGCAAAGACGCTAAGAATCATGACAAAACAATACAAAAGCTGACAGCCAAAACAGCCAATTTACAGAGGAACATAACTGACCTGTTAAAGCTGACAAATACACTACAAGAACTTCACGATGCATTCACAAGTATTAATAGCAGAGTAGACCAAGTGCAGGAAAGAATCTCAGAGCTGGAACACCAGCTTTCTGAACTAAGACAGGCAGACAAGAATGGAGAGAAAAGAATTAAAAGGAATGAACAAAACCTCCAGTATGGGATTATGTAAAGAGACTGAATCTATGCCTGATTGGTGTACCTGAAAGAGAGAGAATGGGACCAAGCTAGAAAACATACTTCAGGAAACTGTCCAGGAGAACTTCCCCAACCTAGCAAGATGGGCCACCATTCAAATTCAGGAAATGCAGACAACCCCAGTAAGATACTCCATGAGAAGATCAATCCCAAGACACATAATTACCAGATTCTCCAAGGTTGAAATGAAAGAAAAAATGTTAAGGAGAGCCAGAGAGAAAAGCCAGGTCACCTACAAAGAGAAGCCCATCAAACTAACTGTGGATCTCTCAGTAGAAACCCTACAAGCCAGAAGAGATTGTGGACCAATACTCAACATTCTTAAAGAAAAGAATTTCCAACCCAGAATTTCGTATCAACCAAACTAAGCTTCCTAAGTGAAGGAGAAATAAGATCCTTTTCAGATAAGCAAATGCTAAGAGAGTTTGTTACCACAAGACTTGTCTTGCAAGAGCTCCTGAAGGAAGCACTAAATATGGAGAGGAAAAACCATTACCAGCTGCTAAAAAAAAGCACACTGAAGTACTACCCAGACCAGTGACACTATGAAGCAACCACATAAAAAAGTCTGCAAAATAAGCAGCTAGCATCGTGATGACAGGACCAAATCCACACATAACAATACTAACTTTAAGTGTAAACAGGCTAAATACCCTAATTAAAAGACATGGAATGGCAAGCAGGATAAAAAATCCAGACCCATTGGTATACTACCTTTAAGAGACCCATCTCACATGCAAAGACACATATAGGCTCAAAATGAAGGGATGGAGGAAAATTTACCAAGCAAATGGAAAACAGAAAAAAAGCAGAGTTGCAATTATAGTTTCTTACAAAACAGACTTTAAACCAACAAAGATAAAATAGACAAAGAAGGGTATTACATAATCTTAAAAGTTTCAATTCAACAAGAAAAGCCAACTATTCTAAATATATATGAACTCAATACAGGAGCACCCAGATTCATAAAGCAAGTTCTTAAGAACCTACCAAGAGACTTAGAATCCCACACAATAATAGGAGTTGCAAGACCTGCCTTGCACCCCACTGACAATATCAGACAGGTCACTGAGACAGAAAATTAACAAAGATATTCAGGACCTGAACTCAGCTCTGGATCTACTGGACCGATATAGATACCTACAGAACTCTCCACCCCAAAACAACAGAATATACATTCTTCTCATTGCCACACAGCACTTACTCTAAAATTGATCACGTGATTGGAAGTAAAACACTCCTTAGCAAATGCAAAACAACTGAAATAATAACAACCAGTCTCTCAGATCACAGCACAATCAAATTAGAACTCAAGAGTAAGAAATTTACTAAAAACTTCACAACTACATGGAAACTGAACAACCTGCTCCTCAATAACTCTTGGGTAAATAATGAAATTAAGGCAGAAATCAAGAAGTTCTTTGAAACTAATGAGAACAAAGATACAATGTACCACAATCTGTGGGATGCAGCTAAAGCTGTGTTAAGAGGGAAATTTGTAGCACTAAAATGCCTACATCAAAAAGCTAGAAAGATCTCAAGTTAACAACCTAAGATCACAACTAAGAGCAAACAAATCCCAAAGTTAGTAGAAGACAAGAAATAACCAAGATCAGAGCTGAACTGAAGGAGATAGAAATACGAAAACCCCTTCAAAAAATCAACAAATCCAGGAGCTGGCTTTTTAAAAAATTAATCAAATAGGCCACTAAGCTAGACTAATAAAGAAGAAAAGAGAGAAGATTCAAATAAGCACAATTAGAAATGATAAGGGGGGATATCACCACTGATCCCACAAAAATATAAACAACCATCAGAGAACACTATGAATACATCTATGCATATAAACTAGAAAATCTAGAAGAATTGAATAAATTCCTGAACACATATATCCTCCTAAGACTGAACCAGGAAGAAAACGAATCCGTGAATAGACCAATAACAAGTTCTGAAATAGAGGCAATAATAAATAGCCTACCAACAACAACAACAGCAACAAAGCCCAGGACCAGACAGATTCACAGCTGAATTCTCCTAGAGGACAAAGTAGAGTGGGTGCCATTCCCACTGAAACTATTCCAAAAAGTTGAAAAAAAGGACTCCTTCCTAACTCATTTTTTGAGGCCAGCATCATCCTGATGCCAAAACCTGGCAGAGATACAACAAAAAAAGAAAACTTCAGGCCAATATCCTTGATGAACATTGATGGAAAAATCCTTAACAAAATAACGGCAAACTGAATCCGGCAAAACATCAAAAGCTTATCCACCATGATCGAGTAGGCTTCATCCCTAGGATGCAAGGCTGATTCAGCATACACAAATCAATAAATGTGATTCATCAGATAAACAGAACTAAATACAAAAATCACATGATTATCTCAATAGATGCAGAAAAGGCATTCAATAAAATTCAACATCACTTCATATTAAAAACTCTCAATAAACCAAGTATTGAACCTCAGAATAATAAGAGCTCATATATGACAAACCCACAGACAATATCATGCTGAACTGTCAAAAGCTGGAAGCATTCCCCTTGAAAACTGACACAAGACAAGGATGCCCTCTCTCATGACTCCTATCAGCATAGTATTGGAAATCTTGGCCAGGGCAATCAGGCAAGAGAAATAAATAAAGGATATTCAAATAGGAAGAGAAGAAGTCAAACTACTTTTCTTTGCAGATGAGATGATCCTATATCTGGGAAAGTCTATTGTCTTAGCCTAAAAGTGTCTTAAGCTGGTAAGTAACTTCAGCAAAGTCTCAGGATACAAAATCAATGTCCAAAAATTGCTAGTATTCCTATACAACAACAGGCAAGCTGAGAGCTAAATCATAAATAAACTACCATTCACAACTGCCACAAAAAGGGTAAAATACCTAGAAATACAGCTAACAAGGGAAGTGAAGGACCTCTTCAAGGAGAACTATAAACCACTGATCAAATAAATCAGACACGACACAAACAAATGGAAAAACACAAGGACATAACCTTGTGTTATGTCCTTGATTCTGTCCCAGGAAACTTCCTTCCCTCCCTCCCTACCTCCCTTCCTTCCTTTCTTCCTTCCTCCTTCCCTCCCTTCCTCCCTCCCTCCCCTTTCATCACACTGGGTGTATGTAACCTGGGGGGGCAGTTATATATAATGTTATTTCCCCAAAAGGCCATATCCTAACACTTGATCACTTGATTCTGTCACAGGAAATTCTCTTTTCCTTCTTTCTTTTTTCTTTCTTCCTTTTTCTTTCTTTCCTTCTTTTTCTCTTTCTTTCTTTTTGTCTCTCCTTCCTTTCTTCCTTTCTCTCTTTCTTTCTTCTTTTCTCCTCCTCCCCTCCCCCTCCTCCTTCTACCCCTTCCCCTTCCTCCTCCTCCTCTTCTTCCACAGCCCCATCCCCCCTCTCCCTTCCTCTGCCTCTTCTCCTTTTTCTTTCTTCTTTGTTCCTCTTCCTCTTCTTATTTTTTTTGTTGTTGTGCAGCTAGGTATCATGAAAACCCTCATAGTTCTAACAAAAATTCGAGCAAAGTTCACATAGTGTGGTCCATGTGTTAGCAATGCATGGTCCCAGGTCCCACAAAGATTCTAACAAGTCAGTCCTATGTGCATTAAAATTTGATCACCAATGGTTCCAGAAGCTTCTGGTATAAAGAATCAGAAATAAAAGAACCTTTTGCTCCTACCAAGAGACTGAAAGGGTAGTGGTGATGTTTAGAAACAATATTTTTTTAAAACTATATTATTTTCTTTTGTCCTGTGATTCTTTTTGGTTATCTAAGAATTTGTGCATGTTTTAATTGCTATCCTTTGGACATCTTCTGGTGATGCTGGTGGCCCCTAAAGAAGGGAGGTATTTCCAGGTTTTCCGGAAGTTGTCAGTAACTCTCTTCTTCAGTCCTGTGGGATCTGGAGTCTCCAAGGTCTCCCACCTGCAGCCCATACCTGTCTTGACCATGGTAGGCTGCACATTATAGCCTTGGCTGCTGAGGTCTGAGGCTACTCTTGCTGCTCCCAAGTCAGCGTTCTTAAATTCTCAGCAGTGAGCCTAGGCTCTTGTGTCTCTCTGTCACAGTCTTTCCCTTCCTCCCTCTGTACTGGCACAGGTTATGTGTGAGGGTTTTCCCCCAGTTTTTCTGTTAGCTACTTTAATTTCCCATCAGAATACAAGCCCACCCTAAGCTTCAGTCACCTTGGCTGCAACCCTCACAACTAACCTGGCTCCTGCAGATCCTTTCAGCCAGAGGCCTAGATTCTCTTTCTTGCACCTCTAACTACAGGCTATGCTCTGACTGCAAATTGATTATGAAGATCTATAGGAATGTGAATGCTCCCTTTCTGACTTTGAGTTTTGCTTGCCTTCTGGAAAGAAATCCACTAAAATTTGGTACCATGAGCCAGGCACATCTGTATGTATATTACCCCTGCCTCCAATTAGCTCCTCAATAACCCAAAGAGGAAGGTACCATCTTCAGTTTTTATGTGAATAAGGGAAGTGGGGCTTAGAGATGTTAAGTAATTTGCCCAAAGTCACATAGCTACTGAGGGCATACAGATGATTCTAACCCAGGTCTTCATGACATAATACCTGGCCTTCTGCTCATGTTCCCACCTGAGTTTGCCAGGACATTTGAGATCCTACAGCAAGTGGTCTGACTGCTCTTCTGGGCTAGCCAGCCTGCAACTAGGCTAGTTTCCCCTAGAGCCTGTGGCATCTACATCAGCTTCCTCCTTTTCCTCCTCCCTAGTGGACCCCCATGTGCCTAAGCCTGCCTGTCATACAAGTAGCAGGTACTGGCAGGTTGATTACTTCTACGTGCTCAGTCCCCACTCACCATGATCCACAATATGTCAAGACATTGTTACCTTGAAGCTAAGGAAGTTTAAGCTTCAGAGCCCCTTACTTGCATGGGCCCCTGAGAGGATCTTAGTAGTATGGGCACATGGTCATGAGGTGTAATCTCAATCAGTCAAAATCACTGGATCTTCCCACTCAGACTCCCCCTCTCCATCACATTTCTATCCAGTCTGGAAGTGTGGAGTGCTGAGTGACCACGGGCAGTTTTAGGATCTGGCTAAGGGGAGCATTTAATCTGGGCTTGGGGTGATATATCTGTGTAGTTCTTAGTTGCTTCTGTTCATGCTTAAGTCACTGCTAGTGGTACATTTTCCACCCACTGTGCCATCTCACCTGGCATTGCAACATGACAGGTCTAGAGGTCTGTTATGATATGAAGATGCCCTGTGGCACCCTGTAACTCTAGGATTCTCATACTGGAACAGTAACAAGGTTTGAATGTGTGGGTTTCTAAACAACTTTTGGCCAACCACACTAGAAAATCTGAGTAATCTTTCTACCCTCTCTATGGAAAATAATGTTACAAAAAGAAACTTTATATAAAGTGGTGACCAAAGATTTGGCAACACAAAATGTTGAGAAAAAGTGTTAACAGAGATGTATCAAGCAGTTAATTAATTAATATTTTTTCTGGATTTAGTTACTTTTTAGTTTTTTATAATTTGTAAGTTGCTATGATTGATTTATTTTATCATTATTTACATAAGCACCCAACTTCATAACTACTTTTGAATTCATAATTTTACGTTATTTTTTCTTAAAAGAGGATCCCTCGAATTGCATAAGCTTTAGTCCCCATAAGATCGGGATCCTCCCCTGACAGCAGCATTTATAAAATGGGTGTCTAGATCTAGGCCTGTGACTTGAGAAAAGTTGAAGATTTTAAGAACACTATTATTGCTGTTGATGTTGTGTTTCTCTTTCCTTTGGGAAGTTAAATGGCTCAAATAAAGAACAATCTCTGTCCTTTACCTCCCTGGTACCAACTGTAACCTAGCATTACCCATCCAGCGTCCATCAGCATTTAAGCACAAAGGAGGACATGTGAGATCGAATGGTCAGAAAAAACCTCTTTAACATAGGGCACAGAATTGGAAAAGAATGCAAATGAGTTCTCTCGATGTCTGTTAGTTACATATACACATGTGCATAACATGTGTAAGATTTAATTTCTGCATTCTGTGAGATAACCTTTTAATATACTCAAACTTTAGTAAGCCCACTAATATTTTCCTTGCTAACAAACATATATAGAAGCTGTATATAACAGTCATATAGAAAAAAAAGAAGTAATGACACATCTTTAATTATCTCATTTATAAAACTACTTGGATGAAATTTCCAAAAATAATCATTCAAACTCAAGGCTTATTTTTTTTCCTGGAGATGATTTTCCCTACTATTTGGTTTAATCATTTTCAGGTTAAATGAATGGATGGACAAATGGAAAATAATATAACACTAGTTTGTGCATCAAAATTTGATTAATGATAGAAGGACCAGTGTTGTTTTCACTGATGATTAAAGTGAACAAACCAAAGGAAGGCTTAAGTAATGTGTTTTTACATTAAATTGTGATCAAGCAGACCTATAATAAAGTCAATGCTCTGAAACCTCAACTGGAAAAAGAAAACTATGAAACCTACTAATTTTTTTAAACTATATGAAAAAACTTTTATAAATAATGCACATTAAATTCATGTGGATCAGAACGAGGTAAGGAAAACATTTCAATTATGAGGACTGATTTCATCCCATACTTGAGGATCTTCTTGTAAGCCTCATTCTGTTTGTTCAGACAGAAAGGCTTTTTCACATTTTTGTCAAACCCGAATGTCTAGAAACAGGAATGTAGGCTTTCACAGTTCAGGAGGAGTTAAAAAGAAAACTAGGTAATAAACATCATGAATAGGAACCATATTGGAAAGTGAGAAATAGGAGTTGACAACAAAACAGACTTTCCTCTGGTGTTTGATGTGTACTCACGGGAACCTGGCCCACCCGCACTCTCCTTGGGTGCAATCATCACGTGCTGTTGTGGTCCAGATGCATTCCTCCCGGCCTACTGCCACCCCTTCACAAGTCCCCTGCCCACAACTCTCTTCCATTTCAACTCTCCTTGTCACCACTCCTATTTTGATTCTTATTATTAAACCTTTCATGCATTATCCTAATAGAAAAAGACATTTTTCCTGACCAGCCATGTCAAACACATCTCTTATATAGTATGTCTGGTGTGACAATCCAGAATACGACTAACATGTCATCACAAAGTCATATAGGAGATGTGGTTTCTCCATCCCTCCCACGACAGAGAGAGGGAAGGAAAAGCTGCCAGGGGGCCCTCTCCCCCCACTGGCCAATTCTGGAGAAACACTCAGCAGAACAGAAGAAGGCTAGGTCAAATTCCAAGACAATAATTCTAGCAGTATGAGAATATCTAAATCAACTGTGAGATACCATACTTAGGCATTATTAAAATCACTGAGATGGATGTATATGTATGAAAATAGATAAACCTCCAAGACATATTGAGTGGGGGGGAAAAAAGTAATTTCAGAATAATAGTACAGGTTGAGCATCCCTAATCTGAAAATCCAAAATCCACAATGCTCCAAAACTTGAAATGTGTTGAGCACCCACATGACGCTCAATGGAAATTCTCATTGGAGCATTGTAGATTTTGGATTTTCAAATTAGGAATAGTCAACCAGTAAGTATAATGCAAATATTCCAAAATCTGAAACACTTCTGGTTTCAAGCATTTGGGGAAAGAGATATGCAACCTGTGTTTACTACAATGTAAATGTCATGTGGACAAGAGCTCTGGTACAGAGCAGACCCTTACCTATTTACTGAATCTTGAATAAGCAAATTTATGAAAAAAATACAGTTACAGCCACATAAAATAATTTTATATGTTTCTATGAATATACATAAAGAAAAAACTATACATTATATATGCTAAACAGATATAGATTTATATAGTAAATCTATGTTAAAAATATATAATCATTTATCTTATATATATAATATTGTGTAATACTGTATATATTATAAAATATCTAATATATATTATTTATACTATATAAATATAAATAAAATATAGTTATAATTTTTATATATTTTTAAAGTAATGTATATATTATTTATGTATAAATAAATAAATCATATCCACAGTTATTACTAGGAAATGATCTCATACCCACGGTTATTACTGGGAAAGTAGGAGAAGCCTGGGAGACTGGGGTGAGTTGTCAAAGAAAATTTAGTGTTACTTGTAAGGTTTTAATTTTTTAAAAGGAAAACATGTGCAAGTATTACTTGTGAAATTAAAAATTAAAATTTCTAAGGCATCTTTCTTGCTAAGCTTTATGGATGCATTGCCACATGCAATAGAGAAAAATCTTAGAAAATTCTCACTCATAGATAGGAGTTGAACAACGAGAACTCATGGACACAGGGAGGGGAACATCATACACCGGGCCTGTTGGGCAGTGAGGGGCAGGGAGAGGGACAGCATCAGGAGAAATACCTAATGTAGATGACAGGTTGATGGGTGCAGCAAACCACCATGGCACATGCACGCTTGTGTAACAAACTTGCACATTCTGCACATGTACTCCAGAACTTAAAGTATAGTTTTTAAAAAAAGAAAAGGAAATTCTTTTAGTGGCTGTACACGGCAAACCTTGGGTCTGCCTTAATGATACACTCCCTAGATTTCCAATTACCAGAAAGCCAGCTGACTATGGTTGGTTCCCCTCACCCTTTTCCTGCTCTTCCTTGACCTCTAAAATAGCTGGAGTTAACTCTCGGTTAAATGACAGTTGAAAGGGCCCTGGGAGCAGAGGAAGGTAAGAGGAGCAACACTTCAGAGTAGCAAAATTCCTTCCCCCTTCCTCGCACACTGTGCCCCTATCCTTCTTCCACTGGTTGATGCTCCTGGTCTCCAGGCCTTTAGAAAACAGGCATCCGTACTGTACTGAAGTAACCACTCAAGTGTGTCATTTATCACAGCTAAAAAGGAGGTAACCAATGAAACACACTAAGGTAGAATGATGGCTATGCCTAGCTTAACCTTTTTAAGGTTACCTCCTTTATCCAAATGACACTATAACTCAGGCAATTTCAAGCTGAGGGGAGAAGGATATTTTGGGCAGAGTATCCCCAGCTCCCCACCATAAGCTTTTACTATTACGCATTAGGGAAAGATGGAAAGAAGAATGTGTTAAGGAGACAACCAAAAATGGTTGTAGTGGAATCAGATGACTACTTTGCATTTGAACCTTTGGCAGATTCAAATTGTTGACAGAGGATAACAAAGATTGTAGGAAATCCCTCTCCTTGGACACATCAGCCACCACCTACGGCACTGTCATCTCCTGCCTCCCTCCACTTGGTGAAAAATGGGATCTTAAACCTGGTGTCAATCTTCCATAAAACAAAACTATTCCACAAAAATGGCTAATTGAATGCCGAAGCAATGAGTTTGGGGATAACGAGGTCCTGTGGGTTCTGTTTGCTAATGGCAGGAATTGATTATTTCACACTGCACATGTAATTAAAGTGGAGAGGAGTAATGAGCAGTGAAGTTATGAAATGAATCGATAATCAATTAGGTTTTTACTTCCACTAAAAAAAAATTTAGAAGAGCCCATCTACTGTATATTGAAGCTAATATAATCAGTTTAACAGAGCCTGATGCATTCAGAGAGAACAACAGACTGCCAAATCCTGCCTATCTCCTCACAGGACATTATCAAAACAATATCTTGAGCCTTGGTAGAAAAATCACAAAAATACCACATTAGGCAGAACATCACTTTTCCATTATGTCATACATAACAAAAATGCTTTCTGGTCCTGCTTATGTTTACAGAACAAAGTGGGTCAAAGGAATTTACTGAGATCATAAAGGGCAAGATAAATGCTGGAGCTCAGCACCCCAGTAGTTGCTAGATTTGATGGAACTAAAAATGGAAAATTAACCTATGACTCAGTAAATCAACCTTTTAGATAGTTCTGGACCACTTATGTGTAGCAGGACATTCATTTAATTTAGTGCAGACTGAAAACAGCACTGTGAGATTTACTAGATGTACTAGAAAAGCATGCTAAGATGAAAGAGCTAGTGTGTGCACGTGTGTCCTGTGTCTGTATGGGTGTGCTGCATGGACTGTGTGAGCTCTGTGGTGTGTGTACATGAAAGTATGTACACACACATATGTTTGCATAGCTGGGACTGAAGCGATTTAGAGTTACTGTGTGTTATTATATCTGAGTTAAGTGATGAGAACTGCAGGCTAATGGTTAAAAAAAGGTTCAACAGCTCTTTTCACGTCATATCAGTGGATTGCAAAATACTGAGGTGACATGTTTTACTGAGAGTTTTACTTTAATATGGGGGAAAATGATTGAGCAACATGGAACTTGAAATACGAAGTACTATACTACGGTCTTATAAAAAGAATATGCTGGGCGTTAGCTTACGATCACTAATATAAATTTCTACTGAAAGAAAAAGAAAAAGATGTCATCCATACATTCAAAATCCAGACAGTTTTTATACATCAATTAGACCACTGTTTGTTAGTAAGACCTGAAAGGGTGACATAACTGTTCCATGGCAGTTCTTGGCATGACCACTGTTTGACATTCATTGAGCTTTTGTGGGTGAGGTCATTCGTATGCTGCAGAATGTCACTCCAATCATTCAAATGGTAAATGCTTAACTTCCCGAGAAATAAAGCTCCCAAAAAGAGACAGGTAAACACATCTCAGTGGCACAACTGGAGAAAAAAACCCCATCATCCGAAAACTCAGAGTAGCCTTCAGTTGATGTTCATCATGCAGTGAAGATGGGAAAACTACAGTGTGAAATATTACTATCTCTTTGTTGTATCTGTTAACTTCACAAAAGCATTTGACACCATGCACAGAACTGAGCTCTGTCTGCCTGCATTGAGAAGCTCAGAAACACTCTTAGGCCAGCTTGATTGCATGTGGGTGGGGAGTACTGCGACAGAAAATAGTATATATAATACTTATATTTCAGCGTGTCAGCTTGAGGAAACTAGGTACAGACTATTTCTGGGCATCTGAAAAGCTTCCATGGAACAGGCCACATTAGTGATGAAAGTCTTTGCTATAAAACTTATTTCCAAAAATAACCATATACAAATGACTAGGCTCTAGAAACATACTCGCAAGATACAGAGTTTATCATGTAATGGTTTCAGCCAGTACTAGGCATTGGCAATAAATATGAAGAATAAATAGGTGGATACAGTAGCACCAGGAGGACTGTACATGTAGCAACAAAATGTTCAAGGGTAATACTGCATGGCAGGTTTTCCTACAGTGTTTTACAGAGCATAAGCATCCTATGAGATGCGGACAGCCATTCTGAGGCAAAAGTTTGAGAAATGCTATGTACTATAACAGCCCTGTCTCCCTCCTGATTCCAAAACCTGGAATTCTGCCAGTCTGTGAAGGGAAATGGATGAGGAACAAAGAGTAGAAACCTGCCATGTCTGGTGCTAATATGACATGAAGATCAACTCCCCCGACATCCCACCCCTGCAAAAAACAAAAACAAAAAAACAAGCCAGCTGGGCTCATGCCTGTAATTTTAGCACTTTGGGAGGCCAAGGAGGGCAGATCACCTGAGGTCAGGAGTTCGAGATCAGCCTGGCCAACATGGTGAAACCCCCATCTCTACTAAAAATACAAAAATAAGCTGGTGTGGTGGTACACGTCTGTAGTTCCAGCTACTCAAGAGTCTGAGGCAAGAGAATAGCTTGAACCTGGAGGCAGAGGTTGCAGTGAGCCAAGATCACACCATTGCACTCCAGCCTGGGTAACAGAGTGAGACTCAAAATAAATAAAAAATTAAATAAATAAATAAATAAAAGCCCTGTAGAGGCTATGAATGCTAATGAATCCACATAGACCTCCCTATTCCTCTTCTGGAGCAGTTTCTTAGAGACTAACTATGAATCCCTTTACCACGGCAACATCACAAAGGAAAAGGGCCAGGAGGAGGGTTAAAGGTAAAAAGATAGGATTCCAAGTTCAATTTGAATTTCAGATTATCAATGAATAATTTTTTGGTATAAGTGTGTCTCAAATATTGCAAGGGACCCACTTACAGGAAAAAATAAAATTAATTTTTTATCTGAAATTCAAATTGAACTGACTGTCCTCTATTTTTGTTTAATAAATCTGGCAGCTCCAACCAGAGCACACAGTCTATCAGCGTCAGAACAGTGCCCAACAGAGCACACAATTCAAGATGTTTGGAGGCCCAAGATGTTTGGAGAATGGACGGTTGTGGAATCTCCAAGAAACCTCTGCTCACTAAAATGAAGCAGAATAACCAAAAGCTAAGAACTCAGCAGATTCACTGAAGCAGCTTCAGCCTGTGTTGCATAACTAGAAATTAGGGAATCAAAGTGAGGAGCCAAATCAGACTGAAATGCAGTCAGCGCGGGTGCGGAACTATTTCTGAGCAAAGCTTCTGGTGGAGGGAAGTTAAAAAGCAGTGAAACAGGTTACAGAGGGTTTTTCAAGCAATGATTGAGGTTGTAATCAAAAGACAAACTTCACATATGCACATATGAAGCAAGAAAGGCTTCTTGCTTCCAAGGTGCCTTTTCAGTCACACTCATTCTCCCTCACACACACATACTGGTAATAATAAATATTGATAACATAATCATAAACACAAAAACCAGCTAAACCTAACTGTCACAGGAGCAGAGTGCTAAATTCTGGTTTGGGTTGTCAGAGCAATTGATAGATGTTTTTTAAAGATCATGTATTTTGCTACAAACAAAGGTGGAGTTCATCTAGCGTGTTTCCAAAATACATTCCCTATTGAACGCACTGACAGAAACCATTTTTATCTTTGTTGGTGTAAATCCTAGAAAATCAAATTTGAAAAATGAAGTGCTGATAGAATTCTCAAACTCCAGGGTGAAGGCAGATGCTGTTACTCAGCATAATTATTGTCTCTCATCACAGGATGAAGTCTGATTACATTATGGTCAGAGGGAAGTAACAGTTAACATTGTCAGATAAGAGGTTTCAGCATTCTCAGCTCTGTTTGACCCAAATCAAACAGACCAGAAAAAGAATCTCCTTGATCTAATTCTATTCCTTTTGTTTGAGGAATACCTCCAGAGTGGGATCAGAGGAGGCCTCTGAATAGTGAAGGCATATTTAGGAACTTAGAATTTAGGAAATACAACACAAATTTTATAAACTTCTGACTTAGGAATGACCCATATCTTGAAGCCACAAAGCTGTTGCCACTGTTTCAGGAACAGCCTCCAAGTCAGTGCCCCATCCCTAGGAGAGCTGCTGCAGCTTCCAGAGCCAAACTGGGTTGTCAAGAGATGAGCATGTGAGGACCATGCCAACAGCCCCCCTGAAAATGTGGGGGAAAAGTCTACTGGAGAGAGAATTTCCAACCTCTTCCCAAGTCTTTCCATGCAGGACCTTGGTTCTAACTTCCACAGGATGCTGTGATTTCAGTGGGAGTGGAATATTCCAGAAGCCAGCTGATGTCCTCCACCCGCATTCTACCACATCATCCAGGAAGAGTTCATTTCAAAGGGAATTCTCAGAAGCATATCATTAAAAAACCAATAAGAGACTAGATATGCTGCACTTACCAGGCCTGTACCCTCAAGGATAATCAATCTTACCATGACTTTTATCCTGTCATCTTTGGCCACCCACAAAATGCAAGACCCTCCAGGCAACTGTCATCTCATATATTATTCTCTACTTCCTTGCCCCACCTCTGTCTCATCCCACCCATTCCTCCTTCCACTGCTAGCCTCCCTGAGAACCTGTCCCACTCTGCTCTCTGGAACCCTCATTCCATTGCAGTTTAACCCTCCCACATACGCCACATTTTCATTGAATTTTCCTTCAGCCTTTTCCCTTCACTGACATCTCACTTTCCCCTCGAAGACATTGCCTTCTCTGGAGCCCTATCAAGTGGAGGATGTTTATTTTCCCACAATGTAAATATCAGAGGGGCCAGAGACAGTGTTGGCCTTCTTCTGGCTCCAGGATACCATTTCAGAATCAAAAACTTCCCCCTTTGAGATTTGTACCATTTGGTCCTACTACCCACTCTCTCCAATGATGTAACTGAAGGCTACCCTGTGTATATAAGTTCAAAGAGTTTCCTACCCACCTCATTTCCTGCCAATTTCTTAAATGACTTCATCACCTACAGAGGAACTCCATTTAACAACTCTAGCCTCAAAATTCCTTCATCTCCAATGATCTCTGTGACCATTTCTGTCTCCCTTTCTTCACCTCCTACTCTTCGGTCTGGTACAGTGAGCTTTCTTCCTGCCCCTACACTCTCTGAGAATGCTTTGGCAAAGGTCACTGATCACTTTCCACCCAGATCCAACAGATTCTTTGAAGTTCTCATCCTACTTGACCACTCTGCAATGTCCGGTACTGTGAACCACATCTATCTCCTTGAAATTCAACCTTGAGCTTGGCTTCTGAGATCTGGCTCTTTCTCTCCCGACTCTCTTTTGCCTTTCATAGTTTTCCTTTGTGGGATCTTCTGCCTCTGCCTACTCTGTCAATATTGGGGCTCCTTAATAAGCACTCCACCTTTGGTCCTCTTTTCCTCTTTCCTGGCTACCCCCTCTCCTTATGTAATGAAACTATAACTGAGGCAACTTCAAGCCTTGGACCCCCTTATCTACTCTTATGGCTACAATAGTCAATTACACATTCGTTTCTCTAATTAAGCCTTTGCTTTGAGCACTGAAGCTATACATTTGCTAGCATAGACATTCCCATCTCATGCTCATTCTTAACATATGCATAGTTTAACCAATCAACCCTCCCTCCAAACCTACTTTCCTTGGAAAATGGCATTTATATCCACTCAGAAACCTGAGAGTAATGCTAGATTATTCATCTTACCCCCATTCTGATCAGTTCTCTTTGCTACGTATCTCAAATACTTGTCTCATCTTTTCAATCCCTACCGTGCCTGGCTTGGTCGAGGTCTTTATAATTACTTCGTTTGACTGCTGTTACAACGTCCTATCTACCTTCCCTCCAGTATCCAATTTATTCTGCACATTGCTATCAGTGCTCTTTCTATTACAGAAATATGGCCATACTTCTTTTCTGTTAAAAAGCCAGAACGGCTCCCCCACTGCCAGGAAAATCAAGAAAAGCATGGCTTTTCAGCTTCTCATCAACTGGTCTCTCTTTAGCTTTGATGCTTGCTAAACACCATCCTATCCACACAAACCCTACAATCCAGCCAAACCAAATGCTTCTGCAACATCACAGACCCTCTGTGTGGCCTACACCACCACACATTTGCTTGAGAAGTTCCCTAGGCCTCAAAGGGAAGTAAAGAAGATTCCGTAGGCCTTTTTACTTCCCTCCCCTATTAATTCTGCAATATACATATGATTACTCTTTGAAGATGTTGTTGAACTACTACCTCTTCCAGACAGGTTTTCCTAAACCTATCTGGGAATAGTTGGCATCCACTTTCCATGTCCCAGGGTGCCCTGTGCATCTGTGCACCATAGGCACTCTTTGAGATTGTGAGCCACTGACACAGGTACTGGGTCTCACTTACCTTCTAATCTCAAACACCTTGTACAATGTCTGGCACGTAGCTTAAATTCAATGAATTTTTATAAATGGATTAATAGGAGCCACTGCTCCTTTAGTTAAGGATAGTTCTTTATGCTTCCCAGAGCTCCTGTAGTAGAATGTCTTATGTTCTCCACCTCATCTAAAATAGCACAGTACGGCATGTGTTTCACAGAATAAATACATGATTGGTGAAAGAAAAATGTTTTATTTCCAAAGTTTGTGCAAGGCTGTGTGTGTGTGTGCGTGCGCACATGCGTGTTTGTGTGTAAGAGAGACAGAAACAGAGAAAGAGAAAGAAAGAGAGGCACCTTCTGTTGTTCCCTGACAGGGCTTCCGCTCCTGGCATCCAAAGTAGAAATGCAGTATATATTTTGTCATGAAACCTAGGACAACTCTGAAAGGCCTGCCCAGCTCCAGAGCCCCTTGTTAGGTCAACTGAGGCATTTGCCAGCTGGCAAAGTTGCAATACAGCTCATCTCCTCCTTCCTCTAAGTCCTGCTCCTGTCCTCTCATTTCCCCAGGTGTTGGTTCCAGGGGTACTCCCTAATAAACATCCAGCTCAGACTTTGCTCCCTGGGGGAATCCAACCTAATTATACATGGGGAAATGTAACCTGAGCTCAAAATAATCCACTGGCAAAGTAATTTGGGGATGCAATGTTCAATAAAATAAAAATTATCTGTGTTCTGATTCAGGGTTAGTATTTGTGATCTTTATCCTAGAGCCAATAGATAGGGTTCCCATGCCCGTAACCATGGTTAACTTTTCTGTTGCCTACAAGTAAATCACTTGGGGAATTTGTCTTCTATGATTGTTTGGTTAGGGTTCTCTACCAGGCCTGAGATGAACACCCTCTCCCCCAGAAATTTTCTTTTCTTTTTTTTTTTTTAGACAAGGTCTCACTTTGTCACCCAGGCTGGAGTGCAGTGGCATGATCTCGGCTCACTGCAATCTCTGCCTTCAGGGCTCAAGTGATCCTCCCACCTCAGCCTCCCAAGTGGCTAGGACTACAAGCATGCACCACCATGCCTTGGCCTCCAAAAGTGCTAGGATTACAGGCAAGAGCTACTGTGCCTGGCCCTCAGAATGTTTGAATGGAGGTTTGAAGGTATCCCTCCTATTTGAAGAATGCATTTTCTTGGCAATACTCAACCTAGTTTATAGACATAACTGAATATAAACAGAGCCTTTTAGGCTGGGCATAGTGGCTCACACCTGTAATCCCAGCATTTTTGGAGGCCAAGACAGGTGGATCACCTGAAGTCAGGAGTTTGAGACCATCGTGGCCAACTTGGCAAAACCCCGTCTCTACTAAAAATACAAAAACTAGCCAGGCATGGTGGTGGACACCGGTAATTCCAGCTACTTGGGAGGCTAAGGCAGGAGAATCCCTTGAATCCAGGAGGCTGAGGTTGCAGTGAGCCGAGATCGTGCCATTGCACTCCAGCCTGGATGGCAGAGTGAGAGTCCATCTCAATCAATCAATCAATCGAGACTTTTTCACCAACCTCAGGGCAAACTGAGAAAAATGGGCATATGATTCCCCCTACAACTAGACGGGAAGATGGAAATGTGGGTCTGGATTCTACCTGTTTTCTCTTGGTGATTCTAGAACAACACTCATTTGTGTTGCTGAAAATACCAACAAGCAAGTGACACAATACAAGCAACTCTTTTTCCCTTTGAGATTCATTCCACCTAGCTATCTCTTCCTCTATCCTCTACTCTTCACTGTCCTTGGCAGATCTCTCTTCTAGTCATTTCCCTGCCATCACTGCCTACTTGGATACCAAAGCCATGGGCTTCCTCTATATGCCCATCCCAGCTGTCACCTTGGGTAATTTTAATATCCATAGGGAATACGTATGCATTTTACCAAGATACTTTCTGTCTCTTAGATACACTACATCAGAGAAATGCATCTTTGTATCCTTCTAGTTTGAATCCTCTACAAACTTAGAATCTGTGTTTTTTGTTCTGATCATACCCTTTTCTCTAAAGAGTCTAGAACTGATGACTGAATGGAAAACTGTTTTGCAGAAATCCTCAACTATCCAGGCCCTTTTCTTGTTCATTTATTACACTGAATAACAGTTCCATCTACCTGTTTACAGCTCTAACTACCTGTTTATCTCTTCCACCAGATTAAAAACCATTAAAATTAAAATCTCCACCAGATTAAAATTAAAATCTCCCACCAGATCAAAATTAAGATTAGGTAGATTACAGCTCCATCTACGTGTTAATCTCTCCCACCAGATTAAAAACTCTTGAGGTACTCATAGATGGGAACTTCAAGTTGAAGATCTTATGGGATCACATCACAAAGACTACTAAATAAAACAAATATTCATACCAGAAAGCAGAGAACTGTGCATTCACTCTCAAGTGTGCATTCTCTCTCTCCCCCCTCACAATCCCTTCTTTGTCAGGTATCATTTATTCATTTCATTCAATCTATAGATCCTTCAAATGGAAAGGATACAAAGATGCATTTCTCTGATGTAGCACCTGGAATAAACCTAGATAACTGTTTCGTCAGTACTGTGCTCTGCAGAAGTGTGACTGATCACAGAGCTATAGAGAAGTCAATGGTCCATTTACTGATCGTTCTTTAATTGCATTTATGAGGAAATGCAAAGATGAAAGTGTGGTCAGTTCCAAAAGAGAGGATGAGATGGATCATGAGAGTTCTGAAAAGCAGAGGTAGGCATTTGTGCCTATGGCTTACAACAAAGCAAGCTGGAAAGATCTTGAGAAACAATGTGATTTTTTTTTCTTTTTCTCCGGTTGCTTTACAAGTGAGTTTTGCCTCTATCAACTTCTCCTTGAGCTTTTTTTCTATTTGGTTGTAAGAGAACCACCAAAGCAGAAGGGGCTATGGTGACAGTTGTGCTCTGGGGAGGTATTTTTAAAAGAACTTTTTGGAGTATATTGGAGATGAGGTGCCTGGAGAGCAAGTAAGTGGTTTAGGAAATGTAATTGACCAGGGTGGGAGTAATTGGAAACAATGCAGAGGAGAGAAACAGGGAGATAGAGTGGAGGGAGCCCACTGCAGGTCTTCATGGCATGAGGGAAGGCTCTGCTTCCCTCTATTCCCAGCTTTCTCAGTGCTCCTGGCACTTAGATGCTAATTATGCACAAGAAGGAGAACTGGGGAGCTGATGTTTCCCTGGGGTGTTGCTTCAAACCTTGAGTCATTTCCTTGAGTTTGTTTTACTGTTGCTCAAAGAGTTGCTCTCAACACCAAAAGCTACTGTTTTTGTAAAGGCTTAATATACCCAAAACTCCAATAGGTTTAAAAGTTCCCATCTATTCCTTTACTCCCTCTCTCTGAGGCAAGCATTCTAGCAACTTCCCACTTATTTTCTTCTAGCCTTATTTTTTCTGATTTCCTGTACACCTCCAAACCTCTGGCTAAACAAATACTCCTGTCAGCTCTACACGGGTTTCCTTGTTTCCCTGCTCCCAAGACTCTGCTCATATTATTCTTTTTTCTAACTTTTATTTTTAGTTGTAAATTGACAAATTATCATTGTATATATTTATGAGGTACAAAGTGATGTCATGATTTATGAAGTTAATGTGGTATACTTAAATAACACTAATTAACATATCCACCACTTCAAATACTTATCATTTTTGTGTGGTGAGAACACTTGAAATTTACTCTGTCAGCAATTTTGAAATGTACATTGTTATTATATTCATTATACAGTACAATATTTCTCGAAATAAAAGACAATATTTCTCCCATCTAGTTGAGGCTTTGTACCCTTTGACCACCATCTCCCCCTCTTCTCCTCCCAGCTTTTAGTAACCACCATTCTACTCTCTTCCTCTTTCAGTTCTATTGTTTTAGATTCCACGTATAAGTGAGAACATGTGGTATCTGTCTTTCTGTGCCTGGCTTATTTCAATTAGTATAATGTTCCCCAATTCCAATCATGTTGTCACAAATGGCAAGAAGTCTTTCTTTTTAAAGGTTGAATAGTATTGCATTATCTGTACGTACCACATTTTCTTTATCCATTCATCTGTTGATGAACATTTAGGTTAACTTCATCACTTGGCTATTGTAAATAATGCTGCAGTGAACAAGTGCATGCAGACATCCCTCTGACATCTCAATTTCAAATCTTTTGGTTACATACTGATTTCAAATCTGGAAGTGGGATTACTGGATCATACAGTAATTCTATTTTTAGTTGTTCTAGGAACCCATATAGTTTTCCACAATGGCTGTACTAATTTCCATTCCCACCAACAGTGTACAAGCGTTCCCTTTCTCCACATCCTCCCCATTACTTGTCATCTTTTATCTTTTTGATAATAGTTATTCTGACAGGTGCTATCTTATTGTGGTTTAATTTGCATTTCCCTAATGATTGGTGATATTAAACATTTTTTCATATATCTGTTCACAGACTGGAAGAATTAATATTGTCAAAATGTCCATGCAACTAAAGTGATCTATAGATTCAATGCATTCCCTATCAAAATTCAAAAATCGTTTTTCACAGGAATAGAAAAAATAAATTATAAATTTCATATAGAGCCACAAAAACTCCTGAATACCCCAAGCTATCATGAGTAAAAAGAAAAAAACAGCATGGTCCCACCATATGAATAGATTCACTGACCAATGGAACAGAATAGAGAGCTCAGAAATGAACCACACATGTAGAGTCAACTGATTTTTGACAAAGATGCCAAGAATACACAATGAGAAAAAGACAATCTTCAATAAGTGGTGTTGGGAAAACTATATACAGAGGAACAAAATTGGATGCTTATCTTACACCATATGCAAAAATCAACTCAAAATGAACTAAAGAGTTAAACTTATCTGAAACTGCAAAATTACTAGGAGAAAAGATAGGGGGAAGACTACATGACACTGATCTGGGTAATTATTTTTTAGATTTGACCCCCCAAAGTGTAGGTAACAAAGGCAAAATTAGACAAATGGGATTACATCAAAATTAAAAACTTCTGCAGAACAAAGTAAACAACAGAGTGCAGAGACAATCTATGAACTGGGAGAAAATATTCTAAGCCACATCTGATCAGAGGCTAATATCTGAAACAGATAAGATATTTATAAGGAACTCAAACAACTCTACAGAAAGAAAACAAATAATTCAACTAAAAAAATGGGTGATCGGGGACAATCCAAGATGGCCAAATAGGAACAGCTCTGGAGCGCAGTTCTCAGCGAGAACGCAAAGGGTGAGTGATCACTGCATTTCCAAACTGCCCACAAACCAGGAGATTCCTGGGCGGAAAAGCGCCACGAGTCTCCAGCACGGCTGTTTCAGCTGGTGCAGTGGGTCTCTGCACAAAATCTCACACAAATCTGGGCAGCCATTTCAACTGGCTCCTGGAATACCTGGGAGACAGAGTCGCCCATTCAACTGAAAAAAAAGGGGGCTGAAAAGGGAAGCCAGGTGATCTGGCTCGGTGGGTCCCAACCCCACAAAGACCAGCAATCTGAAATGCTCTGGATTGAGAGTTTCACAGCAAGCACAGCTGGACCTGAGACAGGGCAGCTCTGTGGGGGGGAAGGGCGTCCATCATTACCAAGGCAGTCCACCACTACCGAGGCAGTCCACCATTACTGAGGCAGTCCACCATTACCGAGGCAATCCGCCATTACCGAGGTAGTCTGCCATTACAGAGACAGTCCAGCATTACTGAGGCAGACCGCCATTACCGAGGCAGTTCAAACTATGCCTCTATAAACAAAATTGCAAGGAAGTTCACACAGAAGCTGGGCAGAGTCCATGGCAGCTCAGCAACACCTCTGCTGGCAGACTTTGACTAGTTTACCTCTTCACTGGGCAGGGCATCTCTGAAAAAAGGCAGCAGAATGGTGGGAACTTATAAATAAAGTCCCACCTTCCCGGGACAGAGCACCTGGGAAAAAAAGGTAGTTATGAGTTCTGCTGCAGCAGACTTAAATGTACCTGCCCAGCAGCTCTGAACGGAACAATGGAGCTCACAGCTCAGCACTTGAGCTCCTATATGGGACAGACTGTCTCCTCAAGCAGCTCCCCAATCCAAGTATATCCAAACAGACACCTCATAAAAGAGAGCTCAGGCTGACATCTGGCCAGTATCCTTCTGAGATAAAGATAAGAAAAGAAGAAACCAACAGCAACCCTTACTGCTCTGCAGCTGCCACAGGTGATCCCCAGGCAAGCAGGGTATGGAGTGGACCTCCAGCAGGCCTACAGCAGAGGGGCCTGACTGTTAGAAGGAAAACTAAAAAACAGAAAAAAATAACGTCATCATCAACAAAAAGGATGTCCACTCAGAGATCCCATCCAAAAGTCACCAACTACAAAGACCACAGGTAGATAAATGCACAAAGATGGGAAGAAACCAGCGCAAAAAGGATAAAGACACCCAAAACCAGAATGCCTCTCCTTCTCAAAGGGATCATAACTCCTCACCAGCAAGGGAACAAGGCTGGATGGAGAATGAGTCTGATGAATGGACAGAAACAGGCTTCAGAAAGTGGGTAATAACAAACTTCTCAGAGCTAAAAGAACATGTTCTAACCCAATGCAAAGAAACTAAGAACCTTGAAAAAAGGTTTGACAAAATGCTAAAGAGAATAAATAGCTTAGAGAAGAATATAAAATGATTTAATGGAGCTGAAAAACACAACATGAGAACTTCATGAAGCATACACAAGTTTCAATAGCCAAATTGACCAAACAAAAGAAGGGATATCAGAGATTGAAGATCAACTCAATGAAATAAAATGAGAAGGCAAGATTAGAGAAAAAAGAGTAAAAACAAATGAACAAAGTCTCCAAGAAATATGGGATTATGTGAAAAGACCTAATCTACATTTGGTAGGTGTATGTGAATGTGACAGAGAGAATGAATCCAAGCTGGAAAACACTCTTCAGGATATTATCCAGGATAACTTCCCCAATTTAGCAAGGCAGGCCAATATTCAAGTCCAGGAAATATAGAGAACACCACAAAGATATTCCTCAAGAAGAGCAACCCCAAGGCACATAATCATCAGATTCACCAGGGTTGAAATGAAGGAGAAAATGCTAAGGGCAGCCATAGAGAAAGGTCGGGTTACCCACAAAGGGAAGGACCTCTTCAAGGAGAACTACAAACCACTGCTCAAGGAAATAAGAGAAGACACAAACAGATGGAAAAACATTCCATGCTCATGGTTAGGAAGAATCAATATCATTGAAGTGGCCATACTGCCCAGAGTAATTTATAGATTCAATACTATCCCCATCAAGCTACCTATGACCCTCTTCACAGAACTGGAAAAAACCATCTTAAACTTCATATGGAACTAAAAGAGAGCCTGCATAGCCAAGTCAATTCTAAGCAAAAGGAACAAAGCTGGAGGCATCACACTACCTGACTTCAAACTATACTACAAGCCTCCAGTAATCAAAACAGCATGGTACTGGTACCAAAACAGAGATATAAACCAGTGGTACAGAACAGAGGCCTCAGAGGCAAAGCCACACATCTACAACCATCTCATCTTTGACAAATCTGACAAAAACAAGCAATGGGGAAAGGATTCCCTGTTTAATAAATGGTGTTGGGAAAACTGGCTAGCCATGTGCAGAAAGCAGAAACTGGACCCCTTCCTGCCACCTTACACTAAAATTAACTCCAGGTGGATTAAAGACTTAAACATAAGACCTAACACCATAAAAACTCTACAAGAAAACCTAGGCAAAACCATTCAGGACATAGGCATAGGCAAGGACTTCATGACTAAAACACCAAAAGCATTGACAACAAAAGCCAAACTAGACAAATGGGATCTAATAAAACTCCAGTGCTTCTGCACAGCAAAAGAAACAATCATTGGAGTGAACCAGCAACCAACAGAATGGGAAAAAATTTTTGCAATCTACCCATCTGACAAAGGGCTAATATGCAGAATCTACAAAGAACTAAAACAGATTTACAAGAAACAAACAAACAAACCCATGCAAAACTGGGCAAAGGATATGAACAGGCACTTTTCAAAAGAAGACATATATGAGGCCAACAAACATATGAAAAATATGCTCATCATCACTGGTCATTAGAGAAATGCATATCAAAACCACTTTGAGATACCATCTCATGCCAGTTAGAATGGCAATCATTAAAAAATCTGGAGACAGCAGATGCTGGGGAGAATGTGGAGAAATAGGAACACTTTTACACTGTTGATAAGAGTGTAAATTAGTTCAACCATTGTGGAAAACAGTGTGGCAATTCCTCAAGGACCTAGAAATTCCATTTGACCCAGCAATCCCATTACTGGGTATATATACAAAGGATTATAAATTGTTCTACTACAAAGACACATGCACACGTATGTTCATTGAGGCCCTGTTTACAATAGCAAAGACCAGGAACCAACCCAAATGCCCACTGATGATAGACTGTACAAAGAAAATGTGGCACATATACACCATGGAATACTATGCAGCCATAAAAAATGATGACTTCACGTCCTTTGTAGGGACATGGATGAATCTGGAAACCATCATTCTGAGCAAACTGATACAAGAACAGAAAATCAAACGCTGCATGTTCTCACTCCTAGGTGGGTGTTGAACAATGGGAACACATGGACACAGGGAGGGGAGCATCACACACTGGGGTCTGTTGGGGGGGACTAGGGGAGGGACAGCAGGGGGTAGGGAGTTGGGGAGGGATAACATGGTGAGAAATGCCAGATATAGGTGACAGTGATGGAGGCAGCATACCACATTGCTATGTATGTACCTATGCAACAATCCTGCATGTTCTGCACATGTACCCCAGAATGTAAAGTGCAATTATATATATATATATATATATATATATATATATATATATATAAAAAAGAAAAAAAATGGGTGACCTGACAGACATTTCTCTAAGGAAGACATACAAATGTTCACATTATCCTTTAAGACTGGAATGTTATGAAATGTTCTTTCTTCCATGTTTGAATGTCCAAATTCTGCCCATCCTTTGAGATTTAACTTTCATGTTACCTGCTCTGAAATGCTTTTCTCAATCTACTTATTAAATCCTCCCCTTCTCCTTTGAATTCCCACAGTATTTTTTCCAATTTCTGCTTAGAGCATTTGTTATTTTAGTCTCTGCTTTTTGGATACAAAGCCAGCCTCCACTGTTTAAATGTAAGCTCCCCAAACCAGAGACCCATTCTTAGTTCACCTTGGCATTGCCTACAACATGTACTGGGGCCTTTACATGTACACAGCAGGGACTCAACAAATTCTCGTGGAGTAGGAGATAAGGGTTTGGAGCCTCCAGGCTACATCTTTGGCTTTCATTTCACCTTTTAAAATGCCAGTGGCACCATCTGTGATGAGTGGATTCTGTTGGCATCTCAAAGAGTTAAAGAAGGCGGTGAGTCATCAGGGTTTTCGGAATACTGACTGGTTCCAGGTGACTATTTAGAACAGGCAGTAGGAAAACTAAAACAGAAATTTTTTTTTAAAACTCAACTTTAAAACTCCTCCTATTTTAACGCGAACAATACAACTCTTTCCAAACTATGGAGCTGAACAAATCCCTCTCATTATTTCAATGAAACAAAAACAGACATTTAAACTCCCAAACAACAACAGAAAGCCCCAAGCCCCTAACCTTCCTTGGCCTTGTCAGACTGCTTGTGCAATGACTCTGCAGGGCTCTCTAGGGGACCATGAATTTGGTTTCATTTTCTAATTTGAAGGGAGTTATTTTCAGTATAAAGCGGTAAAGTGGAGGTGAGTGGGAGATGGGAGAGGGTTGTCAAAGGGGAGACAGTTTCACAATAGTTTCGGAGATGGTCAGATTTACTTACTTTCTGCATTAGAAGCAGTCCTGGGGACAGTTAATAGAAACTGATAACACTGACATAAGGCGGAATTACTTTCAAAACAACATACATATTAAATTTTTTTTTGTTTTTGGTTTAGTTTATATAAGCTTCTTGTATATAAAACAATGCAGTAATAAAAGCCTGATCAGCTCCTAAAATCTTAAACATTGTAATGAACTATCCCATTACCTGTTGCTTTGCCGCCTTGATTCATCCACAATTTTCATCCTATTTGTAGTTTTGCCAAAAAAAAATAAGTAAAGAAAAATCAATCCCCAATGAATCCCTCCCCCAAATGGTTAGATCATTATCAGTCCATTTGTGAGCCTACCTCTGTTTACATTGGTAGAACTATATCCAATGACAGTTAAAACAACTAAAAAACCCTTTCAACTAGAAGGCTCTTCTCCAAAACTTTAACCTCATTTGTACTTGGTCTTTACAAAAAATTTCCATTATTTTTTCAGTGATTTTCTATTCAAGTAAACTTATTTCATCCTCCAAACAAAACTATAGTCTGTCTCAATAGCAATATCAAGGGAGGAAAAGAGTTACTCAAAGTCTTGACTATAATTATAAGGAAGGAGAGTGATTATAAGATGCTGTGGGGGAAGAAGAATTATGACCAGGGAGATGGTGTGGGCAAGAAGACATAGAAATAGAAAAGGTCTGGCACACAACAAGGGGCTGGGCAGTGATATGTGAGGCCATTTCTGCATGAGTATAATAGTGTGTGTCTTTGGAAAAGGCCATTAAATAGAGCTCCTTCTATCATGAGCCATGAGGTTCTAACATGAGTACTGATTTTATTTCAGCAGAGATGCCAATCCCATGCTCTCTATAGCCAACAATGTCAACTGGGGAAATTGTGGGGCCAGGGAAGGCACTCACTGCTCCTTATCTCCATGAAAAGCCTCGCCAGCCACCCAGACACCTGGGGGCCAATCCTCACCCTTACCCGCAACATCCAATCTGCCACCGATCCCTGTCCACTCGACCTCATAAACGCTTCTGATGCCCCTGCCTCTCTCTCATCATCCCGGTCCTTTGGCCTGGCCTGCTGTCATGGCCTCCTAACTGGTCATGCAGTCTTTGTGTCCTCTGCCAATCCCTGCTGCCCATGTCAATCAACCTGTCTTCCCAGCCTCTCACTCTCCAGATCCTAACCAGATCTGGCTTTTGTATTTCCTAAAATGCTCCTTTCCACCACAAAGGCCTGGAAAGCTATGCAAGCCATTGATTCTCTCTGCCTGCAGTATTCCTTCTAGCCATATCTCTACCTTTACTCCCCCTTTTGGGATTTTTCTAGTCTTAACTGGAAGCTGGGTCTCTTGTTATGTGCTTTCTCAGTAATACAGATGTGTACTTTTGTAATCAGTTGTTCTTTTTTTTTTTTTTTTTTTTTGAGACGGAGTTTCGCTTTTGTTGACTAGGCTGAAGTGCAATGGTGTAATCTCGGCTCACTGCAACCTCCACCTCCTGGATACAAGCGATTCTCCTGCCTCAGCCTCCAGAGAAGCTGGAATTACAAGTATGCACCACCACGCCCGGCTAATTTTGTATTTTTAGTAGAGATGGGTCGTCTCCATATTGGTCAGTATGGCCTCGAACTCCCGACCTCAAGTGATCCGCCCACCGCAGCCTCCCAAAGTGCCCTCTTCCCTGTCAGTCTGTACATACTCTGAGGTCAGAGGCTGCATTTGTCCTTGTATGCTTTCCTCTGTAATATGAAATAAAACAATAACTTATAGGATAAAGATTAAATGAGTTAATCCAGGCAGAGAACTTAGAATAGTACCTGATGTATATAGGGGCTATGTAAGCTGTGGCTATAATAATACTAATTAGCACTATGCCTAGAATAAAGGATGCATTCTATAAACATTCATCGAATGAAAGAGGAATGAATAAATTAATGAATTCAGCAATCCAGATGGCCACTTTTTTTTTTCCAACCAGCAAAGATGTATAGAAAACTACCACAGGGAGAAATTATTGATCTTCATTAATACTTCCACTGCCATCATGCTAAATGGTAAAAATAGCATTTTTGGTTTTCTGGGATTTTGAGTTCGTTCTACTGTGTTGCTGAAAAAAATATTCAAAGCAAGGAGATACGGAATTAAGAGATACAGAACTGTAATGTCACAATATATATTTCCATGCTTCTCAATCTTGCCTTAACTAAAATACGTGCTTCTTAATGAGTACCACACTGCTTAATTATGCCCAGGCTGAATCCTTCAGAAAACCAAGAGTGTCAGGTAGACCATTCCACACATCTTTGTACAAAAAATTTCAACTTATGTTGCCAAAAAGGGAAAGGCTTTACCCATTTGTTCCAGTACATTCCATAGGTCTGATTCCTCAATGTCTTTAAGGGAAAGGCATCAGCCACCTGTGTGCACATCATGCTCTGCTGGCCTAACAGAAACATACATGAATGAACTTGGGCTCCCAGCACAGTCTGCAGTAGCAGGATTGCCACACCATTCAACAGCTGGAAACAGGAAAGATGGCTCTGAGTTGGCACAACCCCGCCAAATGCTATTATCTGACAAAGTTTTCTTAATTTATTGCCATTTAATGCTGTGGTAATATTTTTAAATAGTTTTCCTGCAGGTAGCTCATTTGGATTTAGAAATAAACACTGCGTCATCATCACATCAGCAATATCTGATCTTATTCTTTCCCCTCCCATATCAGAGAAAGGTTTTTGTTCCATTTCTCTAAAGTTGACTTTTTTACTCTTACCCTGAACCCATCTATTGTACCGCTGAATTCTGTGAAAATGCATACTTGGGAATAGAGGCAGCAAACCACCTGGTTGTGTATGCAGCTATGCAACAACCTTGCATGACCTTCACATGTACCCCAGAACCTAAAGTAAAAAAAAAAAAAAAATCATACTTGGTTCCTCTCAGTTCAGTCATGAGCTTGGGAAACTGGTATTTAATTTAAGAGAATTGATAGTTATGAAAAATAATTCTAACAAAGAAATTGTTTGAGCCTTCATCCTGATACATTTAAAACTAAAGGAAATCTTTAGTTACACTGAAATCCATTACACTGAAATCCATTACAGACAATGAGAAATATTGGAAATTTAGTCAACTGACCTGTTTTCTTATGGAACAAACTGGATCTGTACCCCAAAGTGCTGAAGTCTTGGGCCTGCGAGGGAGCTGAGGATAGTGGCATTCTTTGGCCTTCTTCTGGGTTTCCCCGGGGGGAAGGGTGGGCTCTGGGAGTGTCTGAATTCACGTCTATCCTTGGCAGGCAAGTAGAGAGCCTCCTGAAGTTTCTTCTTTTCTTTTTAACATGTTGACCAGGATATCTGAAACTTGACTTAAGGATTTAATGACTGATGCTAGCTTATAGTAATCAAAACACAAATGTCCCAAGTGTCATTAATGTGCCTAACATTTGCTATTTATCATGCGGCAAAGACTGACTGAAGGAAGGCTTCAACTTCCTGAAGCCTTGTATATAGTTATCGACAATTTAGGAGGCTTTCTTTCAATATAGCATCATTATATGAAAAATTAGCAAACCCAAGGACTTTAAAATGTTCTGAGTTTAAACCAGGTACATCTTAACAATGTTATGAAAGTGCTTATAAAAAGTCAAATGAAGGCTGAATAGCAGCAGACAATAGACTATGTATACACACATCTTCCCAGATAAAAGGTGAATTTACTTACATAGCCTATGTGGACATATCAGCCCCCTGGTCGAGCACACGCCTGCTCAGGAGGCAGCAGAAGAGCAGAGACGGAGAATGGTGAAACCCACCTAGCTGGCAGATCAGCCATCTTCCTCCTGGTGGCCAGTGCGGTGACAAAGGTGCAGCCAGAGCACTCCAAGCTCAACACTTGCTTATGTAGAGTACCTTCATATGGGGGCTTTTTCAGCCACTAATTTTTGTACTCAAATGGAACTGAAAAGAAGTGAATTATTAGCACAGACATATCATTTTAAAATGCACCTTTTGGGGGCCATTGAGATAATGCCAGGACCACTGATGATAAAGGATAAAACCACTCCCCCTCTACCCTACTTCGCCGTTCATTCTGGGCTCAAGATGCCTAGAACTCTAAGAGATTTTTGTGCAATCCGCTAAAAGGAAAGACTAGAATCCCTACTGAGAATCTCAGAACTCTAATTGCATATGTGGTAAGATGAATTCAATGCCTTTGCATCCCTAAAGAAGGCTCATTAAAATGGGAGTCTAAATGTGCGATGGTGTGGGAGAGAACACTGCTACTTAGAAATGGGGAGAGGTACCCAGATTATATTTATTCTTGGGCAAGCAGCATGGAAGTCATTTGACCTTCATCCTCCTCCTCAGCTTTAACTCCCACTTGGTGATTTCTGGGAGCATAATGAGTTTTTCTCTCTCTGAAGTGGCTTCCATTCCTTGCCCCAAAACAACATGTACTTACCAAAAATGTTCACAGCTTCTTAGTGTCTAAGCATTAACACGACAGAGAAGATGAGGGCTTTGGCCCAATGCGCTGTTCCTCTTTGTATGGAACTGATTACCAATGTCATCATACACGTCCACTGGTTCACACACTGCAATGGCAATATCTGTTTGCTCACTCAGTCAGTGATATTTGTTCGAGCTTATGCTATAGATGCCAGGCCCTGTTCTAGGCATGGGTATAGAGCAATGACAAGGCACACTAGTTTCTTGCTCTCAGGAAGCAGATGTCTTACTGGGGAAAGAGATCTCACACGTGTGCATGCACACACACACACACACACACACACACACAACGTCAGAGTGCCAGATATCTAATCTGAAGAAGCTCAAGGGTGACTGGGTGGCTGCTCTACATTGGGTGGTACAAAAGGCTTAAGAGTGATCTTTAAGCTGAGATCTGAGCCATAAAAAGAAACAGCCAGAGGAAGAACATCTACACAGAGGAAATGGCAAAATCCCTAAAGAGAAACAGGCCCAGCTGTGGCTCCCAATACTGCAAACCTGTGATCCCACATCATACAACGCACAGGACAGCTCCCGCAATGAAGGATTATCCAGCTGCAAATGTCGATAGTGCCAAGGCTGAGGAATCTTGTGTTAGAAGAACAACAAGAAGGTAACTGTGCCTGAAGCAGAGCACACATGGGATGAGGCGTGAGAAATGAGGTTTGGGGGCGGGGTGGGCAGGGCGAGATGCCCCAGGGCCTTGTTAACCAGAGCAAGGAGTTTGGTGTCATTCTAAGTATCATGGGAAGCCCCTTGAAGATTTGCATCAGAATAATGATGCGTTCTGATGTACATGTCATAAAGATCACAATATGAATCTATCTTCTGTGCTGCCTTCCTTCTTCTCACCTTTCCCCTGCCTTCTTGTCCTCCCCCACTCCCATTTACAGGAGTGGCCTTGGTGCCAAGCACTTTGCTGGGTAATGAATCCCCCTGTCATATGTTTTGTGAAGGGGTTTGTGAACTTTATTCAAACTGAGGATGTCACTGACAGGACATCATTTTCTCTCCCTTTCCAAGAAGATCTGATGTTCACAATCATTTGGGTGCATGACTGTCTTTTATTAAACTCAATTATAATTGCTTTTTTACTTCCTAGAAGCTGTATCTTTCCCATTTGTTGTGTCACAGTCTTAGCCTTCTGGGTTCTACAAAGAAAGACATGAAAACATCTCCCATCCGACTCTGCGTAACTGTGAAATTTCAGGAATCTTTCTTGGTCGTTGATCTTTGATAAGCACAGCTTTGAGATGATTAAATCTTAGCTGCTATTCTTCCTTCTTCTGAGTTTACTCACTGTCGTCATAGTCATAATTCCAATTACATCACACTCGGTAGTGCTCAAAACACTTATGGACTTTTCTTTTTTCTTTTTTTTTAGATGGAGTCTCGCTCTGTCACCAGGCTGGAGGGCGGCGGCATGATCTCAGCTCACTGCAACCTCCACCTCCTGGGCTCAAGCGATTCTCCTGACTCAGTCCCCCGAGCAGCTGGGACTACAGGTGCGCGCCACCGTGCCCAGCTAATTTTTATATTTTTAATAGAGACGGGGTTTCACCATGTTGGCCAGGATGGTCTTGATCTCTTGACCTCATGATTCGCCTGCCTCAGCCTCCCAAAGTGCTGGGATTACAGGTATGAGCCACCGTGCCCAGCCACTTATGGGCTTTTCTCAGCAGGTCTTATGCTTCTGCTTCTGAAGAGTAAAAAGCAATTTCATTGAGTAGGTACACAGCTAATAAATGAAGAGCCAGGATTTCAATCCAGGTATGAATTGAAGTGCAATATTTTTTCCACTCTGACTCCCCCATCATTTTGAATATGCGTCTCAGATAGAGGGAGCCCTGTTTGAATTGCTGACAGTCAATAAAGAATCTAGGGTAGCCTCGCATGAACAGCAATTGCCTGGAGTCACCACAGTGAAGGAGGGGAGGTGACGGATATCTCCCTTTCACTCTCTTTTTAAAATAAACATATAGGAACAAGCTTGAACTGTTCTTTCTCTGTCATATCTCGTTTCACCCCTCCTGTATGTGTAGACATGCATAAGCCCAGACGGGGATTAAGAAGTTGGTAGGAGCAATTAAGGAGAAGATCCTAGACTAGGATCAAGGCCAGGAAAAGAAGCAGAGCTCAGACTGGGGCTGGGGCCAGGATTGAGGTCCAGGTGGAGACCATGCTTGGAGATGGACGGTGTAAGAGGAAGGAAAGGGAATGCAAGGGTGACAACACCGCAGGCAGCACTCAAGGACGAAGGCTTGCGTCGGGGGTGGGGGTAATCTCAGCTAACCCAATGTTCCTGGCCAGATAACAAGGCAGATAAAACTCACTTGAATCTGACACACAGAATCTGCTAATACTCAAGTAAAATCAGAGACCAAAGTTAATCAGGCAGCATGCCTACCTCACATTTGGTATGTTTTTACCTCTTTATTACTGGGTTTCCTTTGTATAGACTATTTTCATGCATTTTGCATAAACAGCTGAAGCGAAAGTGTCTCTTAGTAATTTTTTAAAATGAACAAAAATATCTGTTTGTAAAGAATGGACCGAAAGGATTTCTTGTGCATGTTTAAATTCTGCAAAAGCAATGAAAATGTCAAAATCTTTTTACATGAAGCTTGAAAGATAAAATGAGAAACAATACTGAATAATGATCTGGGAGGCCTGAGGTCCAACCAGCCCGATAGGGGCTCCTTAGAAGTAACCACTTAGTCTACAACTAGAGGCGGCACATGCTCCCATGGGTTACTACCACTTTTAACGCCCAAAATACACTGCCTCCTGGAGCCAATAAGAATTCTATCTTATTTGGTACTGATCAGTTTAGCTAAAAAAAAAAGAATTCTATCTTGAACACTCGTCTATACTCACTTCCGAATTTGGGAACATTTGTAAGTGGAACACACAGCAGCAGATCTGGCTTTTAAATAAGAAGTTAAATTTAAATCAATCTCTGCTCTTCATAAGCTAAATACCATTTGTCGTTTTCAGCCATCATTTGAGTTTCACCCACGCACCAGCCACAAATTCTGGGCCATGGTGAGGCTGTGGTGAGCCTGGTGTCCGGTCAGCTCGCTAAAGATAACCAGCTAACTTACTGGCTCAGGGCTAAAACGAAAGAACAAACAGAGGAGCCAAACAATATATTTTTAAAAATTAATGTTAAAAGATGGTGTAAAAAAGCTCACACTTTGAAATAAACTAAAATGTTCCTTGCAAGAGTAACCATGTCAGGCTAAAAACAAACACATTTTTTTTTCTTTTACGGATACACTTTTTCACTAGTTGCAGTACTTTGCTGAAGGGACATTTGACTTCTCAATGGAAAGAAGCAATGTGAATTGGAAGCTAGGTGGGGAGCTCAGCCATGCAGCTCAGGAAAGACTGTTGTTTACCCCTTTCAAATAGGAGAGAGGAAGCTTCTTCATCACTTTAGAAAGGATACTAATTTCATTATCTCTCTGCTTTAGAATATCTTGTAGCTTTCTATATTCTTCTTCTTTTAATGGTTCTTGACAGTCTTGGTCTTTGCTTTCAGAGGAGACTGTATTGTTTCCAAGGATCTTCTTGTCATTCAATAGTTTCTGCAAGATGAAGTAAGAGCTTAGCATCCATATCTCTAGTCCAGATTTCTTTGTTTCTTTGATTGTTTTCCTTTAACCATTCCCTGCACACATCAGGCATGTGTGATCCACCTGATGCAGGTGCAATGTCTTTGTGATAAAGTTGCTTTTTTGGCTTGGTATGTTTTCTCCCTTCTACCTGCCTTCTTTCTCTCTCCTTCCCCCAGCCCCCTCATCCCCCGTATCTTATCTCTCCTTCCCTGACTTGGGGAAATTCCTACTCAACATTATCTCCTCTTGGACTCCTTTCCCTTTCTCTATATATCATTCCACTTAATTCACAATTTTATTCTAGTACTTATCATGTATTGTGATTATTCGTTACAACATCTGTCTTCTCCATGACTTGCTTATTAAACTCTGCCTTGTCTATACCTGGTCCTTAGTAACTCACAACAAATGTTTATTATCTTAATGAAGTATGCAAAAATACAAGCAAGCTAGAAGTAAAAGTGATGATATTCCCAGCCCCTCATCATGAAAATTAAAACCTAAGACAGAGAAAAACTGAAATATCATATGGGTATATCAAACTGTTGAAAAAATGCAGAATGCAATGCTCTTGCTATAGCTTAAAAAAATATATATATATATATAATTTTATATACATATTTTTGCACTTTAGGTTCTGGGGTACATGTGCAGATCATGCAGGATTGTTGCACAGGTACATACCTGGCAATGTGGTTTGCTGCCTCCATCCCCCCATCACCTATATCTGGCATTTCACCCCATGTTATCCCCTCCCCAACCTCCCTACCCCACACTGTCCCCTCCCCTGTTCCCCGCAACAGACCTCAGTGTGTGATGCTCCCCTCAGGGAGGAAAATATATATTTTTAAATATGGAACTATTCTGTGTAGAAGGTAGAGGTTCCTAGCAAAAGAATTAGAAGTCCATGGCCTGAATTTATTTATTGACAAGTAAGATATAATTTCTGAAGAAACTCAATGATAATCAGACTATTGGTTCAAAGATCATACCATTTTCTGGGCATCCAATGCTGAATCCTAACCTTCCAAGAATTGGTCAACTAGAAAAGCTTTTTTGCAGCTTGAACATGGCTGAAAATGGCTTCTTTGGGGAAACATTTAAGTTTACCTTTAAATGATGAAAACAGTGATGAATTTTACGCATATCAGCGCCAACCTCTAATCTACTCTCTGGATCCTGGTCTTCCAGAAAGGATGTTATTAGTTTTTCCAGCCTAAAAATACATAATGTATGAGAAGCAACTGTGAGCTAGAAGCTTTAGAAATTCTAATGGCATTACCTGGTTGGTTAACATTTAAAGTACAGGACATTGTTCTACCTCTTTATAGAAGTACATATTTGACTATAAAAATTAAGGGAAAAGAAACACTGACAAAGTGAAATCTGTAATGAAGCAATTATTTGACTAATTTCCAGTGAATTTTCATATGAAGCTTTCATTATAGGAATCATCTGATTTCTACACTCAATCCATTTTAGCCACTCTGAATTTCTATGCCCCTGTGCCTGGCTGCTGTATTTGCTAGAAAAAGTAACAAGAATATTTTTTAAATTAATTTCACTAAAAATTCATGCTACTCTGCCTCAGCTGGCACCTCAGTGATGCCCCACTATCTTTTTAATCATTCCAGGTGATCTTCCATTCTTCACAGTGCCTATTCCAAATCTTTCTACAGCCCCCAAAGCTACCACTACTCTTTCACATTCTGTCAGTAAAGTCACTTCTCACCAGATGGAGAAAGTCACACAGACTCCTTTGTTTCCTCCTCCTTCTCCTCACTACTCAGGCCCTCTTCCTGCTTCTGTAGATTCTGGATGATATTCTTCCTCCCCTGGGCTCTCTCTCTGCTTCTTCCAGGATGTATCTAGTTAATTACCTCTTTTCCCTTAATTACCTCTTCATCTCCTCTCTATACTGATTCTTTCCTCTCTGCTTACAATTATTTTGTTTTTCCTGTCCTAAAACAAAACAAAATAGAAAACAAAACACCTCCCTTTGGAGGGACCAATCACTCTATTCTAAAGTCCTAGTTTGGCTGGACCCGGTGGCTCACACTTGTAATTCCAGCACTTTAGGAGGCTGAGGTGGGCAGATCACTTAAGGTCAGGAGTTCAAGACCAGCCTGGCCAACATGGTGAAACCCCGTCTCTACTAAAAACACAAAAACTAGCTAGGCAAGGTGGCACATGCCTGTAATCCCATCTATTCAGGAGGCTGAGGCAGGAGAATCACTTGAACCCAGGAGGCAGAGGTTGCAGTGAGCTGAGATCGCACCGCTGCAGTCCAACCTGAGCAAAAGAATGAGACCCTGTCTCAAAAAAAAAAAAAAAGTTCTAGTTTATTCATAGCACTGTGTGCCCGTGTAGCACTCTAGTACTTCATCTCAGAGGGAAATTCTTGGCTCTCATTTGTCTTTGTGCTTCCTGTACCCCTAACATTAGGTTCTCAATACAAATATGTTCGCTAGTTACTGGATTCATTGCCATGGAAATGGTTGTCCTCTATGTTGAGATGGAACTCTTAAAAAGGAAGGTGTAAGGTTGACAATCAGTATCTATGATGTTAGGTATCATAATACAGAGGCAGCATACCTTCCTAAGACTATTATGAAAATATTTGCATACTTTCGGCATCTTTTAAAGCTTCCCTTTTGCTATTACTATCAGGCCACTCAGATAAGATATAATGATTTCTATCATACAACAGCCTTGGATTTCATTTTTACCTCTTGTAATCTGTGACATGTATCAGCTATCTATTTGCAAGTGTGAGACAATTTATACAGTAATTTTAAAGGAGTTTTTTCAGGGGAAGAGATACTTGTCATTTGCACTATTTGCTGATTGACTTTGTGTTTCCTTTTGGAATAGAGCTTCAAACCACCAGATATACAGAGAGATTTATTCCTGATACATTTTTAAAAAAATTATATAAAGTATTATGAAAATACATGTTTATGAACAAAATTCCAAACAATGCAGATGTGAATAAATTAAAAAGTGAAAACGCCTCCCACTCCCTTGCCACCATCCCCCCCCCAACCATTTAAAAAAAAATTTCGATACCTTGGGTAATCTACTGTTAACAGTTGAAATATATTATTCTTATTCTTAATGAAGCAGATACCTATACCTATATATTCATTTATACATTTTGGTTTTATGTTTTTACAAAAATGAGATCACACTCTGAATAATGTTTTGCAGCATTATATTTCTAAAGAAATTATGACAGATGAGCTTCCCCATCAGTGCATATGCAGTAGAGGTAGTTCATTTCTAACGGCTATAAGATTCCATACTATGGATGTACTATTCCTCTCTTGATGGACACTGAGGTGACACAGTCATACAGTTGTTACTTTCGTCTACAACCCATGAGGAAGCCTTGATCTACAATGCTGACTTAATGAGGCTTAAAAAATAGTAATTTTTCTCTACTTGTATTTTCCCTGAATACATGGAAGAAATTTTGAAATTTTGAAAATCACCATGGGTTCTAGAATAGACACTCATTCTCTAGAGTGAAAGCACTCTGTGATTTCCAGTGTCCATAAAATTTCTAGCAGACAATATTGAGTTGGAAGTAATGGTTAATCAATTCTTTCTTCTTGCTTTTTCTTTAGAAAACAACTTCTGTGTAGTTTAATCACAAGAATATATTCTAGGAAACGTTTTCTGAAGGAAGGCTGAAGTGGACTCCTGGGTCGGAAGAAAATCTCGTAAGATACAAGCCTGCTGATGAGCTGGACCACTCGCAGATTGCTCATGTGCCCCGGGCTTTGGCTATTCCTCCAAGGCTCCTGTCCCACACAATAACAGTGTAGGATACAAGGAGGACCAGCGATGTGATCCAAAGGAATGGGCAAGAACTTCTGCCTAAGTAAAAGAACTGATCGCTTTACTCTTTCTGGGGCTCCATTAGTCTAGTACATGATTAAGAATGAAGATCAGCATTTTGACGTGCAATTTTGCTTTCAGCACTTGAGAACACAGAGATAAGAAACATGCCCTGGTCTTTCCTTCACACATTTGATTTATCGTTGGATTTATTTTCTTATCAAGCAAGGACTTGGCCTAATTAAAATGCAGAAAAATCCTTAATTCAGATGTTTTCGTTGTACTCCTCTAGTAGTTGAAAGTAAACAAATGACCCCAAATTCCCCCACATTTTCCTATCTCCCAAAATAGTTTCCAAGTTTATACCTAGTCCCTGCTCCCACTGAGGGGTCTCGCAGCTGCCAGAACTCTGCTGAACAGTGGAAAACTGTTTACAGGAAAGGCTCACTAAGGAGGTCAAGTGAGTACAATAAAGTCTATTTTTTAGGACAAGCCCAAGTCAATAAGAACTTTCCTTATTCTCTACTTACACTAGAAGAAAAGATGGAAGGAAAAAGAATGCTAGGGGAAAGAGAAAATACATGGACACCATTCAGGAACAAGAAATATCGTAATAATTTAAGTGTGTGGGGAACACCCGACCTCACTGATGGCAGGTGATGGTTTGATGTTTGGTGACTATACAGATCTCAGCCAAATTGACTGCTAATGAAACACCTCTGACAGCCTGTGTCCTGGTTCAGCAACTCCCTCATATTAGAAATTGTGATACCTGACCACATAATTAGAACTGATCGTATTTCCTAATATGTGCTTTACCGTCTTGAGACCACTGTACTCCACCTCTCTGCTCCTTACATTCCTTGCCCCCCCCCCCCAAAAAAAGTTCTCTCTGTAGCCATATTTCCATAAAAATTCAGGTTTAATAGCATGAATAAAAAGATAAAGCAAGCTTCTCATCATTAATGACAGCCAACACTGAGCATGCACTAAATGCTGGACACTTCTGTGCTATTTGCATACATCATTTCCTTAATTCTTACAACAACCCTGTGAGATAAGTACTATTATTAGCCCCGTATCATAGGTGAGGAAACTGAAGCACAGAACTATTACATATCTTGTCCAAGGTCACACAGCAAGCAAACAGGTAAAATCCAAATTTTGAAGCACAATACTTACCATAGTATAACAAAGTTGCTCAGTGTATTTGAATCCCATATTGGGTGATGTGTTTCTAAAAGGGAGAACCCACACCTGCAAGCATTCACTGAGGAGGCAAATAGGTGGATGAAGGAGCAGGAAATAACTGAAAAGCAGGTGCTTAGATCTTAGCAAGGCCATGGACTACCATGCCTTGTAACAGCAAAAAAAAGTTGGGAAGGAATCAGAATGTGCCATATTTGAAGATTACTTAAGTTAATTATGGCATAGCTATGTACACAGTTAAGCAGCAATTTAAGTGATGGCGAAGTGGTATATTTATTGACATGAAAAACACTCATGCTATATATGGATAGCTTAATGATGAATTCCTCTGCAGGGTTTCTGCAAGTACTCCGTAACACACATAAGACGACTAAAGAGACAAAAAGGAAGGAAAGGTTGGAGGGAAGGGAGAGAAGGAGGGAAGGGAATGGATCAGCAGTCCTGAAACTTCTGACCAGCTAGTTATCTTTGGCTCAAGAACATTTATCATCTCCTGGTGAAAAAAGAAACCAGTGACCCAAGCTAACCTCACTCTTCTTCAATATTTGTATGATTATGTTATGTTTTACTGTTTTTTAAAAAAAAGTTCATCATTTATACATTGAGTATGATTAAGATGTTCTCATTATTCTCAAATAATCTTTGTTTGTAAAAAAAAAAAAATTATGAGCATGTTCCTGTCAGCAGTAGGTTCTAGAAATGGGCTAGATCTCAATGGTACTGGTTGTAGGAAAGCTGGGAGAAAATAAGAGCAGGATATTAGAAACAGGAGCAAACCTAACCCAGGGCATGGAAATGCTGGCCGTTTCCAAATAACTGGGACAGCAATGGGAGGTGTGCCCCAGGAGTGGGACGGGAGCCTGGTGCTATAACTAGGGGCAAAAATAACAGAAGCATGCAGCAGCACAGTATTATTCTAGAGAATTTACTAGAACCAAGGCTTGGAGGATGCGACGCAATGGGACTGCATCCTCTGATATCAAGCAGAAAATAGTGAGGGGGGGTGAAAAATACCCCAGTTGGTGGGTCCGGGCTTCCTGGTGGTAGATCCATGGAAATTGGTATTCCAGAGCTGATGGCTCTCAGCTCAATTGTCTTCTCACTGGTTTTGGGAGAGGATTTGACAGCTCATTCCAGAGAACTAGAAAGGAGTTCTGATTTACAAATCTAGCTTGTATTAATTATGCCAAATAAATGTCAAAGTCTGCTTCACTGCTACCAATCATTTTGCCACTGAAGATGGCTCTGTTGAGGATGAGTTGTCTCTGACAGGTTTAGACATGGGGATATGGACAAACCAAAGCTACATATTACCTGAGCAAAGGTCGGGAAAAGAATAGGAGATAGTGATAAAGATATAAAAGGACTTCATTATTTTCTATGGCTGAATAATCTTCCACTGTGTACATATACCACATTTTCTTTATCCATTCATCTGTTGGTAGACACAGGTTGATTTCATATCTTGGCTCTTGTGAATAGTGCTGCAATAAATATAGGAGTGCAGATACCTCTTCCATATGCTAATTTCCTTTCTTTTGGATATATACCCAGCAGTGGTATCGCTGGATCGTACAGAAGTTCTAGTTTTAGTTTTCTGAGGAATCTCCATACTGAAATCCTGTCATTTGCAACAACATATGTAGAAATGGAGGATATTATGCTAAGTGAAATAAGCCAGGCACAGAACGACAAATATCACATGTTGTCACTCACACGTGGGAGCTAAAAAAAAAAAAAATTAACTCATGCAGATAAAGAATAGAAAAATGGTTTTCAGAGGCTGGGAAGGGCAGTAGGGAGGGAGGGGATAAAGAGGAGATGCATTAACGGGTGCAAAATTATAGTTAGAAGGAATAGATCCAGTGTTCAGTAGCAGAATGGGGTGACTGTAGTTAACAGTAATTTATTATATATTTCAAAATAACTAAAAGAATGGGATTGGAATGTTCCTAACTCAAATAAATAATAAAAGCTCGAGTCAATGACTATCCCATTTCCTCTGATTTGATTATTACACATTATATGTTTGTATCAAAATACCACATATACCCCATAAATATGTACAACTAATATGTATCCATAATAATTTGAAATTTAAAAAACTTTAGAAAGTATAAAAAGAAACTTGGCAACTATTGACTTAAAGGAATATGATAACTGAATAGGAAGAAGACTAGCTACACAATTTAAAAAATTGATTGTGGTACCATAAGAAATAGGGCAGAATGATTAGTGTGAATGATCTTCATTCATCAACCCTCTGTGGGTTAAAACTTTCTCATTTGTAAAATGTGTAAAATAATACCATCTTTACACTTTAAGCTTTATGAAATCAGATAATGCAAGGAACAAAGAGAGGATATTGCCTGGCCTATCAAGGCCTTGCTATTCAACTGGACCAACTTTATAGGCATCAGCTGGGAGACTTTTGAAACTATAGACGTTTAGGCTCCATCCCAGACCTCTTGAATCAGAATTTGCATTTAACAACATTCCCAGGTGATTTGTATACACACTAATGTTATGAAGCATTGCAAGAGGGCAACTGGTTATTGAATGCTGACACAAGAATACATAAACATCTTTTCAGTTTGGAAAACCAAACAAATATGTAACTGGAAATGTTCCATGAATGAAGAACTAACATCCCTTGATGGTCAACTATGTTCTGAGCACTGTGCTAGTGACTTCACACTTGTTTTCTTATTTAAGTGGAAAAAAGAGCCCTTTAGGGACTATCATAGTCTGGTTCTCTTTATACCTGCCTTGTCCCAGTTATTTTATTATTACTTTCACTCAATATCTAATAAAAAATGTCAGGCACTTTCACATATATTTTGTTATTCATCTGTACCGTAAGCCTATAAATTATTATCACTCTTTCATAGACGGGAATAGGAAAGCGAAGAGAAGTTCAGTAACTTGCATATTGTCACTAAGGTAGGAAATTGAAACACTGAGATTTGAAAAAAAATCTTTTCAATCAGGAACCCCCACTCTTTCCATTCTACAAAGACTCTCAGTCAATTCAGAAAAGTGCTTTCCACATGCTATAATCTCTGACATATTATATTTGTATTTTCAATTCAGAATCTTCCTGTGAACTTTTAACCAGGAAAGATGCAAACAACATAGTTAACGAAACTATCAAATAAATAAATAAATGATCTGCCACATATAAAAAAGAGTTCTTAACAGGCTGAAAATGGTAGGGGCAAAGGATGGGCTTCTTTTGGGATGTGGCCCTTTAAAACATACAGTATTGGCCAGGCACGGTGGCTCACGCCTGTAAATCCTCCTTTGGGAGGCTGAGGCAGGTGGATCACCCAAGGTCAGGAGTTCTAGGCCAGCCTGGCCAACATGGCAAAACCCTATCTCTACTAAAAATAAAAAAATTAAGCTGGGTGTGGTGGTAGGCACCTGTAATCCCAGCTACTTGGGAGGCTGAGGCAGGGAGAATCGCTTGAACCCAGGAGGTGGCGGTTGCAGTGAGCTGAGATCATGCCACTGCACTCCAGCCTGGGCAACAGAGTGTGACTTGTCTCAAACAAACAACAACAACAACAACAAAAAAACATACAGTATTGAGATAGCAGTAATGCACAAAAAGGAAAGTTCAGATAACAACAAATTTACAGCTATGATTAACTACATAACTACATAATCCACATAGGACATGAAAAGCTGAAGGCTGAGATTGTGCCAATAGGACTACAACGACCAAAGGAAACTATACAAAAATTTTCAGGGTCATTAGTTTCATGTTTGTTTTTTGTTAGATTCTGCTGAAAGAATCAATCTCAATTGACTTAAAAGTAGTCACTTTAAGAGTTTTTCCTTTTACAGTTTCCTGGTCTGTGACTGGCATTATATACATTATCTGCTCCCCCCAGCCCTAACCAGCAAGTGAAAGACATGGACCCTTACATGCAAGGAATTGAGTTCAATGTCAGCAACTCTGGTAGAATGAGCTCTTTTTTAATAACAGTGGAGGGGCAGAAAGTTCATGGTTTTGGTGATGCAGAGGAAATTCCTATAGAGTTTTCCTTCAAGATTTATCTTAGTAAGGCATAGTTCCTTCACCTCCACAAAAGCACAGTCATGTAGTACCTCAAATGTAGAAATGCACAACTTCTTGATACTTTTAGTGATTTGAAATAGCAAATGTGAAAAATCAAAACTAAAACCCAGACTAGTTTGCCTTTTAATGGTGAAGATATGGCCTTTGTATAGGTGCATGTACACATTCATGGCCATGTGCTTCTGTTTATAGAATTTCAAAAACTATTTTGAAATAATTTTTAAATAAACTAAGACAACTTTAAAGACACTAAGGCATATTTTATGAGGTCCTTTAAAATGCAATGATAAAGGGTTTGGAAAAGTTATACAATTAATTTTTTTTTTTGTCAATCCAGATTTTCATATATCTAATTTACTTAAAGGCATATATATCTTATGACCAAATGTTTTAACTTCAGTAAGTATAGAAGGGCTCAGGAGTCTAGAACAAATGTAAATAAGAGACGAAAATAACTGGCCTGGCTGAGGAGAAGCAGAGGCTGGGCCACAGGCACTGCTGCCCCTGGGGAACCTTAAATGGGGTACGAGAAGCATTTGAGACTCTCACTGCCAAGCTCCCACCACTTCTGTAGCAGGCCAAGGACAGCGTACTTGACCTCAAGCTGGCAGCTGACACCCTATCTGTGTGCCAGAAACCGCAGGTTTACGGCATTACCAATGTATTGGAAAGCATAGGGCTAATGGAGAAAAAAATCCAAGAACAGCATCAGTGGAAGGGCATGGGGCCTGGCTACAAGAGGCCTGGAGACTGCAGACAAGCTGACTGAGCTCAAGGCAGAGATCGAGGACCCACAGCAGCAGGAGCAAAAACTGGACCAGCACAAGGTGTGGGGGAAGCAGAACATCTGGAACATCATAGCTGCTGGGCCTATGTAACACATGAGGACATCCGTAGAGGCTCTGCTGGAGACACCCTCCTGCCATAATGGCCATACAGACCCTGTCTGGTACCAGCCTACAGATGCCCACTCCAGAGGCCCCAGTGGGCAACACTATGAGAGTCACCTCAATAGTATGAGATTCAAGGCTAGTGAACAACAAGGTGTGGAGTCCACTGCCTGTGGCTGTGCCTATGCCACCACCCTCCAAAGCCCACCTGCTGTCTCTGTCCCTCCAATATGCCCAACTCTGCCCAGTATCATCTCCAGGAAAACTCACATCCAAGTAGGACCCAGTTGACTGCCCCTTAACTCTGACCCTGAAAGCTCCAAAGTCCAGTGGTAAGCTGAGCTCACTTTTGCTGGGCTGGCAGCATGAGATACCCTCCCCCCTGCAGTCTTCTGCCCTGCTGGACAGCAGCAACGGCAGCAGCAGCAGCAGCAGTGATACCAATGCATCAGAACCCAATCACTCTATCTCCTTTGAATCCCTCAAGGCAGACCCTACATTCTGGAACTCCCCCGAACAGCTGTCACCCTTGGATCTCACACGAGAATGCATAAGCTCATAGTTGCTGGAAGAGTTGTTCTCAGAAGTATTCTCCCTCCTTCTCCAGCTGCCAAGACCATGGTTACACCTACAACCTGGACAACAGTGAGGGTGTCTGTGACCTCTTCAACATATCTATTCTCAGCCTCTGACACAGGGACATGTCTGTGTGGCTGGGACACAGACTGTCTGAGCTGGAGGCTGCCTGGGGACCTCCCCCCACCCCACCACTACACAGCTTGAGAGCCACAAGCTCCTGACATCCCCCAGCCCCTCTGACTGCACAGAGCTGGCCACAACTCCCACTTCCGCGCCAGCACCTGCACTGTCTTAGACAGCAGGAGAAAGCTCAGCCCCATGCACCATGGAGCCAGTGTTTGCTTCTCCTTTTCTGGAGCTTTCTCTACCTCATGTCCTCCTGGAGCCCTCCCCCAAGCCCAGTTTGGTTGACACCCAGTGGCACAGAACCTAGGACCCACATTCTACCTCCCAGGGCAGCACGTCCAGCCGAATGCCCTGCTTCAGCCATGCTCCTCCCCCCTGTACCCAGATGGCAGGGGAACTGGATGCTGGCCAGCATCATCACAGCCTCTTTGCTGCTCCCCCACCCTCTGGCCTTACGGCTCCACCTGCACCTCTTGTGTATGCCACTCTACTGGGCTGTCAGCCCTATGTACCTCTAGGGGGTAGGAGTAGGGGTGGGGCAGGGTGCTAACAGAACAGGGGTCTCCAGCTAGGAATCTGGATGGCTCAGTCCCTGAGGATTGGCCTAACCTCACACTGTCCCATTGCCTCCCACTCATTTCCATTTATTCATTTACATTTAGAACCATGTGCAGAGAGTTACAAAGATTTACAGTAAGGAGGCCAGGTGCAGTGGCTCATACCTGTAATTCCAGCACTTTGGGAGGCAGAGGCAGGTGGATCATTTGAGGTCAGGAGTTTGAGACCAGCCTGACCAACATAGTGAAACCCTGTCTGTATTAAAAATACAAAAATTAGCTGGGTGGTAGTGGTGCCCACCTATAATCCCAGCTACTCAGGAGGCTAAGGCAGGAGAATCGCTTGAGCCTGGGAGGCGGAGGTTGCAGTCAGCCAAGATCACACCACTGCACTCCAGTCTGGGAGACAGAGTGAGACCCTGTCTCAAAAAAAAAAAAAAAAAAAAAAAAGAGAAAGATTTACAGTAACAAATGAATTCTTATATAAATATTATTTTTATACTTTTTGCAGCAAAAGGAAATTGTAATATTTGTACATGTCCACGTGAGTAAAGATCGTGCCTAAGGCTAAAAAACAAGAGAGATGAAAATTAGATAAATCAATCAATCCATAGATACTAATAACTCCCTCTTTAAATTCTACATGTATCTTTTGAACCTCTTGTTTCCTGTAGGCAAACACTATGTAGATTGTGTTTAATGTTAACATGACTACACTTGCCTACATAAGACTATAATAAATAAGAAACTGACTTACAGGAGAGAGAATGGTGGTGAGGTGGAAGTGGAGAAGGGAGTCAGTGAGCAGGCAATCTAGTGGCAGGAAAATATGGAAGGTAAGTCAAATTCAGGAAGGGAGCAATGACAGTCAACAGAAACAAGGTTTAGAAAACAGAAAAGGCCTCCTATCATCATGACGAGGCTGAACGAGCTGTGAAAGCGAAGTTAAACTGGCTTCAAAGCTGACAGAAGAATGTGTAGAGAGATAGCTACCTAGGGAAAGGACCACAGCAGGAGCCGGAGATCAAGTCTGAGGATCAAGGAATGAGAGGCAAGAGGGCAGGTGGGAGAACAAGGTTAGGAAGGTGGGAAAAGGTGGGAAGGAGTGGGGGAGAAAGACGGGTCTCAAGTGAACAAAACTAAAGCACACTTTCGGGAAATAAGTTTATTGGAAAATTTGGGAGAATAAGGGCCAGTTGGAAATGCGCTGGCCCTACCAAAGCTATATATTTCCGTGGTTAAAGTTTCCAAACTACAGAGTTTCCTGACAGTTCATTAATTTGATGGAGTAGAGGAAGCTTTACCCATCCTTTGCTCCAAATCTCTGAACTTTTTTTCCTATGTTCTGCCTTGCATGAAATTAAATTTGTAGACAACATTGAAATGTAGAAATATACATTTTTTCAGCTGGTTCCTTTAGCAGAAATTTTAAATAACAGCCTTGGATTATATATGAAAATGCATAACATACATATATATATATGTGCATATATATGTATATTATTATATACATATATATAAAATTGACAGAAAACTTGTAAAAGTTTTAAAAGACATAGTAAAAAAAATTTTGTTATGTAAAAACGCAAAGTAAATCCTTGTGGGTATGTTTCCATTTAATAAAAAGTCATTTATTTTATCCTGTCATATGGAAAACAGTATATAGCTGTTTGGAAACGTGTTCATGTAATATTGAATCTAAAGCAAATGTATGTAAATTGAATCATACATTATCATTGAGTTCTGTATTAATTGAAGATGGGTTTGCAAGGTTAAAAGAAAATGACCATGAAATTGTTAAAACAGTAATACAGGACCTACAGAAAGGAATGTGCAAATTTAGAGATGGAATAAACAGGACAAGAACACACTGGGAGTTTAGTATGTTGCTGACTGGGAAGATGCAGGATTATAATCTCTGCTTGAATTTAACAATAAAAAAGTAAACCTAATAAAAGTCCCACTGTACTTTTTTTTCAGAAAAAAAATACATATACCGAGACCACCCACAAAATTTTGTATATGTTTTTTGGATGGAGGGGTCCATAAATCCTCAAAAGTCTATACATCGACTTTTGTATACAAGCCCATAGAACCTCTGTTGGAGATGTACACATATACAGATATAGAAAGATGTCACAATTAAATGAAAAACACAAGTTAAAAAACAGCAAATAAAGGATGAGTCCATTTTTATTAAAATACATATGTATTTTAATGTGGAAGATAAGTCAAATTGTATATGTATTTTAATAAAAATTCATTAAAAATTTTGAAGGATTACAACCAGTAATAATACTTGTTATCTTTTGAGTGGTGAAATCACAAGTGACTTCTATCCTTTTTTTTTTGTCCATAACCACTTTTGTACAATGAATGTGACTTGTTTACAAAATAAAAAATTATAAAACTTGGCCAGGCACCAACTTGTAATGCCATCACTTTGGGAGGCCGAGGTGGGTGGATCAAGAGGTCAGGAGTTCGAGATTAGCCTGGCCAACATGGTAAAACCCCGTCTCTAAAAAAAATGCAAAACTTAACTGGGCACAGTGGTGAGTGCCTGTAGTCCCAACTACTCAGGAGGCTGAGGCAGGAGAATCTCTTGAACCCAGAAAGTGGACGTTGCAGTGAGCTGAGATCGCACCAGTGCACACCAGCCTGGGCAACAGAGTAAGACTGTCTCAAAAAAAAAAAAAAAAAAAAAAAAAAAAAAAAAAAATATATATATATATATATATATATATATATAAAACTCTTACAACTCTGAAAGCAGAATTTAAAAAACTCAAAAGGTAAAATTCTAAAATTTATTATAAATTATAAAGAATACATAATTTATAACTACTCAAGTTATTTTCCTAAAGCTACAGGAGAGACTATTATAACTATTTATAACTATTCAAGTTACTTTCCTTAAGCTATTAGGTTCTTGAAATGAACTCCACAGTGAAAACCCAAAGCTGTTCCTTCTGTTGCTTCCAGACGGGTTTGATTTGTTTATATGATCTAATTACTTATTTTATGGTACTGCTTATAGTGGTTGGTGACTATTTATGCGTTTGTTTATCCATCCTTTGTGCAGGCTATCAGGAACCAGGTGTTAGGCATTGATGTAATTTATTATTTCCATAAGTGCACATTTTCACACTGTGGGTTTTCTTTAAGTAGTATAACCCATATAAAACTGTAATTAGAATAAACATTTGTTTCAGGAAGTCTTAAAAATATCCAGTTCTACTTATACAAAAAGTTTTTCTGTGAAAAGCATACTGGCGAAAGCAAGAGAGAAATACAAATATTCTTGGTTATGATGAAAGGTCCCATTCCTTGTTTTAAAGAACTTCCTGGAGCTCACAGAACACAAAGAGCAAAGAACATTAACACTGAGAAAGCATTAAATAACTGAAAGAATAAAACAGTATGTTCGTGTTTTCACACTCAAAACTTTCTAATTTAGAAGCAAGTACTTGGACTTCTGATGAAAGAGCTGTCTAGGCCAAAAGAAACCAACATATCAGCCATAGTCCAACAAATGGAATTGCCACTTATGCCTCATCCTTTTAAAATTTGCTTTAGCTATTTCTTCATTTGGCCTATTGGAACCCAAAATACTTAAACTTTAGGAGAATAAAATAATCATTAAAATACAGAAACAGCCCTGAGCTGGAGACAGGCCTTTTTAATCATATGAGATAACTATTTCTTAAGAACTCAAATGCTTCCATAAACTACCCAAGGATAATTAATACAAGCTGCAGACCATGCTTTTAGTTTTGGTTTTAATATCTTCAAAATGTAGTGTCAGGACCAAAAACACTTTGTACCAAAGTCGAGAAATGTCATCTGTAATGAATTATATTTCATGAATGATTTCAGAGATCTGGTTTCTTATAAAATGCGAGAGAGCCATTAATGACCTCTGAGATATTTAATCCACAAAGTTTAGGTTATTGCTTTATAGACAGCCATTATTAGAAGCTGGTAAGAAAGAGCCTAGGAGTCAAGAGATATGAATTCAGGGCTAAGTTAGCAGATAATCTGTCAAATTTTTAAAAAATTGCCTGATTACTTGAGCCTCTCCTCTCCAGGTGGTGTGAATTGATCATTTGGTAAATATTGATCATGATGCAGGATGCTTCCCAATTCTCACCCACTGAGACATTTTAGAAAAGAACTATATTTGAATTACACGACTTCTGCAAAATGTCCCTAAAATGACTATTTTCCATAGAGAACACAGAAAAGGTGCTTCCTCAGCCCACAGCATTGGCAGTAAACAAAATGAGCTGGGATGGCCAGGTAGGGATTGCAAAGACGAATTAAATTTGCTTAAATTTGCCATTGCATATAGGGAGATTCCAACAAGACAGGGAATTAAAAAATCAATAATAGGCTATCTCATTCACATTTATTCAGAGCGTTTAGTGACTGCCTATTGCCAACCAGGTGTTGGGTATATAAAGATGAATAAAACACATCCAAGTCTATTGGCCGGGTGCAGTGGCTCACGCCTGTAAAATCTGAACACTTTGGGAGGCCGAAGCGGGTGGATCACGTGAGGTCGGGAGTTCGAGACCAGCCTGGCCAATATGGTTAAATCCTGTCTCTACTAAAAGTACAAAAAATTAGCTGGGCATGGTGGCGGGCACCTGTAATCCCAGCTACTTGGGAGGCTGAGGCAGGAGAATCACTTGAACCCAGGGAGGCAGAGGTTGCAGTGAGATGAGATCGTGCCATTGCATTCCAGCCTGGACAAGAAGAGCGAAATTCCATCTCCAAAACAAGCAAAAAACAAAACACACTTCCAAGTCTATTCACTTTAACTTCTCCAGGATTTTGACCTTTGAAAATCTTTGAGGTTAAGTGGTACTTTAAAAAATAAATAAATAAAAGGTATAACTACAAATATCAACTAATTGTTTTTAAGGCAAAACTATTCATCAAATTATGCAAATAAAAATATAAACTCTGATCATATAAAACAAAGCTAAAATAGGGTTGCAAATATTGCATCAGATATATTTATTTGTTGTTTATTTGAAATTTAACTTTAACATGGCATCTTGTATTTTTAGTTGCTAAATCTGGCCACCCTAACCTGAGAGGCAGACAGCCTGCAGGCATTCCAGTTTTGAGCTGGCAAGTGGGTGCTCACTGCTGGGGCGTGTGGACCCAGGCATGCAGAAGGGCCTCCACAACCACTCTCAGTCAATAACTCATTCACTAGTAATAAATTGAAGCTAGACCCAGTGCTACTGCTCTTTTCTGAAAGAATAAAACATACTGCAAGCATTGACCACAGCATCTAAACGGTTCCCCACTAATCATATACTACATTTTCAATTGATTTTTAAGCTAATGATTCAGAGAGCTATAAAACTGTTTAGAACCCTTAGGGCGCCAGAATTTGTGAAGACTGATTTTTCTCAGGCAAGAATCCAACTTGATAAAAATCTTTGTAAGTCACATCACTTCTCTGGATCTGTTTACACATCTTTAAAATAAGGAAACCAGACTTACGGCTTTGCTCATATTGATTCTTCTATCTCAATGTTTTCCCTGTCCAGCTTTGCTTTTCTAAATCTTGTCTTGATTCATGAGTCTGCTAAAAGTGGGCCCTGATCTTTCCAGTCAAAAGTAATTTCTATTCCCCGCAATTATCCTTGCACTTCTCTTGTGACAGAATTTTGACTTTATATTATAGATATTCACATACTTGTCTCACTTATAAGACTGGAGGTTTCTGAAGCCAGAATCTGTCATTAAATCATCTTTGCAACCCCACCCTTCCATCCCAGCTCATTTTGTTTACTGCCAATGTTGTGGGCTAAGGAAGTACCTCTTCTGTGTTCTCTGTGGAAAATAGCCTTTATAGGGACGTCTTGCAGAAGTCATCGGTTGAGCATTTTCTGATTCAAGACAGACTCTAAAATTTTGTACTTTGTACTAATCTGAACAGTAGCAAACAGAAATAGAATAGCTATAGCAATGAAAATACTGTTGCACACACTCCTGAGATTGTGTAATTGCAGTAGGAAGTCTGCATTACAAAAGGCTGATTGAGGCACTTATGGACTACGCAGATAATCTGCCTTTGCAATATAAGCAAGGATCAGGATTGAAACCAGAAAGCATGGCCAGTATGAGTGCACAGCATGCACCTGGGTCAGAAAGGCAGAACCAGACCATGAAAGAAAAAGTACCTAAGCAAGTCACAAGAAACACTACACTAGTAGAGAACTGGCAGCTAAAACTAGTCCTACACACTCAACTATTACAAAGCCATATTGCATTGAATATTTATGAAAGTGAGTTTAAATCATGAAGTGTTTTTCAAGAAAAGAAAACTGTTTTTTGTTTGTTTGTTTTGAGATGGAGTCTCACTCTCTCACCCAGGCTGGAGTGCAGTGGTGCGATCTCGGCTCACTGCAACCTCTGCCTCCGGGGTTCAAGAGATTCCCCTGCCTTACCCTCCAGAGTACCCGGGATTACAAGCGCACTCCACCAGGCACGGTTAATTTTTTTTTTTTGTATTTTCGGTAGAGACGGGGTTTCACCATGTTGGCCAGGCTGGTCTCGAACTCCTGATCCACCCACCTCAGCCTCCCAAAGTGCCAGGATTACAGGTGTGAGCCACCACGCCCGGCCAATTCAAACCTTTTATGTACAAACATTGTGAAACCTTTGCTTTCCTAACTCAGCAAGGAAACATGATGCTTTGGAGGCTCAAAGCCCAGCTCAGCCAAGAAAGTTTTGGAAATGTGCCTAGGGAAGCCATGGGCAGGACAGGGTCACCCAGGGAGTCCAAAGAGGAACCTGTGTTTACAAGGTTTGGCATGAATTGATCCCAGGGCTTCTCACCAGCCATCTGAGCTTCTGGTTGTGTAACTGTTCAATGAAAGTCACGTGAGAAATGTTTCTGTGAAATAAGTGATACTGAGTGAAACAAGAAGTCCCCTACGTATCTGCTATTCTTCTTTGGCTGATGACAATGAAGAATGAAGCAACAGACTTTGGGAAAGTCAGACACTTGACCCAAAGGGTGGCTAATAAGAAAAATTAGGCTCTGTCCTGTGTTTCTTAGTAAGTACCTCATAGGTTAGTGGCCCCATGATTACTTGAACTGTGAGGAATTTCATTACTGGCATGAACTCATGAGTTTTATCAGCTGTGGTTACTTCTACATAAACTGTCTGATATTAAAATAAGCACTGGTTAATATACTTCTAACACACCAAAACTGAGTCAAAGACAGTGGGTGGATATTTACTTTATGGACCTATTCTCTGTCTTAGTAGAAGCCAGTCTTTAGAACGGAAAGGAGGATATGTTTCCCTACCAGAGGAGACATGAGTCTTTTCCTTGCCTCCTATCAGACATCCAAGAAAATATCGTTTCTATATGACATACCCAGAATGAGGGAACGACAGTGAAGAAAATCCAGCATTACAGACAGGCCTTAGTTTCTGACACTGAACAACACATGTCCACTCTAGAATACCACTTGCATTTTGCTACATAAACTCCTTAGAAGAAGGATTTAAGTTTAAGTCACCACTGTAAACCTCACAACTTTATGGCTCAAGGGTCACAAGAGAGCAGATTTGGAGACAGAAAAAACAGAATTCAAATTCTGATTATGTATCTACTTAGCTGAAGGTTATTTGCCTCATGAAGTTACTGGGAAAATTATATTAGACTATGTATATAAAATGTCTAATGCAATGCATACTAGCAAATGCTCAATAAATGGCACTTACATATACCATAATTATTAATATTTGCTGAGTGATTTGATTATAACACAAAAACATTATGAGGTAGAGAATATTTCATGTCTGTACTTTAACATATTTTTAAATATCTTTATTTTGTCTGATCATAAAGTAATGCATGTACACTGCAAAAAGTTTAGAAAATAGAGAAGACAGGCTGGGCATGGTGGCTCACACCTGTAATCCTAGCACTTTGGGAGGTGAAGATGGGCGGATCATTTGAGGTCAGGAGTTCAAGATCAGCCTGGCCAACATGGTGAAACCCTGTCTCTACCAAAAATACAAAAATAAGCTGGGTGCATGGTGCCCGCCTGTAGTCCCAGCTACTCCTGGGAACCCAGGAAGTAGAGGTTTTGGTGAGATCACGCCACTGTACTCCAGCCTGGGTGATAGAGTGAGATCCTGCTATGAAGGAACAAACGAACAAGGAAGGAAGAAAAGGAAGGAAGGAAGGAAGGAAGGAAGGAAGGAAGGGAGGGAGGGAGGGAGGGAGGAAAGAAAATATAGAAAGCAAAAGATTACTCCATTCTGGAACCCAGAGATAATACTGTAAATTTTTCGTGTTTATCTTTCCAGACTTATTTGTAAATGCATAAACACACATATTTATCATATATGTATATAGCATGTATTTTTTTATCACAAAAGCGAGATCATAATATAATGTTTTATAAAACTAACAGTATAGTTTGGACTTATTCCAAGATCAATATGTAGATACATGTATATATATGTAGACAATATATGGATATTATCTATATACATATGTCTTCATTGACATGGATAACTGTTGCATTATGTTCCATAAATGTACCAGAACCCAATTCTCTATTTTAAATGGTGCTGTAATATCTTTGTACCTGTGCCCTTAGGGACAAATTTCTAGGAGTAAAATTACTGGACCTAAAAGCATACCCGTTGAAACAGTTTGTATAAATGCTTTTCAGGGCTGCCCAGCAAGTGGTGACAGGCTAAAAATTTTACATAGGATTTGCCCCAGGCCTCAGGAACAGGTTTCCCTGTCTGTCACCGGCCCCATTCACTCTACTAGCTGTGGAAGAGTTCATCATACCCTCAACCAACTCAGGGTCTCATCATCTTTCTCATTTTTACCAATAAGGCTGGCCAAAAATCGCATCTCATTTTAATTTGCATTTCTTTGATAATTAACCAGTTCTTTGTTTCTTGATGGTTGCTTGCTTTCTCCAAACTTACAGGAAAAGTTAGACTATCTGGGAACATAAGAAAAAGTGACATGCAGGAAAAAGAGGAAGCATGTGACTGCAAATTTCAATTAGGGGTTTCAGACTTTATAGAAAAGTAAGTATACAGTCTTGTGCTCTGCCCAACACATGCTAGCCGACTGATCTGGAAAGCGCACTGATGAGCAAAGCAGCTGAGAAGCTAGAATAGTAGGAGGTGGGCTCACGAAAAAGAAGGGGGAAATCTGATTTCTCCAGGAAATTGTGGAAATGATATAACAGGCAGTAGCTACCTTGACAGTAATAATGACAAATTTTTGAGGATGTGGCAAAAGTCGTTAAGCATGCTCAGTTAATGATAAACACAGAGGGAACCACTGGGGAAACTGGGCTGGAAGGATGGGAATGAGAACAAAGAGTACCTTGAGGAATAGAGTCGAAAAATATGCAGTCTTCAGTTATTGCTGAATTTAGCTTCTTAGAGTTAGGTTTCTAGAACCAGGACAAATTATTTGCTAGGCCAATCAGGGCAGGCTGAGACCAGTCCCTGGGCTGTCTTGGGGAATGTTTATCTTTTTGCCTATAAGGATATGAAGGCAGGCAGTAAAGCCAAGCCTCTGCAAGAGAGCCTGTGAACACCAGAAATGAAGGGATGTGAATGCTCAAGCTAGGGTTAATATGAAGAGGAATTGGGAGATAGTTTCATGAGGAATCATACATTTTATTTTGGTGTGCTTTTGTAAGTTGGATGTATCCTGGGGAACACAAATTCTGTGCCATTTGAAGTCAATACTCCGTTATGTTGTGCCTAACTAGAAGGCTCTGTCAAACTACCATTTTTTAAATAGGTGTAAAATTTAAAAGAAGGAGAATTTATCCCAATGCTTAGCTGAGTATGAAGGTAATACCATTTCACAGACCAATGAATAACACAAATTATCTTTGTTCCATTTGGAAGCATTGTCTACTTTACCAGCCCTAGAAAGTCCTTCACTGGGGTTCTTTAACAAAATGAAAACTTTGGATTTTTCTTACAAGTTCTCAAATCTTTATCTGAATGTCAGAGGGACAGGTATCCATACTGCACAGAGAAGAGGGCTGAAAAATAAAAGCAGGGTGTCTAATTCTAGACTTGGTGGCAGTTCTGAGAGAGCTTAGGCTTGCTTTGACATTGCATATGGACAATTGTTGGAACATGTCATTTATTTTCGTTTTATTTTAAAACATTTGATCTATACAGACAGTTATCTGAATAATTTTCTTTCATTAAGTTCTTTGTACTCCTGATCTCTATTGTTCATTTTTTATATGATCATTTAATTGTCTTAATTTTTATTTTTATTTTTCCCAAAAGCAGATGCCATGTTCCCTCATAAAGTCTTTCTAAGCAGGCACCAGGCTCTATGATTTTTTTCTGCTTCTTTGACAGCTCCAGCAAAGTACTGCTGGTGCTCAATAATCCTCGGAGAGTGATAATTAAGGCCCCAAGACAGATCCAAATCTCCACTTTTCAGTAAGCCCAAGGAATCAAATAGGAGGAGAAATCTCAATATCTCCTCTTCCAAGCCTCAGGGTATGAAGTTAAGACAAACTGTTCTCTCTGAACTCTCTTTAGACCACAGGTTTGTAAACAAATGAGATAAATGAGAAGATACACCCAAAGGTTAAGTTCTTCACTCACAGGAAAAGTTGGCACCATCTCCCACCTCAACACAAAGCAAAACAAAACAATTGAACAAATAAAATCTTTCTCAGTATCAACAATAACAACAAATCTCAACTCACCTTGCCCATTTACAAGATTGTGTGTACAATTATTATACAGATGTTGAAATGCTAAATTCAGAAAATGGAAAACAGGAGATTTCATTGACATGTCCGGTTTTGAAAGAACAGAGAGTTCAAAATAAACACAACCAGGCAGTACCTGAAAGAAGCATTAAGGTATTAAAATAAAGTATCCCGGCTGAACTTCTACGGAGAGATGCCGAGAATTCCAATTGGCATGAATCCTGAAGAAGAAGGTGAAAAAGAAAACGGGGGCCTGGATTCCACATCTTGATGTCAGACATAACATTTGTAAGTCCCTTGCAAATTCATCTAGGAAAAAAGTTTTCACTACTGTCACTCAAGCCTAAAGTGGCTGCCTTTTACTTCTGGCATGTTTCTCATGCACTCAGATATGAGTATGTGCATATCCATGTTGCTTTCTTTTTCCTATCTGTCTGTATCTTTTAGAAAGTCTACAATGAGTACACATTACTTATCTACTTATGTATATTACATCATACATACATACATTTGCAAATTTTTAAAAAATTATCACTTTATTTTAAATAAAATGTAAAGTTTATGCATCAGCTCTTTTTATGATTCAGGCTGCTACTTTACTTTTGAATTCCCAAATATCTTAAAGGTTTCAGCAAACATCTTCTACTCAGGGACTATGTGGAACACTGTTATGGTTAAGAGAGTGAATAGTATGACGCAAAGCAAATAGCTCCAGTTTGGAAGCATTTTATGAGAGTTCCATTCTGGCAATTTATAGCTTTTTTTTGTTTAGCCTTTTAGATAGACAGTCTTATATCAACTGTCTAAGAAAAGCACCACTTTGAAATGACTAATTAACAATATACAGTATTACAGCCCAAATATACAAAAATGATACAAATATTAATGATGAAAATAATTTGAAGATTCCAGAAGCAGTTGTAACTTAGATCTCAGAACCAGCTACATATATTGCACAATACGTTGGTATATGCCAAGGGAGAACATTTGTTTTTAATTAGCTGTGAAATTTAGTATAAAAGTAGAATAAGAAAGGCATTCTTTTCTGAGGTTCATTAATTAAATAAAAATTTTTTTTCTATCACTTGGAGGTGTAAAATCAGCAAGTGACATTAATTCTTTTAAGAATGACCTCTAATTTTCCGCAGAAATTTTAGGAAATACAGCCAAGTAAAAATAACTGGAAAAAAAAATCACTTGTAATCCCAGTAACAATTTTATAGTTTTTTCTTCTGGCACTTTTTATTTCTGTGTGGATGCATGAGTGTGTGTATGTCCTAAAGAGACACATTAAAACATGATTTGCTTCTTTGTTTCCAGTAGAGAAGCTTGAAAAGACATCTATAAGTGAAGTGGATTCCTCAGCAATAATACAAATTGTATCAAGGAATCATTGTAACAGGTAACATTGATGGGGCGCTTGTGGGCCAGGCATTTGTGTTCAGTACAATTCAGTAACATGAATTACCCCATCAATCCTCATAAGAGCCTTGTGATGTAGGTGCTATTACTACTCTCACACAAAAGATGAGTAACAGATGCATGGAAATGCATGCATCATGCTCCTCCATGATGAAAAGATTAAGAACTGCAGAAGAGGCATGACCATCTTAAGATAGCTAATTTCCTTAGACTAGGAGAGTCAAGATGAAATTCAAGCCTTTTAACTCACAGTCTATTTGTATAAAAGTTCCCTGATCTTAGTGATTAAACAGTTTAGAAAATAGCTGTGACAAAATTCTGAATATTTCAGGTAATTCTTCAGTTATTCATCCTCATGAGCTGAAATCCACAAGGCCTAGCACCCAGGGGGATACCAAATCAATGACACAGAAATGTTTTCTATAAACAGAGGCTGGTCCTGGGGGACACTTGTTCATATAGAACATCCTGAGTAGAGATCCATGTGATTTGAAATGAATGCTTCATGAAAGAAGCCAGAGGGGGCCTGAAGGCCAGGCAGAGTGTTCACTAATTCATGCAACAAATATTTACCAAGGACCTACCATGTGTCAGGTACTGCTTTAGGTTCTAGGGGCAGGCATAGTGGTGAACAACTCAAAGCCCCGGTCCTCATCCAGTAAAGCAGAGGCAGATTGACAGAGGACAATGAAACATTAAACAGGACATTATTAAAAGGAGAATAACTCTGTATATAGGGCGTAATGAGTGACAGGGGGAGGTATACTCTAGACTCTAGATAAAATGGCCCAGGAAGGTCTTTCTGATACTAGACATTTGAGCAAGGAAGTGAGGAAGGAGTTTTCAGGGAGAAATGGTGAGAGACTAGAATGAAGGAGATGCTTGCAGGGAAAGGGTCTTAGCAGTTGTCCCAGGCTAGGCCATCTGGGGCCTTGGCATTTGGGATCTGGGTCATGGGAGGGGTTCTGAATAGTGAGGTATGGTTAACATCATTTGAACAGTTTCATCCAAGATTACAAGAAATTAGGCACAAATTTATTTAAGATTTTTCATTTTCTAATGAGCAGTCTATATAGGACAGAGTTCAGTCATGTTTCCAACAATCTTCAATAGATTGTTCAGACTCTTCTGTAGGCCTTTCTCTCTCTCTCTCTCTAATCTATCTCTACATCTACTTCTCATTCTTGAGGTGCATAGTATCCTGAAATCCACTCCTCCTACCTTTACAGTGAAGATTCTTGCAGAGTGCAGTCTGGAGGGCTTATCATGTCATAGAACTTGTGGAGGATGAGTCACGATTTTGAAATGTTTTTAATAGTGGTTTTACAACTAAAACTACTTTAGAGGCCAGTGGCGATAAACTGAATATAGAAACAATAAAGCAGTATTGGTCCAGAATTAAGTATTGACAAGAGACTGTCCCTAAAAGATTGGCTTGGTATCTAATTTTCACTAGGACTGTATTAACTCAAATACTGTAGAATACTTATTTCATTTGTTTGTTTCATTTCATTTTTAAAATAGCCTGAGGATCACATTACAAGACATATAGTCATTGGGATGGTATATCTCAAATTAGATGGTCTTGAAAAATTATCCTGTCTTATGTTTTTTGGAATAAGTTATCAAATTTTAGTTTCAAGAGAGCCACACTATACCTGTAGTTGAAATGTGTTCAACTTCAAACATATTGAGGAACTAAATCAAATTAAACTTTTATTAGATTAGCCAGTAAAAAATTTAAACTGCAACTTGAATATGGCGGAAATGGCTTCCCCTAGAGTCACCTTTAAATGTTAACTTTCAAAAGATGAAAGCACTGATGGGTTTTTTTGTATGTCACTTCCTATATAAAGTCTTTCCTCCCTGTTTCCTGCCCTTCACAGAACACTCCCCCTCCTCCATCTCTACCAGCTGTCTATCATAGCATGTGGGCATCAGCAATGAGCATGTGTATCTGGACATCTTCCCCTCTCTGCAGCACTACCACCCTCCTGCGGGATGATTTAGTTTGTCTCTGAGCCTCCCAGCTCCTAACACAGTGCCCAAAATGGTCCTGAGAGGATTCAATCCGTGTTTATCCACTGGAAAAAATGAATACAGATGTAAATTTGTTTTATTTTAAAGTGAGATTCATTCGATGGATAAAGGAACATTTAAGACTCTTCCTTTAGCTTGGACATCAATGAAGCTTTTATTAGTGCAAATATGTTCTTTTGAAACAAATTCTGTGTGGGATTTATAATACTATGTGTTTGGTTTTAAACTATATTTAGTCTTAAATTATTTAATGTTATAAAGAATTACTTTTTAAAAGAAATGCCCCAAACAGATTGGGTTTGGAGTATGAGAAAAAGGACAGAACCATGGGAACTTCTAACTTTCTGGCTTGGACAGCAGTACAGCTTGGAGAGACATTGACTGAATGAGGATACAGTGGTAGAGACCAGGTCTGGGGGAAAATGGAGAGGAATTCAGTTTGGGGCATGTTGAGTTCAGGGCCAGCTGTTTGGTAGGACCTCCTTTTCTCTTCACTGTTAAATACCCAATGAATGGAATATTTAATCTTACGTAAAAATACACTGGAGAGGAGATGTGGTGATTGATGTGGCTAAGTTAAAGGATGAATTGAGTTGGCAATCCACATATAGTAAGCTTGCATGTAGGAAGATTATCATCCTACGGATACTAATCGATATGGTTCGGCTGTATCCCCACCCAAATCCCATCTTGAATTGTTGTTCCCATAATCCCCATTTGTCATGGGAGGGTCCTAATGACAGGAAATTGAATCATGGGGGTGATTACTCCCATGCTGTTCTCATGGTAATGAGTGAGTTCTCACGAGATCTGATGGTTTTATAAAGGGTTTTTCCACTTTTTCTGGGCACTTACTCCATCCTGCCACCCCATGAAGAAGGTGCCTGCTTCTCCTTTGCCTTCCACCAGGATTGTAAGTTTCCTGAGGCCCTCCAAGCCATGCTAAACTGTGAGTCAGTTAAACCTCTTTCCTTTAAAAATTACTCACTCTCAGCAGTTCTTTATATTAGTATGAAAACAGACCAATATACTAATTACTACATGTTAGACCAGAGAATTTCCAAACTGACCCTTGGTCTTGACCTCAGTATTATACCAACTCAATACCAGTCACCCCAAAATTTAAATCATCAGTTTTAACCTTCCTCTGAAGTTCCAGAATTCAATCTGTGTATTTCTTCATCATAGAATAAACTGAGCCTTTCTTATTTTTTGTTTCCTAATTTTCCACCTCTTAATAACCTGTTTTACAGTCATAAGTTATTACTATTTTCCCTTATTTACCCCTTTTATATGTGAAACCATCACTTCTACTGATTCTTCATTAACAAGATCTCTCTCAGATATTTCTCTTCTCTGTCCTTATTGTCACCACTCAAGTCTCTTCCCTCATCCTCACTCCCAACCTGATTATAATGTTTTTCTGATTTCTCACTGCAGCCAATTCTGTCCAATTCTATGAGAGCAGTAATCTTAAAAAAGACTTCATCACATAAATTCTTTCATGGTCACCCTACTAAAGTTGCAACTCCTGTTTTATTTTTCTCTTTTCACCTTCTGAAATCTGAAATGCTCTATATTTTAGTTACCTTGTGTACTGTCTCTCCACAAGAATGTAAGCTCCACTAGGCCAAGAATATTATTTTGTTTATTCCTGTATTTCCTGCACCTGGAACAGTGCCTAGCACATTTATTAAATGAATGGATGAATTTAATACCCTCAGACCACAATTTGTTTCCTCAATACCATTCAGGAAGATACCAGCTCCTCTGCATACGGTATTCATAACCCATTATGAAGTCACCATTTATCTGTCTAGTCCTATTCTTCAATTCCTCCACGAGAACCTCAGGCTCCTGCCAGGCCAGTTTCAGTTCAGATTGTCATCAGTTAGTGCTTGCTACATGCAAGCTCCTGTCGTGGTCTCCTGCTATTCTCTACGCTCCTTACCCCACTCCGCCGACCCTCTCACATTCCCTTTCAGAACCTTTGTTAGAATGGTGCCTTCTTCCTCTTGACATCCTTTAGGGATTTTCCATCTTACTCCATGGGTGTAATCTGTAGTGACTTCTCTCATTTCTGAATTCCTACGGAATTATTTCGCTTTTCATTATCATAGTGAGTAAATAATACATTAACCATATGTAATAAACTGCTATTAAATTTTTAAACAGAGAACTGAAAAGAGTGCATAGATATCATTTGGTTTAACTCTCTCACTTTACATATAAGTGAAATCTTAAGTCTACAGGATCATAAATGAATATGGGTAGAATTAAAACTAGAATTAAAGTTAAAATTATCAGCATCTATTTATTCTCTCCCTGAATATATTCCTTTGTTCTGTGTTTTAAATATAGATGTATATTTGCATGTATTTGTATGTATATATGTGTGTGTAAGTTTTCCTCAATAAAACTGCAACTCCTCTGAATTATTTTTTGTATTCTATGCCTCTGAACCCCCCTCCCCCGCAAAGCACCTATTAAAATGATTAGCATCTAGTGGGTGCTCAACACATTCAGTTCGAAGGATTAATTTGCATGAAGACCTCTTTTTCTGTTGGAAAAGGATCCAGATGTTTGGAGATATCCAGACACTTGGGGCCGAGAGTTAATGAGGTCCAACTCAATTTCATCTCAGAAGTAAAATGTTGCTAAACAGAAAATATTTGACTCGCTTAGGTTTGGGTCAGGATATAATGCTTCCAAGCCTAGCCAAAGATCTACAGGTTTATTGTTTTACCAAAGAAACAATGGTGTATGTGTTTAGAGACTTAATCACAATTAAATCTTCACCGAAGAAGTTCTGTATACATTAACTTGGCTATATTAGCCTCTATCCAGCTGTGTCTTTTCAAATACACCCAGCCACCCACCCCCAAAAAAGATGTAAACTAAAAATATCACAATAACTGGAGGCTGACATCTGAAATCCTCTTAAATTAAAGCATCCAAGTCCACGCAACAAATATTTACATTAAGCATAGAAATGTTGGGAAATGGCTCAAAAAAATTGATAGGGCTAGTCATTAGCAGACACCTCCAAACTGCTCAATTCATACTAGATAAAATACCATATCTATTAAATAACTGCCTTTTGCTATTCTTCAGAGAATGTCTGATGGGAATATCCTTATGCCATGGCAATCAACATAAACCCCCAGAAATCTGCAGGACAGAGAAGTAGAAGAGAGCGAGAGCAATTCTGCTACTGTGTCCTGACAAGCTCTGGGACGCCTACTCTCTCCAGCACCATCATCCTCCTCCTGCCTGCCTCCTGGAGAGTCTGGGTGCAATGGGAAGACTGAAGCTGATTCATATTCATGAATAAATATCCAGGGGCCCTAGAACACAGAGCAGTACAGACTAAAGGTGTTAAACAGCAATGCTACTTTAGGAGTACATTTTAATTTATCTCTTTCATTTTAAGATGATAAAAGACTCTCAAGTCTGTTGAAATGTAGGTTGTACTAATGTTCAATCTAGGTAATTATGGAAAAACATGATAACAATTTAACAAAAACAGTAAGAACAAAACACATTGTCTGAATAATCTGCACTGTCAGTTGTGAACAAGTGCCAAATTTACTCCTTTTGTGAAACCGTGTGGTTTGCTTTGGCAGGGTGAATTTGGTTTGCAACATTTCTTCTCCCTAACTGCTAGTCAGAAATCACTAATAAGGCACAATGATATATAGCACACTTCTCCTCACAGCAGACAAGTCATTTCATTGGGAAATGCTGCAATTTATTTAGCAGCACATGACTAGTTTTACATGATTCCTGAGCTCAAAAGTAATTATTGATATCTCTGCGTTCTTGTTTATTTTGTTTATATCTTCTCATAATGTTTATACATCACATCGTTACTTGTGCTCACGTCTGTCACCACCACTAAATTGTGAGATTCTTGAGAGCAGGATCTAGGTTTTGTTCATATTTGTGCCCCACTCAGGGCCTGACATAAGAGTTTTGTGAATGCTAGACAAATAATGAATGTTAAATGAATGAACGAACAAACTAATTGCACAAAGAAACTACTGGCAACCCTCCATACTGTCCATAGAGTCTGCTGAGGTTGACATTTGTATATTTCTTATCTATAGATCAACAGAAATCAATCCAGGACCTAAAAGTCCTTCAGTATTTCAATCTATTGTCACAATTTTATTTTTCATTCTATTCCCCAAACTACTGTGAAAGAAAAATTTCATTGTTATATCTTCTAAACAGAAAAATTCAATTATGGAATAAATGACAAGTTAGTAAAAGATATAAATACTATACAATATTAAGAATCATAAAGAAGATATAATGAAATTTGCTCATTCTTATTGCTTACACTTTATTGCATTTTTCTTTTGTTAAATTACACTCTGTGGTCACTCTTTGAGAAAGAATCTAGGGTGGTAACCTTTTTGTCTGAAACCTTTCATGTCTGCAAAATGCCTTTTTTCATCTTCACATTTGAATACAAATTTGGCTAGATACAGAAAAATACATTTAAAGTACTTTGTTTTCTTAGCACTAGATGTTCTTGTTTTCAGGGTTGTTGATGAGAAGTCTGCTCTAAATCAGATTCTTGATTTAGAGTAATTTTTTTTCCCCTCTGGTAACTTTTGAGATTCTTGTCTGTATTTTGTGGTTCTAAAAATTTTCTACAATATGACTATATGGCTTAGCACTTGGTAGCTTTTTATTCCGAAGTTGTATGTCTTTTTTTGTAGTTCTAGAAAATTCTGAGATATTATTTCTTTAACTATTGGCTCCTCTGCATCATCTCTATTTTCTCCTCACAAACACCTATTCATCAGAGATTGGTAAATATAGAGCTATTCTCTATGAGACTTTTTTTCTAACTTTAAAGACTTTTCCTCTTTATCCTTTTATCTCATATTCTGGAAGAAATCCTTAGCCCTGATCTTCCTAGCTCACCAATTTGCCCCTCAGGTTTTCATTCTGTTATTGAGTGATCTGTTTAGTTCTTTTTTTTTTTAAATAGTATTTAATTCTTCAATGAATTATAATAACTGTCCCTAGAAACAAAGACGAAAGTCAGGAGAAACCAAAATAAGTGAGCTCAACAGGGTCTCTCTTGCCTATTTCTAGAGTATCCTCCCTGGGGGTTCCTTAATTCCCCTGAGACCACAGTCACAGTCATCCACCCTTCTGTCTACTGAAGGAAAGCCCTGGAGAACTGGGTCCTTGCTTTCCTCTGTTGAAAGGACAGACTTTTAGAGCATCTTCATCCTTCCTGGCAGAGATGGCAGTAGAAGACGTGGACTCACCCCCTCCTCTCCCACATACTTTATTCCTCTTCTTGGCGTCTTTTCTTTTCTTTTTTTCTCTCGACACTTTATTTTTATTTTATTTCTTTATCAATTTCTTTTTTTTTTTTTTTTTTATTGTTCTTTAAGTTCTTGCAGGATTGTTGTAAAGGTACCCACATGCCATGCTGGTTTGCTGCCTCCATTCCCTCATCACCTACATCAGGCATTTCTCCCAATGTTATCCCTCCCCAATCTCTCCATCCCCTGCTATCCCTCCCCTAGTCCCCCACCCCTCAACAGACTCCAGTGTGTGATGTTCCCCTCCCTGTGCCCAAGTGTTCTCATTGTTCAACACCTACCTATGAGTGAGAACATGCAGTGTTTGGTTTTTTTGTTCTTGGGTCAGTTTGCTGAGAATGATGGTTTCCAGATTCATCCATGTCCCTGCAAAGGGCATGAACTCATCCTTTTTTATGGCTGCATAGTGTTCCATGGTGTACGTGTGCCACATTTTCTTTGTCCCATCTATCACTGATGGGCATTTGGGTTGGTTCCAAGTCTTTACTATTGTAAACAGTGCCACAATGAGAATATGAGTGCATGTGTCTTTATAACAGAATGATTTATAATCCTTTGGGTATATATCCAGTAATGGGATTCCTAGGTCAAATGGTATTTCTATTTCTAGAACATTGAGGAATCGCCACACTGTCTTCCACAATGGTTGCACTAATTTACACTCCCTCCAACATTGTAAAAGTGTTCCTATTTCTCCACATCTTCTCCAGCATCTGTTGTCTCCAGATTTTTTAACGATCGCCATTCTAACTGGCATGAGGTGGTAGGCAATACCATTCAGGCCATAGGCATAGGCAAGGACTTCGTGACTAAAACACCAAAAGTAATGGCAACAAAAGCCAAAATAGACAAATGGGATCTATTTAAACTCCAGAGCTTCTGTACAGCAAAAGAAACAATCATTAGAGTAAACCAGCAACCAACAGAATGGGAAAAATTTTTTGGGATCTACACATCTGACAAAGACTTATTAACCAGAATCTACAAAGAACTTAAACAAATTTACAAAACAAAACAAACAAGCCCATCAAAAAGTGGGTGAAGGATATGAACAGTCACTTTTCAGAAGAAGACATTTATGAAGCCAACAAACTTATGTAAAAATGTTCATCATCACTGGTCATTAGAAAAATGCAAATCTAAACCACATTGAGATATCATCTCATCTGTTAAGTTCTTAATGACAACAATTATATTTTGTCATTTACAAGACTTCCCCTTGATTTTGCTTCAAAAAGTCAACTCCCGTTCTTGTTCATGGATGTAATACCATATTCCATTTCTCTAAAGATATTAATCACTTTGAATAATGTTTAGTTCTAAGGCCCTGTGAGTTGTACAGTCTTCTTGTTCTTATTATTCTCAGACTTTTGGAAATTTCTATTTCCAGCCACCCCTGAACCACGGGCTCATCTTTCCTGAACTCTCAGGTAACTCAGCTTGGTCAGCCTATCTGGGACAAGGTGCTGAAGCAGCTGCCAGTGTTTGGGCTTCTTCTTATTTTTTGTGAGAATAGGGGATGGGTAAATAGAGCTAAAGACAGCAACTGGTCTTGAGAGCTTCTCTGGGCTCTCTGTCACCTACCTGGGGCCCTTCCCTGTCTCTCCATTCTCAACACAACAGAGGAGGAGTGCTCAAGTGTTCATAGGACAAACTGCCCCCCACTACAACAGCTCTACCAAATGCTCATTGGCTGTTCCTAGCCCTTTCCTGCTCCAGGGCTCCACACTTCCAGATGTGGAGGAATTATTATGCTGCACCCATGCCTTAGTCTATCCTTTTCTCTTGCCTATCTCAAGTCCCGCCTCTCAGTCCCTCAGGAAATCCTTAAAGCCTCTAGACCATGAAGAAGCCTACTTCCTGTTTGTAGGTATGACTAGAGATGCATGTGTTTATCCCAGTTCCATAATTCTCTAGATTTGGTACAGCAGAGGGAGCCCGCAGCACAGTTACTTAGTCTGACATATTGAAAACCACCACATTCAAAATCTCACCCTTAAACTGAACCTCCTGAAAAACACACAGGATATATAGGAATTCATGGAAACACTGGTACCGATTGGATATGTTGGTCATAGACTCAGTTTCCCCCTTCCCCTCTTTGACTCTGCATCACAAGAAATGACATTCCCCAGACTTTTTTAACAGCCGGCTTCTGTGTAACTTCAGCCAATGGAAGGCACTGGTGGAAGACTGAAAGGATGATGTGGGAGAAGCTAAGGATCTCCCCTCTGGATGGTAACTCAACTAGCACCTGTGGCTCTTCAGTGGCTGCAGCTGCTGTCAGACAGCACTCAGTATGATCTAGCTTCTGCCTGTCAGCTCCTACTGTTAGGTTCTGATAGCATCACCTTCTCTTATTGTCCCTGAAATCTTAGGGGCATAGAAGTCCCTGCTGTTCTGATCTCTAGGGTGTTGCTTCATTTCCTGTTTAGCTTCTCAGCAAAACTGTCTCCTGGCAATCAATTTCCTATATTAAATTATTTGTGTTAAAAGGCCTAGAGTGGTTCTGTTTTCTTGGCTGGATCCTGACTTGTAGATCAAAATTCTGAAGAGACATTTTCAAAGACAGTAATTGGTAATTCCTGTCTTCGAGGGGAAAGGAGCACCATAGTGAAGATAGTATTAGGTTAGTGTTCTCTGTATCTACCCTATCCTAAGTTGTTTGAAGAAATGACATAAGACTTTTTTTTAACATGAATTTTTGGCAACATGCTTCCCCTTAATTGCAAATATGCCACAGAGTAGTCTTGCAAGAAAAGCCTTAGGGGCTATCATATTATTAAACACAGTGTTTTGGAATTAGAAAACACTATCCTGGAGGAGTGAAAGCTTTGACTCTAACAGAAACCTTGCCAAGGCTTCTTAAGCTTTAGACCTACTTCAGGGGCAGCTAGGAAATAGTTTAAAAATCAGGAGACAACAGATGCTGGAGAGGATGTGGAGAAACAGGAACACTTTTACACTGTTGGTGGGAGTGTAAATTAGTGCAACCATTGTGGAAGACAGTGTGGCGATTCCTCAAGGAGCTAGAAATAGAAATACCTTTTGAGCCAGCAATCCCATTACTGGGTATACACTAAAAGGATTATAAATCATTCTATTATAAAGATACATGCCCTCGTATGTTCACTGTGGCACTGTTTACAATAGCAAAGACTTGGAACCAACCCAAATGCCCATTAATGATAGACTGGATAAAGAAAATGTGGCACATATGCACCATGGAATATTATGCAGCTATTAAAAAAGGATGAGTTCATGCCGTTTGCAGGGACATGGATGAATCTGGAAACCATCATTCTCAGCAAACCGGTACAAGAACAGAAAACCAAACACCACGTGCTCTCATTCGTAAGTGTTGAACAATGAGAACACATGGACACAGGGAGGGGAACATCATACAGCAGGGCCTGTTGGTGGGTGGGGAGGGATAGCAGGAGGTGGGGGGATTTGGGAGGGATAACGTTAGGAAAAATACCTAATGTAGATGACGGGGGGATGGATGCAGCAAACCACTATAGCATGTATATACCTATATAACGATCTTGCATGATCTGCACATGTACACCAGAATTTAAAGTATAATAATAATAATAAAGAAATAGTTTAAAGACAATTACTTTTTTTTTTTTTTTTTTTGAGGCGGAGTCTTGCTGTGTCACCCAGGCTAGAGTGCAATGGCGCCAAATAGGCTCACTGTAACCTCTGCCTCCCAGGTTCTGGCGATTCTCCTGCTTAGCCTTCCGAGTAGCTAAGACTACAGGAGTCCACCACCATGCCCAGCCAATTTTTGTATTTTAGTAGAGATGGAGTTTTACCATATTGGTCAGGGTGGTCTTGAACTTCTGACCTCAGGAGATCCACCCAACTTGGCCTCCCAAAGTGCTGAGATTATAGGCATAAGCCACTGTGCCCTCCCGACAATTACTTTTATTCTCTCTCTTAATTTACCATTTTCTCCATTGAGGGAGGGTTAGGTGAAATGATAGTATATCTTTAGAAAAGTCCTGTGTTGCACTATTTCTTACTTGCAAATAGAGAATGGCACTGCCTTCAAAGCCTGGCCCATTCTTACTACCCAACATGCTTAATAAGCAGCACAGAAACAAGAAAGGCCACTGTGATCAGAGAGAGAATGAGAGCCACACTGTACCACTGATATGCCATATGGCTGCAAATCTAAAGGCTCTGAAAGATGCCGCACTTGTAACAAGCCCTGAATACCTGCTTTCATTCCCAGTTCGAGTGTTTGAGCTATAATATATAGGCCATCCATTTATTAAAGGAAAGAGCTTACTTTGGCATGGGATAAATTGGTGCTTGTAGCAAGATGCTGTTTAACACAAAGGATGTTTCTTGAATTCCCTTCACATCTGAGATCCACAGCTCAAGAGTGTTTGGTGTGTGTGTTTTAAAATTGCACGACTATTATGCAATTCCTTTTCTTCAGCTGGCATGAGAGGGATACTCCCATCCTCCCTTTGCTCCGTTCTTTACTTCCTCAAAGCTGAGGCGGCAAAAACACTGCCAGCCTTATCCAGCTTTTCATGGAAAGCCGCCACTCTTAACTGGCGCCTAAATGCAATTTCAGACTGTCCCAGGAGACCTTCATGCTTTGAGGTGAATTAATACATTAGGGCCAACAAAGAAGTTAACACAAACTTTCACTGTTAAAGAAAAAGAAAAAGAGTCTGCAGGCTTACTGAAGGAGCTCGGCTTCTGTGAGTGCCTCTGTCCTCGGCTCCCCAGTGACCATGGCCAGTTCATCCTTCAGTTCCTGGATTTCCTTTTGTAGGCGTTTAATCGTCTACAAATGGCAAAGAGGCAGAGAAAATGTCAACTTCTCATTAAGGTGAACTTGGTGACAGAGAACATACGGCTCTTAAAATTATCATCAATTTTATAGACACAAAAATGGGTAATGGTATAAAAAGTCAGCTTTGTTAAATCTCAATGTTTTGTCAAAATCATTCTAGAATTTTTTAAAAACAAATAAAACATGACTGGTGTAACTGGAACCCCCTAGTGTATCCCCCTTCCATTCTTCCTGGGGTGATCACTGTACTGCATTTAAGGAGTCTCATTTCTCTGTGTGTTTTCATCATTTACTCCATATGTATGCATGTACCTATAAATAATGTAATGCATCATTTTGCAAGCCTTAAACTTTATGTAAATGTTACATTACTGCATATATTTGTAACTTGTTTTTGTCCTTCACATTATGTTTTTAAGTTTATTTATATTGCTTCATGTGGCTCTAGTTCATTAATTTTCATGGATATGCAGTATTTCAGTAAAGGAATATATCAGAATCTATTTGCTTCCTGTAGATGAACATTTAGGATACTTACTTTTGCTCTTATGAACAGTGCTGCTATGATCATTATGAATCTCTCTGGGCACGTATGTAAGACTTTCTCTATAGCGTACACTTTAGAAGTAGGATTTCCTGGCTGGAGAGTATGTGTTATCTTGTCTTTATTATATATCGTTAAATTGCTCATCAGAGAAGTTGCACAAATTTGTATTCCTATCAACTACAGATGTAAGTTCCGTTTCCCACATTTTTGTCACTATGTAATATTGACAGGTACTTTCATTATGCCAATCTGATAGGTGTAAAATGATATCTCGTTTTGGTTCTAATTTGCATTTTTGTGATTATTTGTGAAGTTGATCATTTTTGCATATGTATATTGGCAGTTTGGGTTCTTTCTTGCTCAAATTATTTATTCACATTATTGCCCATGTTTCAATTTACTTGTTTTCCTTTCCTTATTGATATGCTAGCTTCTTTCTATATTCTGGATGTGAATCCTTTGTTAGTTTTAAGCAGTGCACCTGTTTTCTCTCAATCTATGTTATGTTTTTCACTTTGTGGTGTTCGTTTTGTTAAATGAAAGTTCGGAATTTCAGTATAATCTAATTAGCACCTTCTTCCTTTATGGGTTGTACTTTTGTGTGATTTTAAAGAAAATCTATCTTATCCTAAATCATAGGAATATATTCTTATATGATCTTTTAAAAGTGTTAAAGGTTTGATTTTTCACATTTAGGTGGATTTTATTTTATATAAGGTATAAAATAGGAATCAAATTTTAATTTATTTTAAATGGTTAGCCTACAAGATTTACTATTATAATTATATTATATAACATGTTTATATATATAAATGTGTCTGTTTCTGGGCTATTGGTTAAAAACATTTGTTTATTTTACTATATATGGCAATACCACACTGATTTAATTACTAAATCCTAAGAAAGTTGGCATCTAGATAAGGTAAGTCCCTTTCATCTTGTTCTTTTCCAAAATAGTCTTGGCTATTCTTGGCCATTTGCTTTTCCATGTAAATTTTAGACCCAACTTGTCAAATTCTACCAAAGGCTCTCCTCAAATTTTAACTGCAATTATTACATTTAATTAAAAGGTTAATTTGGTAGGACATTAAATTAATGATATTAAATTATCCCATCCATAAACATGGTATAGCTTTCCACTGATTCCTTTCAATAAGGATTTATAATTTTCTTTATAAATACCTTACATGTTTTCAGTTCTATTTTCTATCAGGAATTTAAAAGTTTTTGTTCATACTGTAAACATAATTTTTATAAAATTATATATTCTAATTGTTGATTTCTGGAATATAGGAAAGGCAACTAAGTTTTATGTATGGATTGATTATACAACAAATAATTTTCTCAAACTCTGGGGGTTCCATTTATCATTAAATACTCTTGGATGTTCTATATAAGCAATAAAATTGTCTGCAAGTAATGACATGATTTTCTTTTCTAATTCTTATACATTTTATATCTTGTTATTGTCTCATTTTCCTAGCTAGGACTTCCAAGTTCAATTCTTAAGACATTTCTGTCTTATTTCTTCTAACATTTCACCTTTAAATGAAGTTTACTATAGTTTTTGGTTGATACCTTTATTCAGTTTAAAGATGTTCACTTATATTCATAGTTTGATGTGTCTTTTCAAAGTATGGTTGAATGTTTAATGTGCTCAAACACTTTCTGCAACTAGAGATGAAATAACATAATTTCTCTCTTTAAACTCTGAATGTGATAAATCATACTAATTCATGTGATTAGTATTTTAGTATAAACCATCTCAGGTATGTAAAATAGCGTAAAAGAATACCTTGTACTCGCTACTTAGCTTAAGTGAACATCCAGGTAACCACTACTTAAGAAACAGAATATTACAGACCTGTTTGAAGACCTTACCCCTACACAGTCTTCCCTGAATGAATTCCCTATTACCATTATCCTAAATTTGGTTTTAATTTTTCCCATTTTTTTCTTATACTATACATTGATGTATTTTCTAGTGATAGATTACTTTGAATTCCCAAAATAAACCCAACTCAGTCATGATACCACATGTCATATTAATAATCTTCCTATCATAACGCAAAATTAGCAGGCTTGATCCAGCTTTTATTCTTTCTTGAATATTTGGTATTACTCAAAGCTTGAAAGAAAAACACCATAGGATCTGGTCCATCCTTCCTTCCTTCCTCTCAGTAGCTTTACTCATCAGACTAAAAGGGTTAGTAAATTTGAACTTCAAGTTTAAATTTACTTGTGAGGTGGAGCTAGGTTTCAAATGTTCAGAGAAACTACTTTTGTTCTGCCTAGAGTCCAGTCTAAAGTGGACAAGCTGTCCTGACATCTCCATGTGGTAGTGGATAGATTGTTTCCTTTTCTAGTTCTCCCCTTTCACTGGTTTTACAGTGGGGAAAGGAGAGGATGTCTTAGGTTCAGTACCCATCTTGCAACATCCCAGGGCTTTGATCTCTGTTCCTTTGCTACAACCTCCTTTACATCTCCACTCCAGGACAACTGCAGCCTCTGCTTAGTTTCTGGGTCCTGGAGAATTCCCTTACTTCCTTTCAACCTTACATATGTATTTCAAAGATGCTTGGGTATACAAGTGAGTTTCAGATTATTTGGACCATATCAAGAGGACGAGCAGTCCCAAAGAACATGATATTGAGTATTTTGAACATCTCAGTGCTCCTAGAATTTTACTGAAATGTACAGGATCATGTGGGTTTTGTTTGCTTCTTTTTTAAAAAAAAATATTCTGAGGATCATCAATCTAACACAGAATGAAAATCCTAGAGACAGTCACTACATTGGCACCCTTCTCTGTTAAACTAATATTGATGTCATATTCTATTTTTACTAAGGCTTTTAAAGTCAAATCTAATACCAAATTATCTTCCTGTCTTATTGAATAAAAATCTCAAAACTAAGCCAAGTTTTTGTGGTTCTGAGATGACTGCAGTTATGCCTCCCATCCAGTTACTGAAGGGACCCTGGCATTAGAGGCATCCTTAGGAGATCTGAGCTCATGCTGCATCACCACAGGCTCTGGCCTTGTTCATAGCTCTTTTATCCTTTTGATTCTTTGAGGTACCAATACTTTTAAAGGAAGCAGAGCAACTCCTTGGTGATCATGATCATATAGGCTGGCTCTATAGTTGCCATTAAATTTTGACAGTAAGATATAGGAAATGCCACCCAAGTTTTGTCTTGAGTGGTTTGTAGGACAAGTTCTCAATTGTCACTTGTGCCTCAGACAAGCTCTGTATATAAAATGACTGACAGTAACATCAGTTTTTAGAAGCAATTATAAAAGAGACCAGGAACCGACACTTGTCAATTACCAGATTAGTCTGCACCAGGAAGACCTCAATATTTGTTCAATTATCAGCTATCAGCTTTTGATTCCTGATTTCTCTTTTCTTCAAAACTCTCACAGACCTATATCAAACACATGATAATGTTTACCTTTCTTCAAATTCTTCACATTCCTTCAAAGGAAAGTCTCTAGCCAAATGCAAAAAAACAAAACAAACAAAAAAACCCAAAAAACAAAAACCCTCCAATGTGTGTGTAATATGTTTATTTTCCTTAAATTTTGAACTAATTTTTGCCTTGGGGCCAATAACTTTAACTCTCTCATTCAGCACCGTACTGCTATCGAGGTGCTAGAAGGGTAGGGACAGCAACAAAATCCACCCAAGGAGGTCAGTTCCACTTGAATCATGCCTTTTCATTCTGTCTCCTTTCTCCAACACTGTGTGCTGCTGATTCCTGACCAGGGCCTATCCTGAAATAGATCCTGCCTCACTCATTGGTTTCTCCAGAAGAGAACTCCATCAGGGGAATGTGGTGCTTTCTGAGGCAAGCAGAATAAAACAGATAGCCTCATTATTCCTTTGTCCTCTTTTCCCTCTGTCCTTCCATGGGGGAGAAGAGAAGAAAAGACAAATAAGAGGAAGTAATTATGGGAAACAATTAATTTGATAATTTTTTTGGATTTGGGAAATTTGTAAATGAAACACTGTTGGTAAGATTTCACATCTTTTTTTTTAATGATGCAGATTACTAAACCCACATTAGCTTATTGACTAGAGAAATAAGAAAAACCGAGTGATTTGAAAGATAATGTAACATTAATTATGGATTTTGACACAATTGAGATATTTATTTTAACATTTTCAATGTTGGCATAAATGGATTCAGTGTTGTACTTAATTTACAGAAAACTAACAAAATAGGGAACAGAAAACTTCTGCATTTATGATGAGCTAAATTATTACCACATAATTTTTTTTTTTTTTTTTGCCTAAAAACAGTGCGTTGATAAAGCAGGATTTATTGCTATAAAACTAGAAGTTTGACTATTGTTCCACAGATCAAACCAATAATGAATTTTTTCAAACTCCAGAACAAGTAACAGAGCAAGTATGTAAAGTAGGTTCTACTGAATAGCTATGAGGACTTCTCTTTCTTTCTGAGCTTTCATATACGGTGGACTATTATAGTCTCTAGATAGTTAAAGTGATATATTTTGAAAGGCTAAGTTCTGCATATCAATGTAATTGTGTGTGATTCTGTTGGATGAGTCCTTAGGACTCCCTGCATGTCTCCCCCAGTGAAGCAGTAAGGAGCAGCCGGTAGGAAGAGCAGAGGCTCTTGAGTTAAACTGCCTGCGTGTGAAGCCTGCCTCTGCTACTTATTAGCACTATGACTCTGAGCAAGTTATCAAACATCTTTTTACCTCAGTTTTGTTATCGTTGAGGTGGAGATAGAGACAGCATCTATTCATAGGTTATTTGGAGGATTAAATGAATTGTTTCCACCACTTAGGACATCCCCAGTACAAATGTTAAGTGCACCTACAAGTTTTAGCTAATCTTTGATATACTTTAATATATAATTTTTACTATGGTTAAAAGTTGCTTACCAATCTAGGATCAATTTCTTCATTAAGAACAGCTTCATTCTTTATGAGTGCCACTCGCTGTGCAAATCTGCAGGTAGATATAGACTCCTAAGAAAGCAAAGTAACTTCTTAAAATATTATGACATAGATAGATCTTTCTAGATAAAACTTAAATTTTTTTCCACAGAAAAAAGATACACACCTAAAGAGTGATGTGTATAAAGATCACAACGAGGAACCAAGCCCCTAAATTAGGAAGCTTTGCTCTAGAACAGCAGTCCCCAACCTTTTTGGCAGAGGGACTGGTTTTGTGGAAGACAATTTTTCCATGGACAAGGGGTATAGGTGGTGTGGTTTAAGGATGAAACTGTTTCAACTCAGATCATCAGGCATTAGATTCTCAGAAGGAGAGCCCAACCTAGATCCCTTGCCTGTGCAGTTCAACAATTGGGTTTGCGCTCCTATGAGAATCTAATGCCACCACTGATCGAAAGGAGGTGGAGCCCAGGCGGTAACACTCGCTCCCCCACCACTCACCTCCTGCTGTGCAGCCCAGTTCCTAATAGGCCACAGACCTGGTACTGGTCCACGGTCTGGGGGTTGGGGACCTTTGCTCTAGAACATCATTTTTAAACCAAATTTTATTTTGACTTAATAAAATTACCAATGCCAAAAAGTGAGAGACACTAAGGTCCTAAGCGGCAGCTGGTATAGTATGTGTTTTCCATTGTTGATCACTTAGACCAGAACCACATATATGAATCATAATCATAGCAAGAGCCATAATCCACACACATGAAGGATCACAAAATAAAGGTTCGTAACAGGTCAAAAAGAGAGGCATGTCAAGGCATCTTACAATCAAAGTCTTGGCCTTGTTTTAAGAACGACCTTGCCTGTTTTCCTCTTCTGGGGAATGTCTGGATCCCAAACATTAAACATCACCTGGTTCTAAAGCAACCCAGAAGAGCCATTCAGCAGCTAGCTCCTACCAAGGCATCTTGATTGCTTCACTGAGCGACATTTCTAGGGACATATCTCAGAGATGTGTCTAAGGTATCTAGATCTTACTCATCAGGACAAAATCAAGCAAGAGAAGTGGAGGGGTCAGCTCTCCCATTTCTTTGGGTAAAGTATGGCCAGTCCATCAGCAGGCCTTCCAAATTTGCGGATGAGTCTTCTTCAAACTATCCTGTGCTATATGAAGTCAGTTCTCAAATGGAGTTATTATAATCATGACAAATAGCCCAAAGCTGTCAACTCTGTAGGGTACTGCCCTCTGAAGGCATATCTCAACCCAGCTGAAAAAGTGGAAACCCACCCATGATTCTCAACTCTGTCTCATGAGCTAGCAGTGAAAACCCAGATTAAGATCACCAGAAACAAGAGCCAACATACATCAAGATTCCTTTTCTCTAAAGAGAGTGTTGCAATCATAGTTGTCATGCAGTTTCCTCCCAAACTGTCTCTTAGGACACTGGTCATCATGGAGTTTCTATAAGGAATGTGCGAACGATGCTTTTCTGAAAGAGCAATGATAACCTGTGGTAAAGTAGAAAGGTAATGGGATCAATTTAGCAGAAAATGCACACCTGACAAACAACAGCGCTTCAACAGCAATGAAAATACAAAAGGAAATAATAACTAAATGCAGAGTGAAGCCCAAAACTTGAGAACAGAATAAACAGCTTAACAGCAATATTCAATATGAGATAAAGTAAATGTAGCATAACTGTGGCATTGTGAGCCCCATAATTTTTGGACAAATGAAATAACCTGTATAGAATTGGATATACTACTATTCTGTTTTTAGCGATTGGAAAATGTGTACACAAGAGTAAAACATGCCTGATTAATACTACCAAAATTGGGCTGTACACCGGTAAACAAGAACTTAGGGAAACGGTAAAGGATAGTGGTTGAGGTCCCAGATTCTCAAGCAAGACTGTCTAGGTGCAAGTCCTAGCTTTCCTAGGGCACATCACTCAACCTGCCTCAGTCTCCTCATCTGTAAAATAGGAGTAAAAATAGTACCTAACTCAAAGGTAGTTGAGATGATTAAAAGCGTTAAAATGTGCAAATTACTTTGAATAGTACCTAGCCTATAACAAGTGCTGTATATAGGCTTGCTCCCATTGTAAGCAACAGGGGTAATTTACCTTGGTTCAATTCAGGCTGGCTCATCTTACTCTTCATGAGTTCCTTAGGTACTTAATAAGAAGGTACTAGATGGATAGATGGCAGATGGAGCAAAGGCTGCTGGGGTTGTCCCAGAAGGAGGCACCTGGGGCTCAGGGTTACCCGGGGCAGACGAATCCAGTGCTAGAATGTTCATTACAAAGCAGCAGTAATCAGTCACCCACAGGATGTGTCTTCAAGGACATCACAGGACCTTAGCTCCTGAAAATACCTCCACCAGCACCTGTCATTGTTCTAGTCCTCCCTTCTGCCAGGAGTGTAATTTCCATCACCAGAGCCTCCACTACAATTTTGGTTTACAAAACAAAAAGGGAGCATTGTTTTTTGAAGGCTGTTTCGAGCAAAATATACAACCATACCACTAGTCTCACTCTAAATTCATGACCACAGATGTTAGTACAATTCAGTAATCCTGTGATCTCTCTCAGAAATCACTTTTCAACTCTCAGAAATAAGACCTTCACACTTTCTTTTTTTTCAAATCTTTGTTCACCTTCTCCTTCTCTCCTCAATTTCACTTTGAGCTGATGGCCACACTTCTACAGATATGATAGATAGAGATTCAGAACCCTGCCCAGAGCTCTCTCATGTCTCCATCATTATAGCCCGTATACACTCTGCCCTTCACCTTCTTATTGTTCTGCTGCTGCCTAAGGCCAGCCCTCCATCCTTGCCCTCATCTGCTCTCTCCTACCTTTCTCCTACAATTACTTCTTCTCTCATCTGAAATAATTTCCCTTTCATCTGCACAATTCCCATTCTGCATGCCCACTACAGTCCTAAATGAAAATGGCTCTTGCCAAGTTCATCAGCAACCTTCATTGTACCAAGAGCACTGATTGCCATCTTACTGGACTTCTGAGCTGAGTAAGCATGCAACACTGGTACTCACTGCCTCTCTTGGGAAACACTGTTTACTTGGTAACTGGGACACCACACTTTCCTGGTTTTCATCTTTCCTCAAAAACTAGTTAATGAATGTTTCTTTTTCTTATTCCCAAATTACAAACTTTGGAGTACCCCAGGGCTCAGTTCTTGATCCTCTTTTCTGTCTTATGTACATTCTCTCCCTATGTAATCTCATCTAATCTCCTGGCTTTAATTATTATTTTATTTACTTATTTATTTGAGACAGAGTCTTGCTCTGTTGCACAAGCCGGCGTGCTGAAGTGCAGTGGCACGATCTCAGCTCACTGTAGCCTTTACTCCTGGGTTTAAGTGATTCTCGTGTCTCAGCCTCCTGAGTAGCTGGGATTACAGGCATGCACCACCATGCCCAGCTAATTTTTTGTATCTTTAGTAGAGACAGAGTTTTGCTATGTTGGTCAGGCTGGTCTCAAACTCCTGGCCTCAAGTGATCCACCCACCTCGGCCTCCCAAAGTGCTAGGATTACAGATATGAGCCACCATGCCCAGCCACTGCCTGGCTTTTAAATGCATCTATATCCTGATGTCTTCCCAATTTATACCATCAATCTCAACCTCTTCCCTGAGCTACTATCATCTTGGCAACTCTCCATCTCCACCGGGATTTCTATTCTTGATTTTCTTTCCTCTCTGCCTTCAAGCCCGATTCTTTCTCAGATCTTACCCATAATCATTAAGACCCCACCATCAACCCGGTTGCTCAGGCCAAAACCTTAGGCAATCACCCTTGATTTGCCCTCACCCAATATCCAATCCATCAGCAATTTCTATTTGGTTTACCTACAACACTTGCCAGGAATTGGACCACTTCTTACCACCTCTTCTTACCACTGCTCCAGTCCAATCCTCTGGGGTCCCTTGCTTGGGCAACCACACAGGCCTTGGATTAGTCTCCCTGCTTCTACTTTTGCCCTCCCATGACCTGATCTCCACACAGCAGCGAGAAAACTCTTCACACAATGTTAAGTTATGCTAAGTCGCTCCCTAATACACTTAGCATAATATCCCAGCTCCCGTGTGATCTGTCCCTGTCTACCTACCTGACATCATGTCCTGTCATGTTCCCCGTGCCTGCACTGGCCTTCTGATTGTTGATTCAGCATCACAAGCTTACCCCCCACACCAGAGCCTCTGAAATTGCTGTTCCTTTTTCCTAGCATGCTCTTGCCCCAGACTTCCATGCAGCTTTCTGCTTCTCATTACTCACATCTTTGCTCAAATTTTGTTTTCTCACAAGGACGCAAGGGTGTCCCCTGGACACCCTAACAAAAATAATACACCTACCTCCAGCCTGTTAATCTATTTCATTTTTCTTATAGTATCACTATTAAAATTATATTTAGGTACTTATTTGTTGTCTGCTTCTCCACTAGACTTTCTTTTCTGCAAGGCCAGAGATGTTGTCTCTTTTCTTCATAGCTCGACCCCCGCTGCCTAGAACAGTGCTCAGTACTTGGTAACATGGCAGAAACAAAGCTGTCTCCCTCAGCTCTCATGGCAGCCCTCCTTCTAGTTTGACTTCCTATGAAATTACTTCTCCTAGTCTGTCTTGAAACTCATGTTTTGCTTAAGACATAGCTCCACCACGCAGACAGCCCTATGTGGGGTTTGGAGGTGAGCAGTGAGAGGTGGCAGGCATAAGGAGGAACTTCAGATTTGTGGGGGCATGGTGGCAGAGGCATCTGATTCTTCTGAGGCAGCTGTGGGGAAGTTTCTGGAATTCAGTGCCATGTGGCTATACAGTAATGCTTTGCAGCGCAGTTCAGTGGTCTGGTTAGGTGTGTCTCCTGGTTGCTCTGTGTAGCAGCCAAAGCCAGTTTTCTGATTTTTTTGAGATTCTTTATGTTTAATAAACCATGATTCTTAAAATAGCTAGAGTGGATTTTCCCATTTACAACTAAGAAATTTGACAAAAATAACATGCATGTGCTCGACAAATTTTTGTTAAATAAATCAATTAATGAATGAGAAGATTACTTAGTATGTCCTAGGAAGGCAGCATGAAGGTCATCAGTATGGAAGGAGGTTTGAGAGAACTCTTTCAGTGTAACTGGAAAGGAGGTGGGGAATATGGCAGACCAAAGTCAGAGTGGCAAGAGATGCCAAGCAGAACTCCAGGCTCTAAGAATAAAGAGGACAGATTAAATACCTAAAAACACGCAAGGAGGGCTCAAATATCCAAACAGGGGCTAGGCTGACAGATGTGCAGAGACAGTGGCATTATTGCTCATAAATAATTTCTCTAAGTATTTCGAAGTCCTTTTATAAAACAAATGTCACTGGTTTTATCCTGCTCTAGGAAACAATATTGATGTCTTTTCATTCAACGGCTTTATTGACAACTTAAAGGAGAATATGCTTATTAAACTTCCTGTTGATATTAATTTTCTTTTTTGAGGCTGAGTTTTGCTCTTGTTGCCCAGGCTGGAGTGTAATCGCACGATCTCGGCTCACTGCAACCTCTGCCTTCCAGGTTCAAGCGATTCTAGTCCCTCAGCCTCCCAAGTAGCTGGGATTACAGGCGTTTCTACCACCACACCCAACTAATTTTGTATTTTTAGTACAGATGGGTTTCACCATGTTGGCCAGGTTGGTCTGAAACTCTTGACCTCAAGTGATCCACCCACCTCAGCCTCCCAAAGTGCTGGGATTACAGGTGTGAGCCACCGTGCCCGGCCCTGGTTGATATTAAATTAATCATGTGTTAGTAAACTTGCTTTTGGTTGCAAGAAACAGAAAATGTAACCCAAACTGGTTTTAATTGTAAGGAAAATTTATTGGTTCATGTGATTGAAATAGGAAAGGCTTTAAGTTAGAAGGAAACCGAAAGATTAATGCTACCATCAAGGACTTTTTGCTCAGATCTCTGCTATATCTTCCACGTGGTAGAAGTCAGTCTCTTCTTGAGGCCCCACAATGGTTGCCAAAAACCCTGATGCTACATACTTTCTTATTCATAACTTAGGTGAGGAAGAATGTTTCTTTCCTAATCATTAAACAAAATTCCTGAGCTTCAGTAGAAATGAGCGTGGGTCCTGGGCCCAGCCTTGAACTAATCACTGTAGCCAGGAGAAAGACAGGCTCCAATTCACTTAGATCAGTCAGGATCTACCTGATGAGTTGGGAGGGGCTCCTGGATGCGCTTCTCACTGGCATGGACATTGCAGAGGCAATTCCAACGTCCTCTCTAGAAAGGGCTTTCTAAAGAATTGGAGATCAAATTGGGATGATAGATTAGAAAATATGGTCTTAAAAAATGGAGAAAATGAAGGCAGTCATCTTAGGGAAATCTCTTAAATAAAGTGAGCCTCTTAAATAAAGTGAGCCTCAGTTCCCTCATTTGTAAAAGTAGTACTGAAATGTCTATCTCACAGAAATGTCTTAAAAATTAATAGAGATAATTTCTGGAATCATTCTTAGTAAGCAAAATAGCACTCAGTGTTATTGATAAAAATGTTCTTTATAAAATGTTCTTCATGTAATGTTCTTTATGAAACTCTTGAAGACTAATTTTCACCGTATCAACAGACTTCTGGGCCATTTCTTTAGAAGAGGACCCTGAGAAGGTATCTTATCAGCTCTCAAGAAGCTTTAGGAATACCATAAGCCCAGCCCACTTGGAGCAGATGTAAAACTTTGGAATGACCCAGAAATGGCAGATATTCAGGAAAGAGGCAGAGGTAGATTATTCTTTGTGGGGCTGCTGTGAGTTCTTAAATTGGGCAGGAACCAAATTATCTGAAAGGCACAAGAAAATGGGGTGGTCATAAAACCTGACTTTTTAATTTTTATTCTTTCCATCTTAGATTGCATGTACAAATACAATGGCAAATATTCCTGAAGCTATTCTTTAAGTGACAAGGAGTGGAACCTCATATTATGCTTAATAATATCTCCAAGTATCTAGAAACTGTGCCTGCAATTAATAATTCTATTTACTATTTAATGAGTTAAAGATTTTTTTTTAAAGGAGGTCAGAAGCGTTTGGAAAATTATCCTATGAAAATTGACAAAGATTTGAAGTGTTACAACTGGCACTGACACCATTACTTTTTCTCCTGAACACAACACATTCCGTGGAAGCCAAATAGAAACTAAAACTCTGAAAAAGTCCCAGTTATTTTGAATAATGGCTGAAGGCAACTCCGATTCTGATTTCTGTAGTGGTCCAGAGCAAGCACTTCATTTCTAGTGGTTTCTCACATGATGTTTGGGCTGATAGAGGCTACAGGTCACACCAGGAGCACTCGGTGAGATTTAGGACAAGTAAGCATGTCTCCCTTTTCCTCCCATAAACTCAATTTCTAGGGCCAAGATGTACCCTGTTATTGTGGCTTAAAATGTTTTTGAGGAAACTTTTTGGAAAAAGTACTGCATACACAAGGAGAACTCCAAAACCAACAATACTCTGGCAAACAGAAAGTTATTTACTTGTGAACACATAAAGTACATTCAACTCAGAGAGGCTACCCACTTTGAGCAGGTGTGAGATTTCACAGTTATGGCCAAAAAGTAATTATAATGCTGCATGGAATTTGTGGAACCAATGTAGGCTAATTGAAGTAAGACAAGTTACCAAATGATTTCCCATTCCATCTCTATTTTATATATTGAAACCGAGAAAGAGAGGATATAATTGATTACCAACACTCAGATGGATTTCTATTACAGATTTCAAATAACTGTACTGTTAAGTATTTATTTGTATGCTTTGCTGTTCTGCTGGCTAACATGATAGCCTGGCCTATTTCTAGTCATTCATTATCCCCATTGCCCAACATAACTCAAGCCCCAGTAAACATTCAATCACAATTTGTTGAATGAATGAATGAAGCTAATTAAATTAAATTGTGTTACATTTGCAGTCTTATTAGTCCCATAATAAAGTACTACATAAAGAGAAGTTGATTAACAAAGGTCCTTGAATTTTGTTATTCATTAAATATCTTCCTACTCTCTTTATTATTCTTATTCCTATGTACTCCTTGGTTTTCTCTTATTTCTTTCCGTGTGAAATTCGAAATTTCTCTTCTACCGACCTACTTACTCTCTAGCAGCTTCTCCTAGATTTACTCAGCCTCACATGTCCATGCTCACAGACTAGTTTTTCCATATTTATGTTTTTCTTTCCTCTCCCAATAATCTCTTCTCTCTCCATTATCTTATGTTGAACTTCCTCTTTTCCTGTGAAGACACTTGTATATCAGTGTAAATGGTTAACAGCTGGAGTGATGCAGTGGGTGAAAAGGAAACATCAGTTACAGAGACCAGGGGCCAATGACATGTGAATGTCATTGAGACCCTGAGCAAATTCAACCCCTGGGCTGGAGCTAAGAGCTGACAGGCTCGCAGTTCCCACTGCCTGACACGCTCTGCCCCATCCTTAATTGGCTCAACTCTACTCATTCCTCCAGTCTCTGTGTGTTATCAGGCCCTAAGAAAACCATCCTCACCTCTCACCTCCTCAGTCTCAGTCAGATACCCCACTGCAAGCTCCTCTCACTCCTTTTACTTTCTCTTCACTGCTCTCGCCTGGCTTACAGCCACATACTTAAAGAATATGTCTTCAATTCCTGTCTCCCTACACTGAACCAAGAGGTCTTTGGGGGAAAGGACTGTTTCTATTTTGTTCACCACTAGGCTCCAGTGCCTAGCACAGCCCTCAGAGCATTGTAGTTCATTATAAATATTTGTTAGATAAATAAATTAATGATATAGAAAATACAATGCCACATAGCCCCCAAGACTACTCACACGAGGCTGTCATAAGAATTTTGAAGGGAAGAAATGTGAGGAGAGGAACAGTTTTAGTGACAAGTAGCAGCTTGTAAAGGCTTATAGGATAAAAAAAAAGAATTAAGGGCAGAACATTTCTCTTGAGTGATTACAATTGGTGGGGAAGTCTGATTCAACTGATGAACATAATTTTGTATGAACAGATGGATATAATGGAAATTAAAACAGACAGCGCTACCATCCAAAACAAGCAGATGCATTTCTTTGAAATAAAGCACTTTAAATATAGCCCATTATGTTTTCATATCAATGTTCTGTAAGTGTTCTATTAAGTAAAAAGCTCTGTTAAGTATAAGTAGTGTGTAATATTTGAGCAAGAAAGAGCTTAGGAATGCTGACTCTTGTTAAAAACACTAAAATGATCTGAATGCCAGGCCGGCCTTAATCTCTGGGTGCTGCATGACTGGGATTCATCTGGTTGGAGTGTAGCCACATGTACCTTGCTCAGATAGGGTCCCTTAGGTTTCTCTCCATCTGCTTTTTTAGCCAATGTGACCATTACATAGCATTTAACATTGAGGTAACATCAGTCTCAGAAGGATTCATTAAGGAGTTAAAAAAAAGGTTTTATTTTTTCCCCCTCTAATCTTTTAGCCAAATCATTAACAAGTCCTTCAGCCTCACCAAGAGTCTGTACTTCTCCACTCGGATTTTTGATCGTGTTTCTTTTATTTTATTTTATTTTTTGAATTTGGAAGCAGTTGCCATCTTTAACATTCAACTCACAGCCCTTATACTCAGAAAGCTAAATGAAACTTGAGAAATCATCTAATTCAATCCACTCATTTTACAGATGAATATATTTTTTCTGAAAGATTTATTTAGCTAAATTCAGATGAGAGTTCTCTCCTCTGGCATTAAATTCAGAAATTAAAAATAGAGCCCATACTGGGGTGGACTGTAATCAGCTAGGGGTAGAAGTAGGAAGAGAAAGCTACAAGTCTAAGAGAACCATCACGGGGTCAAAATTACCAACTAAATGAAGTCTCCCCAAGCAGAAAACATGTCAGCCATCTCAAAGTTATGTTCCCATTGTTAATCTACTAGCTTGAAAACAGGCAGCAGGAAGCCAATTGTAACTTCTACTTACCAACTACTAATTTTACACTAAGGCAGTAAGACAAAAAGTGAAAAAGGGTATAGGCTGTGAAGCCAAGCAAATCTAGATTCAAATCCTCACTCTCCCCTAGCTGGGTAACCCTGTGGGAAGACCTTTGGAAGACTTGAATTTTAAAATCTATATGATGGGGATAGTAACTAACACCTACAATCTAGGGCTGATGTGAGGTTTCAATAAAACGATAGATAGAAAATGCTAGTAGATCTACCAATGTTCCTGGCAGCATTAGTCACAATAGCCAAAAGGCAGAAACAATGCAACTATCCATCAGGGGATGAATGTATAAACAGTATGTGACAAAGACATACAATTGGATGTTATTGAGTTTAAAAAGGAAGAAATTCTGATACATGCTACAACATAGATGAAGCTTGAAAACATTATGCTAAGTGAAATAAGCCAGACACAAACGGACAGCTGTTGCATAATTCCACTTACATGAGACACCTGCGATAGGCAAATTTATAGAGACAGAAAGTAGAGTAGAGATTGCCAGAGACTACAGTATAGCGGAATGGGGAGATTCTGTTTGAGATTATAAAAAACCTTCAGAAATGGATAGTGTTGATAATTGCACACTTTATAAATGTACTTAATGCCACTGAGTTGGACACTTAAAAAAAAAGTTGCAAATGTTGTATCTATTTTATCATAATAAAAAATTTTCTAATAGAATGCCTGATACATAGTATGTGGTCAACAAATGGTAGCTATAGTTATTAATACATCCCACTCTGCCCATTTTACCTGTTCTAAGTAATGTAGTGACAAGTTGATGTACTTGGCCTCCGTGAGAAGATGGCCCCCTACTCCAGTCTTTGCGACTCGCTCTGAACCAGCCAGGTCAACCAAATGTAGTTTGGCATGTCGTACAGTTGCAGATCCTGGTTCCTTGCTTGACAAATGAACAGTGAAAATGCAGTGGGAACGGGTTGAAGCTTGGTTCATAGGAGTCTATAAAAAAAATTGCAGAACAAAAATCATTTGAACAATGAGAATTTTTGAAGAATATCAAAAGATTTAAAATGATATTTTTAGGGATAAGACATTTCCCATGAAGCCAACTGTCAACTGCAGCAAAACCACTTGTAACTTAGACCTTTAAAGTAAGTTATTTTTAACATATTACCTCTTGAATTACTGATGACAAATGTGGATGGTTTGACTCAGAAAGCGAGAAAAGAGCTCTAATGAGGTATAGATTGAGTCCTCTTGCCAATATAGCTATATTTTATTACCTGACTATACTCCATATGTTAACTTTGGCTAACCATACTGAAAACTCTCAATGTTAATCTCATGGGGAAAAAGGTGAGAATGTGTGTATCAGAAAAATTAATGATCACAATTGTAAACATAATCCACAAAGAAACCTACCATCGCTGCTACTATTCAACACTAAAGTGGAGGCCCTAGACAATATAATGAACAAGAAAAAGAAATAGAAGGCATAATAGTAGGAAAAGAAGAAATTTAAAATGCCATTATGTATCAAAAATATGGTGGTCTACATAGAAAATGCAAGAGCATCTCCAAACAAATGGCTAAGAACTAAAAAGTTTAGCATGGTTGCTGGATATGAGATGAATATATAAAATCAATGAGGTTCTAATAACTCAGAGCAACAATTAATCAGAAAATATAATATTATTCACAATGGCAAGAAAGACAATGAAATAATAAGGGATGAATTTTATAAAGGATATGTAATTTATAGAAAAATGATAACATTGAAAGACAAAAAAACTGGAATAAAGGGTGTACATGATATTAATACACCATTTCATAGATGGAAAAACTCCAAACTAATCTATATGTAAATGTCTATATATAACCTATATATTCAAGGCAATTAAAATAAAAATGCTACAGGTTTTGTTTACAGAAAAAGACAAATTGATCCTAAATATCATACAGAACAGAAATCTTCAAATAAAATGAAAAGTAAGGCTGTTTATACTTCCTTATTGAAGTTGCTATATCAAAAAATAAAAAGAAAAAAAGTAAAAGTAATTCTGTGAAAGAAGAACAAGAAAGGGACTTTCCTGCCGTCTATCAAGGTATACCACAAAGTTACAGTAACTAGAACAGTGTGGTACTGGTGCAGGAGCAGACAGCTAGGTCAGTGAGACATGCTGTGCTCACTGAGGAGCTCTGTATGAGACAGAGGAGACATCATACCTCAGTGGAAGAAGGATGCACTTATTTAATAAATGGTGCTGGAATGATCAGCTATCTATCTTGAAAAAAATAACTTAGACTGCTTTCTTACACTATGAACACAAAGAAATTCCAGAAAAGATTAAAGCTTTAAGTATGAAATAACACAATTCTAGCACGAATACAATAAAACAGGAAAGCATATTGTAATCAACCCAAGGAGGTAATGGATACTTTAAGAAAAGACATAAAACACAAAAATAGATTGATTTAAAATATATGACCAAGATAATCCAAAATGTAAAAACTTCTGTCTGATAAAATCCACCATAAAATTAAAACACTAGAAGACATCTGCAGCATATATGGCTGACAGAACGTTAATAATAAATAAATAACTTGGCTGGGTGCGGTGGCTCACACCTGTAATCCCAGCACTTTGGGAGGCTGAGGTGGGTAGATCATTTGAGGTCAAGAGTTTGAGATCAGCCTGACCAAAATGGTGAAATCTGTGTCTACTAAAAATACAAAAAAAAAAAAAAAAAAAAGCCGGGATTGGTGTCATATGTCTGTAGTGCCAGCTACTTGGGAGGTTGAGGCAGGAGAATTGCTTGAACCCAGGAGGCAGGGATTGCAATGAGCCAAGCTTATGTCACTGCACTCCAGCCTGGGTGACAGAGCGAGATTCCATCTCAAAAAATAAATAAATAAATAAAATAAAGAACTCTTGCCAATCAGTAAGAAAAAGGGAGCAAAAAATATAACTAGGTAACTCATAAAGAAGAAATCTGGAAACGGTTAATGAATATTTGGAAAAGATGCTCAAATTTATACATAATCAGAACCACATCACTTAGAACCATAAGGTTAAACTATTTAACATCCATCAGACTGGAAAAATTTTAAAAAATAGAGTCTAACAAAATAAGTGTTGGTAGAGATATAGGGAAATGGAAATTTTATGTACTGCTGGTGGAAATATAAATTAAGAACAAATGTTGAGAGCAATCTGATAATATGTGGCAAAGCTGCAAATACATATAACCCACAGCTATCAATAAACTACTAGATATATTTCCTAGAAAGAAACAAATAGCAAGAAATTCGTGCAAGATGTAGAACCTAAGTAGACATCTGTGGCAGAAAAGATTAGTAAACTGAGATAATTCAAATTACAGAGATGTTAAAATAAAGCAACTTTGGATAGATTGGTATAAGTGGTTTTCTAAAATAGAATTCTGAGAAAAAAATGCAAGTTAAATAATGATATGAACACTATGACAGAATTTACACAATTAAAAAAGCAATATGATATATTGCTTATGAAGCTATAATTTAGGTCATTAAGTATAAAAACACGGACCAGAAGGATACACCAAATTAATGACAGCAATTGCATTTGTGAGGGATGGAAATGAAAGGCCAAGAAATGGGCCTTCAGCTTTATCTGCAGTATTTTATTTCATTTAGTTAAAAATTATTAGAAGCAAGTCCTGGATTGGAAAATATGGATGTTGGTCACATTATTCTCTGCACTTTTTTGTGTTTTACATTTTTTGGAACAAGAAAGAAATTAATCTGATTCAAGCTACAAGTGATAAGTTAGCAGTATCATCCTCTGAAACAACAAAAAAAAACCAAAAATATTCCAAATGAGTATTCATTAAAATAAATATGTCCAGATCTCCACCTTTGCAAAATAAGATTTAACCAAAAAAATTCAATATGGATGCACACGTGTGCAGATAGATAGGGTAACATATCTGAATGGTAATTCAACCAGAAATTCTTTCTGTAAATATAAATTCTTGATATACACCATAGTTGATTTACACCAACTAGCAAAATAAACAGATGTCAAAATGCTGGCATAGTTTTGGTGATGATGATGTATCTAGTGAGTTAAACAGGCTGAAAATTTGACCCATTACTTGTTGCCACAATAACTATGCCCAAACCTGGCCAGTGTGTGATTTTGCCTGCTAAAGTGGATCAGCAAATAACTGTGCATGTAAAACCGCAAACTCAAATTTAGAACCTAAGTTGAGGTGTTTTGGAAGTGACTGTAAGTTATTTGCAGAACTTAAACATGGGTTTCATTTCACTGTCATATTTGCACAACAATAAATCCTAAAATACTGTAACAAAAGTCAAACTGACAATCAATATAAACAAATAACATGGAGACTTCTCAACAGCTGTCTTCAGCTTCAAAACTGATATTCTGAAACCACCATAAAATGTGAACCATTAATGAATATTGGTACAGTGTACCCATTTCAAAGGAATATGAGATTCACAGAAACTAAAATTGCATATTCTGGAGTCTGTAATTAAAATGCAGTAATATGCTGTAGGAGTCCCTGCCTACAGTTTTGTAACTTCTTATAAATATTTTCTGCATGAAGTAGCAGTTGGTGTCCTCCTAGATAAAAATTTCTTAAACCTCAGAAAACATTCCTTATGTGGAGCTTGTCAAGTGTGATTGGATGTGCTGGTGACTGCTCTGTGTTCATTTAAGGGTGTCTTTATGTCTCATAGGCATGGCCCTGTTTGTCCTTTTAAAGGTAAAATTGTATTAAAATGTTTCTGAAGCTGCGTAAGAACAGATGGCACCATTTAGGCAGATTCATTCAAAGTTAAGCACACATTTTAAACAAATGTGCTTTTGGCACTAGCGACTGTGCCTTTGGAAAAATTTTAGTGATGATTAATCATCTGCATGCAGACAGCTTTCAGGTTTCCTATTAGCCTAAGTATATCACTGTGTTAGGCAGTACAGAGACAAGAAGGAAAATAACACCTGGATCTTGCCCTCAAGGAACTTATAATCCAGTCAGGATCTAAAGCCACAACATGTGAAATGAGAATGAGCATGAAATGAGAAAGGCAAAATGTGCAGTAAAGAAAGTGATCTGTTCTTAGCAATGAACATGCTGATCCTCTAGGTAACATGTGAAAATGCTAACCATTCCCTCATTGTAGGAGCTCTCCACCTTCTGCCCACCATCTGGTTTCTAGGGCCAAATACTCTCCAGGCACTTTCACCTTCTCTGTTGCTTTTTCCTTTACTCTGCTCTCTTCTTTTCAGTCCCTACAAATAGGTGTGTCCTAAGCTCTGGTGACCATATTTCTTCCTCTTAGAGACTCACCTTCTACAGCTCAAATCCTCATTGCATAGGCTCTGTAGTATAATAAAGTCACACACCAAAAATCTCAGAATTCGGTGTCAAATAACCTGGTTTCAAGTCCTGGTTCTGTCACTTACTAGTGTTAAAAGCTTAAGCAAATTTACATGAAGTAATTTTGATTTTCATGTTTCTAGAATGTCATATTAAGACCTGCTTCATTGCAGAGTTATATTAAATACCAACTGAGTTACTGAGTGCTGAAGTGATCCGCGAAGTGTAAAAGGTCATATTAGTGTCACTGTTGACATTCACTTTATTCAGATGACTCCTGTGTCCTTACCCCTAGCTTAATTGTTCTGTATACTAGATTAGAATATCTAACAGTTTGACTGATCATAGTCATTAAAATGCCTTGCCAGCATCTTGTACGCAATGTTCCCAAAACAACGGTATCTCTTTCTCTCCCTCTGTGTCCCATGAATGGATATCCAACCCATTCTCCTCTTGTTGGATTTCCCTCCACTTCTCTGTATCTCCATCAGTAGCCAAATATCTCTTACCTCTCACTTGGGTTACTGCAGTCTCTCCCCCTCTAGTCTCAGTATTTACTCTTGTCCTTTCCAATTGTCCTCCACCTCTCAGACAAGGTAGTATTTTTAAAAGGCGTAGTTGATTAATGCCAATCCTATCTACATCCCTGAATTAAACTAGCATGCTTCCTAACACTAAATATCTCCATTCCTTTCATCTGGGCCTTATGCACCTGTTTATCAAAATCCCTTTTAAATATGGCTCTGGCACTTGAATTGAATACATTATTTCAAAAGTAGCCTAACCACAGCAGAAGACATTGGATCTATTACTTCCTGGAACTTGAGCAATCTAAATCTAGTATTGTCAGTAAATAGCATGTCATGTGAAGTGTTACTATACCAGATATGCTCCAGCCTTTACCCATGCTATGGAATTTCTTTGGGACATACACACACACACACACACACACACACAAGGTTATTTCATGACTGCATTTGATTAGTTTTTAGTCAACATTACAATCTATTGGATCTTGATCTTTTTTTCAATTTTGTGCTATCTGCAAATGAAAATTTAAGGAATCCAGTGAGCCTAGGTTTTCATATTTTCACCCCATAAAAGAAAGTCTATTCTCCATTTTCCAAAAAAGAAAACATATGTGGAAGATAACAAGCTCATATTTTTGATACAAGCCCTAAAAAAGAAACTGATAAAGGATTATTAAATAATGGTCAGTAAGCAATTAAGAAAGAGTCAGCACTGATTTTACCTTAAAAACTAATTTCATTCACTTTTCTGATAGCATTTAAAATTTTGTAGATCAAAACAATTCAATTTTTTTTTTAATCTCTCAAAATATCCTTGGGGATATAAAGAGAAATTGAAGGAATATAAAAGTACTTGGGTTGAAGGCAACTGTATAATACCCATAACTGTTACCTAACCGGGTGGAGAGCAGAGGTGGTCTTGGAATGTTGTCATTCTGCCCCATGTCTTACACATTGTTTGGATGAGAATAGACAAGATGGAGTCATCACATCTGAAGCGTATGGTTAAAGAAAGGTATTTTTCCTCTTTCTTATCTCCTATGTAGCAAAATCTTACTTCTCACTGAAGGTCCGTTCATCTGAAGGTTATTTCCTACAAAACCTCTCCATTTCCCCTCTTCCTCCCTCCTAGACTTCAAGCTCTTTGAGGACAGGGACTGGGTCTTATGCATCATAGCCTAGCATAACATAGTAGTGTTAAAAAACGTTTGTTAATTTGTTGACTCTTGCTCATTTCTTGTGTTCTGGAATCTTTACAGCATGCTCCATGATGTCTAAAAATCTTCAAATAATTCTGTGACTACATCTGCAAGCTTTTTAAGTCCATGAACTATAGTTCATTTGAGTCTAAAAATTAGAACTATTTGAAACAGCTAGATTGACTCAAATCTCCCTAACAATCTTGGGCTTCAGCTATTTGTTGTGCCTGATTCCAGAGCTCCTAATCACTACTCTCTACATCTTCAACTGCCTTTTCTCTTGTCTAGAATGTCCTCTAGCTTGTCACTCAAGTATATCCTTTCCCTACTCCCCAAATAAACCTACTCAAAATTCATTTATCTTCATGAATTCCCTTGGAATATCTCCAATTGGCATTAGCAATTGTGTTCAAAAAGGACATTTAACATTTGTGCACATGGACAGTCATTAATATCCAAACCCTGGAAGAATCCAAAAAATTGGTTGTTGGAGTTTTACATGTTCATTAAAAGATCCATTTGGAACATTGTTTAAATTGTGTTATCATAATGAACTGTTTGCTATAATGCGTAGTGAAGTAGTGGTGTGATCCACTGGCCTTCAGATGAGTGTTTGGTGTCCAGCTCATTTTGTGGCAGTGTAAACAGAATGGCACAGATTGTAAAAAGTGACTCAAAAATGACGCTGACAGACAATGGTGGCTTCAGAATGTTTATATAGAGGGGTCTTGGAGCAGCAATGTGACTGTGGACGCAGGGGTGGAAGCTGCTTTGTTAGGACGCTTTACATAACATCAAATGCCTGCACTGAGGACTGGAGAGCAGTGCTAATGCCCCTTCTACTGCCCTTTATCCCTCTTCCTGTCACTGGCTTGGCTCCCGCTCTCAGAAGCTATTTCATATGGAAAAGACCTCAAATCTTATTGCATAATAATCCTTTTCTATAGAGCAGGAGATACCTGTTGGCTGAAAGAGAAATTTGAAAAGAATTGGTGATGCACTTTTTTTGTGGGGTGTGTGTGTGTGTGTGTGTGTGTGTGTGTGTGTGTGGCTGAGCCATTTTTAGTAATAATTCTGACTAGAAGAATCAATAAATGAAGTATAATTTCTGGGGGTTTACATAATATGTTCTTATGGATGTTTGTAAAATTAATTTTTTTCTGCTTTTAGTTAAACTTATGTTTTCATTGTAAAATTATTTTTTTTTCTGCTTTTAGTTAAACTTATGTTTTCAATCACTTCAAAAATGATTGTAGACAAATACTGCAGGCTTCAATGATTCGAGTAACTTCTGTATATCAAATTAAAAGTTTTCTCAGGGTACCTTGAAAGCTTAAGCTTACTTATTTCTTGCCATAACTTATACCTTTTATTCCATTCCTGTGTACCAAAATCTTTTTTTCAACCACTTTGCTCTCTTGGAGTAAAATATCTCAACAGGAATTTCCACTAATCTAGAATAGATCAAATGATGGAAATGTCTTTTTAATTGAATGGGACATTATAAAGCATATGCCTGCGATTCCTTAAAACAAACCAACTAAGAACAACAATAGCAACCACAAGATCTAGAATTCAGCTTTCCACTTCAGTTCTCTTTGTTTGGTAACACTTTCTACACTGATACACTAATGTACCTCTGCTCATTTACTCTATCTGAATTGAAGACTGAAAACGCCAACTTCCATGTGGTTTTCTAAATGTTTTCTGGGTTGGTATCTCAGCCTTTCAGGTTAAACCTCACCTTTAATGAAGAATTAATTGTTAAACCTCACCCTTAATGAAGAATTACCTAATCCATTACCATTGGTTAAGTGATTCTTCATATAGTTCTTCCCATATTAAATGAATTGAATTAGGAAGCCCCCCATGCCCTTGACGTACTCTAACTCAGCCTGGAAAAGTGAGACCCAAACCTAGTGGTTTAGCACACGACCCTACAAACATCTACCTCAATCTTTTCAGGAGTTGTTTCAGAACACACTGCTTAGCAACAAAATATTCCTGACTGGATATCCCTCTACTGGAATTAATGATCCTAAACTTCTCATTTTTCTTTCTGACTTTTCTCTTTATAAGACACCTGGCTTTTAGAAATGTAGTTGAAATGATTTTCCCCAGTTGCAGGATTCTAGGTCTTTTTCTTATCCAGCATATTGTCAAAGTAGTTTTGTAAAAGAGAAAGAAACTAGACACACCAATTTTATTTAAAATTTAAAAACAAACTTTGAAGCAATCTGGAACATATAAGAGAATGTTCTAATAATTATGATTCACCTTTATGAGAAGAATAGGTCTAGTATATTTTATTATGTATCCCTCCTAACAAGTCTGGAATCAATTTGAAGAATTTTGATTTTCACATCCTCAAAGATCTATTAGCTGACTCAGAAATTTTAGGGAAACAATGTCAGAATTTGTGGTTCTGTTGAAGCTTCCTCTGTGGGTGTCAGGATTCGGATTACTGCCCTATGGGTCATTTCCCCAGGATCTGGCAAATCAAAGTCAAACAAATTTATATCAAAATCTAAGTCTGCTAAATGGTAGTACATATGGGAAATTGAGAAGGAATTTTACCTGTATCTTTAATAGGAACTACATTCAATTATCATTCCTACATAATCATCCTTGAGTTGGATAGCATCATATCCTCCACCAGCATTAAAGTTTGCTCTCCACTCTCCAAACAATGAAAATTATATAACCCAAAATGTCTGCCCAACCCCTTGCTGTATTTTTCATTTGATTGCAAAAGAAATTATAAGCTAAATTTAGCCATCAAAACAGTAACTTATCATAGTTGTCTTCTCTGTCCGTTTTTCATCTTTTAAATTGAGTTTGAATTTTTTTCTTTTTTCTCTTCCTTATTAAAATTCAGCCTTTGCTTAAAAATTTCCAAGTCTGACCATTCACATAAGTGGAATAATAATATTATGGGGCTGAAAGGGATAACAATCCTAAGAATTTTTAGCAGTTTATTCGAACTTTTTTTTTTTATTTTTTGAGACAGAGTCTTGTTCTGTCACCTGGGCCAGAGTGTAGTGACACAATCTCAGCTCATGCAACCTCTGCTCCCAGGTTCAAGCAATTCATCTGTCTCAGCCTCCTGAGCAGCTGGGACTACAGGCGCCCACCACCATGCCCGGCTTATTTTTGTATTTTCAGGTGAGACGGGGTTTCACCATATTAGTCAGGATAGTCTCGAACTCCTGACTTCAGGTGATCCGCCCACCTTGGCCTTCCAAAGTGCTGGGATTACAACAGGCATGAGCCATTGTGCCCAGCCTCAAACTGTCTTTTTTATACATACTACATACCTTGGGATTATAGACAAGCTGAAACTACCTTTTACTATCCTGTGTATAAACAACTGGGACACAGGTCATAATAAACACACCAGGGAGAATTTAGATATACATTTGTATAATTTTGTTCTTATGAAAGAAATGTATCCCTTGAAACTTTATTGTGATAGCTGTCAATGCGATCTTAGAGTCTGGACATCAAGATCAGTAACAGACACAAATTTTAGGACAATGTCACTCAGAGTAAAGATGCTGAAGAAAGAACTCTAGAACCACAGATGTCCCATATTAGGCCTAACAATCTATTTTATTTTCATTCATAGTTGACTTGCGTTTTCTGACTGGATACCCTTAAGGCTCGCTCTTTAGCTTTGGAATTTAGTCACTTCAACAGAGGATGTCTTGGAATTGAGCTCTTCCAATTTTTTCTTTGAGCTCTTCCAATTTTTTCAGTTATGTCCTTTTCATCTGCAGATTCAAGTAATTCCAAGTTTCAGAAAACTTTTCTCTAGTTTTTCTGTTGCCTTTCTTCTCTCCTCTTCTTCAGGGTTTCTAACTATGCATAATTGGGTGCTCTTTTGTCTCTTTCTAGATATCATCATCTCTCATTAATTTTTATAACCTTAGTTATTTTTCAGTCATATTTCTTCCTCTTCTTTTTTCCTCTTCCTCCTCCTCCTTCTCCTGTACCTTCTCTTCCTCTTCTCCTTCCTCCTTCCTTTTGGCTTCTAATGGCATTTTCATCTCCTTAATGGCTTTTTCTCTTTTATGTATTTTCTAAGTTTTTCAAGTTTGCTTTTCTTTGTCTTGTCTTGTAATCTTTTTCTCTGGGCTCTTCTATGATTTTGAGCTATTTTTTTAAAGCAAAGATTGCCTTTAAATAACATATTTAAGATTATGAAGAACATGCCCTGTGCTCTCTGATTTAATCAGCCTTCAGATGTATGTTCCTTAGCCCTGACACTTACTCTTCTCTATATGAATAGGGTGTGGGATGTTTTCTTTCTGGTAATTTTATCTTTGAACATGACTATCCCTTTCCTAAAGAGTAGCCTAGGGGATAGGTGAGGAAATATTCATATTAGGTTTATGTCCTGAATACTTTTACATTACATCTGTTATGTCTTTAGACATAAGAACATAAACTTTCCTCAATATTTCATACTAATAGCCTGGGATGGCTCATAGTTAAGCCCCTTAAATCACAAACTGCCTGAACGCCACTCACCAAAGGTCATCTTCCTTAGCATGAGCCTATATCACTGATCATAAAAATGGCTAGTATTTAAGGTTTCTTCTTTGGATCCACCTTCAATAGTTAGAATGACTATCTGTATAATATTCCCAGATTCTTCCTCCATACTTGTCTGTGTTTCACATCTCATCACTCTAACCAAAAGATCATTGGATTTGCATTTGAGAATTGTGACCCTTTCTTTAAACGGAAACTCTATTTTGCCTGAGGTTGGAGGACATATGCGTTGGCTCTCAGCACCCTTTCTCACCATAATTCAAATTCATAGTATTTGGCAGGTTTTCTCATAGTTTGAGGTTATGGCTATTTCCTTGTTTCACTGAAGATGGATTTTTTTTCTCCTTTCTTTTTCATTTTTTGTTGCTGTTGTTGGTGAATGTCAGTAATACTGAATAGAGTAAAAGTGACTATCATATGCTATGTTTAATTAGAGATGAGAACTTCAATGATCAGAAGAAACCCTAGGACTAAATTTTACAGCCAAAACGCTTTCTTTTAATAATGTATATGGAGTATATAAATCTTAAAATTCTAATAACAGCTGTTCCATACTACTTCATTTATTTTAATCAGTGTTTTAGATCAAATCTCATGGTTCATGTAATACCACTAAATCAGGTTAGAGCAAAATGCAAACTATATTATAACACAGAAGTGCTATTTAAAGAACAGTATATTTCTCATGTATCTCATATATAAAATATGAGACCAAGAAGGAAATGCTTGTCATATAGGAAGTACTCAAAATTTAAGTCTCTTTTCTTCTATAAGTAGTAAGTATATATAAGAGAAGAGGTTAGAATTGTCAACGTATCTTTTACTAAGGCTTCTAGCTACTTATCAGGGCTGAATAAGAAGAAAATGCTGTTCTTATTTATCTGAGATGGGGTCACACTATGTTGCCCAGGCTGGCCTCCAACTCCTGGGCTCAAGCAATCCTCCTGCCTCAGCCTCCTGAGTAGCTGGAATTAAAGAGAGCGCCACTGCTCCTGGCTAAACATGCTGTTCTTATTATAAGATCAAGGCCAAAATGTAGTTTGCCTGTTGTATATTTTGCTCTAACCAGGTTCATGAATTTTATAACAAACTTGCTAATTATATGTAACTAACATATCTTTCAAACAAAAATTGGTGAGGATGTGTTAGTCAGGATCCCTTTAATGATTCTGGAACACTAATTGCAACCAAAATCCTCTTGTTTTCCATACACACCACCCAAGGAGACTGGGACTTAAATCTGTGTTAACAAACACAATCACATAATAAAGCTACTTCTTCCTTCCTGCCTTATACTCATGTTATCAGACAACAAGTCCAAGAACAGCTGTTCCTATAACTCGCATAAACCCATTAACCCCCACTCACACCCTGTCTCCCAACTGTTTGCACTTCCACAAGGTCATACAACTTACTCCAAAAGTTTGCTAATGTGCAAAGCCTGAGAGCTTACAAAGCACATCAGCACAACTCAGATAAAACTAGTACAGATGCTCCTCGATTTATGACGTGGGGTTATGTCCCAACAAATGCATCGTAAATAAAAAATACCATAAGTTGAAAATGCATTTAATACACCTAACCTACTGAACATCGTGACTTACCCTAACCCACCTTCAATGCACGCAGAACACTTACATTAGCCTACAGTTGGGCAAAATCATCTAGCACAAACCCCATTTTATAATAGTGTTGAATATCTCATATAATTTATTGAAGACTGTACTGAAAGTGAAAAACAAAATCATTGTATGAGAACTCAAAGTACAGTTTCTACTGAATGCGTATCACTTTCACATCATCGTAAAGCTGAAAAACTGTAAGTTGGGGAGCATCTGTATGTCTTTTATTTCAAGCAAAGAATTGGGTATAAGGACCTCTAACCACTCTTAGGGAAATTATTTATAAATCCCATAAACTTTGTTGATAGGCTAATTATTTGGAAAGTAACCTCTTTCAAAAGATTTGAAGTATCACACACACACACACACACACACACACACACACACACAATGTTGAAGTCATCTGTGATGTTCTCTGTACTCACTAATAGGCACAGTATACCATAAAGTCACTTTCAATTCTGAGCCTGAGATTGTAGGTCTTATTGCCTAAAATCACCAGGTCTTCCTCTCTTGTGAATTCCACAAAACAATTAATAACTGATGACCTACTAGTTGCCAGGTGCTGAGAGAACAGAGATGAACAGGACAAAAGTCTTGTCTTTAAATAGTTGCCAGCTATTAACTCTAGGGCCTGTCCAAATGTTATTTAATTCAATTGTTTCTATATCCCCAGAAGGTGGGAATTATTATGCTCATTTTACAGGTTAGAAAATACAGTTCAGACCAGTTAAGTGACTTGCCCACTAGACCAGTTAAGTGGCATATACTTGGCAAAAGGTAGAACCAGGGGGTAGAAAAGAAGGTGTTACAAAGCTCATGCTCTTCAATACTACCTGGCGGGAGTAGGGGGAGATAGTGGAACCAACCACAGAGTGGAACCAACACTGACTGGAGGAAGTCACCTCACCATTCACATGGGAGAGGAAGTCAGGTGGAAAGAAAGCAAGCTACCCACCACCCAGGGGACCCTGGACTTTCCCAACATTTCCACAGAGTGTTCCTTTCTCACCAAAGGTCCCCTTCAAGCAGTTTCACAGCAAATGTTTTATGCCAGATACAGCATACTGTTGCTCCAGAATATATCCAGGTCAATAACTACACTAGGTAATACCTATGTAAGAAATTATACGCTAGGCCACTCAGACACAGTATTCACTTCCTACAGCTGCTATTATACAGTACAACAAACTGGTGAACAGGACAAAGTTCCTGCCCTCCTGGGGTCAACAAATCAATCAGACCTACCCTAACACTCCAAGAGAAAAACAAATAGAAGACATGAACAAAAACAGAAATGTAAATGGCCAATAAACATATAAAAGAATTTGGTAATCAAAATGCAAATTAAAACAAGATTTCTTTTTTTGTCTACCAAATCGGCAGAATTTTCAAATGCTGTGGTGTTGACAAGGGTGTAGAATATAGACCTGCTTGTTCTTCTTTCTCTGGGAGTGGGTTTCAACCAGCTTTCTTTTCTTTCTTTTTTTTTTTTATTATACTTTAAGTTCTGGGGTACATGTGCAGATCTTGCAGGATTGTTGCATAGGTACACACATGCCATGGTAGTTTGCTGCCTCCATCCCCCCCCCGTCATCTACATCAGGCATTTCTCCCAGTGTTATCCCTCCCCAACCTCCCCACCCACCGCTATCCCCTCCCCTAGCCCCTCACCCCCTAACAGACCCCAGTGTGTGATGTTCCCCTCCCTGTGTTCATGTGTTCTCATTGTTCAACACCTGCCTATGAGTGAGAACATGCGGTGTTTGGTTTTCTGTTCTTGTGTCAGTTTGCTGAGAATGATGGTTTCCAGATTCATCCATGTCCCTACAAAGGACATGAACTCATCCTTTTTTATGGCTGCATGGTGTATATGTGCCACATTTTCTTTGTCCCGTCTATCATTGATGGGCATTTGGGTTGGTTCCAGGTCTTTGCTATTGTAAACAGTGCCACAATGAACATTCGTGTGCATGTGTCTTTATAACAGAATGATTTATAATCCTTTGGGTATATACTCAGTAATGGGATTGCTAGGTCAAATGGTATTTCTGTTTATAGATCCTTGAGGAATCGCCACACTGTCTTCCACAATGGCTGAACCAATTTACACTCCCATCAACAGTATAAAAGTGTTCCTTTTTCTCCACATCCTCTCCAGTATCTGTTGCCTCCAGATTTTTTAATGATCGCCATTCTAATAGACAGACCACTAGCCAGACTAACAAAAAAGAGAAACGAATCGAATAGATGCAATAAAAAATGATAAAAGGGACATCACCACCGATTCCCCAGAAATACAAACTACCATCAGAGATTACTACAAACAACTCTGTGCACATAAACCAGTAAATCTAGAAGAAATGGATAAATTCCTGGACACTTAACACTCTCCCAAGACTAAATCAGGAAGAAGTGGAATCCCTGAATAGACCAATAACAAGGTCTGAAGTTGAGGCAGCAATTAATAGCCTACCAACCAAAAAAAGTACAGGTTCAACCAGCTTTCTTAAGGGTAAAGCCCAGACTGCTCCCAAATTTAGCCTGAACACATTTAAAATGTTAGAATGCACATTCCTGGGCTCCATGGAAGAGATTCTGAATCCATCAACCAAAAATGTAATCCAAGAAACTGCATCATTTGACTACCATATGGTATTGTAATACAGGTTTCCCTAGGACCATACTTGGGCACAGAGTGCCCTAGACCATGGGTAGGACTATGCCTTCAAGGTAGGGGCAAGCGGTCCTATTTATGGCACTATGCGTGGCCTGATCATCGAATGCAGACTGCTTTGTTCAATTAGATTTGATGAATTGATGGAAATATTTCAACTATAAGACAAAACAGTATCAAGTTATACTCGCTACTGGTGGACTTGGATGTTGGGTCACACGCAGTTCAGCTTTTATAATATTTATTCTCTTTGGCCCAGCAATTCAACTTTAAAAAAAAATTTATCCTAGGGACATAATCAGGTTTTATTCAAAACATTAGTAGGATTGCTGAAATTACTTAAGAGTTCTGAATAAATAGAAGAGGCTGAAGCTACTCTTAATAACTTTTCCTTAAAATGCTGGCTATGGGTAAAGAACATGAAAGAGCACTGCACTTTGTGTCCCACATATTCAGACTTTGTTTTGCAAATGTTTTCTGGTTACCACAGCAACTTCTGGATTCCTCTGTATAAATGGGAAATGGGGAACTTCTTTTTTTAAAAAATGATTAGTTTGTTCTTTTTATCCTGGTAAGCTTGCCCTGTGCTGACAAATTGCATTCTGACAGTTAGTTTGTAATCCAAAACATGCTTTTTTTAGAGACTCCAAATAATAAAGAATTTTCAGGGGTTGATAGTTACTCTTCATTTATAGTTTTACATATTTGCTTTCACTGCATTCAAGATATAAACTAAGGTGCTAAATATTGGGTACTTTTAAAATAATTCAGAAATATATCATCACTTGAAACACTTGACAGATGTCGATTTGATGCACTCATGAAATTGGCGTAAGGAAAGAATGGAAGTTTCTGAGTCAGTCAGACAGGGAGCTGAGTCCTGACTCTTCTACTAGCAGTGTGTGGCCTTGGGCAAGTAGTCTAACTCTGTGAGCCTCAGTTTTCATCTATAAAATAAGAATCAGGAAGAATATATATATATAAAACTTGTCTACAACAATGGCAAGACTTATACTAAGCAGGTTCTCATTATAACATGGTAATTATTATTACCAAAGAAAAGATAAAAGCAAGCACAGAAACAATCAAAACTTATTAGACTTGAGTTTTTTTTGGTTTTTTGTTTGTTTGTTTGTTTGTCTGAGACAGTCTTGCTCTGTCACCAGGCACCAGGCTGGAGCGCAGTGGTGCAATCTAGGCTCACTGTAATCTCCGTCTCCTGGGTTCAAGCAATTCTCCTGCCTCAGCCTCCTGAGTAGAAATCAGGCTTTATATAGGAAAAATAAAAAATTAAACAAAAATTAATGCACAACAAGCATTATTAGGATTGGACTTCTTCAGGTTTCAGCTGTTTATAATATTAGACACTCACTAGTAAGTAATAGGAAAAGACCTGGAATTCTGGCAAGGCGCGCTGGCTCATGACTATAATTCCAGCATTTAGGAGACTGAGGTGGGCAGACCACTTGAGGTCAGGAATTCCAGACCAGCCTGGCTAACACTGCAAAACCTTGTCTCTACCAAAAATACAAAAAAATTAGCCAGGTGTGGTGGGGCACGACTGTAGTCCCAGCTACTCGGGAGGCTGAGGCACAAGAATGGCTTGAATCCGGGAGGTGGAGGTTTCAGTGAGCCGTCACACCACGGCACTTCAGCTTAGGCAACAGAGCAACACGCTGTCTCAAAAAATTTTAAAAATAAAATAAAAAATAAAAAGACTTGGAATTTTGTAAGGTGGTAAGACAGGAAAGTTTTGTAAAGGAAGTTCCTTAAAACGTTGCAAAACCACAGCCTGAAACCCTGTAGTTAGCTAAAGTTCATGCATAACTTTGAAAGAGCAAATGGCTAAGCTTTTAAACTACTGGAGGTCATGGTAGAACAGGTTAAGGACCTTTCCATAACCCACTGAAGATGAGGGAAAGTAACTGGCAAGGATGAGGCCTGTACTTCTCTAGGGATGAATCACCTCTGAAAGAGAGTCAGTTAGCATTGAGGCAGCAACACGTTCCTCTACTTGTTTTCTGTATAGCAGTTTATGAATCTACTTTGTCTCTTTTTCATAATCATTTGTGGACAGGACCCAACTCTACTCTGTATTTTCTGGTTCGCTGTTTATTAAACTACGTATGGAGGAACAGGATTTAGTGGAGCATGCTAAATCTTTTGTCATTATATGCTCTAATTCTTACTCAACTTTTATTCCTTGATCTTCAATTATTATGACAAATAAGAGCATCATAAATGATAAAATGGGCAAAATATTGGAGTACTGAGCACAGATACAAAATATTGTAAAGCAAAAAAAAAGTATTCTGATATTTAAAACTATGTGAATGTTGTTTCAAATAAAAATAACAATTTAAGGGTCCTTAAATCCATATGTGTGGCACATAAATTCAACTTATGTAAGTTAGCTAGTGTATTGAAAAGTATTGATGAAGAACTAGTAAACAACTGCCACAAAAACAAAAACTAAGGGCCCAAAATAATAACAGATATCAATGCCATGCTTTCACAATCTGAATTTGGTTTGTATTGGTTTATCTTGCTTCTAAGGTGGGATATTCCAGAGGGCAGACATGGGGCTGAATAAAAGGTCACTTGATGGAGATTTTTGTTGGACTACTTACCCTTTCAGCTTACTATCCTCACCTAATACTTATTGTCAGAGACAAGGCAAAAAACAGAACTCTGGGAGCATGGTTTAAAAAGAAAATGCCAGTGATAACAGTAGGCTGTTCATGTGAGGAACTGTTCCCACACCATCATCACCACCACCAAGCCATTCCTTTCACCACAGTGTAGCTGGATGGGAGCTTCATAACCTTCCATCTGCAATCAGAAACCAGTTACAATTTGGGCCCCTGAGGAAGCTGGGTCAATCCTAGCTCCTGCATAGAATTCTCAGATAAAATAGGAACTCAGTTAAATTTGAATGTCAGATTAACAGTGAATAATTTTTAACGTCAGTATGTTCCAAATACTGCACTGACACTACGGTGGTGTTCCCAGATACGCCAACAATTGCTGCAAATGCAAAGAGTACTTCGCATGTTCAGTGCATTGTTCTAAGTACTTTACACATATTAACCCACTAACTAAATGAAAATATATGGATATGTAAACACATGCCAACATTTGGATGATTTCAGGTTAGGAAAAATGGACTGAGTATTTTTAAATTTTAGAAAATATACAAAAATTCCTATAATTAAGACATGTAATAAGCTGTCATTAATTTACTAACCAATTTGTATAAAACCTAAAAATAAAAAAGTACACTAAAATAGAAAAAGCAGTGGATTGAGAGTCCAGAGGTCTCAATTTCTGTTCCTGCTCGTTAGCTAGCTGGGTGACCTTGGAAAAGTCTCCTCACTTCTCTAGATCTGGGCTTCTTTATCTGCATGTGAGATTGGATGAGATTATTTTTAAGATTAGTGTTATCTCTTAAATTTCTACTATATATTTTTTTCTCTACCTTGGTTTCAGCTACTATATCTTACAATGTTGTAAAAACAGCTTGCAGAGGGAAGTTTATTACCTCTGCAATCATTCGGTTGGTGTCTCCTAAAAAGAGCAAATTCAGAGCTTCTTCCTCTGTGGTTGCCTGATGAAGAGATAAGTTTTTCAGGTGAATGTTCTGATCAGGGTCCTCCAATATTGTCACTTTCCTACGAAAATGGGAAGCAAGAAAACAAGGTACTGCTGAGAATGAAGAACTTGAAGTCTTCCCTACAGGCTTTTAAAAAGCTGTACAGTATGACGTCTTGAACTTACAAAACCAAATAACACACAAGATACCAGAGAGCACTGGATTAGAATCAAACGCTGACATTCCCTTGACAGTACATCAAATAGCTTTGAGACTGAAAAATATATTACAAGCTCCTGATTTAAAGCCACCTGTCATTGTAATAATCAGATCCCTAAATCATCTTACAATGCATATTCTTATTAAATTAAAAATGCAAACAGATAATAATTTTCTACCTACATATCAGGAAACTAGGCCATATTTTTTCTGTGTCATAATTCAGTTTATTACATAGGCAGTAAACTCATTCCTTTGTTCAATTTCATATCACTTTCAATTTACATGACATTTCAAACTGATTCACTTACCAACTTAAACATGATGAAAATTGAGGCATCTGTCATCCTTCTAGGAGTTATTCCCCTATTGAGTTTTCTCATCAAGGTGAATAAAAATTTTTCAGGAAGTCTTATAATAAAGATTTAGCTTGCCATTATTATTTCAATGCCTGTCAAATCCATTTCTTGATCCCTTTTCATTTACAATATACCTTTTCCTCCCATGACATCCTTTTAGTCAGAGCCTTAGATCTGGAATTACATTTATCTATTACAACTACCTTAATGGGCATCCTGATGCCAACACTGTTTCCTCCCAGGTGAATCCTAACCCTGTTTCCAAAGTTGGCTTGTCAATACTCTCCCTAAAGTCCTTTCAGGACTTTCTGCAATGGAACAAAATTTGGCTAAACTCCTCATACTCTGCTTCACAGGCCTGCAGATTTGAGCCATAAAGTTACTAAAGAAAGTTCCTTTCTACATCTTAACTTTTGCCTTCTTGATTTTCTTAAGAATTGTTAAGGAAAGGAAATCTTATTATTCGCAAGTGTTGCCAAAGAGTATCGCAGGTATCTTCACTTATTTAAAACATTTGGAATTGATGACATTGAGTAAATGTTGGCATCATCCCAGTGCTACTTTTCCTATAAAAGAAAAACTAGCAGATGAATGTGTGTCACTTTCTTTTTCACAGAAACTTATTTAGATATCTTAAAAATGAAGATTTTGCAAGTGTGGTAATTGTTTTCATCTTTCCCTTTTGTAAGAAAGTTATCTGGACTTTCACATGTAATTTGTGGGCACTTAAAATCCTAATGGCAGGAAGAAAATGTAGCTCTACCAGCACATCTGTGACCAATATGTCACTAATAATGTACTCCTTTGCCAAGTTTTAGACTCCTTTTTGTTTCCTTCAACAATAACAGCAAAAATGGAAAAAGATCTTTTCTCTTAATGAAAACAAGTGTAATTTATTTATTTTTCAACAAGACTCTTAAGTGAGCTTATTAAAAATGCTTGGAAAAGAGACAGGCATTTGAATTGAATTGAATTGAAACGGATGAGTTGTATTCTATTTTTAAAAACTCCCTTTATTCCTTAAAGTTTATTTCCACCCTGATTTTTCTGAAGTACTCAAGAAGGTTTGGCTAAATTAAATCCCTAGAGACACAGAAGTAATGATTCTTCCTAAACCCACAGATTCTGGGGCTTATAGGTGAAAGAAGTTAAGTAATATTGGAAGATAAAGTAACAAAATAAATAGTGAGATGGTATATTAAAAGTGAGAAAAGGGCCAGGTGCAGTGGCTCATGCTTGTAATCCCAGAACTTTGGACACTGAGGTGGGAGGATGGCTTGAAGCCAGGAGTTCAATACCAGACTGGGCAACAAAGCAAAACCCTGTCTCTACAAAAAATAAAAACTAAAATTAGTTGGGCATGGTGGTGTACCTATAGTCTCAGTTACACTGGGAACTGAGGCAGAAGGATAGCTTGAGCCCAGGAATTCAAGCCTGCAGTCAGTTATGATTGTACCACTGCCCTCCAGTCCAAGAGACAGAGTGAGGCCTTGTCTCTAAAAAAAATAAAATAAAGAAAGAAAAAGTGAGAAAAGAAGAGAGTTCTGCCTTTGTCAGCATGAAGTCAAAAATGAATTCTCGAAATTCTGAGGCAAAGTCACCTATGATATACTTGGAAAGACCAAGACAGATACAATACTATTCTTGTGCAAGTTTGGAAAAGGGAGAGATGGAGTAGCAGGAAGCGATTCGAGGGTGGTGCATATACTCATTGGTCACTAAATGTATGTCAGGCACTTGTCTTATTTCATTTAATCCAGGTATTCTCAAAAGGAACTATCTGTGGATACACACCACCCCCCCTTCATCCCACTTTCACTAGACCTCCATACACACTACTGCTGCTTAGGTCCCATTGTAAGAGATTCTGATTTGATTGGTCCAGGGCATGGTCTGGGTATTAGAATTTGTAAAAGTCCCAGGTGATTCTAGTGTGAGGCCAAGGGTGAGAGTCAATGACTTTAATATTCCTTCAGCAGAAACATGGAGAGGAGGTTTCTGATTTCTTATCTTTATTTTCCATCCAGTTCCACTTCATGCCCAAAGGGTAAAGTTACTAATTTTCTTGGTTGTATAAAGACACTGATGAGTCACATCTACTAATAGGGAAGGTCACTGAATATTTCAAAAAGACTGTCCTTCCAGGGGAAGTTAGTTTTCTACTGCCCTGACCATGCAGCTGGTGGGTATACTAAGTCACACAACATTAACCACACAATAACTAATGCTCAACTGGGGATTATGGGTCTACCTAAACATCCATAGGGTTTATATCATTACTGAATCAAAAAATGTAAGTGATAGTAAGGGCAGTAAGGATACTTATATCCCTCATCATTACTTCACTGAAACTGGAAATGCAGAGAACAAGCAAGTATGGAATTCTAAGCATATTCATTTATTAGATAACCTTATATGGGTCACTGATTTAGGATTATATTTATATAGAATAATTACATGCATAAGGTAAAAATGTTAAATGTCATCAATGATATTTGACTAAGCTACTTTTTTCTTCTAAATCACGCAGAGCCTTTGATCTCCAATGTAGCTACTTCAGAACTATTACACGTCTACATTTACTTCCAGGTGCTCATCCAGCTTTGTCATTTTGATCAAAATATACTTTGCCCATGCCCTTGGCATTTCTTCATAGAACTTTTGGCTATCTTTTGTAACCCACCCCTATGCGTTGATACCATGTGTTCCTCACTATTTTCTGATTTCTTCACCATGGAAGTTTTGAAAAATAAATTAAAAGGCAGCTTAGAGTTTTCTTTTATGGGCTTCTCCCCTGCTTAGGGCTCACTTGCAGGCACCCTATAAAAGGGTCCACTTCTGGCATCCTTTTGGAATCTTTGAGGCACAACCTTCCCTCACCAATCAGGGGCTCTTCTTTCCAATTTTCAGATTCTTTCCTAATTTCTGCCCAATCCCTTAGGCACAATGCTTTGGACTTTCCCATATTGCCCTGCCTGCCCCCATTGAAAATCCTTTTTGCACTAAGTCTTGTAGTCAGTGCATCAGCCCCACCTACGTTCATGCCTTTGCTCATAGAAGCCCAGCCTGAGCCATGCCCTGGGCACTACCTATTGCCTGGGAGAGGTAGTCGCCGAGTGAGAGTGTTTTAAATTCTACTGCCAGTGAAATGGTTTTTCAAAGTTGAAGGAAATAAGGACCATTACAAAAAGTTTCTCATCAAGTTCCTTCCTTTCCTGGCTTTTTCTTTCCCTCTGTCCCTCAGAAATCAATAGCTATTTCCTGGATCCTTCGTCTACCACTTGGTTCTGACTATAATTTTCATGGGCTTGAAAGAGGGCTTTATTAGAGTTTCTTAAATAAACATTCTAATTCCAAGATGGAAACCCCCAAACTATTTATTTGATTTTTTTTTTGAACAGGTCTGCGAACAGTTTTCCCTGCAAAATGTTTCTAAAATGTTTAGATTTCAAGGAAAAAGTCACTGATAGCCTTAACTTGGATACCTAAATGGAAAAGTTCTGCTAAGTATACTCAGCCTGCTTAATGATGGGGAAGAAGCAAGCTTTGTGTTTTCTCTGTAAACAGAGAATCTTTTCCATTTGGCTAAGTAGTTGGAATTTGCAGGCTCTATTTAACGGACTGAAACACATATAAAGAGCAATAGGCTGGCTCTTGTTCTCAATAATGGAAGCTATCAATGAAAGAATCCTCCCCACCCCACACCCTACCTCCATATTTCAGCACCACCAACTTGCCGAATGGGAACTCCCCAGGCATTATTGCAATGAGCATGGTTTCTAATGTTCACGTTATAGGTAAGTGTTGCCATGGTGATTTCTATTTTTTATCTACTTGCAAATGTCTCATAGGATGGTGTAGGTCATGCACTACACAATGGTGCCATATCTGAGGGAGTGCTATTCACATCATGGGTTCATATAGTTATCATGACAAGTGTCTGTCATAAGGCAACAAAGAGCCTTCTAACAAAATCAGCATACTGCAATAATTTTCCAACAGATAGCAGGGGTGCCTTTTATTAAGTCACATAAAGGTGACTAGAGGTCATACAGACTAAAGGACACTGTCTAGACACCTTGGCCTAGTGCAATGTCAAGAGCAGGTGGGCCTCATGACAATGGGTGAGGGTACACCAGGCTCTTCTAAATAACTAGATATGTTTCACGTGTTGTAAACATAGTCCCAAGACCCGTCACTTAAATAAAGAGAATACTCACTTGTTTGTCAGTTCTCAATACCCCTTTTTTTCCACCTCAACACATTTTCTCAGAAGCTCTTTATAGTGAAGATTTAGGCAAAAGGAGAGATGTAAAGTTTTAGGAAAAGTATGTAAGGTGAGCCCTCTTTCTGCATTTAAACAAATTCAAAGGCAGATTTTCTTTAGACTGATTACAACTTTTTAAAAGGTTTCCTCTGTGATAAAATTAAATACTTGAAATATGTTTCTCGGGAAAGTTTTAGGAACCTGCAATATACATTTCTGTGTTGGTGTCGACCTAGACAAAATGGGCTAAAAGCAATGGATGTTTTTTCTAACCATTATTAAGGTATTTCGAAAGCTCCTTCTAGTAGCTTGAAAATCGTATCTTTTCTTCATAGTTTTATCTAACATCATATCATTTTATTGACGATGCAGAATATAGCTCATCACATGATATTTGTAAACTAAAAATAAAATCCTAAGCCCCTCCACCAACTGGATGGACCCCCTTCTTGGCCACGGGGACCCTAGAAAACCTGACAAACCAAATTCCCAGGCATGATAGGAAAGGTGATTGGACATGCCTCGTTATGCATCCTCCCTTTTGGAGTTTCAGCACAACTGACCAGCATTAATGTTAAAACAGAGACCATAAGACTCACAGAACAAACTTTCTGTGGCAATAAGACAGCAAATTATAAGCAAGACCCAAAGCCATGCTAGGCTAGAGTTAAGTCACACTCTACAAACCATAAGATCTAATTAAAAGGTTTGTAAAAATTAATCCAATATAATATGGCTTGTTTTCCAACCTCATTCTGATATAACATCACAGGATAGATAACAGATGCCCCCCAGTCTTAATTTAAGTATTCCTTTGTACTGACTTCAAGTCTTTAGACAAACCTTAACTCTTTCAACCAATTGCCAACTAAAGAATCCCTAAAACCCAACTCTGATTTCTAAGTCCCCATTGAGACACTCTATGTAATCAAAAAACTATGCTTGTTACACTAGTATTCCTTGTTAATTTCTAACAACATTCAGCCATATCATGTTCCCTCTGATGCTCCAGGCTTACAAATAACCCACCATTTAATGAAATGTCTTATTTGGCCTAATTCCATATAGTAAATATAGAGCCATGTGCTAAAATCTGTTTTCTTTAGAGCTGCCAACTTTTTTCAAAGAAAATTTTCTTCCATTTTTGCTAATATTTGCTTTCTTATTCAGATTTTATAGTGGTAGTACCACAAATTATGTGCTTAAGTTTTACACATTTGGGAAAACTATAAGAACAGATACATCTAAAGGCAATGGATTTGTAATTCTGGAAAACCATAGCATTTCCTCTGCCAGGTAAACAGCTTTATATACCTCTTAGTTTACGATATTGCATTTTCCAAGTTCCAAATTTATTTACTTTTATTTATTTTCATTTTAAAATACAGTTTATTATTTTTCCAACTATAAGCATAATACATGCTTCTTGTGAAAAAGTATGAAAGGAAAAAGAACCAAGAAAGCAGAGCCTCATCACAAGGACAATGCTAGTATGTTAATATATTTCCTTAATTTTCTTACACACGTTTTGCAGATTTGTCATAAAATCATAAATGTATGCATGTTACTCTCATTTTATCACCCCTTAACAATATTTTATTTATTTATTTATTTTGAGGCTGAGTCTTGCACTATTGCCTTGGCTGAAGTGCAGTAGCACGATCTCAGCTCACTGCAACCTCTACCTCCCGGGTTTGATTGTCCTGCCTCAGCCTCCAAAGTAGCTGAGATTACAGGTGCCCACAATTGCACCCAGCTAACTTTTATATTTTTAGTAGAGATGAGGTTTTGCCATGTTAGCCAGGCTGGTCTTGAACTCCTGACCTCAGGTGATCTGCCCACCTTGGCTGCCTAAAGTGCTGGGATTAAAGGTGTGACCCACTGTGCCCAGTCTACAACATATTTTTAATAGTTACACAATATTTTAGGGTTAGGATGTATTAATGAAAATTTTTAACTATTCTTATTATGAGAATTTGTAGCTTCCAATTCAAGGCTGTTTTAAGTAACACAGTAATATAAATATTCATACACACACACACACATCTTTAACTGTACCAATATATATCTGTTCCTGAAGCTTTTGAAATAATTTATATTTTCTCCTTAGCGATGATTTCTGGAGGTGACATTACTAGATCTAAAGTTATCAACAGCTTTAAGGCTCTCATCATATCTGAGGCCTATAGCACCCTCTGTGGAATGGACAAACCTAGGCTGAGATCCTGGCCCCATGCCACGTGCTAGGTGTAAGACTTTGGCATCTTAGGAACTTTCACTGCATTTCTGTCTCCTCTATGAACTGAGGACAATATCATCTCTAGAGTGGACTACTGGAATTCCAAATTCATGTATTTAAGTTCCTTGTTCATTGCTGTGCACCAGGCCTAAAAGGACACCTGGTATATGTCTGATGCACAACAATACGTTGGATGAATGAATGAATGTGCTTAGTAGTGTATGTTGCACATTAAAATTCAATAAATAGTAGCTTCCTTGAAGGTAGGCAGTAGAATGCTTTCCAAATATGTTATACCGATTTACATTTCTACTGTATGAGAGTGCCTGTTTTACTATTATTTTAATAATACTGAACATTAGTTTTTAAATCCTTACTAATATTTTAGTCTAAATTGTGCTGTTTAATTTACATTCGAGTGGTTTATGAAATTGAACCTATTTCCATCTGTTTTTTAACTGTTACATTGTTTTGTCTTTTGTCCACTTATTTGGGGTATTTAAATGTATGAGCTCTTTATACATACAGTCTGTTTCTTGTATTTATTTTGCAAATTTTATATGTGCTTGCTTTTTAACTTTGATGTATTAGAAATTTTGTTTGTTTTAACATATAAAAGTTTAAATTGTTATAATGTATCAATCTTTTCTTTTATTACCATAGTTTTAAGCTTAAAGTCCTTCTGAATCAACAGAGTAAATTAAAATTCACTTTTCTTCTCCTTTTTTGGGATATGAGTTCATGGAATGAAATGAGGGCTCTAAATAGATTTTTCCTCTCCATCACTGATTGTGGCTTATGATGCAGGCTGCCTGTATGGGGGATCTGTCCTCCCCTTCTCCCTAACTCTTAGGCTTTGATTTTGTTCAGGGAATTATTTTAAAATACTACACTTTCCCAGACTCTCTTGCAACTAGGTCTGCCCATGTCACAAAATTCTGGTCAGTGACAAGTAAGTGAAAGTCACTGGATGGAGCTTCCCAGATATGAGCAGCCTCAGGCAGCAGGTGCCTGTTTCTTTCCAGAAATGCACACTTGATGCTGGAGGTGAGGTAGCCATTTTGCATGATGACTAAAGCTGCCCACTAAGAATGGCTGTGCAGACTGATGGAAGGAAGCTGAAGGCAAGCTGGAGCTTCCACAGCAGCCCTCCCTGCCTATTTTTGGAATCTTTAAGGTGTGGTGGTATGGAAGAGGTGAGGCTTGGGGTGTGGCAAGGAATAGACTATTTGGTTAAGTTATTGTAAGTTAGGCTGCTATTTCCTGCAGTTGTTAATTTACTAATATAAATGTCCAGTACTGTTGACTGAAGAATTCTTCCCTCTATATACATTAAAAGATTGTATGATACAATCTGTTTAATTTAGAAGTAGTATAACATGATTTCATTATTAGAATTTTTACTTAATTTGAATAGTGTCATTAATTTTCTCTCACTTCTCTACTTTTTGAAAATTTCTCTTCTTGGTTGTCTATCCTTTCAGATAAACTCTGCAATTATATATATGTTCTTTAAAGCCTCTGTGATTTTGTTTGGAATTTCACTGAACCTATACATTAACATAAGAATATTCCTTTAAGGTATTCAATCTCAGAAACAGATTAATAACTCTATCTATTTTCAAGTCTTCCTTTATTTTCATAGAAAAATGTACTATCTTCTTCACAAAGTATCTGAACATTTCCTGAGCATTTTACTTTCTTTTGCTATTGTAAAAGAGGTTTAGCCATTCTTTTTCTAAATGGATTATTCCCTAGGGCTTGCTTCTTAGATCGAGTTAGATAAATACTCATAGATAACAGCTGGCCAGCTGGTCTGATTATAATCAGTCTTATCTCCATTTCCTAATAACTAACTTTCATTTTGTAGAAAATCTTCAACTATCTTAGAATTCAATCTAAAAACACAAGGCCAATTACAATTAACTTCGGAATCACATATAGGCTAATGGCTATGGAAGTTCCAGAGCAGGGAGATTAATATACTGCTTGTGACCTTCATCACCAGGCCCAGATAACTCCTGCAGCCATCTGACATAATCTCTTCACTTCCCTCTCGTAGACTTCATTCTAAAGGCTCTTCCCATATGTCCTGTCTCAGGCCAGCCCTGCTCTGCTCTCACTTCAGCAGCACTGTCAGCTCTTGGCTCAGTCAGAACTTCGGTCTTGTCACACGTCAGTAAAATCAGGAAACCAATGAGGGTTGTGGGAACAGAGACAGGGTTGTTAAAAGGGGCCTGAGTAGGTAGTGACAGGAAACAACTGGCCATTAACCCTGGTCCATTAAATATCAGAGCTGGGGGTGCTGGTGTTCTTTCCTAAGAGATCCGTATCATGTCCCAGTATTCTACCTGACCTCTGAGCAGACTGTGGTTTCTGGGTTTCTTTAGGCCTCTGGAGTCACTCGTGTCAGTCTCGGTGAGCCAAAGCTTGTCCAGTTCAGCCCCATCTGTTGCATAAAGAGGTGGGCTCCAAAAAAAAAAAAAAAAAAGAGGTGGGCTCCTTTTATGAGATGACTACTGCTCTAAATCACGTGTATGTTCTTTTCACATGTACATACATTATTAGCGGGATAGTCAAGAGCAGCTGTGTTGTACAGAAGTCTCTTCGAGTGTTTCAGGTGCATATTCCATTTTCTAACTAAATGGTAAGTTAATTGAAGATAAGAATACAGTTTAAATTCTTTATAATGCACTCAAAAGAGCTAATTGAGATTCTTGCAATATGGTAAATTGTTGGTATACATGGTATTAACACTCTCAAAAGGTTGTAATAATTTTTTTTCTCTATCAGTTGGGCTATGATAGACGTGTTTCTAAACGCTGTGCATTTTTCTAAAGAACAGAATAAAGTGACCAAGCAAGCTTAGAATCAGTCAAAGCTGTTTTAAATAATCCTAAGGTTTTGCTTTATATACTGAAAATTGAGAATAGATTCTGAAAATGATGGACTATTAGAATAAATCAATTCATAAAGCAATTGTGAAGACTAACAGGGCAATATGTCAAAGCAAAACAAATCCATATTAATATGTGGCTTAGAATGTGTATTTAACCTCTTAATGGCAGAACAAAGTGTATGCATTTGTTTATACACAAGGCACAAGGAAAATGGAATAGAATGAGGTGGCAATATTTTTCCTGTCATTAATTAATCTTATGTCACTAAAAGTGCTACATAGCACAGATATATTTCTACATTCCAGATATACGAGTGAAAACACTGAAACTGTTTCTTCCTATCCTTCCACATATCACTTACTAGGCAATGGCTGGTGAAAGCCAATATTTCTATTATGTGGACTAAATGTTTGTGTCCCCTCCAAATTTGTATGTTGAAGCCCTAAATCCCAATGTGATGATATTTAGAGATGGGGATTTTGGGAGGTAAATAGGTTTAAATGAAGTCATGAGAGTGGGGTCCCAATCCTATGATGGTATTAGTATCCCTATAAGAAGAGCTCTCTCTCTCTCTCTCTCTATCTCTCTCTCTCTCTGTCTCTCTCTCTCTCCCCCCCCTCCTCCCACCAGGTGAGAACGCAACAGCCTGCAAGTCAGGAAGAGAGCCCTCACCAGACACCAAATCTGCCAGTACCTTGATCTTGGACTTCCCAGTCTCCAGGACTGTGAGAAGTAAGTGTCTGTTGTTTAAGCTACCCAGTCTATGGTATTTTGTTATGGCAACCCATGCTGACTAAGACAACCTCCTAATTGTCTAAGACATTTCTGATATTGAGTACAGTCTCCTTCAACTGGCTACTGAGAGTAAAGGAAGCCAGCTTTCCCACCTGTTATTACTCTAGTAGGACAGGCTTTGTGTGGAATTGTGTCCTTTTCAGGCTAGAGGGACTTTCTGTTCCCTTTGTCATGATCATTGGCAATGTTTCAGTTCACAAGGTACACAGTCCCTGGCCAAGCCATAGAGGAGGACTTAACCTCACTGGTCACTGGTCACATCATCGTACAGGAAAGCACTCCCAGCTCTTCAAGAGGTTGCCATTCCAGCTGTGCAAGTAATTGACTCAGTTAAAGAAAAGACTAGAGTTAGCTTTGAAATCTATGCTTATAGGCCTAGGAGTTCCCTCAAGTCTGCATAGGAACCAAAAAAAAAAAAAAAAAACCACAAATGAAACATGTAATGCAAAAGGCAGTAATAAGAACTGAAGGATGCATATCTCATCGAAAAGCCCTAAGTTAAAAAATTTTAAACACAAAATGTGTAGGCCAAACAGAACAGGTTTACGGCTGATGCGGGAAGGTCCAGAGTGTAAGGAGGAGAACTGGCTTGGAAAAGGACAGAGTTCCTGAGACTAGAGGAAAGTAGGTGAGTGAGAGCAAGGCTGACAGGCAGGAAGTTGAGGCAATTCATGTTTGAGAGTTTCTATATTCTTTCTGAGATAGGGATACAACGGGTTTCAAAGAGAATTGGGGCAGGGAGTAGTTGACCAAAGGGATGAGCATCTGGTATAATATTGTGAGGACGGGAACAAAAAGCACCAGGCTCAGCAGGCTGAGGGCCCAGCTGAGGCTGGAGACCATAATGTGGTGGAGCCTAATCCAGTCTTCTCTGAACCCTGAGACTGAAATCAGCTTCCTTTCTTCTGCCCCCAGAGAACCCAGGGCATCTTGTCACTTAATACACAACTGAAATGATCAGTTTATGAGTCTGTTCTATGAGAACCAGAGCCCTCTGAGGCCAAGAATATTTACTTTCAGACCTTTGCGTAGAGTCTGACATGCAACAGATGGGGCTGAACTGAACAAGCTTTGGCCCACCCAGACTGACACGAGTGATTCCAGAGGCCTAGAGAAACCCAGAAACCACAGTCTACTCAGAGTTCAGGTGGAATACTGGGACATGACACGGATCTCTTAGGAAAGAACACCAGAACCGCCGGCTCTGAGGTTTAATGGACCAGGGTTAATATCCTGGTTCTAGCTCTTAGCAGACATGAAATCTTGGGGAAACACCACACAATCTCCGTGAACCTGTTTTGTCAACCATAAAACATGGATTATAATACCTACTTCCTTAAATGAGATAATGTATACACAGTCCTTAGCATAAAAACTGGCATAAAATAGGTGCTCAATAAATACTGGCTCACTATCCTCTTTGGAGAGATTTTCCTGATATTCCAAAAAACAACTTTCCCTATATGGATGAGGGAAGGGATTAAGGCAAACCTCCTGCATTAGAATCACCTGAGATGTTTATTTAACCATATCTGAATTTTCTGGGGGTGGAAGCCAGGAATTAGCATTTTTAACAATCACCCCAGGTGAATCTTACACATAGTTAAATTTCAAGCCACTGGTTTACGATGCCTTTCAATTTTGTTCCTTTGTTTTTTACTCCCACTGCCACCTAAACAGTCCTAACAACTTCCCACGATGCTCTGACTCTTGTCCACGTCATTCCAGTCCTACACACTACTGACTGATTTTTTCTTCCTAATAGGCACTTTCAGTTATGTTATATCCTGGAATCAAAATCTCCAAGGGCTACACCTTACGTGCCAAATCCTTGCATTTATACCTAGCCAGTCTTAATGCTCTTGGCTACTCCCTTACTGGGTTCAGGTCAAACAGGTCTACTAACTGTCACAGAACAAGCCCTATGCTTCAACTTCTCTATCTTTGTTTCCACACAAAAGCCACACTCCACTGCCTCAAGTCCTACCCCTTCCCTCAAGGATGATTTCATCTGCCGTGTTCCCTATGAATCTTTGCCTGCTCTCTTGCATTGATGTGATTTCTTTCTCCTGTGAGCTCATCTTTTTTTTTTTTTTTTGGCTCTCTTACAGTGTTTTTCGTATTCCACCTTATGCTATTTTACACTACTTTTATCCTCTCTGCTATGAGTTCCAGGAAAACAGGGACTACGTTAGCAAACATGGTGCCTAGCACAATGTCTGGAACAAAGTTGGGTCTCAATAAATGTTACGAATGAATTCACATGACTGGACTGTAGGCCTTGAGAGCAGAGACTGTGCATTATTTTTTTGTAACTTCTGCATCACTTAACAGTGTTTTCTATCCAGTAGGTATTAGAAATGTGGTGACTTTAACATTTGGCGACTTTTTCCCCTTTGATGACAAAAATGCAACACATTCAAAATTTTTTGAAAAATTCAAAAAGGCAACACAGCCAAGATTTCAATAGTAAATGCTGGAGTTTACTGACTCCTTTTTTATAGTAATAACCATGACAATCGTTAGAATCTTAAATGGAATAGGCTTCCCTATTTAGGACTACTAAAATTATACTAAAGTAAGGTGACTATTTTCTCTACAGCTGAGACCAACAGTTATCCTGTTTTACTTCATGAGACAAACTTAGATTCTAACTATATTCCTTTTATAGCATGTGACATAAGAAGCTTTCAAAAATAGAATTTCTATTTTCGTTTGAAATACTAAAAAATTTCTAAATACAGACTAGGTTTAATACACATATGTGTGTATATGCATATGTATGTCTATATACAAATATATAGCCAATTACTATTTAAATTAAACCTTTTGAGATAATTGTAGATTCATATACAGCTATAAGAAACAATGTAGAGAAATCTCATGTACCCATTCCCCAGTTTTTCCCAATGGTAACATCTTGCAAAATTATAGTATTAAAATATCACAACCAGGACATTGGCAATCCAATCCACCAATCTTTTTCAGTTTTTTCCAGTTTTTCTTGTGCTCATTCGTGTGTGTGTGTGTGTGTGTGTGTGTGTGTGTGTGTTACATTTTAGTTCTATGCTATTTTCCCAGTTCTGCTTGTATTCACTTGCATGTGTTTGTGTGTGCATTTAATATTTAATTCTATGGATTTCCCCAGTTTTGTTTATGTTCACTTGTATATGTCTGTGTATGCATTTAGTTCTATGCAGTTTTATCATATGGGTAACTCTGTGTATCCAGAGCCACAGAACATTGCATTGTCACAAGAATCCTTTGTGTTGACCTTGTCCAACCATTCTCACTCCCCCTCCCTAACTCTGTATCCACTAATTTGTTCACCAGTTGGAATCATACAGCACATAAACCTTTCAGGATTGGCTTTTTTTACTTAACATGGTTCCCTGAAGATTCATCCAAGTTGTTGATTGTCTCAATAGTTCATTCCTGTTTGTTGTCATCTTATTAACTTTAAAGCCTATAGTTTACATCAGGGTTCACTCTTTGTATTGTAAATTCTGTGGGTTTTGACAAATGTATTATATCATGTGCCCACCATGACAGTATCATATAGAACAGTTTCACCACTCAGAAACTCCCTGTGCTTCACCTATTCATTCTTTTACCCCTCCCCCTCAACTCTGACAATCACTGATCTTTCACTGTCTCTATAGTTTTGACTTTTCCAGAATGCCATATAGTTGGAATCATACAGTATGTAGACTTTCATGCTAACGTTTGCACTTAGCAATATGTGTTTACATTTCCTCCATGTCTTTTCGTGGCTTAACAGCTTATTTCTTTTTGTAGCCAAATAACATTCCCCTGTATGGATGTACTATAGTTTATCTGTGAACATCTTGGTTCCTTCCAATCTTTAGCAATTATGAATAAGACTGCTATATGTATTTGTGGGAAGCTTTTTGTGTAGACGTAAGTTTTTAACTAACTTGGGTAAAAACCTAGGAGTGCAGTTGCTGGATTGTACAGTAAAAATATATTTAATTTTCTAAGAAACTGCCAATTTGTCTTCCAAAGTGGTGTTATCATTCTGCATTTCCACCAGCAATGAGTAAGAGTTCCTATTGCTCCACATCCTTGCCAGCATTTGGTGTTAGTATTTTAGATTTTAGCCAGTCGAATTTGTATGTAGTGGTATATCACTACATACAAATTCCCTAATGACTGGTGATGTTGAGCTTCTTTTCATATGCTATTTGTCATATGTGCATCTTCTTCAGTGAAGTGTCTGTTCAGATCTTTTGCCCATTTTTAAAATTGGGGCATTTATTTTCTTGTTGTTGAGTTTTAAAAATTATTTGTATATTTCAGACATGAAAATTCTTTGTATGTTTGTATCTTTATCAGATATGTGTTTGGTAACTAATTTCTTCCAGCCTGTGACTTGTCTTTTCATTTTCTTAACAGTGTCTTTCACAGAACAGAAGTTTTTAATTTTCATAAAGTTCAACTTATAAATTTTTCTTTCACTGGTCATGCTTTTGGTGATACATCTAAAAATTCATTGGCAATCCCAAAGTCATCTGGATTTTCTCCTATGTGTATCTTCTAGAAGACTTATAGTTTTGCATTGTACATTCTGGTCTATGACTGGTCAAGTTAATTTTGTGGAAGGTGTAAGGTCCATGTCTAGATTCACTTTTTTCATGTGTGCATATCCAGTTGCTCCAGTACTATTAATAAAAAGTCTATCCTCCTTCCATTGAATTGCCTTTGCTTCTTTGCCAAAAATCAGTTGACTATACTTTTAAGGGTCTATTTCTGGGCTCTCTATTCTGTTCCATTAGTATATCTGTCAGTCCTTTTGCCATTACCATACTGCCTTAATTACCATCTTGAAGTTGGGTGATGTCAGTCTTTTGACTTTGTTCTTCTTCTGTATTGTGTGGGCTATTATGGATCTTTTGCATTTTCTGTAAAATTTATAGTCAGTTTATTTATTTATTTTTTAAAATTTATTTATTTTACTTTAGGTGCATACCATATCTGGCATTTCTCCCCATGTTATCCCTCCCCACCCTCCCCTCCCTTCCCACCCTATCCTCCCTTCCTACCCCCCCACTGTCTCTCCCCCTACCCCCCCTCAACTGCCCCCCAGTGTGTGATGCTCCTCTCCCCTGAGTCCACATGTTCTCATTTTTCAACAACCACCTATGAGTGAGAACATATGGTGTTTGGCCTTCTGTTCTTGTGTCAGTTTGCTGAGAATGATGGTTTCCAGATTCATCCAAGTCCCTACAAAGGACACGAACTCATCATTTTTATGGCTGTGTAGTATTCCATTGTGTGATATGTACCACATTTTCTTTGTCCAGTCTATCATTGATGGGCATTTGGGTTGGTTCCAGGTCTTTGCTATTGTACACAGGGCTGCAATGAACATTCGTGTGCATGTGTCTTTATAGTAGAATGATTTATAGTTCTTTGGGTATATACCCAGTAATGGGATTGCTGGGTCAAATGGAATTTCTATTTCTAGATCCTTGAGAAATTGCCACACTGTCATCCACATTGGTTGAACTAATTTATACTCCCATCAACTGTGTAAGAGTGTTCCTATTTCTCCACATCCTCTCCAGCATCTGTTGTCTCCAGATTTTTTAATGATCGCCATTCTAACTGGTGTGAGATGGTATCTCAATGTGGTTTTGATTTGCATTTCTCTAATGATCAGTGATGATGAGCATATGTTTGTTGGCTTCATACATGTGTTCTTTTGAAAGTGTCTGTTCATATTCTTTGCCCATTTTTGGATTTTTTTTTTTTTTGTAAATTTGTTTTAGTTCTTTGTAGATTCTGGATATTAGCCCTTTGTCAGATGGGTAGATTGCAAAATTTTTTTCCCATTCTGTTGGTTGCCGGTTCACTCTAATGATTATTTCTTTTGCTGTACAGAAGCTCTGGAGTTTAATTAGATCCCATTTGTCTATCTTGGCTTTTATTGCCATTGCCTTTGGTTATAGTCAGTTTATGGATATCTACAAAATAATTTACTAGGAATTTGCTTTAGATTAAATTGATCTACACTTTATCTACAAATCAAGTGAGAAAGAACTGACATCTTAACAATATTGAGTCTTCTTATCCATGAACATGGAATATCTTTTTATTTAGATATTCTTTGATTTATTTTATCAGCTTTGTCAGATTTATATGGATTTCATTTTTTGATGCTAATGTAAGCAGTATTCTATTTTAAATTTTAAATTCCAATTATTTATTGTTCATATATATGAAAACAATTGACTTTTGTACCTTAACCTTGTATTCTGCAACCTTGCTATAATCACTTAAGAGTTTCAGGAATTAATTTGTCAATTCCTTTAGATGTTCCACATAGATAATTAAATCACCTGTCAACAAAAGCATTTGTATTTCTTTTTTCACAATAACTTTAATTTCTTTTTCTTGTGTTATTGCATTAGCTAGGACTTCCAGTACAATGTTGAATCAGAGTGGTGAGAGGGACATCCTTGCCTTGTTCCTGATCTTAGGGAGAAAGCCTCTAGCTTCTCATCATTATATATAATGTTTCCTACAGGCATTTTATAGATATTCTTTAGCAAGATGAGAATATTTCCTCCATTTCTAGTTTCCTGAGAGTATTTATCATGAGAGGATGTTGAATTTTGTCAAATATTTTTTCTGCATCTATTGATATGGTAAGATTATTTTTCTTCTTTAGACTGTTCATGCATTGGACTACATTAACTGGTTTTTGAACTTTGAACTAATCTTGCATACCTTCAATAAATCTCATTTGGCTGTAGTATATAATTCTTTACATACATTTTTAAATATAATTTGCTATTTTGTTGAGGATTTTTGCATGTGTGGTCACAAGAGATATTAGTCTGTAGTCTTTCTTACTTGTAATGCATTTGTCTGCTTTTGGTGTTTGGATAATGCTGGGCTCAGTGAATGAGTTAGAACATGTTCTCTCTGCTTCTTTTTTTCAGAAGAGATTGCAAATTCTTTGGGATATTTTAGTAGACAATATGTATGTCTTTTATTTCTTGTTTTTTCTTTACTGCAGTGACTAGTATTTCTATACTATATTGAAGAAGAGTGGTGAGAGTGGACATTCTTGCATTGTTTCTGATCTTACGAGGAAAACATTCAGTCTTTCACTATTACACATGATGTTAGCTGAAGTGTTTTGTAGATGCCTTTTAACAACTTGAGATGATTCTCCTTATTTCTAACTTGTTGAGATTTCTATCAAGAATAGGTATTAAATACTTTTTCTGAGCTTCATGTAATTTTTCTTCTTTAGCCTGTGGATTAAGCTGATTGCTTTTCAAATGTTGAACCAGCTTTGCAATCTAGAATAAATCTCACTTGGTCATGATATAGTATTCATTTTATACATTGTTGGATACAATTGTCAATATTTTGTTGAGGATTTTTGAGCCTATATTCATGAGAAATACCAGTCTGTAGCTTTTTTTTTTTTTTTTTGTATAATGTTTGCCTGGTTTTGGTATCAGGACAATACTAGACTCACAGAATAACCTAGGAATTGTTCTCTCTTCTATTTCCTGAAAGAGACTATGTAAAATTGGTGTTAATTCTTCTTTAAATATTTAGTAGAATTTTCAAATAAAACCATCTAAGTCTAAAGATTTCATTTTGTGGAACTTTAAAATTATGAATTCAATTTCTGTAGTAGTTATTGAACTATTCAATTATATATTTCATCTTGGTTAAGTTTGGTTTAATCACTTTTGATTGTTAATTTAGATGTCAGTATTTCTCATATTTACTGAACAAATGACTATAGCAACATTTGCAAAAAAGAAAATGCCTTTAGTCTAGTGCCCTGAAATAATATATACAAAATTCACAGACAGTTTACAGGCAAAAGTTCTGCAAAAGCAGACAAGTGGTACGTCTTAAAATGTTAAAAAAATAAATAGAAACAGCAGAGTGTATGTGACAAGAGCATCTCACAGGTGATATTTGGGGAAGCTGTGTCACTCAATGGTAAGGAAGCTATAACTGATGGTTATTATTGTGCAGTACCAACGTGACCCTGAGTTTAATTTTATATAGTTAAACCTAGTATAAGAATGCAAAAGAGATAAAATGGGTATATTGCCATTGTCCCTTAAACGGATGACTATGAGTTTGAGGACCAAAGTCAACAGACATTTTGCCTCCTATTTTTAGAAGGCATTCAAAGTGTTTGAGACCTTTCAGCTCACAACAATGAAACCAGTCAACCAGACAGCTAGAATTTCAGTTATAGTATGTCCCAGGTAAAGAGTGTGTGAAACCAAATTAATAGCACATATGCTTAATCTAATCCAAGTAGAGCAAAAAAATAACATTTCACTAAGAAAATAAATAATTATTTTATTATCTTAGTAAAAGGTAAACTCTTCTAAAGCCCCCAGAAAACTAGCAGATTCAATACCAGTCAAACCTCATTATCTCCACACCAAAGGACTATCCAATTCTTGAATTGTTCTGAAATTTTACAGTAGTGAATATATTTGAAGTAATAGGCTATTGACTTGGATATGCGACTCTTCTTTCTTAATGACATTTTATTTTAATGGGATTTGTTATCCTGTAATTACAGTCCAAAATGTGAGAATAAGAACAGTTTCAAACCACCTTTGTATATGTATGTGGTAGTTTCTTGAAAACAACTGTTTTATAACTGAGGTCACTTCTCACTTGAGTCAATGAACTCTCCAACAAGAGGACAAAGCTACTAAAGGAGGAACAGTAGCTGAAGATGAAAGCTAGCAACATCTCTGGAGACAAGCTGACCAGCATTGAGAATGACTGCTGAATGCCAACCATGCTGAGAAACATGGAGGACATAGGGTGGACTAAGGCATTGCACTTGCTCTCAAGAGGCTTGCTCTTTTCTAAAAGGAGCACTTCTGAAAATATTGAAATCACTTCTTTTGTGAAGGATAGAAAACTCAACAAATAAGTCCTCTCCTGTGAAGGTCACCAATCTTTTTAACTCTTGACATTGAAGGTTGAAAGACTTAAATATTACTTAATCCAATGCCCACATTTTACAAACAGAGAAATCCAGAAAAATGAAATGATTTACCTAAGACTGGGACTGGAACCCCAATTTCCTGACTTCTAATCAAGTACTTTTTATTCTACATATTATGTTACCTCTCTTAGAGTTCAATGGACTTTCCTCATTCCTAGCTCTTCCCATAGTTAGGCTGCACCAAACCATGTCGATTAGATTCAGATGAATGCTCTGTTCTTCTCCCTCTACACTCTCATTTCCAAACGTCTACTTCACAGTTTCAATTCAGCAAATAATTTTTACAAATTATTAAGGACTTATTCTGGCTTAGGCAGCAGAAAGACTACTAAACCAAGTAAGGCATACTCCCTACTTCTGAGGAATTTATTGTAAATATAAACATCTAGTACAATATCCTTAGACAGCAAACTTATCTATGTAAAATTTATTATCATCACTCAATCAAACTTTCCAATGGAAATCTCCTTTTTAAGTCAATGACGCCTTAATTCTCTATGCCCCAGTATAAAAATTTTGAAGCTCTTTTGCTACTCTGCCATGAAAGTGAGAGTATCTGGTTTTTAATCTTTGTTCTAACATTAACCAATCAGTTTTGAAACACTGGCCAAGTCATACCTGTCTGGGCTTAATCTCCTCAATCAGTAAAACGAAGAGAATACCAACCTTCTATGATTCATTTCTTTTCAAATTCAATCAAATCCAAGGTGCTGGATATAATCAAGTTATTTTATTTCACTTCTTTGCACATTTCTTGAATTCCTCTCTCCTCCTCTATGTTTATCATATCCAAGCTCTTAATTCCTGGATTATTGTTAACAGCCTTTAAACTCTTAGGTGTACATGTTATTTGCTAAAAGCAATTTGAAGCAAGATTTAGCCTGGAGGTATACTGGTTAGACTAGAGGCTAGAAAACTAATTACGGCACTTTTTAGAATAAAGCTCAATCTCACACTAAAAGCCTGTCATTCAAGTCTCTCCAAAAACTGGCTTCAGTTGGCCTTTCTGCTTTTATTTCCCACAACTCTTTGTCCTAGTCCATTCAGGCTATAAGAAAACACCATAAACTGGGTGGCTTTATAAACAACAGAAATTTGTTTCTCACTGTTCTGAAGGCTGGCAAATATGAGATCAGGGTGCCAGTATGGTCAGGTTCTGGTGAGGGCCCTCTTCCAGGTTATAGACTTTTGACTTCTCACTGGTGTCCTCAATATGGTAGAAGGAATGAACCAAGTCTCAAGTGCATATTTTACAAGTGAACTAATTCTATTCATAAGGGCTCTACCCTCTTGACCTAATCACCTCCCCAAAGGCCCCACTTCCTAATACCATCACCATGCTGATTAGGTTTCAACATATGAATTTTGGGGTGGCAAGGGTAACAAACATTCAGACCATAGCACTCCTCAATATACTGCTTTTCCAAACACACCTTCACATCTTTAATGTTTTTCCTACCCTATGTAAAGAGTTTTACTTTTTTTTGTAAACTTAATGCTAATGGTTTTATTAAGCCATTTTTAATGTACGGATTAAAGTACGGATTTTTTTCTTGTACAGATTTTCTTGTACGGATTCAGTAATCTTTCCTTTCTCTTAATTCTTACACAAATATTTACAGTATAAATAACAGTCCCTTTCCTAAGTCCCTCTCATAAATATTTTAAACATAAAGGAGATGATATGCAAAAATTCTCAACCAACATTAAAGGAAGTATACATATAAAGGTAGTATAAACAGTGTATTTTCTTTATTATTTCTTCTTAATTTCTTTGAAATTAAAATAATCAATTGATTGTTAATCTTTTTGGTAGAGAATTAATATGTACCTCTAAATTAGAGTATTTAATAAGAATATGAAAATACATTTTCTTAGTTATAGGCTACTTCTGATATATGAAGATGTCTGAACAAAAATATATGAACTGTTACCAGTTAATATATGTCTAATATAGGCAGATATTCAAACAAGCATTGAGCAATGTTATATAAATGCTGGCAGTGTAACCTGCTTCATTTTTAGATAAACTTTGAAGACGCTATTTAAATTTCAGTCATGAAACAATCAGTGCCAATCTGATCAAATGATTACCAAAGTTAGCATTAACCATAGTAGATAAGCATTTGAGGAAAACTTAAAAATGTTATTTTCTCTGTTTCAGATTCTCTTATTGCTGCTTGAACTCTAATTTGAATACCTTTTCTAAGAAAAACGCCACAATTAGAGGAGTAACAGGGTTTCATGTGGCAGAAAGAAAGTAGTACTGTCATATCCTATCAATCGTCTTAGCACCCGGTCTTAGAGAAAATTCATTGCACTCTCTTCTGCCAACTCCAAAAGAGATTTTCCCAAGAAATGAGTTTCAGGCAATTTTAGTTCCCATCACTACTGTCCATTTGTCATAAATGAAAAAAAATATCCATTATATTACAAAAAGATTCAGTTATCCAGTATTTGCTAATTATGATTGAGACCAGAAACATACAAAGTTTCAAAGAAAACAATTGAAGAGAACATCTGAAAGCAATTTCCCTCCATTCTTTGTTGTTCTGCTACTCACGGCAAATCTTCCAAACTGGAGGCTTCATGTCTTGGATCCAAAAGATCATGACCACATTCATTGTAGATTTCCAAATAGGAAATGTGCGTTGTATATATTTTGCTGCTGTCCTGATTGGGAAGGGGAAAGGTATTATTTATTAGTTATAAATAATGATTCTGCTTAGATGAAGGTGAACACATTTAGCACTCAGTTTCCTCACAGTTTCTCTCTTTTTCTCTCACTTTATATGGTTTACATTTTCAGTTCATGACACTTTCAAGTTGCCCAGTTACCATATGCATGAAGCTTTTTTAATGGCCAACACCCATGATTACAAGCAACTTCAGTCTGTTATTTTTTATTGGTTCCACATTATACATAAAAAGTCAATATACACTTACAATGAGCCAACTTGGTTGCAGAACTGTGTAACACACCATTTTTTACTTTCCAGACCAAAAAAAAGGTTACTAAAAAAATAAACTTACATTCTGTGAATAGTCTATTCACAAAATAGAACACAGATCATTACTTTGGCTTAAAAATTTCAGGAGCAAAATAGTTTCCATCTTTAATCATAATTCTTTTTCTACTTTTCTAATATTCAATGTTTTCTGATGATATAAATAGGTAACAATGGAAGTGAGTTCCAGAGGACAGAAAATAGTTGATTAGTCAGGTATGAGTGGACATTAATAGTTCACTACTGATACCTCACTTGTGGAGTTAATTTTCCTGGCCCAAGAGGGCAAATCAGCGATATTTAGCAATTAGTTAAGAGAGAAATGTTTTTGGTGGATCATTGCTGAAATGCAATGACATAGGCATCAATGTAATGAGGCTAAAAGTCAAGGTGCCTGGCTCTAGTCTCAATTCTGCCAGTGGACAAAAATGACCCATTCCCTTTGAGGTGGAATAAAGTAGGGAATTTTCAACTCGAGAAAGTTTAGTTTTCAATACAAAATATCAAACAATAGCACCTTCTTCTTGTTCCTCCAAAAACACGAATGCTTTCATTTCTGCAAATTTTATCATGCTTCTCATAAGGGGAGAGTATATTTGTGTCTTGTGGCCAGCAGGCTGTCAGGGTGTCAGAGTGTATACTAACAGAGAATTTGCTTAAGATGACCTTCCTGATCGATTCTCACCCATACCCAAGGCAATCCATTTAATAGGTGTTGTTCAAAGGGAGCAAGGACCAAGTCACAGAGATAGGAGAAAGAATAGTAGCCTATAAATAAAAATCTGGACTCCTACTCTAACTAGAGGTGAGCCTCTACCAAGTCAGGCCTTAGTTTTCAAACCCATTAAGGTGAGGAAGTTGGCTAATAAATCCCTATGTGTTCTTCAGTGTAAAATGAATGATTCTTTGGTTCTAAAATGGCTCCAATTATCCAAACAAAGATACTGTCATTTCAGAAAGATAAAATGATACATGAACAATTAAAGCAATTCTTAGCCTTCCATGACTATAACAAAAACACTCAAACTACAGCTAAAATTCTATATTCTGGTGTTCCGTGAAGGCGACAACATGGACTGAATTACCAAGAAAATTTTTTTCAGCCTAATGCTGAAAATTCTTCTGATGTGGGTGACTCTAATGGTTATCCCGACAAATGGCCTATTGATCACATTAGTATCCTAGTTTAGTAACGATACTATTTCAATGTAATTCTTTGGGTTATAACTTGGCTTAGCACAGGTATCAGAGACTATAAACACTAAACAGACTTTGTGTGGCTGTTAGTGTAATCCAGTGTTTCTAAAATATTCCATGGAATATTCCAGGAAAACAGTGTTCCATGGTCAACATATACATAAACTATGTCCCTCTCTGGGGCATGTTAAAGGCCGTAGGGGATATTTCAGCAACATTCTGAGATCCTGTTTAAACCAACACATTTTTAAAATTTATCCAAAATATCTGAAATATCCCAGAGATTATTATGGTTTGAGATTTTAGTATATACTTCTAGTTCTTCTTACCATCAGATAAAAACTGGGTTTGAATATTGGATCTCCATTTATAACAGAATAATCCCACACCCTTATCCTCAGTTGTTTCACCATAAAAATGGGCATCATAACCCTGATCTTGCATTCTGTTGTAACAGAAAAATAAGATTCTATATTTAAAATCTTACAAAACTGTGTTGCCCATAACAGATACCAATGAATCATTGTTGCTGCTGTTGCTATTATCATTGTTGTAGTTATTGTTATTATTTCTGGAAGCCTTCTAATGGAGAATTCAGTATATGAATATAAAAGGAAAGGAAAATAAAAGCAAAAAGGACAGCCAACTTGTATGTTTGTCTGCAGTGGAAAAAAATCTCTTCTTCCAGAAATTAGAATAAATCATAAAACATCAGGAAAATGGCGAGGTCCACTGCACTGAGAAGATAGGGATAATGCCTTTGGCTCTTCCAGCTTCTGCATTTTCTGGATTTTATTGGAAAATACATTTAAAATTCGCTGAGCTATGTGGCAAACTACCTTTCCTTATTACTCCTTTTTCGTGTTTAGGATTGCCAGACTGTAATGTAACACACATGTTTCCTGCAGACAGCCTTTTCTCCTGCCCCAAACAAGTTTGAACCTCTCAATACTCAAAAATAATGAGCAGTGATTTCTAAAATAAATGGCATCAATTTTCTTCTCTTAAAATCAGTGAAACTGTGCTCCTATCATACTCATAGGCGTTTCAGGACCCAGTATGCACTGGGCTCTTACTTTATTTTGAAATGAAGACTTTGCATAGGTCAAATGTTTCCTTTAAGAGAGCTCCATGTACCTCTCTAAGGCAATCAGCTAGGACCTCTGAGTACCAGGCCGCATTTTTCAGCTACGCAATATGAACAAACTTCATGATGCACTTCAAGTTACCTGACCAGTTTCACTTCAGCTGTTTGATTATAATAAATGTACTGTACCCCATCATGAAAATATCTTCATTTACAAAGAGTTGCCCTGGCTTTAAATTGGTCCAATGGGCTCTCTACAAGTCCAGAAAGTTATTTAGGATCTTTCAGAATGAAATGGAGTTTACAGTAATGTCAGTGACAGACAGATCTAAAACAATGAATCTGACAAATGGTAAGTACTAAGAAGACATTTAGAAATTTATATCTGTACTTTAGTAACCATAAATAAAATTTTTAAAGGGACAAAAAATATTTTCCTTTGGGAGAGGATGAGTTTATTCTATTTAACTTAATCAGGGGAATTGGCTTCGTTTGTTCAAGAGTTTCAAGGGTTCTCTGAAATTGGTCAGGGATCATTTGGCCACCTCAATATCCATATATGGGTGTTACTGGCTGTGATAATAACTATCATGTATTGAGCTCGTACTGTGTGCAAGGAACTGGACAACATCTTTAAACACAGTATGTTCAGCCCCTCAGAGCAACTCCATAAGACTGAGGCATTAAGTAACTGCCCCCAACGCCACAAGCTGTAAGCAGTACACTTTCTCAGAACCAGGTTGACCTGCACCAATTCCAATGATCTTTCTAAGACAAAAGGCTTCCACATTAGGCCACAGCAATGACAACTATTAGGAATTATATTCCCAGTTTGTGAAATGTGGAAACAAAACAGGCAATGTCACAAATAAGTGAGTAAATGAAAAAGGGGCCTTGGATCCAACTTATACGCTACACTCAATCTTTTCTCATCCAAATTTTCTGGCATGCAAAGCTAGCATGTTTGAGCTAGAGAAAGATGAGCTGAACTAATGGATAATTGCTACTTTATGGATGGCAATTAGAATTATGCAGATCTCAGCAATTTCTTCTCACCTTTGCAACTCAAAATGCCAACAATATACAGTCAAGAAATTCTGGAGTGACTGTTACATTGACCTAGTTAATACATTTATTATACAGAAGAAATACAACCAAGGAATTGCTGGAACTAGTAGGGACACTGGAGATTCTCTAGTACAACTCAGTCTCTGCTTTCACAGAAGGGAAAACTGAAACTCAGAGAAGGTATGTGACTCATTATAGGGAATTTGTTTGAGCACAACCAACAAAATAAAGCCTATCTGAGGTACAGTGGCAATACACGTAATGGCACAAAGCACAGAGTCATGCATCAGATGGAGCTGGGCTAGAACTCCAGGAAAATATTTAACCTGAGGCTCAGTTTTCCCAGCTATAAAATGGTAAGTTGCATCATATGTTCTATCAAATACTGGTAAAACTGATAAAGCTACTGGCATTTGGAGGCACTCAATAAAAGATACATATAATAGAGATTCCTTTACACAATAATAATAATTACAATGGTATTTGCACTCTGGTAAATTCCTCTGGGCTTCTATCTAATGTAAAATGGTAATAATCATACTATCTTATTTAGTGTTTTAGTAGCTTAAAGGAAGGTCTGCTTTGATAAGAAACTGAGGAATGTAAGATATGAGTTGGTAAAAGGTGTTGTCTGCTCTTTCAACCTTCTGTTGAAGGAGCTCTCCTTGAGCCTTTGCTGAAATAGCAGTCCTTTAATGAGAAGCACCTTCTTCATTTTCACTTCTCCAGCAAAATCCCAACCTTTCCTTAAAGATAAAGGCCAGAGTTATGACACAATAATACTTTATCATTTAGACACAATAAAATAAAATGTCATAATACATTTCCTGCTTTCAGTAAATTTTTGCTGAATATATCAAATACAAAATGATATGAACAAAGAGTTTCATACCTTTTGTAACCGTTCAAAAATGTATGACAGTGTCCTTGGGATAATGCCTCGGTCACTGTAACGCTCTCCACCCCCCTGTGATAGTGAATGTCTTCCCACTGCCTGTTTGCCCATATGCAAAGATGGTACCATTGTAACCTGCCAGGAAACTGCAATAAAGAAATGACACACTTTTAGTATCAACATGGCTAACTGCATATGAGTTAAATGTCTTGTATTCTAATAGCAATCTTATTAAACACTATACGAAAACTTTATAGAAATATCTATTAAAAATTTATATATGTGAATATCTAGCTAGAATTTACATTTTTATCTAGGAACAGCAGCACATCAATCCTGTTCTCTAAGAAAGGATGTGTAACTCAAATGGAGTTCAGTCATCTTAAATATACTCCTCATCTTTTAGTATACCCTTGACTTGAATCAAAGAATATACTGACAAAAGTCCTGGGGAAACAACACCTGTAATTTGGCAAACTGTCAACCTGACACCTGGTACTTCGCATGGTAAACACCCACAATGGTAGTCACTTCCTAAAACAGGAGGAACACACTCTGTTTGCCACTATGTATCTTGTAATGTAATTCCCTACTTAATACTAAGCACCATCTGAAATCCTCTAGGATTTCCCCTCCTCTCTTTCTTAGAATGACTTTTTGGTGGAAGATCCTAGTCCATATATATTCTTCAGTCCTGCAGAGGCGCCCTTGATTTGATGGTGGATCTTCTCAGCCTTTGAAGACTAACACCTATAATATAAGCTTGTAAAAATACGCATGAAATGATGTAGACTTTCAAACTGGGTCTTTTATCTATGCTACATGGAACAGTAAACTTCTGTAGCTTTATGTTTGTTTTTTTGTTACAAGTGGCTCCTTTATCTCCAAGATGTTTTCAACAAACCAGCTATGATGACATCAGCTATTGGTACCCATGTTGTGGGTAGATTTTTTGATAGATGGCTCCTCTGAGTCCCCCCTTACTGTTGATATTAGAAATCCTGCTCTACTACTTTTGTCAATGTCCTATCTACAGTTCCCTATTTCATATGCTTTCACGCCTGTGTGTTGAGTGATCTATCATTACAAGGGCCTCCTAAAACACAGTTTTGATTGGAGAGTATTCTGAAGTGGTCACTTAAGTCCTGAGCACCTTGTGCAACTATTAAACTAACAATAATATCTTCGGCAACAAGTCAATGCATCTTTTGCTGTGTAGGTAGAAAGTGTTATCAGTGCTGACAAATTTAAAAGACTTAGTACAGGGAATGCACAAGAAAGTATTGTTACTGTGTGATTCAATGTTCTACTTTTGAGGAGGTTAATCATTTTTCTTCATGAGTCTTTACCTGGAGACAATAAATTGTTGAAATTCTCAACTTTTAAGATGTTGGAACTATGACGAATTTAGGAGTATGATTAAAGAAACTTTTTCCTCAACAGAACGTGTTACCAATGAAATACTGATGTCCCATTAGCAATATCGTTGGATATATGATATTTCTTGGCCATAAATGCTCTAGGTAAATGAAGTCTAAAATTTTAAATATCTAACCTTAAACATTTTATTGATTCTTGATAGAAAAAAATAATGCAAAATATACTAGGCTTTATCTGTCTTTAAAAACAAAGAATACAGAGCACAAATTAATATTTTCATTTTGATATAGATATAGCCTATGAAAAGTGAGAATGGTAGTACACTACTTTGGCGCCTGCTGATTGTTATGTCTACTTTTTTATGCTAAAATCCTCTTTCTCACTGCCAGTTGTCCTAGTATGCCTGTCTCTAACATGTGGTCTCCCTACCCCCATCTGCTGTGGGATGGAAAAACAGAGGGCATAGCTTCATAGCACACTGTAAAATAAAAAGGATAAGGCTCGACCTATATATACTCCCATGACCATTTATTTATGACATTGCTACAATTAAACATTAAATAAGGAAATGTCATCAGGAAAAATTTGTTTTCAGTCCCTTCTGTAGAGCCTCCATTCCAACTCAATCTTGTAACCACTCTTCATTGAACACTAAGCCTTTTCATGTGCTTCTGGTATCATCTGTCTTAAGGAAAAATACCAGTTATAAATAAAGAAAGAGAAATAGTGGTGTAACAATCTTTGAAATCCATTACTCCACAAGGACAATAATATCAGTAGCAAAAATTATCAAAATCAACTTTTTCAGAACTCTGGAAATTATCCAAAGGCTCACATCAATCCAAGAAGTATTTATGTAAGACAAAATGCTAAACTCCATAGGAACTGTGAGCTTTGCAGTATTTTAACTTGAACATTCCCAGCACCTCTCCCTAGCTCCATGGTAGCCTTGAAAAACAACAGCCTTGAAACACTGGAGCTGTGAAATCCAGCAGCCTTGCAGCCACTACGGGGGGTAATATGGATTTGGGGCTCCTCAAAATGCCCCATCCTCAAAGAGTTACCACTCTCTGACTCATCTGGGAGCTCTCTGGAAAAGCTCCACTCACAGTTCTTGTCTTTGTTAGACCTGATTCAGAGTTCACTCAGCTTGAGTAGCCCCATCCTGGGGATGTTTGTTGAAAAAAATCAGTGGCAAGTGTTTAACATCACAGTTGGCAAACCTGCAATACCAGTGAAATAAGCAAGAAGGTAGCCAAAATATTAGAAAAAAATGTGAAATATGATGTGTATAAGGGGCTTCAAAAACCTCTGATGTACTCCTGGGAATCAGGAAGGCCACACACGTGCAGGACTATATGTATGCCCAGAAAATACCTGAGGAGGACATTATTACTCACCTCTGGCTGGCCTTGAGACTGCACTAACAGGAAGTGAGAAGAAAGACCGTGTTACAAACTTCCTCAGCATTGAAGGTATGCCCCAGCAAACATGTAGGGACCCTTGTATGTAGGCTGGGAGACCGAGCACTTCAAGGAATTTAAGGTAATTTATTTCATTATCTTGCCTAAACTTACTGGCTAGTTTGTTGGTGATAAATTTGCTCAGTTTTTGTTTATCTTAGAATGTCTTAATATCTTCTTTTCTGAGAATAATATTGCCAGATATAGACTTCTCTATTTGTACATGACATAATCTTGTATGTAGAAAATTCTAAGGAATTTACTATAAAATTATTAGAAGTAAGAAACAAGTTCAGCAGGGCTGTAAGGTACAAGTCTTAACACTGTGTACATAGCAATATTCCCTAAACTGATGCTGGCTTATTTGCAGAAATTGACAATATTCTTCTAAAATTTATATGGAAAGTCAAAGGACACAGAATAGCTAAAACAATCTTGAAAAGAAAGAACAAATACAGATGACTCACACGTCCCTATTTCAAAACCTACTACAAAGCTAGAATAATTAAGATGGAGGGATACTGGCATAAGGCTATACATATGGATCAATAAAATAAAATTAAGAATCCAGAAATAGAACCTTATATTTATGATCGTTGATTTTCAACAAGGGTCCTAACACTATTCACGGGAGGAAAGAATGGTCTTTTTAACAAATGATCCTTGGACAACTGGATATTCACATGCAAAAGAATAAAGCTGTACTCCTACCTCAGACCATGTACAAAAATTAACTCAAAATGAATCACAGACCTAATTAAAGAGATAAAAGTTAAAAGAAAATCTTGGAAGAAAATAAATCTTCGTGACCTAAATTAAGCAATGGTTTTTTAGATATGACATCAAAAGCACAAAGAGGCAAATAAAAATATAAGCTGCACTTCATCAAAACTAAAAACTTTTGTGTTTCAAAGGACACAAGTAAGTGCAAAGACAACACAATGGAGATAATGTTTGCAAATTATATCTATCTGGCAAGGGACTTGTCATCATATCCATAATCCGTAACATACAAAGAACTCTTACAATTCAATAAAAAGAAGACAAACAGTCTAATTAAAAAGTGGGCAAAGGATTTGAATAGATATTTCTCCAAAAAGATATGCAAATGGCCAATAGCATATGAAAAGATGCTCAACATCATTAGTCATTAGGGAAATGCAAATTAAAACCACAATAAGATGCAATTTCACACTCACTAGTATGGCTAAAACAGAAAAAGAGACAATGAGAAGTGCTGGTGAGAATGTGGGCAAATTGGAACCTTCATACCTTGTTGCTGGAAATGTAAAATGGTACAGCTTCTTTGAAAAACAGTCTTACAGTTCCTCAAAATGTAAACCTCATATTACCCAGCTAGGTATATATCCAGCAGTATTAAAAACATGTGTCCACACAAACATTTGCAATGAACGTTCACAACAGCATTATTCATTATTTAGCCAAAAAGTGGAAACAACACAAACGACCGTCAACAGATGAGTGGATAAACAAGATGTACTGTATCCATTCCATGGGATAGTATTTGGCAAGGGGAAGACAGTACTGATACATGCTACAAGAAGGATAAAACCTGAGAACACATTAATTTTAAAAAGTCTGTCCAAAAAGGCCATATATTGTGATTCTATTTGTAGAAAATGTTTAGAATAAGAAAATCCCATAGAGATAGAAAGTAGGTTAGTGTCTGACAGGGGCTAGAAGGAAGGGAAAATGGAGAGTGACTGCTAATAGGTATGGTATAGAGCTTCTTTTGGGGTAATAAAATGTTTTAAAATTAAATAATGGTGATTGATGGTTGCACATTTGTACTAAAAACAACTAAATTGCACACTTTAAAAAGTAAATGCTTTAATATTTGAATTACATCTCAACAAAGCTGTTTTAACAATAAAAATAGTAAAGAAGAGGCTACACTAACTTGGTAATAACCAGATGTGTACACTATCTTTTCAGTAGTATTTTTAAAAGACAGAGAGAATAGTAATTAATAAAAGGAATGAAAAGCTAATGATTAATTTCAGCAAGGAACATTTTTGTTAAGAAATATTTCTGAGCTTCCTAAAATCAACAATGCAGGCTACTGCTTAATCCATCACAGCCCTGACATGTAAATAAATCAACCCTTTACAAATCCAGGGTTTGATCATCAGAGGAAATTTCCATTGTAGAAACTCTCTCCTTTTTTTTGGCAAAATGCACTTTTCCTAGAAGTTTAAATTATAAAGCTAAGATATTTTACCATTTCTTATCTTTTAATATTTGCATGAGTAAAACAAAAAATAAAGCCTTGACCCTTTGAAGATTATAAACTGAAGTGTCACTCCAGACACATCACATTTACATGCTAGAAAAAAAACAAGTCATTTTAAAGTTTAGTTTTTCCATTTTTATGACTCTTTATTTGTTTAACTAGGCTCCAAGTAGAAGACTGTCTGGAGGATCTGCCCAGAGTGAGACTTCATTTTGTTTACCTCCAGATGCAAAGGCTTTAAGACTCTCCATATACAATGTCTAAATGAAAGTAACAAGCAACAAATCATTATTGTAGTAATAATTTAGTTCACTAAACCAAAAACCAAGACATAAATTATAGTCCCTCAAAGAGACAGCATAACTGAAAAAAAAATAAGAAATAATATAAAGTAACAGGATCATGGATTTTATAATTGATGTCAACAAAGTTCTTCTAACTACATTTTGTCCAACCAAAGAATTCCCTCTAAGGTATTTCTGAAAAAGAGTTACACAAACTATGCTTAGACAGGACCAGGTTGGACTTAGAGAAGTGGGTAGGACTGACTTCATTTTTTTGAGGACAGAGGCAGGTGAAGCAGCATCTTAAAAGTTTAGTCTTAGTTTAATAGTTACATTTAACAGTTCAGTCTTAGAAAAATTAAAAATCAGAAGAAAAAACATTTTATATGTATTTATAAACAGTTGTTAGAAGCAAAACGTACTAGTTCACTCAGAAAACACAAACCAAACAATTAGTACTAAGGAAAAATTTTTTAAGCTAATAGAAATATGCTATATATATGTTTAATCTGAAAAAAAATCTTTGCTTAATATTAACACAACTAATTTGGAAGAGAATGAAAGTTAAGTTCCCCTATTTTAAATATGCAGTTCCCCCTCAGCCATACTTGCCTTTCACACAGTTCTGAGATCCCGAGTAAGTTAAACGCAGTTATTTTGAAATCCCCAGAGCAGTTAATTTCTGTCCACTGTAGCCCTCTTTCTAGAATAAAGTCTCTCAATCCCTCATAAGCAGTCCCAAGGGGCTATTGGGTCTTTTATACAGAAATATGGTAAATGCCTCTTAATTGTTTCACTTTCAGAATGTCTCGCAGTGCATAAATTCAGTAGCTGAAATTTTAGAGATTTCAACCAAAAACAATAGCAATTCAAAATCAGCACAATTAACACAATTCAGTTTTGCCATATATAAAAATAATCTTCTCATCAGTTAAGCTATGGAATTTATAAATGAACATGGAACTTGTAACATTTCCAGCAAGATTTTGATCACGGGGCATTTCCTGTGCTACAAAGAAGGGAGAACACATGTGAGAAGGCCAATCCTTCTGGGGGAATTTAAGAGAATAGTAGACTTTGAGAGGTCTATTTTTCTGCCCAGCAAGCTTTCTTAGTCCTTCTGGTAATAGGCTCCCAGTCTCCTTCTACAAGCTCAGGAGGAGCAGGCAGGTATATGGACCCCATGACTCAGGCCTGGCTAATCATACCACCTAATCCCAACTCGGTTCTTCCAACCACTGTCCCACCTGTAACAGCTATTAAATCATTACAATAAGCTGATGACATGACTCAAGCAGAGCAAATGAGTGTCTTCATGTCTTCTGTGTAGACTTTGAGAAGAAAGTAAGTTTTCTTTTTTGCTGGGGTCCCTACTAGAGGCCATATACCCTGCCCTTCAGCACAAGAAAGCAGGGCCAAGTAAAGTTCAGATGGGTGGAGGAATATGGCTATGTCAGGAACCCAAGTCAAGCAGTAAAGGCCCCAATTTTTTTTTCTTCACCTGGGCTGAAGTGCAATGGTATGATCTCAGCTCACTGCAACCTCAGCCTCCCTGGTTCAAGAGATTCTCCTGTCTCAGCCTTTTGTGTAGCTGGGATTACAGGCACCCACTATTATGCCAGGCTAATTTTTGTATTTTTGTAGAGACAGGGTTTCACCATATTGACCAGGCTGGTCTTGAACTCGTGACCTCAGGTGATCTGGCTGCCTCAACCTCTCAAAGTGCTAGGATTACAGGCGTGAGCCACCGTGCTCAGCTAATGTTTTTTAACTTTTTTTTTCTTTGAGACAGAGTCTTACTCTGTCCATCAGGCTGGAGTGTAGTGGTGCAGTTTCGGCTCACTGCAACCTCTGCCTCCCAGGTTCAAGCGATTCTTCTGCCTCAGCCTCCCAAGTAGCTGGGACTACAGGTGCCTGCCACCACAGCAGGCCAATTTTTGTATTTTAGTAGAGACAGGGTCTCACCACGTTGGCCAGGCTGTTCTTGAAATCCTGACCTCAGGTGATCCACCCACCTTGGTCTCCCAAAGTGCTGGGATTCCAGGCGTGAACCACCTCACCCAGCCAAAGGCCCTGATTTTTATATCACTCCCTTCAATTCTTCTTTCAGCTAAACCAGTTATGTGAGACAAGAAATCTTCTCTGCTTTGAGTTGGAATTCAGTTATATGCAACCAAGAGAATCAAAATTAATGCAAAGATTCTAGAGTGATCTGAAAGACACCTCTTATTCCTTGATTTAGAGCAGGGATCTCAAGCTGGCAGTAAAACTTGCCTACAGGAATGTTTAAACTTATCTAAATTTGAATGCCTTTTTGTGAGATGTGTTCTTCAGTTTGGCCTTGGTACTCAACATTCCTTTACGTCTTAGAATCAACTGCTTCCTAAAGGTATTTTACTTGCCTAGACTTGAAAGCAGGGCTGCATCCCTGCACAATCACAGTGCAGTCCCTGTGAATGCTGGTGCTCCCTCACATTTGTGCAGTGCCTAGCCATTTGTGTAGACTACTGAGAAGCCTGCTGCCTGGAGGTGCACAACACAGAAGTCCTGTGTAAAGGTATCTGAGTTTAGTTCCCCTACTTTAGACACTGTCCCTCCTAAAAGCATGTTTTGGCCCAAGGCAGTGGCTCATGCCTATAATCCTAGCACAGGAGGCAGATGGATTGCTTGAGCCCAGGAGTTTGAAACCAGCTTGGGCAACATAGCAAGACCCTGTCACTACCAAAAAAAAAAAAAAAAAAAAATTAGCTGAATGTGTTGTGCGCTCCTGAAGTCCTAGCTACTCAGAAGGCTAAGGTGGAGGATCGCTTGATCCCAGGACTTCAAGGTTACCGTGAGCTACAACTAGGTAACAAGAAGACCCTGTCTCTAAATAAATAAGTAAATAAATAAAATAAGTCATAAAAATAAAAATGAAATACAATAAAAGCATGTTCTGGCAAGATCATTCTAAGATCTTTTACAGCTTCACTTCTATGATATATTGATCCAGTTGTAAATTCTTATAAAGAAATAAAGTAGGTTACATGGCTAACCTTCATCAACCTAAATCAAATCATCAATCATTTTGGAAAGGAATATCCAAGGCCAGGAATATCTAGATTAGAAACAGTTACCCCAAACAACCAAAATTTTTTTTGTGAGAAAAATGAAACTGTACACATAGATTAACTGGTAATTTACACATCTGTGGGCATATCGGTTATTAAACTAGAGTCACAAAGAAAGAGACACACAGGCAGAAAAAAAAAAGGCTAGCAGAGCATTTGTTCGGCCAACACTAACTTTTTAAAAAAATTCAGTCTCAATGGTCTTAGTCCCCAGGATCTGCGCTCCCCAATTTAAGCACAGATACTACCACTCCATCTGGCCTTCACTGGTTTACTTCAGATTGTTTGTCCTCCATGGGATGAGTTTTGCAACCCCTGCTGTAAAGTGACTCAGATAAATGCTAAGAGTAATACTCCGATTTAAAAAAAAATAAATTAACAAAAAATTAAAATATCAGCATCTTCCAGGTTTTGAAATGTCATAAGCAATCCCCTTATACCATCAACCACCCAAGAAACAAAATGGATATCCCCACATCATTGTTCACATGTCATATGTGACAGGAAAACAAGAATGTTGGGTGCTTTCTTCTAAAACAGTCACTTTGGCACAATCAAGACTCCCACTCTAGGATGTCTCACTAAAAAAGGATCAGCAGCTGCCTGTCTTGAATGATTTGCAAATTCTCCTCTTTGGAGACAAGGGCTAAGTAAGGGGATCTCTTGAGATCCTTCCCAGTTCTATGATTCCCAGGGCTTTGTTCACAGTCTTGTCCCAACTACTTCAAACCAAACTTTGCAAGAAGCAAACACATCATGGGGCACCTAATCCAAACAGTCTCTCTTGAAAGGATCTTCAAAGTCTTAAGCACACTAAACAGCTTCACATCCATAAGTTCATGGACCAAATCCAGGCCAGAGTGCTCTCTAAATGAGGCTGTTTATAATTTCCCAAGTTACTGAAGAAACCATTTTGTCTTAGTATTAATAATAAGCAGCTTAAATCTGGTAAAATAACAGAAATGCATGAAACTTTAATAGAAGAAAATGACCCTTTCTGAACACATTCCAGTTCTAAAATGATTCAGTTTGAAGTCCAGCATACAGTGTTGAAAAGTGATGGCTATATTTTTATCTTATTTACATTATAAAAATGTAACTTTGCTATATAGCATTTCTGACCGATATTTTTCCCATGATCCTTCAGAATAAACACTTAGATTAATTAAACATATAATCATTTTCAGATGACCATCTAAGGAGGCAACTAAAATGAAACCACAAAGTTTTATACACCAATGTGGAGGAAATTCATTGCCTATAGAAATTTATTAGGACAGAATCTTGCATAAAATCTCAACTGGTTACTTTGGGTTTCTTTTGTAGGGATACAAAAGAAAATAGAAAACACTTTTTCCTAAAATTCTTACACTGAGTTCTCTGTCAGTAAACTGATCAATCACATTTCTCAAGAATTCATGATAATATATGAGAAGGCTGGTACTGTGTGCTTTGTGAATTTACAGGGGAAAAAAAAGCTTCTTCTCAAGAAATTTGCAGTGCAAGATCAAACAAGATTACCACCAAGATAAGCATCTTTAAATATATGAGCCTGTGCACATATTCACCTGTATAATCTTCTAATTTACACATCAGTCTATAATTTTTTAAAACTCAAAGGGCTGATTTATAAATGTGTCTGGAGAGAGATAAAGAATTTAAAGAAAGTCCTCTGTAAAAATTTATCGAGGCCAAGTGACAAAACTGTGTTTTCCTGGAGACTCCATCCTTTTACTTGCAAGTGTGAATCGAGCTTCTGGGTCCTCTAGCCATCTGAATAGGTGGAAACAGAGATCCAAGAATTTAGGGGAAGAAGTAGTGGGCAGGCACAGAAATGAAAAGACAAAAGGGCCTATATTCAGGGGAGGATTTGTCTGAAGAGTTTGGAAAGAGAATGGAAAGCAGAAAGTTGAGCACTGCAAGATGATGGGGGAGGGTAGCACATGGCTGCCATCAGTGTGGAGAGTGCTGAGAGAAGCAGCAATGGAGGAAAATGCAGTCCCCAAGCCCTTGCAATTCCTGAGAGCCCAAATACAATCTGACCTTTGAGTACTTCCAAAAGTGGCACCGAACACAGATTAGACTACATGGAGCTCTAGTTTATATTTGAGTTCTGAGTCTTTTTCCCCCATACTTCTAGTCTCAAGATTACTTGCCAAATAAGACCTTCTTATTTGACTTCAACTTTGTGTAAAATGGAAGACGGTTTGCACATGCTTGGGAAAATTCAAACACACTTTGATTTCAATGGATAATAATCAAGGTGGAAAACTGTCCTTTGGCATAGAAAGGTAAATAAAAATACATCTCGTGAAGCTGCAAGTAATCATCACGGCTTTATTTGCATCATGGATATACAATGATCTAATGAGATTTAGGAGCCAGAGTTTGAAGCAGAAAGATGTGGCCTGATTGGGATCACTAATAAAGGAATCACGAAAAAGGAACAGAAAAGACTGTTCAGCTAAGTAATGTCAACCTCACCCTGCAGGCCATGGAGAACTATGGCCTATGGAACTATGGCCTGTGAACTAGAGGGGCATGACAGTGGAGATGCGGAGTCAGTCTTGGCTGGGCAAACATCACATGAGGAGTCTTCAAGGAGCACACTATGAGGAGAGACACGGGGACAATGGAAGGGAATAGCGTTCACGAAATTTCGTGAGACACATATCCTACTATTAGCTTATGGATAATAGAGGTACAGGAACATCTTACTAAATGCAATGAACAAACAGTCTCAGTAAACTAAAAAATCTTTAGTCTTAAAGCACTCAATCAAAATTTATATATTTAAATGTTTCTGTGGCAGTTCAAACTCAGTCTGATCAAAACTGAACTTACCACTTTTTTCTTTTAGACATATTCTTCCTCTTTCATTCTCTAGGTAATCTATTCTGAGACTTCTATTATCTCCCACTTTAAAAATGAGAAAATTTAGCTTTAGAGAAGTTAACTATACCAAGGTCACACTTAGTAAGTGATAAGAGTAAAATCAAGGTCTATTTGATTCCAAATAGAATATTCTTTCTACTACCTAAGTTATAAAACAAACCTACCATCTTTTTATAAAGCTAACCATCAGGTATGTTCAGTAGAGTAATATCCAGTTAGACAGTTGTCTCAAAGTTGCTCTCCACAGAAGTTCGTAGGAAAAAATAACTTAAAAATCTTAGAGATTAAGTATGCTGGCTTCATGTTTATAAAATGGGAGGGCTAATCAAAATAAACAGATTAAGATGAATATAACAGTTTAAGTTATATACAATTAAATTACATATTCCACTACTTTTCTTTTGTTCTCACCTTAAAACCACACCTTTGTTGCTGACACAGCCTATAGCAAGCATCTTACAGGTATGAATGCAGTGCAGATTTATAATACTTTCATCTGGTGTACCTTGATTTTCATTAATTACATAGTACAATCTTGCAAAGTACTGTTTTATAACACCACTATCTAGGATGGTTAAAGACAGGAAAGAAAATTCACTACAACAAAAAAATCTGTATCACCATTCAAAGACAAGCAAAGGATGTGACTTTATCATCAACATGTTTACAACAGGATTAAAAGAATAGAAAACAGAAAAGAATTACTAATCTTTTTAAGGTTTTCCTCCTAAAGGCAGATATAAAAGGAGAAAGCACCAGAGACTTGGGGGACAGTCTCTAGGAAAGTCAGAAGATTCAGAGGAGAGGAAAAAAGAATGCAGATACTTTCCTCAATTTCCTTTGATGTCTGACATCTAAAAACTCTCTTTTCAATTCCCCATCTGGAACCCAAGGATCACAAAGGGATTGCAACTTGTAATGAGTGACTAAATATATTTTACACAAAAGGTAAGGTCAAACTGCTGGAAGGCTCTTAAAATCTAAAGGAGAGGGAAAGGGCAGAAGTGCTCTCCACCACTTCTCCCTAACTTCAGTTAGTTGACTGTTCAAGAGAAACAACACAGGGCTTTGTGAGGCTGGAGAAAAAAAAAAAACTCGGTAGGATGCCAGTGCGGGGTGGTTTCATAGATTTCTCTGGGCAGAAAGCTGGGAATGTGGTCCTCTGAAGGCACAGGAAACAAAATAACTCTTGAGTATAGAGCAGAATATAGCAGAACTAAGAAGGCAAGCCACTGAAAGCAGTTTCCCGTGGCCTTTCAAACAGTAGAAATTGGTTCATTGGTATGGCCCATTATTAAGACCTTGTTTTCAGCACAGCACTGCAGGATGTAGGGGCATATTCAACGGCAGTAACAAGCAACTCTTTACAAAGATGACAAGAGGAAAGAGTCCCATGGTAATGAGAGGCTAATAACATTGAATGTGCCTAAGGTGAATAGGTGGGGAAGGCAGTCAGTCATATTTACTGATATCTACAGCAAGGAGGACAAGACACCAGGGCGGTGGGGGACAAATTGTTACATTGAAGATAAAATAGAGGTCATCATAAAGCAAACTCCCCCAGCTCCTCTCTCCACTCTCAGCCTCCACTCCCACAAACAGAAGTTTATCTCCTCTCCTCTGGTCCTAGAGACTGGCCATCTTCCTATCTAAAGCTAAACTCTTCCAATTGAATTCTAGCTTGTACCCATTCTTTCCTATCTCTAAGGGACCTTTCTCCATCAATTAACTCCTCTCCTGTATTTTCTTCTTCTCCCTTTATATTAATTGCTCCTCCTTAGTAAATAAACAGGCTCAAGTTTCTCCCGTTACTGAAAATACCTTTACTTATTTTTAATTATACAAGTAACTCATAAATGCATGAATACATGCTTGTTAAAAATATTTACATTACATTTAAAGTCTCCTTTGAATATAATTCCCCTCCTCATCCTTAGACTTTCACCATAGTTATCACTGTTATCCCTTTTGTATGCATACTTCCAGACATTTTACATATAGCACTGCTTCATGTCTTTTTCCCTTTTTAAACAATTGGCTTAATAGTCTACATATTGTTGCTCAATTTGTTGACTCAACAATGTCTCTCAGATCAGTAGATCCACTTCATGTTTTATACTCTGAGTCTGTATAGTTTTTCACAGTATAAATGTATAGTTTATTTAATCAGTTCCCTGTTGATGAACAATTGGATCCTTTCCAATTACTTGTCATTACAAACAATGCTGGAAGGAATAACAGTCTTTACCATTTCTCTACAGTAGATGCTTAAAAGTACAATTTCTGGATCATGGAGCAGGCATACGTTTAGTTTGACAGATACTGACAATGATGTCCTCTAAAGTGGCCTTGCCAATGTATATTCAGACCTGTAATAGAAGAGTTCCTGTTTCCTCACTTGCTTTTGATACTATCACATTTTTATTTTGCCAATTTGATGAGAAAGAGATATTTCTTATTTTAAATTTTCATTTATTGGATTGTAATGTGATCAAACATTTTCATATTCATATTTTATATTCACGTTCAGCATACTTTTATATGTTTATAGACCAGTTATATTTCCTCTTTAGGGAAATGCCTGTTAATGTCCTTTGACTAGTTTTGTAGTAGACTGTTAGTCTCTTTCTTATTAGTTGGGAGGAGTTATTTCCATTTAATCATAGTCATCCTCTGCTTATGTTGCATATTTTCTCCCAGATAGTAACTTCCCTTTTAATATTGTTTATGGTGGCCTCTGTTATCCAAAAATTTTACTTTAATTAAGTCACAATTTTTTTCTTCATGTTTTTAGTATTTTATGTCTTAATTGGGCCTTCAGTTCTCCAATATCATAAATGTATTTTCTCCATTTCCCTCTATTTATTGTTTTTTTTATCATTAGTTATTTAACTCATATTTTTTAGTAACGTAAGTTAGAATCTAACTTTGGTTTTGCTCAGTTTATAGGTAGTTTCTCCAGTACCATTTATTAAATGATCCATTATTCCTGATACATTTTAAATGCCACTTATATCATTAACTAAGTTCTCATATATACCTGGGTCTGTTTCTGAGCTAACCATTTTATGCCAACAATTTATTTGTCTATTGTCAATAAACAAATTGACAATACAACACTATTTTACTTACCATAGATTTATAATACAGTTTGATATCTGCCAAGCAAGTCTACCCATCTTCGTTCTTTACAAAATTATCTTGACTATTCTTGTACATTTTCTTTTCCTTGTAAATTTTAAAATCAGTTTTGTCAAGTCTCAGTTGCTTCTCATTTATTTGACGACAGAAGACATTTTTCAAAGATCAATATTCAAAGGAACACACTTCGGTGATACACTGACTTAGACTATATCTGGCCCAAGGATTTTTTTTATTTGGTCAGTATAGTCTTGACCCATTCATGTTTTTTAAAATGTTTGACACTCATCTAAGAGCCAAATGTAAATAATAAATGTGCCACAGGGTGTGTGTATGTATGTGGTAGGGTGTCTCTGTCTTCCCAAATGGCAACAACTGGCTGAGGCCAAGTGGTGACTTACTCCCTTCAATTACATGAGCCTTAAGTCCAAGTTCTCCAGTTTCTGAAATGGGCCCACTTCAATCATGTGTGCTACCTACCTATTCTCTAGATTGCTTTGCCTCTGAGAACACTGCATTATTGTAGTACCATCCTAAATAGCTTCATATCCCTCAAATTCATCCATCTATACTGCCACCAGAATGAATTTTCTATACATATATAACTGGGCCTCTCCTATGCTTTAAATTATTTGGCAACTTCCAGTTCCTTTTAGGATAAGATCCAATTTTTTTCTGTAGGCCTTATAAGGCTTTCCATAACCTGGAATATTTTTCATATGTCATTTCCAATTATTTCCACACTATCCTTTCTCTAGCCGTTTGACCTGTCTACAGCACCCAACAGATTTCCCACACATTCATTCATACTTCAATTTAAGTTGTTCTTCCTGTATAGAAGGCCAAGTCATCTACATCACAAACCTCACCCTCCAGTCTTCTGCCCCAACCAAATTTCTTTTGTCCTCGCATTCATTTGCATGGAGAACTCCTATATTTCCACATTTCAGACTCAATTCCATTGCTACCTGCTTTCTAAAGCTCCTTCTGACCACTTGCCCTGTTACTCTCACCACCATCCTAAGAAAGAATGGAGGCTCTTCTTCTATGTCCCTCTTCCACTCATTATACCTTCCACTAATTTTCTTGTCTATTTGACTCATAAGATTGTGTTCTTCTCGGAGATAAATTCTATATTAATCAATTCAGTATCTCTTAAGCCTGGATCAGGGTAACTAGAAGTTTGTAGGCATTCAAAACATCTGTGGAATGAAGGAAGAGAAGTTTAAATAGAGGAATGAAGGGAGGGAGAGCTTAATAAATCAATCACTGCCTCCACTCTTGGGGAGCTTAGAGCCATATAGAATTCTGCTCATTATTTAAAATAATAGTATAGCCAGCGTGACCAAACAACTAAATTCCTAAAGAGAGAATGGACTTAACTTTCTCCCACATTTTAACAAGTAGTGTCAACACAATTACATAATTGTTTCCCTGACAAACATAAAAGTTGTGAAAGTAAAGTAAATATCACAGACAAATTATCTCTAGATTTAAAGGTAAGGTTTTTAAAGTTATTTTGCCTTGCAATCAATATAGTTTCATTTCCAAAATAATAAAGGAATTTGATGGAAATAAGTGATTGAATATGCAAATATTTTAATGTGCACATAGGCATTTAGTAGTCTGCAAAGTTAAGATAGCCTGCACTCAAATATGACTTAAGGATGCTCCTTGGCAGATATGAACATTCTTTCATACTGAAGACCACTCAGCTATACCAGCTTTGTCAAACCCCAGAAGTGATCTCAACAAGATACCTAAACTCTACAATCACTTTTATAGAACATTCTTAGATTCTGACTGGTTCCATTCTGGTATTTTTAGCATCTGTCTAGCAGACTTGTGCATATACATAAAACGCACAAAATTCCATTAGCACAACATTAAAGTTTCAAATTTAAACATACAGGAAACTGAGAAGTTATGGCCCTCATAATAACTGTAACTTACCCACTTTATACATGCATTATGTGTTAAGTTTAGACATGAAAAGGTCAAGCACTGAGCTGGCATACAAAAAGGACTCATATATACACAGGCCAAATTCTCATCTCGCTTAGAATGTCTACCTTTATTTTAAAAAAACTATACACTAATATAATCTGCTTTCTATATACATAATGGAGACAGAAGGAGACTTGGAATTGAGCCTATTTCATTAAATATTCAGGTGGTTTAAAGTTATTCACACTGTATTAAAAATTGCTATGAATTTTCAGGACACTTTTAGTTCAGAAAATTAAAACAAAGTACAGAAAGCACCTATTTCCAAAATAAGGGAAGTATAAGATTTTAAAAGTGTTTTGAAAATTCTATAATGGTTGAAAGAATAAAAAAAAGTTTACACCTAACACTCTTACAACATCTTTTCAATTCTATTTATTAGTTTATTTTCTCTCTAAATTCTCATTATATAGGCATTTTTGAAGGAATTCTGTCAGCTTGGAAATAAGAACTCACCTCTTGTGAGGAGCATAATTTGCTTCACATAAAAGAAAAAAAAGCTTACTTTGTTCTACTACTACTTAACACATTAAGTTCAGAGTTATACATTAAGTAATTTCCCTGTGAGCTGAGGCCAAGCACATATATTTCCACCCAGGGGAAAAGTTTAGAATCAATGAAAACACAACTCAATAATGAAGGTCTTCACACAGGGGGCAGTCAGCCAAGCTAGAGCTTAAAAGGCCAACATGGTGTGTGGCTCTTACTTGAATGCACAAAAAAGACCTACTAAATCACTTAAGTACTGGGGCTTTCTTTTGAGTTATAAAGAATCACACAAACTTTGGGCTAGAAGGACCAATCTGGTTTGTCCTGCTTTCAGGTAGGCCCACCCAAACTATCCTGGACAGAGGAGAAATTGAACTATATTTAGAGCCTGCCAAGAAAATCCACAATTGCTCCTAATAATTCATTCTAGTATTAAATAGCTCTGTCAAGAAATCTTCCCAATATCTCCAGTAAATCCTTCGTGCTGAAATTTAAAATCGGAAAACTGGCCCCAATGTGACTTGAACATGTGGTCTCCTAACCTGGAGGTTATATTGTACTGTAAGGATGCATACAATAGGACTAATTCTTTACATATTTTATAGCAATTTTCCAACAGTTACTGAAGAGCATCTGGGCCAAGAAAGTGCTACATATAGAAAATATATGTCCTATTTTGTTACAGTATTTGGAGTATCATCTCATTAATCAGATTTTCTTTCTTTAAATGTGGCCACCATTCTAAGGCCTGAAAAGCAGCAGATTACAAAAAGTCTGTTTCTGTATATTGCCACAGCACTGGTCAGTAAGCACTCAAATTGGCTTTTTCACCATATTAATGGCTGATCAAGTGATATGATTTGGCTGTGTTCTCACCCAAATCTCATCCTGAATTGTAGTTCGCATAATCCCCACATGTCCTGGGAGGGAACTGGTAGAAGGGAATTGAATTACGAGGGTGGTTACCCCAAGCTGTTCTTATGATAGTGAATGAGTTCTCATGAGATCTGATGGTTTTATAAGGGGCTTTTCCCCTTTGCTTGGCACTTCTCTCTCCTGCTGCCTTATGAAGAAGAACATGTTTGCTTCCCCTTCTGCCATGATTGTAAGTTTCCTGAGGTCTTCCCAGCCATGCAGAACTGTGAGTCAATTAAACCTCTTTCCTTTATAAATTACCCGGTTTCGGGTATTTCTTCACAGCAGTGTAAGCAGAGACTAATACATCAAGTCATGGTTGATCAGCACGACAAATCTGAATAAGTAAAGTTTCATTTTGAATTATTTACTTAGCCTCAGAAATGGCTTAAATTTGTGCTTTCTTTTTCTCTCTCTCTCCCTTAACTCATTCCCTTCCTAGGGACAAATTTTCCTCTGCCCCAAGAATATAAGCATCCCACTCCACCTATGGTAGTAAAACTGGGAGGAAATAAAAATCAAAGATCAGAAAAGGAGTTAAAAGGGCATGCAGTAGGGGGAAAAGAAGTAGGGCATAGCAGAAAAGAGAGGTACAAGAAGGAACAGAGCCTTGGGAGCTAATAATGAGTATCCTGAGAGAACCAGATAAAGGCCCTTCCTGTGAAAAGCTGATGAAGAGTTAGAACAAAGAGACACTACCAGACTGATATCCTCTAACCTCCCTCAATCCTTCTCCACCCAGCAGCCAGGAGCCATCTTTGAAAAATACAAATCAGGTCAGTCTCTGACCAATAATTCATCATACTGATATTCTAATTTTTCAACATGGTAAACTCAGCCATCCATCGATAGTAAAACTACTTACTTTAATTATACTGGAGACTTTGCCACCCCAGGAAAGTTTAAATAATTAAGAATAAAGGTAAAGTAAATCAAACCCATACTCTTAATAACATCATGAAATATATTAGGCATACTTTTAATGTCATTGTGTCATTCTAGTTGTTTTATTTAAAGAGTTTGAAATACTTAAAAAATCATGACTTTAATTTAAAACATATAATCAGTTTCAGATTTGAGATGTTAAATGGTGTAAGTACATTTGATTCAATTTTGGAAATAGCATTAAAATGTTAAGAGAAGTTGATTTACCCTGGGTATATGTTTGCTTATTATTTTTTAAGTTGCTGTGCGCTTAAAATTATTTGTTAGGTTTGTAAGTCTGCCCCACAAGGCGTTTGAGGTGTTTGAGACAGTCACATACATTGCATGTGTAAATGAGGTTTAAAATGTTTAAGGGAATTTAATTAGCTAAATTAAATTGTAATTAATTGTTTAGAAAAATTTTAACTGTTAAATTTGAATTAATCAAATGTTAACAAATGAAAGAAACTATTCTTATTTTATATAATAATAACTAAATGTAAAAATAGACTCATAAGATTTGTAGGTTGAGTAGGTGTTTGAATACACAGCTTTAATAGAGACAATATCAATTCAAAACCCAATTAAATGTAAGAAGTCCTTTTAAAGATTTCTTTGGAGACTAAGGCCGAAAGATTGCTTGAGCACAGGAGTTCAAGACCAACCTGGGCAATATATTGAGTCCCCATCTCAAAAAAATTATCCTAAATAAAATATTCAAACTGAAAACAAGATCCACAAAAGCAGGGTCTTCCTCTGCCTGGCATACCCCAATGTCTTCAGAGGCAAAAACTTGTCTGCACATAAACATAGTCAAAAATACATGTCCACATGGAGCTGTTTCTTCAACTTCACCTTGGCATCTTTCTTTTCTTTTCTTTTCTTTTCTTTCTTTCTTATTTTTTTAGACAGGGTCTTGCCCAGGCTGGAGTACAGTGACGCCATCATGGCTCACTGCAGCCTGGACCTCACAGGCTCAATCGATCCTCCTACTTCAGCCTCCTAGTAGCTGGGACTATGGGTGCACACCACCATGCCTGGCTAATTTTTGTATTTTTGGTAGAGATGGGGTTATGTCATGTTGCCCAGGCTAGTCTCAAACTCCTGGACTCAAGTGACCCACTGGCCTCAGCCTCCCAAACTATGTCTGGTGGAACTTACTATCTTTCTGAAGATCAAATTAGAGCAACCAGTCATACCAACAGTAACGGAAAAAATCTGTTCTGGAATATTTGTAGATATGAGGAAATTTAAATTTTGAAATAGGATTTCCCAGGGACACTGTGGACAATAAGAACTATAAGTATGGGACTATAAGGATTTGTTCCTTGGCTGGTGATCGCAGATGGATCATAGGAAGAGAAGGGGAGTTAAGCCATAAATTGCAGTTAGAAATAAAAGTAGTCAGTCCCAGGGTTTCCTCAGGAAGATGTCCCATGTGCTACTGAAACTAAAGCCAGAAGCATAGCCAGTTGCATGGTGGGAACTGGGAAAGGTCAGAATAAGCATAATGCAAGCACTTTTAGATTTGGCTATGAGAAGCTTTATGAAAATATGTTGATGAGGGGAATTTATAAAATATGAATATAGCACAAACAAAACTCGAGAGAATGGAGCCAATGCAGCAGAGTGCACAGTCACTTCTAAGACATGAGCTGAGCAGGGAAGAAAGGAGTTACAAAAAGCAGTAAATTAAAAAGAAAATCAGCCAGGCGCAGTGGCTCACACACTTTGGGAGGCCGAGGTGGGCGGATCACGAGGTCAAGACCATCCTGGCCCACATGGTGAAACCCCGTCTCTACTAAAAATACAAAAATTAGCTGGGTGTGGTGGCACGTGCCTGTAATCCCAACTACTCGGGAGGCTGAGGTGGAAGAATCACTTGAACCTGGGAGGCGGAGGCTGCAGTGAGCCAAGACTGCGCCACTGCGCTCCAGCCTGGCGACAGAGCAAGACTCCGTCTCAGAAAAAAAAAAAAGAAAGAAAGAAAGAAAGAAAGAAAATCGATAAATCTAAAGAAGTAATTGCCTTTTGTTAAAGAAAAAAACAGTTGTGATATTTGACTTCCCTAAAGGTATAGACTGAAGAGAACATTTTATAATGACAACAAAAGAAAGAAATGAAGATGAGGCAAAGATGATGTCAGATGAGAGAGTGTAGTTTTAAGAAAGAAATGTAAAGCAATTTAATCAGCACTACTAGACACTTAAGTAGATAAATAAGCCAATAAACATGTTGAAAGATTTGTTCCTAGAATCTACATGTACTAAGCATTACTCTAGGAGCTGAAAATATAGCAGTGGCCAAGGTAGAGAGATCCCCTATCCTCAGGGGGCTTACATTTTAGTAGAACTAATTAGGATTGGAACTAATATCAAGTTTAAAACAAAATAAATGCTGTATCTAATATAATTTCACATGGTGATAACTGTTATAAATAATAGGAAACCAGGAAAAGGAGAAAATGAAAGGATTGTATACAATTGTCAAGACATGGACAAGCAGGTCAGAGAGTTCAAGCTTGGTGTTTCAGGTTGTGGGGGTCGGGGTAGGTAGTGGAGATCCCAGAGAAGAAACAGAAGGTAAGGTACCCTGAGAATCACCATTTTTGGAAACATCAATCAGTCTTAGACAATGACCTTACAATTACCTCTAATTTCCCCCACATGATGGCAGCCTTGATTCTGAGACTGAAAACTATTAAACTCATTTTTTACCCCTAAACATCTCACTGACAGATGGCTGCATGCAGAAGGAGCTGGCATTATGTATCCTCCCAAGAAATTTCTAAATAAATCCGTGTCCTCCGGACCCAAAATACACGGTGTTTTCATGATAGTTGACTTTACATAAAACTTTGTGAAACATGTTTGGTGGTGAATTAGATATGTAAAGAAGGAACATAAACTGGTTGGGAGCAAGATTTAATTGCTTGAAGTACAGGAGATCTGGAGGACAAAAAAATAGCTAAGACATATATATTTTTCTCTTCTTTTAGCCTGAATTAAAGTTGTGAGAGTGAGAGTAAGATGTTAGAGACACTTTTTGTATTCTTTCCAAAATCTGAACAAATCATTTGTTCCCTATATGATTTAATTTGGGAGCCAATCATAGTCCCCAAAGATACAATCCTTAATAGCATAATGCCAAATGTTAAACTCCTGGAAGATCAAAATCTGGAAAAAATAGCTAAATATTCTCTAAAAGATATTTATTTACATTTTTAAAAGGGAATTTATTTGAGAAACACAAAAACACAACAAAACATTTCATAGGCCATTTTACACAACAGAATAGACAATAATAACATATTTCTATAAGCATAAACCTTCATGTATAACAATGGCAGTTGCAGAGATACACAAGCTATAAGCACATGAACTGTATTCATAAACACATAGGTTGAAAGGGAAATGTATAAACACATACCACTGTGGTCGGCAATTGCATGCACCCACCTTTATAACTGTGGTCATCTGAAACACCATAAGGAACAAACTAAGACAAGATGGATAAAAAACCATGATGGGTCACCACCATTTTGCAGCCATCCAAAGAGCCAAAATCTCAAGAAATTTTATCTTTCACAAATGCAGATGTACAAAATAGGTATCTCTTCATTCATAGGGGAGGTTTCAGTGTTTTTGCATACAGGCACAGTGCTTACACAAAGTCAACGTGATAATGCACTTTTGTGGAGTCAAATTTGCAAAAACTGCATAAAATAAATGAGAACTCTCTAAAAGTTTCAACAAAATTTGTACCTCTATGATGTGAAGATGAAATACATAGCATAATTAACTGGAAAAAATAATGCCAACAATTTTCAATAGAAAAAAAAAAGCTATAGAAAGGCAATAAAACCCAAGCCTAGAAAGAAAATCCAACATATGAAAAAGTGTATTACAGGAATAGATTATAGGCAATTGCACAGATCTGTCCAGAAGAGCTGGCCAACTTTCACAGTCATTAACTATATTTTGAAGTCTTGCATTGCACTGAAGAGCTGTTTTTTGGTTTTTGTTTTTCTTCTTTAGGACATCACTCTCCTTGCAGAATATGCTTACATTCATTTTCTATGTGATACTGATCATCTTGAAATTCTTCTATTATTTGACCTGCACCAATATGAGCAGTCCCTATTAAATTTTCCCATCTTCTGTGCCATGCTTCTTTGTTGTTTTGGGTACATGGAAAACTTTTCTGCATACACTCAAATACAGAACACAGATTTGACAGAAACAATAGTGGTGATCAAACAGCAACACCATTGCATGTCTTCTTATCCAACCTTGCACATAATTATTTTCAAATCAGTTACTTCACTGGCTTCTTCAGGCAAATGTGGCTTTAATTCATTAAAATCTCCTGGAATGTCATCAGCTAGAAGGAATGTCATGCAGACAATTATGTATTTTAAAACTGAAGTATTCGTTGTAGCCAAATATCATGGCCAATCCACTCATCTGAATTTTTCACCAAATGCATTGGGCAAAAACCAACTTCGTTGGTAACACCTTAAAAATCATTGTTAGAAGCCTTGATCACACCTAATTTCTGTCATTATGGTTTGGCAATTCAGTTGAAATCCGTTTTCTTCTGCAAAGTCCACCAAATCTTCAAATAAACATTTATAAAGTGCTTTGTTTTTTTTTCCAGTCATTAGTACATAATCAAGCAGATCAGTTCTAGAATTTTATGACCTAACAGGAGCTATGAATTGTATATATGAATATACAACTATGAATTGTACATAGTTGATTAAAAAATAATAAGGAGAGTTTTGAAAGTGCCAACGATTAGCCAAAGTGAAACACGTGCTAGTTTTTCTATGTTAGATTTTGTGGTAAATATATACATAAGAACTCTATCTTCTTCTACAGTCAAATCTCTAATCAAGGATAATTCACCATCTAACGTGTTTTGTAACACTGGAGGAAGCTCAGTATTAGCAAGTGTCTTTGGTCCAGAAAGTTGCTGAGTGTCTTGATTTCTTTTTACTCTCTGACAAAGGATGTTTTTTGAAGGCAAGTGTGGTGTTACGTGTGAAGCGGCAGAAGTCGAAAACAATCGAATAATTTGGCAGAGGAGATTTCTTGTATTTTTCGCCTGTGTTTTCACTTCTATGATCTTTGAAACATTTGCAGCACTCATATTTGAAGGGGACTGTGGCCTACAAATTTCGTAAATACGTGCTGTCTACCTGAAAGTCTAGTTATTGTGTGGCCATTGCAATTAAGCAAATTTCTGCTTTTGCAGCACCAATAATAATTAGCTTTTACAGATTTATCTTTCATGCCATTAAGTAGCCTCATACACTTAATTTATCACAGCATTTTTACATGGGAACAGTTTCACAAATGTTTTTCACTGTGTTGTAAGAAATACAGTAAGAAGGAATGATATTCAGCTTCCCAATACCAAATCTGTATTAGTCAGGGTTTGTCCAGAGAGACAGAACCAATAGGATATGTACATACATAAATGAGAGAGGATTTATCAGGGGAAAGACTGACACAATTATGGTGGCTGAGAAGTCCCACAACAGGCCATCTGAAAGCCAGTGACCCTGGGATGCCCATAGCTGGCTCAGGCTAAAAGCCTCAGGATGGGGTGGGCAGGGGCAGGGATGAAGTAAGTCCCAGAATCCAAGGGCCAATGAGCCTGGAGTTCTGATGTTTAAGGCAACAAGAAAGTCTGTCCCAGCTCTCAGAGACCAATTTGCCATCTGTATTTGTTTTCTCTGGCCAGAATCAATAGGATGGTGCCCACTAACACTGTGGGCAAATCTCCCCCACCTAATCCACTAGGACTCATACACTAATCTTCCTTGGAAACACCCTCACAGACAGACCCAAAATAATTCTTTGCCAGCTTTCTAGATATTCCTTAACCCAGTCAAACTGACACCTAAAATTACCTCTTCAAGTCCACTCTTTGTCAACTTGGCACCGATACTTATCTCCTTAAAACATACTTAATTTCTAGATAAAGACAATAACAAGGTAATAGTTCTGCTGAGCATGGTACAATTATCCTGTGAGTGTAATTTTTGAGATTTTAGATGTTAGTGATTTTAGACTTTGGCGATTTTGATCTTTCAGGATTTCAACATTCAGGATAATGGTGTTCAGGATTGTGCCTGATATGGTTTGGATATCTGTTCCCTCCAAATCGTACACTGAAATGTAATCCCCAGTAATGGAGACGGAGCCTGGTGGGAGGTGTCTGGATCATGGGGGGTGGATCCCTCATGAATGGCTTAGTGCCATCCCTTTGATGATGAGTGAGTTCTTGCTCTGAGTTCATGAGAGATCTGGTTGTTTAAAAGTGGGTAGTACCTCATCCCTCTTTCTCTTACTCCAGCTCTTTCCACATAAGACACCAGCTCCTGCTTCACCTTCTGCCATGATTGTAAGCTTCCTGAGGCTCTCACCAAAAGCAGACACTGGCACCACACTTCCTGTACAGCCTGCAGAACTGTGAGCCAAACTGATCTTTTCTTTATTAATTGCTTTGCCTCAGGTGTTCCTTTATAGCAATACAAGAACAGACTAACACATGTCTTTCCAAATTATCATCTAAACCGATTTATTTTGGGCTCTGAAAATTTTAAAGGTTAAGTGTTCAACCGTACCTTAAACAATTAAGAGCGATTCCTTCTTAAATAATTAAGAGTGAAAGACTGGTTTTCTTCTTAGGAGAAAAATTATCATATGATAAGTTCAAACACTGACTCAATTCAACAAAAAGTACACAATTAGGACAAACTAAAGTACTTAGAACTTCTGTCCTAGAATCAGAGCTCTCAGAATGTCTCCCTAGTGAACATCTCCTCACAGAATACGGAAATCCACCGCACCTTAGGATCTCTAATATAAGGTCATTCAGGCTTTGCTTGAATACTTTGTGTGATGAGAAGCTCATTACTTCATGAAACAGACATTTCACTTTTGAGCAACTTTGACTATGCCATAAAATCCTTATTTTAGCTAATGGTGAGAAAGTAACTTGAATACATTTATTTTTCAAAATCATTTATTTTTACTTAACACCTGTACGGCCATTTGATCCATGAAAAAAGGATAAAATATATTCTCTTAAAGCATTTGCTTAGATGTCTTGTGAAGTTGCAAAAACGGACTCCATGGAAAAATAAATACATAGGAAAATCTAACAAAACAAACCAAGTGAAATATTTCAAAGGTGACTTTTTAATTGCTTTACAAAGGGTCCATTATGTAAACAAAGCTCTACTCGACAAGTCATAGCACCTCTCCCAACACCACCACCACTCTGATTCTGAGAGGAAATGGCTAAAATCATTCAAAGGGCTCTTTACTCTCTGAATACTAATGTTAAATAATCTTCCGTGAGTGTTATGCAAAGCACACACATATGGATTTATCCAAGACATAGAGGCTCTCCATAGAAGTTAAAAACTGACCTGCATAATTCATCTAAGTTCCACATCTTTGAGGTGGTGAATCATTTCCTTTGCTTTAAAATATTTTCCACATCTCACACAGGTCCATTCTCAGTTTATTTTCTTTTAAAAATGTTACCGTTCATTCATAGCCAGCTACTTTAAAAGCTTTAATTGTAATAATAAACTCTCAGGTTTTTTTCTGTCATCTGATTTCTGTCACAAAGGTACTTAGGCTTTGTACCTCAAACAAGATGTTAAGAAGTACTGTTCCCAGGAATAGAATAGACATATTTAGACCTTCCACAGGGCAGCACGAGGTGGGCAGCACCTTTGGTGACGCAGTGTGGAGTCTGCAGTAACTGGTGTGGTTGAGCCGGGGCAAAGGTGGGCAGGTGCTGGCTGAGCTGGCTCCTGGGTATCTGGGCCTGGACTCCAGCACATGCAGACTTATGGAAACATTGCAGTGATGGCAAACCACATGTTGCTTACTTCTCTTTCTTTAGAATTACCTTCCTAAGAAGCCCAGTCAAGAGTGAATATAAAGCAGATGGTCCACTCTCCTCAAAGTCACTGGGAAAGGGTCTTTTAATAGAAAAAGCTACCCAGGCATCAGCTCAGATAGGTGAGAAGGTCCCTACACCCATGACAACGCTCTGAGCAGTCCATGAAGCTCTGCCTCACTCTCTCCATGACAGCATGTGGCTACTCTGGGCGCAGGAGAAGGAACAGAAACCCCAGACTCAAAGAGGGTTTGGGGAACATCCAAGGAGAGTAACTAGATCTCTGCAGTAACAATTTGTTAATAGGATTACACCTTATCATAATGCTGTTTTAGATTACAGATATTAAGGCAAGGTGTTTTCACAAAGTTCAGTTAATCCGTGAATGATGAAGTCAAAAATCTGCATATAACTTTAGACTCCACAAAAATTTAACTAGTAATAGTCTACTGTTGATTGGAAGCCTTACCGATAACATAAACAGCCGATTACCACAAATTTTGTATTGTATTCTTACAATAAAGTTAGAGAAAATAAAATATTATTAAGAAAATCAGAAGGAAGAGAAAATATTTACTAAGTGGAAGTGGGTCATCATACATAAAGGTCTTAATCTTCATCTTCACATTGAGTAGGGTGAAGAGGAAGAGGAGGTGGAAAAGGAGGCATTGGTCTTGCAGACTCAGGAGTGACAGAGGTGGGAGAAAATGGAAGAAAATCTGCACAGTTCAAATTCATGTTGTTCAAGGGTCAACTGTACTTTGGTTTACTGGCATTAGGGTCTGTCTCACTCACAAATAGCACTGTGTGTTACCTTTAGTGAGTCCTCTTCCCTTAGAAATAGTATATCAGGAGAGGCTCAGTGGCTCACACCTGTAATCCCAGCACTTTGGGAGGCCGAGGCAGGTGGATCACCTGAGGTTGGGAGTTTGAGACCAGGCTGACCAACATGGAGAAATTCTACTAAAAAATACAAAATTAGATGGGCATGGTGGCGCATGCCTGTAATCCCAGCTACTCGGGAGGCTGAGGAAGGAGAATCACTTGAACCTGGGAGGCAGAGGCTGCAGTGAGCCGAGATTGCGCCATTGCACTCCAGCCTGGGCAACAAGAGTGAAACTCCATCTCAAACAAAAAAAAAAAAAGAAAAGAAAGAAATAATACAACAATTTGCAAACCTGTATTACCTTCTGCCTCTGGCTGTTTGAATAAGGTTAGGCTTCCAGCATCCTCCCCAAAGCAACCATATGAGGGCACTGTAGATGCCACCTATAATTCACACCAGTTGTTCATTAGTAGTTAACAGTTAAACAGCTTTAGGAAATCAACTGCATTATGTCATCACTTATCTATAAAATCACTAATTTGGTTTTTAATTCCATATGTATTATGCACCTGTCACATACAAAGCATTTTGTTAATTACTGTGGGAATATATCTATAGATCAAGACAGGATCCCTGTCTTCAAGAAGCTTACAGTCCAGTTGGCATAAAAGAAATGATGCACAATATACAAGACAAACTGTACCAAAGACACAGATCAAATGCTAGAGAGCAAAAAAAGGAAGTACGATTTACTTCCACTGGGGTGACTGGAAGTTTCATTGAGGAAATGTGCTTTAAGCAGGATGTGATAAGGATTTGGAGGATTTGTAGACTCAGTATTTGCAATGAATGTCTCATTTTTAGCTGCCTCAACCCTCCCTGGAGGCAGACATTGGATTTTGCTGTTTTCATCAAAGGACTGCTATGCCTGGAGAGATCCATAGACTTCTCTAGACTTTAGTGGTAATAATCCCCAACAGCAGCTTCCTAGTTATCTCAGTGAGAGAATTGGTGTGAGAGTCTAGCCCGCTTCTATCTGAGGCACTGGTGCCTGAAGCTGAGGCTGACAGGGGACAGGAGCTCTGCCCTATGTTCCTGATGGTCAGCTGAGGCCTACATTCCTATGTCCTTCCTGTTCAGCTCATTCTCCAGGCACTCCCCCACTGCTGTGCTGCTCACGCCATCCCAGACATCTCAAGCTGACTTCCCTCAATGACAAAACTCTGTATATGATGCTCTCACATCTTTGCTTTGTCTTTAGCAAAGCTAAAGCTCTACCCTCCTTTGTCCCTAATAACAATATAGCAGGGTTTTTCCATATTATGTGGTTTCATTCAACATTGTTTTGTTATAATATTGATAAGAAAAAAGACTCATTCCTGGCCAGGGCCACTGTCTGTGTGGAGCTTGCACGTTCTCCTCATGGCTTTGTGAGTTGCCTTCAGGTACTCTGGTTTCCTCCCATATTTCAAAGATGTGCATGTTAGATTCACTGGTGTGTTTAAGCGGTCACAGTCTGAGTGAGCGTGTGAATGCACCCTGTGATGGAATGGCGCCCTTTCCATGGCTGGTTCCCACCTTGCACCCTAAGCTGCTGCCAACCCTGAACAAGAATAAGCAGGCAAATGATTATTCTACATGTTTAATATTAGAAGTGTTTTGATCTTTATTTAGATGTTTGGTGATAGTTCTGTGACCAGATATATGCTGCCAGAACTTGTTTTTTTTTTTTTTTTTTTTTTTTTTTTGAGACAGGGTCTCACTATGTTGCCTGGGCTGGTCTCCAATTCTTGCGTTCAGGTGATCCTTCTGTCTCAGCCTCCTGAAGTGCTGGGACTACAGGCATAAGTCACCATGCCCAGCCAGAGACTTAACTCTTGTTTATACCAATTAGCTTATGGTAAAATTGGCTTCATTACACGTTTCACTTAAAGCCATAGTTTCCAAGAACCTATCAATGACTTTAAGTGAGGACTTAATGAATACTACTACTAATAATATAACAATCACTTGCTGAAAATTTACCATGTGACAGATAATATACATAGTCTTAGTTAAACTTTACAACAACCCTATGAACTTCTCAGAATTCTTTTCAGAATCAACTCTACTTGACTTAAGCAGTATGTTAGTCTGCTTGGGCTACCATAACAAAGTACCAAAGACTGGGTGGCTTAAACAACAGAAATTTATTTTTCATATTCTGGAGGCAGAAGTCCACAATCAAGTTGACAGGGTTTGGTTTCTGGTGAGGTCTCTCTGGCTTGCAGACAGCTGCCTTCTTGCTGCATTCTCACATGAAAGAGAGAGGTTTCTCTTTCTCTCTCTACCTCTTCCTATAAGGTCATAATCTTATCTGATTAGGGCCCCACCCTTATGACCTCATTTAACCTTAATTATTTCCTAAAGATCCTAACTCCAGATGTAGTCACACCGGGGGTTAGGACATCAACATATGAATGGAGGAGTGGAGAGATGACAAAATTCAGTCCATAGCAAGCAGAAAAGGAATCGGTTGAAAGAAAATAGAGTAGCTCATAAAATTTCCAGGAAGTTTAAAGTGCCAGCTCAGAAAATAGGTAGGAGCAAAAGGAAGCTAGGTAGCCAGAATCATACCCAAACCATGCCCAGAACCATTCTGATGAGGACCCTGTTGCTATTACTGGCTGTCAGCCACTGCTGCCTCAAAAGCCAAATGCTGATGTCCGCCACGACCAGCAGCCTTGGTATTCACTTTCCCTGCTTCTGTAAGTCCCAGTTCAACATCGCAGGCATCTGATTAAGCAAGCTTAAGTTACAAGTAAGCAACCTAGCTGCAAGGGATGCTTGGAAAGACAAGACTTGGGCTATTTTTTAGCTTCTATAATGGAGGCAGACCCTACATCCTACCAAGTCTCATGTAATACAGAGTATTCTAATTATGGGGAAAGATTCGGATGCTAGATAGATGCCCCTCCAAAGGACAACCAACACAATTATAATCTCCTATTACAAGTGGTAAGTTAATAGTCAGCATGTATATGTAAATAATTAAAATAATTTCATGAATATTCTTGCTATGTGCCATGCACTCCAAAATTCTGTATATGTTCTATTTTACATCACTAAAAAGTTATGATTGTGAACAAGCAAATTGAGTTTATAACCTACAGGAATATAAATCATAATTGAAAAACAAAAGACTAACATTAAAGTCAAGAAGAAATGGGACAAATTTAGGAGGTTATCCCATGATCAGCTGAGAAAAGATAAGGGCAGGGTCTATGGTACTAAATATGGGAATGAGTTTTGGGAACAGATGGAAAATGCTTCTTACAGGAAATACTGACAGAATTTCCTGATTAATGAATGTTGGTTGGGGTTTCAGTGAGAAAAGAGTAAAGGTAAGATCCAAAATTTCTAGCCCAGATAAAATCTCAGTGCTTAACTAAATTAAGCTCTTTCACTGAAAATTGTTTGCCTAACAAATCTTAAAAGGCCAATAATAGAAAGTGAGATGAAGTCTTAGAACAAGTAGAAAACCTTGGACAGGAAAGTCAATATAAGGCACCAGGCCAAAAAAGATCAAAATGATATAAGACTATATGGTACTGTTCTTTTGGGGAAATATAAGGTTTAGAGAAGAAAGGGAGAATTTTGAGAAAAATAAAATTAACCAAGGGGGAAATAGAATAGGAATAAAAAGTGAAGAAAAGACCTGAAAGTAATATTTGTCCAATATTTTTAGTACCCTTTAATGATATAAAAATATTTTAGGAATATAAAATACTTAAATGAATTTATTAACAGAGACGATATATGGAAAAATTAGCCTTGTGAAACTTTCCCCCACAAATGAATTGTAAAAATTCAACTGATAGGTCTATGAGTTAGCAAGAAAGAGGACAGGTGCCATAAGCTATACATCAGTTGTGCAGAAGTTGATCCTGAGCAAAATGCTGAAAGAGACGACCATATGGCTGCTTTCTTTGCTTACCTGAATTTTTCCTGTATGAGACTATGAGCATCATGAAGGAAGGAGCTGTGGCTTATTCTTCTTTATATCTCTGATGCATATCATACATACAAAGGCACAGAGTGTGCACTTAAGAAATATGAGCTGAACTGAATTGAACTGAGCTGAGCAAGTTCACTAAGAACAAGGCTTGTGGGTAAAATGTGGAAATGTGAACTGAAATACACAGAGTTGGACACATCTGCAACAGTCAATGTCCACTGACAGAAAAATCTTTAGTGGCCTATTCCTGGGCTATGTACATGAATGGCTACTTTTTAATGTTTTTACCAACCAATTATGGAATACTCAGATGATACACACATCAAATTTACAAATGACTCAGTGCTGGGAGGTAAAACAAACATACTAGATAACTGAGTCAGGATTAAAGACCAAAAAGCTAGAATGAGAGGCCAAACCTAACGATAACAATTTTAAAAAGTAACAGGGATCAATAAAAAGTCCTGTAGCACAATAATAACAAGGAAATCAATTGCATTAGTACAGGGGGAGGGAAATGCAAAATGACTCAGACCTTCAATTCTCTCACTATAGCTGTCCAGAAAGCTTGAAATCTCTCTCTACTTAGAGATTCTGGGTAAAACACTATACTCTTTTTAATGCATAAATTTGCAAAAATGTAAGGAAAATACCTAGGGACCAAAAACAAAGAAGTAAATGAAAAGCAAAAGAAAAGTTTATGAGCTAATCCTGGGGCACACACAGGAGTGTAGGATGGAGAAAGAAGTTTGACATCAGAAACCAGGGGCTTTGGCCAATAGGCAGTGGGTAGTTTGAATTGAAGATGGCTTTATAAACCTGAGGCTATCACTAACAGGAAGGACAAAGAAACTTGCCTTTCTGCCTGAACTATAGCTGGGAAAAGAAAATCTTCCTTCAGCATTTGTAACCATTGACTCTATCCATTACATAATTGAGGTGTCAATTTGCACTACCCAAATGTTATGCAAATCTCAATCACAGAAATTAATATAAAAGGTGGTTTGAGGATGATGGTAGCCCTGGAGCAGCAGGCAGAAGCACAAATAAATCTAGTCTATAGTGATGTGCCCATAAACCAGCAGAACAGGACTCCAATAGGCAATGTCCCACCAAAGATGAGCCCCCAATCTGAAATAACAAAACCCACAAGGACACAATCCACCATAAAAGAGTCAGCAGGTATAACAAACAGTGGGTCTAGACCTACAAAAGTTATCACATAAGACTATACAAAAGATGTGTTTAAAATTATTAAATATCTAAAATAAGTTATAAAAAATAACATAGCAAGACACTATGGAAAACAAAAACAGATAGGAAAAAAAATGACCAAGTAGAACTTCTAAAAATGAAGATATCACCATTGAAATTTTAAAAACTCAATAGAAGGGTTAAATGGAAGATCAGACATAGATGAGGAAAGACTTAATGAACTAGAAGAAATATTTGAAGAAATTACCCAAAACACATGAAAGAGCAATAAAAAAGAGAGAAAACATATTTTTTAAAGTCTAAGGGATAACACTGAATGAAAAGGAAAATGTTTCTTTAATATGAATTATAGAAATATGCACTACAGAGAATGGAGGAAAGGAAATATGCAACAAAAAAGAATAGCTCAGAATTTTCCAGAACTGGTGACAGACATGAATCCTCAGATTTAGGAAGCACAATGAGTTCTAATTGGGATAAATAAAAATAAATCCACATTGAGATGCATCACTGATAAACTGTAGAACACATACACAAAGTAAAAATCTTTTTAAAAATGCAAGAAAAGACATTGCCTGAAAAAGACCAATTAGACTAAAGCAGACTTCTCAAAAGCAAAAGCTAAAAAGTGATGGAATAACATCTTCAACATACTGAGAGAACATACTGTCAAGCAAGAATTCCATACTTATCTAATATATAAATCAAACGAAATAAATAATGAAAGAGTTAATCATGAATAGATCCTCTCTGAAGAAGCCATCAAAGGATGTACTTCAGGAAGAAGGAAACTGAACCCAGAAAGAAGTGAAAACACTTAACAAAGAAACTAGGATAACATGAGGATAACATGGGGGACAATCTAAACATGCACAGATTTTTTTAAAATAAAATAATGATAATTACTAATGAGTCATAGAAAAAGAATTAAAACATTTAAGAACAATAAGAGAAAATGGGAGGTATACTATTAAAGTTAATAATACATATCAGATGAGTAGAGATATTAATTAATTTTAGGCTTTATAAAGTCAAGTATACTTATAAATTTTTAACAATAGCCACTAAAAGAAAAGAAAGTACAAAATTTCCAAATAATTAGCAGAGAAAACAAATAAGGAAAAGTTCATCAGCAAAACAGGCAGTAGGAAAGGCGGGAGAAAAAAGAAAAAGGCACAGAAAAAGCAGGATAAATGGAAAGCAAATATGACAGAAATGATTGCAAATGTTGGCAAACCACTAAATTGACTAAAACTTGAATAAAAAGTAAAAATCATCCACATGTCACTTTTAAAGAGACTCAACTAAAGCATAAGAATATAAGAAGTTTGAAAGTAAAAACAAGAAAAATATATTTTTATATATCCCACTTAGTGTGAAGATTCACACGTTTTGTTGTAATCCTATCAATACGCTTGATTACTGAATGCTGGCCCAGACCTTTTGTTGTTGTTATATAATATTCTGTACTGTGGGCTTTAGATAAGATATAGTGGACCTACAATTTTATAAGATAGACTTTAAGATGTAAAGCATTGTTAGAGATAAATCAGTCACTACACAGGATAAAAGAAAAGATTCTCAGGAAGCTGAAACAATTCTAAACTCATAACCTCCAAATATATTTACAAGTAGAAATGTATGCATCTGAAGATTTTTAACACATCTCCCTTGGTTCTTGATAAATCAAGCAGAAAAAAATCCATATGGATATGGCAAACTTGGACCACAATGTCAACAAGTTTGATCCAAATGGATAAATATGGAATACTGTAGGAAGTTAATTAGTTATTAAAAAGACTTCAAACAATTTTAAATTGATTCTTGGAATCATGTATCAGGTGGAGAGTTTGGTCAAATGACCTCTAAGATCTCAACTTATTCTCAGATTTAGTCTAGTTTCAATAAATATTTCACTTACAGATTTAAAATCTTGGCCAGGCTTTTTTTTTTTTTCTTCAAAACTGGGTAAAGTTCTAGGATGAGTTATAGCTTGAGGTATAAAACCTTAACATTCCCACTGTGCTCTACTTTGAGTTTGGTGTGGGGTGGGGATCACCAAGCTAAACCCAAAGAAAACTTCATGGGTGTCGTCCAAAGAGAACCAAATCAAACAAACCAACAATTTTGCACAAATTCCCATGAGCCAAAACCACTGAATTTCACTCACCAACAAAGACCTATATTAGACCCCCTCATCAACTTGAGCCAAATTTTCCTAAACCTCAGACATGTCAGGACACTGTTAAGTTTGAATGATGAGCAAAAGGCTAGATTTTAAAAGAATTAACTTGAAACTATACAAGTTTCTATAACATTTTGGAGTCTTTACAATAGAACATTTTGGAGTCTTTACCATGGAATAAAACAACTGAAGAAATAAATCATAAAAGTCCCCAGTACCCTCTTCCAGAGAGCAGTATTTCCTCCTAGACATTCACCACAGCAGAAAAAAAAAAAAAAAAAATTACATACTAATGTTCAACAAGCAAATGACAGCAGCATTTTAAAAGGAAGAATAAGTTACAAAGCACACATTAAAATAATATGTTGGACTAAATTCACAACTAACATCTTTGTAAAAACAGACTTGGCCCAAACATCAATTTGTATATACAACTACAGTTCTGTTATTAAAAACAGATAAGGACAAAAGGGAGCCATCATTTAATTGGTACAAACAGTACCTACTTGTGTGGAAAACAGTACTGTGTGTACGGATAGATGAATTCACATGGGCAAATTTATGATATCTCAGTCTCTTTATAAAGAGTCCAGTTATTCTGCTTACCTCATATCATTTTTAAGGAATGCATTAGGGTGGTATTATCTTCATTGATGCTAATCTTACCACCAGGGGTGAGGTACCTAGAAATGGAACAGTAGGGGACAGGGCAAGGAAGATGGAAGAAAGTTAACAGAGGACTCATCTGCCCAATGGGATTTTAGATCCTTTGGCTTCTTCTCAAATTCCCTTCAGTTTTTGAACATATCATTCTATCTCCATGGAATACTATCCAGAATGTCCATGTTTTTGAACTGGTGATCAGCCTTACAATCAATGCATAGATAATACATGGCAGGGTTTCTTTTCTTACGTGGAAGCTATTATAACCTAATAGAATATCTTAAAAGTTCTGTCATCTCAAATAAAACAAGTATAGTTCTTTTGTTTTGTTGCATTTTGTTTTGTTTTTGAGGCAGGGTCTCATGTTGCCCAGGCTGGAGTGCAGTGGCGCAATCTCAGCTCACTGCAACCTCCGCCTCCCGGGTTCAAGCAATTCTCATGCCTCAGTCTCCCAAGTAGCTGGGATTACAGGTGTGCACAACCATGCCCAGCTAATTTTTGAAATTTTAGTAAAGATGAGGTTTCGCCATGTTGGCCAGGCTGGTTTCGAACTCTGGACCTCGGATAGTCCATCCACCTCAGCATCCCAAAGTGCTGGGATTATAGGCACAAGCCACCGCACCCCGTCATATAGTTAGTTTTTAATTCCTCAAACTATCAGCTTCTTAAGAGCAGACACAGCATTTTAACATTTGTCCGTAATTCCCGCTGTAACTGACATAGCTCTGGCTTTCAGTAACAACTTAGAGTTCAATACAATACAGGAGAACACCAACACAAAATTCACTAATGCATATATGAAACTGTAGAAGGGAAATGGGTCAGCTACTTTTCTCATGGACAGATAGTAGAGGGAGACATGATGGGCTTATCAATGAAGACCTTAATCTAAGAACTAAAAGAGAGAATGCAGTTTAGCAGGTAGTGAAGTAAATATCCCACCCTACTCTGACAACTTGACAAAGACTAGAAATAGATGGTCATTAAGCAAGCAGCTTTGCTAAAAAGGGCAGTAGAAGATGTAGTAAGTGGATACAAAAGTAAGGCAATCAGCTAAGGTAGCTACAGAAGTGGTGCTACCATTCCGTAAACATGTATTTAAAACCCTTTTTGTCCCATTATATTAGGTAAAATAGGGAATAGAAGAAGGATTGCAAGGGAGAATGCAAAAGTGACTAAAACACAGTGCTTGTCTTTCGTATGGTCAGTGTACAAGACACAGATAAATACAATTACAAAGGCCATGGATCAAGTACTTTGGGTACAAGGAAGAAGGCATAAATGTGTCTGCCGAAGAAAGCCAGTAAAAGTTCTTAATAAATGACTTCAAAAACTAACTCAATGCTGAGAAGTTGAGTCTAGGCAAATAAATACATAAAATAAAATAAATAAAAAGCAGCTCAAGATATTTTTATACTATAACATTAAAGCAAAGATTTGATTATCTGATTTGAACACAACAACCATTACAATGAAGGAAAGGTCTTCATAATATAACCAAGCTGTTTCCATATTTCAGAAGAATACCCCATTAAAAGCAAAAACAAAAAGACCTTCACTTCTCTGTTTACAACAACCTGTCAACACCAAATACTTCACAACGAGAACGTATTCTGTTTTGTTTTGTTTCATTTTCTGGCCCTTGTTCATGTATATTTTCATGTATAAGAACAGCACCTGAGGATGTATCTCTTTATGCTACGAAAAGTAGGAGAGAATACTGTTTACCTTAATGTTTTAAAATAACTCTAGAATTTTTTCCTGTCAACAAATCATAATTGCCTTTTAATTTTTTTCTCTTCCTCAACTACCCCTTCTTCTTCCAATACTCAATTCTGTAAGTCAGAACAAACAAAAAACCCAAAGCCAACAGTCCATGTAAAATATCACCGAGCCTAGAGAAGAGGCAGGAGGTTCATTAGATCTCACTTCTCATTTCAGAGTCAGAACTCTTCCCTTCCCAATTCCACGGAGAAATGGACAATCGGCAGTTTCATCCTTAGTTTCTGTGGACTGGAAATGCAATTTCTGGCCCTGTGACAAATTCTACTATAACAAAGCCAATAGCATGCCCCGTGGAATTCACTATAATGGGATTTTAACTGTATTGGCCTTATGTATAAATTCAAAGAAAAGTACATCTTGGGGAATGATGAATGTAGGAAGAACTAAAAGTTTAGGGGCGTGTAGAGTTTGGAAAATTCACCATTTTTTTCTTTCAGAGGAAAAAGATATGTTCATTGAGGTGAAACAGAGAATTCTGCCAACTTATTCCACAGATACTTATGAATACTTAGTATATATCATATATCAGGCACTGGTCTCACTGCTAGGAATGCAGTAATAAGAAGACAGAAAAGAACCATGTTCTCATGGAACTTACGTATGAATCAGGGAGACAGATAATAAATAAACAAAAAAAGATCAGAAAGCATAAGTACTGTTATGCATCGCTAAACAATGGTGATACATTCTGTGAAATGCTTCACTCAGAGATTTAGTCCTTGTGTGAACAGTGTAGCATGTACTTACACAAACCTAGATGGGTTAGCCTATGACACACCCAGGCTATATGGGCATAGCCTATTGCTCCTAAGATACAAACCTGTACAGTATGTTACTGTACTGAATACCATAGGCAACTGTAACACAGTACTAAGCATTTGTGTCTCCAAACACATAAACATAGAAAAGGTACAGAAAAAATACAGTATTATAATCTTATGGGATAACTTTTGTATATGTGGTCTGTCAATGATCTAAATGTCCTCATGCAGGGGATAATTGAAATATGAAGGGAATGCAAATAAAGTAATACACTACAATGTGACTAGATAATTTCTCTTTCTTTCTCTTTCTTTCTTTCCTTCTTTCCTCTCTCTCTCTCTCTCTCTTCTTTCTTTCGTCGGAGTCCCACTCTGTCATCCAGGGTGGAGTGCAATAGCACGATCTCGGCTCACTGTAACCTCCGCCTCCTGGGTTCAAGCAATTCTCCTGCATCAGCATCCTGAGTAGCTGGGATTACAGCCGCGCATTAACACGCCCAGCTAATTTTTGTATTTTTAGTAGAGACGCGGTTTCACTATGTTGCTCAGGCTGGTCTCAAAGTCCTGACCTCATAATCCACCCACCCCGGCCTCCCAAAGTGCTGGGATTACAGGCTAGATATTTCTAATGAGATTGAGAGGTTAGCAAAGCCTTTCTGAGGAGGTAACAGTAAAACTGAAATCTAAAGGATAAGGAGGAAGAACACTTAGAGATAAGGTAACAGGTGGAAGAGCAAGAACAATCTTGTCTTATTTGAGGAAACGAAAACTTCTGAGCCTGGACAAAGGAGAGGAAGAGGTAGGTCTGAGAGGCTGGTAGAGGCCAGATGGTAGGGTTTCATAAACAAGATAGAGTCTGAGTTTTATGCAAAGTTTGAAACAGAGCCTTTATAGCACCTTAAACAGGGGGACTATTGGATATGATCTGCGTTTTTAAAAGCTCATTTTGGCTACTGAGTGGTGAATGGACTATAAGTGGTCAAGAGAGTGAAGGGTTAGAGGATTGCTGCAAAACTGATTAGGGTGGCAATAATGAAAATGGAAAAAAAAATTGATTGATTCAAGCGATACTTTAAAGTTCAATTGACAGGACTTGCTGAAGAAAGATGAGGAAAAGAGAGCAAATCATAATGACTGGAGCCATTTACTAAGAACAGGACAACTGAGGGAGAACAGATTTGGATACAGAGGATCAAGAGTTCCTTAAAATATATCAACTTTTAGATGTTCATAAATACTCAAGTGGAGATGTCAAGAATGTGATTAGATATAGATGTCTGGAGTTCTGGGGAGAGATCAGAGCTACAGACACAGATTTCAGAGTCAATGATATTCAAAGTCATGGAACTGAATGAGATCATAAAGGGATCAAAAGAGAAGACTTGGTCCAAGGATGGAGCCCATCAGTGTTAAGGGCTCATGAAGGAGAGGAGGAACAGGCAAAGAAGACAGAGAACACCCAAATAGTCAAGGGAATAGGATAGTGTGTGTCAGTTTGGGTCATCCTCTGGAAATCTGACACCAAGATGGAATTAGATGTACAAGAGAGAGATAAAGAGGAGGAAGCCGGATTAGGTAAAGGGAGCTTCAGACCTGGTATCGATCTGACATCTGTGAAAGGGTACAGGGATAGAAGAATTAGATAGGAAGAGCTCAGTTCTAAGAAAGACTTGACCTGGTCAAAGGGGAGTTTGGATTCAACACTGCCAATTAGAAGATTCTCATGTAATGAAAGCATGTTCCAATTCTAGTATCCCCATCATGCTCAGTTATTGACTGGGAACACTCTAAGGAAGCCTGGATCATGTTTCCACTGTGTTCCATCTAGGGGTATGGTAGCTGAAGGCCGCTAGTCAGCTCTTACCCTGTAGCAGGTACTCATGAAAGGAGACTGAGGACACCTCCATAGCCACCACAGTGTGATGTTATGAAAATTAAGAGTAAATGAGAAAAAAAGGAAGAAGTTAGCACTGTCGAATACTGCTTAAAGGTCAAGTAGGACAAGAATGGGCACATGATCATGGTTTTAGGCAACATGAAGGCCACTAATGACCTTAACAAACAAGAGCAGTCTCAGGAGGGCAGAGAAGACAGAAGCCTGATTGGAGAGGGTCCAAAAATAAATGGGAAGTGAAGTATAGACAAAAGGACAGACAATTCTTTTCAGGTAGTTTTTGTGGAAAAGGGAGCACAGAAATGAGAAACAGCTATAAGGCATGTGAATAAATGAAGGTCATTGTTTTATTTTAAGATAGCAGATACTAGAATGTACTGATGAGAATGATCTCATAGATTTGGAAAAATCAGTGATGCTGCAGAAAGAAGAAAACTGCAAGCACAATATATTTGAGATGGCAAGACAAGGCCTCAGGAAACAAATGGAGGACTGGCTTTTGGCAGAGACAGTAGAGCTGTCACTACAGTAACAAGAGGGAGGCCAAGGAATTAGGTACAGATACAGGCTGGCAGATATGTGGGAGAATGAGGCTGCACTTGATTGGTTGGGTCTATTAGCAAAGTAGGAGGAAGCTGAAAGTGAGGGCAAGGGAAGGGAATATAGGAAGGTTTGAGAAGAATCAAATGGAGAAACAGTCATCTTTGAAAGTGAGAAAGTGAACATACCAGAGAAGTCTATTAGGACTGTAAGTCTGCAATGAGTGCCCATTTGAAATAGGCAGGCATGAGTTTATAGTGAGTTCAATCACCTCAGTTAATATTTTACTCCAGTAATATTCAGCAGCCTAGCCATAGAGATAGAGTAGGTGGATGATCGAGTTTAACCAGAGGAGAAATTTTGCTGAGTATATGACAGGAAAAGAGATGGAAGGCTTAAATGGTATTTCTTGACCATGGGTCTGTCCCCCACATGGGGCACAGTAGTTGCCAGCAGACAGAACTGATGGTTGAATGGTCATAGCTCCTCCAACTTTCCAATTCTCTAGAAAAACTTCTACTCCTATTTTCTCCTCTGTTTGGGCAATCTCTTCATATACTTTCCCTTTGTAGCAAATTAAACTCACAGATACTGAAGTTTTTAATGAAAACAATGCAAAACTCTGCTGCATAAATCTACTTTTGTTTTAATTGATTTTTAATGACTTTTTTTGAAATTTTGTTCTTTTATAATGAGGGCTGGATTTTAAACCATCTCTGTATGTAAATATATCTTCTTATTTGGATGGCATATCAAAGAGCCTTTTGATGAAAATAAACAAAATAGCTGAACATGACATCTTCTTAAGTCTTTGCCAGGACAATTGAATAAATCATAATTTGTAAGGTGTTTAGCTTAATAGATCTGTCTGGATTTCAAATGTATATAAAATGCTAACTTCTTAAAACAAAAGGCACTACCACATTGATCTTTTTTTTGGCAATTTGTCTTGAAAAATAGATGCAACCAGAATTGCCCCTTTTATTTTAACAGACCTTTGAAAATGCACTTAAAATATACTTTCTCTATGCAAAAACATTTGATGGAAAAGATACTAATTACACCAATCAGATGGCAAAATGGAAACTTTTTAATAAACAGTTTTCTCTTATAGTCTTAAAGCTACAGTTTATTTCAGAGTAAGTCTTAAATACAACATCAAGGTAAGTAATTTGAGAAAATATAAATGATTGCTTGTGCTCACAGATTTGATTTTCTGGTCAAATTCCCTAGTTTGGCAGTTTTAGCCCATGGTAATATCAAATGGGATTCCAGGTGAGCAGAGTGAACTGCAAAGAAACCCGGGCTTTCTCTCACAACCTAACCTTCCACATGAGAAAAAATGACTGTGAACAAATTTGTCAAAACTAGGACCTTCACTACAGAATAACCACCTAAGGCTCAAACCATAAACAACCACTCATTCAAATGCACGCTTTTTAACAATAAGAACACCTGAATCATAAATGCATGTTTTTTCTTCTTTGAGCTCCTAGAAACCAATTGCATTTTTAAAGTTAGTATAAACCTGAGACCAGGATAATTATAGGCTACCATCCTGTGACACTGTAATGTTCCAAAGATCCCAAAGGGACTGTAACAAGGTTGGTTCTTTATTTTTAGTATTTTAGCATGAAGAAATGAAGCTACACTTTAGGAATCTGCTGTGTTGGAAAAAATTTCAACTGCCAAATAAGTCATCTAGAAGCAGTATTCTGCAGCAACTCAGGATACCTAGAGTCCAGAATCAACACACTGCAGCTGCATTCAATAGCAGCACCACAATACAAGCCCAAGAGGATGGAAAATGTGACCGGTTACACCACAGATGAATATGGAAGACAATGAACAATGAATAATGAGTGGTGAAAGTAGGGGGCAGGGCAGAAGACACGTCCCCCGACACAAAACAGACAACAAAATGACCACGTCAGTTCTGGGAATGAACAGACAGGACCAAAATTATGGAGAAACTAGGTCATTCTGAGAAATGAATACTAACTCCCAACAACAGGCTCTTAAAAAAGAAGCTAAATTTGAGCTTTTGAGAGTTTATATTTTAAAGAGAATACTTAGTTGTTGGCAAAGAATTGTTCTCTAAAAGGGCTGAAAGTAATAAGTAAAATTTGAATTTCTTATTCCTCAACATCAAAGAATATCATTCTTTCATTTTTTCCTGGGTAAAAGGGAAAAGAAATCAGCATCTTTTGAAGTATGCAGATGAAAGGGCTAGGTGGGAAAGAACGATAATTTGGTTGATCAATCTTATCTGTCATCAACATGATCAATTTTAATATATTTTGTTAGTATAAATATTCCTAAAGCAACAATGTAATAACTGTATTATACATGTTATCACACAAGTTAAAATTACATAGGCTGCAGCCAGACTTTCTGGGCTCCAATCCTGGTTTTATCACATATTAGCCATGCAACCTTTGCAGGTCATTGAGTTTAGCTGTGCTGCACTTTCCTTTTCCATAGAATGAGGATACTTTTCTAGTTGAGAGGATTACTTAGTTATTCCACGTAAAGTGCTGGCAAGGAACCCAATAGGAAACCCCTTTACCAGCAAGGGCTCCAACAGGAAATAGATGGTCTACTCCATTTATGGAGGGTCTTGTGACAAAGGTGTGGGTGTATACAGGGGAACCACAAAGAATAGTGCTGAAACCTGGGGCTAGCAGTAGCAGATGTGTTAACCCCCATAGGCCTGAAAGGTTACTAGAATCCAAAAGGAGTGAGAAAGTTATATAGAATAGGCTGCCTTGAGAAGGAACTGATCTTCCGTCTGAAGAAACAGCCAATCCAGGGTGACCTTGCAGGGGAGAATGCAAGGGGGAAACATGTTTTGAGTTCACTGTCCTCCCCTCTGATCTCCTGCTGGGGTTTCCCATTGGCTCACCCCACTGGGAGGCCAGATGGCAGGAAGCAGGTTACTGAGCCCACACAGGTCAGCCTACCAGGACAGAGAGCAGATGGAGAAGGGAAGACAGGAGATCTCTTCATGGCAGGGAAAATGAAGAGATCCCACTCAAACACTTCACTGTACTGGGAACCACCTGATGACTAAACAGCTTACTTTTGTCAAATATGTATCGCTGTAATTAATGTAATTATATCATATTAATCAGTACTAGTTGTGAGGATAAATGTATCGAGACAGACATTAACATGAATATAACCCTATTTTCATTTGCATAGATATCAACCAGAAACTCATTGTTTATTCAATTTATTACGGCCCAGGAGAAAAGAATGAGAAAAGAAGTATTACAGGAACCAGTCACTATCCTTTCTCAGATTTCCCGAGTAGCTGCCACAGTGTTTTGTAACCAAGCCAAACTCATAAAGAGAAGTGTGGTAAGGTACACCTGTGAGACATATTCCCCAGAGCCTTGGGCTTCTGCAATAAAAACAAATGGAGAGGAAGTGGAGGACTGTATATAATCTGGCTTTTTATATTGTGAATAAAGATTATCTAATTCTGAAGGATATTCACTGTAAAAAAATGCTTCAATTTAACAACCTGAAATCCACTTTCTTAGCTCAACACTTAGAAATATAATATAAATCCAGCCTGGGTAGCATAGTGAGACTCCATCTCTATGAAAAATAAAAAAAATTAGCCCAGTGTGTGCCACCACATCTGGCTAATTTTTTATTTGTAGTCCCAGTTATTCGAGGCTGAAGTGGGAGGATCACTTGAGCCCAAGAGTTTGAGGCTGCAGTGAACTATGATTATATCACTGCACTCCCGCCTGGTTAAAGTGTGAGATGCTGTCTCTAAAAAAAAGAAAAGAAGAGAAATGTAACAAAATGAAACTATTAGTTGATTTCAGATCTGATTTTAAAATGCAAAATCCAGCTAGGTGTGTTAGCTCATGCCTGAAATCCCAGCACTTTGAGAGGCCAAATAGCTTGAACCCAGGAGTTCCAGACAAGCCTGGGCAACATAGCAAAATCCTGTCTCTACAACAAACACAAAAATCAGCTGGGTGTGGTGGTGTGTGCCTATGGTCCCAGCTACTTAGAAGACTGATGTGGGAGGATGGCCTGAGCCTGGGGAGGCTGAGGCTGCAATGAGCCCTGGTCATACCACTGCACTCCAGCCTGGGTGACAGAGTGAGACCCTGTCTCAAAAAATAGTAATAATAATAATAATGATAAATAAAAATGTAAGATGCGAGAATTAACAAACATCAAGTCAGTCATCAATTCTGCTGTCATATAATTTATTTTGTGTTTTGATTTTCTTTTTTGTGGAGGGCCAGGGTCTCACTCTGTCAACCAGACTAGAGAAATGGCTCACTGCATCACTGCAGACTTGAACTCCTGGGCTCAAGGGACCCTCCCCACTCAGCCTCCCCAGTAAGTGGACCCACAGGTGCATACACCTCCATGCTCAGATAATTTTTTAAATTTTTGTAGAAATGGTGTCTTGCTATTTTGCCTAGGCTGGTCTTGAACTCCTGGGCTCAGGTGATCTTTCCACCTCAGTCTCCAAAAGTGCTGGAATTAAAAACCTAAGATGTGGCCTGGCACGGTGGCTCAATCCTGTAATCCCAGCACTTTGGGAGGCCAAGGTGGGCAGATCACAAGGTCAAGAGATTGAGACCATCCTGGCTAACACGGTGAAACCCCATCTTTACTAAAAAATGCAAAAATTAGCTGGGCGTGGTGGCGTGTGCCTATAGTCCCAGCTATGTGGGAGGCTAAGGCAGGAGAATCACTTGAACCTGGGAGGCGGACTTTGCAGTGAGCCGAGAACACGCCATTGCACTCCAGCCTGGCGACAGAGTGAGACTCCATTTCAAAAGAAAAAAAAAAAGCTTCAGATGTTAACCATCGCACCCAGTCAGTATAGGTCAATAATAATGTACATTTCAATATACATTTGGTCATGAAGTCCAACATAATGCAAGATGCCATTTTAAATTTTATTAATGAATCACATTTCTAATTATCTAATTAATTCAAAACACAAGAAAGTGTGTATCACTTGTTAAATAGGGGAAAAGTCAAAACATTCTTGCTATTTATATAATGTGACTATTATTAAAGTATATTAGGATAAACTATATAATGTAGCATTTACTAATACAGTGATACAAACTTCATAATACTTCCTTTTATCTGTATGCCAAATAATTACATAATTTAAAACTTCCCGAAGGGAGTTTTCAATAATATATTACAGTGAAAGAGTGAGAGTATCTGAAAGGGTGATAAACACTGATGCAAAGTAATGATGTCAATGGCACTAGAGAAATAGGCAGAGGACAATTCTGGAAAGTTCTTGCATGTGAGGCCTTGAATAAGGAACTCGTTAGTAAGTCACTGAAGGAAGGGAAAGAATAGAATTAGTACAATAGTTTTGAATGATTAACCAGGCAGTGCAAAATGGCCTGGACAGGGAGCACCTAGAGCAGGAGGCTGGGTGGGCAAGCAGGTGGGCAGAAACCTGAATGAGGGCAGTGTCGGGAACAGACAAGCAGGGACAGACAGGAGGGAGAAGGGGAAGGGGAGAGAAAGAGGAGGAGGAAAAGAGGGAAAAATCTGCCTGTGGAAAAAAAATGAACAGGACTTGTTATTGGCTAGGACAAGAGTGAAGAAGGACTCAAAGTAACCTGGGAGTGTCAAGCACAATAAATACGGCTGTGCCACCAAAAGGCGAGAGCTCAAGAAGAGTAGCCGATGGGGAACTGCAGGTAAGCTGAGAAACCTGCCAGGGGAGAACAGAACAGGATCCAGATGGAAATGGCTGCAGGCAGGGGAAAATGCAGCCACAGAAGAGTGTCCTCTGCATAGTTCAATCCACTGATGGAGATGTGAACTTCCACGAAGGAAATTTACAGACAAGGACACAAGGATAAGGGTTTTAAGCAGGGTTGTCCAATAAAATACAGTTAAATTTGAATTTCAGAGAAATAATGAACAATTTTATGGGTATGACCTATGCAACATTTGGGACATATTTATACTAAAAAATGTGTTCACCGTTTATCTGAAATTCACACTGAACTGGGCATCCTATATTTTTCATTTCCTAAATCTGACAACACTGATTGGAATTGAATTAGGTGATAAATTTCTCAAAGAAGTAAACTTAGCTAGAAACAAAGGTCCAAATAGCAAGGACAGTAAAGAGAAATATTTCTAAGAGAAGAGGAAAGGAAGAGAGGCTAAGAAAAAAGATATATTTGAGGTAGCAGAAAGGGAAAAGCTCCCTTATGATAACCTTTCTCAAAAAAAGTCAGTGTCGAAAATGCTCAGTGTGGAGTTGAATTAAGAGCCTAAGGGCAAGTGAATATGTAAAAAGTTCTGCTCACTTGTGTAAGTTACATTTCCTGGGGGAAGGCTAAAGACCTTGAAGTTCCTTTCAACCCTAGGTTTCTGTAACTCAAGCTTTTCATGTACAAATGTTTCAGTGTTTTTGGCTACATAATTTTGTGTATTATTAGAATTTCTATGTATGAAAACAGAATGGTATTATTTAATGTAGCCATATAAATGACAATCTTATAAAGATTGCTTGGTGGGAATTCCACTAACAAAAAGCAAAATGGGCCAGGTGCAGTGGCTCACACCTGTAATCCTAACACTTTGGGAGGCCAAGGTGGGCGTATCACGAGGTCAGGAGATCGAGACCATCCTGGTCAACATGGTGAACCCCACTCTACTAAAAATACAAAGATTAGCTGGGTGTGGTGGCACATGCCTGTAATCTCATCTACTCTGGAGACTGAGGCATGAGAATCACTCGAACCCAGGAGGCGGAGGTTGCAGTGAGCCAAGATTGAGCCACTGCACTCCAGCCTGGTGACAGAGCAAGACTCTGTCTCTAAATAAATCAATAATAAAAAAAGAAAAATGACTAAGTTTTTATGAGAAAAACATGTTTACATAAGTAAAATGCATCATTAAGAGAAAAGCTATTGTTTGACTAATTTAGCATCAAATGGAAAACTGAAAATCTGTCAGCTTAAAACATGCCACTTTGGGGGAAATAACTGCACTAGTGCCTCATCCTGAAGACCTTGGGCACTGCAGACTTGCGGGGCTGAGCCAGTTCCTGTAGGACTGAGATAGAAAATGAGATATAAATTCTCACTTCTTACTGTAACCATGTAACACCATGGCCAATTTAACAGAATACAGGCTACATTTCCATTAAAAAAACAAAAACAAACCAAAAGGAACAAACCAAGACTAACATGTGTTAATTAGCAATATAAGGGAAAATATTTGGAAGATACTACCGCAGATAAAAACATAGATTCTTCAACATTCAGAAACTAACTATTCAATTTGTAGAGAAAAAACCTTAATCTGTCCTCAGAACATCTCAGCCTGGAGAATAAAGAACTTGCAAACAAACCTGTCTCCCTGCCCTGATTATTCTCATTTCTATCTTCCAATATTTTGGCAGAGCAAAAAACCAATAAAAGCTCAAACTTAAAACTAAAGAAAATAAGCTTTTCTGTGCTCACTTTTAAACAATCACCTAACTTTCCCCAAAGTAAATACTGCCATTCTTTTCATAACATGATGGCCACATGGAGACACTGTGCAGTCTGGTTTTGTTTGAGCTCACTGTAATAGATACGCAGAATCATACTCAAGGAGAATTATATTGTGGAAGCTTTACACTCACTTTTTGCTGGTACTTCTAATCTTAGGTTGATAACATCAGGTAATTTGCCAAGTACTTTCTCAATATGCTAAAACTGTGATAGAATGATGGTTATATCACTGAGATATTTCTGAACCTTCATTCATTATTTATGTTGTCAAGTAATTTCTAAGGAGAAACATTTTTACCATACCTACACTTTAATAAATTTTCTCATGGCTAATTAATATACAATCCTATTGTACTCTTACCAGTCTTTAAAGGATTTGTAATACATAAAATGAAACAGAAGAGTTATCCTCCATATTTTTTTTTCATTAGAGAAGAGTATACTGTACTTAATATATAAAGCCTCACTTTTAAAAGTCATATAACAATGCACCTGCAAGTTAGGATAAAAATGAAGTAGCCTCTTAGCATCAAAAAGATAACTATCACAACTCTTATCTGTCAATTCCCTTAGGGAAGAACAGATTCACTTAGGTGGTAATGAAAGGGCATATGAGTCAGCAGTAGTCACACATGGAATTGGCATACAGCTGCACTGCTGAGATCAACGTAGGCATATGCCCCTGAGAATTTGGTACTATGAGAATATCCTCCAGGAGCCACTTTTTCTGGCTCATGTGACTGATGACTTAAACAAGAAAGTAAGAGAGCTGTTAACGGCACCATAGTAGCACAAATCCAGAGATATTAAGACTTTCTTAACTCAAGTCACAAGGTCTTCCAGCTCAATAACTAATGCTTGATGCATGTCTTAGGAGATAAGGTGTGAGGGAGAGATGCCTGGCTGCCTCTCAATAGTTATTTTCTCCTTCTTTACTAACCAAAGACCAGATTTTAACTGGGTTTACTGTCACCCAACTAAAAGAATTACATTTCCCTGACTCACTTACAGGTTGGTATAGCCATGTGACTAAATTATGGCTAATGAGCTCTACATGATATTGTGTGTAACTGTCAGTAATTCTCTTTAAAAAGGTTCTCAGAGACTACCATGAACATCTCTATGCACATAAACTAGAAAATCTAGAGAAAATAGATAAATTCATAGAAACACACACATCTCCCCCAGACTGAAACAGGAAGAAACAGAAATTCTGAAAAGACCAATAACGAGTTCCAAAATGGAATCAGTAATAAAAAAAAAAATCTACCAACCAAAAAGAGCCCTGAGCCAGAAGGATTTACAATAAAATTCTACCATATATACAAAGAAGAGCTGGTACCATCCCTACTAAAACTATTCCAAAAAATTGAGGAGGAAGGACTCCTTCCTAACTCATTCTATGAAACCAGCATCATCCTGATGCCAAAATCTGGCAAAGACACAACAACAAAAAAAAAAAAAAAAAAGGAAAATTATAGGCCAATGTCCCTGAAAAACATAGACACAAAAATCCTCAAAAAAATACTAGCAAACCAAATCCAGCAGCACATCAAAAAGTTAATTCACCATGATCAGGTGGATACTATTCCTGGGATGCAAAGATGACTCAACATACATGAATCAACAAATGTAATTCACCAAGTAGAATTAAAAACAAAAAAAATATGATCATCTCAATAGATATGGAAAAAGAATTCAATAAAATCCAATATCCCTTCGTGGTTAAAAAAAAAACAACCCTCAACAAATGAGGCATCAAAAGAATACCTCAAAATAACAAAAACCATCTATGACAAACTCACAGCCAACATCATATTGAATGGGCAAAACCTGGAAATGTTCCCCTTAAGAACTGCAACAAGGCAATGATGTCCACTCTCACCATTCCTACTCAACATAGGACTGGAAGTCCTAGCCGGGAGCAGTCAGGCAAGAGAAAGAAATAAAAGGCATCCAAATAGGAAGAGAGGAAGTCAAATTATTTATTCACTGATGATCTGTTTCTATACCTTGAAAACCTTAAGGATTGTGCCAAAAATCTCCTAGACTTGATAAATAACTTCAGCAAAGTCTCAGGATACATAAATCAATATTCAAAGATTACTATCATTTCTATACACCAATAACCATTCAAGCTGAGAACCAAATCAAGAATGCAATCCATTTACAATAACCACATGCACCAAAAAATACCTAGGATGAGATTTAGCCAAGGAGGTGAAGAATTCTACAAGAAGCACTACAAGACATTGCTGAAAGAAATCACAGGTGATACAAACAAATGAAAAAGCATTCTATACTCATGGATTGGAAGAATCAATATTACTAAAATGTCCATACTGCGCAAAGCAATCGACTAATTCAACACCATTCCTATCAAATTACCAACATCATTTTTCACAGAATTAGAAAAAAACTGTCCTAAAATTCACATGGAGCCAAAAAAAAGCTCAAAGAGTCAAAGCAATCCTAAGCAAAAAGAATAAAGCCAGAAGCATCACATTACCCAACTTCAAACCATACTACAAGGCTACAGTAATCAAAAAATCATAGTGCTAGTGCAAAAACAGACACATAAGCTAATGGAACATAATAGAGACCCCTGAAATAAAGCTGCACACTTACAACCGATTTTTTGCCAAAATTAACAAAAATAAACAATGGGGAAAGGATATCCTATTGAATAAGTGGTGCTGGGAAAACTGACTAACCATATGAAAAGGAAAGAAACTGGACCCCTACCTCTCAACATATACAAAAATTAACTCGGTAGACTAAAAACTTAAATGTAAGGCTTCAAACTATAAAACTACTAAAAGAAAACCTAGGAAATACCCTTCTAGACATTGGCCTAGGCAAGGAATTTATAACTTAAGTTCTCAAGAGCAAATGCAACAAAAACAAAAATTGACAATCGGGATCTAATTAAACTAAAGAGCTTCTGCACAGCAAAAGAAACCATCAACAGGGTAAACAGACAACCTACAGTGTGGAAGAAAATATTTCTAAACTATGCATCTGACAAAGGACTAATATCCAGAATCTATAAGGAACTTCAACAAATCAATAAGAAAAGCACAAACAACCACATTAAAAAGTGGACAAAGAACAGGTACTTCTCAAAAGAAGACATACAAATGGCCAACAAACATAAAAAATGATCAACATCACTAATCATCAGAGTCATGCAAACCAAAACCACAATAGGACACCATGTCACACCAGTCAGAATTGCAATTATTAAAAAGTCAGAAAATAACAGATGCTGTCAAGGTTGCAGAGAAAAGGGAATGTTTATACATTGTTGGTGGGAATGCAAGTCAGTTCAGCCCCTATGGAAAGCAATTTGGAGATTTCTCAAAGAACTAAAAATAGAATGACAATTAGACCCAGAAAACCCAATACTGGGTATATATATACTCAAAGGAAAACAAATCATTCCACCAAAAAGATACCCACACTCGTGTTTCATCACAACACTATTCACAATAGCAAAAACATGGAATCAACACAGGTCACCATCAACAGTGGACTGGATAAAGAAAATGTAATATATATATATATATCACCATGGAATACTACACAACCATAAAAAAGAATGAAACCATGTCCTTTGTAGTAACATTATCCTAAGTGAATTAACATAGAAACAGAAAATCAAATGCCACATGTTCTCATGTATAATTGGGAGCTAGGCATTGCGTACACAAAGATGGGGACAATAAACACTGAGAATTCCAAAAAGGGGGAAGAGAGGAAAGGATGGAGGAAAGGAGACAAGAGTTGAAAAACTGCCTATTGGGTACTATGTTCACTACTTGGGGAAATGGGATTATTAGAAGCCCAAACCTCAGTACCACGTAATATGTCCAAGTTATAAACTTGCACATGTACCCCCTGAATCTGAAATTTTAAAATAATAGTACTGAAAATTCTCTTTAAAAGGAGGGGCACCTAGAAGGTGCAAAATTGAGCTGGAGTTAAAGCAGTCATCCTGTATCACAAGGTGATGTCTACAGATGCTGCAAGGAAGAAGGAGCTTGAGTCCCTGGTGAGCAGGAAGCTGCCAATATAGCCCTTGACTGCCTACCTTCAGGTTTTTGTATGTGAAATAATAAATGCTGATGACTTTAAGCCACTATTGTCTTAAGTTTTTCTTCACAGATGAATCTATACCTCACAGATTCAACTAGAATGTGTGTATGTGTGTGCATGTACAGTATATAAAAGTATGTATATTATAAAAGAGCTAACATATACTAGGTTCCTACTATGTGTCAGGCTGTAAATACTTTGAGACATTGTATATGTGTATATCCCAAAGTATTTACAGCCTGACACATATATACAGTGTATACAAACACACATACACAAACACACACACATACATCTCAAAGTATTTACAGCCTGAAACATAGTAGGAATCTAGTGCATGTTAGCTCTTTTTTTAATCTAGTATAACTAACAATCAACCCAAAAATGTACACATATGTGTAAACCTCCCATTGTTAGACAGATGGTGGAATTAGGAAAAAAAAACAAATGTTAGATGCCACAGGTACAGCCAAAATGTGAACAAGCCCTGCTTTTTTTTTATTTTCTATAGTCATCTCTATAAGTTCTCAACCCTGAAATATCTCCTAGGCATCTTCTAATTGATTTGGCTTTGTTTACTTTTCCTATTAACCCAATTCACAGGTTTATCTGCCCAGTTTGTTTTCTTATCTCTCTTCCAGCATCACCAACTTCTATCCTTTGGCAAAACCTCTCCCTGTTTCCAAGCGGTACAGATAGGGCTGACAATCAGGTTGAGGAAGCCAAGGTAATCAGAATGTTCCATCCCTCTAGTGAGATTGGTCTGTGGACAGGGATGTGACTCCAGAATCCTCATGTGGACATTCTACCTAAGCTAGGAGGAAAGACAATGTCCTGTTTTGAGGGTCATGGTTCATAAGACTGTCAAATTAGTGCTGTCAGCCACATGGAGGAAACTGAGATTGAAGTCAACACATTTCTAGACTTACTAGTTATGTAAGCTAATAAATTCCCTTTTGTGAGGGGTTTCTGTCTTGTCATTGAAAAAGATCTGGAGACTAATATTAGACTGATCATTTTTCCTTTTTTGGTTTTTCGGTTTTGTTTTGTTTTTTGAGGCAGAGTCTTGCTCTGTTGCCCAGACTGGAGTGCAGTGGCACGATCTCGGCTTATCGCAACCTCTGCCTCCCAGGTTTCAAGTGATTCGCCTGCCTCAGCCTCCCGAGTAGCTGGGATCACAGGCACGCACCACCATACCTGGCTCATTTTTTTTTTTTTTTTTGGTATTTTTAGTAGAGACGGGGTTTCGCTGTATTGGCCAGGCTGGTCTCAAACTCTTGACCTCAGGTGATCCACCCGCCTCAGCCTCCCAAAGTGCGGGGATTATAGGTGTGAGCCACCTCGCCTGGCCTATACTGATCATTTTTCCATGTGACCTAACAAGTTCACTGGCACATTAAGAATAAAACAGGTTGGGAAACTACAGAATCAACAGCTTTTCAGTATCTATCTTAATATCTTCTTAGCACCTTACATTTTTTACTTCTACAATATTACTCATATAAATATTAATATCACATGGAAATTGGGAAATCTTTGAAGCATGACTTTGTCTAATATAGATACGAGATTATTGCCATGATTTTCACCCTTCTAATTATTTTTCAAGAAGGTAATTAAGTTTTTACATATCAACATTGGGAAAATAACTTTGGCTTGCTACTTAAATGTTACATTATTCTTGTGGCTTTCTTGGAAATCCAGATTTTCATGTACTGATAGAAATACTTCCTCTACCAGACACATCAAGATAGCAAAGCAGCTTTCAGTACAATTTCCCCCATTAAAGAAGCAATTCCATTTTTTTAAGTATCATACAAATGAAATTTGTTATTTTATTTAAAAAGGATACTTCCTAGTTGTAACATTAATCCTGATTTTTGTCTCAGTAAGAAGAAAATGTGGTGTTCTTATGATAAAGTAAACAAAAATTAAATCATAAGAAAAAGGAATATCGATTGCCAAAGATTCTGGTGCCTGAGAGTGAATACAAGTTAGTAAATATACATTTAAATCTCAACAGAGCCATGGATGAAGAATATTTTATTTATGAATAAGAATAATTCCTGACACAATTGGCTAGGTGACCCAAACTCAGAGTGAAAATATAGATTCTATTATCATTTAGATTGCAGTAAAATAGGGTTTCCTAAGAAATAAATATTCTTAACAAGCAAACAAAGAATTCAGCCATTGGGGTTTTCTTACTTTACAACTGTTTTAGCTTTTATAACCAAGTTTTTAGCATTCTGAAAGCTTTTAATGGCTCTAAATATGCTACAATTACATGAACAACCTATTTAATTAGCATGCATTCAGTGCATGGCTCTATAATAGGAATTTTCATTAATTAAAATCAATGGAAATACAAAAGCAGTCACTGTAAACAATTTGAGGAATCAAGACTCTAATTTGCCTATTGCACAAAAAGAAAAAACACCTTGCAGTTATGCGAATAATTTTGGCTTGGATAGCAGATGCATGTCTAACTGATAGTTTCAGACTTCATTCCACAAATATTTACTGGGCATTTACTATGGTCTGGCACTGTTATATGTGATTGGGAATCATTAGTGAAGGAAACAAAAAGATCCCTGTACCTGTGAAACTGACATTCTAGCAGAGGAGACAGGTAATGCACAACAGACCTTGCACATAAATAAATTATATATTAGAAGATGATAAGTGCTATGAACAAAAAAATGTGGCGTGAGGTAGGGGGAGTCAGGAGTGCCATGGTAGTTGGGAGCAGGGATGGACTGCAATTTTTACTTGCCTGGTCAGAATGGGCATCATTAAGAAGGTATCATTTGAACAAAGACTTTAAAGTCTTTAAAGAGGTGACAGTGCGAGCTATGCAGGTATCTCAGGAAAGAGCATTCCAGACAGAGAAAACAGTCAGGGCAAAAGCCTTAAGCTTACAGGTTTCCAAATGTTAAAAGCTGAAGCATAGCAAACAAAAGGGAGAATATTAGAAAAACAAAACAAAACAAAACTATAAGGTAAGGGCCCTATTTGTTTACAAGGGGAAGTGGATCATGGAATTAGGCCTTTCTGGCAGGGCTGGCTAAACTATTGTGGGGCCCAGTGCACAATGAAAATGCAGAGCCCTTGTTGAAAAAGCAGAGGAAAAGTGCTGTTAAAGGTACCAAAACATAAAACTTTTTCCTTTAAAAACACTTTAATATTTGTAATACAGGGATAACTTATAATTAGAGGAATAATAATAAATGAATAAGGAATACATTTCCAAATTGCAAAAATATAATGTGTTATTATAATTTTATACAAAATAAAAATAGTAATACTGCTGGGCGCAGTGGCTCATGCCTGTAATTACAGCACTTTGGGAGGTCGAGGCAGGTGGATCACCTGAAATCAGGACTTTGAAACCAGCCTGGCCAACATGGTGAAATCCCATCTCTACTAAAAACGCAAAAAATTAGCCGGGCATGGTGGCAGGCACCTGTAATTCCAGCTACTCAGGAGGCTGAGGCACGAGAATCACTTGAACCCGGGAGGCTGAGGTTGCAGTGAGCCAAGATCGCACCATTGCACTCCAGCCTGGCACAATAGTGAAATTCCGTCTCAAAAAAAAAAAAAAAACAAAAAACAATAATACTTTATTAATATATCCTGATTGATCACACAAATTTCCTGGCTTACTTTTCTACATATTCACTTATTTGATCATCGAAGTTTATATTTTTAGCAACTTGGTTTTCAATGGATATAACTGAAAGCAAAGTCAGTCACTTTTGATAAATGCCAGCTTGCAAATGATTTTTACTAATTTTCATTTTTATTTTTAACTTTTTCATTTTTGTGGGTCCATAGTAGGTATAAATATTTAAAGCAATACGTAAGACTATACAGGCATGCAATGCATAATAATCACATCATGGAGAATGGGTATACATCCCCTCAAGCATTTATCCTTTATATTACAAATAATCCAATTACATTCATTTAATTTTTTAAATGTATGCTTAAGTTATTATTGAGTATAGTCACCCTGTTAAGCTCTTAAATAGAAGGTCTTATTCATTCTTTCTGTAATTTTTGCTAATTTTTAATTTGGAGAAAGATCTTTCTGTTGATGCAACTATCACTAGAGCTAAGTATTTTATAAACTGTGACAATATTAAGGTACATTTCTGTAAATTATTTCAAAATATAAGTTTTAGTATGTTTAAGCTGATGATTCTTGCAAACTAATTTTTCTAAAAAGATTTAACCCTACATGCAAATCAGTTTCAAGGAAGTTTGAATTTTATTTTAAATGTAAATATATACAATGCATTTTAATGTAATTTCCTGTAACTTGTGGAGGTTGAACAAGAAACTGAAAGAAGTTTCATGGTACGTACATAATTCAAAACACCTGCTTATGCATTCTATCACTGTTATCTACTATTAAAAGAAAAAAAATCCATTTCAAAATTGTCTTCGTTATTAATAATTGGTTCATCTGAAGTTTCACATGAAAATGGTATCCTTTCCTGTTGACTGTCATAATTTTAATTTTTTTGTTGTTGTTGTTTTTTGAGACAGAATCTTGCTCTGTTGCCCAGGTTGATGTGCAGTGGCACAGTCTCGGCTCACCGCAACCTCTGCCTCCCCGTTCAAGCGATTCTCATGCCTCAGCCTCCTGAGTAGCTGGGACTACAGGCACGTGCCACCATGCCCCGCTAACTTTTGCATTTTTTAGTAGAGACAGGATTTTACCATGTTGGCCAAGCTGGACTCAAATTCTTGACCTCAGGTGATCCGCCCACCTCAGCTTCCTAAAGTGCTGGGATTACAGGCATGAGCCACCATACCCGGCCTTTAAATTTAATTTTTATTTCTAAGTGTGTAGATATTTGCTTTACAAAGTTCCAGCAGTTTTCAAAACTGATAATTCTAAATTCTGAAGAATTCTAACAACTTCTTGATATGTTTTATTGTGATGTTAACATGCACACTTTAATTTTGTAATAATTTACTGATTAAGTTTGCTACCTGAGTTCCATAAGTTTCTGTTCAGACACTCAGGACAAAGAGATTGGCTCTGGTACCTATACCTCCTAGGCCAGCCCTGGTGCAGCCCCCACGGGGAGCTCTGCTCTGGCATGGCCACACTGCCACTTCTGCTCATGCTGCCACAGTTGCTATCGCCAATCTGGGTCTAGGTTCCAGGATGCCCTCCCGCTGGGGTCCTCATGGTATCCTGGACTGCTCTGAGGTGTGCACAGCGGGCCAAGTGCTATTGCGTGGGTGCTACTCTGTGCTGGAGCCTGCCTGTGCACCAACTGCTACTGGATCATAACCACTTGGTGTGCTACTGCTCCACAGATCTCTTCTGTTCAGGTTTATGCTTTGTTGTCTCACTGGACTTTACTTACAAAACACATGTTCAAAGATAAAATTGTTATGAATTTCAAGACAGCCACCGCTGAGGATTAAAACAAATGGACTGCACAAGGCCCAAGCCTAAGAAGCCAGAGTTCCTCCTAGGTCATCACAAGGAGCTGGCTTTTTCTCTGAGGCTTCTGAGCAGAGAAATAACATCACATGCTTCACCTGCGGTTACTAGTGAAGAATATTGGTTTTGCATTTCACACTGGAAACTAGGCACAATACACTCCTCTGATTCAAGCATTACACTTCATTTACACAACTATTATTTTGCTTTTGGACTTTCAGTACGAACTCAAAAGTAATTTCTCAATCTTTACTCAGGTGAACAAATTTGGTATACACAAAACAGATCATCTACTTATAAAATGTGGCCCTGATTTAATTAGATGCATCTGGTATAATGAACAAAAACCAACAAGAAAGAAGGTAATTGTGAGAATCTGAGGGCATGTGGAAACAGGAATTTCCTCCAGGCCTCCAGATCTCTTAGGACGCTTCTCCTTGTTTACCTTTGTCTAGCATAGCCTCTGCTGACTCATAACTCTCATCTCCTTGTCCATAGTGATCCCTCCAGATTCTTATTCTCTCCACCTAAATGTCTTTCAGCTTCTGTTCCTGGTAATAGCCTGATTTGTCCAGATTTGAGTGAGAGTCTGATGGCCCTAGCTCATTTCTATTTGGGCAATGCTTCTAGCCCCCAGATTGACCTCCTATGCCATAAGCAGGCAGCCTTTGCATTGCTGTCCTTGACTCAGATTCCTTCAGCCATGGCTGCAGAGGACAATGTCACAGGATCATAACATAGTTCCACTGGAAACTGGGTGGAACGTTTTCCCTTATCAGAAGCTGTGAGGACTGTAAGCATGGCAATGACATAATTGGATGCTTGCCCAACAGGACTTCTTACACAACTTGACGTCTTTCATTTCAGTGTATCACTGTGCCTGAAACTGGACTAATTTTGGTAAACGAAAATCTTTTTTACCAGGTTGGTCTTGAACTCCTGGGCTCAAGTGATCCTCCCACCCGGGCCTCCCAAAGTGGTGGAATTGTAGGCATGAGCCACCAAGGCAGCCAGGATCTTTCTGTTACTAACACAAATTCCTTTAATCAAATTAGACTTACTTGCAGTGCTTGATATATAGCTGATACTCAGTCAATATTAGCAGAATGAATATTGAATGAAATTTCATATATCTAATTATTTTCCTCTGAGAAAAGCTACACTGAATGAAGACATTTTATGAACAAAAGGAAGAAATGTCATTTAGTGCACAGAAAAAAATTGACAAAGCATGGGAGAAGGATGTAATCGGTAAAGGACCTGGGCATCTGGAGCACAGGAGGAAAAATTCAGGAGGTGTGCAGTAAAAGGAAAAGTTGCCTTCATTTCCGAACTCCACCCCACCCCCCACTTCCACCCCCACACCACGACAAAACAATCATCTCAATTTTGCCTATTTATCATGGCCACAAGGAAAGCATTAACACTGTTGACTGCTACTGAAAGGTAAAATAGGATGAAGACTGAACAAAGCCCACTGACTCAGTGACACGAACAACATTAGTGAATTTAGCAAGGATGATTTCAATGACATTGAATAAAACACATAAATGCTGGGTATGATAAAGCAATTTAAGAAACAGACTATGAAAGGAAGATCTATTCTAGTTTCAGCTCCACAACCTAATTACTGGGTAACGCTGCAGAAGCCAATTAAATGCCCAGGGCCCTGTTTTTCATCTAAAATGGGAATAATAATACCTATCAACCCATAGGGTCATTATAAAAATTAGCTGAGATAATATACGTGAAAGTGCTCTTACATTGGCAAAGCTTTATATAAAATGATATGTATTTGTAGTGTTATCAATTAACAATAAGTAAATTTGTTTCTATTACTTAGCCAGAAGTATAGTAAAAATTCTGACCAGAAACACATGGCCTAGCATAAAAGTGAGGCTCAAATTCACCAACAATGATAGAAATTCTGCTAAAAGTGCTCTGCTCCAAGTAAACGGACTTTCAAATGAAGATATTTAAATGTGCAAGTGATAAAGCACGAGATAAATTTATTGCTGTATTTTCTCCAACAATTCAAACAACATATTTTCAGTATGATTGTGCTTTTGCCAGTCAATTATAAACTCAAATAACTATAGTAAAAATCCTGCCAGTTGTAATCAATCACTACACATTTGTATAGGAACGATATTCCACAACACCTTGCCTTCTATTTGTATTCTTAATATATCTTTCTTTTGGAGGATATCAAGGTGAGAAATAATAACTAGAATTATCTTTGGATTACTTGTAAATGCATCCTCCAGTCCTGAATTAAAGATCTGAAATAAAATTGCAAACTTTTTGGTGCCTTGGGAGAAACCAAAACTAAAAAGAATTAAGCGGAAAAAAATTATAAAGAAAAACATTCATAACTCGGTAAAATTCTGAATTGGGCTGAAAATCCTTTTCTATAAAAATGTTGGTGGGGGAGTCAAAAATGGATGACAGGTAACATTACTGAGCATGCACTATGTACTTACTGAGCAATCACATGTACTGGGCATGTGACTTTCATGTACAGTTCATTGGATTGTCATGGCAAATGAGACAGATACTACAGTATCATTTCCCCCATTTAAATATAAAAAGCTGAGACAGGCTGGGCGCAGTGGCTCACACCTGTAATCCCAGAACTTTGGGAGGCCAAGGCAGGTGAATCACCTGAGGTCAGGAGTTTGAGACCAGCCTGGCCAACACGGTGAAATCCCATCTCTACTAAAATTACAAAATTAGCAGGGTGGGGTGGCATGCACCTGTAATCCCAGCTACTCGGGAGGCTGAGGCAGGAGAAACACTTAAACCTGGGAGGCGGAGGCTGCAGTGAGCCAAGATTGTGCCACCACACGCCAGCCTGGGTGACAGAGTGAAACCCTGTCTCAAAAAAAAAAAAAAAAAAAAAAACTAGGAAAGAGAAAGATTAAATAACTTGCCCAAGGACACACAGCTAATAAGTATGAAAGTTGGGATCTGAACTGTGTTTGTATGGCTCCAAAGTTCATGGTCTTTGACAATGCGTTATGTAGTCTCCCCCCAATTATATCTTCAGAGAAAATGTTTAACTTTCTGGAAATCATAATCTGTTAAGTACCTAACTTAGTCCAATAGTTTCAGATTTCTCTTAGATTGTAATCTTCCTGTGAATTTTAACAATAGTGCATTCAATCAACAGTGGGTCCCTTCTGAGCATGGGACCCTGCATTATTACATATGTCTCGTGTATACGAAGCCAGTCCTGGCTTTAGGATAAGGTGCTTTAATTTATTTTAGAAATAAATGGGAGATAAATTATAAACAAACAAATATCAATATCAGCATTGTAAAGTCATTTAGAGCACATCTCGGATTTCTGAGAAAAATATTAACAATATCACTGATATCATCTGGCCCTACCTGCATCACCCCACACCTAGCTTTATGCCTAGGGGAGTGAATCTTAAACTTTAGTGTGCATCAGAATCACCTGGAGGGCTTGTTAAAATACAGATTATTCTGATTCAGTAGGTCTGGGCCGAGGCCTGAGAACACGCTTTTCTAACATGTTCTCAGGTAACGTTGAGGCTGCTGGGTTATGGAACACACTTTGAGAACCACTGGCCTAGACAAAAAAGCAGCTGTCTATATAACATGATTGTAGTCATTGAGAAGGCCTCTATCCAAAAAGTACTTCAGGAAGGAAACAGAAATAAAACTCATTTTATACGAAATAAAGCCCATCACTGTGCATTTAAGCAATAAAGGGAAAGCTGACAGCTGCTAAAGGATAATCCTCTATCTGCTAATTCTCTTCCCAACAAATACTCAGAGTATCTTTTTTTTTGAGATGGAGTCTCGCTCTGTCACCAGACTGGAGTACAGTGGTGCAATCTCGGCTCACTACAACCTCCGCCTCCCAGGTTCAAGCGATTCTCCTGCCTCAGCCTCCCAAGTAGCTGGGATTACAGGCACACACCACCACGCCCAGCTAAGTTTTGTATTTTTAGTAGAGATGAGTTTCACCATGTTGGCCAGGATGGTCTCTATCTCTTGACCTCTTGATCCGCCCACCTCGGCCTCCCAAAGTGCTGGCGTTACAGGCGTGCACCACCGTGCCCAGCAATACTCAGAGTATCTATTAGATACATAACACTATTCTAGGAGCCAGGGACACAGCAGTGAACAAAGGTAAAGAGGAGTCCTTCCCTTCATGAAGTTTAATTCACGCACTGGTGAGGCGGAAAGTGCCATGATGTGCACTTTCAGCAGCAACACCAGAAGAAGCCAACACCCCAGAAGCAGCCCTCAACCAACAATGGGCAGGAGTGGTCAAGTACCCCGGCTTCTTTGCTCCTTGGGTGGGACAACTCTGAGACATGTTCCTAACAGTTCCCCCAGAGGGTACCAGTGGAAATAAGTCCCAGTTGCTTACAGTGGTAACCTGCTCTTTAAAGAACTCTAGCTGTCTTTCCTTCACTTTCTCACTTCCCTACTGCACTCCTGGTGCTTCCTGAGCTCACCTCCCAAATGAACTCCTTTCCCTGGAATTCTAGCCTCAGGATCTGCTTCTGAGGGCACCAGCCTAAGACATGTATCTTCATGCTGAGGAATCACATTGCTAGTGTCCATGCATCTCTGATTCACTGGTTGGTATATTTTATTATCTTAGGAAACTCTCAAATAACTTTTTAATCTAAGTAATGCTTTTTTATTTTACCACTGACCCAGTAATTTTCACCCCTTATGTGTACAATACTCTGTCAAAGAGTCCTACTTCTTACAATCAAATAGCTTCATGCAACTCTTATGCTTTTCTTCTGTAGGTATTTTATCAAGAAATTATGAATAACTTTAACTTGTAGTTATTATTGCAAAAATGATATCATGCAATTTCTTGATCAATTATTCTTAAGAGAAATCCAGATTTAGACTCACTCTTTACCTACAGTAATAAAATCTGTGTTTGAAACATGCATCTTTAATACATTTTATATTTGTTATAAAGAAATATAAACTGCTGTTTTCTTCAAATTCACCAGCTGTAGGTAGAATGGCAATATTATTCCATTCCTTGTTAAGACCTTGATGGAGCTTGTCAAGGTCATCATCTTGTATAATTACATGGCTTCAGGCTGATATGTTAGTGTTCCTGTTTTTAATCATAAGACCAGGTTCTCAGTTGAAAATATAATTTTAAAACTGTTACACCTGAAAGTTTAAATTTAAGTATAACTGTAAAGTCACAAAAGCCAGAAATGTAATGTTACCAGAAAATTCAGCATAGCAGCAAGTAAAGCCAAGGAGAGGTATGTTTATAAAGAATACATCTGGCAAAGTGCAATTGTGGCCAGAAGTTGAGCAAATCTGGAGGACAAGCAATGAGTTTTGTATAATTCAGTGGTAACAATATTTCCTGTAAACTTAGAAAAAAAATAAAATGTCACTAGTGGGCATGTTTTTGTGAATTTCAGATGGGATTAGTTTTATTGAATCTCATGGGGGAGAAGTTCCAGTCCCAATAATTGAGATTGCCTAATTTACAGAATAGAAGAATATCAAAGACCAAATGAGAACTAAAATTCTTATAACTGATGATTTTCTTAGTGCTTTATTTTGAAATAATTATAAATTTACAGGAAGTTGTAAAGAGAGTATAGAATAGTTCTCTGTGCCCCATCTGCCCCAATGGTTACATACCGCATAACTGTAGCACATTTTCAAAGCCACGAAATTGACATTGGTACAATGTATGTGTATGGTTCTATGCCATTTTCTCACATCTGCCATCAAAATACAGAACTATTCCATCACTATAGAGATCTACTGGTGTTAACATTTTACCAGTTTGAATGAAGCGTAGAAAACTTACTTCCCTTAGGGTCCCTTTCTCTTTAAAACCCACAGGGGTGAAGACATGGGTTTTTCCTTGGTATCTGGATGCATTAAGGCAACTAGTATCTGAAAGTTTTCTGTCTTGCTAGGCTGCCAGTCCCCTGGTCCTCTTGCTAGAGATAGTAGACTCTTCTTGAGAATTTTGTCTGAGTCCACTGGTGTTTCTGGGTGGTAGGTTTCTCCAGCATCCAATCTGGGCAGGAAAAGTGTCCCCACTTTTTCCAGATATATGAGGGGGAAAAATCCAAGGGGATTCACCATTCTGTCACTTTCTCAGGTCCTGAGGTCCCTAGCTAGGCTATCTTCTCTTCAACTTTCAGAGTCATGTTTCTTTGTATATGTCATCCGGAGTTTTTAGCTGTACTTAGTAAGGGGAATAGGGAGAAGTGTGTCTACTCTGTCTTGGTCTGGAACCAGAGGTCACTAGGCATGTTTTTTAAGTGGCAAAGAAATTAAAATTTCTAATTTTTTCATCCCTTACATTGAATAGGGCACTGAAGCTTGTAAAATACATTGCTTCTTTTCATCCTTAAAACAACCTTGTAAGCTTGGTGTTACTGGCATCGCCTTTCTCAGAAGGGATAACTGATTCAGAAGTGCTATGTCTGATCCAGAGTCACACAGGGAGTTGGTCACAGTGCTAGGGTCAGAATGGGATTATCTGTGGCCAAATATTTTGAACCACAAAGGTAAAACCATGAGTACACAGAATTGAATAAGATTTTTTTTTAACCCTCTTTTGTGAGCCTTTTTCTCTCTGTTCTGGCCTCCTTGTCTTGAAAGAGCAGAATCTCTTCTCTGGTTGGGTTAGCAGAACTGGATGTGCTATGCAACCCACAGCATTATCAGCAAAGCCTGCTTCCTAAAGAGCAACAGATAAAAGTCCTGCTGTGCACTGACCATGGTACAACTGAGAGTGTGGTACTGTCACCTCCCATGAGAAAATTCCCTGCATCAAGCCTTGGCCACCCACCCAGCAACAGCACAGGTGCAAAAGTAGTGAAGCACATCCTTTTCCAAATCTGAGAGGGTAGCCCTCTCTTTGTAGTAAGAAGAGAGTGAAGGAAAAAGAAATCTTCCTACTATAAATTGAAAGGCGGCTCTTGATATTGTTCATCACTGGTGAAATCCAAGGTTAACAAGTGATGGCTCACAATGACTAATAGCTTTCCAAAAGCCAACCTCATCGGCCTTATTGTAGTATAGATGTCTTAGCTGTTCAGCACCAGCTACAGGGACTGTGTCATAGCATAGCCAGTCCTCCTGGCAGTGCACATTTTATTCACTTTGGTCAAACCATCATGTTCTTCCAAAACACTGAATTTCCAAACTTTTCCAAAATTACTCACTGCACATAAAGTAAATTTCGTACACTCCAAGCTTTTAGGTAAAACATAGATTGGCTCTACTAAAAAACTGGAATCCGCAAACTTGCAGATGTGTGATAAGACCTCATAGAAGTCTAGACCTCATAGCTTTTCTCCCTAAGTCTTTGACTGAAATTGACACTCAAGGCTAATGTCCTATTTTTGCTTGAGGCTTCAGGCATTCTCTGAGAGCTTACCACATATTCCAGAGATTGATGCCCTTCAGGTTGAGACACATAACACCAGGTAAAATACCAAATAAAACAAGAAAACTCTTTTGTATACTGCAATGCCATAGACATTTGTGGACTTCTTTAAATCTTCCCTTTATAAAAAATTCATCCAAAAACTAATGAGCAAAATTCAGATGATGAAAGGCAGTTTTTACATGTTACTAATGAACCCAAGACAGATTTTGAAGACACCTGAGATTAGAAGAGGCATCACAATGAAGCACTTCCGAGTGGAAATATAATAAATAATAAATAACCACAAAGATTATTTTACCTTATTTCCAATGCTACAAAGTTAAAGCTTTACTATTTCTTCCCCTTCATGCAGTCCTATACAGCTTGGGTCCACACCCTTTTTGGCACCAGGGACTGGTTGCATGGAAGACAATTTTTCCACCAAATAATTGTGTGTTGTCAGGGGGATGGTTTGGGGATGAAACTGTTCCACCTCAGATCATCAGGCATTAGTTAGAGTCTCATAAGGGCGTGCAACCTCGATTGTTTGCACACACAGTTCACAATATGGTTCATGCTCCTATGAGAAGCTAAAGCCACAGCTGATCTGACAGGAGATGGAGCTCTGGTGGTAGTGCTCCCTTGCCCACCACTCACCTCCTGCTGTGCGGCCTGGTTCGGAACAGGCCACAGACTGGTACTGGGGCGTGGCCTGCGGGTTTGGGGACCCCTGCTATCCAGTCATGCACATAATATCACTGGTTTGGACTATATAGAAAAAGATGTCTAAATTGCTGAGATTTTTTAATTACAGAATTTTGGAAAGAAATGTGATTAGTTTTATTTAGCCTTAATTGCATATCGTAACAAGAATTAAGCTACAATGTGTTAACCCAGCAGAACAACTTTAAAGGGCTTGTTTAAAGTGGTCAGATTTTATGTTGGGAATGTGTTCTTGAAGGCTAATCTTCACTAGGAATGGCAGAAATTTCTGTTTAATATCTAAAGTGGTACAGTCTCCATTGAAAGGCCTGCCAAATTATGTAATTCTTAAAAATTTGATTTTCAATGTATGGGGATATTTTACTTTAAATATTGTGCATAAATGACACTTTATTAGCATTTTATGTTTTACCATTTCAAAGTCACACAACTTAAATCTGCATAAAATATGAACATCCTGAATATAGTATATTTAAAGTCAATGAAAAAAGTGATTTCCTCCCCCAGGCTCTTAAATAAGTCAATTTGCTTAATAACCCTCTCCTGCAGAGAAGAATTAAAGGAAATGTGAATCTGCCCCCATCTGTCTATTCACTGTTGCAGTACATGTTTCTGCAGAGTAGAAGCTTGGATTAGGGACAGTAAGAGACTCCTAGGACCATGGAAAAGAAGGGCCTCACGCCTAGCAGATAAGCACACCATACCCTCAGTAAATGCCATCCCTTCCCCCATAGACACAAGGGTAGGCCACAGTGAACAGAAATGGCAAGCTCAAACAGACAACAGCATTCTCAAATGACAGGGATGAGCCCACCACAAAGAATCACCAATATCTGAGGGAAATCTGAACCAGGAAAAGTAAGGCACCAAACTCCTCCGAAGAACACGTACATATAGGAAAAAAAAAGACAGAAAAAACCCAATGTTTCAAATGAAGATAATAATTATCTTCAGAGGGAAAGGGAGGATAACACATTCACAAGCAGGAATAGACTTTTCATTTCCTAGAAATGAAAAATAAAATTGTAAGAATAAAAAAATTTAGAGGGATAAAGCAGAATTCACATGACTTTAAAGAAAATGACCATGCTGGAAGTCTGTGCTGACAAATTCTTAAAGAACTCAGAACCACAGGGCAAGGAGACGAGAACTATGGGAAGCTGTGATATTTAAACGCTAGGACTGCAAGGTCTAGAAAGAAAAAATAGATATGTTGGAGGTAAGAAAATTATTTTTTTGGCTGGACACAGTGGCTCATGCACAGAATCCTAGAACTTTGGGAGGCCGAGGCAGGAGGATCGCCTGATCCCAGGAATTTGAGACCAGTCTGGGCAACATAGTGAGACCCCATCTCTATAACAAATTAAAAAAATTAGCCAGGTGTAGTAGTGTGCATGTGTAATTTCAACTACTTGGGAGGCCTTGTGACGGGAGGATCATTTAAGTCCAGCAGGTCAAGGCTGCAGTGAGCTGTGATCATGCCACTGCACTCCAGCCTGGGCAACAGAGTGAGACTATGTCTCAAAAACTAAAAATTAAACAAACAAATAAATAAATAAAATGAGATCACTTTAATAAAATAAAATGAGATCAGAGAAATGATCCATGTGATGACCCTTGAACTTGAATATGGGTTTTCAGATTGAAATAGCTGACTGACAGATTAGAATACATGAAAAAGAATCCATACCTAGACTCATGAAAATCAAATTTCATAAAAACAAAAAAAAAGAAAAAATCCTAAAAACACCTGGAAAGTAAAGAAAAGGTATGTCTAAAAAGAACTAAAAATCAGATTGGCATGGACATCTTTTCAAGAACCCTGTAAGCAAAAGACAATGATGCAGTATCTTCATAGTTTTCAGAGAAAACTGTTAATGTAGAATGCTACACCCACTCAGATGGCCAGGTATAGCAGGGCTTATAACCTGCTGGGCTTAAGTGATCCTCCAACCTGAACCTCCTGAGTAGCTGGAACTCTAGGCATGCACTACCATGCCCAGCTGATTTTTAAAATTATTTATACAGACAAAATCTCACTATGTTGCCCAGGCTGGCCTTGAACTCCTGGGCTCATTTTAACTGTGATGGGAAAGGAAAGACTTCAGAAAGGTCCCCAGTCCTGAATTCTTTCTAAGAGGTTTTTAGAGGATGACTACCAAAGGGAATCTAAGAATTAGACATGAATACAAGAAACAGTGATAGGCAAAGAAATAGGTATAACTTTGAGCTAATTTAAATAAATGTTAACAAAAATTATTAGTAACAATTTAGACAGAAATATCAGTTGATCTCCACAGTGGAAGTTGTAGAGGCGTAGGAGGCAAGGTGAAAGTATCTAACATTCTTGACTAGAGAGAAAACAGAGAGAGAGAGAGAAGTTTTTGATATTGAGAAAAATACAAATATTTAAATATCTGAATATACACTAGAGCTATTGAAGTACAATGTACAACTTGAGCAAGAAAATGGAAGCAGTTAAACCAACAGAAAGAAAGGGAAAAAAATTAGGAAATATAATAAAGAGGAAAAACAAAATAACCGGAGGAATAGTTCCAAATTATGGTAATCATGATAAAGATAAACTGGTTAAAGTAACTAATTAAAGATCAGGAACTGTGGGTTTAGCTAAACAGGCAAAAGCAGCTATATGTTATTTATCAGGCCCATTCTTAAAACAAAATGTCACAAGGCAGTTGAACAAGGAGAGGGAGAAAGATAAGAAAGACAATCAAGACAAAGGCTGACAGAAAAAGATAGCAAGACTAATTTCAGGAAAGAAAAAAAAGAATACAAGGGGAAAAGCAATAAAAAGGACAAAGAGGAATATTTCCTATTGATAAAAGATAAGACCCACTAGGACCAGCTTGAGCTGCTTGGATAAAAGTGCTCTTGCCTGTCATTTTTGAAATCTTGTTATCATGGAGTATGTCACATCGGTGAACAGAATGAAGCCCCTGCCTTCATGGAGCTTTGTTTTAGTGGAGGCAAAAAGACACAAAAACCAATATAGAATTAAACTATATAATACACTGGATGGTGATATGTGCTAAAAGAAATAAAAAACAGAGAAGGGTAATGGAGGTACAGTTTTAAGTAAGGTAGTACAGGAAGGCCTTACTGAGAAACCTGCCATGTGCAAAGATTTCAAGTTGCTGAGGGAGAAACCATGCAGATTTCTGAGGGAAGAGAATTCCAGGCAGAGGGAACAGCAGAGAAAATGGTCACTGCATACAATTAAAACCGCATAAATTAACTGAGAAATAACGGAGAACCAGGAGACTGTGATAAGTGAAGAAAGTATCTGGAAGAGGACAGAGTTATTGACTGTGTCAAAATGGCAGACATACCAAATAGCATGAGGACTGAGAAAGAATCCTTATTAAATTTAGCAACTAGAAGTCATGACTGACTTTGACAAAAACAATTTCAGTGATGCAGTGGAGGCCGAAACTTAAGAACAGGGTTTAGGAGAGGGACTGAAGTATTGAATATAGTAGACCATTTCAAATATATTTTCTACAAAGGAAAGCTGAAGAAGAGGGCAGTAGCTGGAGGAGAAAGTGGGGTCAAGATGAGAGAGTTGATAGTGGGAGGAAAACCCAGGCATCTATGAAAAAGAAACTTAAGGTGCCCTTTCTGAATGATGTTAGGAAGTTTAAAAATAAAATTCATGAAACTAGTTATCTGAAAAATGACAGAACCCACGATTGCTAAAAAGAAGGGAATTTCAGAAATGTTTGACATCTAATAAGGCAACCTGAATTTCATCTAAAGAAGTGTTATTGGGTTGTGATTACAACTCTAAAACAGTTTAAACCTACTTGATTGTAAGTTACGTAATGAAGGAAGACTGTATTAAAAGGAGAAGGGCTTGGTTTGCACAAGATTCATAAAACAGGAGTTTGAGAGACAAAATGTGGCACTGTGTTGCCAGCAATGTCCACTAAAAAGGGTGTACTGATGAGTAGACTTGAAAATTGGGCTCATTTAGCAGATATATTTTTGCATTATTTAATTGCAAAGATAAATGCATCTTGGGATTATTAGGTCATTAGCATATCCAAATGATTTCCTATCAGAAAGCAAACTTATTAGCAGATTTCCATATAGATTCCCTGTAAGAGGACTGTGTGCTTATCAAAGGGCTTGAGTGTCTAGTCTCCAGAAGACAGCCAGTACATATTAATAAATGGGCATTCTGATTTATTTGGTACTCTCATGTGAGTCTGGTTCTAGTAGTCAGCAGCCTGGAACTCTCTGGATGTATTAAAGCAAAGGGCCAAGTTTTGAAATGACACTGAGGTAGAGCAGGGACAGCCATCATTAGGCAGCCTCCCAGGTGCCACACATACCTTATCTTTTGTCCCCCTAACCATATGTCCGAAGTACTGTACTGAGGAAAGAGACACTGAAATTAACGGTCAGAAAATCGTCTAGGACTCTGTCACCACTACCCATGCAACCCTGAGTAATGTCACTTAATTTCTGTGATTCTCAGTTTATATATCTTTTCAGATAGGAGTAACAATAGCTAGCCTATCTCATGGTGTCATTTTGTTTTGTTTTGTTTTGAGACTCAGAACCTAAATCTAAAACAAATGGTTACATGAACAGAAGGTATTAATGCTATCATCATTACATGTCCTGCAGCCTAAGTATGTAATTGATATACTTAAGCATGCTGCCACAATTATCTGAGAATTGAAGACAACATGAAAAACCACTAGCCCACTGAACAAAATATGGAAAATCCTACCTCTCAGCAACTGGTTTGGCAATGTTTTCAAAAATGGTCTCTTGGTTTGCATCCTGATCAAAAATTCTTTGAAATCTGTAATGTGAAAAATAGTAATTATTTAAAAGCTGAGCCTCCAAACACTATCAGATTAATAAATCTTGTTTTTCTAAAAGCTTTATAAATTACCCCATATTTACATCACTGGGCTTACCTAACTTAGCACAATGTTTGCCCTGTAGTCTCAACCACACTGTGCTGTTGTATGCCTGTATACAAATGGTGGGTAAACAGTATTGCTTTGACAAGATCTGCACAATAAATCCCTCTGAAAAACTGCAGCAGCTTTGAACCAAATAACAAATTGTGTGCCTTTTAGCTCTCAAGAGGGACAGTGTCTACAATTGGCAAGAAATTCAAAACTAGATAGCTGCATGAAATGGAAATCCAAGAACAGGATGTAAACAGCCAAGGAACTTCTGATGTCTGACCTGTGAGAAAAGAATGCAACTGTGAATTGTATGACTATTGAATTTGGTTTTAGTATTTTGAACTAAAGTTTATTTTTCCACTAATTTGGTGCTATATCCTAGCACCAACCATTTAATTCTCAGGACAGTTTTGTTTCATTTTGTTGACCGTGAGTCAAAAGTCAAAAAGTAAATTAAGACAGACCTATCCTGCAAAGAAAAGGTTTAATCAGATTGGCAATGGCTAGGGGAAAGGGGTGGAGGCACGGTGTCAATTTCACTCTTCTTGCAATGCTACTGTGACTTAGCTTGTACTGGATTCCAAGCACAGTGGAATACTCAGGGTAGAAGACACAGAATCTTTTTTTTTTTTTTCCAGAGGGAGTCTCCCTCTGTCACCTAGGCTGGAGAGCAGTGGCGCTATCTCGGCTCACTGCAGCCTCCACCTCCTGGGTTCAAATGATTCTCTTGCCTCAGCCTCACGAGTAGCAGGGATTACACGCATGCACCACCATGTCCGGCTAATTTTTGTATTTTTAGTAGAGATGGGGTTTCATCATGTTGGGCAAGCTGCTCTTAAACTCTTGGCTTCATGTGATCCGCCCACCTCAGCCTCTCAAAGTGCTGGGATTACAGGCATGAACCACCGCACCCTGCCCAGAATCTATTCTTTTACAGTGTGCTAAGTTGTCACCAACAAGCATGGCCCCCATTAAAACATCATGATAATATGATAGCATTTCCACTTCTTTCCTTTAATGATATAGTGTACTTTTCAAATTATGTGAATTTAAATTGATTTTATCCTGAAAAAAAATCATGATAATAAAAGAAAGAGAGAGACAGAGAAAAAGCAAATTGGCCCAAATATTAACACAAGGTGAATCTCCCACAAAGAGCATATATGTGTCGACTGGGTTATTTTTCCAACTTTTCTGGACATTTAAAAGTTTTCAAAATAAAAATTGGGGTGGAAATTTTAAAGCAAACACTTTAAGCAAACATTTTGAGGTTATCCTAAGCAGCTTTCAGAGCGGCTTAGGAACCTTTGGTTTACATGCTTGCCTCCATAAGTGAACTGGGCACATGGTCAATTAGAGATTGTAAATGAAATGTAAGACCACTGAAGAGTTCAAAAGGATTTCTAAAGCTGAACTGGAAATACAAAATTTAATGAAATTCATCATCTTTAACCAACATTAACTTCAAAAGATCTCTACAGCTGCCCTAGAGAAGCAAAGAATGAACTATACAGAGCGATAAACTAAGGCGCTCTGGCTAGTATGTCACTTATCAAGGAAGACTGTATTTTAGACAGTAATATTTACTGTTTAGTGTACCCAGACTGCTTCTCAAAACTCTATAGATGTATCACAGCTTCAGATACGAACACCAACATAACACAGAGGTCAACATAACACATAGCTGCTGAACTGCTCTTCAGAGCACTGTGTAGTATGAAGTCTGACACATATTCCCAGCTTTTGAGGAGAATGATGGTAAGGCTGTTTCACTTCTTTTATCAAATGGGTGATGACTGAGTGAATCAATTAGCCATTTTCTACCCCACTTCCTTAAAAAACAGTAATTATATCCACTACCATGTAAATAAAAGAGATGGCAGAAGTTTTAAAGAAGGCAGCAAATCACATACAGAATATCTTCTGAAAGGCACCTTGCATAAAATTAATTATAGCATTTTCATTTCTAATTGATCTATTCATTCCACAAACACATACTGAAGGCCTACCATGTACCAGTCACTTCCAGCAAGGTTTAAATTAAACTAAAATGTAATTTTAGTATAACATCTATAAAGCATATTGAATTCCTTGGGGAAAAATGACATCCTCCGCTATTTAAAATAATAGGTGGCAGAAACACAAGCAATCCAGATCTCTCTTTTTATTGACTTCCCCCACCCCACATTTTAGAATAAAGATTTTAGCACCAGAGTTTATAATAAACCATTAATTGTACATTAAACATCAAATGTCATCATCCCCAAATACTGCATTTTATACAATGTAGTTGCATAGTAATCTGAAAAGGCATTTGATCGGCTGTCTTCTGAAAACCACTGAAGAGCAGAATAGAATCCCAGAATTAGAAGGGATTTTAACAGGTTCAGTCTAATCATTAACAGAGGAAGAAGCTGAGATCCACAGAGATAAAGTAATTACTCACAGTCTTAGAGCTCATCAATAATATGCTTTGAGACATTAACTGAGGTTTCCTGATTCTTAGGTGGTCCTTTCATTTGTTAGGAAATTGTGTAGGCTTTTTCTAAACTCTATTTCAAACTCAGCATATGCTGACTTCTTCCCCACCCTAAGGAATGGTGCACTTCCTGTGCTCTTCCTCACCCCAGAAAGTAACAGCTCTATCCTTCTAAATGTTCAGTCCAAAACCCTCAGGATCTTCTTGACTCCTGTGTTTCTACTACACTCTATATCCAATCCATCAGCAAATGCTGTCAGCTGAGACCTTCCAAATACATCCAGAATTCAATTATTTCTCAATATTTCCATTGTTACCACCTTGGTCCATGCTACCATAATTTCTTGCCTGGTCTCTCTTGCAATAGCCTAACTAACTAGTCTCCTTTCCCTCTTCCAGCCTGTTTTCCACATGTCAACAAGAGTAATCCTGCTAAAAAACATAAGTGAGATACTTTAATTCTTCTGCTGAAAACCCTCCAAAAAATTCTCATGGCACTTTGGGGAGACCACAAGTCCTCACAATGATTTACAAAGCTCCATGTAATCTGGCCACTCCGCTGCCTCTTTGGCCTATCTTTCTCCCCCTCTACCTCTTGCTTACTCTACTCCAGCCACATAGATCTTTTCACTTTTTCTCAAACATGCTGGGCATTCTCCCCCATTAGGTGTTTTACTGTTGCTATTCCCTTGGCCTGAAAGTCTCATCCTTTGGATACCTGAATGGCTGGCCTCTTCACCTCCATCAAATCTTTGCCCAAATGTTCCTTTACTGTACACCTCTCCTAACCTATTAAATGTTGCAACCATTCCTTTCCTTTGCCCCCTTCATCCCAGCACTTCTCATTCCCCTTCTGTGTCACACTTTTCTCCATGGCATGTTGCACCTTCTGACGTACATTTTGCTTATTGATCTTCTCCTCTATCTCCTCTCACTGAAATGTAAGCTCCCTACGAGCAGGAGCTTTGTTGTGTTCCCTGCTGTATTCCCAGCAATTAAAACAGCACACAGTGGGTAGCCAATAAATATTTATTGGTTGAATAAATGTTCTTGGGGTAAAACAGACTTTAAAATGCTTAAATATTTATCTCTGAACATATGTGTAAGCTGAATATTTTATTAATTTTTAATTTTGAATATTAAAACCAATATTTTTAATTCAGAGATTTAAAAATAAGCCAATGGTGCTTTTTCAACAATTGCACTCTGTATCTATATAATGTAAAGAATACTTTGGAAAGTATCCACAGATAGAGACATAGTAAATTGTTCTTATCAATCAAATGGAGTCATGCTGAATAAAATATTTCAGCAAACTATTGTTTTATATAATAGATTCTGGCCTAGGCCAGCTGGCATCAAGTCACAATTATGAAGGTATGTAGCATGCTTACATCAGTGGGAGAATGTCCCCTTCAGAAAAAGCAAAGCAGGGGCCAGGAGTAACGGCTCACGCCTATAATCCCAGCACTTTGGGAGGCCAAGGAGGGCGGCCAGATCACTTGATCCCAGGAGTTCAAGACCAGCCTGGGCAACATGGTAAAACCCAGTCTCTACCAAAAAAAAAAAAAATTAGCTGGACGTGGTAGTGAGCACCTGTAGTCTTGCTACTTGGCAGGCTGAGGTGAGAGAATCACCTGAACCTGGGAGGGCAGGGCTGCAGTGAGCTGCGATTGTACCACTTCACTCCAGCCTGGGTAACAGAGTAAGACCCTGTCTCAAAAAAAAAAAAAAAAGAAAGAAAAAGAAAAAAAAAAGCACAGGTTATAGGGCTATTCCTTAAAGAATATAATGAAAGGCAATGGGGAGACACAAAGACAAGGCAAGGACCTCCCCCACTAGGCAACAATAGGTTAGCAAGCCCTGCCTGTACTTACTGTAAAAGAAGACAATAAGAAAACGAGGTGGGAGTGGAGGGAGAGATACATATTATAATGAAAGACAAAAGACAGAGTTATGAAGACCAGCAAGAATTCCTTATGAGACAACAAAAAAAGCAAAAAAGAATTTAAAAAGTCCAGACGCAGCAGCTCATGTCTGTAATCCCATCACTTTGAGAGGCCTAGGCAGGTGGATCACCTGAGATCAGAAGTTTGAGACCAGCCTGGCCCACATGGCGAAACCCCGTCACTACTAAAAATACAAAAATTAGCTGGGCATGGTATCAGGTGCCTGTAATCCCAGTTACTTGGGAGGCTGAGGCAGGAGAATTGCTTGAACCCAGGAGGCAGAGGTTGCAGTGAGCCAAGATTGTGCCACTGCACTCCAGCCTGGGCAACAGAGCGAGACCCCATCTCAAAAAAAAAAAAAAAAAAAAAGAAAAGAATTTAAAAAGCAAAAGAGAGAAAGAGAGAGAGGAATAACAAAAAAATCTGAGATAGTTTTATGCAAAGGCCAAAGGCAGGAATAGTCTCAAAACAGGGCCTTTGTAAAACAATCTAGAGATGCATTGAAGAGAACAATTAGAACTATTTCAGAGGATCCAGAAATCCGTCACCAAACTTAGGGCCAGAGATCAAAGACAGATTTAATTTGGGCTCAAACTTCTCCAGAAATCAAAAGTGGAGATTAAAAGAAATAGATTAATCTGAAACTGGAGAATAAAGAGAATGTGAAGTAGCTATAGTCCCTACATTCAAGGCCTAGCTACTGAAAGAGTACTCAGACCCAAGGCATTGATGACCATCCAAGGGGAGCTGTTTGGTGTTTTTCAACTGAGCCATTATAGTTTAGCACTGCCCAAGAGAAATATAATGGCATCCATAAATGTGAAAGCATATGTAATTTAAAATTTTCTACTAGCCATGTTTTTTAAAAAGCAAAAAGATTAGTTGGGCATGGTGGCGCATACCTGTAGTTCAAGCTATCCAGGAGGCTAAGGTGGGAGGAGCACTGGAGGCCAGGAGTTCAAAGCCACAGTGAACTGTGACTGCACCACTGCACTCCAGCCTGGGAGACAGAGACATCTTTAAAATTTAAAATAAAATAAAGAAAAATTTAAGAAGCAAAAAGCAGCAGCTGGAATTAATTTCAATAATATACTTTTAACCAAGGTTAAAAGTTTCATATACCAAAATGTTATAATTTCAGTAAGTAATCAATATGAAAAACGTCTTCAGATATATTACATTCTTTTTTCTTCATGCTAAGTCTTCAAAAATCCTTCGTATGTTTTATATGTGACAGCATATCTCAGTTCAGGTTGGACATATTTCAAGTGTTCAAGAACCACATGTGGCTTGGGGCTATTATATTGGACAGCATAGATATAGAGTGTACATATGTGCATATGAGGTCCAAATATCATATATATTATAAAGAAGGCTCACCCCTATATAGCACACGGATGATACCATAAGTTCTTACCTTCAATGAAGTTTAGTCATGCATTGGAATTTTCTGTAAGTGCTAAACCACAGTGCATTGAGTAGGAAAACACTAGATAAACAGAGGTAGTAAAGAAAGGCCGGAATCTTGGAATACAATCTCAGATATAGAAATATACACTTTTTTTGACCTTGGCCACAGCAGGGAAAAAACAACCTGAGTTCAATCTACTAGGTGAGACAGACACCTGCACTGCATTTTCCACAAGAAATAGGGCTAATGATTTCACAATAAATATTAATGCAGTATAAGAATTGGTTCAATAATGAAACAGAAATGAAAAAGGAGAAAGACAAACTTACTTAAATTTGTAGCTTTCTCGCTTATTATTCACAAACCCATCTGCCAAATCACGTGGTACAATAATTTCCAAGCTAGGTATTAATTTTTCATCTTCGTCTATGGAGTAAATCTGCAAATGTGAAGACAACAAATGGATATAAAATGGTGAAATTATGGCTTGAACTATGACCATGTTATTATAACTTGTAATGATATGAAAATTATACTCCTAAGATTGAAAAGTCATAATATCATATAATTTGAATAATTTTTCTCTTTGAACTGTGTCTGGATTCAGACAAATCGATGGAACCGAACCACACGTGAAACCTAAATTAATGCTCTATCAAAGTCAGATCATCCATCTTTGAATGATCTCACATTCACATTTGAGTGTTTGAGCATCTCTGTTATTGTTGTCATTGAGAAACTAACAGCTCTGAAAGCAACATTTTATCCAAGTATTGCTTTAGTATTATGTATCAGGAGTTAACATTTTACTACAATCAATAAGCATTTCTGAGCATTTACAAAATACCAGAGAAAAGCTATCTCAGATAGCTCACCAAGAATGCTCTAATTCAAGTTATGTTCAAAGAAGCCTAAGGTTCCATGAGACATTTTCAGGCATTTGATAAGAGACATGTGGCTTCAAAAGACACATGTAATTCATGTATTTGATGTCACTTTCAAGGTTCTCATTCCAGCTCAGCCACTAATTAGAAAGTGACCTGGGAGAAATCCTTTAGCCTCTCCAAGCTGATATGGAAATAGAGGGTCTTAACCAACACCCTTAGGACTGCAACATTCTCTCATTCTCTTCCTGGTTTCCTACTCCATCATTTATTGGCCAGGAAAATCAAGAGTCAAGCCTATCAAGAGGTCATGTGGAATAAATAAAAGCATAAGATTTGGTGTCCCAAGACTTGGGTCCAACACTGAGCTCAATTTACCAGCTGTGTGACCAGCCACCACTTTCAGAATTGAGGTTTCTTATACATAAAATGAGGATAACAGAATTACCTCCCTTACAGGATTGCTGTGGGGGATCAAATGATGTAATGGTAATGGAAGTATTTTGTAATGCACAATAAAAAAAAAAGTTAGTCATTAGGTTTAGAGGTTTTTTTTTTAAAAAAAATACAGGCTTCTTGTCTTTTACCAGGAAATAAAATTCTTTCTAATCGGCAATACTTCCTGTTTAAGACCCATTTTGATGTTTGATTATGGGGGGAAAAGTCATATTCCTCAGCAAGTAAAAGCCTCCCTAAATCTCCAGAAAGTTTGAATGATTTCCTAAGTGTATTTTTATTGAAACCTCTAACTGCAAATGTGAAGAATTCATGCAGAAAAGTCATTACATAAATTATTTGTAGAAACCAATGGATCAGGTTCAAGGCTTTCTGGCTAGGTTTTCTCAAGAGACATTTAAAAATTATATCCTGTTGGGCACTATATTTAAAAAAAAGTTTAATAGCCAAACAGGTGAGTGAAGAGGGTGTATAAAACATGAAACATGCAAGAGTGAGGAGTTAAATCCATTTTTAAAATTTCTGTATTTCTCTGCTCAGCAGACAGAAAACAGTATTAACTGTGGTTAATGACCCTCCATTATTCTGATTAAGACACCCTGTGAGGCCTTAAGAAAATTCCCTTAGAACCAGATAACTTGTTTAGTGTAATATTGGCTTTCTATCCTTAGTCATTTTATATATATACAAAATCATATATATACACACACACACACACACACATATATATATATATATATATATATTTTTTTTTTTTTTTTTTTTTTTTGAGATCGAGTTTCACTCTATTGCCAGGCTGGAGTGCAGTGGTGCAATCTCAGCTCACTGCAACCTCCACCTCCCAGGTTTAAGCCATTCTCCTGCCTCAGTCTCCTAAGTAGCTGGGACTGCACCCAGCTAATTTTTCTATTTTTAGTAGAGACAGAGTTTCACCATGTTGGCCAGGTTGGTCTTGATTGCTTGACCTCGTGATCCGCCCGCCTCAGCCTTCCAAAGTGCTTGGATTACAGGCATGATCCACCGCACCCAACCAATCATAAAAATATTATTTGATAGGGAAGTTATTTTTTTAGAAGACACAACAAATGCAAGGATGAATATGAAAATGTTTTGAAATGTATAAAGCACTGTACAAATGAAAAGCATTTCCACTGTTAAAACTACCAGAGATTCGTTTATATATCCTTTTTATTAATCTATGTTATTATAATTTACTTTATGATGCCTTAAGGAATAAAAGTAACACAGTAATGAAGCTACAAAATGAAGAGAAAGAGGAAAAAAAACGCTTTGAGTCACTCTCAAATACTATAAAAAGTATTTCTAGTCAGAGAAAGAACTCTACAACCTTTTTTGGACAAGAAGATATGGCATTAAATAGGGTTTTTAAAGAGAGAACAGGGATATACTAACTCAATATTTATTCATTCCCATTCTCTTTGTGTGTGTGTGTGATACCTAAAAATATGATACTTAAAACAACTTCATGGAGGATCAAACAATCCATTCAAAAGACTCACCAAAGAAATGCAAAATGAGGCACATTAAAATATCCAAACACTGCATTTTAAGAGAAAAGAAAGTTCAATATTAAATCCTAGACTCTCCATCCACTTCCCTGAGCCTTAGTCATTTTTAGAAAAGCCATTTTCTAACCTTAGTCATAAAAATATACCCCTGCCCATTCTTTCTTTTGACCTTATCCCAGCCTGTGCTATGACTGCTGAGTCCACATAGATAAGCTCAAGAGTTTAAGCCAAGAATCTGAGGGGAAATGTTACATATAATACACTCTTTACATATGATGCACTCTAAAAAGAAATCCATGTAAGTGATTATTAGAGGAAAGAAAATGGGAAGATAACCATGGTTCATTCTACACTACTTTATTCCTGTTTTAAATACATGAATTATATGAGGCAAATGCTTAATCATGAGATGCTATGATGTTCCACTAGACATATACACAGTATATACACACATATATATATGGAATAGGAATACAATATTATTAATATGCCCACTCCATATACTCATAAATATGACCCAAATTGCCCTTGCCTAAATTCTTACTTTGGGAATTTAGGAGTTAACATTTTACTACTTAAAAAAAAAAAAAGTTTCCAAAGAGGAGATAGCTTTGGAATCAAAAATCCTTAATTAAAATTACAGCTCTGCTACTCACCAGCGGGATGCCTTGGTCACATTATTTAACCTGAGACTCAGTTTCCTAATCTGTAAAATGAGGAAGATGACACTAACCTTGCAGGGGTTTTGTGAGAATGAGAGATAATGCAGATAAAGCACTTGTCAGGTGGCCATTTCTCAAGATACGTAAGAATGACTATGCTCCCTTCTACGCAGAAGAGAGGCTGTTTTGAAACAATTAAGAAGCATACAAAGTATCATTGCTTAGAGCCAGGGCAATGTCTTAACCATCTTTGTACCCTTCTGAATTTAGCACACTAGAGGAAGTACCTAGTAAAAATTTAGTTAATGGTTTCTGAATGAAGTACACATACGTATTATTTGGGTCAGGATGTATCTATCTGTATCTACCTGTATCTATTAATACAAGGAGCATATGTAAAGGTTCACGTTTATGTTGGAGAATGACAACAAAGTCAACAAATTACTGAGGTCCCACTGGGTGCAAAGTACTAAATATATGTATGCTTTGTGCAATTGTGTCTATCTATATTTGTATCATTTCAGACGTACATAAACTTGCATCTCTTGCTTGCACGTTTTGTCCGAGTGCCAAAACGTACCTTTGAGTGTATCTGCGTGTGCGGTGCTGCGTGAGTTTCCCAGAAAGGTGCAGTAAGTGCTTATGTGTAGTTGAAGCGCACGCTATACAGGCATACTGAACACGGCACTAGTCTGAAAGCTCTGTGCTGGGTCTGCGCCGTGCCAGGTGGGAGTGGCCTGGCTGCCGGTCGCGTCCCTGACCGCAGTGCGCCGGCGTCTTCGCGGCTGCAGGGCGCCTCGGTAGGTGGATGCGTGAAGCCCCGCCGGCAAGCCCCTCACCTCCGCCCAGCCCCTTCGCTTGCCGCCCGACCCCGGCCCAGGAGGCCCCGCCGCGCTGGCGCCCCGGAGGCTCCAGCCCGTACCCCTTGTTGGTGCTTCCGGACAGGGGGTTTCACCCTCGCGAATATCTGGATCGTCTGCTTCACCATCTTCTCCCTGGCTCTGCAATGACCCTCGACGTCTCTCAGGCACTGGCTGCCAAAACTAACTCCTACCACCTCAGGCGACCCACAGTCTTAGCAACAGTAGCTAGGGACACTACCCAGTGAGCACCGTGGCAGCCCCGGATCCCGCCTCCTCTCTTAATTGGTCACGACCCTACGGGAGCCACTAAGGGCGTGGCCAGGGCGGGGTTGGGGCGGGGCGGAGGGGGAGAGCGCTGCGCATGCGCATGAACGAGCGTGTGGGCTGTGGGCTCTGGGCGCCCGAGCAGACCTGGACAGTAGTTAAAATGGGGACAATCACCATGCCTTGTCCCGCCCCGCTCCTTCACCCATTTTTTTTTCTCCACGCCCTTGCCTTTTAAAAAAAAATGCAGCACTAGGCCAGGCGCGGTGGCTCACGCTTGTAATCCCAGCAGTTTTGGGGAAGCCGAGGTGGGAGGATCACTTGGAGCCCAGGAGGTTGAGACCAGCCTGGGCAGCATAGTGAGACCCTGTCTTTACAAAAAAATACAAAAGTTAGCCAGGAGTGGTGGCACGCCTGTATCCCAGCTAATCGGGAGGTTGAGGTGGGAGGATCTCCTGAGCCTAGGAGGTCGAAGCTGCAGATTGCAGGAGCTGAGATTGCAAAACTGCTCTGGCCCACTTAGAGATCACAGTCTGAAAAGGATTTTTTTTTTTTTCACAAGGCCTTTCAGGTGACACGGAAACAGATTTTCAACAGGAAATCAAAACTGAGGAATACAAGCTGTGCTATGATGGAAGTAGAAGTGGGGCTAGCCCTGTTTTGCAAAAGGATAAAGGACGAAGGGGACTGTTTCCCATGCAATAGGCATGGCAAGACAGGATGAGCTCTTCAAACACTGTTAGCACATGACAAGATAGTCAACATTATTATCCACTTGGGAAATATAAATTAAAACCGCAATGATATATCACTGTTCATCTATCAGAATGGCAAAAAAAAAAAAAAAAAATGGCAACAACAGATGCTGACAAAGATGTCGAGAAACTGAATCAGTTGTACTTTACTGGTAGGAATGTATGATGTAACACATACACTGTATAAAGGTACAGCCACTTTGGAAAACAGTTTGACAGTTTCTTTCAAAACTAAAGGTGCAGCTACTCTAACACAGAGCAATTGGACTCTTAAGCATTTATCTCAGATAAATGAAAATGAGCATGCATTTTTTTGTGTATGCTCAAGAGTCACACAAAAACCTACACATGTGTGTTTATAGTTTATAGCACCTTTATCTGTAATAGCCCCAAACTGGAAAAAACCCAGATGTCCTTCAGCTGATGGTTAAAAAAAACCGTGGAATACCATACAGTGATTAAAAAGGGAGGAAGTGTTGATACATGTAACAAATTGGATGACTTTTCAGGGAATTATGTTTCATGAAAAAAGCCAGACTCAAAGGTTAAATATTGTATGGTTTTATTTGTATAACATTCATGAAATGACAAAATTATAGAGATAGAGAGAAATTAGTGGTTGCTAGGGAGGTGTGCAGGGTATGGTTATAAAAGATATCCTTGTGATGGGCTCTTCTGTATCTTGACTGTGATGGTGGTCACAGAAATCTACACATGTGATAGCATTGCATAGAACAAAATACATACACGTGTGCTTATTCGAATAAGCACATGTAAAACTGGCAAAAGTCAAAGTTGAATAAGATTGATGGATTGAATCAATGTCAGTTCCTTGATTTTGATATTGTGCTATAGTTATGCAAGATATTACCATTGGGGAAAACTGAGAGGCAGGTATATGAGTTCTCCCTGTATTATTTTTCACAATTGCATTGAATCTACAATCATCTCAAAATAAAAAGTTTATTAAAGACACCTTGTTTTTTTTCTTTTTTTTTTTGAGACAGGGTCTTGCTCTTGTCACCCAGGCTGGAGTGCAGTGGCATGAACATGGCTCACTGTAGCCTCAACCTCCTGGGCTCAAGCAATTCTCCTGCCTCAGCCCCACAAGTAGCTGGGCTTATAGACATGCGCCATCACACTCAGATAATTACTGTATTTTTTGTAGAGTCAGGGTTTTGTCATCTTGCCCAGGCTGGTCTTGAACTCCTGAAGTCAAGCAGTCCACTCACCTCAGCCTCCAGAAGTACTGGGATTACAGCCATGAACCACTGCACCTGGCCTAAAGACCCTTAAGAAACAAAAGGACAAACTACAGACTGGGAGAAAACATTTGCAAAACACATATCTGATAAAGGACTTGCCTCCAGAATATATACAAACTCTTAAAAACCTAATAATAGAAAAACAATTCATTTGTTTAAGGTGAAGGGAGGGTGCAAAGATTGGAACAAATGCTTCACCAAAGAGGACCTATGGATGGCAAATAAGCACATGAAATATGCTTAATGTCATTAATCATTAAATGAAATTAAAACCACAATGAGATACCACTACACCTCTCTTAGATTGGCTAAAAATAAGAATATAAAACCGGCAATACTAAGTGCTGATACGGATGCAGAGCATCTAGAGCCCTTGACCATCACCGGTGAGAAAACAAGATGGATCAACCACTTTGTAAAATAGTTCTGTAGTTTCTTATAAAATTATACATGTACTTATCATATGACCCAACAATCCCATCCTTGTTATTAACCCAAGTGAAGTGAAAACTGTGTTCACATGGAAACCTAAATATGAATGTTTATAGTGGTTTTATTCACAGTTGCCAAAAACTGAAAACAAAGTAATGTTCTTCAACTGGTAAATAGATAAACAAACTAATATATCTATGCAGTAAAAAGGAATGAATTACAGATGCCTACAACTACATGGTTAAGTCTCACATTTATTATGCTGAGTGAAAGATACCAGACTCAAGGTTGCATACTTTATAAATCCATATATATATGACATTCTAGAAAAAAGAAAAACTGTAAGGATAGAAAACAGATCAGTGGTTTCCAGGCGCTGAGGGTAGGAAAAGGGGCTGACTGCAGATGAACATGGGAGAGTTTTTGTGGGGTGATGGAAGTAGTTGCATATTTAGCTTGTGGTTGTGGTAACATAACTATAAGCATTTGTCAAAACTCACAGAATTATCTATACACTTAAAAGTGTGAATTATACTGCATATAAACTGTACCACAATAAGAAAAGCAAAAAGAAGAAGAAGGAGGAGGAGGAGGAGAAGAAGAGGAAGGAGGAGGAGTAGGAGGAGGAGAAGAAGATGATGACTGAGTATGAACAGGTGCTGCAATACCAGGAATGGAGAAGAGGAGAGAACTAGGTATTTATTATATAGAACTTCAGGGTCTTTTTCACCTAGCAAGAAAGAGGTGACTCAAGATTGGGTGTAGATAGTCACCTGGACAGGCAAAATAGATGGGAGTGGGGAAAGGAGGAAATAAGGAGTTGGGGACATGTTAAATTTCAATTGCTTGTGGGACTTCAGAAGTAGTTGTATAAGGTTTAGGAGTAAGTTATGGTGGAAATATAGGCTTGGGAGTCATCATGAAGTTTTTTCCAGAAAGTGACCAAGTTACTCATGAGCACTGAGGTTGAAATCCTAACACTGATGGCTGGAGGTGGAAGAGGGGCTGCAAAAGAAGTTGAAGGAAGCAGCCGGAGAGGTCTGAGAGAGAAAGGGAATGTTATGCCCTGGAAGCCAAGGGAAAATAACACTTTGAGAGGAAAGTATTCAAAGGTGTTGAATAGTAAATAGGATGCACTGAAAAACACCCATTTTATTCAGCACCTAGAAGGTCATTAGTAATGCAGATTTCAGTGGATTGGTAGTGTCAGAAGTCAGATTGCCAGAGGCTGAAAAGTAAGTGGGAAGTTAGGAAGTGGAGGCAGTCAAGATTGGCTACTTTTCACAGAAGCCTGGTTGTGAAGGATTGTGAAGAAGCAAAACAGGTGAGAGCTAGAGGAACCCAGCGAACCGGTGGTCTTTGTCCATATCCAAAGGGGTGTATCTAAAAAGGGGAAGATGACAGTATGGGGAAGAGAGAAGAGAATGGAGGTATTCTCCAGAGGAGCAATTGCACTTTACCAAAAAGGTGTAATGGAAGGTGAAAAGGCCTGGTAGCCAAGGGTGTTCACAAGGAACATTTTAATCATGAAGTCTAGGCTGCTTAAAGATACCTGTGGCCTTTGAAGGAGTATTGCAAAAGGAAGGAGGGAAATCTGTGGGTTCAGGATGTGGGACCTTTAACAATTCCTTTCTTGAGCTCTGGGTCATACGATTAAATGTTTTCTTGGAGAGAAAGTGTGGGTTCCAATCCCGCATCTGTCATTCCCAAATCCTGTGTTCATCTTTACTTGTGTACCTTGGGCAAGTAATTTATGCTTTTAAATCTCAGTTGCCTCATCCAATAAATGAAGATAAATAATAACAATAGCTACTTCATAGAGTTATCATGGAGATGTAATATGAGCATAACATGGTTTCTGGTGAATACAGAATGGTCATATCCAAAGGGTTCTGACTGTGGATGGAATTCTTTTGATTGTAAACACCATCTAAAGAGCAGAAATAATGGCATACATATGCATATAAGATATATTGGAGGCCGGGCACGGTGGCTCATGCCTGTAATCCCAGGACTTTAGGAGGCCGAGGTGGGTGAATCACGAGGTCAGGAGATCGAGACCATCCTGGCCAACATGGTGAAACCCCATCTCTACTAAAAATACAAAAATTAGCTGGGCATGGTGGTGCGTGCCTGTAGTCCCAGCTACTCAGGAGGCTGAGGCAGGAGAATCGCTTGAACCCAGAAGGCAGAGGTTGCAGTGAGCTGAGATGGCACCACTGCACTCCAGCCTGGCTACAGAGCAAGACTCCATCTAAAAAAAAAAAAAAAAAAAGACTGGAGATTGCAAACTTAAATATCTCCTGGGGCCAGACTGATGATGTAAATTCATCCAGCAGACAGGCACTTGACAACAGGGAGTGTCTTGGTGAACTGGAGACTAGTGCCCCAGCGAAAACCATTCACATTCAGAATGGTTACAGCACAGTACTGCCTAAATAAAGCACATTTGCAGGACCGTAGTTCAATCCCTTTTTTTGTTTCTGGGATAGCTGATCTCAGTAACTCCCAGGCCCACTGCCTCTGACAGGTTTACCTAAATTTCAAACAGATGGCTGTAATTGGTACAAAATAGGTTTTGAGATTAAATCTCCAAGTTACAGTGTCTTTCTCACCCCCTGGATTTATATTCAGTGTTATTATTTGTATTTTATCTGCTTTTTTAAATGTGAGAATTAAGACGCTTTTCAACTATTTAAAAGATTCTTGAACTTTGCAGTTGTCAAAATAACGGATAATTGTACCAGGCAAATTAGCCAGGGTTTGTAAGCCTCAAATCTGAAAGAAATTAAGCTCTGCCTGCAATGAATTAGTCTATAGGCGAGTTAGTTGGATTTGTTTGCTTGTATGTTTTGTTTTGTTTTTAAATTGAAACTGTGCTCTCGAACTAGTTTTCAAATACCTCTGTAGCTGTTGCTCCTATAACTATAAAATGCATCATTTTATTTTATAAGTCTGAAGAGGGACCAGTAAAAATTTTTATGGGTTGTAATTTTGATATAGAATATGTATATAAAATTACCTAATTGCAGCAAGTTTCCCTCTCCCCAATTTTATCCATGGCTTTGGGGAATTTATGCTTGCTTGTTCAAAATCTTTCGTGGTCACAGCATGACTGTCTCCTCCCACCCCCCACCATTATAAAGGTGAACAAGAGTTTCCAGACAGGTGCTGGAGGCTTCATTATTAAGAGAGAAAACATTTGACTGGGGTCTTTTTAAATAAGCTTCTCCAAGAAGCAAGGTCAGTAATCAGGAATTTGCTGCTTATTAATAAATAGCAATATTAATAGAATAAAAGTGTATTTATGCCAGGAGCAGTGGCTCACACCTGTAATCCCAGCACTTTGTGAGGCTGAGGTAGGTGGATCACTGAGGTCAGGAGTTCAAGACCAGGCTGGCCAATGCCTCATCTCTACTAACAACACAAAAATTAGCCTGGGGTGGTGGCACACGCCTGTAATCCCAGCTACAGGGGAGGCTGAGGCAGGAGAATCTCTTGAACTTGGGCGGCAGAGGTTGTAGTGAGCCGAGATTACACCACTGCACTCCAGCCTGGATGACAGAGTGAGACTTCATCTCAAAAAAAAAAAAAAAAAAAAAAAAAAAAAGTCAACTTATGTAAAGTGTCCGTTTATATTTGGTGATATTGCGTAGGACTTTGGGGGACTGCATGATTCCTGGGTGTTCCTGATTGAGGATTTTATGGGAAGTAGTCAAAAGAAGAGGAAGAAAGAATATATTTTCTGCAGAGGAGACTTTCATTAGAAATCCCCTCCCTATCAGTCTTATGCATGGTCAGTACCAGAAGGATCCTCTGATACCAGGCAGTCTAAAACGGTAATTTATTTCATTGTTTCTGAACCAAGTGGAGAATACACAGAGCAATTTCTGGTACTCATTAAATGCCAAATAATAACAACATGCTGTTAAATTGCAGAGCAAGGGTACCACAAAATTGGTAATATATAATTTTAGCAAAAAATTTTCTTTTGAGAATATGTTCAGCTAATTTAAAGCATAATTTCATTAGCATAATCATCTTTCCACACACAGCAGAGTAGAGTTCCTAAAACGTCACCAGCACTTGGGTTGATAGGATTTCGCCATCACACTGGGTCCTCTCTACTGCTGGTTGTTACCTCTCTGGCTAAGAAGCAGAGGCCCCTTTCTCCCAATTTGTCTGATCTCTTCCTGCAGCTCCCCCTGGAGCTCCCCCTGAAGAACAACATCAAAGGCATTTAGGGCTGGAAGTTGGTGGCCAGCCATATGGAATTACAGCCCAGGCGCTTGCCGGATTATAGAGTATAACATATGAGCCACATGACAGTGCCATGGCATCGAGGGAAAGCTGGTAAAGCCTCCAGTTTTGAATGGAAAATATGACTGTTTGTGTATTTATACACAGGCTCCTCATAAACAACCTGAAGGTTTCACCAACATCCTGAGGAGACAAGGGATGGGCTGAATTAAAAATAGTTCTAGAACGCCTCTCTTCTAACTAAATTACCCATTCTGTCCTATCTCCTGAGGGTGTTTACTTAAATGTGTTTCTTCGCATATTTCAGAATTAGAAAAGAATGCATACCAACAAATAACTTAAAACATAAAAGAAAATGGCTCATATAGCAGAGAGCCTTATCTGACACATTATTATTGTCACAACATCCAACCACACCTTATTCATGCCGAATCTGGGTATTTAGCAGTCGAATCAATCCAGGTCTCTACTTCCTAATCTCTCATCTGCTTTTCAACCTCCTGCAGTCTAGTTTCTGTCTCTCCTACTCCATGGGACCTGTTTAAACTTTGCACCTCCAGAGTGATACCTTTATCTGTACATCTTGGAATGACATCATGGTAGAGCCCGTTGCCTCAGCTTGACCTCAAAGTTGCCCTTTGCAACTTTGCCCTTCCTCTCTCTAGTGTATCTACATCCAAATAGTTTCCAAGTCCTGATCATGCTGCTTTCTGAGTAACTTTTTCCTCCCACCCATCAACTTCATACTCACTACTTACTACTTGCTTTAGTTTGACTCTTAGTCTCTTTGCCAGAATTAGCAAAGGTCTCCCAACTGCTTTTCCTGCTTCTCATCCCATCCTCCCCTTTCTTCCATCTGTTACAACCGCTACAAGATTACACAATGGAAACCAGTTCATGTCATTGCTTGCTTGAAGACCTCCAGTCCCTGTTACAAATAGAATCAAGTCCAAAGGTCCTTCATAACCTGGTCCCAACTGTCTTTACATCAGTTTCATAGCCCTTATCATGTCTTCCACCTCCGCTTGCCTGCCCCTGTACTCCAGCCACCGATTTCCCGTGGTTCCCAAGCACACCATGCTTTTTCATGTCTCCATGCTTTTGTCAGGGCCGTTTCTTCTGTTTTCAGTGCTGCCTCCCACTTTGTCAGGAAAATTCAACCTATACTTCAAGACCCAGCTCAAATGTCACCTGGTCTGGAAAGGCATCCCTTTCATCTCCCCTAGAGAAGTTATTGACCCTCTTCAGTGCAGCTACATCTTACATGTTTCTTTGTATTAGTACTTATTTCCCTGCCAATGTTCATATGTATTTGTCTCCCCATCATGCTTAGGATTATTTAAGGGCAGCGACTGCCCTGTTTATCTTTGTGTTTCCAGAGACTAACAAGATTTAGGTACAGGGGGAGATTTCTATATGTGTATTGAATGAATGAGTGTATGCATAACTCATAGCAAGGAATCGATTCAATAAAACCTTAACAAACTAAAAGCTTTTATTTAAGGTTCATGTTTTCATAGTGAAAATTACTTTCTCTTCCTGTTTCACCCAAGGAAACAAAGATCATCTACAAATTGAGTAGCCATTTGATAAGAGAAAGAATTAAATCACGGTTTCAATTTCTAAATCTTCTTCTTCAGGCAAAAAAAGATGGTTACAAATTTCCCAGGGTGATAAACAGAGCACATTAACATTTGTTTTTGTTGTTGTTGTTGTTGTTTTTTTTTTAGAAAAAAGAGAAAAAGAGAAAGAAGGAAGAAAAAAAGAATAAAATAAAGAGAAAAGAAGAAGAAAAAAAAAAAGGGAGAGAGAATGGGAATCTTGCTCTATTGCCCAGGCTAGAATGCAGTCTACAAATGGATATTAAAAGCTTTTTTTTATACTAATAATTGTGTTATACAATGGAGACAGGAAGGAATAAGGGAGGAAAATAACAAACAAACAGCCAACCAATATTTCATTTAAACTTATGAAATGCTATGCAATTGCTAGGGAGTGATTTACTCCCAACCATGTGGTCACTTTTAGAATAAATGTGATGTGTTACTGAAAAAAAAATGTATATTTTGTGGATTTGGAATAGAGAGTTCTGTAAATGTTTATTAAGTTTACTTGTTTGAGGTTTAAATTCAAGTCCCGGGTAACCTTCTTAACCTTCTGTCTCATTAATTTGTCCAATATTGACAATGTAATGTTAAAGTCTCCCACTATTATTGTGTGGGAGTCCAGGTCTCTTTGTAAGTCACCAAGAAGTTGCTCTATGTATCTGGGTGCTCCTACATTGGGTGCGCATAGACTTAGAGTCGTTAGCTCTTCCCGTTACATTGATCCCTCTACGATTATACAATGTCCTTCTTATCTCTTTTGGTTTCTATTACTTTAAAGTCTATTTTATCAGAGATGAGAATTGCAACTCCTGCTTTTTTTTTTTTTTTTTTTTGCTCTCCATTTGGTTGGCAAATCTTCCTCCACCCTTTGTTTTGAGTCTCTGTATATCCTTGCATGTAAGATGGATCTGGATGCAGTTTACTGATGGGTCCTTTGAAGTGGCTGATACTGGTTGTTCCCCTCTATACATAGTGCCTCCTTCAGAAGCTCTTGTAAAGCAGGCCTGGTGGTAATGAAATCTCCGAGTACTTGCTTGTTTGCAAAAAATTTTATTTTTCCTTCACTTATGAAACTTAGTTTGGCTGGATATGAAATTCTGGGTTGAAAGTTCTTTTCTTTAAGGATGTTGAATATTGGCCCCCACTCTCTTCTGGCTTGTAGGGTTTCTGCTGAGAGATCATCTGTGAGTCTGATAGGCTTCCCCTTGTGGGTAACCTGACCTTTCTCTCTGGCCACTCATAATATTTTCTCCTTTGTTTCAACCCTGATGAATCTAATGATTATGTGCCTTAGGGTTGCTCTTTTTGAGGAATATCTTTGTGGTGTTATCTGTATTACCTGGAGTTGGGTATTGTCTTGCCTTGCTAGGTTAGGAAAGTTTTCCTGGATAATATCCTGAAAAATATTTTCCAGCTTGGATTCATTCTCTTCGTCACATTCAGGTACACCTGTCAAACGTAGATTAGGTCTTTTCACATAGTCCCATATTTCTTGGAGACTTTGCTCATTCCTTTTTACCCTTTCTTCTCTAATCTTGTCTTCTCGTTTTATTTCGTTAAGTTGGTCTTCGACCTCTGAAATCCTTTCTTCTGCTTGATCAATTTGACTGTTAAAACTTATGCATACTTCTCGAAGTTCTTGTATTGTGTTTTTCAGCTCCATTAATTCACTTATATTCCTCTTTAAATTGTCCATTCTCATGAACATTTCGTGAAACCTTTTTTCAAGGTTCTTAGTTTCCTTGCATTGGGCTAGAACATGTTCTTTTAGCTCACAGAAGTTTCTCATTATCCACCTTCTGAAGCCTGATTCTGTTGATTCCTCACATTCATTTTCTATCAGGCCTTGTTCAATTGGTGATGAGGCACTGCAATCCTCTGTAGGAGGAGAGGCATTCTGATTTCGAGTGTTTTCAGCCTTTTTGCGCTGGTTTCTTCCCATCTTTGTGAATTTATCCACCTGTCGTCTGTGTAATTGCTGATTTTCAGATTAGGTCTCTGAGTGGACGTCCAGCTTGTTGGTGATAAAGTTTTTCCTATTTCTTAATTTTCCTTTGGCAGATGCCCCTCCCCCCACAAAGCTGGACCTTCCCGGGTTCAGCTGTACTTGCTGTGAAACTCTCAATCTTCAGCAGTTCCAACTGCTGTTTTTATTTTTATTTTTTGTGGAGGCGGGTACCAGCCTTCCCCTGCGGCGACCCACTACGCCAGCTGAAACAGCGGCGTTAAGATTCATGGCGCTTTTCTGCCCGGGAATCTCCCGGTCTGGTTCCCCCACTTCAGTCCGCTTTTTAATCAGCTGAATGGGAGACTCTGCTTTCCCGGAGCTCCAAATGCCAACCAAAGGGCACTCAGTCCCGTATACTCCGGACTGAGAACCGCCATGTCGGGGCGCCTGCAAAACGGCCTCGCCCCTCCAAAAGGGTCGCGCTGGCGACCTGTGGGGCTCCTCCGCCAAGAATCTCTTGGTCCCTGGGCTATGAAAATTCCTCTGAAAATGTGGCGTCCACTCACTCTCTGCGCTTTCAGTGGGAGCTACAATCCTGAGCTGCTGCTAATCGGCCATCTTGGATCTCTCTCTCCGCACATTAACATTTGTATGAATGGAAGACAACAGATCTGAGGGAGTGATAAGTATAGAAGTACAGTGGCCCACTGTTAAATTAGTGAGGTTCTTTCAGGATATCTGGGAGGCATTTAATGACTCTAGGGATCAATTTGGTTTTTGGTAGTTTTTTTTGAGACAGAGTCTCACTTTGCCATCCAGGCTGGAGTGCAGTGGCGTGGTCATGGCTCACTGCAACCTCCACCTCCTGGGTTCGAGCGATTTTCCCATCTCAGCCTCCTGCGTAGCTGGGACTATAGGCTCATGCCACCAAATCCGGCTAATTTTTGTACTTTTAGTAGAGACGGGGTTTCGCTATGTTGGCCAGGCTGGTCTCAAACTCCTGACCTAGTGATCTGCCTGCCTCGGCCTTCCAAAGTGCTGGGATTACAGGCATGAGCTACCATGCCCCGCAATTTGTTTTTAATATAAAAAGAATGCACTGTTCATAAATCACCAATTAAATACTTACCTTCTTTTATTTCCTATTAAAACGGATTTTCAGATGTTTGACAAAGGTAGTCTGCTCTTCCTCCTCTGCCATGACTTTTATTTCCCCAAATACATAAAGAATGTTTCCTAAATTACACAGCTTGTAACACTTTTCTCCCTCCTCTTTCCAAGCCCTTGCTGACTGTTCAGGCAGAACTGAAACATCACTCTCTTTGAGAAGTCTCTCCTGACCCTCTCAGACTAGATTCAGAGAGCTAGCTTCGTGTACCCTTAGCACCCTGGACTTGACAATTACTACTAGTCTAGGTCAAATGAAGGCTGAGATCACTTTTCACTTGCTCATCATCATATTCCATCCTATGTACATAGTAAGTGTTCAATAAATATTTATTTAATGAGAAATGACATAATGGTTAAACTGATAAAAACATGCCTGTGGGGGGAAATAAACAACATTGTCTCAGATTGCATTCTCCCCAAACAGACACTGAGATAAGGATTTGGGTGTTAGGAGTTTATTTGGGCGATGATCCCAAGAAAATGGGGAAAGGAGGAAAACCAATGATAGGTGCATTTATGGGTGGACTGTCCTGGTGGGAAAGTAGGGCTGAATCCCACCAGGACCCTCCACAAGGCTGTTACAGAGCACCCTTCAGCATTGCTCCCTAGAGGAAAGGAAGCAGGATATTTATTCAACAACTCCTGCTTTTCATTGCTGGAGGGTTGCTCTCAGAGGTGGAAATACTCTACCTGCCCAGCACTTCCAACTTATCCTGTGTGTCCTGACATTCAGAGAAAGCCTCTGGCAGAGAGAGATGCAGACCCTGGAGGCAGGATGCTTTTGGCATGTATAGGTATGTCCACCAAAGTTGCAATGATCTGTGGGGTGGACTGGGAAGATGTGGGCAGAGTATCAATGGTGTCTTCTATGGTCAGCACTGTTGATGTTCTTCTTCTAACTTTCTTAATTAAAAACATGTATATTAGAAAATTACCAAGCACACTTGTGTAGTGCTAAATCTTATGTGGTTATCTAAGTAACAGGATCTACCTCTAAATGATAATACTATAACATCCTCTAGAGTCACAGTAAACCACGCAAGATTCATCTGCTCTAGGAACACATAACATCCAATCTTCAGACAGATGCTTAGCTCACATTCACCATTCATCAACCAATCATCCTTTTTTTGTAGACAGACTCTTGCTCTGTCACCCAGGCTGGAGTGCAGTGGCAAAATCTTGGCTCACTGAAACCTCTGCCTCCCGGGTTCAAGCGATTCTCCTGCCTCAGTCTCCCAAGTAACTGGGATTACAGGCACCTGCCACCATGCCCAGCTAATTTTTGTATTTTTAGTAGAGACAGGGTTTTACCATGTTGGCCAGGTTAGTCTTGATCTCTTGGCCTCGAGATCCTCCTGCCTCAGCCTCCCAAAGTGCTGGGATTACAGGTGTGAGCAAGCGTGTCCAGCCCCCAATCATCCTTTTAATATTATTTACCTATTTGATGATCTCTGATCCATGTCTGTATCTATAATGTCAATGTATAGTTTTGATAATATTCCATTTTTTAATATACTAAACATTTGTACTATACAATGTTTTCTCTGTGGATCAGTTGCTAAATCAAGGATGTTTTGACAAAAAGCTGGCATTAACTCTCCCGGGCAACGTATTGTTGTTGAGTCTTTACATTTTAATTTTTAAGTGTCCTATGGTTAGAGGAGTTTGGAAAATTCTGTTTTAAAGTCAAGCTCTACTGAACATGTTGTAATGGTTTAAAAACATCTTACAAAGCCATTCAAGACACTTCACAAATTAGCTCCAACACTTTCCCCTTTCCCTCCACTCAAACTGAACCACGTGTCACTGTCCCCACACTGCCTGCCTACCCGCCAGCACCCATCACCTTCTGTGGGCTTCCTTCTGCCCTGACCACTCTTCTCCCCCATCCTCAATCTCCGCCTGCTAAATCATGACAGCTTTTAAGGTGAGTCTTAAATCCCACAAGTTTCCATTTCTCATCACATTTACAAAGTAATGTCTCCATCTCGTCTGCATTTAAACACTCTAGTCTCCGAATGTACTTCTCTTGAAGCTCTTTCTGTAGACTGCTTTCTAGTCCAGTATTCAGAATGTGTCATTCTGTCCTCTAGCCGAATGCCTTTCTGTGACAGTTTTAAGTTCCCTCAAGGACAGGATCCATACTTTCTCATTTTTGTATTCTATCTTACCTTTAGCAGAGTGCCTGACATATAATACTCAAAATGTTAAATATTTGTTGAGTTGAATTTTTAAACTTGATTGTAAAATTCACATACAGTATAGTTCACTTTTTTGAAATATACAGTTCTGTGAATTTTGACAAATGTATACAGCCATATAACCATGACCATAATTGGGATACAGAACAATTTTATCCCTCCACCTATCTCCAAATTCTCTCATGTTGTTTGTTTGTCATCAAATCATCTCCTCACTTTGGGCCCCTGACAGCTACTGATCTATTCTCCATCCCCATAGTTTTGCCTTTCTTGAATGTCATACAAATAGAATTATACAGTATGTAACCTCTGAGTCTGGGTTCTTTGCTCAGTGTAATGTATTTGCAATTTATTCATTATTTTGCACGTATCAGTAGTTTGTTCTTTCGTATTGTTGAGTAGTATTTTGTGGATTGGATGTACCACCATTTGTTTATCTGTTCAACCACTTAAGGATGTAAGCCTTCATTTCCCTAAGGTTAGTGCCTGGAAGTAGGATTTCTGGGTCATATTGTTAATGTATGATTAAATTTATAAGAACTCCCAAAACTGTTTTCCAAAGTGAATGTACCATTTTGCATTCCCACTGGTAATATTTCAGAATTCCAGATGCTCTGTATCCTCATCAGCACTTGGTATTGACACTTAAGAATTTTTGTAGCCATTTAATAAGTACTAGTATCTTATGTGCTTATAATTTTCATTTTCCAAGTGGCCAATTATGTTGAACATCTCTTTGTATGCTTATTCGCCATCTGTATATCTTGTTTCATAACATTGAAATCTTCTGGTCACTTTTTGCATTGAGATGTTGTTTTGTTTTTGTTGAAATATTGTGTGTATGTGTGTGTGTATAGATATATATTATATATATGATCTCCAAACATTTTCTCCAATTCTGTAGCTTACTTTTTCTATTTTTGAATACCATCTTTCCTAGAGCAAAAGTTTTAAAAAGTTTTGATGAAGTCTAATGTATTATTATTATGACTCATGCTTTTGATGTCATATCTAAAAATTCTTCCTAATCCAAGATCATGAAGATTTTCTTCAGAAAGTTTTACAGTTTTGTGTCAAGTGTCTCACGTTTAGTTCTATGATGCATTCTTAAACATTTTGAATTAATATTTGTATAAGGTTTGAGGTAGATTGAATCAAATTGAACACCTTTGAGAGACATTTTTTCTTTATGTTGGAAGACCCTGTTTCCAATTCAACCACTGTCAGTCTTAAGATGTTCCATTTTCTTAGATCAGGGTTATAACTCTAATGAGAATCCCCTTTAAGGCTGAGCAAATTTGAACTGAAGAAAGGCTTAATTTTAATTAAACAGGTTGGCTGCAATGACTGTTAATAAAGAGTAAATATATTAGATGCTGAAAATATCTAGTCCTTGCTTTGATACGTAAGTATTGGTTGGCAAAATCAACACAAAGTATGCGTGTTTGTCTATGTGTTCATCAATTCATTTATACGCACATGTATCTATACACTTAAAAATTTATGAAAAATTGCCTCTCTCTGGACCTTTAAGCCATAATTTTACTTATTTAGAAATTCTAGCTACCCTTTTCCTAGAGGCAGAAGATTTTGGTTAGTGGGTTTAGGATTTGTCACAAATTGTCACATTATCCAGTTTATAAAATGTCCTTGATTTGGGTAGACCAAAGATGGATTTTCCATTACATCACTTAGAAATGGATAGGTCTTCCCATAAACACACTTTGACATTTTATCCCAAATTTATATTTTGTATGTTTTATTTCCATTTTTAATGGCACTTTTGCTGGCAACCAGCACATCCCTTTTGATGCTGCTGGCAGTGTTAAGACGCTTGAGTGCATTTGTTTGCCCTGAATCAGCCAAAACAGCAGTATGGCTTTTCTGCCAAGCTCGCTGTGTTTGAGGCCTGAGGCATCTCCATCACCATTGCGCTCAATAAAACCTTCACACACAGTTGGATGCATTTTTTAATTTCTTGGATTTATGACTGATGACTTTCTCACTGTTGTTGATTCATTAGTGTTTATGGGTTCACTTACAATATGATTCTGTCAGCCTTTAGCCTAAAATATTATCCTCGAATTAAAAAAAAATGCAATGATCTAGGCCAGGCTTTACAAATAAGTACAGAGCATGTATTCCGGAAGACTGAATTATTCATTCCAACTCTTTACTCTCCTGCAATTGGATTATATACCTATACCCTTTGCTTTGTAGCATTGCACTGTCCCTCCACAAGACAATGAGATAGTGAGAGGTGTTTTATTCCCCCTAAACTCCTCTTTATTGAATATGGACTTGGCTAATGAAATGTAGTAGAAGTAACATGAGCAGAGGCTTTATGTATGCTTACATGGTTTGGTTGTCCTTTTGTGCTCCTGTGATTACCATGAAAAAAGTGTGACCCAGTTAGCTTCTATCCCTTCAGCTCACATCCAGAATGAAACACATGGGGGAAAACTCAAACCTCATCTTCAGCCTGGACCTAAACCAGCCAACCTTTATCCTGAAGCAGCGCTGCCCTAGCCAAAGACCAGTGAGTGGGAAAAAAAATGCTGTTTCTTCTGAGCCATTGAGTTTTGTTACATGACATTGTTATAGCAATAGCTGACTAATACACGTATCCATCTCCCCAATCTCCCAATCATGTTTCCCATGGACAGTAAGGTCCATGTGAAACCCAGCACCAATTGTTATTTGGTAGGATAAACAAACAAGTGAATACTTGCAGACATGGTAACTATATTCTCATGAATTTTTCTCCAGCCAGGTTCATTCTTCAAGAATCTACTCTGAGCAGATTCTCTCAGTAGGCTTTTAGTGGGATCAATCTATCCAAAATTATAGAATGTCAATGCTGTCACATCTTAGTTGTCCTCATAAGTGCTAGATTCCAGGACCTGCGGCCTCTATCAATTTGCTGCATTATAATTTATACATGGAGTGATGGCACAGGCTATGAGCTGTAGGAGCCAAATTTCTTAGCAGTAGGAAGAGCCATTAAAATCCAGTCTTTCCCTAATAATATTAACAAACCCTAATTACTAGCCGTTGATAAAATGTCCATTGCAATGCTCAGAGAGTGTATCGGCATGGAATAACAGTCTACCCCCTGTTTCACCTTTATTCATAAATTAATACACTCATTGGCATCCCTTGCTCCATGACTATAGGTGCATTTTGTGATTACAGTATGAGGGTTGGCCAGACCTCACAAGTGTAATTCCTTACACCCAGATCTTTAGCTAGATAGATTAATTGGAGTCATTTAGCACACTGTAATCAATGTGTCATTTCCACATTGAAGGACATAGATTGATAGTCCCTTTACAAGGCATGTCTCAGAATTGAACGCCATTATCTTACCAGCAGAAAGTTTCTAGGTGAACTTCTGCTCCAGATTTGTGCCTTTACAAATCTGTCAAATAATTTTCCTACTTTCAGTGCATCATGCAAAGTCCCAAAATTTTAAAAATAATCACCAAGTACAGAAACTCTTACTTAAGTTATAAAATATGTGTTGGCACACTTTATTTTTCTCAAAGCCTACCTCCCCTTCTCCACCTTGACTTTTTCTGCTTCTCATACCACTATTTCCTTCCTCCTTGAATCAGATTGTTTATCCTCTGGCTGCCCAAATACAGGCTGACTGGGAAAGGCTTAATTGTATGAGACATAATTAGCCTATAAGAACAAATTCTAAAGGGAGACATTATAGATTCCTTTTAATGTTTAGTGGTCTGTTATATAGAAAAGGGAGTATATTTGTCCTATCTTGCCATTGAAAGAACAAAGCTGGATGAACACGAGCCAGTTTTAGAAAGAAAGTTTGGGCCCAGTTAAAAAGCTTTAAACATCTGAGAATGTCCAATACAAGGGCAAAAAGCAGTGAGCGCCTTGTCGGTGGATGTGTTTGAGTTTCTCAGATATAATAGAGAGGGAACTCATGTCTCTGAGTATCATACAGTCCCAAAATATTATGATTTGGTCTACTTGATTCTTTATAGTTTATCAACACAAGCATTTGTGTTATGTAGCTGGGAGTATATGGACCATCAAGTGCCATAACATTTTTATTATTCTAGGATGAAATGGAAAAGACAAGCAGAATATGGAGTCTTGAATCCGGTATGCTCTTTCTAAATAGTTCAGCTTCTGTGGAATCTAAATTAAAATACGTATGGTGGAAAACATTCCATTTCTTTGCATTGTGCTGATTAGTTTTTCATTACATCTACAGCTCATCTCCACTGCCTAGAGACATACATGCAGTTGACCCTAGATCAACATGGGTTTGAATTTTATGGGTCCACCTATACAGAGATTTTGTTTCTGTCACTGCTACCCATGAGATGGCAAGACCAACCCTTCCTCTTCCTCCTCCTTAGCTTTCTTGACATGAAGATGAGGATGAAGACCTTTATGATGATGCACTTCCACTTAATGAATGTAAATATATTTTCCCTTCCTTATGATTTTCTTAAGAACATTTACTTTTCTCTAGCTTACTCTATTGTAAGGACACAGTATGTAATACACGTAACATACAAAATATGTGTCAATCTACTATTTATGTTGCAGGTAAGGTTTCTGGTAAACAGTAGGCTATTAGTAGTTAAATTGTGAGGGAGTCAAAAATTATACGCAGAGTTTTGACTGCAAGGGTGATCAGTGACCCCAACCTCCATGCTGTTCAAGGGTCACCTGTACATGTGTATCTTTATGGTTGAGAAAATGTTAATTTACCATCTGCCATCACGGTTCTAAAAGCAGTTCTTGTCACTCTCTTGTCTTTCCTAATCACAGCTTTGGGTTAAGTTTCCTTTAATCTTGTTACATTACTATATAGAGAGTACTATGAGTAACACTTTCTATGTAGGCTTTTTAAATCAAGAATGGAATTCAAAATGTACAAAACTGGTATTATATATAGTGAGAATTCTCCCTTTAAAAAAATCAAGCCAGATTCCAAAAAAAAAAAAAAATTTAAGACTTTAGTTTGACCATATAAACGGTTTGAGATTTAGAATTATTTTCCTCTGCCTAGAAACAACTTTCAGAATGTCTTTCACTGTGATCTCTAAGTGATGAACTATCTTGGTGTTTGACAGAAAATGTCATTGTTAAAGAATATTGTTCCTGATGAAGAATTCTTAGCAGTTACTATTATTATTATTTTCAGCACACTGAAGATATTGATCCACTGGCTTCTAGCTTCCATTGCTGCCATTGAGAAGTCACCTATCAGTCTAATTGTGGCTCATTTGAAGGTAGTCTTTATTTTTTATCTGGCTACTTTTGGGATTTTCTCTTTGTCTTTGACATTTTGTAGTTTCTCTCCAATGCACCTAGGTGAGAATTTCCTTTATCTACCTGGTTTATATTAGGTATAGTGAACCCCAAGTTTCTTTTCAAAGAATCAGTACATCAGTGTGTTCAGCTCTCTTATTCCTTAATTCTCTATTTTAAAATTTAACTTCCTTATAGTTTCAGTAAACGTTTTCCACCAGTTCTAATCATTAGTTCACATCTGTTCCCCCAGACCCCAACTCCGTCCTGACTCATCCCAGTCACCTGCTTCAGTCACCTGCTCCAGTCACCTGCTCCAGTCACCTTCTTTGTCCTAGGTTACCCCTGGCTACCTGCTCTGACCTGCCTGTAACTGTCCTTCCTGCCAAACCACCCACCCTGCCACTCCAGCTTGGACCCCTGCTTTCTTTAAAATAGCCAGTCGGGATCAGTATAGCTTATGTAGTCTAACCCTAGCCAATAGGGGAACAACACAGCAGTAGGGGCAACCCCCATCAGGCATAAGTACCCCTTTTCCTCCCTTGTCCAAACGTGTGGCCACCATTGCTCCATCTGTGAGCCATATCCCTCTATAGAAGTAAACAGCCTTGCTGAGAGGATTTATCTTCGAGTGCTATTTCTTTTGCAATATCAAAATTTTACTTATAACATTTGGAATTCATTATGCTCCTTGAATTAGAGCATAAATTTTGGATTGATGTTGTGAACCCCAAATATCTGAGACAGGTCTCAATTTAGAAAGTTTATTTTGCCAGAGTTAAGCATGTGCCCATGACACAGCCTCAGGAAATCCTGATGACCTGTGCCCAAGGTGGTCGGGGATATAGTTTGCTTTTATACATTTTAGGGAGGCATGAGACATCAATCACTGTGTATAAGATGTACATTGGTTCACTCCAGTAAGGTGGGACAACTTGAACGAGGGCTTCCAGGTTAGAAGTAGATAAGAGACAAAAGACTTTTGAGTCCTTGATCAGCCTTCCACTGAACACAGAATTTAGTATGTCTCAGTGAATCTGCATTTTTACATAAACAATAGGGCAGAGGAAGCAATCAGGTATGCATTTGTCTCAGGTGAGCCTCAGAGGAATGACTTGAATAGAATGGAGGCAGGTTTGCCCTAAGCAGTTCCCAGCTTGACTTTTCCCCTTAGCTTAGTGATTCCCTAATCTTTGCTTCTATATTTTCTGAGTTGGTTATTTATTTCTCCATGCTTCATTTTTAATATTTTTGACCCATATTCCAGGTCTCCAGTTTTCTCTTCAGATATTACTAATCCTATGTGTTGAGGTCATGATTTTGTTATTATATTTTTTAATTCTAGATTTTTAAATTTAATTTATTTTCAAGTATTGCAGGTCACTTTTTATGGTTTCCAGTTCCATGCCGTAATTTTCAGCTTGTCCTTTTTAGCTCATTGAATATAGTAAGCATAGTTTTTTTTTTTTTCTAGCCTGTCTCTAATGATTCTAATATCTGGAGTCCTATGTCCTATTATTTTTACTTTACGTTATATTATACACACACAGTTACTTAATGTCCTTAATGATAATCTTGATATCTGTACAACATTCTGTTAATCAAAGAAATGATAGTTTCCTCATTTTTAAAATGAGGGTATGTCTACCTCTTGAGGAAGTGGCCTGGCTCACAGTGATAGTCTTCTTGTAGAGTGAACCCTAGGTAATTGTTTCTGTCTTCCTGTATCTTTGCAATAAATTATGATTTTTAAAATAATGTTTGTATATAGGTGGGTCTTGAAGAAAATGGAAAATTAAATAGATTAATAGGGTATCGGGATTGTGTTTAAATTTTCTATGTTTATATTGGAATATGCTTGGGCAATAAGTTCAAATCATAAAAAATTGTTTTAAAGCTGAAATGATAATAGCTTATATTTTAATAAGCACCTACTATGTACCAGGCCCTATTCGAAGCTCTTTACAGCTATTAACTAATTCAGTCATCCCAGAAACCCTCTTTGAGCAGTACTATTATTATGTCTGTTTTACAGATGCAAAAGTTAAGGCACAAAAGGGCGAAATAACCTGTTCACAGTCACACAGTTAGTAAAGAGCCATGCCAGGATTCTGACACAAGTGGCCTGGCCCTGTCCCAGAATCCACTTTCTTAATTACTTACTGGTTTATGAAAAAAGGAAGCAGAGAGGAAAATTAAACAAGAATGTCAAAACGTATACCTCCACCAGCCTTATTATCATATCTTTTCGATATCCTCAGAACCATTCTGTGCTAACCTAGGGGGCTGGGAAGGAAAAGATGGGAAGTAAAAGGAAGGTATTCCAGGTTCTGTGGATGCATAACCAAGTACTCTAAAACTTAGTGGCATAAAGCAACTATTTATTTTGCTTGTGGATTATGTGGGCTGGAAATTCAGAAAGAACAGAGTGGGCAAGGCTGGTCTCTGTGTCACAGTGTCAGGAGCCTCACCTGGAAGACCGGAAGCCGGGGGATAGGAATCCTGTACTCATTGGAAGCTCCTTCACTCACCTGTCTGGCTATTGATGATGACCAGTTAGCTGGGTGCTGAGCAACTCTCCATCATAGCCCGTCATAGGGACTTTCCTCATTGGCTAATTGGAGCTTCCTCATGGCCTAGGGCTGGCTTCTCAGAGTTAGCATCTTCAGACAGATAAACAGAGATGCTAAGGCAGAAACTCTTTTGATCTAGATGGGAAGTCACATAGCATCTTTTTACCATACTCTGTGGGTTGAAGCAGTCAGAAGTCCCTGTGCAGGCTCAATGAAAGAATTGTCACATCACAAAAAATCAAATGAGATGGGATATATGTTGGAATACACAGTATGCCTCAGAAGGAATATACAAAAGTTCATTTCTGTGTTACACTGAAGCCAATAGAAAGCAGAGTGGTGTTTTACATACTGTACTAAATGTAATCAATATTCTCTTTTAAGCTAAAAATATAGTTAAAAATGTATTTTTATCCAGAGTAGTGGCAAACAAATAGATGTATTAGTTTACATAAATGCAAATAGCATTAGAACTAATAATCTTTATAAATATGCCTTGAATAATTTATAAACTACAGCCAATATTTTACAGCAGGACTCTCATTCTTAAGGAAGAAAAATCTGATTTTACACATAATGACTGATCTTCACATCTGAGAACCAAGCTGAGAATGTCACTGTGTGAGCAATGCTTTCCCGTCTAGCAGACAGAGTCTTTGATAGTGAGAGTTTATGTGGGGTGGCAATTTGGTTGAGTGTAAATTATGACAGAAACAGATACTTTGGAGAACATAAAATGGGCCTTTAGAGTCACTGAAAAACAATGATAGTAAAAGTCAAATTTTATGAGAAACAAATAATGATCTTTCAACAAAAGTTGTCAATGAGACCAAATGGGCACTCTATTTATAAGGTGAAACTAATGCTTATAGTAAGCCCACAGATTGTGACATACTATGCCTTTCTGCTATGGCATGTAAAGAGCCTGAACTATCACAGAATGTTCCGTGTTTGCTAGCTTTACCTGAGACACTGATACTAAGGTCGACGGTCTCCTAAATGGTTAGAAGAAGCTATCTGTGAGCCTCCACTGCATCTCAGAAGGTGAGTATACCACTTTTAGATCATCCCTAGCATCAGATGAGGTGGGACAAATTTCAAACCAAATGGGCTCAATGAAATCTTATGCAGGAAAAAAATTAATATATATTAAAATAAAGCCCAAGCCCTCAGCATGTACAAAAACACCTGTGAGTTACTAGATTTTTCTATTTTTGAGGAGTCTTGCTCTGTTGCCCCAGCTGGAGTGCAGTGGCATGATCTCTGCTCACTGCAACCTCTGCCTCCTGGGTTCAAGAGATTTTCCTGCCTCAGCCTCCTGAGTAGCTGGGATTACAGATGCCTATCACCACACCCAGCTAATATTTGTATTTTTAGTAGAGACAGGGTTTCACCATATTGGTTGGCCAGGCTCGTCTCGAACTCCTGACCTCAGGTGATCTGCCTACCTCAGTCTCCCAAAATGCTGGGATTACAGGCATGAATCATGGCGTCTGGCTGAAAGATTTTTCTTAAAGAAAATGACCATAATCACAGAATTCAGAGGTATCAAAGCCAGACATAGGCACAAGAATTCACAATCCTGTCCAGAGCAGATGGATATGTGAGTTGAGCCAACTGCTTTCTGTGAGTCTCAGACAGTAGGAGGGAGGACTGGGAAGATCTGCTAACCTAAGCCCTCAGGCATGTGTGAGCTTCACCTCAGGCTTGTTTTTCTTTTTTGTTTTTTTGTTTTTTGACCTCCTGTACCCTTATAGTGATACCTTTAAGAATAACAACAAAGACAATTCTTAAGCAAGATGTGGTGATTATAACTATGTAAGAATCTCTTTATGTGCCTGCTATTTATCCAGTATCCTTTCAATAGTCATAATAATAGTCTCCCTGCTGCGCTGTATTCTCTCAAAGGTATTAAACGTTACATGCAGCCATCCCTAGAATGTCAAATGGTCTCTCTTCAACTAGATAAGAACTGAAATAAATGTCCAACCATGTGGACACCTATAAATTACGTGCTGAGACCAGAAACCCAAAATGATGGTAACTGAGAGTGGTGCTAAGGCCTTAAGTTTTGGTTATACTCTCCCCTAGAACCTAACCAAAAAGGGGGATTTTTTTTTTTTTTTTTTTTTTTGAGAAGGAGTCTTGCTCTGTCACCAGCCTGGAGTACAGTGAAACTATGTCGGCTGACTGCAACCTCCACCTCCCAAATTCCAGCAATTCTCCTGCTTCAGCCTCCCGAGTAGCTGGGATGATAGGTGTGTGACACCACGTTCAGCTAATTTTTGTATTTTTAGTACAGACAGGGTTTCACCATGTTGGCCTGGATGGTCTCGATCTCTTGACCTCGTGATCCGCCTGCCTTGGCCTCCCAAAGTGCTGGGATTACAGTGCTGGGATTACGGGCACTGTGCTCAGCCAAGGGAGAGATTTTTAAACAAAATTATGGGAGTCCAATGTTTTGGACTGAGCTGATGTGTCAGGCCCCAACAGACCAAACCAAACCAAATGGAGTCACTTGTGCTAAGACTTTAAGGAAACACAAAGATTCTAGGACAGACCACAGACCAGGTTCTGTTTTTTCTCCTGCAAATCTCTATAACAGACATTCCTGACACCATGGGTATCCACCCCTGAAGTTCCCATTAAATCTTTTAACCAAATTCATTTCCTCTTGCCTAGAGACCATCAAGCTTCAGAGGATCATGCTACAGGGGTTTCAGCCAGTTCCAAGTGAAGACACCACCCTTGGCCATCAAGGAGCTACTGCACCTCCACTAGACAGAGCAGGGTGAGAGTTCCGTGATCCCCCGATAAGTAGGGACTATGCCCCAAGCCAGCATGAAGCAGTTACAGAAGAAAGACCATCAGTCCCTCAGTCTCCCATAAAGATTTATGGGGATCACATCTTTCAGGGGGGGAGACGAGGCAGGAGAATAGGGCCTGGAGGCAGGGAACCTAAGGTCTTCCCAGAACTAAATGAAATGGAAACACTTCAGCTATGACAGGAAATATCCTCTTCATTTACATAAGGCATACACCAAGTAACCAATGGAAACATCTAGAAAATATTTAAACCCCAGAAAACTTTGTAACTGGGCCCTTGAGCCATTGCTTGGGCCCACTCCCATCTTGTAGAGTGTGTTTTCATTTTCAATACATCTCTGCTCTTCTTGCTTCATTCTTTCCTTGCTTTATTTGTGCTTCCTGTTCAATTCTTTGTTCAAAACGCCAGCAACCAAGACACCCTCAATCGGTGACTTTTTGTCTCCATCTTGGTTTTGGCGGGTTTTGGCCGACTTCTTTACTGCATACTTTTATCAGCAAAGTCTTTGTGACCTGTACCTTGTGCCAACCTCCTGTCTTATCCTGTGACTTAGAATTCCTAACCTCCTGGGAGTGCAGCCCAGTAGGTCTCAGCCTTATTTTACCCAGCCCCTATTCAAGATGGAGTTGCTCTCGTTCAAATGCCTCTGAGAGGAGCTTACCATTCTTTGGGGGAGCAAACTTGAAGAATGATATTTTGATTTAAGCTTAGCTATAGTCAACACAGGCTTAATACAGACAACACATTTTGTGGGTTCCTTCCCTTGTCTGACAGTGGAACCTATGGTTCACTTCAGTCCTCTCTCACCTCGTCACGTTGGGTCGCTGGAGCATGATTGCCAGAACATGTCTCTACGTCCTCACTTCCAATGTCTGCTTATTTTTACCCTCCTCCATGGTTTTCAAAGGCTTCTTTATCCACTTGCCAATTTCAGCCAGTAAGCTTCCCTCTGGCCACAGAGTTAGAGGGCTGCTTTTCTTCCTTTTCCATAACTCAACTCATTTGTCAGAAACAGCTCAAGCTCCCATATCTGAATTTCTATGTAGAGAGACTGTTGACTAACGGGCCATCAGGGCTGCCTCATTATTTTGTTGTCTAAAACATACCCATCTTTGCAAGGAATTGCACAACATATTAATGGCTTCTGAAAATAAGACTTACCATGCCTCTTGGAAAACTAGGATAAAACTTATCTGAAGTAAAATGAGCAATGCAAGCGGAAAAAAGAAACCCACAGAAACTAAACTTTTTTGAAACAAAACAGAAGTCCTTTTGGCCGAATAACTTCCTCAGATTTACTCCAGTTAAGGACTTATTTATAGAGACAACACAACAGATCCTTCTAGACTTTTATTTAACCTACTAGGTCAATTAATTCTTTAGTTCCCTTTCCACCATTCCCTGCCCACCTCAAAATCTTTATGCTGAAAAATATAGAATCTATAGGACAAGACTGTAAATTTTTTGAAGTCAGCTTCTGAGCCTCAAATTTCCTCACAGTCCTAAGAATCTTTAGCACATTATCTTGCATATGGTAGATCCTCACATATTGTTTGTTAAGTTACTTATAGTTCAGCTTCCAGTTATGTGACATAAAATAACTGTTTGACAATACAGGCTGGATTAAATTACCTCTATTTAATTTGCCTGAGATTCTGAAACAGACTTTCTAAGTTCTTAAGCTACAGGAAAAATACGTGAAATACAAGGAAGTTATCTCCTATAACCACACAAATAGTAAAATACTCTCTAGGGAAGCCAGCTTTCATTAGTCTACTCCTAATTATCTGCAACTGTATTTCAACTTGACTAGGATCCCTCACACTGCACATCCTCCCAGGATGACCTCAACCTCTCCTGCACCTTCAGCTACCTCTAAAAGTGAAGACTTCTCAAATCTCTTTCCAACTCCTATCCCTTTCATGACCTCTGGGCCGTCCAATCCAACTCTTTACTGGAAATATCTACTTGAGTGCTCAACAGCCAGCTCAAAGTTAGTAAGTCCAAAGTTAAACTCCAAATCTGCTCCTCCTCATATTCCAAATATTATTTTATAACATCATCCTTCATACTAGACCGTAGCCAAAAAACCTGGTGTCGTGCCTGACGTTTCCCTCAACCTTACTCTCCAGATTGAATCAGTTGCTATATCTGATTGTGTTTGCCTTCTTAAATCTTTATTTTTTAACAGCTTTGGAAGGTTTAATTGCTATTCTATAAAATTAATATACTTTAAATATATAATTCTATGTGTCTTAATAAATGCATAAGTTTGTGCAACCATCAGCCATTTTCAAAACATTCTCGTTACATCAAAAAGTTCCCTGGTGACTCTTTGTACACCATATTGGTCTCAAACAACCACTTACCTGTTTCTATGGTTTTACGTTTTCTGGAAATTTCGTACAAATGGAATCATACAGTACACAGTCTTTTGTGTCTGGATTCTTCACTTACCATGATGTTTTTAAGATTCATCCATGTTGTTGCACATATCAATAGTTCGTTTCCTTTGGTTGTTGACCATATTCCACGCATAGCTGTAACACATTTTGCTTATCTGTGGATATTTGGGTTGCTTCCAGTGTGGGCTATTATGACTAATGTGGCTATGAACGTTCTCATACAAGTCTTTGTGTAGATATAGGTTTTCTTCATTATTCTTGGGTAGATACCTTGGACCGGAATTGCTGGTTTATAGGGTAAATGTATGTTTAACTTTTTAAGAAACTGCCAAACTGTTTTACAAACTGGAAGTTCTATTTTACATTCCCACCAGCGGTGTATTAAGGTGCCAGTTTTCCACATCCTCATTAATACTTGGTATTGTCTGTTTTTTTTTTTGTAATAGTAGCTGTTCTAACAGGAGTACCTTTGCATTTCATTATCATTTAATTTGTATTTCCCTAATGACAAATAATGTTGAACATCTTTTCATGAAATCTGCCATCCATCTATCTTCTTTGGTGGGTGTTTACTAGTATGTTTTGCTATTTTTTGTTGAGTTGTTTGTCTGTAACTATCGAGTTTACAGATTTTTATGTTTTTGGTATACAAGTCCTTTATCAGGTATATGCTTGGCCAATATTTTCCCGTATCTGTGACTTGTGTTTTCATTTTCCTATTGATGTCTTTTGAAGAGCAAACATTTTAAATTTCTTAAACAATTTTTAAAATTTTGATAGTTTTGGGGGTACAGGGTCTTTTTTTGTTGTTTGTTTGTTTTTGAGACAGAGTTTCACTCTTGTTGCCCAGGCTGGAGTGCAATGGTATGATCTTGCCTCACTGCAACCTCTGCCTCCTGAGTCCAAGCGATTCTCCTGCCTCAGCCTCCTTAGTAGCTGGAATTACAGGCACCCACCATCACAACTGGCTAATTTTTGTGTTTTTAATAGAGACGGGGTTTCACCATGTTGGCCAGGCTGGTCTCAAAATCCTGACCTTGTGATCTGCCTCAGCCTCCCGAAGTGCTGGGATTACAGGCATGAGCCACCATGCCCAGCTCGGGGGTATAGGAGTTTTGGTTATACTGATGAGTTCTTTAGTGGTAGATTCTGAGATTTTAGTGCACCCATCTCTCGAACAGTGTACACAGTACCCAATATGTAGTCTTTTATTCCTCACCCTCCTCCAAACCTCCTCTTGAGGGCCCAAAGTTCATTATATCATTCTGTATGTCTTGTGCCCTTATAGCTTAGCTTCCACTTACAGGTGAGAACATACAGTATTTGGTTTTCCATTCCTGAGTTACTTCACTTAGAATAATGGCCTCCAGGTCCATCCAAGTTGCTCCATAGGACATTATTTCATTCCTTTTTATGGCTGAGTAGTATTCCATGGAGCATATATACCACCTTTTCTTATCCACTTGTTGGTTGATGGGCACTTAGGTTGGTTCCATATCTTTGCCATTGCAAAATGGTGATCTTAGCTCTGTTAAATCCGGCTCATTCCTCTTTTTTTTTCAGTCACTTCCTTAAGTTCAGCACTTTTTTATTCTTGGCTGATCTTTTGCAGTAACCTACTGTTGAGTCTCTTTACCACCATGTTGCATTTTCTTAAATGCCTCTTGCTTTCAGGATTAAACATCAGCTTCTTCGCCACACATGTGATGACTATGGAGGTGTGCCATTCAGATCTCCTTCCAAAGAACTTGCTGCAGGGAGTAGAGCTGACTGACAGCCTCCAGCTACCACAGTGTGGATCCATCACAGCACTCATGCCATCTCCACTCTTGGTCCAGGCTGCACTTATCCAGTCTGAGCACTTATCCACTGAGTGTACTTATTCACTGAGCAGATGGTTGCACTAGAGCTGAGCCATCCTACACAATGCAAGACTCTTCTAACAGGCCAGCTATGTCTGGGAAGTTCTCATCAGCCCAGCCAGTGCTTTCTGGGACTGCTGCTTTCTGAAGCTTGTCCAACCCACTCCTTCCTTCTCTCTTTCCTTAATAGATCAGACCTACATTACAATCTGAAGGCTCTTCCTCCCATGTCCCATTCTCTTTCCCTTTATCTTTTGATATGGTTTGAATGTTTTGTCCCCTCCAAAACTCATGTTGAAATGTGATCACTGATGTTGGAGGTGGGCCTAGTGAGAGGCGCTTGGCTCAAGGGGGTGGATCCCTCCTGAATGGCTTGGTGCTATTCTTGCAATAATGAGTGGGAATTCTCACTCTATGAGTTCACGTGAGATCTGATTGTTTAAAAGAGCCTAGAACCTCTTCCCTCACTCTCTTGCCATGTGACACACTGGCTTCCCTTCACCTTCTGTCATGATTGTAAGCTTCCTAAGGCCCTCACCAGAAGCAGATCCAGCACTGCACTTTGTGGTATACAGCCTGCAGAACTGTGAGCCAAATAAACCTCTTTTCTTTATGAATTACCCAGTCTCAGGTATTCCTTTATAGCAGTGCAAATGGACTAACACACCTTTACAGGTGTTTCTTTCTTTCTTTTTTTTTTTGGAGGGTGGGAGACAGAGTCTTGCTCTGTCACCCATAGCATGATCTGGGCTCACTGCAACCTCCACCTCCTGGATTCAAGCGATTCTCATGCCTCAGCCTCCCAAGTAGCTGGGATTATAGATGTGTGCCTCCACACCCAGCTAAATTTTGTATTTTCAGTGGAAACAATGTTTTGCCATGTTGGCCAGACTTATCTCAAACTCCTGGCCTCAAGTGATCCACCTGCCTTGACCTCCCAAAACGCTGGCATTACAGCCTTGAGCCACCATGCCTGGCAAGTATTTCTCCTATAAATTTCTTACTTGCCTAATTCTGTCTTGGCCTCTGCTTCTCAGAGGACCTGGACTGACACAACAGGTAAGGCCATCCTTGATCTAGCCCCCTCCTCAATTTTGCCAGTCCCTCAGTTGTCTGTGAGATTGTGTCTTCCCTTTCTAGATATCATGACTGTGGAGGGAACAAAGACTTCCTCTGCCTCATCCAAGACCCCTCCTTTTTCTCAAGCTTTTTTAGCAGCAGAAGACAAATTATTGTGCAACACTATGGAGGCTATAACAATGTGCTGAGGAATCCTTGTATGAATAAGAAGAGCAGAAACACCAAGGTAAACTCAGCCTTTTATCTCCATCCTTGCCCCCTTCTATAAGAACAAAATAATAACTTTTTTTTTTTTTTTTTTTTTGCTGTGGGGGAGTTATTTTCCCCAAACCCATAAACAAATTCACTCCTCTTTTGCCTAGATGATGCTTCTGACACTGCTCAACTGTGCTGTTAGAGGGGTTTCTTTTGCAGAGAGAGACAGTTGAGGGAAGTGAAATGGCAAGAATCTCATGGGGGCACTTTAAAAATATTACAGGGCTCTGGGTCCCAACCTATACCTTCTAAATTAGTCCGTTCAGAGAAAGGCACTAGGAAAGTATTTTTAACAAGTGCCTCAGGATCAGGTATATTTGGAAGATACTAGCAGAATGGTTAAGAACCTGGGTACATAAAGCCAGCTTGATTCTGTTTTCTTTTAGATTCTGACCCTTGCTAGATGTGTCACTTTGGAGAAATTAGCTAACATTTCTGTGATTTACTTTCTTCCTGTAAAGTGTAATAATGAATGGTACCTCTCTCACCTGATGCTATGGGAACCTAAGGAGTTGATGGTTACAGAGTGTGTAAGACAGTGTCTATGATGTCGTAAGTTGCTCATTACATTTTAACTCTTGTGATTGTTGCTGTTATTATTATTCTTATTAGTGACAGATCCAATTCAACAAAGATCTTGAGCACTAGCCAGATATTATGCTAGGGTCTAGTACCATGTGCACATGTTTGTGAGGGTAAGGATAGGATACAGAAGTGAGCAAGATCCACCATCTGCTCATAGCTACATGAGTCTTTTGTTACCCATTCACATTCTCCTGTCTCATCACCATTACTCAGGGCATCCATTCAGCAGCTGTCTGCCAGTGTTAGGAGTGGGGGTCTGTGGTTGGTACAGGACCGAGCTAATAGTCTTTGATCTTGGCTTCAGAGAGTCTCTGATGTGTATAGGAAAGAATTTCTGAGTCATCAGATCAGAGTTCAAGTCCCAAGCTATCTCACTTACTGGAGGAATGAATGACCTTGGCAAATTATTTAAGCCCTCTGAGCTTCTGTTTCCTAATTTCTGAATTTTTAACCTTTACGGGCTATTGTGAGGCTTAACTGAGATGATATACGTAAAAACTCCAGGCACATGGTAGAGGCTGAATAAATGGGTGTCTCACCTAGTTTCATTGGTACTGTTTTGGCTCACTGAGCTAATCCACCCACACAGCCTAGATGAGCCCAGCTGTCTCTCTAGGAGGGCAGAGTTGCAAGACCCAAAAGGCATCCAAAACTGCCAGACCCATAACTCAAATAGCCGATCTTCACTTTGGAAGTCTTTGAGGAACTATCAGTTTGTGATGCACAGGACTTTTCACTCCTTACTCTTGTACTGTCTTGTCATTCACTTCTACAGTCTGGGGGTGGTATCACAGTTTCAGGGTCATTTTCAAATACTGATAGATATACATATCAGTTCAACAAAGCCAATTATTTCCTCACAGTTTAGCTTTGATTTCATCAGCCTGATTTCCAATCCTTGCCCTCTGCCTCAACGTTGAGCACATCTGGCCTCTATAAACATACTATTAAAGTGTTTTCAAAGTGAACTTTGAAACAGTACAGTAAGTAATACCACCAAAGAAGTAGTCATTGGTAAAATAATCTTTTTAAACAGCCTAATATTTTTTGGACTTTTATGTGTCCAAATTTCAAAAGAACATATAAACTAATTGGTATAAATTTTATTTTAAAAAATCAGAACATTTCCTAAAGTAGTTGCCAAAATGTTGCCTAATTTAGAATTGTTCTTTCTCTCTTAGTTTGCAAGGGATTTGGTATGGGGTAAGGTTATGTAACAGCGGTTGCAAATCAAAATTTGCCTCTTACAGATCTCTAAACTTCAAGAGAAAATTAGTCTCTGAAAATGGATTGGAAAGTCCTTGAAAGCTTTGTGAAGGCGAAGGGCAGGATTATGCAAAGATAGTAACAGGCAGTTTATGACCTTTTTGCCATTTTTCAAGTGTGGTGGTGAACTCCTCCAAGTTGAAACAGAAATAGAGATGTAACAAAAACTTTTTGGCACTGAGAATAACACTAAAAATCTGCTAGATAAGCAACTGTTGTTCAAAGGTGAAATAAATCATACAAATTGTATTATTAATTTATTTAAACATGAGTCTACACTTCAGGGAAAAATGATTTCTGGAAGAATAGAATGGAATTCTGGATGCCGTTGCCAAGACATCCCTTGAGGAAAAATTGTATCCCCTAGATAACCAGGATGTAGCAATACCCACAAGAGTAGACTGCCAATTCCTAGACTACTTAGCCAGAACCCATCCTTGTGTCCTCTGTACAAAAAGAAGAGGTTATATCTGCAGTGATACAACTTTTTTTTTTTAGAAAGCCAAATATGCACCTTTAATCGATGACATAGGATGCCCAGGTTCTAGTTAGCCTTGGAGCTTCCCCATGCCAACAGCCTCCAATCAGAGCATCCCTGAAGCATTCTTTTTTTTTTTTTAATTCCCTTACTATATGTATATATATTTCTCACTTATTTGCCTGGTTTTGAGGCTCTGAAAAATGCAAGTGATGGTGGCTACTTCTTTGTGATAACAAGCTCTGGATGAACAGCCTTTGCTTGCTCTCAGTTGAGTAGTCTTTTTCTTTTTTTTCTATTCACATTAAAATTATTTATAGATCTCTTATCTCTACATAGAGAATTTGTGGCACTTAGGACAGGTAATTTTCTTTTTTTTCTTTATCTCTTCTTAAAAAAATGGGATACATGTGCAGAACGTGCAGGTTTGTTACATAGATATACGTGTGCCATGTTGATTTGCTGCCCCTAAGTTCCCTCTCCTCAACCCCTACCCCCAAACAGGCCACAGTGTGTGTTAGTTCCTCTCTCTGTGTCCATGTGTTCTCAATGTTCAACTCCCACTCATGAGTGAGAACATGCAGTGTTTGGTTTTCTGTTCCTGTGTTAGTTTGCTGAGGATGATGGCTTCCAGCTTTATCCATGTCCCTGCAAAGAACATGATCTCATTCCTTTTTACTGCTGCATACTATTCCATGGTATATATGTACCACATTTTCTTTATCCAGTTTATCATTGATGGGCATTAGGGTTGGTTCCATGTCTTTGCTATTGTAAATAGTGCTGCAATCAATATACATGTACATGTGTCTTTATAGTAGAATGATTTATATTCCTCTGGGTACATACCCAGTAATGGGATTGCTGGGTCAAATGGTATTTCTGGTTCTAAATCCTTGAGGAATCACCATATCGTCTTCCACAATGGTTGAACTAATTTAGATTCCCACCAATAGCATAAAAATATTCCTATTTCTCCACACGTGCCAGCATCTATTGTTTCCTGACTTTTTAATAATCACCATTCCGACTGGCATGAGATGGTATCTCATTGTGGTTTTAATTTGCATTTCTCTGATGATCAGTGATGCTGAGCTTTTTTTCATATGTTTGTTGGCTGCGCAAATGTCTTCTTTTTAGAAGTGTCTCTTCCTATCTTTTTCACACTTTCGATGGGGTTGATTTTTTTTTTTTTGTAAATATGTTTAAATTCCTTGTAAATTCTGGATATTAGACCGTTTTCAGATAGGTAGATTACAAAACTTTTTCCCATTCTGTAGGTTGCCTGCTTACTCTGATGACAGTTTCTTTTGCTGAGCAGAAGCTCTTTAGTTTAATTAGATCCCACTTGTCAATTTTGGCTTTTGTTGCAATTGCTTTTGGCATTTTTGTCATGAAGGCTTTGCCCATGCCTATGTTTTGAATGGTATTGCCTGGGTTTTCTTCTAGGGTTTTTATGGTTTTGGGTTTTACATTTAAGTCTTTAATCCATCTTAAGTTAATTTTTGTATAAGGTGTAAGGAAAGGGTCCGGTTTCAGTTTTCTGCTTTTGGCTAGCCAGTTTTCCCAGCACCATTTACTGAATAGGAGATCCTTTCCCCATTGCTTGTTTTTGTCAGGTCTGTCGAAGATCACATGGTTGTAGATGTGTGATGTTGTTTCTGAGGCCTCTGTTCTGTACAAAAATGTGCAAAAAAGTAGAATCTTACTGAGAAAAGTTTTCAGATATGCCAGTGAATGACGGCTAGCACCACAGCTGTAGTGGCAGCAGGAAGGCCTCGCCCCCTTTCCTGGTGTGAGTTAGAAACCCATCACATTCATATTTTATCTGTTTAAGAGAGTCCTGCCCAATTAAAAAATTTAGAGCACAGCCACAAATGCATCCTGGACAAGAGATTTTTTTACATCTACTTGTGCATAACAAATTTCCACAAAACTTAGTGGCTTAAAACAACTGCATTTTGTTATTTCACCAATTTTGGATTCAATTGAGCAATTTTCTCTTCCATGTTTTGTCAACTGGGGACACTTGACAATATTCAGGTGGTGGCTGGCTTGGGCTGGAGAACCAAGAAGGCTTTGCTCGCATGTCCGTTGAATTGGTGCTCCCCTCATGTGCCTCTCCATCCTTACAGCATGGTGATCTCAGAGTGGTCCATATTCTTACATGGCAGTGGGTATATAAAGAGGAAGAAAGCAGACACAGCCTCATCTCAGAAGTTTCCAATTGTCACTTTTATCACATTTTATTGGTCAAAGCAAGATATAAGGCCAGCCGAGATTCAAAGGGAGGAGAAATAGTTCCCTTATCTTGATGGAGTAGCATGCACATGTGAAAAGGAGAGGAGGTGATGGCAGTCCTCTTTGGAGACTTTCTACCATAGTCTGAGAAGGTGAGGATGGCAGTAGATGGCTTTGGGGGAAGAGAGTGAAGTCAGGCTAAGCAAAGAGAGCCCTATGTAGAGGCAAAGCCAGTGCGTGAAGCTTGTTAACGCTGAGACACCTTGGGACCAAGTTCATGTAGAAGTTCAGAGATAGTGCAACAGAAAGTTGATTTGGAGAAATTCCAGGGATAGAAGAAAAGGAGCTGGGAAGATTAAACTAACCCTAATAAGACTTCCTGTGATACCATGGATCTTTAAAAATTAAATATCTGTGCAAAAACAAAGACTTTTTGCATCATCTTTGTATCACTGATGACTCTGTAAGTTTGTGGCTTTAGGTAAAGAGAAGGGAGATGAGTGGCCCAGGAAAGTTGGAGCCAGAAAAGCACAGCCAGTCACCAGGCCCTATCCTGGTTGCAAATGGCTTCTCCATTGCTGCTTTGAAGCCCATGGTTTTCATTCTGGAAGACAGGAGTACCCTCCTGGGGGAGTTCTTGCAAATGTAGTCATCCTAAAGACTTTTGGTGGTGGTAAGAGTGCTATGGCATTTAGTGGAGAGAGGTCAGCGATGCTAAATACCCAAGCATACCACTTTCTTGGGGAGAATTGTTCCAGCTCAAATGCCAGTAGCATCCTATGTGCTAGATAGACCACTGGGGTGATGTAGGGTATTTGAGTAGAAAATATGGACTTTGGAAGATGCAAGGATGGCCATAACCCATGATAGGCTGCTGTCTTCTGGCAGGATCATAGTCAGGTATCATGCTCAACTGTAGGAAGTATTGGTGCCTCTAGAACATAAATTTTTTAGATCACATACCAAAAAAGGTCTATCGTTGAAAACATGCATTTTCTCATGTATCTCAGCAGCATAGTCCTTATTAAATGTTAACTGGTGAATCAGGGAAGGTTTTAATTTCATATAGAAATAAGACTGGAACTGGTTAGGGGAAGGAAGGTAGAGAGAGGAAGGGCAACTCTACCATAAACTTTCGAAAACTTCCTTCTAGGGATTGGTTTATCTGCATCTGTAGAAATCTTGCTTTTGTTGTTGTTCAATAATGTTCAGTTTTGCTATGAACATACATTCCTGTTAACTATGCACAGAATCTTCCCTAACCTAACTGATTTTTCCCCACATGAAAATCAACCAGTTATATACATTGTCTGTCAATTTCAGTCCTTGATGATAGTTGAACCTAACTTATATTTAAATCTTACATGGGGCTGAATTAGTTGATTTTCCTCCAGGATGAAATTCACCTGATGTTGAAGAAACATACTTTCTAATCTTTCTCCTGCAGTGTTACATGTAACACATGAGATTGATCTGGGACTCCTGATCAGCCTGGTCATAAAACTGTCCCTCTCAATTCCAATCTCTTTTCCCTGATTACCTTCCTCATTTTTTTGTGTACACAGAGTGTTCCATGTAACGCTTGGTTTTGTCCATCCCAAGGCCTGCAAATGGCCTACAAGTTTGCTGTTCTGTGGTTTGCAGATGGGAACCAAAATGTAGGAGAGGCCAAGTAGAGAGGGTATCTCTCACCCACTCTTAAGCTCAGAAAGTTTCAAATTTTAAACGCTTTTTAACTACCTCTAATTTGTCAATGGATAAAATAAATTAGGCACAAACAGCCTTGATTTAATTGGGTACACTGACATCCGCCTTTACAGCTGTGTGTTTTCAAAAGTCGAGCACAAGCATTACTATTTTGGTTGAGTCTACACTGTATGGGAAGAAATGCATGGAAACGGGAGAAAGGTCAAACCAATTACCTGTAGTTATTCATTATCCACAGGGTGAAGTACCTGTGGCAAATGTGAAATTCCTGTTTTAGTTCTTCTTCAACCTAGCACTTTCTGGACTCCTGCCCTCTGTGGTTGGTTGATGTGTGCTCTGGGAATGCAAGCTCATTTCAGCATGTTCTCTTTGATGGTTCAGAAGGCATTTGAGACCATGCAGAGCTCCTGGGTCATGACTATGAACAACAATTATTGTACTAGAGATTCACAGATGTGCTGGTTACTAGAGGGTTGTGGTTAATAGAATGCTGAACAACAAAGACTTTATTGTATAACTGATGAGGGAAAATCTCCCCCAACAGCAAAATCCATAATCTCAAAAAGTCAGGGGAAGCTGGAGGAAAACACATGAAGTGGAGTTTCCCTTTATATAAAAAAGTTGTTTCCCCAAATTAAGTGGTCAGTTTTAAAAAGTCACCCTGTAGGAAATATTTTGCTTCGAAGGAGAAAGAGATAAAATGTAGAGGCTACAAGCCAAAGTCTCCCATATGTAAATTCTTTTCCACAGTGTGGCTAAATCTTTGGTGAAATCTGATTAACTCAAGTCACCAGGGAACTGTTTAGTGGCTTTTTACTTCATGACAGTGTTTCAGGTCCCATGAATCTCCTACTGCACATGAATATCAGACCTGGTCTTTCTGTGGCAAATTCACAGTTCAAGCACTACCTTTACACTAAATGCATTAACATGATGCCAAATTTTAATGCTAACATTTGGCTTAGTCTTTAGTAACCAGATATCCAAACTGGGTCATGTTAAGAAGTTCACCAAAACCATTATTACACTGTTGGTGGGAGTGTAAATTAGTTCAACCATTGTGGAAGACAGTGTGGTACTTCCTCAAGGACTTAGAAATAGAAATTCCATTTGACCCAGCAATCCCATTACTGGGTATATACCCACAGGATTATAAATTGTTCTATTATAAAGACACATGCACACATATGTTCACAGCGGCACTGTTTACAATAGCAAAGACCTGGAACCAACCCACATGCCCATCGATGATAGACTGGACAAGGAAAATGTGGCACATGTATACCACGGAATACTATGCAGCCATAAAAAATGATGAGTTTGTGTCCTTTGTAGAGACATGGATAAATCTGGAAACCATCATTCTCAGCAAACTGACACAAGAACAGAAAATCAAACACCGCATGTTCTCACTCATAGGCGGATATTGAATAGGGAGGGGAGCATCACACACTGGAGTCTGTTGCGGGGGCCAAGGGAGGGACAGTGGGGGGGTGGGGAGGTTGGAGAGGGATAACATGGGGAGAAATGCCAGATGTAGGTGACAGGGAGATGGAGGCAGCAAACCACATTGCCATGTGTGTACCTATGCAACAATCCTGCATGATCTGCACATGTATCCCAGAACCTAAAGTACAATTAAAAAAAAAAAAGAAGTTCATCGAAACCTAAGAAACTCCATGGTGGTGATGCTAATTATCCTAGGGTGGATGAAGTTCTTTCTGTCCATTTCTCAAGACCAATGGAGTGAGCTGTGTAACAAACCAAACCTCAGTGGGTTTATTTCATTCATTAAGCAGAAAGATTACCAAGCACCAGACAGGTGGTAGTAGAATATATTTCTGTTCAGTGACTGTGATAGATAGCTTCCATTTGCCCCTTGAGATCCATTCTTCATCCCATTTCATTTTTAACTGATTGGGGAAATTTTGATACCAACTGGAGACTTTTTTTTTGGGTGGAGTCTTTGATAGAAGAATTTGATGGCTCTCATCTTCAAGATTTCTGAGATCCTTCTAGAACAGGACAAGAACAAAAATTACAAGGACATGACACTTAGTATTCAAAATGGTCCCAAAAACTCAGTCACTCAGAGGCATATGTAGCAAGCTTGGTTAGCTAGGCACACTGCTGCAGTGAGTGTGTAACTGAAGGGTCTTGTTCCATGAAGACTGCTTACCCATCTGCTCATGATCACAAAGGATGCCCATTCTGCCAGCCATCTTACACAGAGTTCCAGTGATGGTGCAGATGAGATTGTACCAATGGATCCATGCTGCTCTGGAAAGACCCGAAGGTGATAGGTCCTTTTTGTTTGCCAAATACAACACTTTATCAGGAGATGCTGTCCTGCCATTCTTGTTCCCTCGAGTTCACAAACACAATGGCAACATCATTACCTTGGCTTTTGAGAGGCTTCTAGGATAGTGAGTTTAAAAAATCTGCTTCTGGGCCAAGAGAGGGAATGGAAGTTGTGTATAAGAGAAACAATATGGTAAACACTGGAGACATAATGAAAACATGAAGGATTGCCTTGAACTTCACTTTGATGTGAAATTCTCCCTCACTATGCTCCCCAAGGGTCATTTGGGCATTTTCACTGGGATCTGGACCGCGCTTCCATGACAGTAAGCCATGGATGTTGGTGTCATAAAGACTTTGCAGCCTAAACCAGAGCACAAACTAGACACTTCACAGCGGCTTTGGAAAAGAGCCACAGCTTTGTTTCCCTCACCAGTCACAGCCAGTCCTCGATGTAATGGCTTATATGTCACTAATTATAAACAAGCAGACAATGGAGTTTGTTTTTCACCCTGAGAATCTGTGCTCACTACCAGGCAGATCTGAATGCATTTTCAACTGTAATAGAAACCAGAGCTAAGTGCTTTGGGGCTTTATTATGCACAGAGAAAAGCAGAAATAAATGGAAAACCCAGTCTATGTTTTAAAAAATTGAGTACCTACTATGTGTGGATTGCTTTATGTGTTTTCTCTAGCAGGGAAAATAATCTGGTAATTCACTGGGATCCCTATTAACCCTAGTTTATAGATGAGGATGAAAAAATCAAGGCTTGATGGGGTTATTTCCACTTAGGCAAGGCCAGCCAGTTAACGATTCCTGAAGTTGGATGTAACATTATGTTTGTTGGACTCCAAAACCCACGTAGGCATCAGCCATTTCAGCTTGCTGTTACACCAACTAATTTCCCCCCCAGAATTTAGGGATATTTAACTTTCTTCTCAGGTATGCATTACTAGGTCTGGAAAGAAACTTTTGCCTCATTCATTCTTTTACCTTCCAATGAAACTACATCTAAATGACCTCAGATAAATAGTTTCTAGTATTTTCTCCTAATGATTCTCACTGCCAAGAAGTTCTTTCTTATGTCTAACCCAAATAGTTCTTGTGATACTTTGAAGCCTTCTCTTTTGCTATGCTCTTACTGTAGAGGGAGGGCAGCTTCACATAAAAGCACCTCAGACTGATGGATTGTGAAGATGCTGCTCACTGGCCTTTCTGGGAAACAGGAGAACACAGCCTGTCAGTACAGACGATGCAGCAGCCTGAGAAAATCCATCTCCTGTTTTAGAACTGTTAGGTTTTAACCTTTCCTGGCCTCTCCAACCTAAAAAATTTAATGTCAGTGCTCTTAACAATCCTCCCTATGCATGCACTCCCTCCACCCGCAATTCCCCACCACTCTTGAATTAAAAGATAGATTTTTTTTTAAAACCCAGAAATTAGAAATGAGGGGATCTGAGTGGGATGTAAAAATGTAACAGCAGTTGCTGTATTAAACTTCTTTGCTGAGTAATGTCCTTATAGAGATTTAGTTGACAGGAATACGGAAGACCAGGAACATTGAAGAGACCTCCTCTCCTGCGTGCCTGCATCTCAGATACCATTTGACACAGCTGGCTGCATCTGTGTGCAGCATGAGGGGGCCTCTCCTGTGGTTGGAAGATCAAGGCAGAGTCTTCCCCAGGCTGGTCTCTTCTGAAAGAGTCTCTGGCTCATCTGGGAATGAGAACTGAACAGAGGGAGGCTGCCCACCATGGACGGAGATCATAGGGAGGGATGGGCAGTGCGGTCAGTGGTTGGTAATAGTATCCTAGTCCAGGGGTTTGTAAGGGAGCCAAACTAGGAGGGCTTTGTAAGGGAGCCAAGGTGCTAGATGGCAGATGGTGTTAGATGGCAGTACCCATGCTTGGTTCAGAGGAAGCCACAAAGGGTACCAGGACACTGTAAAATCTGGGAGCTAATAGAGTTCCCAGTGTTGCGTCTGATGCCTTGGATGCACTGGAAAATGAGCAGAAGCCCTTGCAAGCTGGCTTCCCACCATGCTCTCTTATGCTCTGTGAGGTTTCGCAGGGCTTTGGCCTCCACCTTAATGAAGATGCCTCTCCCCACTCTCAATTTCTATGTTCAGCCTGGATTGCTCTTCCAAGCAACAGACTTCCCTTTTAATAACCACTGAGCACGTCTCATTAAATATCCCAAACCGAGCTTATCATGTTCTCCTGTTCAGAAATGCCTCCTCTGGTTCATTCCCTACCTTGGTCATTGATGTGACCACTGGCAATTCTCCTAGGTTAGAGAATTCAGACTCTGAATTCCCTAGTGCTTAGAACACCCCCTCATCTGCATCCTCACTGTCACTGTCTCCCTCATCACTCACTTAGAGGATGAAAACAACTTCCCTGCCACAGCCTCTGGCCACCATGATCCATCCTCCACCCTTCCCTGGACCTCCCTAAATGTTCTGGATCAAGCCACGCCCCTGTTCTAAAGCTCCCAAGGCTTCTTTGGTATCTGCAGGACACAGACAAGACTTGTCCTTCATACTTTGACCCCAACTAGCCTTCCTAACCTTATAGCCTATCAACTCTCCTCATACCCCAGCAGTCCAGGCTCTGGAACCAGCTTGCCAAGCTTTGAATCCTTCCTCTGTGGGCAAGGATTTTTTCCCTAAAGGAGAAAGGCTATTGTGAGATATCTGGCACTCTTTGGCACATTCACTGATAGACTTTCAGACTACACCAGAGCAATAAATGTATTCATACACACATAAATGTAAGTATGGATATATACTGACATGAAAAAGTATCCACTGTGGCCAGGTGCGGTGGCTCATGCCTGTGGTCACAACACTTTGGGAAGCCAAGGTGGGAGGATCACTTGAGGTCAGGGGGTCGAGACAAGTCTGGCCAACATGGTGAAACCCTGTCTCTACTAAAAATACAAAAATTAGCTGGGTGTGGTGGTGCACGCATGTAGCACCAGCTACTTGGGAGGCTGAAGCACAAGAATCACTTGAACCCAGGAAGTGGAGGTTGCAGTGAGCTGAGATTGCACAACTGTACTCCAGCCTGGGCACCAGAGTGAGACTCTGTCTCACACATACACACACACAAAAAGTATCCACTGAGCACTTACTATGTGAGCAGGTACAATTATAGATGCATTATTCTCAATAACTCATTTACTCCTCCTTTAAGCCCTCTGAGGTCACTATCACCATCAGTCCCAATTTACAGATGACAGATGAGGAAATAAAGTCATAGAGAAATTAAAAACTGGCTGAAAGCTGCATAGCTAGGAAGCAGCAGAGCCTGGATTTGAACTGCTGCTGTCAAGCTCCAGAATCCATAGTATGAACTGTAATATTATATCACCTGCCTCTCCATTTCCCACTCGAAACACACCTTCTAATTCCAGGAGAGCTGATCTGCCTGGCCAACCTGAGAATTCTTTTCACCATTAACTTCTCTGTATTTTAGAACCATGGAAAATCCAATTCGAGGGCATGGGGGAGCTCTTGGTTCTGGTCCACATTTTCCACTATTCAGAGAAGCAAAGTGACTTATTCAGGCTCAGATAGGGATGAGAAAAGGCCCAACTTGGAACTTCCATACTCCTATTATTTTAGGTTTCTGAACATCTTATTTATTACCCCCTCATTTCCTCACTTCCGATTTGGGACTCCCACAATATCTGCTGTATTCCAGAAAGTAAAAAGGTGTGTGTATTAATATATCTTAATATTAACAATGAATACGTGTCTACATACACATACATTAAGTTATATAAATGACGATACACCCTTAAGCTTCTCCATAGTGATTTGTCTATCTTCAGTCAAACCCAACATCACTTTCCTTGGGCTTCTAGCCACAGCATCCTTCCCTGATTTTTGTTGATCTTATCTAGGCTAGAAACGTGAAAGCAACTATACTGCCTCAAAGAGCTAAATACCTTAATGTAACTGTGCTCATCTGTTACTAATGCCCAGTGAATGCAAACAAGGGCTAACAAAGGCAAAGGGATAAACACATTTAAGCCAGACCTATTTCCAAAGAAATAATTTAAAGATGGCTCAAACAAGCGCTTCAAACACACAAGAATAATGATTTCCCCATGGATACACTGTGTGCTTGCTGGCATTATAACTTTGGCCTTACATGCAGATTCCCATAAAAAGTTAGGAGCAAGACAAAAAGAAACAAGTAGTGTACAATGGAGGGAAGGCATTTGTGTTGTTGTGTTGCAGTCAAATATCCCAATCCCAAACTGCCCAGCCGAGTCTACTGTCTGGAGATTCCAGACACATTCTGCTGTCTACAGAAGCACCACGTATGGATGCTGGGACATATGAGAGAGGACACCTAACTATTGCTTCCCTGTGATGTTTTGGAATGAATCTCTTAGCCTGTCCACAAGGTAGGTTTGCTGATGTATATTTGTCTCCTTTTTGCAGAGAGAAACACCAAAGCAAATATGCAGCTAGGGAGTTGGGGAATGGCCTGGTCCCCCTTTGTGAGACCAGGGTCACAGGGGAACACACTTGTTTCTGACTCTAGTGTAGTCCACCCTTTGCCTCTCTGAACCACTGGAAATCAAGAGAGGAGTAGACTGGCCCCGATCCCCAAAGGCTGCCCTTAGGCTTTCTCACCACCCTCACAATAGCCCATATTTTAGCAGGGGTCTGTCAGTGGTTGGAGTTGAGGGGGGAGGTCTTAGGGAAAATCACTGTAGCCAGCTCTATTTTGACCTGCCTCAAGTCCCCCACTGGAGACATCATCATGGATGGCAACAATCCTTGAAACCCCTGCCTTTTGCCTAAGGTTTCCAGGCTGCAAGGGTCCACCAAAAGTGACGAGCTGTTTTCAGTATTTCAAGAAAGCTCAAACAAAACAACCGACCAACCAGCCAACCAACAAGAACCCTACCTCTTCTATAATAAGAATGTACATTTTGACTAAAGAATAGGTTTCTTTGCCTATGGCTAAAATTATGTCAACTCAGAACATCATAATGCTATTCAGTAGTGCTCATAAGTGTTGATTGGCTATTTATGGCTACTTAGGACTTGCTGGGACTTCTTCATGGCATTGGCCATGGCTGCCAGAGCCCCTGGTAAGTTTCCCCTTTTCTCCCAGTGTGTATCCTATCCAGTTCCTCACTGCTGTTAGACAGTAAGTTTCTCTTCAAAGGTTCAGCTTGTTTAACTTCCCTGTTCTTTGTTCTTAAGGTCAACTTCCTTATACCTTCATGCTCCTAGTTACCCACTTAGCAAACAACTTCTCCTGCCAGTCCTAATCTATGCCTTGTTTGAAAAAGAGTCTGCTTCACCACTCGCTCCATAACTGTTCTTCCTGCTGAAACTACCCTCCCCCTCCCCGCCTTTGCCACACCCTGACATGCCCCAAACATGCCTTATACTGTAATGGACAGCCTCTCTCTTCTCACCTAATTAGCCATAATTATTTTAAACAGTAGCCAATTGGGTCAGTTTAGATTGTGTGGTCCAGCTCCAGCAAATGGAGACAGGACACAGAAGCAGGGACTGACTGCATTAGGGATTAAAAATCCCTCCTTCCCTTGTCTGATGTGCTCTTGCAGCAGCCAGAAGTGTGAGCAGCACCCTTCTGCAAAAGTTAATTTGCCTTGCTGAGAAATCTTTCGCTTAAGTGCTGGTTCTCTTTGTGACACTGAGCTCACACTGCTCATTTGGGTTTCCAAGAGATACAACACTTGCTTCATCCTGATGAAGCTGAATTCTGTCATCTCTACCAAGCTTGGGTTCCCAGTTTACCCTCTACACACAGATGAGAGACTAGAGAGAACACAAGAATGAGGACTTTCCTCGCCTCCTTACTTGTCTTCTCCAAAGGTCTCATCAGCAAGGAGGATCGGTGGAGAACTAAACAGAGCTTTATCCTCTAAGGGACAAAGCAGACCTTCCGGCTCAGTGTAGGTTCTGGATATACACCAAGGCACCTTGCTGAGGAAATTAGAGTTACAGAACAAGTTGTGGGCCAATCAGGGGTCCCAGTGCCAAAAGGACTCTCACTCATGATTGGATCAGGCTAACGTATGGATGTAGAACAACAGCCAAAGCTGAACTACCCATCACAGAAAGTGTGTACAGGGGTGCTGCTGGTGAGACTGGGACCCACTGTCTCATCTGCAGCAGCTCTACCAACTGACATGGAATCAGAATCAGGAGGTTTGTCTGACCACTTGGGAGATGGTGCACTCAGCCTCAGGACCTCATGTGCCACTGTTGTGTGCTACAGGTTTGAGGAAGAATAAAAGCCAAGGGTCAGAATGGGGCAAATGCAAGAAAGAGACTTGGTTTATTTAAAAGTGATAAAATTCCAAAAGACATGTAGAAAGGGAGATGTGGATTCTGTATCTTGCTAAAGGGAAAAGAATTTTGGGGGTGAGTTCAGAAGCTTCACAGGCTCTAGGCTCTGGCCTTGACCCAAGTCTTAGGTAGAGTTCTCCAGGAGCAGACCTAAGGACTTATGTAGGAGCAATTTATTAAGAAATTATGGACCAGGCATGGTAGCTCACACCTGTAATCCCAGCATTTTGGGAGGCCGAGCCAGGCAGATCACTTGAGGCCAAGAGTTCGAGACCAGCCTGGCCAACATGGTGAAACCCCATCCCTACTAAAAATATAAAAATTAGCCAGGCGTGGTGGTATGTGCCTGTAATCCTAGCTACTTGGGAGGCTGAGGCAAGAGAATCTCTTGAACCCAGGAGACTGAGGTTGCAGTGAGCCAAGATTGTGCCACCACACTCTAGCCTGAGCAACAGAGTAATACTCTGTCTCAAAGAAGGAAAAAAAAAAGAAATTACTCCTGGGGATACCCATAAAAGAGGGAGAGGCTGGGCAGGGAAGCAAAGGAAGAGAAGCAAGGAGCCAGCTCAGGTGCAGGTCTAATGGGGGAAGGACTCAGCATAGGCCCTGCCTCAGAAATTGCAACTTGAGGCCAATGATCCAAACGTCTGTGTTTTCCACCCCATAGTCATGGGTTATGGCCTTTTGCAGGTGAGGAGAGGGTCAGAAGCAGACATTGCAGCTCTTGTGTGAGAGGCCAAAGTGGCTCCAGTAACCAGAAGACAATTCTCCAAAGAGGAGGTGCAGGGGCAAGCAACTGAAATCACACCCACACAGGTAGCAGGTATGCAGAGGAAGGGTGGAAAGGCACCTAGGGGACTATCTGGGAGCCTCGGCATTATCTCAGCCTTATATTGAGGTCAGATCACAGCCATCAGCTCCCCCTGCCCAGATTCTTGCCTCTGACTTGGCTTTTCTGGGTGCCCAAGCTCTGGCTCTTGGGTTTGGAACTGACCCCTTGGACTCTGACCTGAACATCTCATCCTCCTACTCCCTCAGTTAGGATCTGGAGGGCTGGTGGTCTGTCCTAGAAGTGCCCTTGCTGAGGTAGAAGCAGGACTGACAGGAGCCCAGCTCCTATTCACACTGCCCTGCCCTGTGGAGCCACACCCTTTATCCTACTGTAGGGACCAGCAAGGAATGTCCAGGTCAGTCTACACAGCAGGTATTGCACATGCTGAACATTCAAATCCTGATTATCTACCAGGTAGGATTATTCACACCACTGTTCTCTCCCACCATCATATTTACAGAGGTGATTCATTTATGTGTATGAATTTATTTATTTTCTGGATTTGTCAGATGAAAAGGTAGAAAATAATATATAAGTGATTTATGGATATTTGATTCTGTTGAATGAAGAAATCCATTTTTATTAAAGAGCATGCTTCAGTGATATTCATTCCAGGCTTGTTTACATTGAGGATAATGATGATAATAATTACTATAACAACATAGCTGGTGTTTTGTGTACCATGCTCTGTAGTGCATACGAATTACATTGTCATCATTTCTTTCATTCCCATTTTGCAGAGAGGTTAGGTCACCTGAAAACCTATCCACATAGCTACTAAGGCATGGCAAACAGATTCAAACCCAGGCACGTCACCCTCCTGAGTCTGCCTTCTAGTTACATTACTGTCTGATATTGGCTGTTGCTATAGATATGTGTATAGCCTGAGACATTTCATAGACCCCAACCAGCAGAATTATTTCTGCCACGGACTCACTACTTCAGCAGCAAAGTGGGAAGGTGCCCCAGGGACACTTAAGGCTAAGAACAAAGTGGACAGAGTTCTGGCCCTCTAAGTGGCTATGATCTGACCTCACCATAAGGCCAATGATAGTTGCATGTCCAACCTGAACGGAACGCAGACCACTGAACAATTGATGAAAACTCCTTGAGTAGATAAATATGGTACTAGCTTAGCTTCAACTCATTTTTTTTGGTTTATACCCCCAATTTTTTCCACCATGTATCTACTTTTTGTTAGCTTCAAAGGGAAATTGGGAAAAAATGTAGGGAATAAAGATAACTGGGAAGTCTGCTGGCAGTGACTCTGTTTATTCTTTCACACACACATTGGGGGACACCTTTCAATAAGAACAGTAAGAATGCTTACATTGACATTCCTATGCATCAGGTCATGGTGCTCAGAACATGTGGCCTTCTGGTTACAAGGAAAGAGCATGGCCTGGAAATGGATGAAGATGCTACTCTGTATAAAAAGGGAGGAACCCTTTAAGAAGTTCAGGTGTTATTTTTTAAAGTGATGACCACAGAAAGATAATCTGACTTGTTTGGAAAGGCTTACTTTTAATCTTTCAAAAATGACTACTTTCTACTAAAAAGGGAGACTTGAGGGAAGTAAAGAAATAGTTTTCTTTGGGTGATTTATAAAGCCAGCTATTTCTGGGGATTAAGACTGTCTACCTTGGTTTGAGTTATTTGATTATTTAAAGACTTGAATGAACATGAGGCAGTTAATTTGTCAGCTTTCTGGTTGACCTCCATGTCATCATGTCCTTTCCAGATGAGCTCTGGTGAGATTTATCTGGGGTGGCCCCTCAGTTGAGCTCAAGCCTGCAACAGCGCTTAGCTCCTCTTCCTCCAGACAGGCCCCTCCTCGGGGTCTTTCACAATGGTTGCCTTTGAGTACCGAGATCCTCAGTCATGCAGGCCTCTGTCTAATGTCTCTGAGGAAAATGCTGGAATCCCTCAGAACAGAGCGGAACTGGAGGGGGGAGACATCATTATCCCAGAGTGGACTGTAAATTGTGCTGTTTAGTCTGTAAAGCAATTAGGTCTGGGGAGTGTAATGCGATCCTTTTGTGGCCATTGTGGCCCCTGTAGGGCTGTTGTTTCGCTGTGGGCACTGAGTTTTCAGGCCAGGCGGGTGTCCTGTACTCCCTAACCCAAATGGATGCTCCAAAAATAGGTCAGCTTTCCCTTCTCAGTTGAGCTGCGGTGTGTACAAAGGGCCTGCCCTTGGTTTACAAGGACCTGACTTAAAATCTCAGCTTTGCTTCCTTCTTGCTGTTTGATCTGAAGCAGACACCAGTCGCTATAGCTCTCCTGAGTGAGCCTCAGTTGCATTAAATAGGCCTCCTCATCTGTGCTGCACAGGTTGAGCAGAACTGTGCAGGGCCTGCCTGGCACAGGTGCCACGTGCATTCACTTCAGTCCATCTGGTCCCTGCATAGTGTGGCTGGTGGCCACTGAGTTGGCCACAACCATGCTCAGGAGGTCTGTCAGCGTTTCTATCTGCTGCTTGAGAATCCTGGCTGGCCTGAGACCTTCTCCATGTTTTCCATGTTTGTTTTTCCCCTCCCTTGCCTGTGGAATTCTAGCTGTGTCCTCAACACCCTGTGTAAAGTAGGTCACCCCTGCTATTCTCTATCACAGTAATCTGGCTCTGTCTTACATACCACTTAACTATAATTTTAATTCATTTGTTTATTTCTTTTCTACCTTCTCCACTAGATTGTGGGCTTCACGAGAGTATGGCCTTATTTGCCTTGTCACACTATGCCCCCTAGCACAGTGCTTGGCACGCAATGACTGCTCAGGGCTAGGGAAATATTTTGTAGTTTGGATGAATAAAAAATGATACATGTCCAATAAGGAAGCCAACAGGGAGGTTAGGGCAGATGTGCTCCTCCTTGCTTACCTGAGGTCAGAGTCAAGGCCCTGGAAGGTCCAACAGGGTGGCTTCATCCCTGGTTACTCCTGGTACATTCTCACACCCTGTATGCCATAGCCTTGGAATCCCTACCCATGGATCTTTTGCTATATGCAGCCAAAACTTACTTAACTGGCACACCAGGGAATTTGTGTTCAAAGGCAGTTCCATTGGGCTAGAGGCTGCTTTGGGATAAAATAAAATAATAAGGGGCCTGTGTGTGTTTGGTGGCGGGTGGGGGTGGGAGAATTTATCCAAATCCTGGGTGTGTTCAGTGCAGGAAGGAGTCTCTTTTCCCCAGTGAAAGAAGCAGCATTAGGGAGACTCTTGCTTCACTGCATATTAAACCAATTCTTCTTTGCACTATGTGGACTCCAGTACACATTTGTTTTAAATTATTCCCTAATTGTTTAAGTGTCTGTGGTGTCTTTGCTCTTAACTTAGGGCCTGGAGAGTAAAAGGAAGGACTATTACTGTCCCCACCCCTCTACCCCCAATGGGGACCCTCTAGAGGCTCCCCTTGCTAGGCTTGGTGAGATGCTGGTTGGCTAGAAAGCCAAGACTGTAGGGCGTGAGAAACGGAATGACCACCGGGCTTCCCATTGAATCCTCCAAATTCCAAGCCCAAACTTGGCATTGTGTTGGGAAATCTGACTGTTTTGCTTTTGTGGCAATGCTAACATATATCTCATTAGTCAGTTTGTCTTAAAATCCACCCACTCTTCAAAAGGCCAGGGCTTAAAATAGTTTAGTTGTATGTGTGGGAGCTGTTGCCAGAACTTTAATAAATACTAAAAGCCCCTTTCAGGTCTTTGCTGGACCTACTTCTGGTGCAAAAAACTGCAGGGACTTGGCTGATACTCTCTCTGCTGGGATTAGGGGTTGGCTCTTGTGGCTGCAGGGAGGGAGAGACATACACTGAATGACCGTTTGGAGTCAATATACAGTCTTAGACTGCCAGAGATGGGAGAGGCCCAGGAAATCAGATCAGCCCTATTGTTTTACACCTGAGATAACAGGTCCAGAGATTGTGCATGACTTGCCCCAGGTCTCACAGATTGAAATGGCAGAGTGGTCACTTAAACACATCCTAGGTTCGCTCCTCTTCACCCATACCTCAAGTCAGAGGCATATAGAGTCCAACCTTCATATTTAATCTACAGTCTTCTCGTGAGCCTCATGCACAATCTCTTCTTATCCAAATCCAGTGACATCTGTATCCTGGTCATCTGTAAGAAAAATGAATCATTTGTTGTTGAGTCCCCCACTTTGTACCTTGGCCCTGTCCTTACACATGTAACTCATTCAAACTGTTTTTTTTTTTTTGTTTGTTTGTTTGTTTGAAATGAAGTCTTTCTCTGTGGCCCAGGCTGGAGTACAGTGGCACAATCTCACCTCACTGCAACCTCCACCTCGTGGGTTCAAGTGATTCTCCTGCCTTCCAAGTAGCTGGGATTACAGGTGCCCACCACCATTCCTGGCTAATTTTTTGTATTTTTAGTAGAGACGAGGTTTTACCATGTTGGCCAGGCTGGTTTCAAACTCCTGACCTCAAGTGATCCACCATCCTCGGCCTCCCAAAGTGCTAGGATTACAGGCGTGAGCCACCGCGCTCAGCTGACTCATTTGATCTTTACACCAATCTTATAAGGTCAGTATAACTGTTAGATAACTGTTACACCTATTCGTGGTTACAATTAATAGATACATTTTATTATCCCCTCTTGGAGAGGTTAAGTTATAAATGACTTGCCCAACTTCACACATCTCAGAAAGCATGGGACTTACATTTCAGTACAGGTATTCTTGCAGTCTGACTCCAGAATTCCTAGTCTTTACCACTTTCAAGTCTATAGCCTTGCAGACGTTTCATCTTTCTGTTCTGGGAGCTGAGTACTGCTCACCAAACATCAATAGACAATGTCCAGCTGGGTGCAGTGGGCCAAACCTACAACTCCAGCACTTTGGGAGGCCAAGGTGAGTGAATCACATGAGCTCAGGAGACCAGCCTGGGCAACACGGCAAAACCCTGTCTCTACAAAATTAGCCAGAAATGTGCTTTTTATTCCTAAATAGTGTTCTATTATATGGATATACCACATCTTATGTGTTCCTTCACCAGTTGATGAACACTTAGATTATTTTCAGTTTTTGGCTATTATGAACAATGCTCTAAGGCACATTCACATACATGTCTTTGAGTGGATATCTCTTTTATTTCTCTTGAGTTTGTTTCTAGAAGAGGAATTTATGGGTTATATGATAAGTTGGTATTTCAGATTTTAAGAAACATTCGAACTGTTTTTACATTTTCATTAACAACGTATGAAGGTTCCAGTTTCTCCATATCCTTACCGACACTTATCATTATCTGTCTTTTTATTGCAGTCATTCTAGTGGGTGTGTAGAGGTATCTCACTGCAGTTTTAATTTGCATTTCCCTGATGATGTTGATGGTCTCTTCATATACTTACTAGCCATTTGTGTAACTTTTCTGGTGAAATGTCTATTTGAACCTTTAATTGGGTTGTTTCTGTTCTTCTTATTGAGTCGTAAGGGTTCTTCATATTTTCTCGATACAAGTCTTTTATGTGATAAATGATTTGAAAACATTTTATCCATATATGGCTTGCATTTTTATTTTTATTGTCTTTTCATTTTCACAGTGTCTCATGAAATGCAAAAATTTTAAATTTTGATGAAGTCTAGTGTATTAATTTTCTTTAATGAATTGTGCTTTTAAGATCATATCTAAGAATTCTTTGCTAAGTCCAATGTCACAGAGATTTTTCTCCTGTTTATATCCTAAGAAGTTTCATAGTTTTGTTTCTTTCATTTAAGACTATTTATCATCTAACTAAGTTTATTTATTTTTAATGTGGATTTCCAACAGTCTCAGCACACTTTGTTGAAAAACTATGATTTCCCAATGGGACTGTCAAAAATCAATTGTATAGATATGTAAAGTTTTATTTCTAAACTTTTAATTCTGTTTCAGTGATTTATAATTTAGATCATGTGTAGATTCTATATGGCCCTTCTTATATGCCAAACACATTGTCTTGATTATTGTGGCTTTATAGTAGGTAATGAAATCACATAGCGTAAATCTTCCAAGTTTGTCCCTTATTTTCATATTCATTTTGCTTATCCTACATCATTTGCATTTCTATATAAATTTTTGATAAGGTTGCTAATTCTTTCTTTGCCAAAACACAAAAACAACCAAAAAGCCTGGTGAGATTTTTATAGGGTACACACTGAGTCTATAGATCAATCTGGGGAGAAATGGCATTGTAACAATATTGAGTGTTTTAATCCATGAACATTTAGAAGTGTATTGTTATTGTTTAATTTCAAAATAATTGAAGATTTCCCAAATTTCTTTTTGTCATTGTTTTATAATTTAATTCCTTTGTGGTCAGTTTATGATTTAAATCCTTTAAAATTTAATGAGACTTGTTTTATGATCTAGTATATGGTTTTTCTCCTGAAGAATGTTCCAGGTGTGCAAGACTAGAAATAGTATTAGAGACAAAGAAGATATTTCATAATTATAAAATAGTCACCCATGGCTACAGAATACATATGATTTTCAAGTACATCTGAAACATTCTCAGGAAATACCATATACTAGGCCACAAAACAAACACAACACACACACACACACACACACACACACACACACAATGCACACACACCCATCAATCCATTTGTGCTGCTGTAAGAGAATACAGTCACACATCACTTAATGACGAGGATATGTTCTGAGAAATGCATCATCAGGTGATTTCATCATTATGCCAACAACCCAGAGTGTACTTATATAAACCTAGGTGGTATAGCCTACTATACACCTATGCTATGTGGTATAGCCTATTGCTCCTAGGCTACAAACCTGTACAGTATATTGCTGTGCTGAATACTGTAGGCAATTTTAATATAATAATTATTATTTTATGTCTAAACATTGAAAAGGTACAGTAAAAATACAGTATTATAATTTTATGCGACCACTGTTGTATATGCAGTCCATGGCTGACTGAAATGTCATTATGCAGTATTTGACTATTCTTGAGATCAGGTAATTTATAATTAAGAGAAATTTATTTTCTCAAAGTTTTGAAGGGTTGGGAAGTCCAAGATCAAGATACCAGCAGGTTTGATTGAGAACTGAAAGGGAGAAATGCCTTCACGTGGCAGAAGGTGAAGGGCAAGCTAGCCAAATGTTACCTAAAGCCTCCTTTATAAGGGTCTTAATCCCCTTTATGAGGGAGGATCCCTCATGGATCCATCATCTCTTAAATGTCTTGTCTGCTAATACTATCACTTTGGTAAAATCTGAATTTTGGAGGGGATACAGTCAAAGCAGTGTGTACAGGCACACACACACATATACACAAAATGTTAGTGGTGTCAAGTTGGTGATAGAATTGTTAAAGTCTTCTAAATCCTGGATGATTTATTGTCTAGTAACTTGATAAATTATTGAGAGTCAGATATTGAAATCTTCAACCTCTATTGTTGAATTCCCTATTTCTCCTTTCAATTCTGTCTGCTTTTACTTTATGAATTTGGGGGATTCTGTTGTTATTTGTTACAGCTTCCTGATGTGTTGACCATTTTTTAAATTATGAAACATCCTTCTTTGTCTCTAAAACTATTTTAAGTTTTGAAGTTTGTTTGATAATAATAGTCACTTCAGTTCTTTATGGATATGTTTGTATTATTAATCTTTTTCTATTCTTTTGCTTTCAACTTACTTGTAACTTTGACCTAAGATGTGTTTCTTGCAGGTGGCATATAATTGATTCTTGCTTTTTAAATACAATCTGAAAATCTCTGCCTTTTTATTTTTTTAGACCATTTATATTTAATGTACTTATTTTTATGGTTGTATTTACATTTGCCATTTTACTATTTTTTCCCATGTCTCCTATTCCTCCTTGGTTGTGTGCTTTGTGTATTAAATAAAATTTTAAGGGGTACCATTTTGTTTTATGTTTATTTTTTAGCTATGTTTTGATGTATTTTGCCTAAATTTTTGAAGAACAGTTTTGCTGGATATAGAATTATTAGTTACCAATATTTTCCTTTCAGCACTTTGAATGCCATTCCTCTGCCTTCTGGATTCCATTGTTTCAGATGAAAAGTCAGCCATTAATTATACTGATGCTTCCTGTGTGTAATGAATCATTTTTCTTTTGCTTCTTTCAAGATTTTCTCTTTGTCTTTCAAGAGTTTATGATATGTCTAGGGGTGAATTTCTTTGCTTATCTCAGTTAGAGTTTGTTGAGCTTCTTGGATCAGATTAAAGATTTTCATCAAACTTTGGAAATTTTATGTCACTATGTCTTCAAATGTTTTTACTATCTCTATCTGATCTCTCCTGGGACTCCCATTACATTTATTTTGGCACAATTTATGTTGTTCTACAGTTCTAGTCTGTGATGGTCCATTTACTTTTCTTCGTTTTTTTCTTCCTTTTTCTTCAGATTGGTAATTCTGTTAATCCGTCTTGAAGTTCAATGATTCTGTCTTCTGCCATCTTGAATTTTCTACTGGGTGCCTTTAGTAAATTTTATTTTAGCTCTATTTTTCAACTCCATAATTTTTATTAGTTTCTTTTAAAATAATATCTGTGTCCTAATTTAGAATCTCTACATGTTGATTATTGTTGCTCTTTCCTTCCATTCTTTAAGCGTTGCTTTCTTTAGTTTTTTAAACATGTTTATAGTAACTGCTATTTAGTCTTTGTTTTCTAAATCCAGCATTTGAGGACACTCAAGATAGTTTCTATTGATATAATTTTTTTTTCATATGAATTACACTTTACTATTTGTATGTCTTGGATTTTTTTTTGTTGAAAACTAGACATTTTAGATAATCTGTTACAACAACTTTGGATTCTAATTTTTCTCCGCATGAAGGTTGCTGTATCATTTGCTTGTTTTATAACTTGCCTTGGCAGAATCAGTGAAATCTGTAGCATGTGAACAATGATGTCTCAGCTCAGTTTTTTTTTTTTTTTTTTTTTTTTTGAGACAGAGTCTTGCTCTGTCACCAGGCGCCAGACTGGAGTGCAGTGGCGTGATCTTGGCTCACTGCAACCTCCGCCTCCCGGGTTCAAGCAATTCTCCTGCCTCAGCCTCCCAAGTAGCTGGGATTACAGGCGCACGCCACCACACCCAGCTAATTTTTGTATTTTTAGTAGAGACAAGGTTTCACCATGTTGGCCAGGATGGTCTCGATCTCTTGACCTCGTGATCTGCCCACCTCGGGCTCCCAAAGTGCTGGGATTACAGGCGTGAGCCACCGCGCCCGGCCAGTTTTGTTTTTAATATTCAAACTTTTATTTATAAGATTGACCTTCTAAGGGTCATCCTTGTGTCTGCTTAGTATAGTGGTCAGCCAATAATTTGACTTAGTCACAAGGTAGAACACCAAAAAGTTCCACTGTTCTTACCCAAAGTTTAGCAGTTTTTAAAGTATAAATACTTCTCAGATTGTTATATGCCTTTGATTGATTTCCAGAGTCCTGAAATGGTTGTTTTTGTCAATTATATCTAGATTTATAGTTGCTCTGGGGGGGATAAGCTTTGTTGATCTCCTTACCTGAGCCATAGCTAAAGGTTCTTCCTTCCACAGGAAAGTAGTTACTTGACTGGTACAGTTGTAAAATGGCTTTATTAGACTCTTTTTCCTGTGAGCTCTTTGATGGGTTCTTGAGAGCCTATTCAGTTGGGCCTTTCTAACTGAAACTCTTATAACATTGGCTGTGTATTCTCTTCCTTCATCTGCTTCTTTCTTACTTGGGTGGGTTTTTCAATGGTCCACTTCACACTAACTCTCAACATCATGGTCTCATAATTTTTTCAGGTAGTCCTTTTGGAAAAGATCTTGAAAATAGCTCCTGGCTCACTTTCTCTTCATGTGGCCCACATATGGTCCTCAGGAAATGTGCATTAATCCTTGTCCTGGCAAGCTCAAGGAGTACCAGCCTTCCCAACAAAGCAACTACTCTTTTTCAATCCACCACCAAATCAATTCACCATCTGTGTCTCTTGTCTTCTAGATTTCCAGGCTGGTGTCCAACACTGTCCATAATTTCCAATTTTAGGGAGCACTTAGTGAGGTCCTTGAGTCATCCCCCTGAAACTCTCCTCACTGTGGGAATGGGGAAGAAATTCAGTACAGTTCTCTCAAAGAAATCCTCCTCATAACATTCTTTCTCAACCCCCACACTTCCAATTCTTTTTATAAACTCCTTGTAGGAAGAGATTTTTGGAGGCATAAAACTGGTTCCCCCCCAAATATTTCCTTTTGAAAATCTGCTTCTTACTCTGAAACATTATTTTAGAATTTATCTATTGTATCTTGCTGCCCCATTAAAAATTCCAATTTGGCGTTCTATTACACTTGTGTTTATTTTTAGAGACTTATTCTGGTCCCTTTCAGACTAAACACTGTTTCTTAAAGCTATAGGATGTTCACAGATATTAGTGAAAAATGGGACCAATGAAAAAATAACTTTGGGCAATAAATACTGTGTTAAGCAAAGGTAGGCAGATCTCTTTTGTTGCAGGAATTACCAGCTTTCTTCAACATGTTAATATGAACTGTGAAGTTACAAGTAGGGCATGTAGAATATAGATTTTATCAAACTTATTTGACCATGAGGAGACCCTCCCCTATCTTTCTTGAAAACTGTTTCAAAGGATTGGCATTCTGCAGGAGATATTTTGGAAATATTAGCCTGAAAGGTATCAGTGGAAAGGAAGGGTATCTTCTTCATCCAGAAAACTCGCCTAAGGGAGACGACATGTTATGGTCCTTCACCTACTCCTAACCATGGGAATTCTGAAAGTTTCATGTGTTTTTATTGTTTTAAAAAAACCTGATTGTGGTAGAGCTTAATGGCGTAGTCCTTTCACTAGGCTATTAATTCCTTGAGGATAGGAACCCCATCTTATTCATCTTGCATCTCTAAGGCATCTCAAAGTACCTGGCACCTAGCAGGACTGAAGCAAAAGTGTTAGTGGAGGGTTCCTTTACTTCTTTTTTTAAAGAAAGTAAGGTCTCCACACTGGGGTCCTAAACCACAGACATGCAATAGTCAGACAAACCTGTTGGGTGCTTATGAAACTTCCCAGTGTGTAAAATCTGTGCTTATGAATATTTGGCGTACAGAAGAATGTGTATGCAAATTAAACGTGCAAATGTCCTGTGCTCTTTCCAACCAGGGGTGAGTTTTCTCTTTCTTTATATCTGTGAGTGTGATTGTATACACACAGCTAAAGAGACGAGTTGCTAAGAACTTTCTGAAAGAAATGAATGGGATAAAACAGATTGCCGAGTTACTGAGTGGTAATTAACAACAGATTCTTAACATCATCACTTTACCATTTTTAAGATATTTTCCTTTAAAAGACAAAACCACTGGATGATGAAATGTGTTATGCTTCTTCTGATGGTCCTGAGTCTTTGCGCAGTTGCACACACATGTATGTGCCAGTCCAAAGTCACACATCCCGAACATTGTAAACAGTCAAACTATTTCTCAATGGAGAGAATTGTGTGTGTGTGTGTGTGTGTGTGTGTGTGTGTGTGTGTGTGTGTGTCCCATCTTCACCTCCAATATAGATCACTCAGGGAAACTTCTCTCTTTTAAATATTCCAAAATATAATTTTACCCTGAAGCCAACTGGAACACTTGGCCCTGAGCATTATTTTTCAAAGGATTTTGAGCTACTGAAAATGGGGATATAATGGAAGTTTGTATGTGATCATGACAGTGCAAGTACCCTGGCTCCAGAAATAACAAAAATGGTGGTGGCTACTAGCAGGAATGGCCTTTGCAGACTGGGGACCTTGGGCTTCAATCACAGATTTTCTGGCAGGAGATGGTCAGAAAAGAATTCCACCCCATTTCCCACCCAATCTGGCACTCTACTCACTGTGTGATAGTCCCTCCCAAATGGGCCAGGTGTGGTGCACTGGGCCAGGGTTGCCTTGCTGGCCTTTGAGTGAGGCCACATACCAGATTAGACATACCCGTGGCCTGCCTCTCTGCGGGGGTGGAGGTCAGCCGCCACTATGTCCCAGAATTGTGTGTCTTGTGGTTAAACACTTGGGGTTTTGACGTAGGCAAGGCAGCAGAGCCGACCCTTAAGGCTGCTGCAAACAACCTGAGAAGGCTTCTCAAAAATGCAGTCCTGCTCTTTGGGAGGAGATGGCCTTTATGGGGGCAATTTTCTGATTGCTGCCTATTTGCTGCGGTCCTGTCTGAGCAAAAGAATGGAGAAAAGTGTGTGTGTGTGTGTGTGTGTATGTGTGTGTGTGTGTCATCTTCACCTCCAATATAGATCACCCAGCGAAACTTCTTTCTTTTAAATATTCCAAAATATAATTTTACCCTGAAGCTAACTGTAATACTTGGCCCTGAGCAAGTATTTGGGGGAGATTTCTTAACTCCAGGCAAAAAGTTTGCAGAGAGCTGGATGCCAGGAACCTGTGTATTAATGTTAAGTACACTCTTAATATTAACTAACAGAGGAGCTGTGTGTGTTGGGTGGAGGGAGTGGGTATAGAGGTAGGAAAAAGGGCAAAGAGAAGAAAAGGCATATAAGAATAGTGGCCATCTATAAGGTACACATATCCTGCAATTTAATTCTTACTCTAGCACCACGGGATTGATCCTTCTATTACTCTGAATTTTGCAGAGAAATGAAATGATGCTCTTCCTTACAAGAGCCAGAGCTGGAATTAGAAACCAGGTTTTTCTAATGCCATATTCTTGGGTCATTTCTACTACATGGCAATGAGGACCTAAAATATCTTCAAGTTGTTGTGACATGCAGTTCATGTCCTATTGATAGGTACTTTCAGGAAGAAAGTGCGGTAGCCATGGGCTTTTTCTCTCTTTAGCTGTATCCTTGGAAGTTACTGTGAGATAATAGAAGTCCAGGAGTCCTGTCCTGAGCAATGGAGATTGTATCCATTACTAGAAGTGACAGAAGCAGGATAGGCCCAGGATCAGGCTCATGATCAAAACACCCGATGTGTGATGTGTCTGTGCAGAATGGGGTCCAGTTCAGGACAAGTTGCTTCTGCCTTCTAGGTATTAACAGCACACCTGATACTAGAGTTTGACACCTCCCTGAACAGAGTTTAAGGGCCAGCAGATTGATATTGACCACATAAGTGGTGGGATGAAAAAGACTTTGAAATTTTGAGGCATCCTTTTCCTTCCTAGTTTCAGAAGAACTTATTGAGGTAGAGACTTTCAATTTATTTTGCTTCATTTGACCTTTACAACAATCCTTTAGGGTGGAGTAATCTTCATCCCATGTTGTTGTTGAAGAACACTGTATTTGTTAGGATTCTCCTACTAACAGGAGATTCAGAGAAACAACCAATAGGATGTAGTATGTGAATATTGAGAGAGAGAGAGACTGATTTTAAAGAATTGGCTTATGTAATTACAGAGGCCTGGTGAGTCTAAAATCTGCAGGGGTGGAGATCCAGGGAAGCGTTGCAGTTAAGAGTCCTAAGGCAGTCTGCTGGCACAGTTCCCTCTTGGGGGAGGGGCTCAGTCTTTGTTCTATTAAGATCTTCAATTGATTGCATGAAGCCTACTTACATTATGGAGGGTGATCAGCTTTATTTAAAGTCCATCAATTTAAATATTAATCTCATCCAAAACCACCTTCACAGAAATAGCCAGAATAATGCTTGATCAAATATCTGGGCACTGTGGTACAGCCAAGTTGACACATGAAGTTAACCATCACGAAAACTAGACTTGAGAAAGTTCCCTGCCATGCTGAGGTCACACAGCAGGGAGAGGCGGGGCTGGGGATTTAACCAAGGTCTTTGGTTCGAACACTTGCATACTCTCCACCATCTGCTATTGTCCACAACCGTAAATCAGAGGAAGGTATATGTTATTTGTGGAGAGTCACATATTTATTAGATGACATATTCATGGGGCCTTCATTTATTCTTCAGAAAGTCTTTACTGAGTGCTCATGCAGTAATAGACCAGGAGCTCTACCTACCCCTGGAGAGTGAGCAAGTGACTTTTGTGAAGCCTGCTTCTCACCATGATAGGCTGGGCCTTGGAAGTATATAACGAGCTTTGGAAGCCAGGCCAACTGTAATGTGCTATTTGAGAATCTCATCAAGCAGGTACAATTTTCCAGATGAGTAGTGTGCTACAAAGGGCCTCACTGTATGTTCTGGGAACATTCCTAGAATATGCAGGCGAAAAAGGATGAAACCTCTTTCTTGGGGATCTTGAGAATAGGAGAGACCCCTATAGTAGGGCCCTGTGAGTGACAGGGCTGGGGGGTAAGGAATGAATCAGATGATCTTCGAGTGGGCCCTCCTACATCATGGACTTTTCAGGGCTCACCACCACATATTTTATGAATTTCTCTTGCTCCTCTTCTCAATAGAACCTAATTAAGAATGCTTGGGGGTCAGGCACAATGACTCACACCTGTAATCCCAGACTTTTGGCCTCTCGAGTTGGGAGGATTGCTTGAGACCAGGAGTTTGAGATTAGCTTGGGAAACACAGCAGTACTCCATCTCTAAAAAGAAAAGATTTTAGCGAGGCCTAGTGGCATGCACCTGTAGTCTCAGCTACTGAGAAGGTTGAGGTGGGAGGATCCCTTGAGCCCAGGAGTTTGAGGCTATATAGTGAGCTATCATTGTGCCACTGCATTCCAGCCTGGGTGACAGAGAGAGACCCTGCCTCCAAAAAAAGAGAACACCTGCACAAGGATAGAGAGACTTCCCTCTCCCAGACCTAGAATGTTTGATCCTCACTCTCACTTCCCCCTGTTCCCATCCTTGACATGCCCCCTACCTGCCACCTCTGAGTCTCTGGCCCTATCTTTTTTTGTTGTTGTTGTTTATTTATTAATTTTTTTGAATTGGAGTCTCCTTCTGTCGCCCAGGCTGGAGTGCCTGGGTGTGATCTCGGCTCACTGCAACCTCTGCCTCCCAGGCTCAAGTGATTCTCCTGCTTCAGCCTTCCCAATAGCTGAGATTATAGGTGCATGCCACCATTCCTGGCTAATTTTTGTATTATTATTATTAGTAGTAGTAGCAGTAGAAGCAGAGTTTCACCATGTTGGTTAGGCTGGTCTCTAACGCCTGACCTCAAGTGATCCGCCCACCTTGGCCTCCCAAAGTGCTGGGATTATGGGCATGAGCCACTGTCCCTGGCCTGGTTTGTTTTTGAGACGGGGTCTTGCTATGTCACCCCAGCTGGAGTGCAGTGGCATGACCACAGCTTACTGCAACCTCTGTCTGGCCCTATCTTTAATTCTCTCTTTCTTTTATCCAGTCTCATCTTTAATTTTATCCTTTCTCTCACTTTGCCTGAAATGAAGTTACCCAGTATCAATTTCATAGACAGGTTCTCGCAGGCACTGCACGCAAAAGGAGTTAACAAGGATATTCTGTTTCTCATTCAGTTTGCCACTTCGTTTCTATTTGGTCTGCTGCTGCTAACATCTATCAATTCCACTACATTTTCTTATGACTGTGAACAGTTAGATTGGCCTGTGATTTCCAAGGGAGGATGGTTATACCACAGTTCCTGATACTAGAAATGAGTCATCGGAAGACTCTCTTATGCCTTAGTAATTTTCCTGCATCCTTTTGTTACAATAATTGTTAACAATGGATACCATTTATTTATTACTTGCTATAGGCTGGGAAATATAGACAATAAATAGTTGGAAGAGAGGGATTAAAGTTGAGAGAAAAATGGTTGGATATAGATTTGAATGTAGAGATAATGACTGAGTTTCCCAGACAGTTGTTAAGCCTGTGGTGGAATTCACAAGAAAAAATGAGGTCTCAAGGGGAGGGTCTGTGACACTCAGAAAAAGGATGGCTGCTGACAGAGCCCTGGGGAACATAGACCCTGGTGGAACAAGAGGACCCAGAAGATGAAATTTCACAAAGGAAGTTATACTGATAGGGAGATGTCCATGAGAGACGGGAGCCCTTCAAGAAAGACGTGGTCTAAGCATTTCAGAGGGTGTGAGAATAAAGAATGACGAGATTGGATTCATCTAAAAGGCCATGTGACCTTAGAAAGAATGACTTCGGGGATTCAGGGCAGGATGTCACAGGGTAGCTGGAGAAGCCATGGGTGAAGGGAGGACAGTGGGCTGGGCTTAATTGTGAGTGGACTATGGCACTTTCCAGTTCTGGAATTTACTTGCAATGTCTTTCATCTTGATTAAACAGAACTCATACCGATGTAGAAGGAATGACGATTCTTCATTGGATGTTTTTGTTGTGTTATTAAAGATGTTGAAGAAACTACATAGAATTGGAATAAGAGGAACTGGGTTGCTGTCTAAAGTCACTTATTTGCTGACTGTGTGATCTTTGGCAGGACACTGATCAGATGTCTTTTTTTAAATCCAAAAATGGTTTATGGTGATAACTCCCAAAGTTATGAAGATCAGAGGAGATATATGTGAATGGGCTTTGGAAACCATAAAGAATTATGCTTTTTTTTTCTTGTTTTTAGACAGAATCTTGCTCTGTAGCCTAGGTTGGAGTGCAGTGGCACCATCTCAGCTCACTGCAACCTCTGCCTCCCAGGTTCAAGCGATTCTCCTGCCTCAGCCTCCTGCGTAGCTAGGATTACAGGCAGGCACCACCACGCCCGGCTAATATTTTGTATTTTTAGTAGAAATGGGGTTTCACCATGTTGGCCAGGCTGGTCTCAAACTCCTGACCTCAGATGATCTGCCTGCCTCAGCCTCCCAAATTGTTGGGATTACAGGTGTGAGCCACAGTGCCTGTCCAAGAATTATGCTTTGATCTGCAGTAAAAACAAAAAAGGGCCGGGTGCGGGGGTCAAGGGGAGTGGATCACGAGGTCAAGAGATTGAGACCATCTTGGCCACCATGGTGAAACCCTGGCTGTACTAAAAATACAAAAATTAGCCAGGTGTGGTGGTGCGCACCTGTAGAACCAGCCAGTCTGGAGGCTGAAACAGGAGAATTGCTTGAACCCAGGAGGCGGAGGTTGCAGTGAGCCAAGATCCCGCCACTGTCCTCCAGCCTTGCAACAGAGCAAGACTCCATCTCAAACAAACAAACAAAACCAAACAAGAAAATTTAAAAAAGAATTATGCTAAAGTGCAAGTCATCATGCTAAAAATTATTATCATATCTGTAAACCAACGCTCAGTGCTTATCCAGTATTATATTTAGGTGGATTGATGAAAAGCATAGTAGGTTAAGATTTATATTTGGCCATAAAGAATAGAAAACTCAATTACAATAACTTAAACACATAGGGGTTTGTTTTTCTCACCTAACAAAAAGTCAGAGGAGGGTATAGTCACTTATGGATGGTATCTAGGACCTGCTTTTAGCTTTCTGCCCCACTGCCCTTAAGAGAGTGGCTTTTGTTCTCAAGGTAGCAAGATGGATACTGCATCTCAAGGCATCATCTCAATCCTCCAGTAGAGAAGAAATGGGGAAGGAAGATTAGAGAATGTGAAGGGGAATGTTACACGAATCTGACCTTCTCTTAAAGAGTGTTTGTGTAAGCCATCCTCTGTCTTCTGCATTCCAATCTCACTGGTCAGAACTGGGTCTCATAGCAATCACGAGCTACTAGGGAGTCTGGGATGGCGAATATTGTACATTTCTATTCTTTACATTCTTCTTTTGTATTTTTAGTAGAAATGGGGTTCCACCATGTTAGCCTGGCTGGTCTGCAACTCCTGACCTCAGATGATCCACCCACCTCAGCCTCCCAAAGTGCTGGGATTACACTCATGAGCAAAGCGAGAAAGGCAAGAGAGAAGGAGTTTGTCAATGGCTTCTGGAAACCAATTTGCAGGGTCTACTGAAGAACAGAGCTCATCGTGCCAGTGGAGCCTTGATATGAGAGAGGGGACGGAAGGAGGTAAAAGTGGGGTATTATGCTGGTGAGAGCAACCCCACAGTGACCAAACAGCAGCTCTCTGCTGCAGGGTCCTTGGTGGCTTGGATCAAAACAGTGTGGCTGTCCCCTACTGAAAGGCTCAACCTTAAGACTTGGCTCCTTCTGGCAATCAGCTCTAACCAGCTGCTGCCAGAGAGGTAAACACATTCCAAGTCCTTAAGTCCCTGCTGCACTGTTTAACTGTGGTTAAAACACCCCCACCTCTACCCGGTTTGGACTAATGGAAAGTTCACTATAGTTTTGTTTTAATGATGACTTGAAGTTATCCGTGCCCCTTCCCATTCATGGTGTGATGAATACCTAAATACTTATGTTGTCTAACCATGTAAGTATTTTGCATCTCACGTGTATAATTTTAATTCTCCAATCCTTGGGAACCATGAAGGATAACGCATTACATTCTCTCTTTTTTTTCCTCTGGAAGGATGGTCCTTAAACCAAGCCATTTCCCTAAGCCCCTTTGGCCAGGTTAGAAAAACAGATGACCACTGACCCAGAACGGCCACTGAACACCCAGAAAACCCTATACAGGTCCTCACCCAGTGAGGGCACCATTTGCTTGCAGAGGGAGCTAGGGGAAATAGGAAACAGAGAAGATCAAATACTCCCCCGTAAGGGTATTGCCAATCCCAGAGAGGACAATTACTCTTGACCAAAGCAATCTCTAGCTCAGTCAAGGAGACAGACCACAATCACATTTTTAAAAAAACTAAAAGCAAAGTTTAAAAGTATGAATAAGAGCTATTGTAAACTGCTCAAACTACGCATATAAGCAATGAAATAAGATGAATTGACTGGCGCTGGGTTGGAAAAGCTATAGAGAGGCATGGAGTGTGTCAATTTAATAAAAATAAACTAAAAAATAAATATATATATACACATATACACTCCCAAAAAAGAAATGGAAAAGTTGTTAGGGCGTGGACCAGGGCTCCTAATTAGCTGTTCTGTTGTGCCTGATTTCGCTCCCGTCTTGCCCAGCACCCCTCTGGGACACACTGTCCAGTGCAGGGACACTTTGGGGAGGGACAGGGGGATTCCTTGGCACCGGGACCTCCACCTCCGAGCCGGCCTCAGACCAGGACTTTTCCCGTGGCCCAGAGGAGGAGCGAAGGAGAAACTCGCTGCCCAGGTGGCCACTTTTGCCTCCTTGACCCTTCCATGTTTCCAAAACAGAGGCGCCCCCTTCCAGAGGGCTCCCTGCCAAAGTGGGGAACAGCTACCCTCATTGTACGCCTCGCCCTGCGGAGGCGCCCTCCCCCCGCCGCCGTTCGGTCTGAAAGTGTGAAAATTACAAATCCCAAGAAACTGCAATCAGAACTCTACCTAGGGAAAATTTAGAGTATCCCTGCCATAAATATCCCGCTCCAAGACGCCTGACGTCAGAGCGGGGCGGGCGGACCGGCGCGAGGCCGGGCCTGAAGGGGCGGCAGCTGCGGCTTCTCCGGGATAGCGCGGAGCACGCAGGAGCGAGCGGAGCGTGGGTGGCGGCGCCGGACCACGGGCTACGGGAGCGCGGGCGCCCTGGGGTCCTCGGAGTAAGTGCGGGCGGCCCTGGCGCTCCCCCGCTGGGGGGTCGGGGCCGCGGGGAGCCCTCTCCGCCCGGCTCCCACACTTCTCTCCCCTCTGCTTTCTTTAGCATGCCCCGCCGCGGGGCTTGGGGAGGCTGCGGCTCCGCAGGCTGGCGGTTTTGTTTCTCCAAAGTGTTTGCAGGAGCCGCCGACCCCGGAGTGGGCTCCCAGGGCCCCTGTGTGTGTTTGTGTATGTGTGTATGGGTGTGATTGCGTGTGTATCTGTACTGGCACATCTGGACATAGGAAATGTCTTTGGAAAACTTTTTAAAAATGTTTTTTGCGGCTCTGAAAGCGGACTCCCGGTTGTCACAAGTGGACAAACACAGAAGGTAACCCCCAAAACTGACAAGTTTTTGGTGATGGCTTTTCCGGGTTCGGCTTCAACCTTCGCGTGGCTGGGCTGAAGTCTTCACAAGCCCCCAGCTCCCACTTGCAGGCCTGGCCTCTGGCCAGCGGGCAGGGCAGCCGTGAGTTTCTTCTTCTCCGTGGCAGTGGGACCTGGGCGGGGGAAGGAGCATCCCAGGAAAGGGGTCCCCGGACTCCGGGGCTCTCAGCACCTGTGGTCACAACCCAACCTCAGGCCCTGACCTTACCAGGTGTTGGGACTCTGGCTTAACTGGGGAAGGAGGGACCTGGTCTGGCGGCACGCAATTTTGTGAAGAGGATGAGAAGGACAAGGGGGAGGTGGTGGTGGTGGCCAGGACACTGTGGCCCTGTGTCCAACCGTACCTTGGGAGCTGGATGGATGTTTCTGCCACATGGCCACGGTGAGGTCCGTACCAGGTTCTCTGGGAGTGCTGCGTGTGGTGCCCCAAACAAAATGCAAGCTTCTAACATAAAGAGACGTGTCTGAGCTGTGGGGTGGAGGAAGGGGGGGCGGTGGGGGGAGAGTGAAAGAGATTTTTATCAAAATTGAACACAGATTGCTGAGGTCTGGGCTTGATTTAACTCTTCTCTCTCTGCCTCGGCCACTTCTCCACAGTTTTGGAGTGGATTTGGAACGTCTCTCGGAGGGTGGGAAGGAAAATCACACCTCTCCAGGAAAGAGTCTCCATAGGTTTTCCTTGATGCTCGCATGGGAATGAAAGCAGCTTCCCATCTTTAAAAAGTTCAAAGTCTTGTGTTTTCCCCCTTCTGAGTTTGGTGTCAGTTTCTTGAGTTTCTTCGCAAAGCCAACTGAAGCAGGGATGGATTTTCCCCCAGGGCCTAGGGCAGAAAGTGTGCTCTGCTGAGAGGAGGGAGAAAAGGAACGGTGGAGCTGTATGGGTCGTCAGCCCTGAGTAGCACAGTGCCAGGTACTGCCTGTCAATAGCTGGGTTCCACAAACCAGTGACTACAGACAGCCTGAATTTTCAGCTTTGCTCTAGCCAGGTCTCTGGTTTTGTATTTTGCAATAGAGCCAACCTATGATGTTTGGGTGGGAGGAAGATTACTGGACTCTCCCTATGTCCTAGAAGAGTGAGAGAATGAAGGGACAGGGAGGAAATCTGGATGTAAAAACAGACCCACACACAGGAAGTTAAGATTCAGGAAGGATTTTAGAAATTATAGAAATTGACCCCCAGGGAAGCTCCATAAAAGATGGAGCAGGCAGCAATGTCAGAAACAGACTCATTTAACCTCAGGAGTACGTTGTCAACTAAAGTGTAATGAAGAAGGAGGGCAATGTAAACAAGGGTGCATGTAAACAGGGGGTGACTGGTCCCCATGAGATGCACATGGCTGCCTGTGTTTACACATACATGACTGTGTGGTGATGGCCACAGCCTCAGGCATGGGAGGAAAAATGGTCCATTTCTTCATCTGTGCTGGGAACTCCGTCCAACCGCCATTTCTTCCTTTATGCAAACAACTGTGCTATTATTGTCTTGTTCCCTGGTAGTTGCAAACTCTGGCTCCTAACTCCCAGCTGGGTTTTCAGAGCTTTTCCTTCAGTGCCTTGGATGCTGAGGGAATACTCGTGCCCCCATCAGGACAAAAGAGGAGAGAACATTCTCCTGGACATTAGAACTTAGAGATTCAAGAGCTCAGGAAGGTGGAGGTTGTGCAGGCAGGACCAATAGGAAGGCCTGTGAATGATTTTGATTTTGGTGAGTGTGGAGGAAGTTGTAATACTACTACTTGCTGTGAGAACGTGTTCTCTCCCCAGTCATCTTTCCTAGTCTCTGTCTCCAAAGTTTTTGATGCAAAACAGGTTAAACTCCTCATTACTGAATAGCCTTGGATCCAGGGGTAAAGAATGGAGATAAAGGGTAAGTACAGTTAGTGGGGAAGTAGGGAAGGCATAGAGATAATGAAGGATGAGGCTTGCTTCTTTGATTTTAGTGGGGCCAATGGAAGTAACAAGTTTAAATGTGCTCGTTCATTTCTATTATTTGAAAATAGAAAACTAAATACCCAAGGTTCAGAAGGGACCCCTCGGAGCAGGATTCCCAGAAATACTCTTATCCCAGCATACAACTCCTCAGGGAGAGGTAGGGGGCAAGAACTGGGCTTTCAACTCTTTCTACATGTGGGGTTTCTCCAGGGATCAGTAGAGTCCTGATGCTTTTGGGCTTGCACTAGGAGACATTTCACCAGCATTAGAGCTGGGACGAATTCTCAGGCCATGGATGCCTAGACTGACATTGAAGCCTTCTCGTGGCTTATTCTATCAGCTCAATCTTCTGGCCAGCTCTTTGGTCATCTCTGAGATTAGGTTAATTAGATGGAATGCATTCTGAGGCATCCTTGAAGGTCCAAAGGGCAAATACAGCTGGCAGAAAGAACAAGTTGGAGGATGTCCTTGGCTTTGATAGCAGATGACCCTCTAGATCTCAACAGCTGGAGACTCTGTGTCAAGGATTCTGTGTCATTCAGCCCTGGACTTCAGAGGCGGCCTGACACAATGGAAGGAGTGCAGATTTCCAATCAGCTGCCTGAAGAGAGAACTGTGACCTATATACAAATTAGTAACCTGGGCTACATGACTTACTGCTTCTGAGCTTCAGCTTCCTCATCTGTAAAATAAAGATAGTATTTACCTCCCCAGGTTATAAGTGTGCATAAACAACATTTATGCACAAGGACTAAGAACAGAGCTCAGAATGTTGTAGAACCGTAATAAAAGGAATGCTGTATTTTTATTTTTCAGTTTTTCAGCCATGAGGAGCCAGTATTGCTTGGAAAGAACCTCTCCCCAAATCTAGCTACATATTTTCCATGATTGAAGGTCAGTGGGTGGAGTTTCTAGGGCTCTGGTCACCCTTACTTCGTCCCTCTAGAAAAGATGACCAGTGAAGATTTTCCATGAGCATGCCTGGTCCGTTATCCTGAGGGGTGGGAAGAGGAACCAGGCATCCTGGAAGTCTGGCCTAGAAATCACTCTTGTGTTTGTGCTCTCTAGGGAGGGAGAAGGACAGAAGCACAGGTTGTTTATGTATGGTGGGGGAGGGGAAAGGTAGGGAGGTGGGGGCAGGGCAGGAGGGTCAAGGACCAATTGAGCCTTGAAGGGTAAGTGTGAGGTCAGAGAGCGCCTGGGCAGCCACTTCTTGTCAAGGGTGCTCAGGTCAGAATAATGGGAGAACCTGATGGGTTGTAAAGAATGAAAGCTTTAGCCGTGGTAAACATCTCCAGTGGGTATGGGGCGGGAGGCTGCCCCATGAACCCTGATTGATACATTATCCAAGGGAGTGACTACTCCAAAGGAAAAAAAGGAGCATCTGATGTTGGAGAGCAGCTGCAGGTCCTCTTGGCTCATCCCAAACCTTCTAAGTTATCCTTCAAGTTGACATTTAAGACTTTGAAGATCACATTTGTTTTTGTTTTGTTCAAGCTCTCTCTTTAACCATGGCCTGGGATGACTTTTTAGCTTTTAAGAGGCTCAACCAGTGGCCAACTACTCTTGCAATGGCCCAGAGTGGGGGTCAGTGAATTCCTCACTCCTGGCAGCATCTATTTCTCCAACTCTCTCCACATTTTTTGGTTTATTTTTTTGTTTCATTATGAGGTTCTAAAACTGCACAGTCAAGATGCTGTGGGGGGGGAGGAAATAAGTGCTTGTTCTTGGAAACTGTGCAGCATTATGCTAGCACTGGCCAAGGCTTATCAGACTATGGCTATTAATAGGTGTTGTGGGTTTCTTTCTGGGTTCCCCCCTTCCAAAAACACCAAAGAAAACACAGAAAACAAACAAAAGAACCTGGAAAAAATCAACTTTCGGCAGTTTGATGTCTCTTTCAATCCTGGCCAAAGAGGAACTAAATTATTTGTGGTACATCCTATGGTTCCGAGGAAGAGCTTTAGAATCAAGCAGACAGAGATTGAGTTCTGGCACCACTAGGTCACAAGCTTTCTAACCTCTCTGAGTCTTCTTTATCTGTTAAATGAGAACAGTAACTATTCTCATTTCCCAGGGTTGTTCTGAAGATGAAATGGAATGATACATGGGAAGAAGCTAGCCAACTGCTCAGTAAAATGTTAATGCCATTTCCCTCTCCAGTTCTAAGTTCATGAAAGTACATGGGTTCAGACATTTGTTCACAAGTCAAAGTAAATAAGCCACTTAATCAAGGATTAACAACTGTGCTCAGAGGTCAGCTATCTCAGCCTGGAGATGGAGACCCTTTTATTCAAAAGTGGGGCACAGAACAGTGTTCCCCATGCCAAGCAAATGGCAGCCCCATGTGACCCTCTATTGGAATAAAGGAAAGGCCACCAGCTCACTCACCCATGAATTTGGGCTATTTAGTGAGCTCTCCATAGAGCTTGTTTAAAAAATCTCAAACACTGTCCTGAGAATCAAGGTCAAAACTGAGGACAGAAATAATTGAGGCAGTACCTGACATTAAAATCTAATAATGTCACAATGACAGCAGTACTTTAAATTTATATAACATTGTACCATTTGAAAGGTACATTGTCTCATTTAAACATCATTAACAATCCTACGAGATTGGTATTAACCACATGTCAAAACACAAATTCTGAGGACTTAAAAACATACTGCACACATTAAGCAGAATAAACAGAAATTCTTCCCCAAGCAGTGGGTCTCAACCCTGGCTGTACATTAGAATCACATGGGGGAGCTTGTAAAAGTATCAATACTTGAGCCCACCCCAGACCAATTTAATTAGACTCGCTGGGAATGCAACCCAGGTGTACATAGTTCTGTAAGCTTCCCAGGTGATCTGAAGTCTAATTTGAGAATCACCGATCTAAGAGGAAAGTGAAAAGCACCAAAGTTAGGACCCAGGGTCCCAGGCATGGGAAAAAGAAACAGCCAAGACTTTTGGTAGGATTTAAGCCCTATGATGGTGGAGACTTTGTACGGTTCTCCCTGTATCCCTGGAGCCTAGGACAGTGCCAGCTACAAGGTAGGTGCTCAGTAAACACTGGCTAGATGAAAAAGATGAACAAAATACCGTAGATTAGAAGTTGCCAATTTCAACAGTCAAATCCAGCCTGTCACCTTGTTTTATAGATACAGTTTTATTGGAAGACAGCCATGTTCATTCATTTCTATTTTGCCTATGGCTGCGTTCATGCTGCAATGACAGTCGAGTAGATGTGACAGACTGCATGGCCTATACAGCTGAAAACATTTACCATCTAGTATTTTACAGAAGAAGTTTGCTAGTTCCTGCTCTGGATCCCAGACAGGGATCTGGATCTCTGCTCAGAGCAAGTAGAGTAACTTAGGGAAGGTCATTACTGCATGGTCATTGAGAATATGAGTTCTAGAATCAGATAAGCCTGTGTATGATTCCTGGAACACTTATTTATTAAAAGAGCTTGCAAATTATTTCACCTCTCTGATTCTCAGTTTTCTCATCTGAAGAGTGGGGGATGAAAATAAAATGACACCTCCCTCATAGGATGATTGTGAGGGTTGTCAGCCCCTGACTGAGAGTAACATTAGCTATAGCTATGGTGGTTGCTGTAGTTACTAGCAGTCAGCCACATAGAGAACTAACTAAAGTCAAAATCTAAATCCAATATCACAAGGTAGATCAAGGGATGTGGTAGGAAAAAAAAATAAGCAGTCAGTAAGCTTGTGTGATGAAGAAATACTAATGTGAGATTTCTGAGATAAAAGGTGTCCTTTTAAGACAATACAGATCAGGTCCCAGGAGGTGTGAGTGAGGCGCTTTTGTATGATCAATTGCTGTGTTGTTCAGCAGTCCCCATCAGTCCTCAAGGGTTAACTGCAGTTTTATTGTACCAAATCTATTCTCAAGAACAGTGCACCTCTATACCCTTCTTCGTAATTCTTTTTACCTGGAAATCCTTGCCTCAATCCTGGTCTTCCTAATCTACTCAGCCTCCAAGGCCTGCTCAGGTGTCCCTTTTTCTCAAATTCCCTCTGCAAGACTCATTCCAACCCCCTTTTCCTCCATACTCCCATGAAACTGGTACACAATTCTGTCATCATATTTAACACATTGCATTACTGTTGAGGAAGGACCAAGTCCCCGTCATGCTTTCTACATGCTTGCAGCTCATAAAAGTCAAATTGCATTGTAGAATCAACGCCTGGAAGCCAAACCGTGTCAATTAGGCTCTTAATTCCAAGGCAATCATATCTGAGTTTGAGGAATGAGTAGGACTTGCCCAGGTGTGATGCGCTTGCAGGAGCTAATCTCCATAACCAGAGGGACAAGAACTACCCAGGTTATAGACTATGTGGATGCTTTGTTTCTCATTCCTCCAGTCTTTGGTGGCTGCTGCCCTCTGGGACACTTTTAGGGGATAGCCAGGGACAGGGAAAGATGGAAGAAACTTAAAACCAAGTCTTTGATTTCTTGTCAGCAGATGTGGTGAAAAGTAGGTTTTGGCTTCTCTGGGCTTTTCATGGATATATGCCAAGATAATTGGAAGTTGGTTTGGTATGTACCAAGAGAATTGGGATTGGCTCTTTCATTAGCACCGTAATGGAAGTATGGCCACAAATAATAGCAAACAAATAATGTACAGTTTTGCTGTGTGACTACAGAATATGTTGTGTAGGTTTTATAGATTTTAGTGGCAGACTTATGTTGGTGGCAGATATATATTGGGTGTGAAATAATGTAAAAATGAAGTTCTTATGTTGGTGGCAGATATATATTGGGTGTGAAATAATGTAAAAATGATGGTGTAGGGGGAGGGCACAGAAAACTCTTCACCTTGAGTTAAATATTTCTTTCGATCATCCCCCAAATGAACGCTTGGGAGCTGCCTCCTGAGAGAGGAAGGAGGAGAGGTAATGAAATGCTATTTATCTATAGGTTCCACTATGCTCATGGCACTAGGCAAGGCATTTTAAAAAATATATTCTTTATTTGATTTTTCCATATTATGAAGGTAATCCTCTTGCTTAAGCAAGTGAATTAATATCATGCAAAGATATATGAAGTAGAACTATATCCACCCCCCATCTACACCCTGGTAATTAATGCTAATGGCCTAGTAATATGTCCTGCTGTAACTTTTCATTTGTCCTTACAAATACCTACTGGTATATATACAGGATGGAGGAGTCTTGAGTGAGTATTTTTCACTGAAAGTGAATCTTACTGTACACATTACTCTGTAGCATACTTTTCTTCCCCTTGACCATTTGTCAAGGTCATCCCTACACTGGATGTAACTCATTTTTATTTTTTCTGACTTCTTTATGCCTAGACTTACACAGCTTTACATACTTGGGATCACATTATTCTTGCTGAGGTGTTCGCTTTGTCATGAGTCAGGTGTTAAACGTGGTTTCATTCTGGATGATCACTAGTTTGGGTCCCTGAGCTGCCAGATCAAGCATCATCCATCACCCAGGCAAGCTTTGCTTTGGCTCTCAGGCTGTGTGATAGACGTACACAGCCTGCTGACCACCCTGGAGTGTGACTACATGGTGTGCGTGGCCTCCTTGTGTCTACTGGGCCGGGGGTAGCTATCAAGCATCAGGCACTTATGGCTGCCCTCCCTGCTCTTCAGAGTTAGGCTTGCCTCCTTGGAGCTCCTTAATTACTGAATATGCAGGAAACATAGCAGGCTGATCAATGAGATTGGAGAACTGTTTTGATGCAGCAAATCAGGCATTGTAGTATAATGGTCAGGCATGTGGGCCCTGCACTCAATTGCCTGGCTGGGTCCACATCCCTGTGTAGTGGACACCAGGCTGTGCTCTCTGACCAATCCCTTGAGGACTGAGTCCCCAGGTGCAGGGAGTGCTGACCATGGGTAGTCTCCCTGGAATAGCCCTGGCTAAAGAGACTTGCTGTGTCAGGCAGTCCTGCCCATGCTTCTCTCCTGGGTCACCCTGAAACCAATGATGGGAGTGGGGAGCTGTGACTGCCTGGCCCCTCTGTCCCAATGTGGGACAATTATCAAGGGTGTCCCAGCTTCAGGGCTCCCCGTGGGGTTGGCTAAAGCTTTAGCTGAAGCTGCATCCCAGTTCCATTTCTCCCTCTGTCCAGTGCTGCCCCCAACCTGCCCTCCTGCCCTGAGGCCTTGACTCCAGGAGCCCTTCCTAACAAGCCTGCTGCCCTTGAACTCTATCCCAGAGTCTGCCTCCCAACAAGAAACCCTACCTACTTTATTTAATAACTTGCCCAATAAGTTATGAACCTTGTCTGGGCTTCAGTGTTCTTATCTGTAAAATGGAAATGTGACGGATTTCCTTCCTCATAGGTTGTTGAGACTGTTAAATGGGAAGATGCGTGTTAAGTCCCTGGCACAGTACCTGGAAAAATGCTACAAGTTTTAGTAATTTCATAGGAAATTGTTTTGGCGGAGTCCATTATTTTCTAGGTAGTTGTTGGTAGCTGTGTCAGAATATGAAAAAGTACATTTTTCCCCCTGTGCTTTATTTTGTGTGTTTTTTAGGTGACCCTCAACTGATTTCTCTGCAAGTAGACTTGTGTCAACACTGGGCAGACTGAGTGAATGTCTTGACTTTTACTGCCAAATTTGCTTTTGTTCCCCAACCCCATGCTAATCTGAGGGGTGTGGATGTTTCTGGGTGGAAGCATAATCAGATGGCCTTGTTGTCTACCTGCCTGGAGACAAAGAGCTGGACAGGTTGACCTTTGGGGATTCCTCTCTACCTCACCTGTGCTTCTGCAGTATGAAGGGGGTGCTCCCAAGGGACCCTGCTGGCCCACTGGGAACCGCCATCCTGTCTGCGTGCTTACTCATGTCATGCCTGCATGATTCTCCGCCAAATCTGATTCCTCCTGGTGGGTGTTTGTTTCTTGCTCCTTTGTCCCAAGCACAGGCAGTCTTTGGTGCTATGCTTTGAACATTCCGCCTTTCAGGTTATGTACACTCATTGTCCATCCCAAATGCCAAAGCAAAGCTTGCCTGTGTGATGAATGCTTGATCTGCCAGACTCCAGGATCCAGACTCACAGCTCATGTCTGACCACATTCCCAGGGGGTCAGTGTCAACACTCCCTTGTTTCCTCCCAAACACCACAGTCCCCCAGCCTCAAGTTCCCTTGACCGGGGTGGGGAGGGGAGAAAGTGATTCCAGGTCAGTGGGGAGATACGTCAATATTTTCACGGTGCCAGAGCCAGCTTTGAAGTTATTTTGAAACAAATTCAGTTTCTGTGGACTTTGGGCTGCAGAAGGATCAAGCCATTATAACTCTGTTTCTTTTGTAATCTCTGTCAGTGTATTAATCAGACTGTTCCCCACCAGGAAGCATGGCACTAGCAGCTGGCCAGAGATAGAGTTAGGAACTGCTCGACCCTTCCAAGACACAAAGTCAGTAAGTTACCATCCCCCACTGTCCTGAACAGATGTAGTGTTATTGATGTCCGTGGCTGCCTAAATGGAAGCTGAGGCTGACAGCTGATAAACAGACCAGGTTTCTCAACTGTTAGAGGCAGCATAAGGCTGTGTTTCAGAGCACAGGCCCTGGATTCAGATGGCCTCGGTTCCGATTGTGGCTCCACTTCTTGCTAGCTGTGTGATCTTGCACCAGTTTCTTTATTTCTCTGTGCCTTAGTTTCCCCATCTGCAAAGTAGATTGTTTTGGAGGCAAAGTTAATACCTTAATTGGTTTAAAAAAAAAAGAAAGAAAAAAAGTCCTTGAAATCATGTCTAGCACATAGTAAGCACTAAGAAATGTTAGTGATGATGAAGATGATGATGATGGTAGTGGTGGTGAAGATAGTGAAGAACAGTAGCCACATCTCATTAGCTGTTTCCCCCGGCATCCTGCACAGTGTCTGGCACAGAGGTGGGGGCTCAACAAACATTTATTAAATAGCACATCCCACTGCCTTTTGCTAAGTGTCTACTGCCTACCTAGTCCACTCAACTCTCTACCAAAGAAATATACTCTCCATTAAAACATTTTATCTTAACATTTTATTGAAGCCCAACATAAATCATAAAAAGTACACAATTTTTGAGTATGTAGTGCAAGAGATTTCCCCAAACTAAACATCCTCCCAGCACTCCAGCCCTGCCCAAGAAGCCCCCTTGTGCTGTTCTCTGGTTACTACCCTCCCATAATCCTGACTTCTACCACCATAGACTAGTTTTGTGTTTTCTTGCACTTCATATAAATGGAATCATACAGTGGGTGTTTTTTTGTGTCTGGCTTCATTTGCTCACCATTATGTCACTGTGTACATCATTCATTCTCATTGTTGCATGGTAGTCCATTATGTGCATGTAACACACTTCATTTTTCCATTTTTCTGTTGATGGGCATTTGGGTGGTTTCCAAGTCTGGGGGTATTGTGAATAGCCTTGCTGTGAACATTTGTACACTTTTAGGTGACCACATGAATGCATTTCTCTTAGTATGTTCCTGGGAGAATTGCTAGAGCATCCAGAATGTGTATGTCCAGCTTTGGGAGGTATGGCCCAAGTTTTATGAAGGAGTTGTGCCATGTTTTGCATATTCTTGACAGATAAAAAGCTGTTCCAACTCAACAGTGCAGAGGCTTGGCAGTGATATATGGGGGTTCCTGAGACATTCACAGCTCCCATGCTCTATCTGAGAGTTCACATGTTCTAGAAAGTCTGCTGGGGTAGGCAGTCCTCTAAGAACCAGGCACTGTGCCAGGTGTTTTCACTTACTATTTCACCAAATCCTCACAGCAATCCCATGAGATGGGGATTATCACTCTCTTTTACAGATGAGGAGACTGAGGCTCAGATGAGGAAACTTGAGTGGCTTGCCTAAGACGTTAGAGGCAGAAACTGTCAGGGTCAGGTATAAAACAGGGATGCCTGAGTCTGAAGCTCATGCATATTGGATCCCATGGTGAGTCGCTTTGGCCTCAATGCTAACGCTGGAAGGAAACACAAACACAGACTTGGGGGCTGTCTTCCTAGAACCTGTGCAGGCTGTGGGGTGGGGCTATGAGGAGAAGCCCTGTAAAGAGGAGCAGACATAAGCACCTCAATGACCCTGGGAAGCCAAATTGTTTTCCTGCCCAGGGGCTGCTGGAGAATCATGAATTTCCTGGAAGGCAAAGGCGACCATATAATTTACTTTCTAAACCAGGACTCTCAAGAGTGAAAGGGGATTAACTGGATGGGACACTGGGGGGGGAATAGTCACAGACTGAGACTGTCCTGGGCAGCCTGGGACGATGCTCACCCTCTGGAATTTCTGAGTGGGCATTGCTGTTCTGGTCAGTGGGGCTGCGCAGGTTATTTTTAACTTTTTCAGAGCACTGTATTTCTGGAGTTTGACCTGATGTGGTATCCTCCCCAGCCTCCTCTGTTTATGGGAAGAGTCTGGTGGAGCCTGGCTTTTTTCTTCTCCTCTGCACTCCATTTCCTGTTCAAATGGGGCTCTGACAAGGTGAGCTTCCTTTGTCAGAGTCAGTTGCTATGGAGACTCTTCTGTTAACAGATTTGATACTCCTAGAAGTCTAGGACTGTGCCTAAGTCACTGTGATGTTTACAGGGTCTGGTGGCAGACACAGAGTTAGCACTCAGGGGAAACTTGTTGACTGTATATATCAGTTACCCATGTGTGTATTCATTTACTCACTCATTCGTAGTCCATAAATAAGAGCTTGGTTTAGATTCTTTTCTTTTTTTCTGAGCTGACGCCTATTCCACTGGTCCAGAAAGAGAGATCAGTGGTGTGTGTGTGTGTGTGTGTGTGTGTGTGTGTTTATGCATGCACACATACATATGCAAAGGACAAAGAATAAAAGGGATCAACTTAATTAGTAACAAAAGATGTGGTATCATGGGACTTGATGTCAGGACTTAGGTTTGAATTCCAGCCTTCCTCTAATTAGCTGCACTGCCTTAGATCAGCATCTGAGTATTTCTGAGCCTCAGTTTTAGTCATGCATGAAATGGAAATGACAGAAATACTGGTGGTACCAGCCTAAAGTGAGTCTGAATGGTGTAAATTATATGAAAAGTGCTTGGCACGCTGCAGAGTGCTGTATAAGTGTTATTTGTTAATGCTTGTGGTCATTCAACAAGTATCTGGGAAGCTGCCTGGTGTGAGACACTGTGTGCTGAGTCAGGTGTTTCGAAGTGAATTCTGGTGAGCAAAATTCCCTCCCACCTCCAGAGCTCCAGTTTGTTAAAGTGAGGTGACTACATGTGAGGCAGACCCCTGTGACTGGGAACTTTTATCAATAGGAAAGGAATCAGCAAATTCCTCAAGGCCTTAAGGATTTGATGTGGGTTTCCACGATAGGATGCAAAGGATAATTAATTTCTTATTAAGCCTACAGCTGCATTTTCACCAGAACAACAGCAAGAAGCATCTAAGGGCTTGTGTGTTTCCGGCAAGAGCTTTGGTGTAGCACAGTGATTTCTAGTGCAGATCCCAGGAGTCAAACTAGTGGGATCTAAATTCAAATTTCACCACTTGCTAGGAGTGTAGTCTTGGAAATGGAGTCTCAGTTTCCTCATCTGTAAAATGGTGATGGTAATGACACCTACTCCCAAATGAGGATAAAATTAATATATGTAAAGTACTTAGAACAGTGCCTGGAACATAGTGTGTACTCCATAAGTATGTATTATTATTTGCCACATAATTTTCTTTCCATTGGAATGCTAGGTATTATATACTACATGCTGCTGTTGCACCACATGGATGAGGAAAGATCATTTTGAGTTGGAGTAGGTAAGGGAAGGTTTCCTAGAAAGAAGTATCCTAAGATAGTTTAAAGATATCTTTTATATCCTGAACAAGACTGGCTTGTTTATTTCTATCATTACTCTGTTCTTAAAGCTTACAGAAAATTCAGTGTGGAAGAATTTCCTTCTCTTAAGACACATAAATCCAATGCCTCCTGAAACTCTGAAGGTGAATAACATGTGGTCGCCACTCTGTGCATTTCCAAACTAGTTGATCTGTTTTGCCACCATCCTTGTGCCAGGGACAGGGGACATATAGATGAGTCCTCAAGGTACTCAGCAGTGTCGTGGGGGGAAGGATCTAGAAGTGAAGATTATTGCTATAAGAGGGAATGCTCAAAGTGGATGAAAATTAAACAAGTTCATCTCGTTCAGGATGTAAAAGATATTTGGAAAGTACCTTAGGATGCCTCCTTCTCTTTTAAGAGTATTTGGGAGTAGAAGGACATCGTGGAATCTTCTTCCAGGTGTTTGTTATTAGAGGAACAATTTCATCTGTTGATATGGTACTTGTTGCAGTAGGAAGATGGACAGATGGTTCCTATGATTCCTCCAGTCTATTTGCTATACCCATATAGCTATGTGCCTTGAAGATGAAGGGCATGATGAAATCATTCAGAACTGCTTGTAGACAATGACAGCAACGTCTAAAAAATGCATTCCCCACATTGCCCAGGAATTGCTGGAATTTCTGCTTCATGTGATTTATCTCTAATATTATGGCTTATTTTTTAAAAATCTTGTCTTGGCTGGGTGCGGTGGCTCCCAGCACTTTGGGAGGCTGAGGAGGGTGGATTACCTGAGGTCAGGAATTCAAACCAGCTGGGCCAACATGGCAAAACCCCATCTCTGCTAAAAATATAAAAAAAGTTAGCCAGGCATGGTGGCGCATGCCTGTAATCACAGCTACTCAGGAGGCTGAGGCAGGAGAACCGCTTGAGCCCGGGAGGCGGAGGTTGCAGTGAGCTGAGATTGTGCCACTGCACTCCAGCCTGGGCAACAAGAGAGAAACTCTGTCTCTAAATAAATAAATAAATAAATAAATCTTTGTCTCATAGCCAGGATGCAAAAGGAAATCTTCCTGCTGCCTCCATCCTTAACCCTTCTTTCCTCTGCAGGTTTTCCAATGAAGAATTAAAAAATCTTTTAGTTTCTTAAAGCATGTAAATGTAATGCTAGCATTAAAATGATGCCATAGAATCATAAACATATGAAAAGATGGTCAACTTTACTTGGAATCAGGGAAATACATAAAATCATAAGGAGACTCCATTTTATACTCATCAGATTGGCAAAACAAAACAAAACAAACAAAACACTATGCTCATCATTTTGGATGTGGAGCCAAAAATAACTCCTATTCACTAAGGGTGGAATTAAACTGATAAGAACACTTCAAAGGGCAATTTGTCACTATCTAGTAAAACCGAAGATGCATTTACCCTAGAACCCAGAAATTTCACTCCTAGATAAGTCCAGACAAACTCTAATACATTTGGAAAGAAGATGTGTTCAGGAATATTCACTGCAGCATGGTTTTTAAGAGCTAAAAAGCAACCCATGTACCTATCATCAAGGTATTTGGATTTATATTTATTTCTCTGGTTAAATAAATTGATACATACATACTTACAGTGGAATACTGTAGGACACAGCAAAAAAAAAGGGTGTTAGACATCGTTAAAGACAGATACTAGTGAGAAAAAATCTCAGAAACACTATGAAGTGGAAAGAATATTAGGCAAGCTGCAGAAGGATGCCATTGCTGGTAAGTTAAAAATCATGTAAAACAATACTCTCTTTTACTTATAAATATTTATAACTAAAGTATAAAATTATGTTTGTGAACAACCATGAAATTCAGAGAAGTGGCTCCTTCTAGGGAAGGCAGTAAGGCAGACTAGGGCTCCATTTATATCTATAATATTTTATTTCTTAGACAGAAGGGTGGGTATACAAATGTTTATTTTTGAGACAGAGTCTCGCTCTGTTGCCCAGGCTGTAGTGCAGTGGCGAGACCTCTGCTCGCTGCATCCTCCGCCTCCCAGGTTCAAATGATTCTCCCACCTCAGCCTCCCGAGTAGCTGGGATTATAGGCAAACACAGCTACACCTGGCTAATTTTTGTATTTTCAGTGGAGACGGCGTTTCGCCATGTTGGCCAGGCTAGTCTCAAACTCCTGACTTCAGGTGATCCACCCACCTCGGCCTTCCAAAGTGTTGGGCTCACAGGCATGAGCCACTGCACCAGGCCTATTTTATTATTATCTATATTTTTTAGATATCTAAAATATTTTTTGGTTTAAGCAAAGGTAATTTTTAAATTAAAGATTTAATTAAAATCTTTTTAAATTAAAATTAAAATTAAAGACTCCCAGTTCATCTCCCTTGACCATCAGTAAATAGTCTTGCTGAAAAGTGAAAGGAAGCTGTCTCCCATTGGCTGGAAAATTTTAGGTAGATGTCACTTCTCCAAAGAGGCTGTTCTCCAAACATCTACATCCCATGTGCACATGGTTATCACTGTTTTTGACCTTTTTTAAAACTAACTTGTGGATTTGTTGGGCTCATATTTTGATGTACTGGTGGAGATGCCAAATAGGGTCATAGTAATATAGGTTGGTGCAAAAGTAATGGCAAAAACCACGGTTACTTTTGCACCAACCTAATAGAAACCAAACAGCAACTCTGTGGCTCATTCCCATGTAGCATATTGCTGGAACCTTCTTTGCCCTATCCCTTCCTTGAGAGCTACTGGGATTTCTTGCAAGTACTAGAAAGTGACCACAGCCTGTCCTCCTTTTGACAGGGACATGGGACCAAATAGTCTCAAGTGTTTCTCATTGCCATAGGGTGAGAGCATCTTCCTCTCTCCACCATCACTGCCTTGCCTCCATGAAGTCCTCCTTCCCTTCTGTCTTTCATCCATATACAACCATTGCTCTGTTCCTTCTGGGAATACCTCAGCCTGAGGTAGGAAAGTACCCACCACTGGGAATTGCTTCACTTTCTTTCACTTGACAATGAAACCATGCGGACTTCTTCTCTGGTGTCCTACTGCAATGCAGTCAATTCAGCTCTTTCATGTCCTGTGTACTCTTTATGATAGCTTCCTTTCCTCGAAATCTGGTCTGAGCTCAATCCAAGTGACATACACTGAGGGCCCTTCTCCTTGTTGTGTGGCCTTTGTCCTTGGCCCAGCCCGTGAACCTGAACTCTCAGTTCCGTAGCAGTGAATCCCTTCTCAGGTTGGCATGGTGCTTATACTGGGGACTAAATTTTGGGGTGGCTTTCCTCTCTGCATCCTGCTTGTTTATACATCATATAATTCACGTTAATGAAAAGTCAAAAATCATATGAAATTGGGACTTGTTTGAGCAAATCCTGGGAGCTTGGTTGCTGTAAGAATGTGTATTGTCATCTCTGTCAGTCAAGCTCCAGGCAGGCAGCAGTTGGCACTCCCAAAAGGGTTTAATGGATAAGAGTTTAATGAGAAGGCTATTTACAGAGGTGAGGGAATAGAGAGATGTTGACACACTCAAGAAGGAGCCACACCAGGATGCTGTTAGCACTCTTCCATCTGAAGGGGTGAGAGCAAGGAATGGTGTCATCAGAGCTCTGCCTGCTGGAGCTGAGCAGGAGGGACCACTTGGCAGGAGCTGTGGACCCAGAGGGACACAGCCAGCCTCTGCCAGACTTATGGCTTAGCAGAAAGGGAATGGGGGGAGTGAGCACTCCAAAATTTCAGAGGACTTGGCACCTCCCTGAGTTTCTTAATTTACCTAGTTCATTGCTCTTCCCTGACCAACCTCACAGGCCTCAGTTCTTTGGCTTTCATTCATGTCCCATTAAAGTCAAATGCCAGGGCTGCCTTATAGTCCTGGCTGTCTGCTTGGTTTCTTCTAGCTAGGGAATGCTCAGGAGGAAAGAAATCTCAAGAGGTCATCTATTGTAGCATTTCGCAAACTGCATTTGATAGAACACCAGGTTCTCACAATGGTCGTCCTGGAGAAACAAAAAGTACTGTGGCTAAAGTAATTTAAGCAGCCCTTTTCCATCACCCCTACTTTTCCCCCTAGAGAGCCACAATGCTCAAAAAAGCACTGTAGTAGCAAACAAAAACCAAAAAAAACCACCCTGGTTTTACAATGTCTAAACTAGTGCTTCTCAATTTATGTATCTAAAGGGACTTTTTCCGTGGTATACCCCACAGAATGAGTGTTTTCAGGTTTGTATCAGAATTTGTGTTTAGCTGTAGCCAAATGGAACAGAAACCTGGCTAGAGCTTTTCTGTCAACTGGGGTTCTTTATTCTTACACAACCAGTTCAGCAGACACACTTGAGAGTTGGTAGCGTGGTTCCACAGTGCCATAAGGGACCCAGACTCCCTGTCTCTCTCTTCTTCAGCTCTCTTTAGAATGAAACCTTTGTCTTTTTTGTGCTCATTGCCTCATGGTTACAGTGTGGCTGCATCACCTCCATCTTCACATGTGCATTCCAGGCAGGAAGAAAGAAAGTGGCAAAGCACAAAAAGTGCATGCCAGCTACTTCTGGTCTCTTTAACAAGCCTCTCTGAAAGTCCTGTCCATACACATCAAAATTCTGTTAAATAAAGGTCCCAAACTGCAATGGAATCTGGGGGGGAAGCTGAAGGTTTTTTAACTGGGCATGTTGCTGCTGCAAACAAAAGCAGCGACCTATTCACAGGAAGAAGAAGAGACCAGACATTAGGTGAGCAATGAGCATCGTGTGTCACATCAATCAAACCTTTGTTTCTCTCTTCAGCAGGCTGATTCTAAAATCTTCCCAGGTAAAACAAAATAAAAACCAAAAACCTATGTAATCAATAGAAAAAAATTCTAAGCAACAAGCCACTTGGCATGGCAAACTCTCTGTAGAAGATACTATTGGCAACCCCCCCCCCCCCCCACAATCCCCTGCTGCTGTGGGTGCTCCAGCTAAGGGTTTACACCTGTGTGGATTGCCCTTGGGTTATCCATCCCCTCTCTACCCAGAGGTACCTGGAAGCTACACCCACCTGCCCCACCCCAGCCCACCTCTTTCCTATATCCTGTGGCCAGTGACTCACTGGGAAAGGGGAAGAGCCCCCGCTTCCTTGCCCCTAGGGGAACAAATGTGTCCCGTGTCTCCGTTCAAGTCACCCATCAGGTTTCCTCACAGGATGAGGCTGAAGTTAGACCTCACCCGAAACCACATTCTTTTCCAGATCCCTCCCCTGCCTTTTCCCACTTCCCTCATTTTCTTTCTGGTTCCTCCTGAGAGCTCAGTTTCACCAAATCACACATACACCCATTCTGTCCGAGGCTCTGCTTCTAGGGAACACAGTCTAAAATGTCCTGGGTCAAGCAGGCTGCTCTTTATTTTACACTAAACCCTTCACCTCAGCCCAGTTTGTGGCCACCGGTGGGCTTTGGCTTGGCCTGGGTGTGTGGAGATAGCCCTTCATTCTGCCCTGATGATGACTGTGGGACCACTCCTTGCCAAGTCCTGTCAGATGTGTTTGAGGGGGCCTCATTACAAGGCACTTCACACAAGGAGTCCAGCATTGTCTCTTCTCAAGGCTGATATTCTTAGAAACTTTGATTTGCATTTGTAAGCCTGCAAACTGAAGGGACTCCCTCTCTCTCTCTGTCTCTGTGTGTGTGTGTGCGAGTATATGTGTGTGTGTGTGAGATTTTCCATCTTGTGGCAATGGCAGCTGGGTATTTATAGCTGGATCTTCAGGGCCATTCTCACGTGGCTAAAGAAAATGAAAACCTCATGTGGATGTTGTTTTGTTTTCTCTCTCTGCCTTTGCCATTGCAAGCACTCCAGTTCTTAAACCTTATTGTTGTAACTAGAGCCACCCCCGAGCATCATTGCGATGGGAGGGTTCTGTACATCGACTATTTCAGGACAAAGTGCCTGTTCTCCAGGCAGGCCACAGAGTAAAGGAGGGGACTTTTGGGGAGAGCTTGTGGGCAACACTAAACGGCAACCCCACCCGGCACCCTCCTCTCTGGAACGTCTGCCTGGATTTACCCCATGGAATGTGGATTTCTTAAATCACCTCATGATCCCTCTGCATATATGAGCTCCTCTGAAAGAAAACTGTTTTCTTTCTCCCTTGTTTTTCTGTATTCTGAAGTCTTTTATGTCTGTGTTTGGCCTACTCTGTCAGACTGAGAACACCCTGGGGGCCGTGGTCTGTTTGCCCAGGTTACGAGAGCTCTTGGCAGGGGGTGTTGGGGGGGATTTGGGGAGGGTGGCAGGAACTCAGGCCCTGGCTTTCTCCTGGATGGCTTGAGAAGTCACAGAGCTCCCTAGATAGCAGGGTTGGATGGTTGCCTAATGTTTACTGGAAGCCAGTCTGCTTCCTGGCAGTTGAGGGAACTGAGGACCCAGGGCCCCTATACACCCTCTGTGATTTCATTCTGGTGACCTGGAACCCACACATTTACCCTTTGGACTTAAGCAGCTGAGGCTACAGAGGATTTGTAGCTGGGGCATAGGGCAGGGTGGCACAGCCCAAACCTGCCAGAACTAACAAAGGGCCTCAAGGAGCTTCTGACGGAGGAATATAAGCCTTGTTGCCATGGCCCCCAGGAGCTAGGTCTTCCCACTCCCTGGCCAGACCCACGAGGCCTTCTGCAGTTGATTCAGGGCTGTACTCCTACTCTTCAAATTCTCCAAATAATGTTTACCATTTATGGAGGGTCTAGTATGTGCCAAACGCTAGGCAAGGCCCTTGCACATTTCAACACATCTCATTCTATCAGCTTTGCAAAGTAGGCATTATCCCATTTTACAGAAGAGGAAACTGAGGTTCTGGGAATTTAGTCAACTTGCCTGAAGTTGCACATCTAGTTTGTGGTACAGAGGGGATTCTAAGTAAGGTGTGCCTGACCTCAGGGCCCATGCTTTCTGTACTGTACCCCATGGGTCCCAACCATTTCACTTCCTGATGAACTTGACAGTCCACTATACCTGAATTCTGCTTTGTTATAACTCTCTAGCTTCCACAAACACTCAGTATCCCCTGCCTCCCCCACCCTGCCCCTGTCAGCCTTCTATTCTTAGTATGGATGGTGACCTCTGACTCTGGGGTCAGTAGGTAGCTTTTGGAGTGCCTGTAACTTGAATAATTTAATCCAACATCTCAGTCCTGCTGCCCTCCCCGTCTGCTGCAAACACACCCTCAACTCCCTTTTCCTGCCTGCCCCTGTCCTCCTCCAGCTCCTGTGAGTTCCAGAGGGTTTCCAAACCTAGGATAGAGCCAGCAATTCATTAGTCTTTGTCCTGTTTCCAAGAATCCCAAATATACAAGAATTCCTCATTGAAAAGCCAAGCATTCTTGGGGGAAAGTGTGTGTCACCAAGAGAGCACGATTCCTCACATTGGGAAATGGGATCGTAGTCCAGTCCAGGAAAATAAGTGTAGATTTCAGCGCCAGATGGAAGTGGATTGGCTCTCCCTGCCACCTCCCCCTCCCCAGCCACCCACCCCTCACAAACCACAACCGGGGAGCTTGCCTTCCCAGTTCATCTGAGGGCACTAACTGGATGACATTTTCCTCTGGAGAGAGAAGGAAAGAAGAGGCAGTGGTGTGCGTGTGTGTGTGTGTGTGTGTGGTCACGCACGCATGTGTATGTATGTACACATAGTTTTCTTCACCTACGGGCCACTTTCTGTGTAGTTTCTTTTGGCATGGAGCACTTACTGCATGAAGAGCCCTCTGCTGAGTTTTTGAGGTAGGGGTGGATCCCCCCAAGAGTGAATCATAGGCAATGAGTTTGGCTGCTCTTCCATTAGGAGGGAGCATCTCCCCCACCTTGGGGCAGCTCAGCGTACCAGAAGATCTAAGGTAAATGAATAGGAAATCTGCTCGAGAGCATTTAGAGAGCAACCTCTTATGGCTGTGTTATGCAAATTCATAGGCTAGAAACAGGACAGGTGCCAAGAGGAAGCACGTGAGCTGAGTGAGCAGAGTGCGTGTGGAGTAGGTTATAATCAAGAAAAGCTTCGGGAGGATATGAAGTTTCTTTTTTTAAAAAAAACTTTCCCTATTTTATTATAAAAGAAACGTGGAAGTATTACACAAAATACATAGAAGCAGAAAACAAAAATAAACTTAGCTTATGAGCCCATCACAGGGCACTGAAGAGGGACTTCGATCTTTCTGTTCCTCTGCCCCCATCCCCCCCCCCAGCTTCCCACCTGGCCACAAACCACACTTGGAGAATCTGCCCTCCCAGTTCACCTAACATTTGCCAACGAATATTTCCAGTCTTTTCTCTCCACATAGATTGTAAAAGTATGGTTGAGTACATATTGCATATGCAGATGTTAGACAGTTCTGTATTGTGGTTTTATCTTCTGCCGAGTATTGCCAACTGTGTAAATGAGAAGATAAGTCTAGTGAGGTGTGGAAGAGGCTCATGGGCAGTGTTTGGCAGAGAGGAAACTGAGAACTGGGGAAAAGCGGCCCTAAAAGACCAGCTGACACCCTGTGAGATGGAGGATCTTTTAAATCAAGCTCATTCAACCTGTAACTCAATGGCTGCATGTGGCCCAGGATGGCTTTGAATGCGGCCCAACACAAATTCATAAAATGTCTTAAAACATTATGAGATTTTTGCGAGGTTTTATTTTAATTTTAATTTTTTTTTTTTTTTTTTTTTAGCTCATTAGGTATTTTTAGTGTTAGTGTATTTTATGTGCGGCCCAAGACAATTAGTTCTTCTTCCAATGTGGCCCGGGGGAAGCCAGAAGATTGAAGACCCTGTTTTAAATGATAGAAGGTGAAGAGGATCTAAACCTCAACCTCGCAGCTCCTGTGTGAGTTGGGAGCAGTAACAACGCCAGCCTCACCTTTGACCTTGGCTTGGTTTCCCCTGGCCACAGATGGAGCTCTGATGCCACTGTTGGGGTTGGGGTTGGTGTTGGGTAGGCAGTGTGGTGGGCACTTCACATACAAGTGATTATTACACCTCTGACATTCAGGTGGTGAGTTGTTCTGTTTTACAGATTTAGAAACGAAGGTTTAGAACAGTTAAGGACCTGGAGTAAGATCCATGTCACACAGCAGCAGGGCTGTGATTCAAATGTGCTCATCTTTCTCCTAACCACTGTCCTAGGCAGCTTCTAGTTCCACGGAAGAGAATGTCTCCTGATTCCTCACTTCTTGTTAAGACTTTCTGGATTGACTTACCAAAGAACAAGGGTGGGGGGGGGGTATCCTCCCAACAGTTTTAGGGAGGGGGAGGTTGAGGAAGGGAATCCAGATGCCCGAGCACTGCTATATGGAGTATCAAGGAGATTTGAGGAAATCCATAACTTCATTTGTTCTCACCATGTGGCTCTTCCTGCAGGAAGTCTTCCAGGTTGAATTCCAGTGGATACTCATCCCTCTCCTCCCTCATTCTCTTCAGTATTAGCCTGATTGAATTCAGAGCCACTCAGTAATTGATATTGTGACCAGATGTCACCCGAGGAGCCCTGTCTTTGAGATTCAGAATAAATTAGCTGAATCTCACTGCAACAAGCAGAGGGCAGTGGTTCTCAAATTGTGGGACCTTAGACCAGCAGTATCAGCATCGCCTGCGAACTCGATAGAAATGCACAGCCTTGGGCTGTGCCCAAGGCTCCTGGATGAAGTTCTAGGGGTGCAGCCCAGCGGTTTGTGTCCTGTCAAGCTCACGTGGTGATCCTGGCACACACTGAAGTCTGGGAACTGCTGGTCTAGAGATACCAAAATAAGTTGTGGTGGCTTATATTTTTCACCTCACCTCTGGCTCTGAGTTCCTATTTCCATTTAATTCGTTAAGATTATTAACTACCCCTAGGTGACGAGCAAGGTGGCCCAGAAATCAACAACATGGACTCTGGAGCCAGATTGCTGAGATTTCAATTCTGTCTCTAAGGCTCACTCATTGCATGGGTGTCCCTGAGTGAGTGGCTTAAATTCCCTCTGCTGCAGACCTCTTATCCCTAATATGAAATGACAATGGTATTCCCCATAGGGCAGCTGTGAGCATTGAATGAGACTGTGTCTGTTAAGTATTAAATACTTAAACAGTAGTGCCTGGCACATAGTAAGCCCACAGGAAACATTAACTCATTCAGACCATGAACTCTTCTGCACTGTGTTGACCCAGATGTGCAATTACCCCCCATACCTGTAGTACACACACACACACACACCCCATTTACACATGGATTCATGAACGCGGTGAACTTTAAGGAGGTCTGGGGAGACCAAGATATTTGTATTACAACAATTCTGAATTGAATACTGGACAACCTTGTTCTAAAAGAGATTGCTTGGTCAAAGGTTATGTCATTTGGTCTTCTTCCTTTCTCCCTTGGTGCTCACCAGCCTCTCACTCAAACAGGTCCTCTTCTTTATTATGTTGAGTAATTCAACTGTCTTTACTCTCCAGCCCCACTCCTCAACTTTGCTCCTCGGTTCACTTTGCAAATCCAAACACAACTCCTGAAGAATGGACCTTCTACCCCTGATTCTCATGCTGGATTCCTCCCTCATAGGGAGAAGAGAGTAGCAATGAATATTTATTTTTCCTACTGACAAGAACTGTGCTACCTCTCAGGATGCTTTAGTGATAGTCAGTTTTGATTTCTCTCTATAGGTATATGAATCACGTGTTGTATTTTTTTCCAATAAATACTTGAGAAAGTATTTGATCCAGGAGTCTGGGGCAGAGCTCAAGGCTGCGCATTTCTGACACATTCACGGGGGATGCTGATACTGCTGGTCTGAGGTCCCAGTTTGGCCACAATGTATTTTTTCCAAAGGAGCACATTACTCTATAAATGTTCCTTCTGCCCTTGTTCTAACCCTTCACACCCTCATAACTAGGGATTTAATCGCAGCCACGGGTTTTCAACCTTGATACTAGACCACATAATTCTTGGTTGTGGAGGCTATCCTTTGTATTATAGGAGGCTTATTAGCACCCCTAGCCTCTACCCAGTAGATCTCAGTAACATTCACTAGTTATGACAACCACAAAATGTCTCTAGACATTGCCAGATGTCTCTGGGGGTAGGGGGTGTCATGGGGGAGCCACCCTCAGTTTTGAGAGCTGCTGGTCTAAGCTGAATACATCCTGTAATAATTTGAGTCCTTTATATCTTATTCTACCCCACACTTTGTAGAGTATTTAAGTTCAGGGGCTTGGATTTATTCATTGAGAGGATATGGAGGAGTCCCAGCAGCCTCTGGGTCACCCTTGATTTCCAAAGAGAATGATCAGCACTTTGTGACTGCATTTTCTCCAAGGCTCCACGCTTAACCCATCTGCAGTGCAGCCGAGGACATCCAGGTCTGTTTCCAGTACCGTCTCTAGTCCTGTTGACCCTCCCCATGTGGCAGGAAACCTCACAGGAACAGGGGAATGGCCTTTGGTTTTTGGCTTATAAATACTCATCATCATATTTCTCTTACTGAGAACATTTTCAAAATCATGTTTAACATTCTTGTTGCCGTAGTGGAAACTTTTGGTATTTGGAGGGCTTCCCATCCTAGGCCCAGGTCAGATTCCTCAGCAGAGCTCTGAACATTTTCTAGGGAAGTTTCAGCAGTGAGATCGTACCTTTGATGCATTTACACAACCGTGGTTGGATTCTGGGTTAAGATCCCAGGATCCCAAGATAGACAACAGAGAAGCTGTGCAGCTGGAGGAAGGGCCATGTGTCTGGGAGTCTTTCTGGGAGGCCAGGATCAAAATCCTTTTATGGTTCCATTACTTTTCTGGATTTCTCTCTTCACACCCTAATGTCTTTAAGATAAGCAGCGAGCGCTTCAGTCATTATAAGATTTTGCTTAATAACACACAATCTCCAAATTTCAGTGACTTATAACAACAAAGGTGTATTTCTTACTCCTGCTACCTGTCTGTAGTGGGTCCACAGAGGGGCTCTGCTTGTTATAGTCCCTCAGGAACTGAGGCTGGCAGAACAGGCCCATCTTCAGTGTTGACAGTTGCTGTTCTAAAGGAAAAGGAAGTCTCGTCCTCACAATTAAAAGCTCTAGACCACTAATGATGCTTGTGTTCGTCAGGGTTCTACGGTGAAACAGGACCAATAGGATCTCTCTCTACATATATCTGGATTTATTTTAAGGAATTGGATCCCATGATGTTGAGACTGGCAAGTCTAAAATCTGTAGGACAGGCCAGCAGGCTGGAGACCCAGAAAAGAGCCGTTGTTGCAGCTCAAGGGTGAAGGCAGTCTGGGGGTAAAGTTCCCTTCATTGGGGGACCTCAGTCACTTTCTGTGAAGGCCTCCATCTGGTCAAATGAGGCCTACCCACATTATGGAGGGGAATCTGCTTTACTCAGAGTCTACTGATTTAAGTGTTCATCTGATGTGAAAAAAAAAAAAAAAATCTGGCTGGCCATGGTAGCTCATGTCTGTAATCTCAGCACTTTCGGAGGCTGAAGCAGACAGATCTCCTGAGGTCAGGGGTTTGAGACCTGCCTGGCCAACATGGTAAAACCTCATTTCTACTAAAAATACAAAAATTATCTGGGTGTGGTGGCACATGTCTGTAGTCCCAGCTTACTTGGGAGGCTGAGGCAGGAGAATTGCTTGAACACAGGAAGCAGAGGCTGCAGTGAGCCGAGATCATGCCACTGTATTCCAGCCTGGGTGACAGAGCGAAACTCTGTCTCAAAAAAAAAAAAAAAAAAAAATTCTTTACAGCAACCTCAATGTTGGTGTTTGACCAAATACCTGGTCCCATGGCCAAGTTGACACATAAAATTAACCCTTATGACACTCACCTTATATTTTCAGTGAATGGGCCAAAATTAGTCACATGGCCCCACCCAACACAAGTACGCAGGAAGTACAATCTGCTGCATGCACTTGGGGGTGGGGACCAACAGTATTTGACTATGAATCAACAACTATCACAACTATAAATTATTTTATCTGAGGATGAAAAAAGTATTAATTTGTGGTACTTTGATGTTAATGCATTCTACTAACACAATACAGAAATAGTGTTAGACTTAGCTCCACCTGCTCCATTTGTTCATAGGGGAGGTCATGGAAGGAGGTGGGTTGCAGCATGACCCGACCTCCAGGTTGACTAAATTTTAATACTGTTCTGTACTGTTTTCTTTGTAACATGTTTTCTGTGTGTGGTGTTGCATTTAAAACCTGTTTGTGTGTTGTGTAATTGAAGAATGCCTTGCAATTAATTTGTCCTTTGTGACATCCTTTTATAGTATAAACTCTTTAGGTTGCTTTTTTCTTGCTTGGATCAGATTCATCGGAAAGGGCTCAGGAGCCAGCTGTCACTGTGTGTTTTGCTACTCAGTCACTCTGTATTTCTGACAAGTCCCTCCCGAGTTTGGGCTCTCATTTCTCTGTCTAGATTGGGGCTGAGCAATGTGATTTCTAAGATTCCTTCTGGCTCTGACATTCTGAGTGCCTTTGGTCCACACCCTCTCTCAGGGTGTCCCCCACTGCCAGGGGACACAGCCCAGGGGATGTGTAACAGGGTTTTCTTCCACAAAACGGGCAGAATTGTTCTGGGTTCTAATCTGAAAATGTGGCCCTTCATCAGTGCTCTGCTGATTTTGCATGGGGCTAGCTCACAGAGAATTTGGGCTACACCCCAGCTGGTGAGCATCATCATCATCATCTCTGTGCACACTGGTGCTCTGCTTGGCTGGAGGGAAGCTGAGGACAAGAGGATGTTGGGTTGGAACACTAGGAGGCCTGTGGAAGGGGACAAGGGTAGAGACAGTCTGACCCAGTTGAAAATGGGTTTGGGGGAGCTTGGCCAATCCTTCAAGGCCATCTGGGCAAACCTAATCTCCAAAGGGCAGAGTTACAAGAACCTCAAACGCTTCTTACCTCCTCCAGTACTAACACTGGACACTTCTAATGCCCATTCATTGTTGCGAAGTTCAAATGAGATAACTCATGAGGAAGTGCCTGCAACACTAAACATACTGTCAAACAGTAATAAGAATTACTATCATGTGCTGCCTGACTCCACAAAATTTTAGTGCTAGTGCTGGGGACAGAAAAGTGAAAAACAGATGCTCAATTAATTAGCATACAATGTGATGGCACCTTTAACAACACATTGTGGATGGTGTCTTAGCCCAAGCTGCTCTTACAAAAGACCATAGATTGGGTGACTTAGACAGCAAACACTTGTTTCTCACGTTCTGGAGGCTGGAAAGTCAAGATCCAGGCACTGGCAGATTTAATGTCTGGTGGTTCATAGATGCAGGCTTCTCACTGTGTCCTCATATGGCAGACGGGATGAGACAGCTCTCTGGGGTCTCTTTCATAAAGGCATGAATCCTGTTCAAGGGAGCTCCACCCTCATGACCTAATCATCTCCCAAACGCCCCGCCTACACAGAGCATTCCCTACACAGATAGGGAATTCTGCTTCAACCTATGAATTTTGAGAGGACACACACATTCAGGCCACAGGAATGGGCAAATCTTGTGGGAGCGCAGAGGAGGGAGCAGTCCACTCTGCTCACGGAGGTGGGAGCCTCTATGCCGGCACTGACCATTTAACCTGGTCTGGAAAGATGGCAAAGAATTCACAGGCAGAGGGAACGGGCATCCTAGCCTAAGCAAGGGGCAGCGTGCTGGAGAGGCTTGTGGAAACCTCTGGTAATCTGGGCCTGGTGGCTGGGTGGGGTGGGAGGGACCACGTGGGGGAAGCTGCAGAGGGAGCTGGTGATCAAATTAGGAAAGGTCTTGGATAATGTATAAGGAGCTTGGACTTGACGAATTCTTCAATTACCAGGTTTTAAAAAAACTTTTAATTTCAGTTTTGGCTGAAAGAAGACGCTATTGCCTTAATTTTATTTAAAACCTTCCTGTGGAGCTATAATAGGCAAAACCTAACTCAAATAGATTTAATCATAGCCTTGCTGCACTGTCCTGTTAACTTTGCTGCTCTCCTTCCCCTTAGAACTTCCTTGTAGAATACATTTATCTTCCTGCTCTAGTCTTGTCTTGGTTGAAATATTGGAGTGAGAGAAGGTGGAATCTTTATTTTTTTTTTTCTCTTGATACAGAATAACTGCTTATTTTAGAATGTGGAAAATACAGAAAACCATAAAGATGAAAAAAGAAATTTACCCTCCAGACAAGGCTGGTGGAAGATGAGGGGCTGAGCTCCAGTTGAATCAGTTTTGTTCAAATCCTAACTTTTCCTTATATTACCTGTAAGACTTGGCAATTTACTATCTCCGGGGCTCGGTTTCCTCCTCTGTAAAATAGGAGTAATGCTTAGAATACTTACCTCCTAAAGTTCCTATGGGGACTAAATCAGTTTCTTCATGCAAAGCACTTAGGATAGTGCTGTGTACATAGTAAATAATTAATATTTCTCATGGGTTATTGCAATGCCCTCTGGGTGAGTTCAGCCCTACAGTTGGAGTTATGGGAGGGCATCTTCCCCTGGGGAAGGGTCTTTCTGCCTCCATGTTTCATATCAGGAAGTGGAGAAGCTTGTCTTACCTCAGGATGAGGCTCGTGTCAAGTCACGGACTGGTGTTTCTTCAGAGTGTTTCCCTAGAGAATGCTAGCTCATCCTCCCTTGTTCCTTCCTCTCTAGGATTTCCACCCTTGTCGGGCTCTTGGGGCAGGCTGTCCCTTTAAGAAAGGCAGCCGCACATTCTGCTAATGACAGTGGCCCTGCCTCCCTTGCTAGGCTGTGGCTGAGACCCTCCTGGGCTGGATTTTAGTACTGAAGCCTCCAGAGGAGGGGGTGCTGCTTCAGATCAAGCACACCCCACCCCAGGAATCCATGCCCACAGAAGGACTCCCTGTCTGCAGCCCCCTGCTATGGCCCTGGGCTCCCAATGCCCAGCTCTGGGACATCAGAAGATAATTCTTGAGGACTGAGCTCAGGATCCCTAAAAAGAAAGTTGGAAAATAGCTGGATAAACTTGGTAAGTGAAAGAAAGCAGCCTTACATCCTCTTCCTTGGATTGTGGATTGCAGACTTTGGGTTGAGTTCTAGTGACTCTTGCCAATAGTATCTGATGGGCAAATGTGAGAAGGAGGAGACAGAGGTGGGGGCTGGGAACCCCAGTGAGTAACGAGTGTTGAACTTGGGAGATAGGCACCCCCCTTCTCCCAGTGGCTGTTAATCTTGAGGCAGGGAGCTGGGGGTTGACATCTGAACATAGCTGGATCCTGGCCCAAGGAGTGAAGATCTGGGAGGAGCAGATGTCAGATTTCTCCCCTCATTTGGGAAAAATAAAGTGTGGTCAGTGAGTGCTGTTTGTGAAGATGCCAGAGACCAATGACATTTGCAGCCTGAGGGTGAAATGAGTGACCCTGTGAGTCTATCTCAGGCAGGAGACTCAGACCAATTCCTCTTCTTCCTAGGACCAGGGGACACACCAGACCTGGGCGCAAAGAGGTCTGCGTTGTCTCCTTGGATTGAGGCAGCTGCCCATGGGCAGCAGCGGACAGTGTGGTAGTGGGAGGAGGCAGGTCTGCCAAGGGCAGGGAAGAATGGAGGGCCTGTTACTGCTGAAGCCTGGGAACGCTGCCTGGGGGGGAGGCCCACGCTCCCCAGAGCTGGAGTGAGAAAGAGTGGGAGGAGAGGTCTATGCAGCAGGGGGATGGGCTCAGCTGGAACCCCCACCCTCTGCAGATCAAATGCCCCCTACACCATTTCCTGTGGCATGGACACAGGTGAGCTTCCTGGCCTTGAATGTCCAGGTACAGTTTGGAGGGCTGGGGTCTGTGGCAAAGAGGTGGCCTCCCATGGAGGAGGAGGTAGGAAATGCTAGAAGCCTCAGCCACTGGCACTTATCCGAGGCCAGGGTTTCCAAATCAGAGATGCTTTCTGCTAAATTATGCTTCAACAGATGTTTTCTATGTTCCTACTTGTGCCAGGCTTTGTGCTGGGGATTTACCAAAACATAATACGGCATGATGGAATTGGGAAGGTGTGCAGAGCTGGAAAGGTATTTTGGATGTGAGATTAAAGCCATTTTTCAAAAGTAACAATAATAGTTACCCTTTATTCCGTACCTTGAAGGCACCAATCACTCTGCCAAAGGCTTTGCATCTCATTTAATTCTTGCAGTAGTTTATTGACTCATGACTAATTTTGTAGATTTCACAGATGAAGAAACTAAGGCTCAGATATTAAGGACTTTGCCTTAAAGATGCAGGGCTAGTAAATTCCAAAGCCAGGATGAACCTCTTAATTCATCCAACCATTCATTTGTGTGCTCAACAAAGTTGAATTGCTGGCCTGCTGTGTGCCAGCCATTGTGGAGGGTGCTCAGGACACATCTGGGACAGAGAAGTGTCCAGGGTAGCCTAACTTCATAGCTTGGGTCCTCACCCCCAGCCACAGCCCTTCACACTGGGCCCCAGAGACCCCTGGGAACATGGTGTGAATGTTTTCTCCAAGGTCTGAGATTCTGCTTGAGAATGTGCCTTTCCCTGAGAAATGTTTCTTTGTTTTCATTTTAATAATAATACTCTAAAAATTGGAGGCATTTATTCTGAATCATCGGAATGACCACCGCAAAACCTACTATTGGCATGCGATTTTAGTCCCCAAGTTTGTGTTTCTGTGCAAGTTGGCACCGAGTGGTTTCCTAAAATGATAGTTTTTAACTTTTAATGCTTTGTTTCTTAAACTGGGCTCTACATTGTATGCTTCAGAGGCCCAAAGATTAAGGAAGGCTGCACTGATTCTACTGCAAGAAGGGAGAGGTGCAGTTTGGGTGTCCCAAGAGGAAATGGTTCAACATTCCCCCTCTCCTGGGGGGTGAAGAAAACGGGGGGGGTTAGGTTGAGGCAAAGCAGCCTGGGAGTTCCCAATCTTCTAACCTCCTGGTCTCCAGGCTCAGGATGGACCTTGGCCAGAGACTCAAAGAGGAACAGGCAAGTCAGGAAGAAGGAAGGCTCCTGAGTTTGGACTGGGGTGCTCTGCTCTGACATGGCATCTCTGACTTCCAGCAAACTTGCTCCTTTCTGGGCCTTTGCAGATGGAATGACTTGTGCCGGGAAGGGGGAGTGCAGGGCCTCCCTGGAACACTGTGTGACTTCCTCCCAAAGAGGGATGTTTTCTGGTCATTCAGAACCTCTGACCTCTCCTGAGGCCCAGCTGTTAGGTGAGAAGGCCATCGCATGATCCCTGGTGTAGGAAACTGTGCATATGGCTTGGGCCCTACCACCCTGGGGGCATCCAGGGCTGTATCATGCAGGCCTGGTGCCTTGGCCCTTAGATGGGGCTGGACAATCAGCATCTTGTCTGGATCAGATGTGCTGCCAGTCCAGGAGGCTCGAGGCAGGAGGCTCAGGACCCCTGCCTGTCTGTCCTCTTCCATCTCCTTTCCCTCCTCCCCTGCTGGGGTTTTGGGTCTTGCTGTCATCCCTGCTTTTGCATGATGTTCCATTGTACCTCCACTCTCTGTTTACCGTCTCTCAGCTGGGTTCTGGGTGGTCATTCTGGTCATCTTTTCTCCAGACTCCACTCTACCCTTTTCTGTCTTCTATATTAGGAGTCGGCGAACATTATCTGCGAAGGTCTTGATAGTAAATCTTTCAGCTCTGGGGGCCTTCTGTGCTGCACATTAGTAATTTGTTCCTAATTTTATCTCCTCAAAAGCAGGAGTCAGTAGAACTTTTCTGTCTCTGCTGCCTTCCCCCACCCCTAGCTCCATGCCTGCGGGGGCAGTAGGCACTCAGGAAGTATTGCTGGCATAAATCCCAGTGACCTCTCCCCCATGCCCCTAGAGCCTGTGCCCCAGGAGGAGACTTTTTGGGGTCTAGCTGTGCCATTTTGGGAAATCAGGATCTGGTCACCTGTTGGTTGCCGTAGCATCCTGTAGCTAAATCCATCTCTGGCCCTGTAACCTGAGCCTGCCCTAGGCCCTGTGCTGCAGGATCGAGTGTCCCTGTTTGTTTTGACATCCCATGTGGGGCATTAGAGATCCAGATTTCAAAGCAAGAATTTTTTCTAGCAGCCGTTGAAGGCCAGGCCCCTGCCAGCTCCTGAGCTCCCTTGTTAGCATTTTCAGTTAATTGAGAAACCCCACATCCCTGACAGAGGTGGTTCTGCCCATTCAGGACACAGGGGTTTGCATCAGCATGCAGGACAGGCTGGCCAGCTCCTGCAGGCAGGACAAGCTGAGGGAGGTGGATGTGTGAGCTGGAGAAGACCCACTGGTGCCTTCCAAGCAAGAGCATGTGCCACGGAAGTCGCATGGCTGGGAAGCCAGCTCCAGGCAGGGTCCGGAGCACAGAGTTTCTATTCCTCTTCCCACCTCCAGTATGTGTTTATCATGGGTGAGGGCCATGGGGAAAGGACAGCTGGGTGAGAATAACAGGCGGAGACACAAAGACTTTCTTGGGACTTGCTAGTCTTCCTCTCCAGAGCCAGGTTATCCCAACTGTCCAGCTCCTGGAGGATAGTGATGAGAGGTGACCTGGGGTGGCTTCAGGGGTGCCCAGGTCGCTGACCTGCCAGCTGCCAAGAGGGAGCCCGATCAGAGAGGCTGCTTAGCCATGTAGGCACTGGGTATGAATTTAAAAATGTCTTTTCTTTGTTAGGCCGGGTGCGGTGGCTCACACCTGTAATCTCAGAGGTGTGAAGGTCACCTGAGGTCAGGAGTTCGAGACCAGCCTGGCCAACATGGTGAACCCACGTCTCTACTAAAAATACAAAAATTAGCCAGGTGTGGTGGTGCACACCTGTAGTCTCAGCTACTCAGGAGGCTAAGGCAGGAGAATTGTTTGAACCTGGGAGGTGGAGGTTGTATCGAGCTGAGATCTCGCCACTGCAATTCAGCCTGGGTGACAGAGTGTGACTCTGTTTCAGAAAGGGAAAAAAAAAGGTTGCGGGGGGGGTGGTCTTTCTTCCTTGAGGGAAATGTAGTTAAACATACTCCTGTAGAAGTAGCCCAGCTCTGTCAGTGTGTCTGTGTGGCTGGGAGCACTTTCCTGAGCCTGGCTGTGCATTCACACACAAATGAACCCTCTGACCTGATCACACACACTCTGTGGTACTAGGGAGAAGATATGCCCTCCCCCTACTCCTACCATGGCTGTGATTGAGCATGTGGGAACTGGGGTCTGAGAGTGGAGGGAGCATAACTGGGACTGGCCTGTACTGAATGTCCAGCCTGTGTACTGTCTCCCAGGTGTGCAAGCCCTGCAGGCGGGGTGGGCTCATGAATCTCCTTGGATGTGGGGATTCTCTTGCCATTCACATCCTGAACCCTACATGCAGTGGTCCTGGTGCCTCTTGGGTAGAATGGAATAAGAGAGAGACCCAGTCCTGCTCTGCCATTGCTAAATGGCCCAGCACACAGTTTGGACCAATTCCAGCACACAGTCTGGGTTATGTGAACCTCTAATTTCTAATGGGAAATGGGGGATGAGGTTCACATTTTATGTGTCCCCATGGTACAGGGTATTGGCAAATATGAGATAAGGCATATTTAATGCCGGGTGCAGTGAACCTGGCCTCCTTCTCCATCAGACATGTGTCTTGGTCCAGCTTCTGCCTGGTAGCTTGGGATGTGGCTGCCTTAAAGGTAGTGGGGGAGAAATAATAAACACATGGCTAGTGTCTTCTCAGCTCAGGAGAAGAGCCCTGGGGAAGAAGCGATTGTACGGCCTGCTCCTGGTCTCTGGTATAACTAGTTCAAATAACTGCCAGTTGGTAGCAGATATTTTTAAAATTTTGAGTGTCTTCTCCTTCTTACGTGCTGGAACTCTCTGGGCTCCCTGCCTTGAGTACTTTGTCATTCACAGCAGGAGACCACAGCCAGGGGCTGGGGCCATTCTAGGAAAGCAAGTCTCTTAAAAGGTGACAACTCTGTGGTGTTCTAAAGCTGGGGAGAAGCCACTTGGGGTTTTAGGGGACTCTTGACTCACTCTATCATTTCCAGTGGAATCCTCAGGTAATCCGTTGTGCAGCTGATACAACCAATAGCTCCCCTTTCCTGGAGAACATATCCAATTTGCCTCCTTAAATTCTCAAATCCCTGCACACCAGGCTGGTTTGTTTGCTTTTCTCCTTTTGCCGATGATTTTTCTTACTTCATGTTAGGACTGTTTGCACACAAAAATTAAGAAAAATGTACATAAAAAATCAGATGTGAAATGTGAAAAAGCATACTAACAGTAGGCAAATAATAATAATAATCAGTATGCATAGTCACAGGTTTCTGTAACTTCAGCTTGGCAAATCCATGTCTCTTGGAATGACTGTCAGGAGAATCTTCCCTTTTTAAAGAGAAGTTTCTAAGTACGCTCCAGGCTTCAAAGAGAAAATCCAAGGTGAAGAAATCAGGAGAAGTTGGGAATTAGTTTCTGGAGTATTAGGGAATATTAAAAGAGAAAGGCTGTATAGCCTGGATCCTAGCAGGACTCTCAATATTTAGGAGAAATATTCGTGAATGAATGTTGGCTAAGATTTTTGGAATTTTGAATTTTTGTTTTTGTATTGCATTTTTGTAGTTGTTTCCACTTCAGTAGAAACTCAGGGGGAAACCAGGAAGCAAAGCAGGATTTGCCTGCAACTATTCTATAGTGGGAGAGGAGTTCCGTGCTGTGAATTCGAGAATTGGGTTCTAGACATGGCTGTGGCATGAGTTTGCTATGGGTCCTGAGGCAAGTGACCGGCTTCTTGGGCCTTAGCTTTCTTGCCTGTAAAAGGGTCTGGAAATGATAGTCACCTCCATTCTCAACATCTTGTGCATCCCAGCAGCAGTATGACAGGCCTTCTGCAGATCATGTCAGAGAAAGGAGTTGAGTCTCTTCATGCACAGGTGGGGAGTGTGACATCCCAAGAGGGGAAGGCACAGCTATCCAGGAGCTGAAGGGGGCAGTCTTTTTCAGAGTCTGATTATTGGGTCTGGGTTTGTGGAATGGTGCTTGGTCACCCCAGGGAATGGTGGCTCTCACTCATACCTTGGCTGCGTATGTGGGGGCTCATGGAGGTGCCTGTGGGCCTGGTAGGATAGTGGGGGAGCCTGGGCTTCAGAAACAGCGGCTGGAGGATTCTCCCTGACTTTTCCTTGGGGTCCCCATGTTTGGATTACTTTTCGGGGTCTGTCTTTGTGTGAAGTGTGATACCCCTTGACTTCCTCTTATCTGAGAATGGATTCTCTTAGAGGACCAAAGCGGAATTTGGAAAATCCCCAAACCCAGTTTCAGAATTCAAGGGGGATTGTCCCTTCATGTCTGAGCCCTGGACTGCTTTTCAGGTCATCTCCCTGCCAGCTGTCTAAGCTCTGCCTGCCCTGCCACTCACATTTCTGAATCTTGCCCTCCCCTGATACCTGGGGAATGCCTAGCTATCCTTCAAGACTCGGTCAAAAAATCACCACACCTGTAAAGTCTCTCTAACCTCTCCTCCTCTCCACCAATTTCAGGTAGGTAGGTTCCCCCCTCACCTCTGCTCCCACAGGCCTGTCCTTGATGAAGTGCTGAGCACAATATTTGAAAACCACTCTTCTGTCTGATTGTCACTAGACTATTAGCTTCTAGAATGCAAAGCTCTGTCTGGTTCAGTTTCGCATTTCTAGTATGTCTTAGTCTATTTGTGCCAATATACACTGGGTACTTTATAAACAATAAAAACAGGTTTCTCATGGTTCTGGACTTTAGGAAGTACAAGATCTAGGTGCCAGCAGAGCTGGTGTCTGGTGAGGGCTGCCCTTTGCTCCTAAGATGGTGTTTCGTTGCTTCTTAATGAAAAACTGCAAAGCGCATAGGTTCTCCTTGCATTTTTCCTATTCATTTATGCAGCCAATATTTAGTAAGGACCTACTATGTGTTAGCCCCTGCCACTGGAACTATGCGATGGTTTGCATGTCTGTGTTCCTTCCCTTCCTCCGGAGGGGAAGAACGCTGTTTCCTTACAAGGCAGAAGGAATGGAAGGGCTTAAAGGGCCTAAGTTAATTCCCTCCAGCCCTTTTATAAGGCACTAATCCATTCATGAAGGTGGAGCCATCATGACTTGATCACTTCCCAAAAGGCCCCACCTTTAATATTGTTACAACAAAGATTGAGTTTCAACATACGCGTTTTGGAGGGAATACAGACATGCAAACTATAGCATAGCTTCAGTGGCAGGGGCTAACACATAGTAGGTCCTTGTTAAATATTGACCTCATGAATGAATAGCAGAAATGCAAGGAGAATTTATGCTCTCTTCAGTTTTTCTTTAAGAAGGAAGCAAGAATGGTTACTGTTTGGATAATTTACCTAGGGACCAGCTTCATGGGATGGTGTTTAAACAGATAAATCCAATTGGCGTCTCTTCCTTGTATACTTTTGTAGATGACAGGGGCCTGGGGAGTGGGCTGCGTGTTCCACACAGGGTATGTGGATGGGTCTGCACATGCGCCTATGACTGGTTATGGGTAGTAAGCACAGTATGATCCTGTTTTTCTGTAAATACCGAGCCACAAACATTGACAGTGACTTTCTGGCCATTATCTTCAGTGGTATGTGATTCTTACAGCTTTTCCCAGGGTGTACCAAAGGAGTGTCACTGTGGTGACCATGGATAGGGAGGCTGGCTGCACTCAGGGTGATGGGCAGAGTGCCACAGTTGGTTCCCTCTAAAGATGACTGTGATGGAGGCTGAGTGATACCTTGTTTGGCACCAGTTAGAGACTTTATAGCCTGTGAAGGTTCTTACACTTACCAAGAGGAAATTGGGCAATAGGAATTTATGCGAATGTCTGTGGGATAAGAAAAAAGCAACATGTCCTTGGGTTAGTAGCGATCTTACTTTCAGGGGTTTGTTTATGCATTGGCACACTCAGACATTTCTACTCAGTGCCTGCCATATATGCCTGTTCCCATTCTAGGGATGCAGACTGAACCTGGTCTCTGCCCTTAGAGGGCTTAGTTTCTGGTAAAAGTGCTTGAAGATAGGGAGGATAGGAGCTGAAGCTGGCATTCTCCCCCAGTGCCATTCTGAGCCGGCCCCTTGGTGGGAAATATTTCTCCATTCATTAGCTCCTCTGTTCTCCCCCAAGTTGTTGTTGAACAGCAGCACCTTGGTATCACCCTTCTAGATTTCTCATGCTGCTCCCTCCTTTCCCATGCTGAGTTGGAGACCCTTCATCTGTACTCTTGTCATTCCCTGCACAGCTCCACCAAGATGCTTCTGCCTGCTCACTGGTTATACCCTCTTTCTAACTGGGAGCTTTTCGATGATCAAGTCTGTGTTTTATGCCGCATCCTCTAGCGCACAGTGTCTGGGCCAGAGTGGGGATCTGTAGACAGTTGTGGAATGGATGATCATGGGGCAAATGCTGGACTGCATTTATTTCCTTTTCAGAATTTACACTGAAGCCTGTGTCTATCTATTTTCATTTCTTTCTGGGTCAGTAAGGGAGAGGAATGACTATCAGGGAAGTTGCTGAGAAGCTGGGGCATTGTGAGAAATCTGGGAAGCTGCAGGCTGGAGTCACTGGGCTCCTGTGAGTCCTCTGTGACTGCCATTCTACACGCTCCCTCCCACAGTCTGCGAGGCAGGTGGGCTTCAGGGCTGACAGAGTGGGGGTTTGAGTCCAAACTGTGCTTGTGCTGAGGTCCACTTCTTCTTCCTCATGAGTAGGGACAAACGATGCTGACAGACAGACCTACCCCTGCAGCCCTCCGGCTCAGGCTGTGCAGCTGGGCCAGCAGGAGAGCAGGCCGCCTGGGAATAGCTGGGAAGCAAGTCCAGGCCTTGGGCCCACCTCCCCCCAAGGCCAGGATGTGGCGTGGGACCCGGGCCTGTGGAGGTTCCCACTGCTCAGCTCCTGCACTCCCAAATGCTCCAGACCCAGGCAGCATCGTCAGCAGGAGGGGGTGGCGAGGGGCCCTGCTGCCTGGGTCAAGACTGCATCAGGACCAAGGCAGCTCTGCAGGCACACACCTCTGACATTTAGCCTACACCTGGATCGCTGCCAGTGGTCCTGCAGTCCAACCCAGCTTGCATGGGGGAGGAGAGCCAGGGATTAACCATTTCAGGCCCTTCCTCCGTCAGGCAGAGGCTGGTCCTCTCAGGTCAACCATGTACCAAGGACTGGAATGGGACTATTTACAAATGTTGCCTCATTTAATCTTCACATCAGTGTGAGGGTGTGGCATCATCTCTGTTTTTCAGATGAGTAAACTAAGGCATGTGGGGAGTTATGTAACTTGCCTATAAGTCTATATGGTTAGTAAAGTTTCATAAATTCCTTCTTTACTACAAGGGCCTATTATGCACTAGGTAGTAATTCTAGTCACTGCGGATACAGCAATGAATTATGAACAAAAATGTCCCACAGAATTTACATTATTGTGGGAGGTATAATAAATACATGGGATGTATAGTCTCTCAGATGGTGAAAAGTGTATTTATGTGGAAAATGAAGGGAAGGGAGATGAGGGGTTCTGGGAGTGGGGCTGCTATTTCAGATACCCTTGAAAGACTTCATTGAGAGGGTGTGAGTTATTCACACTTAGTGCTGAATAGATGTCTGGTGCTACCCTAATCACTGTACATGACCCAGTAATTAATCCCCCACAATCTTCAAGGCAGATTACTATTAGTGTTCTCATTTTCACATGGGGAAACTGAGGCACAGGGTGATTAAGTAACTTGCCAAAGATGACACAGCAGATGAGAAGCAGCTCTGGGATTTGTATCCAGGAAGTCTAACTCCTGAGTTCTGGCTCTTAACCTCTGTGTGTTACTGCCAAGGCCACAAAGATAGTAAATGGGTGAGAAGGTCAAGAGGCTTGTAAGACCCCACCTGAACAGTCCAGGTCCGTGGCCTGGGGGGCAGGCACACTGAGGGACAGGTGCACTGGGGGCTGGCAGGTGCACTGGGGGATGCAGGTATACTAGTAGGACAGGTATACTTGGGGGGCAGGTGCTCTGGGGAGGTGGGGTGTACTGAGAGGGCAGGTGCATTGTAGGGACTGGAGCACTGAGGGGGGTAGGTGCACTGAGGAGGCAGGTGCACTGGGGAGGCAGGTATACTAGTGGGACAGGTATACTGGGGGCAGGTGCACTGGGGACAGGTGCACTGGAGGGACAGGTACACTAGAGGGCAGGTGCACTGATGCTCTCTTTCTTCAGCTCCTCGCTGAGGAAAAGGTAGAGGGGCTGACAGGTCACTTGCAGTTAAACCTGGGTGAAAGCAGGGCTTGACTAGTTTGTGTCGAATAAGAAGAGGATGAACTCCCCCAGTGAGGGGGTCCCAAAGGCTGCCCTTCTTCCCTTCCTCCCATGCCAGCCAGCCTCCCTGAGCCCTCCGGGGACTCAGATCTGAAACAAAAGTGGGACTAGATTTTGCTCTTGTCCTCCTCTTCCCTTCCCTTTGTCTATCTGGGAATAACTCACTTAGTGGTAGTGATGATGATGATGACATGATAACAGCTCATATTTATTGAAGACTTAACTGGGCAGTGAAAATGAATACATGATGCTCAGCTGTGCAGGAAAAGCAATTGATTCCTATAATTGATAACTTGTAATAAAAACTTAGTGTGAAAAATAAGGGTCTTTAGTCACTGATTTAAGAGAGTTGCTTTGGAGCAAGGTCCCATCAAGTGGAAATTCAAACGTCCTGTGAGGGTGGCTCCCGGTGCCCCTCTCCCATATGAACTGGCTTTCTGGGGGAGCTCCAGAATTTTCATGGTGACCAGGGAAGGGCCTGAGGCTGCAGGGTTTCTGCAGATCTCCATGGAGCTGTGCCTTGCTCTCTGCTGCTTGGGCCTCTGTGCTGAACTCCACTGAAGCGGCCAGGTCTGGTCTCGTCCCCAGGGCCCTTGAGGGTAGACTTGGTACTCACTGTGGAAGCTTAGGGCTTCCTCCGGCCCCTGGCTCTGCCAGGACATCCACCCATCCCTGGAGGGCCCAAGTGTCCAGTGGCTGCTCTGGGATGTGCAGGTTCTAAATGAGTGGGCCTGAGGGCAGCCCCCAGGTAATTTCCTCAGCTGTTGCCAGCCATGTTCGCTCAGAGCTGGGCTTAGGCAGGGTTTCCCAAAGAGCATGACCTTTCCCCAGCCCTGCACCCCTATTCTGAAATTCTCCAAGTCATTGAGTTATTTCTAGTGATACCACAAACCACCACCCCCCGGGCAGGTGGCGAAGGGAGTAGAATCCTGGGCGTATACTTTCTTTTCCTCCTAGTACTAGAAAGATTTTCTTTTCCTTTCTTTCTTTTTTTTTTTTGCAATGGAGTCTCGCTCTGTCACCCAGGTTGGAATGCACTGAAATGCAGTAGCGGGGTCTTGGCTCACTGCAACCTCTGCCTCCTAGGTTCAAGCGATTCTCCTGTCTCAGCCTCCCAAGTAGCTGATATTGCAAGTGTGTGCCACCACACCTGGCTAGTTTTTTTTTTTTTTTTTTGGCATTTTTATTAGAGGCAAGAGTTTCACCATGTTGGTCAGGCTGGTCTCAAACTCCCGACCTTAAGTGATCCACCTACCTTGGCCCCTCAAAGTGCTGGGATTACAGGTTTGAGCCACCATGCCTGACCTAGAAAGGTTTTCTATTGCCCTGTCCTGTCTACAAGGAACATCATTACCTTGTATCAACCGTCCCTCCCTCTACACACCGTTTTGTTCTGGAAGCTATCAGTCTTCTTTTCCCAGGGAAAACAAGGTCCTGGCTGAGCTCTGATATTAGAAGTGTACAAGAAAAGAAAGAAAAGGAAAAAAGAACTAAACACTGGCATTTTCCAGAGGCAAATATGTTGGGAAATACTTTAAATATTTTCCTTGTGAAATCCTGTGTTTCTGACAAGCAGCAGTACTCGTGAATTTTCACTCAGTCCTCGCCACTACCTTGTGGGGTAGGTCCTGTCATGGTCTCTTCAGATGAATGAGGTAAGGCTTAGAGAAGTCAGGCAACTTTCCCAAAGTCTTGCAGCTTGTTAGTGGCAGAGCCAAGTTCAGAACTTAAAATTCTGGATTCTTGACCTCATCGTGTTCCTGACGATTTTGCTGCTTCTCAGAAACGAGTCTTGGGGTGATGGCTCTTTAGCACTCAGTGACGTGTGATGTAGCTCCTTGAATAATGTACAACATCCCCCAGAGAAATGGGTATGGGTTTCAGCTGGCTCAACTGGGGAAAAATGTAAGGGCATACCTCTTACATTGTCATAGGGTATTTCATTTCGGATTAGAGAGGGGCTTGTTGGTTTTCAGATTCTTCCATTTGTATGCATGTGAATACCTACATCCTTCTTTTTTCACTCATTCGGACCATGATTTTTCATGAACTGTTCGGGTGACTGCACTGGAGAAAAAGTGTGATGTGGACATCCTTCACCTCCGCTCTGCTTCCCTAGTGAAAGAGGCCTTTGATTTGCAGCTGTAGCTCCTGTTTGCCGAGCCTGGTACGGCCCTGACTCTCAGTCCTCAAGTTGGCCAAAGCCCTGCCCTTTTCTGTCTGCTAGTAGCTGTTGAGGATCATGTGTGACATTTGAAAACTCAGCTCTGGCTTCGGTTGCACTGGAGTTGAAAGGCCAAGGAGGTATCTGGGCACCACCTAAAAATAGTCAGAAGGAATTAACTCTCGCTTTATGTTTTAAGCTTTTATTACATCATCAGCATCATGCTATTGGTGTTATAATATTAACTCTAAATAAGAGGAAGGAGAAAATTCAGCCATAATCACACCACATACACTTGGATTCACATTTCCAAAAGCTCCGGTGCCCTGGCTATTCTGAGACGAAGGGCAGGGAAAGGAAGGGACCAAAATCAATGAGAAGTGATTAAGGTGACTTCAAGTGGCAGGAGCCAAGCCAATGCACAGGCTCAGTCTCAGACTCACTTTCCCTTAAGACTGAGCTCTGGCGTCATCTCCTCCAGGAAGCCTTCCCTGGTGTCCTCCTTGTCAACAGGCAGCTGCATTAGGCACCTCTCTCCACTCATACCACAATGCCTTACTTCGGTCACTGTGTGCTCCCTGCATTGTATCTTGACTATCTGTTTATGTCATGATTCTCCCACTGGACTGTGGACTCCAGGTGCTCAGAAAAGTATTTTGTTCATCTCTTTATCCTCCAGTGCCTGGCACATCCAAGCAGGGCAATAAATGCTGGTTAACATGGTCATTAAGCTAAGATGCTGGACATAGGGGTCCAGGCAGTGACTGAAGACGATATGCATTGAGGCTCAGACAAAGTCCTAAAGTCTGCCAGGTGGAGAACAGCATGGAGTCATGAAGTGTGTTATCCGTGTCTGATACAGTATGTTTTCTTTATGTATTTTCTGTGTGCAAGAGAGAGAGAGAGAGCAGGAAGATTTGACTGTGTCTTACCAGGGGCTGGGAGATATCTTCTACTGTTAGAAGAGACTTGAGGAACATGAAATGGGGGCTCCATTCTTTCCTTATGACAGTGTGAGCCCCCAACTCTGTCTATGGGGGAGATCCCATAAGCGCCGAAACCAGAGCAAAAGGCCTCAGCTTATTTCCATATAAATAATGAAGAAGAAAGTAACTAGAAATATAACCTTAGTAGTTATTAGTCATTCATATGTGATCTTAGTTATTCATTGGTGATCTTAATTCCTTTACTAATGCCTCTTAGGTCGGAAGTGTGAACCTGGGGTGACCTTGTGAAATGAATGACACTAAGGCAAGATGCTCTAAGCCCTCTGTCACACCCGCATAAGGGCTGCTGGAGGGCGCCTCGGCTGTGTGGCAGTGCCAGCTCTGGGAAAGCGCCCACTGTTTAGCCAGCTAGGGAAGGAGGTGTCCAAAATGGCCGACACATCTCCTTCCTGGGGGAAGTTAGGAGAAAACTCCGCTTCTCCAAGCTCTTGTGGTAAGGCCTGACGGCTGTCAGGGACACCCACAGACATCCGGGGGCTTAACTGTCTCTATGTGATGCTGTGCTTCGGTGGTCACCTTCCATGTCTACTCTCATGCTCTGCTTCTGCACCTGGTTCCTTTTCTCTTAGAAAAGATAATCAGTAATAGTAATGTAAATCTTAATGTTTTAGTTCTTTCTCGATAAGTACGGAAAAAGTGCTGATGCATTATGTTCCTTACCTCACTTAGGATGCCAGAAATTCCTGAGCCCCTACCTGAATAACACGTGAGAACTTGACTCTATCACTGCCACGCCCTACCTACCCCGCCCCCAGATTTGCAACTCAATAAAATTGAGAGTGTCCTGGCATTCCGGGCCACTGCTGGTCTCCGCGATTTGGGTAGCAGTAGACCCCTGGGCCCAAACTCTCTTTTCTCTATCTCTGTGTCTGTGTCTTTTATTTCTACAATTTCTCATCTCCACACCAGCCGGAAGGGGCTGTAGGGCTGGACCCTACAACTCTGGACTCCAGATCTAGTGCTCTCTTCTTTAGCCTGCAGGAGGGCAAGGACTGTGTCCTTTTTCATATTGGTGCCAGGTCGCAGAGTTGGTGCTCAGAGAATATTTGTGGAATGAATGGATGAATGAATGAACAAACATATGGAGGAAGGAACTCTGGCCATCCAGTAAGATTCATCAGGGAAGGCTTGAGGGGGATATGCATTGAGCATAGCTATGAAAGAGGCAGGGGCATGGGTGGCGAAGATGCAGAGAGGACTCTGCTTGAGTGGGTGGAAGAAGGCTGTGGGTTCCCCCTTTTGGCTTGGATACCTCTAATGAGATGGCCAGGCTGATGCTGACTTGGAAGGGCCCTCACTTGGGAGAAGGGGAGGCTATGGGACTGAGGAAAGTCATACAAAGACACAGGCCCAGAGAGAGGGCTTCCCCCTTATATTCTGCCTCCTTTCCTCCAGAACTTGGAGTTGGAGACATTGCTAAGATTCCTTGAGTCTCTAGGGCAGGGTTGGGGGTGGGGTGGGGGGGAAGTTCTAACAAATGAGTCTGGACACAGGCATGTGGAGTGTGGCCCAGAGAGAAGGGGAGTGGGGGAAAACATGGATTGCAATCTTCGAGAGAAGGAAGTTCTATTTTGGGTGACTTCAAATCCCAGCCCCTCTGCCGGCCAGATTCGCAGCAGACCTCCCCTCTGAACAAGATTCCCTCATCCTCCCTTCTGTGCACTGGCTTCTGCTCCATTTCTGACTCATGTCCCTGCATCCTTTAAGACTTAGTTCATTCACACTTTGGTGTTCTATCTCTTGGTATTCTTGCCGGCATCCAAAACCTCCCCCGCAGCCTTCTTAAAGAAGGCATCCCTAAATAACAGCAGCAAAAATGACACCTGCAATTTATCCACATTTCCACTATGGGCCATGCACCACCCCAGCTGCCTCATGTGTCCTCCTTCAACTCACAAGGAAAATGTAAGGTCATTATTACTGTGATCTCTAGTTGACAAATGAAGACAGTGGGCGTTAACTCCTAAACTGAGCCTCAGAGAGGTCAAGTAAACCACGCAAGGTGATATTGTTAGTTGGTGGCAAAGTTGTACCTAGAACCCAGGGATGCCTAACTCCAAAGCCCCATGGTCATCTCTTCTCACAGCTACAGAACCTTCTCTCTAAATCGGAAACTCTGGCTTGGGGCCCGGCAATCTGCATTTTAACAAGCTTTCCAAGAAATTCTGATGCATGCTGAAGCTTGAGAATGGCTGGTTTAGCTGATCTGGCTCTAACCTGGCTGCAAACCTCCAAGTCCACCCTAAATTGGGGGAAAGCCCATTTGTTAGCTGCCATTACTCATCCTTACTATTCTATTTACTAGCTCTGGACATTGGGCAAGATATTCAAGTTTCCTGAGCACTTGTTTCCCTCATTGTAAAATAGGAACAATTCCATCCCTTTTAGAGGCAATGCCCTGGTTTCTGGTTTCCAACAGAGGATTGTCTGTGATTGTCAGTATTCCGCACCTTAGCTTCACCTGGGGGAACTTTTACAAAATATTAACGCTCACTCCTTCCCTTCCCAGACTAAGTCAGTGTCTCTGGGAGTGGGCCTGGGGCATGAGTAGCTCTGATGTACATGTGGGTGGAGAAACCTGCTGCCCACTCTCAGGCTCTTCCTCCCCATGACTTCCTCAAGGGAAGAACCAAGGCATCTCCAACTGGTGACTCTGGGAAAAGTTATGAGCTGGGCCTGCCAACTGCCTCCCCTGCCCATCTTGGATCTGCCACCTGCAGGGTGGGTGCAACTGGCTGGCTCTTGGCGGTGAGGTCAGGAGCCTACTCCTATGGGAGGTCCGTGGTCCCCATCCTATGCCAGGGATTGGATGTGTGAATTGGTCTCATTCGTGAGTGGAATATTAGGAAATGCATTTGGCCAGTGAAGCCATATCCTCCCAACAGCTCTATCAGAAACATTTTGACCTCTACCAGAAGCTTCAGATGCTATTTTGACCTCTATCAGAAGCTTCATGTGTCTATTTCTCAATTGGTCCTGAACCCAAACATGAAGGGGAAACTTTTATGTATGGCCCCTACAAAACCCCAGTGCCATATATTTTATGGAGTTACTGCTGAATTTAATGAGATAGCATATTCAAGCCAGTTAGTTAGTTGGTGGTCGGTAAACGTATGCTGCACCAGAATTAAAACAGGCCCCCCTCTGATCAGCTCTATACTCTCCCTGTGGGATGGACCTCCCAGCCTCCAACCACCTCTACCACCAGCCCATGCCTGACAGATAATTCCCTAATCACAACTTCACTCAAGTCAGTCCACGTGGAGGCCTTCTGGTAGGGATCTGCAGAAGATCGGCAGGTGAGAGAGGAGCACATGGATTTTGAGTGAGGCATGTCTGGGTTCTAGGCAGTGTTGCCAGCAGCTAACAAGTCTGACCTCACCTGGTTTACTCAGCCTCTCTGGGGCCCAGTGTCTTCATTTGTCAACCCGAGATCATAGTAATAATGACCTCACATTTTTCTTGTGAGTTGAAGGCGGACACATAGGCACCCAGGGAGATGCATGGCCCATAGAAGAAACGTGGATGAATTGTAGCTGTGGATTATGATTGCTATTATTATTGAAGATGGAGTTACCTTTTCAAACAAATTTGCAGGTGATGCTGATGCTGCTGGCCCAGGGACAAATTTTAAGATAACCAGCGCTCAATGAAAACAAAATGCAGGTGAGCTCTGACTTTAGGGAATTCTAGGGAGACTTGGCTGGTTGGTTGAGGCCTTGCCTGACCTGGATGCAGTCCAGTGTTTGCTAAACTTGTCTACAAATTAGTGTCACCTCACCTGGAGAGATTTTACAACTGCCAGAGCCCAGGAGAGTGACCAACCGTCCCAGTTTGCCTGGGACTGAGAAGGTTCCTGTGATATGGGTCTGACTTTTTCTTTTTATGAGATGGAGTCTTGCTTTATCACCCAGGCTGGAGTGCAGTGGGGGGTGATCTTGGCTCACTGCAACCTCTGTCTCCCGGGTTCAAGCGATTCTCCTGACCTCAGCCTCCCGAGTAGCTGGGATTACAGGCACACATTACCACACCCGGCTAATTTTTGTATTTTTAATAGAGATGGGGTTTCACTATGTTGGCCAGGCTGGTCTCAAACTCCCGACCTCAAGTGATCCGCCCACCTTGGCCTCCCAAAGTGCTAGGATTACAGGCATGAGCCACCATGCCTGGCCGGGACTTTCACTTTTAAAACTAGAGCAATCTTGGGCAAACCGTGATGAACTGCTCACCCTAGTGGCTCCCCCCTCTCCCTCCTCCCACAGAGATTGTTTTAATTGGTTCAGGTTGGATCCAGGCATCGGGTATTTTTTTTAAATGCCCCGTGATTCTACTTTGCAGCCAAGCAGGAAAACCTGAGGGATCTACTCATAACTTTGGATAGAAAGTATGAATTGTTAAAAAGATTTGTAAAAATTCTGGCAAAAAAGAGGAAGAGAAATGGCAGTAAATTAAACTGCCTCCATCCAAATCACCCGGGGAACTCGTTAAAATGCAGATTCCTAGGTCTTCCCCCCCAGATCTGCTGACTTAGAAACTCTGAGGGCAGGCCCTGGAATCTGCATCTTTCATAAGTGCACTCGGTGGACTCGAAAGGTGCACTTAGTTTGAGTGAAAAAAACAGGAGCTAAATTGAGAGAGGAGAGCTGGGAAACCCAGGATATTGTTCAAGCAGGTAGCCTGTTGAGTGGTTCTGACCTAAGAACCAAGCTCAAGACCTGAAGCCAAAAGGAGGAATGAGAGGGGTGCAAATGGAGTCCAGAAGAAAGGGGTCAGCCTTAGCTTGGGCTGGAGGTGAGCCAAGCTGGCAGGAAAGGACAGTGCCTGAGAGAAATGGTTCCAAGCTTAGAGCATGTGCAGGCTTACAGAGCAAGTGTAGGTGAGTCCACCACACTGCCAGCTAATTGCAGGAGGCTCTGCACGGCCAGCCTCCCAGATGCCAGTGAGGGAAGCCCAGTGTTCACACAGGTGAGCACAGACTTGGTGCAGGAAGCATCTCTAAGTAGAACCGACTGAGTATGAAGACTGGATAATCTATAAAATAGAGAACTGTGTGTGGGTGTGGGAGTGTGTGTGTGCTAGGGGAGAAGAATGGGAGTTTAAGACAGCTGGGTCATGGCTGGGCGCAGTGGCTCACACTCATAATCCCAGCACTTTGGGAGACTGAAGCAGGCAGACCACTGGAGGCCAGGAGTTCAATACCAGGCTGGGTGACATGGTGAAATCCTGTCTCTACAAAAAATCCAAAAATTAGCCAGGTATGGTGGTGCATGCCTTTAGTCCCAGCTACTTGGGAGGCTGAGGCAGGAGGATTGCTTGAGCCCGGAAGGCGGAGGTTGCAGTGAGCTGAGATGGCACCACAGCACTCCAGCCTGGGCAATAGAGTAAGACCCCATGTCAAAAAAAAAAAAAAAAAAAAAAAAAAAAGATAGCTAGGTCAGAACCTGCCTCTAATCCTGGCTCAGTCAGTTTTGTGCTTGTGACCTTGGGAAGGCTGCTTCACTTCACTGAACGTTGGTTTCCGTATCCTTAAAGTCCGGATGCTAATACCCACGTTTAAGAGTTTCTTGTGAGAATTAAGTGACACAGTACATACAAAATGCCTGCCATATAACAGTATTTAAGACAAAGGAAGAGTTAAAGATGCTTCTCTGTCTTTGAAGTTCAGGGTGGTCTGAAGGGGGAAGGAAAGGAGAGAAGTCAGCTGTGGGGGAAGCTGGTGGCACTAGCATAATAAGCACATCTGAATAGAAATGTAGATCGTTGGAAATATGGAGCTGGAGATGTGGAAAAGGAGAATTTTGGAGTGACCATTGCTGAATTAGTCTGAGGTAAGGGGATGGAGGGAGTTTTGGAGGGGGAGAAGATAAGAGAGAAGGCCAGATATCCAGGGTCTGCACCTTGGCAAAGCCCTGGTCTATCTACTATGTGCCAGGCTCTGTGCTGGGCATCAGGGTTCCCGTTACACTGTACGACACTGTCCCTGACCTAACAAGATCACAGCCCAGGAAGAGTGACTGTAATTCAGGAAACAATAGATCTGCCTGATATTTGATTATGGGAGAAACACAGGATGCTGAGGAGGAAGGAAGGAAGGCAGGGAAGGCTTCCAGCAGGAAGTGAGGCTTGCCAGGTGTTCCGGCTGAGGGGCTTCAGGCGGAGGGGCTCCAGGGGGAAGGGCTCCAGGGGGAGGGGCTCTGGGTGGTAGGGGTCCCAAGGGAAGGGTTCCATGGTGAGGAGCTCCAGGGGGAAGGGTTCCAGTGGGAGGGGTTTGGGAGGAGGGGCTCCAGGGGGGAGGGAATTCCTTGGGGAAGGGTTGGGAAAGGGCTCCAGGGGGAGGCGGTCCAGGGGCGGGATTCCAGGGAGGGGCTCCTGGGGGGCGGGGCTCCAGGGGGAGGGCCTCTACCTGGAGGGATTCCTGGGAGGGGCTCCAACCTGAGTAGCTCCAGCTGAATCAAAGAGGCTAGAGAGAGTGTGGAGTTCTTGGGGCAGGTGGATAGGATTTCACATTGTTCACAACTTGAGGGAGAACTGAGAAAAGGCCTCTGAAGGGGTGACTGGATGGAAGGAAGCACACAGCGAACTGCGCTTTCCAGGATGAGGTGGGTAAGTGGCTTCAACACTGGGCACTCAGGAGGGGGATTCCTTCAGTGACAATAATCGAGGCAGAGATTGCAGGGATGTCCGAGTTGAAAGGCAATTTAGAAATGGGGAGTCCATTCAAGGACTGTTCTCATGGCTTGGGGATTGGCCTGCGTGCTTAGAGGAAATCCCAGCTTCTGTAGCCTGAAGTCCTGGAGCCAGAGTCTCACTTCCTTTAGAGAGAGCATCCCTCAAAGCACACAGAGGAAAAATATCTCATACCTTTTACATGTAAGATGCCTTTTGTTGACAGGGAGCAGGGGGGAAATTAAAAACAGAAATGAAACAAACAAATGAAAACATCCTGCATTTATCTGAGAATTCCAAGATCTGATTGAACCATGTAGGTTTATAAAGAAGCATTCCTTTCCTGCTTGCTGAGGCTCACTTGAGACACCTATTGAGGGTGTCTGGCCATGGCCTGGATTCCTTCATGGATTGAAGGATCTGAGTCATTGGCTTGGCCATGAAGGTTCATTCCTGGGGTGTTAACCACTTTCTCCACTCCGCCTCTGCCCACACACTGCCCCTAGATGTCATTCATTCAGGAAAAGCTCACGGAGGACTGAGGAACTGTTGCAGACATGCCACTGTACCAGGAGCTATTCTTGTGGGCTCAGAGTCTAGATGGGGGAGAAGTTAATTGGTATAAAAAAACACAAACAAGGCCAGGCACAGTGGCTCACGTGTGTAATCCTAACACTTTGGGAGGCAGAGGCAGGCAGATCGCTTGAGGTCAGGAGTTCAAGACCAGCCTGGCCAACATGGTGAAACTCCGTCTCTATTAAAAATACAAAAAAGTTTGCTGAGTGTGGTGGTGCATGCCCGTAATCCCAGCTATTCTGGAGGCTGAGGCAGGAGAATCACTTGAATCTGGGAGGCGGAGATTGCAGTGAGCCGAGATTGTGCCATTGCATGGCAGCCTAGGGGACAGAGAGAGACTCCGTCTCAAAAAATAAGTAAAAATAGAAAACATAATACAAGATATCAAATAACATAAAGTGTCACGAATATATAGTGAAGTGTTCCATAAATAGCAGACAAAAAGCACTTTGAGTTTATTTAGGAGAATTCAGGTAGATTGGTTAGGAAGGCTGCTTGGGGAAGGTGGGATCTGCAGTGGGGGATGGATGGTAGAAGATGGGGAGGAAGCAGGGAAGGTGGGCGTGAGATTGGGGTACAGGATAATGCTGAGAACCCACATGCAGAATGAGCAAGTCTATACTATGTTTCAAAGCTAAAATAGTCTCCTGCTTTTATCATTTATTTAATTTCAGAAGGATGTACAAGCTTTGTGTATGCTTAATGTTGATATGTCTCATAACTGATAGGGTCAAGAATTCAGGAAATATAGTAATTAATTTTTTGAAAACTTATTTTTTAAAATCGACAGATAACACTGTAGCAATTCATTTAATCCTTTAGCTCTTATCAAGTTCCTGCTGTGTGTATGGAAAGAGCCCTGTGGGGGGGAGTTAGAGATAAAAATGTCCCTGTCCTTTAGGAATTTCAGTCCCTTGAGCAATGGTGCATTTAAGGAGGAGTGAGTGGGACAACGTGGCCGGAAACCAGGGAGCATGGAGTGGAGAAGTGGGGTGTGATGGGGAAGAAAGATCAGGGTGTGGGGTAGCCCAGAAGTTACTGAGATATAGCTGGGGCCACTTGAGCAGGAAGCCACCCCAGATTAAAGTAACTTGTCTCTGTTCAGTCCTGACCATTCAGGGGACTGTGGGTAACAGTTCTGGAAACACACGGGGAGTGGCCAGCCGGGCTGCTCTTCCTGGGAAAGACTGCCCGTGCTGGCTGCCGGAGAAGATGGGCAGGGCCAACTGCATGATTTGTGGGGCCCAGCACAAAATGAAAATGCAGGACTCCTTGTTCAAAAATTAGTAAAAGTTTCAAGACTGCAACAGCAGAGCTTTAAATGCAGGGCCCTTCTGAGTATGCCCAGCTCGAATGCCCAAGAGGCCGAGGATAGGACAGCCCGGATCTTTCTGTGACTAAGTATGTGGTGAGATGCTGGGGCCCAGTTGCTCTCTGTGACTAGGGCTGGGGTTTCGTTATGCAAGCACTGAGTTCTTTCCTGTGTGCCGGGATGGGGAGATGGGGAAGAGATGGGATGTGCACCACAGGAGGTGCTATGGCTGTGGGGGTGCCTGTGGTGTACAGAGATGCTGCCATTTACAAGCTGTGCTCTGCTTGCAGTGGGGAAGGCTGCATCTGAATGTTGGAATCCGTCAGACTGAGGGCACATGTTTTGTCAACTTTACTGACTTGGGCAAGTTACTGATCTTCTTTGAGCCTTAATTTCCCTATATGTAAAAATGGAGATCATATTACCACTTTTGCAGGATGTTGGAATACTTAAATGATAGGCAAAAAAGTTTGAGCTTAGCCTAGCTTTTAGTAAATACTAGTATTCTCTTTTCTAGAAATGTGCAAAATATTTATGTTTTAAAGTGTGGCGCATGGAATAGTTTGGGATACATTATTGTCAGTAACTTGCTTTTTCTATCTCAGCCTCAATGGATGGGGATGCAGCTAGAACCTACCACCCTGATTTCAAATAGCAAAGGCAGGGGGTTGGGAGGAGATATGCCCCGTTGTAACATACATCCAAGGGAAACCCAGTTACATCTGCTGGACACACACACACACACACACACACACACACCCCCTTAGAGCTAAATTGAAGCTGGGTTGGAATGCAATCGTGTATTATAGGAAGAGCCCTAGTTTGGGCATTGTCTCCTGGTTTTGAACCTCAGGGCCCTTATCGGTTGAAAATTCTGACCTCTCTGGGTTGTTGTGAGATTAAGTGAAATCCATATGTGGATACTCAGTCTCCAGTCTGTGGCGGATGTAAGCATTCTTTGAATGGGTCTCTGCTCCCAGGCCATAGTGTGGTTCATGTGAAAAAGAGGAAAAGACGTTGCATTTCCTAAATGCTATGATTGGGCAACTCCTTTCTAAACGAAGAGCAGGCTGATTAGAAATTGGCATGGGACTGATTTTCAGTGATCTTACTATTTGCTCTGCACATATACTTTGGGAGTTGCCTGGGTCTTCTTTCTACTTAGACTTGGAAGTGGGTACAAGAATGTGTATTTTTGCTTTTTGGAGATGAACACACATAATATGCATACCACACATGCACATGTACATCACCTACACCCCCCCACACATACATATACCACACACATAGCACACATACACACTGAACGCATATGCCACATGTACACAAACCCCATCTACATACACTACACATATACACCACACACATACATACATACACCACACATGCACATACACCATCTACACGCACACCATACACATACCATACTACACACATATCACACATAGACACCACACATACACAAACCCCATCTATACACACATCACACATATACCATGTGTATACACCACACATACACAAATCCCATCTACACACACATCACACATATGCCATGTGTATACACCACACAGGCACACCACACACCGCACACCACACATACACCACAAACACACCACGCATACACAAACCCCATCTATACACATATACCATGTGTATACACCACACATACACCACACACCACAATCACACACTTACCACATGTGCACAAACCCCCTACCATGCAGGCACAAACTCCATCTACGTATCACATACATACCATACATATACACCATACATAGGGACACCACACACAGATACCACACACCATGCACACATCACACATGCACATATACACACATCATACATGCACACACCACCTAAATATAACCTGTCACACATGCACATTACACACACTGCACACATACTACACATGTATACCATACCACACATACACCACACACACAAACCCCATCTGTACACCCCAGCACACACATACCACACAGACCGCACACACACAACCTACACACACCCCCCCACATACACATACCACACACACACATCCCCCACATACACACCACACATACACCACACCACATGTACACAAACCCCATCTACATGCATTCTGCACATCACATTACACATATAATGTACACACACCACACATGTACATATACATTACCTAACACACACCCCCCATATCCCACCTCCACAAATGCCACACACATACCACATATGTACACCACACATACACATGTCATACACCACACATGCACAAAACATACACCACCTACACACACACCACACATATGCACCACCTTTACACACACTGCACAATACATACATCACACCACAGCACAGATACAAAGACATATACCAAGCATACGCATACACATACACCACACATACCACCTACACACACATCACACATACACACACTCAACCTATGCATACCACACACACACATACAATATCACACCACACATACACCACACATGCACATATACCACCTCCACACACACCAAACCTACATATACTCCACTTACATGCTACACACATACTACACATATATGCCACACATATGCCACACACGTGCCATACATATACACATACATCAGATACCACACCTAAACATGCACATACCACACATATGCACACCACACATACAACACACACCACACCACACACCCCATCTACATACACACCAACACACTACACAAACACACCACAAATATACAACACATCACACCACACATACACACAGCACAGATACACACCACCCGTGTATAAACCACATCTACACACACACTGTACATATAACACCTACACACCACACATACATATATGCCACCCCCCACACACACACCACACATACATACCCTACCTACACACAAACTATGTGCACACACACACCACCCACGTATCACATACATACATCACACCACACATACACATATATACACACCACACATGCACATATACTGCCTATACACACCACACATGCACATATACTGCCTACACCACACATACACATACCCCACCCACACACATGCCACACACATAGTACACATACACATCACACACACATACACCATACCACACATACATACACCACATACACCACCTGAACACACACACACCACACCACCACTTATATATGCATGAATACACCACACATACTGCGCATACCACACACACCACACCTCACATACATATACACACACACATACACCAACTACACACATGCCACATATACACAAACCCCACCTACACACACCACAAATACCACGCATATCCATACCACACTACACATACACATATATACACACCACACATACCACACATACCCATACTACACCACACATACACATATCCACACACACCACATATACACATATACACACACCACACATACACATACCCCACCTACATACCCCACACACCACACACATCACACACCACACACATCACACATATATGTACCACAGCACATACAGATATACATATACCATACATGCGCACACACCAAGTACACATACTACCTACACATACATAAGAATGCACCATACCCCATACACACAGAAATACATACCACACATATACATATACGCCCTACACATACACACCACACCCACATACCACTCTCCACCCCTTCACCCATAGAGTCGAAGATGTGACTTCCTCTCTTCTCTCTCCTCCTCCTCCCTCTCTCCTCTCATCTTTAGTGAGCATCTCTTGTACTTGCTTGTCCAGTGCACAAGGATTCAGGGTCCCTCCTAGACCCCACTCAATCCACATCCCTCCTGAGGCTTTGTCCTGCAAACTCCATTTCACGGCTACCATTTCTAGTCCTCTTTGCCATCTTGTCTGCCTCTAACAAATTTCTGGAGTGTGACCTAGGCTGTGAGTGCTCTGTTCTTACCCACCCCAGGGGCCCTAGGCTGCTGTCAATTCAGCTGAACCCAGGAATGCAGAATCACTCTGGAAGCATCATTCAGGGAGCTGTTTGCAGAGTGGCTGGGAAAGAGGGAAATGAGAGGTTGGCACTGGTCTCAGCACGTGATCACGTGGGGCTGGTCTGGAGCCTGGTGTTTGGGAATGAAACAAATGCATCCAAGGCATTTGAGAAAAAGGTGATGAGAATCAGTTGCAGGATGGGGCATTAGGGATTGAAGACAAATGACAAAAGGGACTGTGAGCTTGGGAGACTATAGCTCTGTGAAGGCAGGAGCTGTGTCTGATGAGTTTACCTGCATGTGCCCAGCCCCAAGAGCAGTGCCAGGCATAGAGTAGGTGCTAAAAATCAATGGTGGTTGGATGAACGAATGAGCAAATGAGTGAATGATAGACTAAAGGGAGCTTGTGGGATAGGATTCCATTCAAACAGCATCATTTAACACCTCATGCACTGTCTGACACAGATCCTAGTGACAGAAGAAGAAGAGACTCTTAGACAATGCGTAGTTTGACTGGCTCATTTATACACAAGGCCCAAGGTACTTACGCTCTCTTGTGTCGTTCAGGTAGGCTAGTAGAGCAGCGTTGGGACACAAACCTAGGTCTCCTCGTTCCTCGTCTAGGGTTCTCCTTTTAAGAACAACATTTTTTATCTTCCTGAGAAAAATAATAAATGCTCATAGTAGGAAATTTGGAAAAATTAAGAAAATCACCCCAAGCCCTAGCAACTCAAAGATAATTACTTCAGGCTATCATACATGTGTGCATCTGTCTGTCTCTCTAGCGGACCTCTGTTAACCCATCCTTATGTTTTACTATTTCAGGTGTTTTCAGTCTCATAGAATCAATAACCCTGGGTTGGACTTCTGTTCTTGATCTTTGCTAGCATCTCTGAGTAGTCCCAGCGCTCACTCCACTCTACGATGCCCCCTCTAACCTGTGTTTATGAGCAGAGGGCTCAGGGGTGGACTAGAACCCCCATTGGGATGCAGTTCTGCAGACATTCCTCAAACATTCGGACTTCCTTTATCATAACCATGTCCACATTTTATTATATTGATTTGTCTCCCTTTTCAACCAGACTGAACTCAGGCTTGTTATATATTTTTACAGCTGTTAGCATGGTACTTAGGGGCCCAACAAATATTTGTTTGAAAGAACGAATGAAGTGGTGAAAATGTACACACAAAATTTAGGAGGAGGTAAGGCGTCATCCTGGATCTGTGTTTTAAACCACATTTGCCTTCCAGGGGTCAGCTCAGCTCCCATCCCACCCCCCCAGTTCCTGCCCCATCCCAGTCTGCCCTCCCCGAGGAGATGGACCCTGCCTGTGGGTCCCGAGGCAGGAGCAGGGCCTTTTTGGTAGAAAGGCAGGAAGGCAACCTTGTTCTGGAGAAGGCACAGCCCTGGGGGCTAGGTAGGACCATGTGCACAGGCCCCGCTGGGTTTCTAGGGTGGGCTTGGCCTGACAGACCTTGAGGTCCTTCCCTCAAGAGTGACAGAATGCTGTTTGTGCTGGAACCCTGGGAGGGAGGACCAGGAATCTTAGCCAATGGGGCTTCTCCCAGCCCTGGGCTGTGGAATGGTGCTGAGGCCTCTGTGATGGGTTGCTCTGGTGGGAGAGCTGGGAGTGGAGCACAGAGGAAAGCTGGAGGCTTCTTTCCCCTGCACCTTTCAGTAACAGCAGACCCGTCTGTGTGAGTCAGAAGAGGGGTTTGGCTTCTGGGGAAGCAGAGGGGGAGAGGCCTCTGGTTCTTCTGTATAGGCTGATTTCCCTTTGACCAGGAGCCCCAGACTTCTGGCTGTAATGGGTAGCAGAGACATGGGCACTGAAATTCCTTCTCTTTCATTTCATAGCTGTTGCCCAGAGAGCTCCCCATACTCCCCCAAGTTCATCAGCGCAGGTCCTTCCTCTGTGTGTACGGCCCCTCGTCCTCTCACTCACATATCTGCACCCCCTCCATGGCATCACCAGCATTGACCCCTTCCTCTCTATTCTTGGCAGGTCAGGGCCTCATTCCCTTTTACCCAGACACACAGACTTGCCTCCTAACTCTTCCCCCTCTTCTACTTCTCCCGCATGTCTTCCCACCCATACAGTGCTACCAGAAATGTCTCTTCTAACCCCAGACGTCACAAACTCTCTCCTCTACTGTAAGCCAGTGAACTAATGAGCTGCAAGCCACCCACTCTTGAATGTCTTCTTCCTTCGCCTGGCACTCAAGGCCCTCCTTTTTCTGGCTGTAGTTTTGGTTCCCACTGCACCTCTTTGAGCCCTGAGAGGTGCAGTGGGAATCACCCTGGTAGAGCCTCTCATTCGTTTGGGCTGTCTTTGGTGCCAGGTTCTCATTCTGGCATGCTGCTTGTTGAGAATGCTTTCCTGGACACCCCCGGCCCCCTGGCATGTGCTGACACCCTCCCTTTTCTGAGGCCCAGCTTCGATGACACTTCTTCTGGTGAATGTTCCAGATCCCCCCCAGCTAGAAGTCACTCTTCTCCACCTGTAGTCCCAGGGCCTGGAGCCGCATCTCCTTGCCTCCCTTACATCCTAAGATCTGATGTCAGGTTCATCTAAGACCCCCAGAACATTATTTTATACATGGCATTTACTTGGTGGGTAGGTAGATAATGAATGAATGAATGAATGAATGAATGAGTACTTGACAATGACCTTGGAGAACTACCATCTCCTTGTTTAGTGCCCCGATGATTCAAAGAATCCTTTATTCTCTATCATTTCTCAAAATGAGAAAAACAGTTGGAAAACCCTCAACTCCCCACTCGCACCCTCAAGTTTGAGAAATGTCACTTTGAGGGATTTTCAGTTTCACTTTTCCGGAAAGACATTCCTTTCTCTCCTTCCTCTTCTCGGGTCTCAGCAATGCCTTCTTGTGTCTCCCACTCCTAGGCGTGCACAGAGGGGACTCAGAGGCTGAGAGAATTTACTTTTGCTTTCTTTGCCTTTTCCAGAGCACAGGGGGGAAACCGTAATTTAGGCGCCTGCTAAGAATAGCTCCCCAAATCCTGGAAAGAGTGTGTGCTTATTTTTGAAAGTGCTCCTTGTCTCTTCCCCAGCCCTGCCCAAGGCTCACAGTATAAGTTAGTAAGTCAGATTGTTCAGAGCAGCAGTGGCATCTGGAAACCTGGTTCGAGTTCCTACGTTCACACCTAGTGTCCTTCTGAGCCTCAAGTTTCTTCATCTGTAAACAGGGAAGATGAAAGTTTGAGATAAACCTTGAACATGGTAGGTGTTCAGTAAATGATAATTATATCTTTATTATGGTTGGAATTGCTGGATTTAGAGGGCAGCACTCTCAATTTAATGGGTCACATAGGACAAGTGAGGAGCCAGTATGATATATTAAGTGGAATCAAATTGGTGTTTGTATGTGCTAAAAATAGTTGGGTATTTTCAGTTGCATAGGAATCAATCCAGTAATCCAGGGATTGGCAGTCTTTCTGTAAAGGGCCAGATAGTAAGTGTTTTTGGCTTTGTGAGCCATACGGTCTCTGTTGCATGGTATTAGCTGTAGACAATGCTTAAATGAATGGGCATGACTATTCCCATAAAACTATATTTATGAAAACAGACTGTGGGCTGAACTTGGCCCCTGTAATATCTACCAAGCCCTATAGTAACATGTAAAACTAATGAAATTACAGAAAGAAAACTCTCTGTAATACCATCAACATTCAGGTATCTTCACAAGCAGAATAGCAGCATATCTGTATAGGTAATAATAGTCTTTACTTTTACTGGGCTCTGTTCCAAATGCTTTACAAATATTAACTAATTAAATACTCCTGACAACCCTATGAATTATTTACTATTATTATTTCCTTTTTTACGACTGAAGAAACTGAGGTTCACAGAGGCCAAATAACTTGTTTGAAGTCACCTGGTTAGAGTTGATGGCAATTGAACAGAATTCAACCGAGTGTGTAGGGTAGAGCTGGGTGGTGGTAATTCAGCAGCTTCAGGGAGGAAGTAGATGGATTAGAGGTAAGAGGGACCCCCAGGCCTGCTTGCTGTCCACCAGCGTGAGGAGATGGTCTGCAGAGGCTTGGAGTGGAAGCAGGTGTGGTATAGGTGGACAGTGGGGGAGATGGGTGGGTAGACGGTCTGGTAGTGTCACTTGGGACACTTGGGATGGAAAAGCCTAGACTCTTCCTTTGAGAGCCAGGCCCCAAGCTGGGCCTGAGGCCATTTCCTGGGTGACGCCCAGCAGCACATGGCACGTGGAGGGTCAGCGTATAGGGAGCAACGTCCGCCTGTGGAGCAGGAAATGGTTTACATTCCTTATGTTCCATGCAGCAGCTCTGGGAAGCTCTGGGTCCCCAGTCCCAGCCTCAGACCCCAGGGGACCTGGTGAGGAGAGGAGGGCAAAGGATGCCTGCAGCTCTGCCATCAAACCAGGGTGCTCCCATACCCTTTCCATTTCCTTTGCCTGTTGATTTAGCCACCAAAGGATAAAGCCACTGGTCAGGACCCTGTGCTCACACACGCCATGCTCTTCCTTCTGTGCCTCTGCTTATGCAGTTCTCCTTGCCTGGAGTACCTTTTCCCTCCCCTTGTAACCTTCCCTGATTCTCTCCTCTCTTTCAAAGCTGGCTCAAATCTGTTCCTCCTGGAAGCCTGCCCTGACTTCCCCTTTACTCCCTACCCCCCGAGGCTGAACCAGGTTCCCCCTTCTCAATGCTTCCCAAACACCTCTCTCTCTAACTCTCTTCATTGTCACTGCCTGGACTCCTCTTGCTCCCCCACTAGAAGGAGACCTTTAGGAAAGGGATCATACCTTGTTTATTCCTGGGTCCTCGTCACAGGTCAGGGGTTCAACACATGGGCTAAAGCTGATCAAAGAATGTGTTTGAATGAGACACTACTGTCCTCAAACCCAGCCCTTTCACTTTCTAAAACTTGGTCTTGGGCAACTTGCCTACCTTTGAGACTCTTAATGTCATCATCAGTAAGAAAGGATCAAGATATTATTGTAAGGTTGGGAGAATAAATGAGGCAATGCAGAATATTATCAGTATAGCACCTGGTTCCCAGTAGGTACCTTGGAAATGGCCAGGGAGAGATAGTCAATACCATATCCTTGTCCTGTTACTCCTGTGTCTGGAGGTAGGAAAGAAGATAGGAGGCAGTTTTAATGTCCCAAAGCCATAGTATTGTCCCCAAGAGCCAGAGGAGGAGCTCATGAGTCAGCTTTGTTTCTGTGACAAGACCACTAGGCTTAGAGTGAGAATACTTGCTTGTGAGTCCTAGCTTTGTCTCTTAGCAGCTGGGTGTCGTTGACCAAGCGATGTAACAGCTCCTGAAATGTCAGTATTTTTATCGGTAAGAGGGGGATGACAATAACCACCTCACAAGGTCATTGTGAAGCTGAAATGAGACTGCCCACCTGTGAAAACACCTGGCCCAGCTCACAGGAAATGCAGAATCATGAATTATTGAATTAGGAACCTTTATAACACTTGAGAAAACTCTGAGCAGATCTCAGCTCAGGATACTTCCTGGACATGTGCCTTATGGCTTAGCCGTTTACAGCTTTAGAGTCAGTCAGTCCTGGGTTTGAATCCTAGCTGTGTCCCTAACGAGCTGTGTGACCTTAGGCAAGCTACTTAACCACTCTGAACAACAGTCTTTGTGGCTTTTGTGTTTGTGTTTGCGTTTTTGGTTTTTCTTCTCCGTAAGTTCTTTAAAGTGAAGCCAACTATCTCAGAGAGTTGTTAGGGGAATAAAATGTAGACAAAGCCAATGTCTGGCACGTAGAAAAGTCTCAAGTGTTAGTATCGTTCTGCTTCTGTGTAAGACTCGGGGATAAGCACTGATGATGTGGGGCTTTTGAAGTCCTGAAATGTAAAAGCTGGTATGTGCAAAGGCTAGGGGTTAGGGTTTGAGGGTAAGGGCTAGGATTGCATCTTTACCAACCAAATGGAAGGACTGAGATCAAGTGGTCGGAAGTCCTTCCTGGCTTGGAGAGCAACGTGGGGGGACGTGCTCAGTGCAGGCTGAGGAGAGCCCCCTTGGGAAGCCTTTGGGATTAGGATTGCACAGGCAGTGTGAATGGTCAGGGCTGATAAAATCCTTGGAGGTCTTTATTCCAACCCTGCCATTGCACAGAAAGGAAACTGAGGTCCAGAGAGACTAACACTGTGGCCTGCTGAACCCCCGCTGGGGAGTGACAGAACTGGGACGAGCAATGTGCTTTCGCTGCAACGTAGAGGGACTTTGACGGTGATGGGTGCAGTCAGGCTGGAGCCACGGGAGGCGTTGCTTAATGGGCTGTGACCTATGGTCTGGTGTCTTAGGCCAGTTGGTCTGTGCTTAGGGACTAACAGTCCTGGGGAGGCCTCATCCCCACAGGAAGAGGGGGAGGGAGCAAGGAGACAGGATGTGGAGGGCAGGGAGCTGCTGGCGCTGGGGGAAGTTTTCATGGAGAGAAAAGGGAGTGGAGGTGGGGGCAGTTTAAATCTCTCTGGCCTGAGTTCAAGTCCACTGGGTTTCCTTCTGTCTTTGCATCCCCTTTCTCCAAATTGCTTCTTAATTCTCCTCTGAGGTGGAAACCTCATTATTCCTCTTCTAAAGAGGTTTTGCAGAAATGAATTGCTAAGGCCACTTCACCTTTCCCTCTCCCTGTCCAGAGCCAGTGATGAAGATTTGTTTATTTCTCTACCACAGCTCAGAGCCCAGGGAAAAGCCCAGCTCCTCTGTCCTAGAGGAAGGCAGAGCCGGGTGACTTCTTAAATCTGGCCAGGCATCTTCCCAGAATACCAGGCCTCAATGGCCCCATCATTGCCTGGAGAAGGGCTGAGGGTTGCAGGCTCTGGGCAGGGCGAGTCTCACCTTGCTGGCGATGATGGGGCTGGAGGCCCGCCACAGGGTGGTGCTTCCCCTAGTGTGTGCCCAGTGTGCTCCAGGCATTTCACTTCTGCTACTTCCTGTCCTCCTCACCGAGACCCAGTGAAGAAGACCCTGTGATCAGGGTGTCACAGATGAGGAACCTGGGGCTCCGAGAGGTGAAGAGTACTCACGGGCACCAGCTGAGAAAACCAAGGTGAGGGAATCCCAGTTTCCCAACTTCAAAGCCTCTCCTGCCCACCCTGCCTTGCCACTAGGAAGCTGGAGTGAAAGAGGTGTCAGAGCAGGAGTGAGTCAGGAATTGGGGTTCAGAAGATAGAAGCAGCTCCTACTGACGAGGAGAAGCAGACGACCTTCGGAGCCTCTGTAAACCTCTCCTGCTCTCTAGAGGGACTTCTACACTAAGCTGTCGAGATTGGTCTGTTCTAGTGGAGGGAGGCCATTGGGGAGCTGAAGGCAAGGTGGGGAGAAAAGGCCCATTGACGGGGAACACAAGGTCTGCTGGGCAGTGACCGGACCACACCCTGGCTGCTGGAGTCCTGAGTTTTAATCCCAGGCTCTGTTCCTAGGCCTGTTACCTCAGAGAAGACAGTTCCTCCTTGGACCTCAATTTTCGGATCTCTACCATGAAGTGACGTGATTTCTGAGGCCTCTTCCAGCAGAGAGCCTGTGATTTTAGTCTTGGTTGTTCAGATGGGGCCTGAAGAAAGGGAGGCAAGAAAAGACTTAAGAGGGTTTGGTTGGGAGGGCGTTGTCCTCAGGAACATAAACATACTTGGGAGCTGTCACACACGCAGCCCCTGAAAAAGACACATATGCAGCAGCCCCCTAGTGCACGAGGTCCTTCTCTTGGGGGATGGTGCTTCCTGTTCATAGGATCTGTGTCTACTTCTCCTCTCCTGAGGACCACTGTGCCTCACTCCCCGTACTCAGGGGAGATGCTCTAATAATTAACAACAGGTATGGCACAGGCTCCAGCCAGTCAGAGCGGTGGTGGCTGTAAACAGCTGGTATAAGACTGTGCCAAGGTGCACCAGCTATATGCCACCCCTGTTCCCACATCTGATTCCTCTGGTAGAGCCAAGAAAGGTAAGAGGGAGACTAGGGAACAAGAGACTGGGGAATTAAGGCAGGAAGAGAGATCACGGGTTCTCCTGTCCCTCCTTAGAACCCCCTGGTGCTGTCAGCCCAGCCTCCTCACTGCCTCTCAGAGCTCCCTTCCCATGCCTAGTGCCCTGAACAAAGCAGTCTTGCTCACCAGCTGCAGCTGCATTTTGGAGGCTGATGGAACAAAGGGGATCTGGTCTGTATTCCACATGATCATCCCACACTTGACAGTGGGCGGGGACCCCCAGGGGATTCCACCCCCTATCTGGCGGCAGAGTTGGTGCTTTACTAAGCCTAATGGGAAGAGACCAGGGCTTTGTCTTACCCACTCTTGGCCATTGGCTATCAAGTCCTGGGGGAACCCCAAAGTCCCCTTCCTCTCTGTTTTACTCTGCTGCCAGCCTACTCCATCCAGGGACGTGGCGGCAAAGACCTGGATTACCTGCAAAGCAATCCAGGTCTTTGCCGCCACATCCCTGGATTGCTGTGCTAGCCTGTGGGCTGCTTCTCTTACCCTCAGCCTCTAGGATGGTTCTCTTTTTCCTTACAAAGGTTCTTGATTGCTTATCAGTTGCTAGTGGCCTAGATTTTTATCAGTAGTTTTTGACTGATTAATAAGAACCCCTCTTTCTCCTTTTCCATGAACATAGGCCATTTCCCAATTGGTCAAGAGATATTTATTGAACCCTCATGGAGCATAAGGCTTTTATGGGCTATAGGAATGGGGGCCAGGCGTGGTAGCTCATGCCTGTAATCCTAGCACTTTGGGAGGCCGAGGTGGGTGGATCACAAGGTCACGAGATTGAGACTATCCTGGCTAACATTCCTCCAGGAGCCCTCACTATATTTGTGAGAGCCAGTAGCAAAAAGATAACCAATAATACAAGGCGATCTTCCATAATGTGTTATTTGAGGCTTTCCTGGGCCTATTAAAAAGCCTGTCATAAAGTTTATAAAAAAAGATAAAATAGAGCTGGTAAAAAATTCTAGAATGACAGTTAAAACAGAACATGATATATGAGAGGCCAGATGAGATTAAACTAAATTATTAGCTGGGACCTAGGAAATAAGGCAGTGTTCTCTAGAAGTTACCTTGAGTTTGCTAGGAACAAATTATGCCACGTTTATCTTATTTTCTCTTTTGATGAGATTCTAGAGCTTGGTTCAAAGGAGTGTCATAGATTTAGCATATCTTGAGTTCCATAAGGCTTTAGGAGAAATCTCTCATGTTGACTTTATAGAAAAGAGGGCTAGATGAGAGCATAGTCACATAGATTTAGAGCTGGTTGAAGGACTGTCCCCTGAGAATACTGATGAAAGTTCCCTGGCATTCCTACATCACGTTGTTGTGTCATTAAGGTCTATGTCCTTGATGTGATCAACATTTTTAGCAATGATGTGGGTGATGACTACAGAGGCATTCTAATCTGTTAATGATCTGAATCCAGGAGAGAGAGCTAAGAATCAAACTTCTAAAATATCTTGACTGCAAACCAATGATACTCAACAGGGATAAAAAACAGAATCCCATATTTATGTCCAAAAAGTTAAGATCTCTAAGTATGGGATGGGGAGAATCTGGCCGGGTAGCAGTTTGGCACATAAGCTATGGTCTCTCTACTGAACCCCCCTAGGTTGTCAGGAACCAGTGGTTGAGGATGGTTCTGCCCCTCAGGAGGCCTGTGTACTGATTGTTGGATTTAATTAATCTATAGGGCATGTAGCATCAACGGTGGTAGTAGTGTTCCTTCTCAAGCTGGTCATCTTTGGCCTAGGCTTTCTTAGTGGTGAGCCAGAGACTTAACCCTTTCTGTTCCAATGACTACTCAGCTGTTAAATGTCCATCAGTTCTGGTCTCTGGACAGAACAGTGTCCTTTGTTCTTGGTTCATATGAAAAGAAAATCTGAGATTTCCTCCCATATGTCAAATGCCATTCCAATGATCAGTCCTATTCTGTACCCAGTCTTCACTCTGACTCCCCTGGGTAACTCTCTGAGGACAACTGGCCTCCTCCTTCTAGAAGGATCAGTGAACCACTGCCTGTTGCTATTTCATATTCATCCAAACATGCCTGAGTACAGAAGACTGAGCAGATAACTGTGCAAGTCTCTGTAGCGTTCCATCCCCTCCTCCTCCAGAGACCCAGGCTCTAGGAGCTATGCCACATCATTAGCTCAGTGTTTCCTCTGCCAGCCTTCTTCCCTTCTTTCCTCCCCTTTGGACCGTGCCTTCAAATCAGTTATCCCCAGACCCTGAAATGAATCCAGTGAGTGAATGAGCCTTGCTGGAAGCTGATCTTACAAAAGACAGGGAATAGGGTCCTATGTATTCATGGAAAGTCAGCTCTGGCCACCTGGAAGTCACATTCAGTGACTCCAGCCTTTGTCCTCTGGGGGAAGGAAGGGGAATGTCAAAGCTTCTTGGCAGGTAACACTCAGAGGGCATGGTTGGGAGGATATGTAAATACCTCTAAGTGGAAAGAGCTAGAGGGAACAGATGGAAGCTGTGGGAGGAAGTGGGGGGCCTTTGCTATTGGGTTGAGGGCTCCCTGCAGCCTGTGGGACAGAGGTCATGAAGGCAGAGTGACCTCTGCCCTGGCCTATCTGACTGTATGCCTGACCACCCTGTGTTCTCTCTTCCTGCCCAGATCACAATGAGGACCTAGGGCATCTGCCTGCTGACGCCCCCCTGGCCTGCAGTGACCATGGCCCCACGAAGAGGAGCCGCCATGGCCTGGGCTTCCTGTGCTGCTTCGGGGGCAGTGACATCCCCGAAATCAACCTCCGGGACAACCACCCTCTGCAGTTCCTGGAGTTCTCCAGCCCCATCCCGAACGCAGAGGAGCTCAATATCCGCTTCGCAGAGCTGGTGGTCAGTGAGAGAGTGGGGGAGGGGCAGTGACAATGGGGAGGAGGGTGGATGGAGCAGGCAGAGCTGGACAGAGGGCAGGGCCCCTGTGCTGGGGTCTCCATCTCTCAAAACTCCTCTTGGGAGGAGGTAGTGCCCCAGGATACCTCAGCTATATGGGGGAAGCAGAGTCTCTTGCTGGGAAGGACACCATAAAGTGTGTCCCCAGAACAATGATCCTCTATCCTCTCTGCATTGGATTATAGACCACATGGTGCAGTAGTTGGGTTATCATAGGAAGGGGTAGCTCTGGGTTTTGCAAAATAAGATGGTGAGACATCTCAAAGAACATCGGAACATTTGACGCCTTTCTCTCTTCTGCTCTTTGGAGTTTCCCTGGGAGCTTTTAATGTCTGAGGCACAAAGAAGGGACAGAGTGGATCTGTAGGCAGACACTGGGCACCTCAGAACAGGGGATGATTGGCTAGGAACATGGAGGTGGAAATGCCTGTGTCATGCCTGGGTTCCAGTTCAGGCCTGGGATGATTGTGTGCCGTGCCTAGCAAGGGTCAGGTGGAAGCTCTGCCATTCACAGCAGGACCAGCCTATGCTGACTCTGCATGCCCGCCCAGACTGGCCCTCAGACTGCCCTTGCGAGAAGCCCCTGTGTGTGCAGCTTTATACCCTGCCTGGCCACAAAGACACAGACTAGGAAAGAAGCATCATTCCAGACCTCTTTGGTGGTCTGATGGTGAGACAAAGTCTGTACACCAAGGGAAGTCCCAGGCCTGGTAAAGAGCCGTAAGTACAAGCTCATCTACCATTGGCTCTTAGTCACTCATTCTGTGGTGGGCCATTAGTAAGCCAGTAAAGAAACAATGCCATATGGTTGGAAAGTGGGTTTCTACTTGTATTTGCTAATAGATATACCTGGTCAAGCCAATCCAGCTCTTTAAATAACAGGGTCACTGTAAGATGAGATTATGCACGTTAGATGAAAAAGTTGTCCAGCTTCCTCGTCACAGCAAGTTTAGGAAAACTCCTTGTTTCCCAATTTTTAGCTTTCCTCTGGCTGGGGCAGGTCGTGGGGGACAAAGTGCTAGCGTAGAATCACATCTGGAGCCTGACTAGTGTTAGTCAGGGATGTTTTCTTGAGTAGAGTGAGTTTTGAAAGAAGGACATGATGGGCAGTGTTCCTTTTTTTTGGCTCTTTCATTCAATACATATTTACTGAGCATCTTCAGTGGGCAGGGACCCTTGCATGCACTTTAGCGAGAACAAGGGTGAGTCAGACAAGTCTTGCCTGCAAGAAGAATGGCGTCAGGTATCTCTCAAACAAGTGAACAGTATTTCTTGGAGAGACTGCTGTGTGCTGGGCTGTATGGGGGTCCTAGTGATGTAGTGATGAGCCATCAGACACCTCCCGTGCCTCCAAGAACATGAAAGCCTAGTAGGGAAGACTGATCTTGAGTAAAGTGTGATGAGTGTTGGGACACGGAGCATTTGGGGATGGGGGCATGGGAGTGTCTAGCAGGGAGCTGTACTCTAGACTGGGAGAATGACCTCTGTGAGCAGTGACATTTCCACCATGATGATTAGATACGTGAGTGGAGTTCAGGACAATGACAGAGGGTCTCCGCAGAAGAAACGGCATATGTCAGTCTCAAGTCAGAAAGTTGCTGGGACCTTTTGGGGTACACAATGAAGACCAGAAGAACTGAAGTTTTTGGATTAAACCCTAAGGGCAGTGGAAAGCAGTGGAAGATGTTAAGCAGGGATTTTAGGTGATCCGATCTGCTTTTCTAAAAGACCATACAAGGTACTCGGCTAAAGAAGGGTTCTGGGTTGACCATGTGGAGGCTCTGTTCTCCCAATTCTACAGGTTAGAGGGTATGGTGCCTTAGACTAAAGTATTGCAATGAGAATGGAGAGAAGTGGACAGATTCAAGAGCTATTTAGGAGAAAAGATAATAGGACTTAGTGGGATCAAAGAGTGAGTAGGAATCAAAGAACACCCCGGTTTCTGACATGAAGTGTTAGATGGATGTTGGGGCCCTAGACATGACAAGATATAATGGAGGAGATTCAAGTTTATGGGGCTGGGCTGATGAATTCAATTCACACATGCGTTCTGTGCATCAGTTTCCTTATCTGTAAAGTGAGTCGTTATAAGTTGTAAATAAATGAACATTACACACTTAGAACAGTGCCTGGCACATAGTAACACTACATAAGTACATCAGAGCAGAGACATACAGGAGACAATTGGGCCTCAGGGTCTGGAGCTCAGGAAACCGTTGGCCTAGGGATGCAGGTTTGAGAGAGTTTGAGATAATAACTGAGTCTTGGGGAACAGGTGAGGGAGGACGGAACCCTGAGGGGCTTTAACATTTAAAGGTAGGATAGATGAGAAGTCATCAAGGAAGCCCACGCAGGAACATAGGGTTAGACAGGAGAGACTGGTCAGGAGGGTGGTTGCTGAAGAAACCAGAGAAGTGAGGTTTAATAAGGAGTGAGAGTCAGCAGTCAGTCATATGCAACCTGGGCTGAGCCAAACTACCATTGATTTAGAGATACAGAGACCACTGGGGGAAAAGATGTACGTTGATAACCCACATACAAGCTCACGTGGAACTGTGCTGTAGTTCAGGAAGGGAGAGGTAATTCTTAGCTGGGAAGGTCTATTGAAGGCTTGCGGGAGGAGGCCAACACTGTGCCATAGTAATTAGACCAGGTCCTTAGCGTGAGTGGGTGTGGAGGCCTGTCCAGGTGTAGGACTCACTGTGTAAGCAAAGGCACGGAGGTTGAAGAGGCGCACAGTTCGTGTTGGGAAGTGTAAGGTGCACATAACTCTCCTTTTGCTTTTATTTCTGATTTTGATCATGGAAAAGAAACCTCAAACTGGGTTCTGGGAATTTTGACAAAGAACTTCCTGGGATATATAGAGAGCAGTTCTAGGGAAGAACTTGTGTTTGGGATGAAATCTGCAAGAGTCTTTAGTTCCAGATGCAGGTGAATTGATGGGTATTATTTCGAATAATCCTCGTCTGTGTTGTCCAAATGGCAGTCCCTGACCCCATGGGGCTACTGGCTCATCTAAATTGAGATGAACTGTAACTGTAAAATGCACACCAGATTTTGAAGACTTAATTTGAAAAAAGGAATGTGAAATATGTCATTATTAATTTTCTACATGATGATGTGTTTAAATGATTATATTTGAGATTTACTGGTTTAAATGTACTATTAAAATTGACTTCACCCATTTCTTTTAAATTTTTTAACATGACTAGAAAAATTTAAAAATATATGTGGCCCATGTTATCTTTCTATTAGGCAGTTCTGATCTAGGTGAGAGAAGAAAGTCTTAATATTCTCCCTTGAGTAAAAGTATAGGGAGAAGATTACAGATACCAAAATTTAAGACCATTATACCTCCTTAGATATTGTTTTCACTGTTTATTATATTTGGAGATATAAAGGTTAGTAATGTGCTTTGTTGTGCTTAATTTATGCTTAGTGCAAGTTTTGCTTTTGATTTTTTAAAAAGCACCCTACGTTCTCCATGGCCCATTAACTAGTCCTTTGATGGACCCTGTCATTGCTCATGAATGATAGACGCAGCAGCTTCAAAAAGAGAGCTTTTCAGGGGCCACCTAGCATAGCAAAGCCTTTAAATTCACCCCAAAATACCTATAGAGTTACCCCAGATATGACCTCATAAACTTCCAGTTCGCGCCTTGGAGAGTTTGAACTAACCTGATGGAGCCCTGTACCTTCTCTTGGTGGTCCTGCAGTGGGAGGGGCTGCCTCCAGCAGGCACTATCTCCCTCGGAAACAGAGTGATGCCTCCCTGGGCACGGCTCGCCCATCCTGCTCTGATCAGCCCATTGTCCTCACCAGCTCTCTCCAGCCTGTGCTAGGGTCCATGCTGAGGTCGGAGGAGCCAGAGAATTTCTAGGGGAAAGATTCGAAGGGCAGGTAGACCTGAAGCCTGGGGAAAGAATCTGAGAGAGGCAGAACTGGACTGGCAGATGACTCCCTTCTTTGTTAGGCTTTGTATTATGGTGTTCACAAGCTTAAGAATGACAGGGGATGCAAGACAGGAAACTCGGGGTGAGAGGATCAGGAGATAGCAAAGCAGTGTAGGAGATGGGCAGGGAACAGGGTGACCTGGAGCAGGAGGGTGGATTTGCAGAGACAAGGTTGGGGGTGGACAGGAAGGGAGTGCAATAGAAGACACATAGGGTTGGTTGAGGCGAGGGGATGGGGCTGTATTTCTCATAGGAAAAGAAATGCCTTATCATATCTTTGATGCTCTTTGCCGGGAAGATAGTAGTCTGAGGAATTGATTTAGGGGAACTGTAATTTTCTGAAGGGCTGACTATTCTAATGTCAATCATCCCAACTGTCAGACATTTTTTCTTACTGTCTTTGCAGGATGAATTGGACCTCACTGACAAAAACCGGGAGGCTATGTTTGCACTGCCCCCTGAGAAGAAATGGCAGATCTACTGCAGCAAGAAGAAGGTGCCCTCTCTGACCTCTCCCACCGCATCTCGGGGTCCATGGCATGGGGCGGCTCTTGCTGCCTGGCCTGCTCATGCATTCACCTAACGTTTATTACGTGCCAGCACCGTTCTAGGTGTTGGAGGAACAGCAGTGAATAAAATAGAAAAAGGAAATGCTGCTCTCCTGGAGCTTACACGCAGAGAAATCGGATTCTCTTTTCAAAAACCCTGAAGCAGGGCCTGCTGCATTCCAGGACAGGCTGGTGGGGGAGAGAGAAAAGGAGCAGAGTCTAGACTTTCTCGTGGAGGGTGGGCAGGCCAGACCACACCTGGAGCAGCTTTGCTATAAGAACTCAGTTTGTGGGGCAGGGGTGTCCTCTTTGAGCTTTAGCCTCCACCCTGTCCCAGGTTAGGGCTCACACATCAGTCCTTGTTCTCCTCACCATATCCTCCCTCTTCTTGCTCATTAAAAGATGTTGTTAGCCTCCTGCTATGGCCCTCCCTAGAAAGGGGAGTACATCAGAGCAGAGACATACAGGAGACAATTGGGCCTCAGGGTCTGGAGCTCAGGAAACCGTTGGCCTAGGGATGCAGGTTTGAGAGAGTTTGAGATAATAACTGAGTCTTGGGGGAACAGGTGAGGGAGGACGGAACCCTGAGGGGCTTTAACATTTAAAGGTAGGATAGATGAGAAGAAAGAAAGGGGTGTGCTGGGCTCCAGTTGGGCTTAATTGGACTTGATCTTCTCCCTTCTGCCTTCCCAGTGGCTGTGCGTTCTTTCTCTGCCATCTCCATCTCTGTGTTTCTTCGGCTTGCCTCTGTCTCTGTCTCTCCCTTGCCCCCTTTCTATGTTAGGCTTTCTGTTTCTTTACTCCCAAATTTTCTTTTCATGGCCCACTTTCCTCCCCTCCCCTCCACCCTCCTGTTTCTTAGACTTGGGTCCCAGGTTGTTCTTCTGCCCTCTTACATTGCTTCGGGGTTTGGGGACCAGAGCCTGGTTATTCCTGCACCTGAGGCTCAAGCTCCCTCCCTCCTAGGAGGAGACAGGAAGGTCTGGGCAGAGTCTGAGCTATGTCTCCTTGGTGCTCTTGTGCCCAGCTCTTCTCTTACTCTTTCTGCTCAAGACATTTATCCCATCCCCAGGGCTCCACACTGAGCCAGACTGACCTTATAACATTGGAGGATTCAAATATACACCATTTCAGAGTTGCAGGAACCTGGAAAACAATGCAGTGTCAAAGCAGTCTCATTCTTTATTTTACAGATGAGGCTAAGAAGGCCCAGAGAGGCAAGACTCGCCCATAGCCCGCCCAGTCAGTTATGGCAAGTGGCTGCCTATTGCCAGAACCTGAGACTGCTGGGGAGAATGGTGCTAGGGGCTGAAGACCTGTGACAAAAGGCGTGGGCTGCACACATTATAAGCCATTGTCTAGTATACGAAATCACGCTTATTAAGCACCTGCAGAATATAACACTGTGTTTATGCATCTCACTGTGAGAAAAGCAGTTCCTAAAAAAGCTCAAATCGTGGAAAGAAGGAAAGAAATTTCAGGAGTAATTAATCATATCTCATGATTCTCCATTTTCCAAATTGATTTACTATGGAGTTCCCTTAAGTTGGTCTCTTCTACAGCTAAAAAAAAAAAAAAAAAAGATTTATTAAAATACAAGGGCATCTTTCACTGCCTTCCAAGCCAAATTGGTAATTTCCCCACACACGCTTCCACCTTCCCATGTGGCACTTCCACCTTCCCATGTGGCACTTCCACCTTCCCATGTGGCACTTCCTCTAGAGCCCCACCCCCTACAGCCTTCTGTGTTGGATGCATCACATTCAACACAGATAGATGCCAGAGAATGGTTGGTAAATGCTCTATGGTAGAGTGGCCCCAAGGTTTTTACCACTCTTTCTCTGGCGCTGGACTGTTACATGGAAGGCAGAAACCATGACTCTTTACTCAGTACTTTCAGAGGTTAGTACAGTGATTGGCATCTAGTAGGTGCCCATTCAGTGCATATGGCATGGGTAAATGATGAGCCAGCAAGTGCAGGAAAGGATGTGTTGCTGACGCGGTTGTTTTTGGTGCTGATTCCCCTCCCCAAGGCAGAAGACAGAATGTTTGGCCTTCAGTCATGGAGAATTTAACACATGTAACCATGTGAAGTCATAAAGACCCAAACAAAGCAGCTTTTCTACTGGTCTAAAATTTGTATTTTGTAAAACCAAATAGAAAAGATCAAGCGGACGGAGCTGAGAGCTGCAGGGCCAGCTGGCAGCTGGCAGAGAGGTGGTTTGTCAGGGAGGGTCGGGAGAGATCAAGTTTTCATGCCGATTTGGAAGCAGGAGAGTGGAGAAAGCAGATGGGGAGGAGCCTCCAAAGTGACCTGGGGCACGGTAACAGGGAATGAGCAGGACAAGTGTGAAGCCCAGAAGCAGATCCATTTGGCTGGAGAAGGCTGGATTTTCTGTCAACATTAATATTTCTTTAACTCCCATCATTTTTGCCCATACTTGGGGAAGAGTCGAGCCTCTCTCTTGAGGACTGAGCACTGGGCCAGAGGTCCTCGGATCTGAGCTCTGCCTCTCAGCTGCACATCCCCCTCATTCAGGAGTTTGCCAGGAATTAAATCACAGGCCTAAGGGGATCTTCCGAGTCTTTCCAAAACTCAAGGCCTTGGAAATTTCTCTAATTTTTCTAAAGTTACTATTTAGTGAGTGCTTACTATATGCCAAGTGTTTTCTATTAGAGTTCTAGAACTACCTGAAAGACTTAAGTTTTTAAATTTCCAAACTGTCACAGACCAATGCTTTTGTAAAATATGAGAATGAGACTATCAGAAAACAAAGTAAAAAGAGGTAAAAAAAAATAAACACAAATTTGAATTAGATTCAACAGCCAGAAAATTATATTTTATTAAATATGAGCTGAGCAAATAGAACGAGAGAAGAATGTTTAAAAAATGGTGCACTGTTGCTCACTGAAAGCACATACACCTGCATAGTTTCTGCCCACGTCATTGGCTGGTCGTGAGAGTCTGTGTTCATCACCCGTATTTCACCAAGGGAGAAACGGAAGCCTTGGAGGGTTTGTAATTTCCTCCAAGCTAACCCACGTTGGCAGAGCTGGGAAATGAATCCCTCTGCTGACATGGAATGAAGCTCAGGCTCTCAGGCCATGGGCCTGTCTTGCCTGTTGGTCCATGCTGTCTTTTTCTTGTTTCAGGAGCAGGAGGACCCCAACAAGCTGGCGACCAGCTGGCCTGACTATTACATCGACCGCATCAACTCCATGGCTGCGGTGAGTGGCCGCCCCTTCCTGCCCTGCCCCCACCTGGAAAGGCAATGGCAGAGAGTGATCCCTCCAGCACTCCCCCCCAACACACACCAAACTGCCTTTTGCTGCTCCTCAGCACCCCACTGTCCACTCACTGGAGTTCAGCAGCTTTCCAGTTATTCATGAAATTTTATCGTAATCCACCCCAACTCTGTGCAATCTCAGAGTCCCCAACCATTTAAACATTGTAAAATCCATCTGGGCATCACACAAACTTTGGAAATAAACTGGGCCAGCAATTCTTGCCATTTCACAGATGAGGAAAGTGAAGTCCCAGCCCAGAACCTAGGTCTTCTCAGGGGCCGACACCCTGTCTCAGTAAACCATTCCCTGAGGCCTCACCGTTTCTGAGGGAGTATGGCCCCTGGGTCACACCCGGGCTGGAGTGCAGGGGGTTGGGAGACAGGCAGCCCAGTGTGACCTCTGCCTACTTCTACCTGCTGGCCCTCAGATGCAGAGTCTGTACGCATTTGATGAGGAGGAGACTGAGATGAGGAACCAAGTTGTAGAAGACCTGAAGACGGCGCTCCGGACGCAGCCTATGAGGTGACTCAGTTTCCCCCTCTTGCTTCCTGCTGAGTCCCTTCACAGTTGGTTTCCTTGCCTTCCCGAAGCCTTGTGCAGTGCTCTGCTCCCATGCTGGTCCTCCTGGCCAATTCCGCTTCACCTCACTTGATTTCCCAGCCTCTGCTTCTCTCTCGGGAGGCTGCAAGGCCTTGGGAGGAGGGGGACAGAAACCTGGGAAAGTGGGCTAAACCTAGGACCTGAGGAGCTCTCTAAAGACGAATCAAGGGCAAGAGCTTTTTAAAATTTATTGATTTATTTTTGGTGAGGGGATAGAATAGGAGGGTGACCAAATGGACAAGGTGCATAAGAAAGGGTCTGAGGATAAGGGGCAGGGTGAGTGTCCCATCCAGGGAAGGAAGGATGTGTGGGTAGAGAAGTACTCCAACCACTAGGGGGTGGTGGTGTCTCTGGATGGGGTTTGCCATCTAGAATGGGAGTGACGCAGGCATGGAAAAGTGGGTGGAAGTCCTAGAGCCATAGAAGGACTCCTTTCCATTCCCAGGCCACAACGTGTGGGGCCCAAAGTGAGTCTCCTTGTATTTGAGTCTGCCCTATGGTGTGCTGGAACTGGCTTGTAACAGCTGGCAAGAGCTGACTGTCAAATTTTCAACAATTTTGTAAGCTGGTTGTTAAACATAGCTATGATTAAAATTTCAATTATATAAATTTAAGATACAATAAGTTATATCAAAACAAAGGTAATAAATACTTGAAACTCTTCAATCCCAAACTACCTAATTATTTTTCTACCTTTTACTATAATGCATACTTTTGAGTTTATACGCATTGTAGTGCACTGTGGAAACACTACGAAATATGCATCTCTTCCCAACTCTATGTTCAATGACGTCACATCAGTAGCTTGAAACAGGCTATGCTAGGAGTATTTACACCATGGAAATGAGCAAACAATCAAGAGCTCCCTGCCCCACAAAGAGCTAGCCATTCACTGGGTGGGGGTATATGTGTTGTCTGAGCTGAGCTCTCTCCCCAGGAGACTAGAAACAGCCTCAAGAAGAATGGGAGCATTCTAATTGTCTCTTGTCATTCTGGTAGGGGTGGGGTTCTGGAATGGGGGAGGGAATAGAGGAAAGAATGAGGTAGTCAGGAAATATAGGAGTTGAGGGGGAAGTTTCCAGGTTTGTTTCCTACCCCCAATTTATTGTAATTTCCCTTAATAATATTCTGATAACAAAAGTTACACATTGTCATTGTGGGAATTTTATGGAATGCAGAAAAGCATATAATAGAAAAAAGTAAAAAATACCTATGTTAACTTAGTTTGAGAGCACATTCTTTTATTTTCTAGGTGTATTTGTACAATAACACAAACACAAATACACTTGGGATAAGAAGTAATGTTATTTATAGTAGTTTTCTTAGATCATTACTTATTTTACTAAATCAAGAGTACATGTGTGTTCATGTGCCATGGACATCTGGCACCCAGGTGAAACCTATGGAGTACTTCTCAGAAATAATGTTTTGAATAATAGAAAGACAGGATGAAAAAAGTCAATGAAAATACAGCTACAAATAATAAAAGTGAGATAGCAGTCAATTGTGCTTCTTTCCATCTTAAATAGCAAGAGCTAGCTTCGAGTCTGATAACCATCATAATTTTCAAGTACTCATGAGTGTAAATGGTATTTTGAGATACCTGCAACAGCTGTAATTTGGTATGAAAATAGCTGTGATTTCTTTGGGTGACAAAGTCACAGATTGTGCTAATACTACTGTCATTTATTGCCTACATTCATCATTGAGGAAAATGCTAAATTTTAATTAGGAGTTACCAAAAATAAAAATGTAATTTTCTTTTCCCACCCAAGTCCTTGGATCTGTGAATGCTATCCACAGATTCTTCAGTAGAACACAGACTCCAAATAAGAATCCCTGAACTAAATGGGTTTTAATATATTTTTATTTATTTTTTGCTAACATTCAAGATAGATAACGCTGCTATTTTCTTTAGGATCCCTTGAAATGCAGCTTCCCTAGGATTGACCCCTTGACTTGAGGACTCTGATGGCCTTCCTGTCTGGGAGCCCTCTCTCCATCCTCACTGGAGAGTAGTGTTCAGGTTTAACAGCGCTGATAATTATCACGATCATCCCTTTCACATTCATACTATTTTAGCTATGCAACTGACAATGATATGCAAATGCACAGTATTTATAATGCAAATAAGGTGCAAGTCTTTTGTGAAGATGATAGGATTTCAGTGCTTTAGATAAACTACAAATGAACCAAGTGGCTACTGTAGGTGGAATAAGTGTATGGTGGTACACAGGGGTAACTATTTGCAAAGCGTACGCAGAATCCTATGCAAATACAATCTATTTTATTTGTTAATGGCTCTGATTTGTAGGTTTGTGACCCGCTTCATTGAGCTGGAGGGCTTGACCTGTCTGCTAAATTTCCTCCGGAGCATGGACCACGCCACCTGTGAGAGCCGCATTCACACCTCCCTCATCGGCTGCATCAAAGCATTGATGAACAACTCCCAGGGGCGGGCGCATGTGCTGGCACAGCCGGAGGCCATCAGTACCATAGCCCAGAGTCTGCGCACAGAGAACAGCAAGACCAAGGTGGCCGTGCTGGAGATCCTGGGTGCTGTGTGCCTCGTGCCTGGCGGCCACAAGAAGGTGCTGCAGGCCATGCTGCATTACCAGGTGTATGCAGCGGAGCGAACCCGCTTCCAGGTGAGGGGCCTGGCTGGAGGCGTGATTCCAGCTGGGTGGGGCAGGGGTGTCACCTGTGAGTGAGAGTCTGAAGATTCTTTTAGCGGAAACTAGGGGAAAAGGAAGGTAATGTGGGCTGCGTGCCTGCTCCTGGAAGGTAACAGGTGAAGAGTACTGGAATCTGGAAGGCTTGCATCAAAACACATGCAGAGCCTTAAGAGTTACGAGTTTGGCTGGGAAATGGACTTGTCCTCCTTACTGGTCAGTGGGTTCCTGGATGCTGGAATATTGGCCTGCATTATTTTTGTGGCTCTACATCTCTGACCTCAACACCTGGCTCAAGATAGGGGCTCATTCAAGAATTGTTGAATTGAGTGCAATTGCTGAGATCGAGATTTTAGGTGCTATGCTTGGGCCAGTCCTTAATGTGGGACACTGGGACCATCCCTGGGAGCTTCAGCCATGCTATTCTCTTTTCTTTCCCTGACCTGCCCAGAAAAGTATTAATGACATGAGCAGTAAATATGAAGTGTCTTAGCACAGTGCCTGGCACAGAGTAAGTCCATATGGACGTGAACTGATGTTACAAAGCGTATGGTTTATTGCCAAAAACTGGGTCCTGACTCTTTGCAGAAGATGGAAAAGGGATAAAGAGGTGTCCATGCCACAAGGGGGCTAGGCAGGGAATACATATGAGCTGTAAACAGCTGGAGCACGATTAGAGCAGCACTGGAGCACTGCTCAACCACGTAGGCCAAGCCCCAAAGGCCGAATAGAGAGGAAGCGAAGCAGCACTGACAGGTGTGGAGAGGCAAGGGACTTTTCCAGGCAGAGGTGAGGTTGGGGCAGCCCAGAATACACTGGACAGACCTGATTGGGCAGAGAGAGCAGATGGGGCATACTGGCAGCAGAGGCTGCAGGAGTAAAGATGCAAAGGCCACACTTTTAGAGGACTCAGCCCTCTCCTCCTGCTCTGTCCTGCATTTCCACCCAGACCCTGCTGAATGAGCTAGACCGAAGTTTGGGCCGGTACCGGGATGAAGTGAATCTGAAAACAGCCATCATGTCCTTCATCAATGCTGTCCTCAATGCTGGAGCTGGAGAGGTAAGGTGCCTTCTCCTTGTCCTTGCTGTTCCCTGATTTTCTGGACCTGGGGTAGAGTGTGTGAGTGTGTTGCTTCCTCAATAATTGTTTTTGACGTTAAATCTGGGAGGGCTCCTGGGGAGTTGCCTCACAGGTAGCATTATGCATTGTGGACAGACCCAGAGCTTGATGATGGCTCAGGGTGGTGGGGAATCATGGATGGGACGAAGGCGAGTTTGGGCCGTTGTTTGTAGAGATCTGTTTCTGGATTGTTTTCTGGTTGGCTGCTCATGCTCTTCTAGTGCCTTCTGTTAGGTGTGCCTTCTGGTTTCCCTTCCTTTAGGGTCAGAATGGGATTCTTGAAGCATAAACCTAGTAACAGGTGGGGCTTGGTGGCTCATGCCTGTAATCCCAGCACTTTGAGAGTCTGAGGAGGGTGGATCATCTGAGGTTGGGAGTTTGAGATCAGCCTGGTCAACAGGGTAAAACACCATCTCTACTAAAAAAATACAAAAATTACCTGAGTATGATGGCAGGCATCTGTAATCCCAGCTACTTGAGAGGCTGAGGCAGGAGAATCACTTGAACCTGGGAGATGGAGGTTGCAGTGAGCTGAGATTGTGCCATTGCATTCTAGCCTGGGTGACAAGAGTGAAACTCTGTCTCAAAGGGGGGGGGGAAAAAAAAGCAACAGTAGAAGAACTTGAAGATCAGGTGAACATTCCAAATTCTAAGGCAATCAGATGCCCTGGTCAAGGTTAACCTGAAGTACAGAAGGGGCAAAGGAGCAATTTAATGATCTTTACTTTCCCCTCTTTCTGCCAGCACTTTTTTTTTTTTAAACAATTAGTCCTTATGCCCTGGGTTAGGGAAGGCCGGTTGGGGGAACAGTCTCTCCCTCAGATGCTAATATCACCTTTGTTGGTACCAGCTTTTCATGGCTGGCGTGTGCTCTGATTAGCTGGTAACCACACGTCATCAGGTGACTATGACAAGTGTCATCCCCATAGATTATAGTCATGTTATGCCCATTTCACAAATGGGCAAACTAAAAGCTTTCCCAAGGTCACAAAACTAGATCCAAGATCTGTCTGATTTCAAAGCCTGTGCCCCGTGTCACGCTACGACACTTCTCTTCAATGCCGAAGGTGAAAACTGGCAAGGGGCTTGAAGGAAGTGGGGCACGAGGCCTAAAGAAGCTGGGCAGTGGGCTTGCTTTAGACTAGGAAATAATAAGGTCTCCATTCTTTCTTGGAACTCTGGGACTTGAAGACAGCTCCAGGTGAGTTTGCTGTGGGAGATGTGGTGGATCTGTGGCTGGCATGGTGATGAGGGCTCCACTGGGGATGTTGTGGAAATTGAGATCTGCCAATGAGTCTGGCCCTCCCTTGGTGACCCCCAGGATAATCTGGAGTTCCGCCTACATCTACGGTATGAATTCTTGATGCTGGGGATACAGCCTGTGATTGACAAGCTCCGGCAACATGAAAATGCCATCCTGGACAAGTAAGTTCCAAGCACCCATCTGGGAGGGACAGTGCCTCAGTTGGGGATGGTCGAGACCTCTGTGAAGGCTGCCCTTCCCTCTGGACACCAGCTGCCGTACCCAGCAGAGATTCAGAATCAGCTCTGTGGGGGGGCAGGTGTGTCCTTGCCTGTCCTATTCGCTGACCTGCTTGTCTCATCTCTGATGTTATAGACAGGTGAACCCAGTAGTCCTCCACCATCGCAGGACTGCCCCCTGGGGGGCATGTGGAAATATGTGAGGGTGTTCTTTTGGTTTTCAAACTGGTTGGTGGCAGACCAGGAATGCTAACTGTCCAGCAGTACCCTCCTGCTCAACAAAGAAACGTTCCACCCAAAATGCTTGCTATAAAGCCTTGTTGACCCAAGGGCACGGTTATGTTCCCATGTGATACCAGTGAGGCCCCTCTGGTTCTGTTCCATTAGTTTAGGCTATTTTATTACACTAGGTTTAAAGGGAGAGAGGATGGATCCTTTTGAGGTGGAATGAGTGGATGTGTGCATGGGGATAAGAAAATGAGGAGAGGTTAGTTTTGAGGGCTGACTTGGAGACCCTGTGAAAATACTGGGGAAAATAGGTGTAGGGCTGTTATCCTTGACTGAGAATGATTTTATCCCCCGGGAGACATTGGGCATTGTCTGGAGACATTACATTCTTGGTTGTCACACTAGAGGGTGCTGCTGGCATCTAGTGGGTAGATGCTGGGATGCTGCTAAACATCCTCACATATCAGCCCCCCACAACCGAGGATAATCAAGCCCATAATGTCAATAGTGCCAAAGTAGAGAAGCCCAATCTATGGTGAAGGGACCCTGGAGTAGCCTCCCTGAAGGAAGGTCATGGGATCTTATAAAGGGCAGACAATGGGTGTCCTACAAACAGCCGCTTCTTTCCCATTTTGCCTTCACCTTGCTTGAATGAAGCTTTCAGATTTAACCAGTGGGGCGCTCGAAGGGGCTGTAACCCTCAACCAAGGGTGTCTCCTGGGCTGTAACGTCTACTCTCTCTGTCTCCCCATTCTGTCTAGACATTTAGACTTCTTCGAGATGGTCCGGAATGAGGATGACCTGGAGCTAGCCAGGAGGTTTGACATGGTGAGGAGCCGGCAGGGTGGAGCAATTGCTATAGTGTAGCAGGGTTTCCTAGGATCACAAAACTAGATCCAAGATCTGTCTGATTCCAAAGCTTGTGCTCCATGTCACTCTACGACACTGCTCTTCGATGCTGAAGGCGAAAACTGGCAAGGGGCTTGAAGGAAGTGGGGCAGGAGCCTAAAGAAGCTGGGCAGTGGGCTTGCTTTAGACTAAGAAATAATAAGGTCTCTGTTCTTTCTTGGAACTCTGGGACTTGAAGCAGCTCCAGGTGAGTTTGCTGTGGGAGATGTGATTGAGGGGCTGTAAAAACAGGCCCCACAGCCGCTTTTCTAGACCCTGTGCTGTGGCAGAGCTGGTGTGGGCTGGTTCCCTGGTGGGTACCCCCATGGCCAGGTCCTGTGATTAGTCACAGTTCTCTGTAGAAACACAACCAATAGGATATATATAGAGAGATAGATGAGAGGGCATTTATTAGGGGGGACTGGCTTACACAATTATAAAGGCTGAGAAGTCCATGATAGGCCAGAGTTATTGCATGGAGAAACAGGGAGGCCAGTAGCATAGCTCCATTGAAGGTCAAGGGCCTGAGAACCTAGGGGCCACTGGAGCAAGTTCTGGAGTCCAAAGACTGGAGAGCCTGCAGCTCTGATGTCCAACGGCAGGAAGAGAAGGGTGTCCCGGCTCCAGAAGAGGGAGAGAGAAATTCACCTTTCCTCGGCCTTGTTGTTCTCTCCAGGCCCTAGGCTGACTGGATGGTGAGGAGCCCACAGGGTAGAGGATCGACAGATATGGTAGTAGGGTTCCAGGTGGCCCCACAGCCATTTCTCCAGGCCCTGTGCTGTGGTGGAGCTGGTCTGGGATCTTCCTTACTCAGTCCTCTGATTCAAACGCCAGTCTCTTTGGGAAACACCCTCAGACACACCCAGAAAGAATGTTTTACCAGCTACCTGGGTATCCCTAGATTCAGTAAAGTTGACACCTCAAATGAACCATCACATTCCACCTTCAGAGCCTTGGTAGTATGCTGGCCGTGGAAGCCTTCCCTGGGAAGGCATCTGCCTTGGAGGAGACTGAAACCCTCGAGGAAAGGGAGCAAGTTATTGCATGTGATTAGTCTCAAATACCTTTCCTGGGCTGACTTTCCCTGCCTTCCAGCAACTTCCTGAGTCCCTTTCTCCCCATCACTAACCAGATCATGCTTAGCAAACTAAATTGTATTTCATTTTAGCCTCAGCAACCCTGAAAGCACACAGCTCTGCTTTATTGTATTATAAAATCCCTATCCAAATAGAAAGCTACTTTTGGGTGGTGCTTCACAGTCACTGAGTGCATCCCATTATATTTCCACAAAAGCCCTGGATTTATAGATACAGAAACAGAGTTTAGAGGGGGATAAGCAGCTTGCCTGTCGTCACACAACTAAAGCGTAGATCTGGGGTTTGGTCCTGCGCCACGTGCCACCTGCTACTTTGAATCTTCTGTGCCCCTGCTCCCTTCCTTGAGTTTGGATCAGTAGTTCTCGAGCAGGGGCAATTTGGCTCTCCTCTCCCCCTAGGGGACATTTGCAACGTCTGGAGACATTTTTACTTGCGTGAGGGGGTGCCACTGGCATCTAGGGAGAGGCTGGGGTGCTGATACACAACCTACAATGCACAGGGCAGCCCTACAACAGATAATTGTCTGACCCAAGATGCCAATAGTGCCGAGACTGAGAAACTCTAGTTTATGTAATGGATTGTCTCCTTCTTCCTTTTCTTTGTCTCTCTCTTTTAAGCCTGGGCCAGAGGCAGGGGGAAGAAAACGTCTCCTGTGAGACAGGGCATAGTGGATGGAAGTAGGGTCTCCTCTTCCCTGCTGTCTTCCTCTGCTGCCTACCTCCCCCATTCACTGCGCCCTCTTCTCTCCCAGGTCCACATCGACACCAAGAGTGCTCCAGATGTTCGAGCTGATCCACAAGAAGCTGAAGTACACGGAGGCCTACCCCTGCCTGCTCTCTGTGCTGCACCACTGCCTGCAGATGCCCTGTGAGTACCCTGCGCTTGCTGCTTCCCTCGGCTAGCCTAAGCCTTGACTTGGGGCAGGTTGAGACAGGACTTTGGGACCTCCCTGGATTGGGGGAGTCTGACCATGTCTTCCTGCACACTTGCTTTTGGAAGGCCAGGCCCCATGACTGAGGCCCCTGCATTTCCTTCCCTCCTTGGGGTCAGGTCTTCCACTTTCATCTGGGGAAGGAGCTGGGGACTTGGCCCTGAGCAACTGCAACATCCTAGTCCAAAGACAGTAGCTGGATCATTGCAAAATTAAATAGCTCTGGCTTTCTGCTTATGATGGGGGAGTGATCAGTCATGTTGGGGAGTTCCAGAAAGTTTTGTGCTTGGAGGAGTAGCACAGATGTGGAATGAACATGGTTGTTTTTTCTTGAGGTTCTATCAACTCCTTCATCTAGTCCTTGTTGGTTTCCACCTTTACACTCTTGCCCCTGCTTCTGGCTACAAATACCAAATGTCAGCATCTACGGGAGCAGGTGGCTAAGTTCTTAAGATCCAGGTGTGCACAGTGGTTGAATAAATTGTACATAATTGCTAATAGCCACTCCAGAATGCACTTCTAAATGAGCTTTAACTGTACCACTTGGTACTTAAGCTCTTCACAAGAGACTGTTTTGAAAAAGTGTGGCCCCACCATAATAGTTGATGTTGGTGGCGGTGGTATTATCAGCAATCATAGTGACAGTGATGATAACTGTGACTGCCAACTCTGGGCCAAGCATGATGTGAGGTCCTTTAGCACATCATCTCTGCACACTAGAATAACCTAAGGAATGCACATTATTATGTCCAGTTGAATAGTTAATGAACCTGAGGCTCAGTGAGATCTTTACCTACAGAAAGAATTTTGATTTTGACGGGGGTGGTTGAGGGTTGAGATAAAACATGTTCTGCCTCTGTGAGCTAATGACCTGGCTTTACATGATTTTGCTGGGTGAAAGGTAGATGGAAAATGATACCATGTTGCAATGCATGTGTCAGTAGACTGGCGGAAAGGATAGATGCAGTGACCGGAATTAAGAAGCTACCAGTTCTCCAAAGCTCATCCCAGAACGTCTTCATGGAAGGCACAGAAATCCCTGGGAAACCTAACTTCTTGTGCTCCAAGGGATTTCTGTGTTGGCTGTTCCATGAGCAGTGTGAATGGGTTCCTCTACTCTGACCCAAAATGGGGCTTTCCAGACTTGATCTTCTACCTTGTAGGCATTGTGATTTGACTTTGATGTCAGGATTGCGTTTGTTGGCTTTTTATGGTAGTCAATAGAGATAAAGGGCTAGGAATCAAGACCAAGAAAGAGAGTGTGTGGTTATCACATAAAAAGGAAGTCCATGTCCAGGAAGATGACTTTCATTAGAGGCAATGAGAGTGAGGCTCTGTGAGATCACACACAACACACTATGCCTTTACCTTCATAGTTCCAGGTCACTTCCACAAGAAATCTTCTCAAATTCCATTAAGCAATTCTCTAACCCATTTTGACTCTCAGTGCACACCTGTAATCGGTTTCCATTCATCTTTCTGTGTAGAGTAATAGTGTGGATAATCCTAAAATCTTTTTTTTTTTTTTAAAAAGCCTCCCTGGAGACTTCGTTATTCAGCATGTAGTATTTTGGAGCAGGTGGTTTTTATAGATAATGTAAAAAGCAATCTGCATTTCCAGGGCATAGTATGCCCAGGGTCCGAACAAGGAAGAAAGGCAGCCAAAAAGCATTTCAAGGAGTAGATAAATATATTGGGGGAGGTCGCTGACACATTCATAGATGTCTAGTTGCCGATAATCAAGAGATGACTGAATTAGTGAGTTGCTATTATCAGCAATGGCATTGCCTCTTTCTCCAGACTGGGAGCTTACCATGGGTGGAGATGGGCATGCCCCACCAGCCAGAGCCCAGGCAGTGACTCTAGGGCAGGGCCCTAGGGACTTCGGGGCTCAGGAAAGATATGATACCTGTCATCCCTCAGGACAAGCGGAACGGTGGCTACTCCAGCAGTGGCAGCTCCTGGACCGCATCCTCCAGCAGATTGTCCTCCAGGATGAGCGGGGTGTGGACCCTGACCTGGCTCCCTTGGAGAACTTCAATGTCAAGAACATCGTCAACATGTGAGCAGTGGCCAGCCTTTGCCCTGTCTTCCTTTACCTTCCTTATCTCTCTCTCCTGCTCTGGGCTTACCAGTGAAACCTCAGCTCCCTTTCACAAGCCAGACATCCTCAAATGGGTCTTGGGCAGCATTGTCTAATAGAGCTATAGTAAGCTAATGAAAAAAGTGGCATATTGCTACTGTTCAATGTGGCAGCCAAATGTGGCTGTTGAGTACTTGACACGTGGCTAGTATGACCAAGGAACTGAATCTTAAATGTTTTGTTTAAATTTGAATAGCCACATGACACATGGCTAGTGATTACTCTCTTGGACAGCCAGGCACAGGTGTATTGGGCATGTTCTTGACTTTCAGTGGTCCACTGCATGGGTTGGGTAGATGGCGAATTTAAACGCATTAACATAGAATAAGGGTCAGCAAACTATGGTGCGTGGGCTAACTCCAGTCCTCCAACTTATTTATGTATGGCCCATGAACTAGTAATAATTTTTACATTTTATTTATTATTTTATTTTTTGAGACAGAGTCTCACTGTCGCATAGGCTGGAGTGCAGTGGTGCAATCTTGGCTCACTGCAACCTCTGCCGCCCAGGTTCAAGCAATTCTCCTACCTCAGCCTCCCGAGTAGCTGGGATTACAGGTGCCTACCACCGAACCTGGCTGATTTTCATAGTTTTAGTAGAGATGGGATTTCACCATTTTGGCCAGGCTGGTCTTGAACTCCTGACCTTGTGATCCACCCACCTCAGGCTCCTAAAGTGTTGGGAGCCACCTGGCCAATTTTTACATTTTAAACAACAAATACAAGTATGTGTGACAGAGACTGTGCATGGCATATAAAACCTAAAATATTTACTCTGGCCTTTTATAGAAAGTTTGCTGACCACTGACATAGAGCATGGCCATTTGATCACAAGGTTGCTGGATGAGGTTGTTACTTTACATCGATTAATAATAAGGCCTTACATTAACATTCTAATTTTTAATTTTAAGCTTTTACTTAACTTTCAGTATGAGTTTGAGCCATTTGTCCTTAAGGAGATAAATTGGCTCTCAATGATTATGTTGCGTTCCAAAGCCAAGTAGAAAATTATTTTCCAGCTATTCTTGCTACTGTTTTCATTTGCACAGTCAGATATTGATGTAGGTGAAATCCTCAGTGGTATGTTGGACAAGTGCAACTGGGAAAGTGATCAAAAGGTAACTTTAGTGTTATTTTCTGCTAATTTGTTACACCATTTAGTAGGCAGTCTTTTCCACTGCCAGAGGATAAAAACTCCTCAGGTCCAGTGAAGTTTTTACTCCTTCATGGGTAACAGAAGTCCTAAGATCACTTTAAAGTGCAACATAGACTGAAATCTACAACTAGGAGGACTAACATGACATTCTAGACACGATTTAGCCTTAAATCTTTCTGCTCCACCAGCTGGGACCAGGCAACTGGAATGGGAAGGGCATGGGTGTGTGTGTGTGCATGTGTGTATATATGAGTATGTGCATATGTGTGCACGTATGTATGTGTGTGATATTTGCCACCTTTGCTCTGTTCTGTTTATCCTGTAGCCTCTTCTGTCTCCCACCCCGCCTTTCCACTAACCGGTCTGACCCTCTGAAGAGGCAGCCTGGGGACAGGAAAGAAAAAGGGAAAAGGTCTTACTTGATAAGATAATTTAATAAACAGGATCCCTGCTCTCTGGCCTTGGCATATGGGTGAAGACGTCAGTGTGTTCCTGGAATCTTGAGAAGTTCCTTGCTGGGTGCTTTTCACTACAAAACCCAGCTGGCTGGCTGCTTCCAGCCCTTCCATCAGCCCCTTGTTGCCTGGCAATCTAGTGCCTGTAGACTTACGGTATAGATGTTCCCATTTTTTGCTCAGGTGGACCCCTTGCACAGGACTTGTAATAGCTGCACCCCAGTTCCTCCACGAGACATACATGTGACCCATGGGCAAACCTCATGCAATTTCCTGTGCCAACAAACTCTAGGAGTGCCTGCAGGGCCCCTCACAGCAGTGTTCTCCTTCTTTTGTTCCCAGGACTTTGCTTGGCTCCAAGTAGGGCCCCAGTCTACTCTGCCTCCCTCCCAACTTCGGAGAACATGGGTCAAAACTCTTGGAGATGGCCCCCCAAAAAACCACTTCCTTGGTGAAGGAGATAGCATCTTGGGGATAATAGCAGTGGCCCTCTTCAAATAAATGTCTTTACCAAATACTCTCCCTCTCCATACTCTGTTCTCTGTGTCCTTGATGTGGTTGAAGAAGCCAAAAGTCGTGAGTCTAACTCTTCCACATTTTCAGATTTATAAAGGAAATAATTCTTGGGATCTCACTTTGGGATTTCACCTCTGCTATGCCTTGGTGTCAAGGTAAAAGCTAAATGTTAACACTGTTTCAAGAGCTTGGCATGTTTCACCTGAACATACTCAGTCTGTACTGCTGGTGTGGGTGATGTCTGTTGCTCTTACACATTGGTCTTTGGAAGCCGGGACCATGGAAGGGCCAATGTTTTGATCTCTTTTAGATGTAAGACCTATTTTCACAAGGAGGTGCAAGTCGTGATACAACTCCTGGGAGCCTGAGGTTCAGTCCAAGTTCCACCATTAATTAGCTCTTGCCCTATCCCCCGTTCTCTGAGCCTCAGTAGCTCCAGCTGTATCACAAAGGGGCTGGGTTATAAGGTATCTATAGGTCATTTCATCTCTCACAGTCTGCACAGACACATAATATGAACAGGGCAGGGGAACTGGTGAGACATCTGGGAAGTCTAAATCCTAGACCCCTTGATGTGGCTGGACAGATTGGAGACGACAGTCCCTGCCTGGAGGGTACAGAGATGATGTCTTCTGGGAAGCTGTGAGTCAGTGGTCAATAATCACATTACCTCCTCCCTCTTCCCTCTATGCCCTGCCAGGCTCATCAATGAGAATGAAGTGAAACAGTGGCGAGACCAGGCAGAGAAATTCCGGAAAGGTGAGGGGCTCGGCCTAAGCCTGCTGTCCACACCTCTCCCCCGTCCAGCCCGTAATTCCATGTCCTTCCAAGGAGGGGGCCACATTACTCACATGCTCTCCTGTTTCCTCTCATGTCCCATCCCCATTCCAGAACATATGGAGCTCGTAAGCCGTCTGGGAGAGGAAGGAGCGGGAATGTGAAACAAAGACATTGGAGAAGGAAGAGATGATGCGGACGCTGAACAAAATGAAGGACAAGCTGGCCCGGGAGTCCCAGGAGCTGCGCCAGGCTCGGGGACAAGTGGCAGAGCTGGTAGCCCAGCTCAGCGAACTCTCAGTACGCAAGCATCTCCCCCTTTACATAGTTGAGCCAAGACCCTGGGCTTCAGGACAGGGTGGGCAGAGCAGGTGTGGGGAGAGGCCAGGATAGAAGAGACCCCTGAGGCTGTATAGGTGGCACCTAAGTGCTAGTTAGAAAATTAATGTCCCTTCCTCTGGGTGACAGTGTCTCAGGAAGCACACCTTGGCCAGCATAGTGCAGTTGGAATTGGATCCCCCCTCCCTCTTTCAGGAGTAGGCCTTGTGCAGTCAGTAACCTCCACAACTGCATAGATCAATCCTGCTGTTGCATTGTGATGGCTGTGACTGATTGTCCAGTGCCTGTGTGTGACTTGTGTGTGTCTGTGGTGGTGGGGTGTGTGTGTGTGTGTGTGTATGTTAGATGTTTGGATGCAGAGAGAGAAAATGGGGCCAAATGTGTGTAGAAGGTAAGGGTAGGATTTAGGGTCTAGTATAGAAGGACTAGGAGTAAGGAAAGGAATCATGGTGCGGGACCCGAATGGCATCAGTGCTGATGGCTTTGTCCTTGCAATTTTTCTGTTTCCTCACAGAGAGGCCCTGTATCTTCCCCACCACCCCCTGGGGGCCCACTCACCTTGTCTTCCTCAGTGACAACCAATGACCTGCCTCCACCCCCTCCTCCTCTACCCTTTGCCTGTTGTCCCCCTCCCCCACCACCACCCCTTCCCCCTGGGGGACCCCCAATTCCCCCAGGTGCCCCACCTTGCCTCGGTATGGGCCTGACCCTCCCTCAGGACCCCTACCCCAGCAGTGATGTCCCACTCAGGAAAAAGCGTGTCCCCCAGCCTTCCCACCCGCTGAAGTCCTTCAACTGGGTCAAGCTGAATGAGGTGAGCATACGGGAAGGGGTCGGCGGGCCCGTTCTTCCACAGCAGGGCGGTCAGCCCCAGGGACCGCCTGCCCCTTGTTTGCAGATCTCTACTCCGGATCCTTTCTTTGGTGGGGGAGAGGGCAGTCATGTGGATGCACAAGGTGGGTTTGATGTGCCAGGCAGCTCCCTGTCCACGGGGAGAACACCTGCCCTGGGAGAGACGCTTGGCATGGGGCAGTGCTCACATTGACAACGTCGTCTACAAATGGAATTCGTGTTTGCCCAGGGTTGATGGAGTCACAGGCGAGACAAACACTGAGTAGAATTCAAAGACAGGGTCCCATTGAAGGAAAGGATGGAAAAATAAGCAAAGAGCTTGGGCCAGCACCTAGGTTTTGGTAAAGATCAGGGCAGTGTATACAAAGGACCACGGAGTTGGATGGCAAGACATAGCCATATTGGCATCTTCCTGGGGGAAGCTGCATACGCTGGCCTTATGTCTGGACCAGCAGTGAGAGGCCCTCATGAGTATATCCCCTAATAATCACCAATCCCAGAACCACAGGTGGGGGTTGATTCCTCTGTTGGACTCTCATGAGCATCGAGTAGAGATACCCTTGGTTGCATTAGGCCTCTAGCAATTGAAGGCCAGTTCTAGTCTGGACCAAGATTCTGGCAAGTCCTATTAGGAGGACTAGGAGCTTCCTCCTTGAGGTAAACACCTGCATGGTCACTGGTTTCAGTTAGGCTGGCTCACGGGGGTTTGGAGCTGGGACGGATTCCACACTGACCTTTATGCTATGGACTGGTTGGACTAGCTCTTGGGGGAACTCGTAACTGTACCATTGTGTTTGAGCTTCAGTGAGCTCAAATGCAGAGTTAAGAGATGTAAGATTGCTAAGTAGGTGGTCAGCTATCTGCTGGGGGCCTTCTCCTGATGGTAGACCAGCTAGCCTGTCAATCTGAGGTCTGCTTTTGTAAAGCTTTGTTTTGGGCTATGATAGATATTAATAAAATGACATTGTCCTCTCAGAGCTTAGGATCTGCCAAATTAGGAAGCGTGTTCAAAGAAACACCTGGAGAGCCTGGGGATGAGTTAAGGGTGAGGCTCTAACAGTACGACCTGTCAGTCACTCAACTTGTCTGTAACTCAGTTGGCTCATGTGTGAACTGACCTCAAAGATCCCTTCAGCCTCTGACTTTATAAATCTAGGTGGAAAGATGAAGCATGGACACAGCCCATGTGTAGTTTCCTGGGCCTCTGATTACATCTCCAATCTTAGTCACTTAAGCTTTAGAGCCACCTGTTAGCAGCATTCAGAGCAAAGTTGTTGAGGCTGGTGACAGCTGCAGCACATAGTTGTTCCCTGTAGCCATGAAGTCACAAAGACAAACCACACACGAGCAGGCCAACCACTCTGCAGACCAAAGGCCGCAGGCTGTGCGGAAAGGTTCATTGCTCACGATCAGAGAATAATATTTTTTATTGTGGTAAAAAAAGAAACAACATTTTGTCTCCTATTGTCATAATTTATAATGTAAGGTTTTAAAGGTGTAAAAAGTTATGCACATCCATGATGAAGGAAGACAGCCAAGGCAAGTAATATTTTTGCAACATTTTCATCGTATGAAGCTGTGTGCCCAGGAGTTTCTCTGGGTCCAGTAATAGCAAAGTCTCTACAGATGCCCCAGGGACCCAGAGCAGGCCAGAGTTTCATTTCTAGACTGGAGAGTGTGAGTTTCTTGGAACAGACAGTGGGGGGACATTTGGAGAAGTAGGGCAAGGTGAAAGGCTTTTGAGTAACATTTGAGAATTTATCATCCCAATCCCAAGCTTTTAATTGTGACAGAGGCAGGCTATAGAATCATCTGGGCTTCAGGTTCTGGATCTGTAAATGGGGCAATAATAATGTCCATCTCAAGAGATTACAGCCGAGAGTGGTTGCTGACGCCTGTAATCCCAGCACTTGGGGTGGCTGAGGTGGGTGGATCACGAGTTCAGGAGTTCGAGACTAGCTTGGCTAACATGATGAAACCCGTCTCTACTAAAAATACAAAAATTAGCTAGGCATGGTGGTGCACACCTGTAATCCCAGCTACTCTGGAGGCTGAGGCAGGAGACTTGCTTAAACCCAGAGGGTGGAGACTGTAGTGAGCCGAGATTGCGCTCTGTACTCCAGCCTGGGTGACAGAGCAAGACTCTATCTCAAAAAAAAAAAAAAAAAAAAGGAGACTGCTGTGAGGATTAATTGGCTTCCTACATACAAAGTACTTGGAACAGTGACTGACATATAGAAAGTCTTAATAAATAGATTATTATTAGTGACTCTTCCAGGTATGTTTGAAGTATATTATCTCACTTAATTCTCACATCAACTCAGTGAGGTAAAAAGCATCATGGATGCTCAGTTTCCTTTTATGTGACATGGCAGAAAAATCACATCCCTCCATCTTCCCACAGTCTCACCAAATGGCAGGGTTGGGAGCCGTCGGCCAGCTAGGCCTGGTTGACCCCAAAGGCAGTGCACCACGGGAGAAACATAATGAAACATGCTTTTGAGAAAGTTTTCCCTGGCATGTGAAGGCTATCTCCAGTGGGCAGAAGTCCCAGGAGTCTAGACTACAGATGAACGGCTCTTGGCCAGAGTGGTGGGGAAAATTAAATTTGTGAATGATTATGCAAAGTGGGCACATCAGGGTGACATAGTGAATGTCAGCATGTAGGGAATATTAGGAACAGACTTACCTCTCTCTGGCTCCAGACCTCAGTTGTATCTCCTCAAAGAGCCTCAAGTCCTTCTGGCAGATGCTGGAAGCTGGGGGTCGGGTGGGCAGTGTTTGGGAAGGAGAGAGAGAAAGACAGAGAGAAAGCCCGAGCTTAGTCGGCTGTCTCATGGGAAATTCTTCCCAGTGTGGAGCGGCCAGCTGTTTCGCTCCAGCCCTTTTCTTCTCACCCCGGCCTCACCAAGATTAGAGAAGGTTGGGAAGCTTTACCTCTGCAGGCTTCTCTGTCCTTTACCTCCACCCTCGTCCTAGCTGCAGAGGGAGGCCTCTCTGCAGATTAGACTCTGGCTGCACGCTGCTTCAGCCAGCTCCCTCCCTGCCTTCCCTGCTTCCATTCCCTTCTCATCTTCTCTCTGCCTCCCACCTCCCCCTTTCCAGAAGCCCGACTCCTCTCCGTCCCTTCCTCTACCCCACGCGTGCTTCTGTGAGCACACTCACGCTCACACACATACACACTCATACACGGCGGTTGTTTCTGCCATGAAAAGAATGCATCTGTGTTGGGGTTGGCCAGCTGCCTGTATCCCTTGCTGCTCCAAGCTTCCCAGCCGGCATTCCACAAGAGGGTCCCTGGCCTTCAGAAGGCCACAGGAATGTCCCCCACCCCCTGACTCTGGCCTAGCCTCCCCTTTCCAGAGTTTAAGAAAATAACAATGAGGGAAAGGTATGTTTCTCCCTCCAAGTCTTGCTGAGGGGGAGTTGTAGGGAGGAGGCGGCATTAAACAAGGCTCTCTGGCGGTGCTCTAGGTCGAGGAAGGCAGAGAGTTCTATCCTGAGGGGCAGCAAAGCTCTGGATGAGGTGGGGATTCCTGGGAGGGGAGGGCTGGAAGGCCCTGTCAGAGGCGTGGCTAGATATGCTCTGGGTCATCAGTAGGGTGCTACAAGATGGCCAGGGCTTGTTTTTTTCTTTATTCTGGCTTGGCTAACAGCTCCTTTATAGACCCCAGTGCAAGGGTCCTACACAGAGATGGGGCAAGGCCTAAATGGAGAGACCTTGGAATGTAAAACCCTGGACACATCCCCAGTTTTAAAGGATGGCAACACCTTCCCTGGGTCTGACCAAAGGGAAATTGTGGCAGTCTTGCTGGTCTCAGCAGTGTCACACAGATGCCAGGTCTCAAACTTCGGCATTTCTCTACTTTCTGGGAACGTGGGAGGAAGACCCTTGGGAAAGAAAACCACCATCTGAGATACAGAAATACAGTCTGTATTGCGGCTGTGAGGATCCCAATATGTGTGGCTTTCATCTTCCAATGATGGCAGCCAAGGACAGGAGTGACTCCCAGGCACCCTGCCCTTTATGGGAAGTGGGCCTGTGTGAAGCACTCTGGTGTGTAGCTTCTTTGCTTTTGGAAAAAGTGAAGTGTACACCCTTTCCTACTGCCTACCCATCCCTTCAGTACCCCCAGTGATTTCTAGAACATGCTTACATGTGGCTCCATGCACAAGGGAGGAGAAGGGGGCTGTCTCTGGCCTCTATCCTGGAACAGAGCATTCAATAGAGTTTGGAGGTTGAGGGGAGCAAACGACTCCTTTCTGAAGGTCTGAAATCCTGGTTATTGTAGTACGGGCAGTTAGGACATAAATAGGGTAGGGAGCCACGGGGCATCTCCATGACAGAGTTGGGCCAACCATGGGGTCTTCTCCCTACCCTGAATCTTAGGAGCGTGTCCCTGGCACCGTATGGAATGAGATTGATGACATGCAGGTGTTTCGGATTCTGGACCTAGAGGATTTTGAAAAAATGTTTTCAGCCTATCAAAGGCACCAGGTAAGACCCTACACCCTCTGGCCTCTTGGGTTTTTATTCCATATACCATACCCTCAAACCCAACTTCAGCCTCTCGTCTCCCTTCCTTCTGCCCTCCCCTCCTTCCTCACATGTATACTGAATGGTTTTATTCTTTATGGGGTGCCATGTGCTTGCGGAGGATGTAGGTATAAAGTACAGGTGCACAAACCAGGCCAGTAGGGGAAAACATCCTTGTATTACGGTTCATATTTACACACCAAGTATTGACATGGTATTTGGTCCATTTCTCCCTTCCATTCTGGAGCACGGGAGGTAGAGTTGCAAGGCCTGACCACTGTGGACCCTTGTTCTCTTTGGTTCAGGATTTAGGGACTAGGCTTAGAAGGCATAATAACTTTTCAAATCACTTTTCTACCACATTTTGTCTCGCAAAGCCTCTGAGATTGAGCAGGGGATGTTGCCTTGCAAGGAAGGCAGAGGTGCTATTCCACATCACTCAGGGGCTGAGGCTGGGCCTGGAAAGGTCTGGATAAGCCCTGGACATTGCTCTCAAGGCTCTATGTGCAGGTGGCTGCCAGCAAGTCTGGTCCTCCAGTCACAGAGAAAGTAGGGGTGAGTTGGTGGCAGAACACAGGGCGTTCCTCAGGTGGGAATCTCAAACTGTGCCGAGTACCTGTGGTGACTGCCAAGGGTTGATTCTCAGACCTCATTCTCAAACAGATGTGACTGAGGAGATGAGTTGGGGCCCTCTAAGTCCACTTGGGGAATGAGCAGCTTAGATGCCTCAGGGACTTGCTTTCTCTCTGGCCCAGCCCAGAGGGACTGTTACCTCTTGAGGTTGGGCTATCGTCCTCTTTGTTTTCTCTACTTAGCCTAGGGCTTCAGTCTTGAGGGTTTCCTCCTGTGCTAATGAGTGGGTCCTGGCAGTGCCTGGCTGTTGTGGCCTGGCTCCCCACCAAGTTGGAGAGGGTGCCCTGGCTCAGTTTCTGCCCAAGGACACATACAGCCACTCCTAGGGCACTGGCCAGGTGATTGTTTAATTTAAATATGGGTGCCCACATATTTAAATTATTCTCTTCTCCTAATTCCAGGAGACATTTTTAACCCATGCCCATGTCAGCCTGGCAGCTAAGGCTGCTGGAGCTGAAAGGAACTCTTATGAGCACTGGCTCCCAAGAGTCAATTCTCTCTGAGTGGGGCTGAGGACAGAGGAGTGTGTAGCAAGCATACCAGGCTTGGTGACCACAGGCTGCCTCCTAGTTTGAGAGTCTTCCTGCGGGACAGGGCTCTGGCCCACCCCACTCAGGCTCCAGGGCCTGGAGGTGAGGTTGGGATGGGGCCAGTCAGGAAAGAGACAAACTGGGTCTGGGGCCTCCCAGCTTGGTAAGTTGAGAAGAATTAAGGCTGAAAGATCCCCTGTCCTGTCCCCCCTCACCCCCTCTGGGCCCACCCAGTCTAGTCACCTGTCTCCCCCTCACCCAGTAGGCCGCCCAGTCTCTGGGACTGAAATACTAGCAGCAGGACTGGAGAGATCCCGGAGGCCGCCGTAACCTTGTTGTTGCCTCTCGCAGATGGCCGTGGGGCAGGGGAGGTCCTGGGAGCCATGGTCTTCTCTGTGCCCGTGTGGGTTTTGCGATGGTAGCTTCCACTCTGTCCGTGTCAGGGAGAACAGAGGTGTGGGCTCTGCCTCTTCAGTTCCCCTTGCAAAGCACAGGACAGATGAGGGGCCAGGAGCAAATTCAAGGATACTTGCTTTTCGCTGTGTCAATAAACACAACTTTCTGGAGCTTCCAGACTGAGTTTGTGACTCCTCCCCTATGTAGCAAGGTGAACTCATCCAGGGTGGAGGAATGTCTTCTACCCTCTCTGCAGATTTTCAGCAGAGGAAAAGGAAGAACAGGCAGCAAAGCCTGCGGTGGGGAGAACTCGGGGGTTTGATCTGTCCTGACCAGGGAGTGCTGGTCCCACTGGGCAGATGGGAGGCACTGCCTGATCTCTGCTTCATTTGGCATCTCCGTGAGTGCATGTATGCTAGAAGCGGCTCCTGTCTAGTGCTACTTACGGGTCCTTGTCTTCAACCATGGGTGTCACTGGGACAAAGGGGACAGTGTAGATGCTGAGGGATCGCCATGTCTGTCATGCTGTTTCTGGGTCCCCCAAATGTCTTGGCTAATGTTGTGCATGTTTAATTCTCTGTTGGCTGTGGCTGCTGCCTAGGAGCTGATAACTAATCCTCCTCCGCAGGTGAGTTATTCTTGGGGGCTCCACGACTCCAACTTTTAACTGCTGTCCTGGGCTGCTGCTCTGTACTGGGCCTGACAGCGGGGACTTGTCCATTCTACCTTCTACCTTATTCCCCCCTTCACACAGGGTGGTATGGGAGAGGGTCCCCAAAGAGAAAGAAGAAACGTAGGAGAGGGAGGTAATCAAATAGACCTCTGGCAGCAGTGGAGGTCTGTGTCTCCTGGAATGAGAAGAAGGCTCCTAGGTCTATTGCCTGATCCACCAGGCCAAAGGAGAGCCTTTCCTGTAAGGACACATAGGGTAGGCACTACACAGGTCTAGGGGCACAATTCACCAAGAGAACCATGTGAGATGGCCCCTGCAGTGGTGCAAAAGGGACCTGCCAGAGGAAGAACAGCACACTAGACAGCCTCCTGTCTACCTCACCAGGGGCCAAGAGAAGGAGTGGGGCGGGATCAGTGATTTCTCTGGAATCTGCCTGCTGGAACCTCAGAGAAGAGTTCTGCTTCAGTTTCCTTACCTGTGAACTTGTGGGTGCTCTCTACCCTGGCCACAATGGACTGTGCCTGAAGTCCCTAGGAGTCAGCAACTGTTCCCTGTGGGGATTTGCAACCAGCTTCTCAGCATAAGCCTGAGGGACAGCATCTGGGTTGGGCAGTGGGAGTGGGAATCGATTCCGTGGGAGACATGGGAGGTTATGTCACATTGCCCAAAGCCACAGGGATCAGTCACATCTTGACCCACTGGCACAGCCCCTTCCCCTTGTTGCCCAGAATGGATAATTTCTTAAAAAAAAAAAAATTAGGGGGCCCTTCAGTGTCCTTCCCCAACCCCTTGGGGCCTATGGAAAAGTTCCAAATACCTTGTCTTAAAGCGAGCTGTTAGCCACCCTCCTCTCTCTCCTGTCCCTTCCTTCCCCCTTCCCCCTCATGCCAGCAGCATTCCTGGATTGGTAGGAGGTGGCTCTTCGGGGGTGGGCAAGAGGAGGACTGGGGAACACACACCTCAACTGTCCGCTTCACTTGTTGGTTACAGAAAGAGCTGGGCTCCACTGAGGACATCTACCTGGCTTCTCGCAAGGTCAAAGAGCTGTCGGTCATTGATGGCCGGAGGGCCCAGAACTGCATCATTCTACTTTCCAAGTATGTGCAAAACAAGGTGGTTGAGTTGAATGCCTGGGGGACAAAGGGAATGGAGGAATGGAGTGATGGTGGTTTCGGGCCTCTCCCTCTGCTGTCCCCTGGGAGGGGGGTGGGCATTGCCTTTACTCTCAGAACTCAGAATCTCTCTGTTTTGCGACAGTGCTGGAGCTGTCTCCTGGGAACCTGCCTTGAGCAGCAGTTTGGCGCTCTGCAGGCAGGAACTGCCCAGTCACGAGGCCCTTGTGCAGCCCGGTCAGTGTCTGGCGGCCGAGTTGCTCTAAGCCCACGGAGGGCCTCGCTTGGCTCACGCCACGGAGCAGCATGATCTCAGCCTCTAAGCATTTCCCGTGGCTGCAGAACAAACAGGGCAGTATCTGTGCTAACAGCACAGCTTCTGTGCAGGGGCCTCCTGCCTGAGCCAGGGTCAGAGGGCACCACCTCCCATATTAAGTCTTAGTGCTGCCCCAGCCGCCTCTGAGACATCCTCCCCCCTTCCTCTCACAAGCCCCCAGGCCTCAGTTTCCCCCACTTGATGGTGGAAAGAGTTCTGAATCCCCAGGGTTCCTAATGGGGGTGCGTGTGGAGGGAATAGGGAAGGGCTTCGAGGGGGTGTGCGGGGAGTGTGGCTTCTCCCTCTCCCAGGCAGTGAGAGTGATTGGGACAGCTCTATGGGAGCTGAGGCACTGTCAGAAGACTGAGAGCGATTCTGAGTTCTGAGAGTGAAGGCATCAGGAAATTGCCCTTTTAGTGCCTCGCTGGTAATCCTGTCCTCCTGTGGAAATGCTGTGCGTTTTTAGGCATGAGGAGGAGGAGAAGGATCAGAAACTCTTTGCCCTGCCCTTTGGACTAACTTGAAGACATCTCTTTTACTCCCAAATGCCCCTATCAGCTTTGATGGAGTCTAAAGAGACTAGAGACCCTCACATCTCTATTTAGACACTAAAATGCTCATTATCAAGTTTATGGACTGAATCGTATTAGTCTAGTCTAAGAAGGCTTTGTAGAGGAATTGAGGGGGGCGGATTACTATTAAATGTATTCCCAAGTTTGTGTTAGGGAATGAGGGAAGGCGGAGGTGGTACCTTTTGGAGAAGGATGTTGAGGGCTGTCCTGGATGGAGGGACCAAACCAGGCTGCTCAGGAGGTGGGGTTTTGTCTTAGGTTGAAGCTTTCTAACGAGGAGATCCGGCAAGCCATCTTGAAGATGGATGAGCAGGAGGACCTTGCTAAGGACATGCTGGAGCAGGTGAGGACCCTCATGGGAAGGAAGGGGGAGCTGAACCCAGGGGGGCAGCCATTGCCTCTTCCTGAAAGCCCCCAGAGAGGCTGTGACTCTTGGGTCAAGGAGAAACCAGGCTGGAAGACTTGGGGAGAAGGTTTATAGAAACCTGCCTTGGTCACCCTTTCTTGGGGAAAGCTGGAAAGGCTGCATCGTCTTGAGGGTTTGTTCCCCGATGGCTCCCAAGGCAAATCTTCCCCAAATCTCTTCCCCCTCAGTTTTTTTGGATCCTTTGAGAAACCTAGAAAATGTACACACACAAACATCATCAATTGGACTTCATTACAATTAAGAACTTCTGTTCATCAAAGGGCATGGTTACTGAGTGAAAAGAGAAGACAAACCTTAGAAGAAGATATTTTCTATACATGCATATAACAAAGATCATACTCAGTTCAAAGAACTCTACAAATCAATGAGAAAATGATGAAGAAATCAACTTAAAAATGAGCCAAAGACTTGAGCAGGTGCTTCCTGAAAGAGGATTTCCAAATAGCCAATAAGCATATGAAAAGGTGTTCAATACTATCAGTTATCAGAAAAATACAGTCAACCATAGTAAGGGGGCACCACACACCCACCAGAGCACTAAAATTAAAAACACTGACAACGCCATGTGCTGGCAAGGATGTGAAGCAACTGAAATTCTCAATTGGCACAATTATTTTGGAAAACTCGGCAGTGCACAGTACAGCTAAATATATACCCACCCTATTGCCTAGTAATCCCACTCTCAGGTATAGCTCCAGGGAAACAAGTACAAATGCTGACTAAAAGAAATATACAAGGCCGGGCACAGTGGCTCATGTCTGTTATCCCAGCACTTTGGGAGGCCAGGTGGGTGGATCACCTGAGGTTGGGAGTTCAAGACCAGCCTGGCCAACATGGTGAAACCCTGCTTCTACTAAAAGTATAAAATTACCTGGGCATGCAGCATGCCTGTAATCCCAGCTACTTGGGAGGCTGAGGCAGGAAAATCACTTAAACCTGGGAGTGGAGGTTGTGGTGAGCCGAGATAGCACCATTGCACTCCAGCCTGGGCAACGAGAGCAAAACTGTCTTGAAAGAAAGAAAGAAAGAAATATACAAGAATGTAGCTGACCCTCAATAATGTGGGGAGCTAAAGGCATTGACCCCCCCACATAGTCAAAAACCAACATATAACTTTTAACTTCCAGTAACTTAGCTACTAATTGCCTACTGTTGACTAGAAGCCTTACTGATAACATAAACAGCCAATCAACACATTTTTTATGTTGTACGTGTTATATGCTGTATTGTTACAACAAAGTAAGCTAGAGAAAAGAAAGTTATTAAGAAAATCATTAGAAGGAAGGCCAGGCATGGTGGCTCACACCTATAATCCCAGCACTTTGGGAAGCTGAGATGAGCAGATTACTTGAGGTCAGGCATTTAAGACCAGCCTGGCCAGCATGGTGAGACCCTGTCTCTACTAAGAAATACAAAAATTAGCCAGGCATGATGGTGCTTGCTCATAGTCCCAGCTACTCAGGTGGCTGAGGCAGGAGAATTGCTTGAACCCAGGAGGTGGAGGTTGCAGTGAGCTGAGATCACACCACTGCACTCCAGCCTGGGCAACAGAGTGAGTGAGACTCTGTTAAAAAAAAAAAAATCATTAGAAGGAGAAAATATGTATACTGTTCATTGAGGGGAGGTGGATCATCACAGAGGTCTTCAGTCTTCATCCTTATTGCCTTCATCCTGAGGAGGAGGGAGAGGAGTGGCTGGTCTTGCTGTCTCAGGGATGGCAGAGGTGGAAGAAAATCCCCCACATGCAAGTGGTCCTACACAGTTCAACCCTGTGTTGTTCAGGGGCCAACTCTATTTACAACAACTTTATTTATAAAACCCCCAAACTGAACAGCCCAACTGTCCAACAATAGGAAAGTGAATAAGCAGATTGCGGTATATTCATACAGTTGAATCCTACTCAGCAATAAATAAACTACCATGATATGGGTGAACCTGAGGCATTGTGTTGAGGAGAAGCCAGACATAAAAGAACATACAGCATGAGTTCAAGGACAGGCAAATCTGGCTAAGGTCCCGGAATTCAGCTGAGAGCCTATATTCACTTGAATGGCTGACTGAAGTGATGTAAAATAACTTTCTTGGGAGATGGAAATGTTCTGTATCTTAATCTGAATGATGATTCAATGGATGGAGATTTGACAGAAATCACTGAACTGCACATTTAAAATGGGTGCATTTTATTTTATGTAAATTATACCTCAAGTTGGTCTGAAAGGAAAGAAAAATGTACCTCAGGCCAGGCATGGTGGCTCCTACCTATAATCCCAGCGCTTTTGGAGGCTGAAGTGAGAGGATCACTTGAGCTTAGGAGTTGAAGATCAGCCTGGGCTACATAGTGAGATCCTGTCTTTACCAAAAAAAAAAAAAAAGAAAAAAAAAATTAACCCACTATGTGCTGCACACCTGTAGCCTCAGCTACTGAGGATTGCTTGAGCCCAGGAGGTCTAGGCTACAGTGAGCTAGGATCATACCACTGCATTCTAGCCTGGGTGACAGAGCGAGACCACATCTTAAAAAAGGAATACTGTACATCAGTTACATCTCAATTTTAAAAAAGAAAGAAAGTTCAGAGCTGGCTGCTCTGTCATCCCTTTCAGGCAGATGAAACAAATCTGTCCACATGAGGGTGCCTCTCTCTTTCAAGGCACCCTCCCCATCTTGAGCTGAGTCAGTACAGCTTCTCACAACCTGCACCGCGTGTCTGCTGCTCACCTGTTGTTTGTGTGACTTGCACCTGCTCTTTGCAGCTCCTCAAGTTCATCCCAGAGAAGAGTGACATTGACCTCCTGGAGGAGCACAAGCATGAGATCGAGCGGATGGCCCGTGCTGACCGCTTCCTCTATGAAATGAGCAGGTTGGGGCCATGGGCATGGCGGGGGGCTGGGATTCAAGCAGGTGGGATTCTGGCAGGCAGGGCTGAGATTCAAGGAGGTGGGATTCTGGTAGGCGGGGCTGGGATTCAAGCAGGTGGGATTCCGGCAGGTGGGGCTGGGATTGGAGGAGGTGGGATTCCGGCAGGGGGTGCTGGGATTGGGGCAGGTGGGATTCCGGCAGGCGGGGCTGGGATTGGAGGAGGTGGGATTCCGGCAGGGGGTGCTGGGATTGGGGCAGGTGGGATTCCGGCAGGCAGGATTCCGGCAGGTGGGGCTGGGATTGGGGTAGGTAGGGTTCTGCCAAGGGGAAGGGGACAAAGGTGGGCAGGCTCAAGAGGAGGCTGGAGGTGGCTGGGGTGAGGGTGAAATACCTCAAGATATGGCTCACCTTGTCCACAGGATTGACCACTACCAGCAGCGACTGCAAGCCCTGTTCTTCAAGAAGAAATTCCAGGAGCGGCTGGCAGAGGCAAAGCCCAAAGTAGAAGGTAAGGCTGAGGGTTGCAGGAGGCCTGGAGTGGAGAGGCATCTGAGAAAGGCAGGGTGGGTGGGAGCCACTGAACAGGGGCAGAGGGAAACCCCTTTCTTATTCTCAATCTGAAAGCAAAAGCAAAAGGTCAAAGACAAAATGCAAAATTATAAAAATATGCACTTGCTTATATTAACACATGTGCCAACCTTGTGACATGTCGCTAATGTCTCAGTGTGCAAGCTCTTTAAGTACTCCCCAGGGATTGCCTGTGCTGATGGCAGAGGAGGGAGGGGCATGGAGTTGTCAGGAGAGGCAGGAGATCAGGATAGTGGGCCGACATGGGCAGACATGGGGACCCAGGAGGCAACAAGCAGGAGAGGCTGGGAGGCTCATATGTGGGGAGGACAGGGTCAGCAGAGTGGAGGAAGAGAGGCTGTTTCCTCTAATGATTGTTTCTTTTGCTGTGCAGAAGCTCTTATGTTTAATTAGAGCCCATTTGTCAATTTTGGCTTTTGTTGCCATTGCTTTTGGTGTTTTAGTCATGAACGCCTTGCCTATACCTATGCCCAACAAACATATGAAAAATGCTCATCATCACTGGTCATTAGAGAAATGCAAATCAAAACCACATTGAGATACCATCTCACGCCAGTTAGAATGGCGATGATTAAAATATCTGGAGACAACAGATGCTGGAGAAGATGTGGAGAAATAGAAATACTTTTACACTGTTGGTGGGAGTGTAAATTAGTGCAACCATTGCGGAAGACAGTGTGGTGATTCCTCAAGGAGCTAGAAATAGAAATACCATTTGACCCAGCAATTCCATTACTGGGTATACACCCAAAGGATTATAAATCATTCTATTATAAAGACACATGCACACATATGTTCATTGCGGCACTGTTTACAATAGCAAAGACCTGGAACCCACCCAAATGCCCATCGAAGATAGACTGGATAAAGAACATGTGGCACATATACACCATGGAATACTATGCAGCCATAAAAAATGATGAGTTCATGTCCTTTGCAGGGACATGGATGATCTGGAAACCATCACTTTCAGCAAACTGACACAAGAATGGAAAACCAAACACTCTCATGTTCTCATTCATAGGCGGGTGCTGAACGACGAGAACACATGGACACAGGGAGGGGAACATCACACACTGGGTCTGTTGGGGGGGTGGGGGAGATTGGGGAGGGATAACATTGGGAGAAATACCTAATGTAGGTGACAGGGATGGATGCAGCAAACCACCATGGCATGTGTATACCTATGAACAATCCTGCAAGATCTGCACATGTACCCCAGAACTTAAATTTTATATATATATATATTTTTTTTAAAAACCTGTTTCCAGGATATTGAGGTTACCAGTCCGGGGGCAGAACAGAGCATGGGCACCCCCTACTGGACACCAGGGCCAGCGAGTACTCCTTGAGATGCCCAGTCCAGAGAGTAGCCCTTCCTGAAATTCACTGAGATGCTTCAGGGAGAGTCTATGGATAGGGTGAAGCACGCAGAGCTAAGGCAGACATTTTTCGTAATCAGACCTTGTTCCCCCACTACCACACACATGGAAAGGGATCTGCAGGTGGTAACCATAATCAGTTGAGAGAGAAGGAAAGAGAGCAGCAGTGACTTCATCTCTGAGGTCTGGCCATCTCTCCTACCCTGGTGATGGGTGAATCCTTATCTTCATCACAACTGTCTTTCATCCTGCTGCAGACTGCCTTTGGAGCATGCAGCACAAATAAGGGGTTCAGCCCAAGACACATGCGCACAACTCTGTGTGTGTCTTGGGTCAGTGGAACAAATGTGAGCAGTCGCCATTTGGAGATTTGGAACTGGAGTAGCTTAGCCACCAAAAAGGCTTAATCTCAATTTCCTGCTCCCAGGAGCCTAAGCTCTCCCTAAGAATTAGTCAGTAGATACTCAGGAAAGAGACTCCCTTTGATATCAAGCTAAGCTGAGTAAGATGTATTTGGGATAGCAAAATCTGCTGGGGAAAGCTGCTCTTTTGTAGCTCTGCTCTGTAATAATTGTTCTGTATAGCAATGGCTACTGTCCTTCTATAGACCAGATATAGGTCTCTTTCCTCTAAGAGCTAGATAAGAAAGCATGCCTGAAGTTGTGTATTATAGAATCAGATCACTGTGTGTGACTGTGGGTGGAGAAAGAGGATTGTGCAAAGATGGGATTCCTATTCTTCCTTCCAGTTCTCCCAGGAAGTATTCCTGGAAGAGCTAAGATTTAGCCTATCCTAGCGAGGTGATGAGCTGTTGACACCTGCCCTCCCCACCCCCAGCAGGGGCTCTGAGTCCATTTGCCAAAAGCCAATTCACCAAATTTGACAAATTTACCAGTTCCTCTATGAATATATTCATGAACTTATTATTCTTGAATATATTCTTATGAATATATTTATTGCTGAATATACCACATTTACTGATTCTTATTATAAATACATTCACCGAATATAGTCAAGATGAACATGGTTGCAAATGTAATGTTCTTATGAATATATTCATGAATATATTATTCTTGCAAATATATCTAAAATGTCAGAACTGCATTTGGGAGTTTTCCCATTTACACTGATTTCCTTTGAACTCTTGTCATTTTCTGTTTTGCCAACATTTTAGCATTTTTAGGAGGATTCCTTTGCAGATTTTCCCAATAGCATATAAACCTTAGAAAAAAACATCCCAACCAATCCAAGTATTTTTTTTTTAACTTTTGAAATATAACATGCATATAGAAAAGACGCAAATCATAAGAGTCCTACTTGAGGAATTAAAAAAGTGAACCACATGTAAAATCAACACCCAGGTGAAGATATAAGTTTCCAACCCCCCCAGAGACTTCTTCATGTCCTTCTCCCAAACTTTACCCCCTCCCTCTTGTCTCTAAAGTTCAAACCTATCTTGACTTCTAGATTAGTTTCATCAGTTTTGAAATTTTTTTGAGACAGGGTCCTGCCCTGTCACCCAGGCTAGAGTGCAGTGGGTGTGATCTTGGCTCACTGTAAACTCTGCCTACTGAGCTCAAGGTACCCTCCCACCTCAGCTTCCCAAGTAGCTGGCACTACAGGCACATGCCACCAGCCTGGCTAAGTTTTGTACTTTTGTAGAGATGGAGCTTCACCATGTTGCCCAGGGCTGGTCTTGAACTCCTGGGCTCAAATGATCTGCCCACCTCGGCCTCCCAGAGTGTTGGGATTGTAGGTATGAGCCACCGCACCTGGCCTGTTTTGAACTTTATAGGAATGGAATAATAGAGTGTGAATAATTTAACTTTATGCTGCCGACTTTTGCTCAACATTATGGTTGTGACTTGTCCCTAATGTTACATGTAGCAGTGGGTTATTCATTTGCAGTTCTGCATTTTCTTCCATTATATGAATATACTGTAACTTACCCATTCTATTTCAAATTAAAAAAAAAAAACAAAACTAGAAACAACCGAAATACCCATCAAAAATAATGTGGCTTTTAGGTTATAGAGTATGTACATGTTCAACTTAAAAGCTACTGACAAACCTTACTCTTCATTTTTACAAGTTTTTTTGAGATGGGGTCTCACTCTTGCCCAGGTTGCGGTGCAGTGGCACTATCCCGGCTCACTGCAACCTCCGTCTCCTGGGTTCAAGCAATCCTCCTGTCTCAGCCTCCCAAGTAGCTGGGATTACAGGCGTGTGCCACCACACCCAGCTAAGTTTTGTATTTTTAGTAGAGACAGGGTTTCGCCATGTTGGCCAGGCTTGTCTCGAATTCCTGACCTCAGATGATCCGCCAGCCTTGGCCTCCCAAAGTGCTGGTAGAGCTTCTTTCAACAGTTACTTATTTCTAACTTGTTAGAAGATTTCTGCAAACTTCTAGCCAAGTGGTTTTCATTTTATCTTCTTAGCAGCATCTTAAAGAATGTTCAGTTTGGCATAAGCCAAAGATCACAGGGTAATCTGGTCTTTTTGTTGCCACACTGAATATTCAAAAAGCATATTCTGTAACTAGTAGACAAAATCTTAGTATAGGATTTGTGTCTTCCTTCTGTGCACCCACCACAAAGGCGTCACAGCTGAGGAAGGGCCAGAGCATACACAGCAGGATGAATTATTGAAGTTTTGGTTACTGTTAGCTTAGTTTGTATTTCTAGCAAAGATGTCATTTAAAGCATTGGAGGAAAATGGTTAAGATGGCCAAAGATTAGAAAAATCTTAAAAATGATATTCAGTGGGATGTCAAGTAGCTTATTTCATCAAATCTTGGACACTATCAACTGAAAAGCATGCCATTATTTTATAGAACAAAAATGATAGATTATAATTGAGGACATTTAATTGATGGATTTTCTTTCCAAAAGACCAATAGAATATAGCATTTCAAGACAGGTAGAAGCAACCCCATAATAGGTAAAATGCTGAAGTGCTAGGTATCGAGAAGTAACAGTATCATATTCATGAGTATATTCGAAGAAAGAATACCTGAATAATATATATATATTTTTTGAAACAGAGTCTCATACTGTTGCCCAGGCTGGAGTGCAGTGATGCAATCTCGGCTCACTGCGACCTTAACCTCCTGGGTTCAAGCGATTCTTCTGCTTAGGCTTCTCAAGCAGCTGGGACTACAGGCATGTGCCACCACGCCCAGCTGATTTTTGTATTTTCAGTAGAGATGGGGTTTCACCATGTTGGCCAGGGTGGTCTTGAACACCTGACCTTAGTTATTTGCCTGCCTCAGCCTCCCAAAGTGCTGGGATTACAGGTGTGAGCCATCACACCCAGACTTCGTAATCTTTAAATACATGTAAGAAAAGCTCTTCTGAAATTATATTCTTGGGAAGAGCTGGCATGTCCTACAAATGGGGTGTCTGCTTCCCCTGGAGGCGGGTGAATGTTGGGATGTGAAATAGATGGTTCTGCTGAGGAGTGGGTATAATCTCTGCCTCACTTAGAGCTGAAGACTTTTGACAGCCCCTTTTCTGAACTTTGTGGTGGCATCTTCCTGGGGTGCAAGGGGACCCACTGCCCTGCCTGGCCCATGCATGGCTCTGACCGGTGCCTCCTCTCCCAGCCATCCTGTTGGCCTCCCGGGAGCTGGTCCGAAGCAAGCGTCTAAGGCAGATGCTAGAGGTCATCCTAGCCATAGGCAACTTCATGAACAAAGGGCAGCGTGGGGGTGCCTACGGGTTCCGGGTGGCCAGCCTCAACAAGATTGCCGACACCAAGTCCAGCATTGACAGGTGAGGACCTCCCCTCCCGGTCACTTCGTTGGCCTCTATCTCACCTTACCCTGGCCTCTCCCATTAGGATGGGAACATTCTAAGACTCATCACCTCTTTCTCTTAACTCCCCAGCCTAGTTTCCCCCGACCCTCATGCCCAGTTTCCTCTGTTACCCTTAACCCGACTTTGTCCACAGAAACATCTCTCTGCTCCATTACCTGATCATGATCCTGGAGAAGCATTTTCCTGATATCCTGAACATGCCTTCAGAGCTGCAGCATCTACCAGAAGCCGCCAAAGTCAAGTGAGACTTCCTTCCCCCCCCGTGATGACCCTCACTGTGGTCTTACTTTCCTCTTTTGGGGCCTACTCTGGGCTTGTTGATGGCTGATGTAAGACCTCGGTTCTTCTCAGTTTAAAAGAATTTAGACAGACACACAGCAAAGGGGGTATAGCATAGAAAAATGGATTGCAAAAGAAAAAGAATGTCTTATAAGTTAGGTGCAGATATACCCTGAGAGAGGGAGGGGATTCAGGGAGGGCTGCTTATAAGGATGAGGGCTGCAATAGGGAGACTCCCATTATGGGAGACTTATATGATTATTCATAAGGAGGTGGGAAGAGATATTAGGAAGCAGGTTCTGGGTGGTCCTCTGGGTGCACATGCACAGTAGCTATACCTGCTTTTTCATATGTTGCGTGTACCGTTAGCACCTTAAATCTCCACCCAGGGGTGTGTTTTTCGCTATCATATTTACTATTATATAATGGGCAAAGGATCAGTTTGAAGACAGGCAAAATCAACACACAGATGCTTGCTGGAGGGGGAAGTCCCTACTGAAGATAGCTTTGCTTAAATCAGTGCAATTACAATGTGAATGCTGAGGTTTACTGTGTTGACAGTGTGGTCACCACCACTGTTACTGTGTCCCACAAACATGGTCACTTCCTTGACTACCCATCCTGCCTCAGGCCAACTAGGAATGGGCCATGTCTCAGGGTCTGCTTCTGGGAGAACCAAACGAAGATAATTTGCTCTTAAATCCTTATTTCAAAGATGATTCCAGAAAATACCAGTGGAAGAATGAGGAAATGAGCCAGAGATAGAATGCCAGTAACAAACATCATTCAGCCAGTTACCACTTGCAGGCAATTGGTGCTTAACCCCAGGAGGAATTCAGGGAGACAGTGTGGATACTTACATCAGTTTTCCCACCCAAAGGGCAAGGTTGCTGGGGCAATCAGACAGCACCTCCTGTCAGTAATGAGCTGAAGGGCTCTACAGGGGCAGGGAATAACTCTCTGGCCATAGGTACAGGTGGCAGGAGCTTGGCCTCAAAAAGACTGTGCCTGCAGTTGGAAGAGTCGGGATCATGCCCTACAATGGATAGTCCAAGGAAATGTGGGTGGGGCATCAACAGCACGTGCTAGGCAAGAAATTAGACCTCAACATCTAGGCTGATAGATGCCATCTCCAGGAGAACCAGAAACATAACGGTAAATGGCTCACTGGTATAGAATGCTGTTACTTGCAGGATCACGTCAAGAGTTTATAAGCATTACCTGGTAGTAATCAAGATAAATAGATCTAAGCCGGAGGCCACAGGTTGTAAACGTTCTGCTATTGCAGCATGACATTTCTGATCTAGAAAGATCTATAGAACGCAGGTTTCACCATGTTATTTTATGGATGCACAGACAGAGGCATGAAGGGGAGGGGCTTTGTCAGGGCCAACATCAGTGGTCACAGCAAGGTTGGAACCCAGGCGCTCTGACTCCCAGGCCACTGTGCTTGGCTCTGCCCTCTCCCTGAACCAGCCTCAGCACCTCAAGGCTGGAGCAGATGGTCCTCATTCCCCTCTCTCTGTGTCTCCTCACAGCCTAGCAGAGCTGGAGAAGGAGGTGGGCAACCTCAGGAAGGGCCTGAGAGCGGTGGAGGTGGTGAGTACCTTGTCAGCGCTTACCTGGGGGGAGGGCTGCTGTCAGAAAACCACTGTTCATGCTGCCTGTTACTGCACCTCCAGCTGCTAGACAGGGGCATAGAACAACAGGTACAGTGGAAACAGCCTCTAGCCCAGTGTCAGCCCTCCAGAAGGAGGACTACAGGACTGGGGCTTACATTTAAGTCTTTCAAAAGGGGTCACTTGAGATTATACCCATGTTACTGTCCAGCTTGTGTCTATTCGGCAGTGGAGTAGAATGAAGCATACATCTGACCCATGCCTACGCTGGATTCAAGTGCATGGGAAAGAAAATCCTTATCCCTTGACTGCCAACTAGGGGCAGGAAGCACACAATGTATCAGTGAGACCCATGTCCCCAGAAGGTTCTTCCTTATGTCTCTTTGCCTCTTTCCTGGGCCAGTGGAGGACCCAGGTCTCTTGTCCCCACCATTCCTGTTCTGACAGCTTCTCAGCTAATACTATCTTTGGCCCTAGGCTTCCAGAAAACACCAGCAGAGCAGTGGGGAAGTGAGCCAGACTGGCCCAGTATGGGGCTGTCTCTAAGCATTATCCTTCACACTTAGGAACAAGAGATCCTTCCCATCTTCTCTGTGGAGAGAGGCAGTGGGTAAGGGGAGAATGGACTTTAGAGACTGAGAAAGAATGTTTTATCGCCATGATGGTGGAGGAAGATTTCCAAAATTTACAATTGTAGATTGTTAAGTGCTGCTCAAAGTGTGGTCCATGGACCAGCAGCCTCTGAATCAGCTGGGAGCTTTAGAAAAATGTCTCTTTAATTTGTGCATGAATCACCTGGAGTCTTGTAAAAATAAGCCTTGTTAAAATGCAGCTGCTGATCCTGTGGGTCTGATAGTCTGTATTTCTCAATTTCTCAGGTGATGCTGCTGGCCCCAGGTCACACGTTGGGTCTCAGCGCTCTAGAGAAAGAAAGATGGCAGGGTGGGCTGGCTGCTAACGCTTACAGTCTTTGCCATTCTTAGAACTCTGAGATGCAGGGTGTTCCCCTCTTCCCAAGCGCTTGATGTGAGTGACAAGAAGGATGGGAGATGTGGTGACCCCTGTACCACGGACTCCCATCTTGGCACCAGTCTAAGCAGCACTTTCCTCTCCCTCCTCAGGAGCTGGAGTATCAGAGGCGCCAGGTGCGGGAGCCCAATGACAAGTTTGTCCCCGTGATGAGTGACTTCATCACGGTGTCTAGCTTCAGCTTCTCAGAGCTGGAGGACCAATTAAATGAGGCCAGGGACAAGGTAAGGGTGCCCCAACCCCCACTGCTTGCCAACCCAGCCTTATCTAAACAAGCTTCTTCACACATTCCTACTGCAGACAGCCCAGGAGGGACAAAACCAGAGTTACAGAGCTTTGAGAGAAAACTGTCTCCTCACTCTTAACAGGACCAGCAATGGTAACCACATACCACAAATATTGTGGTGCGTTTATCAGCTATCAGGCACCATGTTAAGTGTTTTAAAGATGTGTCACCACCTACTTTATGGGTTTTGTTAGAAGGTTATTTCCCACTTGGCACATATGAACAGTGAAATCAGAGGGGTTAAGTAACTTGCCCAAGATTGCCCAGCTCTAAATGATAGAACTGAGTTAGAATCCTGACACCGCAGCCCAGCAGTGGACATGATTGCTATGCCTCTACTGCTTCTCACACCAACATGCCCAGAGACCTCATGCATGCGGGTCTTATTAAAACATGGATTCTTATTTAGGAAGCCTGAGATTCTGCATTTCTAACAGGCTTCCAGGAGGTGAACCTGCTGCTGGTCCACAAAGCACACTTTGAGTAGCAAGATCTTTCTTAGCAGATAAGAGTGGGTTGAATTAGCAATGGTAGCTCTAAGTGCCTGGCATATAGAAGTATAGCCACTAACTCATCTAACCCTCTCAATACCACTATGATGTAGATTCTATCACTCCCATTTTATAGAGGAAGAAGCTGAGGCACAAAGGGGTTAAGTTATTAACCTGATAAGTAGAGGATCTCTGAAGTTCTGAGTTCTGCCATGCGCTTTCCTGACCTCAGGAAGGGCTTCCCAAGGTCTATACCCCTGATCTCATGCTTACCCCTTACAGGCCCAGGGCTGGCTCTGAGGTGGACTGTGAGTGAGCCCAACTCTTTACCTGCCCAGGGTGTTAGCCTCAAGCCTCTCCTTAGCCTTGTCTCCTCGCCCCTTCCAGCCCTGCCCCTGTGCCAACAGTCCCCAACCTTGCACCGGGCTCTGTGGCTGGAACCCAGCTAACCTCAGGGGCTGTGCCCAGCATGCTCCGGGCACTTTCCAGCAACCCTGTTCTCTCTCCCTTGACAGTTCGCCAAGGCCTTGATGCACTTTGGGGAGCATGACAGCAAGATGCAGCCGGACGAATTCTTTGGCATCTTTGACACCTTCTTGCAGGCCTTCTCGGAGGCCCGGCAGGACCTAGAGGCCATGAGGCGAAGGAAGGAGGAGGAGGAGCGGCGGGCGCGCATGGAAGCTATGGTGAGGGGCTGTGGTGGGCCTGGGACTGAGGGAAGACAGGGGTGCGTGGGAGGAGGGCAGGGACTGGGTCATGCCATAGGGGTGGGTATCAGCCCCAGGAGAAACTTCTTCCTAGCCTGAGGGAAGAGAGCAGTGCGAGGTGGGGAAGCCTGTATGTCCTAGGCAGGAGGAGAATGGGGCCAACAGATACAGGCTGGCAGCATGGCCACAGCCTGGGAGTTAGCTCAGGGCTGAGGGGCTGCCCTGACCTCAGACCCTCGCTCTAAGAGGGTTCCCGCCTCTGGCACCCCACCCGCAGCTGAAGGAGCAGAGGGACCGTGAGCGGTGGCAGCGGCAACGGCAGCGGAAGGTCCTGGCTGCAGGCAGCTCGCTGGAGGAGGGAGGCGAGTTCGATGACCTGGTGTCGGCCCTGCGCTCCGGGGGAGGTCTTTGACAAGGACTTATGCAAGCTTAAGCGCAGCCGCAAGCGATCAGGGAGCCAGGCCCTGGAAGTCACCCGGGAGCGGGCAATAAACCGGCTAAATTATTGACCTGGGGAACTGGCCACACAGGAGGCCGGGTGAGAATGGGGATGAGGGGAAGTGGTGGTGATACTTCAACCATTTGGTGCTTGGTTTAGAACCCTAGGCTGGGTCCTGGGGTGGGGGGCTGTGTGTGGCCGGACCAGGCGTCTCCCCCACACATACCTTAAGGGGCTCCTCTCATCTCCCCTTCATACGATTCCTTCTGCGTCCTGGCCCCAGGGCTTATGCTGAGGCTGGCTTGGACATCCCTGGAGGGCCTCTGACCAGGTAACCCCAGGCTGAGAGGGCCCTGCTCCCCCATCCCCTGCCATGGGCACCCATGTGCTGGCACAGAACAGTTCCAGATCCACACTGGAGAGGTCCACGGCCTTGTGCAGATTTCCTGTGCAGCAGGGGGAATGATGATGAGGGGGCCCCTGAGAGGAAATCCAGACTCCTGTCTCTCAAGGGGAGGCTCGACAGAACATCGACTTGGGGGCAAACTTTCCTCTTGAAGGCAAACAGAGGCAGCATTATATATTCTAGTTAGATCAGCTCTGGTAGGTTCCAGAGAACAGTCAGTGTCGGGAAGGCTGATGCAGAGACCGAAGCCCTCAGGACAGAGTAGCAGTATCTGTTTCCCATGTCACAAGTCCTCTGGCCTCTCTCTGCATGTCTTAAGTCTCTCTCCCCTTCCTTTCCTACCCTCACCTCCATCTGTCTACTAATCCACAGTCTTAGAAGACTCACCTTTGGGCTTCCACAGTTATGGCTCACTACCAGGTGCCTGATGAATCTGGTAAGGGAGGGGGCTCAAGAAAGACCTCATTCATCACCACACCTCATGCCTTGGGCATATCCCATGTCCCCACCTCCCGGACACCTGGCCATTGTTGTGAAGCCAGACAGTGACCTCAAATGTTAACCTGGAGTCCCCTATGGCCCCTCGGCAAGAGCAGCACTTGAATGCTTAACTCCATCCCACAGCTCTCTGTCTACTTCATATAAATAATTCAGGCCTTCCCACCCCCTACTCTAACACCAGCCTCAAGGCAGAAGCCACAGTGGCCTCTGTCCAGCCTGCAGGCAGCCACTTAGAACCATGTGTCCACTGGCACTGGAGAGTTGGTTCCTGAGGTCTGAGGGCCATAGCTGCACTTTGGGTTAAGATGCTGTCTCTAAGGGTATCCCCTCCTCTGAGGCATTCAGATGAGAGAAACTAAGGAGATGGTGATGGAGGAGGAAGGCTGACATCCTCTGGGGGAGCACATTGCCTGAAGGGGCCAAGGAGGAGAGCTGGTGGGGGAGGGGCACATCACCACCTCTTGTGCCCAGTGTGGTTCTTCAGCCTTACAAGGGGCTCTTTCTGGTGTTCCCATCCACTCTTACCTTCCATTTTGCCCATGTTGTGCTGGCCTTGGTAAATGGGATGGCCATATCTAGACGAAATTCCTTTCTTCTTAAACTCCATGAAGGCTCTTATTTTCAGTACCATGCTCCGAGTTGACCTTTCATCCTCTGTGAGACTGGTCCTGCCTTGACCTCTACCATCAACCAGCTCTTGGCTCTTCTGCCCTTCCCTGTGTTTCTCACTTTCCAACCTAATCACTGGCTCAGGATTATTGCCAGTGGACACTGGTGAGCTGGGCCCATTCTCAGCTGCCTATCTTCTGCCTTTCACCTGCATCAGACTCCTGGGGCTGGGACTGTAGTTGCTGCAGGGGAAGAAACCCAGGGTTGATGAGCCCAGCATGTGTGTTGGTTTGAGGGGGTGGGCAGTGCGTGTGTTCTGGTGGGAGGGATCTGAGCAAGTGCAAGCCTGGCTGACACAGGTGTGAAGAGGCCATCCTGGAACCCAGGTGAGGGCAAAGATGGCTTCCAGGCAGAGCAGCTGCAGAGAGTTTGGCTATCTGCACCCCCACCCCTGCCGCCCCAGCTCCCACTGCAAGACAGGCATTGGGATGATAGGTGGTGGATGAGGCCTCTAAAGGTTCTCTCCCAAACTGGCCAGGCTGATGTTAACCTAAACCCCGAGGGGCAGGGAAGAGGGGGAGGGCTCCACAAGTGCGTCTGGCCTTCCCACCCAAAGACAAGGACTATGGAAGCTGTTCAAGACACATTTGATCTTCAGAAAAGCTGAATTTGGTTTAACTGCTGACAGAGGGCACAGATACGTTGTTCCAGAGCCCAGCCTTCTCACTCAAAGATATTTTTTTATTTATTATTGTCCAGATCTGGCCAGTGGCTCTGGTTCTAGATGCCACTGTAGCCAGGTCTCCAACAGTGCCTTGCACCACGGACTCATACTCAACTCAGTAAGAAGGGGCTGGTGCCCAATGCGGGTGGCTGAGCCGATCCTTAATATGTTAAATGTTTTCACCTCTTAATGTTTCTTGGTCTTGCTCTTTTCATGTCCTCCCCACCACTCCTGCCACCTTTAAGTAAGTTTCTCCAGCTGGTCTAATAATTTCCTGGCCAATGTAAAATTCATCATCAACCTAATGCAACCTTCTCAGCAGCAGCATTTCTGCCCTGTGATGGAAATAAAGTGTTTAGGGCAGTGGAAGGAGACGATTCTCCAGGTGAATGGGGAAGGGTCTGTTCCAGCCTCTCCCCCACTCCCATCCCCATTTCCACCAGCTGGGGAGCTGTCACCATCTCCCCCGACCTCTACCAGGGATGCCTTCACACCAAGGCTGTTCTCACCAGCTGCCTCAGATGACAGATGAGGCTAAATGGACAAAGTCTGCAGTGTCCTTTTTCACTTGCACCTTTTTTATAAGAATATATTGTAATACTAAAAATATTAAATTCATACCATCCCTACCCATTCTGCCTTTAAACCTGTGCCTCCTTCCTATGAGGGGATTTGGGGTGGGCTGGGAGTGGTGTCCTGGAGCCAGCTTGTACCAGCTCTGTGAGAACCAATTGTTCACATTTTCAGGAATTTTGTAAGCCATTTGACATTACTTTGGTAGCTTGAAATTATTCCACATGGGAGTATTTATAATCACAGAAATGGTCTTTTCCAGAGAGCTGATTGTTAAACATTTGCCAGCACACCTTGGCAGAAGGCAGAGGGGAGGTAGGCAGGAGGCACCACTGAGGATAGACCCAAAGATATCTAACCAAGTTAGAGCCCAGCAGGCCAGAACAGTGTTTGGGGATGTGAAAAACCAGGAGGCTCTAATTGTTCTCTCTGATGTCCAATAGGAGGTGATGCAAGCAATGAGCTTTGAACACCCCTGGCCACCACCTAACAAAAAGTTTCCCTTGGTGCATTTCTATGCCTCCCACTTCACTTTATATTCTCCCACAGTGGGGCTATACAAAGAATATGCCCCTTAGGACTTTCCAAGGCCTAAGGGTCATATTTCTTCCCCTTCTTCCCCCAGGGCAATGTGTCTTGGGATAGGGTTGATAGGTACAACCTTCCCTGTGAAACGGCAGAAGCCCGGTGCCCTACCCAGAGTCTTCATTCTTGCATCTGCAAAGCTGGCATCGTAGCTTTATTTGTGCGCTGTGAGGTGAAGGCAATCTATCGTCGTCGTCTTTCCCTGATATGCTCCAGAATCAAGAGGGGTGGGTGAAACAGCCATGAGCAGGGCCAGGTGTGGGCTGCGTGGTCCGTCAGGAGTCCTTAGGGCTGTGACCCATGTGTGCATATCCTGTTTCAGAGGAGGGGTCCTGAGGAAAGGGGGCCAGAAAGACTGGGCAGTAGTTAAGCTGAAAGCCTGCAAGTTTGAAAGGACACAGACTTGGGCAGAAGGAGAGAGAAAGTCAGGTCAGGACAGGGCTGTGGCTTCACGGACTGAGGGAGGCAGAGCTGCTGGGAAGAAGTTGGGATGCATTATTCAGCCAAGCTTGTGCTTTGCTCTCCTCAAAGTGGGCTCCTCTGCTTAATGAGCCCTTAATCTCTCCGCAGGAGAGCAGGAGAAGAGAAAACCCAAAATGAGAAGGAAAAGTTCTGGGCTGTACTGTCTGAAAACTGGTGGTCTGAAATAGTCCACAAAGAACATGATTTCTCAGTTATCCAGCATTGCTTGCTACAGTCCTGCTCCCATGACCTTAGTGTCTGTCCTGGAAGGCTTGAGGGCCTGCTGGTATCTTCCCTACAGAAAGGAAGCTCCATCGATTACATTAGAGATCATTCTAGCAGCAGGCCTAGTAGTAGAGCAGGCTCTCTTCGGGTTTACTGCTCAAGGTAAACAGTGACTGTGATTAAAGGAACCTGACATCTTTCCCTCAGCCCAAATTGTATCCCATCTCCAGGCCTGTCTGGGCCATGGGTGAGAACGGCAGGAAGGAGCTAAGCCCGATGGAAGTCCCCCCGCTGGCCACCAGTCTTGCTAATGAGCTTGATCTCCTCCAACATGATGTCCCTGCTGACAGACTTGCACATGTCGTACAGGGTGAGGGCGGCCACTGCAGCAGAGGTCAGGGCCTCCATCTCCACCCCGGTGGGGCCCCGAGCCCGGCAAGATGCCCGGATCTCCACGGCATGGCGTGTGCTGTCCAGCTCCAGCTGCACCTGGATGTGGCTCAGGGCCACGTGGTGGCACAGAGGGATCAGCTGGCTGGTCAGCTTGGCTGCCTGGACTCCAGCCAGCTGGGCCACCACCAGGGCATCTCCTTTCTTGAGCTGGTTCTGCTGGACAAGCTTGAAGGCTACAGGCCCCAGGAGGACCACAGCTGAGGCCACAGCCACCCGTTCTGTGTCTGGCTTCCTGCCCACATCTACCATCGCTGCCCGTCCTTCCGAGTCCACATGAGTTAGTTGTTCTGAGGTTAGCTGGGGTCCTGAGGGGGCAGCAGAAGCCCAGGAACCTGGGCTAAGGCACTTTGAGTTGGCATCTGAGTCTGCATGGGAAGTGTAGTGTCTCTGCAAGGAGCCAGACCCCAACCGCTGCTGGGCTAGAGGAGGGGTCTGGAGGACCCTGTATCCTTTCCATAAAGGGGCCATCTGGCTGGAGAAACTCATTCTGGATCTTAGACCCTGAACATGGCAGGCATCCCAGGAGGAAATGCTTGGATTGGCTGGTGGGGAATCATGGAACATCGAAAATAACTCTGCAAGTCAACAAGAAAAGAGAAGAAAGACTAAGTCCAAAAGGCAATTATTTTTCCCACCCGTACTCCCCAACCCTCTCCCTATCCCACCTCAAGTTCTCTTTCACAGCAAGGGGAAAGAGGAATGAAGAAAAAAAAGCATATCAGGAAGAAACAAAACAGAAGATCCATGGATAGATGGCATCAAGAGTCCAAGTTCACAGCCCTTTTCACCCAGTGACGGACAGGGTAATAGCCCTCCCAGAGACAGCCGTGCCAGGGTGGTGCAGGGTGACTCCGGGCCCCCTCCTCATGAAAACCTCCTCATTTCCCAAGTTCTCTCAAGCAGCAGCAAGCTGAGGCCCGGATCACATGACCTCTGAATGTCCCTTCAATTTTCTTAAACCTAGAGCTAGGTCTCACTCTCAATTACCAGTTACACTTATTTTCATTTTCACATTCTCCATGAAGAGTTAACATAACCATTTAGTTTACAGACAAGATAATAAGAGGAATACTTAATCTACTTAAATGTTTTTCAAGTTCCCCTCAAGCACATCAAAAGTGCACACAAACTGATGGGCTGGTGCAGATGGTGCAGAGGGGGCCTGGGGAACGGTGCAGGCTCTTGTTACTCAAAGGGTGGTTGGCTCATGGACCAGCAGCACCAGCACCACCTGAGAACTCACAAGAGATGCAGAATCGCACCCCAGACCTCCCAAGTCAGAATCCAAATGACAAAATCCCCCAGTGATTCACATGCATTCTGAGAGGCCCTGTTCTAGGCAACTCTTGATTGTATAAAAAGCAGACTAGTTACTCAATAGCTATGAAAGTATGAAGCAAATGCTCCCCAGCTTCCCGCTTCCCATCATACTCTAAGCCCCAGACTTGTCAATGTCAGAGGTGCAGCCTCCCTTCTGGGGGAGATGCTGTCAAGGCCATGAAGGTGCCTCGGCTTGGGTCAGGGCACAACAAGAGGACTTTGATGCTGGGGGTGGGAGGAGAAGAGATGAGAGTCTTCTTCCTAATGGCGAGCTGCCTTTGCTTTCCTGGGCAGCTGGTGGGCAAAGATGGTCCTTGGGCTGTCTCTAGCCTATTTTCTTCTAGGCCACTAAGCTCACTCTGCTCCAACCTCTAGAGAAAGGATCTTTCATTTTTTTCCCCGTTTTTTCTTTCCTAGTGGCACAGTTCAGGGGGCCCAGACCTGACTGTGGGCAAAGGGTCAAGGCCTCACCTGCTCTAATCTGGGCACCGTGCCAGAGGGGCAACAGCCACCCTACAGCTCCTCAGTGACTAGCCCAGCCCCCAGGGGTAGGAGACCACATAAGGCCTTAAAAAGGGGGACTTTTGTTTGAAGCATCCTACACATACAGTGATACGTCCTATGCAGATGTTCCCGAGAGTTAAGGAATTGGGAAGCTGAAATCTTGGCCATCTCCTCCGTGGAAAGGTGAGTAACATTATTAACTTGCTGTCTCAAGCTCTGCCCAGCCCAGCACAGATGTGTGACCACACATCCACCAGTAGGGGCTAATGGCCAGATAACACAGTGCATGGATCAGTCTATACTACAGAGGACACCCGTCACTGTATCCCAACTGGGAGATTTGAGAGCTGAGGAAAAGGCCTCTGTTTTAACCAGGATCTCAATTCTCAGGGAGCCGCTAACTTAGTGATCATTAAATCTGGTGGACCATCCCCCTGCTCCAATTTCTGGTGAGACAGAAGGATCATTTCTGTGGCAGATATAGTAAGGGGGAAGGTGAACAGGGGAGGGAAGAAACCATAAAACCTTGAAGGTTAAGAAGAGATGAAGGAGGAATAACACACACACAAGGATGAGAACATTAGCATGAAATGCAGGACTGGGGGGTGCCTATGGCACGGCTCCCACCCCACGGGATCCCCAAATGACAAGGGTGAGTGGTTACGTACTGATGGGTCACCCACCGATGAGGATCATGGGCCGGTTCTTCATCTGGGAAATACTGAACATGCCTAGGGTGAGGGGAAAGATGGGGAGGGAGAAGAAAGCAGGGGAAGGGGATAGAGAGGGTAAGGAGAGCAGAGTTCACTGAAACGAACGTGCTTGACAGCCCCTAGCACATGCACTCAGCTACGTGTGCCCTGACAAAAGGCCCCCACATGTGCACTGCGAGGTCGCTCACGGCTGAGCCCAGAGAACCAGTGTGTGGACATCAGAACCCTGCCCTCCACAAACAGAAGGCAACATGTGGGATGAGAGAGAAGCAATGTCATCCCCCCTCTCCCCCACCCAGTAAAACAGCCCAAGAGAATCTGGGGTCCCCCTCTCCTGTGCAGCCTCTGCTATGACATTTCCCCATAGGAGAGCCATCACTGCACTCTGAGTCCACAGGGCCAAGAAGAGTGAGTGGTAGTGGGGATGATGCTGACTCCCTCCAGCTTCCTCCTAGGTGTTCCTTGGGCATCTCACCCCACAACTCCAGACTTCCCTCCAGGGGATGAGGCCCACTCACCATCCAGGCCAGCCCTCCCCACCCTGCCCTTACCTGCATGCTGTCGCTTCTTCCTGCCCACAGCAGCCCCGATGATTCTCAGCAGCTCCTGCTCAGAGGCCCCAGCTCGAAGGTGATCCCGCAGAGATACCTCAGAGTTTCCAAAGAGGCAGACCTACATGGGGGTGAGGACAACATGCCTTCATTATCCCTGAGAGCCTTGGCCTCCTGGCCTTTGAGCAGCTAACTCCTTCCCTGAATTCCCCCGGGAAGAGCACCAGGGCCCAGGCCTCTCATGGCAGGGCCCCTAGCAGTGAGGGACAGAGGTGCAGTAGGGAGGTCAGAGAGTCTAGAAGAGCAAGATGCAAAATTGGACTTCCCAATGCCTGTATGTGAGTGAGTCATATTTCCCTCAGTGTATTTGAAAAAACTAAGTAGATGCCAACAGAGATAGCACATAAAAATCCGTACCTTCTCCTGAGACCCTTGCTGGAATGGCCTCTTTATCACCCTGAGAATGGCCCCCAATCAGCTGGAGCTGTATGTGTCCTGGAAGTCCCCTACCCCCTGCTGTGCCACACACATCCCAATTCACCTCAGCCCCTCCAAGTCACTTGTGGATATCACCTGCCTGCCCTGTACTTATCTGAGCCTTCGGATCACTGCTTGGAAGCTTCAGCTGAGGGCTGGTGGGGGATGACAACTTAAGGTCCTTCAAACTTGCTCAATGCTTCCCAACTTCTGTAAGGGATGAGGCAGCCCCAGAAATCAATGTACCTACCATCCCTCCACCAAAACTTATAAAGCATCTAGTCAGTGCCAGCTCTGCACAAGGCACTGTGGCCACAGAGAAGAAGAATGTCTGAGAAGCTTCTGAGGGCAGAGACCACTGGGGAAGATAAGACAGAAGTGAAATCTAGGATCGTTCTAATTGCTTCACCTCATTCCTCAACTCCCCCCACCAGCCCCTGGGTTCCCTTCTCTGCAACAAAGAGGTTCCTTCTGTGGACTTCACCTGCTGGGCCCCCCCTCCAGCTGGCTCCTGCCTGGGAGATCAGAGGGTAAAGGGAAAGAAGGACCTTGAGGCACTTCTCCCCCTGTTTCCTCCCTGCTTTGATATCTCTGCAAGCAGCTGCTTCTCTGCACAGCTCAAGTGCCAATGAGGCAGCCTCTCCTCTAGGGCTCTAGCCCTTCCTGGGCCCCAGTGACATCAATGCCTCCCCCTTGCCCTGCCTAAGTGGGAACAGCTGTTTGCTGCTGCTGGTCCCAAGTACCTCAGTATCCCTTATTGGTTCCCTTAATCCTATATGCTATAAATAGCTTCTTCACTACATTCTCTTCAGAATCCCATCTTCCATTTCCTGCCAAGACCTCACAGATACAGACACCATCTACAGTCCAGGTCAATTCCATATCTCCAGCCCAGAAAAAACCCAAGCTTTTCAGCAACCTGCTGGATGGTTCCTTTTGGATTCAAGTTGGATGCATCCAACCCACCATCACCACCCTCCAACAACTGTAAAAGATCCCAAGGCCTTCCAGATACCTTGATGCCTTCCTCCCCCTCCTTCCGCAAACATTACCAAGCTCTCAGAATCTTCTTTCTACGCACACTCTTACATATTTGGAGAACCACTGAACAGTCATCTAATTGTCTTCCTGTCATCACACCCAACCTGTGGCTTATAAAACATGCATGGGGGATGTCTCCCCTGTTCAGGAACCTTACACAGCACCCTACTGTCCACAGAACACATTCTGAACCAAAGCCCTCTACAACGTAGTTTTCCCATAGCTGACTTTAATCTGCCCTAGCCTGCCCAACCAGTATGAACCCTAAGTGTGCGCCCTCCCCCTCCTCACTTCTGCCCCACCCATTCTTCAGGCTCGCCAAGGTCTGTGGTTCTTGAGGCCGAGCACCCTCACGGCCTATCCAGCCATGCATGCAGCAAGGACTCCCATGCCGCCACACAGTGCCTCTGTTTGGTCTTGCCTGAGTCTGCATGGCCCTGATGAGAAGGGGTCCTGACATCCCCCACAGGGCTGAATGCACACGACATCCTTGTTAGATATGAGTAACATCCATGTCTGGTTTCAGAGCTGAGCCCCTGGCCTGGTGGAAGGGGCTAACCATGGTGGGGGCCAGGCAAAATGCACATGATCCTTCAGCTCTCCATGAGAGCTGGAAAGGATCTCCCCCAAAAACCAGAAGCCACTTCAGGGCCCCACAGAAGGAAGGAAGGAATCAGGGTGACATTTCCAGAGTGGCCATGAGTTCACTCCCACCTGCTGCTCCCATCATGTCCCCAAACCTGACATTGTTGCACCAACCACCACCCACCCCCGCACTGTGCCCTGCCAGTCTTCTCTCCAATCAGGGAGCACAGGTGGGAGGAGCTATGAGAACACAGAGGTGGCAAGGGTCTCCGTGGTGGAGGGGATGCTCACCTTGAGGTTCCCGTCAGCTGTGATTCGCAGGCGGTTGCAGGTCCCACAGAAATGCTCAGACATGGACGTGATAAAGCTGATCTGGCCTTGGAAGCCAGGGATTTTAAAGGCCTGGGCAGGGGAGAGTGGGGAGGAAAAGGTCAGTGAAGGGGACGAGCTACAAAGCCCAGGCTTTCACTTGGTGACATCAGAACCTCCGCTCCTCAACCCTCTCCCAGAGGGGCCCATATGAGGCTCCACCTGAGGCCCTCAGGTGATAGAAGAATCTGGTAGGATGGACGACCCATGGGTTCTTGACTCATGCCTGGCTTTCCCTAGATAAAAGCTGCTAAGGCAGCATGTTTAGAAAAGGCTGTGTGGAAGAGGGATGAGCAGCACCCCCTGCCACCTACCGCAGTGTGTCCTCTGATACATGACTGAGACTCCCACCCTAGCCGGGCCCACATCTCCATCCATGAAACAGGGAGGTGGTTGTGATAGCACTGATGCTTCCTGCTTAAACAGTACCATCCCACATCACTGCATCCCCACCACAGTGCAGCCAGCTGCTAGCTCTCCAACCTAGGGTGGAGGCACGACCTTCCTCCAGGCCTGTCCCACACCCTCCTGCTCCCTAACCTTGGCTGTGCTGGACTCCTCCTCTGGCAGCTTCTCCAGCTCTGGCCACTGCTGCCGGACAGTGTCCAGCATCTCCTTATAGCTGACCATCTTCTTGAAGTTCCACTTGTTGCCTGTATTTGGGTTGGGGGAAGGCAAGGGGAGCTTCTGAATCACAGCTGAAGGGGCCCCGGGGTCTCCGAGTCCATCTCCTGCCATAGCATAGCAATAAGTTCTCCAGCTTCTTGGATGGGAGGGACAGGGGGCCCTGCCTAAAATGGGTGGATCAAATCACACACACAGTGGACTCCAAGAAGCCACCAACAACCCATCATAATCCTAGACCTGGTGCCTTCCTGGGCCTCTCCCATACCCACCGGGTGAGCCACCCCATGTGACCAGCAGGCCCAGTCCCTTCTTCCCTTCCCCCACCCTGTCCCTGGCCACTGACCATCAAAGGGCATGTATTCTATGAAGCGCACGTCCAGTGGGAGGCCCTCGGTCAAGGCTGCAAAGTCCAGGAGTTCATCCTCATTAAGGCCTCGCATCACCACACAGTTCACCTGGCCGGGGGGATGGTGGGACCATGAGGGCTGTGCCCCTTGCATTCTTCTGTGGCACCCCCATGGGGGCCTGGCACCACTGAGGCCTTCCACTCAGGGACCCATTCCTTGCTTCTCCCACTCAGTTCTCTAAGTTGGGTGGATTCCATGGGCTTACTCATTTTCCCCTTCTCTCAAAGGTGGGTAGGGCTGGACCGGCTGGGAGAGGAGAGGTAGGAGGATGCACGCACTTCAGCCATGCTGGCCAGAGCTGAGGGCTCTCAAGTGGGCCGTGGGCCATGAGGGGGAAGGCCAGGGTGGTGTGGAGGGGACGTCGGGAATTCACAGTGGGGGCACGGTCTCACCTTCACAGGGTTGTAGCCCAGCTCAATGGCCTTGTGGATGCCCTCCATGACCTTGTGGAAGCCTAGGAGGGGGAAACAAGGATCCATGAATTTCTGCTCTCCTTTCCTCCCTACTACGCACAGGGGCTGTTCTCAGGGCTGGAAAGTGATTACTGTCTCGACAATCATTCACCACAGTCAATGTAGCCCTGGCTGACTTCTCACTGCCCAGTTCTCTCAGGAATACAATCACGTGATCACCTCCGGCACCCCCCACACCCCCACAGAAAAGCACCAGAGCTATAAAGGAGCCTCAAAAACCATCTCGTCTGGAGATTGGCAAATGTTTTCTGAAACAGACCAGAGTAATGTCGTAGGCTTTGCAAACCTAGAGGCAACACGGAGGATGCATGTAAGTACATGTCACAAAGTATTGACTCAATTCCAAATATAGTAGTAATAACTGAGTACAATGTTTTATAAAACAGATCTACAAATGGGATACAATAATGCAATTCTTTTTGCAGGGACAGTATTTTGCTTAAATGGAGCTCAGAGTTAATGTTCCCTATCATTAACTGATTGTGAATGTTATCTGGAAAATGCATTCTTGGCTCAAAGGCTACATGGAAACGGATGTGGCCCATGGGCCATAGCATGCTGACCCTGGATCCAGTTGAACCCTCTCGTAAGTCTACAGGAGGAAACGGAGACTCAGAGAGGCAATGCCCTACTCAAAGCCTCATGGCTCCGTCTTTCAGAATGCAGGTTTTCCACTGCCATTTCAGTGTTTTTTCCTCAACAGTCCATCAATGATTCACGCAACACATACCCTCCAAGCACCTATTACACACAGGTGCTGTTCCAGGGCTGGAAAGTGATTACTGTCTCGACAATCATTGACCACAGTCAGTGTGACCCCAGCTGACTACTCACTGCCCAGTTCTCTCATGCATACAATCACGTGATCACCTCTCCTGCATCCTGGCCCCCTCCGGCACCCCCCAGCCTGCACAGCCTGGGTGGTCACCTGTGAGAGAAGGTGCCTTGCAATGGTCTCCAGGGTTTCCTTGCAGCATTTTCAGACTGCTCAGTGAGAGGGTAGAGGGAAGAATGTGTGGCTTTGAAAAAACAATGCTGCTAGGATAACCTAGAGCTGTAAGTTTTCTTTTCTGTGAAACACTCCCCTCCAAAGGCAGGTGGTGGATGAAACAGTATGAATGGGAAGGAGGATCCGATTTCTGCAATCCACATGCCAGGAAGTAAGAGACAGAGAGAGGGGAGAAGGTATATGTGGGAGTACAGGCCACAGATCCACCTCTACTTTCCCCACCATAAGCTCTTGCAGGTTCTGTACTCCTGCTTCCCCTTGGAGTATGTGCCATCGATTCAAACCCTTCTGTTCCTCAAGGCCAGCATACATGCCTCCTCCTTAAAGCCCTCCTAGTTCTCTCTTGCCAATTCTTTCTTTCTTCCTGCCTGTAACACTTTAATCTATCCCACAAGACAAGCAAAGGCTGTCCTGGGGAATTGTATCTTTTGGCCCTTAGCCCTTAGCAGCCTGTAAGGCAATGTCTGTGTGTCTTCTGTCCCCTCCACAGCACATAGAGCAGTCCTTTACAGAGGAAGGAGATGGAGTGAGTGCTTCCTCAGCACATGGAGGGTATAAGCAGGGCATCACACCCTATTTATGAAAAGGGAGGAAAGAAGATGGTGGGGCTGATCTTGAAGCTGTTTCCAAGGAAGGAGGAGGAGAGCTGAGTCTCCCTGCCATCCCTCTGATTCTCCAGAGTCCTCAATCTTGTATCCCCTTCCCCCATATCAAAATGTATCCAAACCTGAAGAGCCTTTGCCCCAACATGAGATCCATGCCAAGGGGAAGCCAGGTGCTGGTCTACTGTGACCCAGAGCTCGAGGCTGGCTCTACCTCTCCACCTTGGGCCTCCTGAGGCAGCTGAGCAGAAGGTGTGGGTGTGCTTGCAGCAAGGGGTGCCTAGGAGAGGCTTCTATCCAGGCGGGCACATGGACAACCATGGGGGACTGCTGGGGGATCCCCACCCGACAGCACACACCCATACCGTCGCATCCCAGAGTGGCTACTTCCACCTTGGGCTGTCCATGTTTCTTCAGAGCTCATTGTAGAATGACCAGTTCCATCCAGTTTGCCATGGACTGTCTTGATTTTAAAACTTCAAGTCCTTCATCTAAACCCCTCTCCACTCCTGGGCAAACTGGGGCTGGGGTGGTGGGGAGGGTGGTCTCCCTAGGTCATTAGCATCTGACCCCCAAAGTCCCTGATGTACATTTGGCAAAGATGAGGGGTGAGAAGTCAGTGCTGTGACTTACCGATAGCCCAGTCACCAAGAGGAAGCGACCAGGCCCCTTGCTCAGCACTGGCCATGCCCTCCCCAGCTAAGCAGGCTCTGGGAGGGAAAACCCGCCCCATCCACATCTGCTCACCTTTCCTGCGGACGATGAACTCAAACTTGGCAGGCACCAGGGTGTCCAGGCTGATGTTGATGGCGCTGAGACCAACCTTCTGAAGCTGGGGCAGCAGCCGGGCCAGGTTGATGCCGTTGGTGGTGACACCGATGGTCCTCAGCCCTTCCAGCTGCTGGAGCTGGGCTGTAAGGACAACAGGAAGGGAGGGGGTCAGGCTGCTTGCTTGTTCTTGGTGAGGCCAGGAGAAGGGCTGGAAGGCAAAACTCTGTCCAGTCAAGATGGATGGAAAGAGGCTCTTTACAGACCTGTATTAACCAGGCCTAATTTTAAAAGAAATCTGAGAATAAAAATTGACAAAAATAACCAAAAGATTAAGCACTGAGTGCTCTCTTTGTGCTAGGTACTCTGCTGATGACTTTGCACACATTAGCTCATTGAAGCCTCACAATAACAGTGATCTCATTTAGTAGATAAAAAAGAGGTTCTCTGAAAGATTATGAAAATTGCTTAATGTCACACAGTAAGAAGAGTTGGCATTTAAATCCATGTGTAGCCGACTCAGGACTTTGTTCTTAACAATGAACTACTAAACAGTCCTGATATTCTGTATAATGAAAGCATAAAAGTGTTTGAATTAAGTGCTATTTGACACTCCATTCTACCAAATGTCCCTAAAAATAACGGTAGGATTTTAAAAATCCTTAATAGCATTGGAAGGTAAGAAAGAATGCCGTAAATAGCCTAGAAAGGTAAAGAAGTACTGAAAAGAGAGAAAGCAAATGGGATTGATCAGATGTATAGAGACCACAGCTCAAGTGCACCCAGGAGAGGGTTCTGTAAAAAGAGGGAGAGACTAGTGTGCACCCAGCTTAGCAGTCATATGCACAGGAGCAGAGGGGTCGTACTGCATGTCAAGGAGGTTGTCTCACAAGGGAGTTACAACATTTGGAGGAGCTGGGCAGGTTGGCCTCATCCTTCCCTATAAGCAGGGGAAGGCAGCAGAAGCATTTGCCTCAAGGATAGAGTACCAGTGCAGACACTTAAGCCAGCCATGGGGCTGTATTAGTTTCTTCTCATGCTGCTAATAAAGAAATACCTGAGATGGGTAATTTATAAAGAAAAGAGGTTTAATTGACTCACAGTTCAGCATCGCTGGGGAAGCCTCAGGAAACTTTTAATCATGGAGGAAGAGGAAGTAAACATGTCCTTCTTCACATGGCAGCAGCAAGAAGTGTTGAGCAAAACAAGAAAAGCCCTTTATAAAAACCATCAGATCTCGTGAAAACTCACTATCATGAGAACAGCATGAGGGTAACCACCCCCATTATTAAATTACCTCCTACTAGGCCCCTCCCATGACACATGCGGATTATGGGAACTACAATTCAATATGAGGTTTGGGTGGGGACACAGCCAAACCATACTGGGGGCAAGCCCTGAGTCCTGGTGACACTCAGCAGTACCTCACACCCCTTCTCCACAACCTTGGAGCAACCCATAGAAACACAACATTGTCAGACAGGCCAACAGAGATCTCGGCACTAAGATGAGTACACCACCAAGAATCAATAAACATTAAAGGAGGATGCCATGAAAGAAAGATCACCAATTCCTCAAATAGAAGAATGAAAGGAGGAGGAAAAGGAACAGTGGTAACAGAAAACAATTCTTTTAAAAAGCAGAGGGAATATCCTCATTAGGCTAAATACTCAATCCTGAAAATAAACCAACAGAAAACCGTAATTAGGGCTCTTGAAAATTAAATATTTAGTTACAAACAAAAAGAAAAACTTGAGAAGCAGAATGGACACAAGAACAAATGAGCAAGCTGGAAAATTAGGCAGAGGCATTCTTGAAGAGCTGCATACAAAAGACCAAAGAATGAAAAGAATGAGTCTGAAGAAACACACCTGCTCACATTCAAATCCAATAAAATCTAGAGAAAAGACAAGCCGTCAAAATATGCACAGTAGTTATCTTGATCAGTAGGATGACAGGTGATTTTTTATGTTTATTTATAGGTAACATTTCTTTCTATAACAAACGAGTTTTCTTTTAGAACGTGGGAGGCACACACACACCCTTCCCCCTGGATTTTAGCTGACCTTTGCTACATGGACAGTGCCACTGACCACATCCTTCCAGCCACCAGACCAGTTGTTTCCAAGAAGCTATGTAAATGCATGTCTCTACGAAGACTCAGCTCAGCGCTGCATGAAAGTGGAAACCAAGAGTCAAGTGCTCAAGTGAAGTCGAACCCAGAAAAAGGCAGAATATTACAAAATTCATCATCGGTTTAAGGTAGGGGTGCATGGAAGTGCACACACTCATGGTGTAAGAATAAAATTATATAATCTTTCTGGAGAGTTGTACATGGAACTTTTTAAAGACTTTGACCTGAAATTCCACTAAGAATTTAATCTAAGGAAATAATCATGGATGTGAATAATATTTATCTGCAAGGGTGTTCATTACAGAGCAATACATAATTAAGGGAAGTGGGAAATGATCTAGAGAGCCAACTATAGGAAACTGGTTGAATTATGTTTTCTCTGGATGATGGAATATTATGCAACTCAAAATGACCCTGTAAAATCATACACTGGGGTACAGGCAAATGCACACACTATATTAGGTAGAGAGAACAGTAACATAAGATGCAGTCAACACAGAAGACAGTAAACATGAGATGCAGAGAAAAATGGCAGGCAGGTCATCAGACCAAAACCTCAACAGTGGTTATAAACAGCCAGTAAGAACATTCTTTCTGCTTTTCTGAAATAAACATAAATTACTTTCGTTAAAAATAAAGTTTACAAGAGCTGTTTGAAAAAGGCAAGAGTTTCACTCTGGCTCTGCCAATAAGGAAAATTAGCAGTGGTTGTTGAGGCCTGCCAAATCAACCCTGGAGAAACACAGGATCTAGCAATCTGTGAACTTAACAACCTAAGTCCTTAAGAAGAATAATTGTTCTGAATTGGTATGAGTTAGGGAATGAAGATGAAGAGCAGAGAATGTGATAAAGGAAAAAGAAGCAGGTTAAGCTCTATTCTTTCCCTTGCCCACTGAGGCCTCAGCACAATCACCGATTATGCGCTTAATGAAGAAATCAGTGGCAACTTCCCAAAGAACTAGTTTAAAAGTCAACTGGAGGCTGGGTGTGAAGGCTCATGCCTGTAATCGCAGCACTTTGGGAGGCCAAGGCGGGTGGATCACTTGAGGTCAGCAGTTCAAGACTAGCCTGGCCAACGTGGTAAAATCCTGTTTCTACCAAAAATACAAAAATTAGCCAGGTGTAGTGGTGGCACATGCCTGCAATCCCAGCCACCTGGGAAGGCAAAGCAGGAGAATCACTTGAATTCAGGAGGCGGAGGTGGCAGTGAGCGGACATTGCATCACTGCACTCCAGCCTGCAGCAGAGTGAGACTCTCTCAAAACAGAACAGAACAAAACTTCCTAAGCTGATTTTAAAATTTACATAGCCAAGCCTTAGTGTATGTAAAACACTGTTGAAAAATAAAAAGAATTTGCCCTACCAGATAATTGACTGACGAAGCTACAGTGATTAGGACAGGTTGATATTGGCACAGAGACTAACAAATTGACAACAGAACAAAGTAGACCTGAAACAGATCAATACTTACAGAATGGCAGATTTATGGAGTGAGGATTGTTCAAAACAAATAACAAGAAAAAGACAACTATCCATATTGAAAAAAATTACACTGGATTCCCAAAAGTCATCTACAGAGGAACTAAGGACTTATATGCTAAACTTACAATTTTTAGTGAAGAACATAGGTAGGTGATCTGATCTGCAGTTAGGTGTTTCATTAACAAGATACGAAAACAACCATGAAAGAAAAAACAAAACACTGAAGAACTGCTACTGATCAAAAAGAATCATTACACATGGTGTACTTTTTTTTCAGATTGGGAGGAGATAGTTGCAACATATGTAAAGAACCTGTACCAAATCAATATGAAAGGACAAAGAGCCAAACAGAAAAATGGGCAAAAGACATGACCAGGAATTACACAGAAAAAGACATTTTATATTTATGTTTAGCTAATTAACATGTGAAGAGATGCCAACTTCATTCTTAAACACAAAAATACAAACTAAGACCACAGTGAAATATAATTTTACACTTGTTCAACTGGCGAAAAACAAGCATAATAGTGCGGGGGAGGCCGGTTGACAGGATCCCTTACGTAGTGCTGGTGAAAGTGTATTTGGCACAACCACTTTATGAAGTAATGCCACATTGTTTTCCAGAGTTAAACATTCACATATTTCATGATCCGACAATTCCACTGCTAGACAAAGCGTACACCAGGATATGTTAACGAAAACAAGAATGTTCAAAGCAGCACTGTCCACAACACAACTGGAACCCATTCAAATGCTCGCTAAAAGGAGAAAACAGGGTACATTCACATTACGCAGCAGTATACCACAGAGGAAAAAAGAGAACTCTATAACATTATGTATTTTACTTGACTCAAAAAAAAAAAAAAGCCCTAAAGACTACACACAGCATGACACTGACAAAGTTCAAAACACTGTATCTAGTTTTTTAAAAGCAAGGGAATGGGCCACGGGTGGTGGCTCATGCCTGTAATCCCAGGACTTTGGGAGATCAGGGCAGGAGGATCATTGAGTCCAGGAGTGCAAGACCAGCCTGGGTAACACAGCAAAACACTGTCTCCACAAAAAATACAAAAATTAGCTGGGTGTGGTGGTGCATGCCTGTAGCCCCAGTAACTCTGGAGGCTGAGGTGGTAGGATCACTTGCCTGGGCAACAGAGTTAGACCCAGGCTAAAAAGGGGGGCAGGGAGGCAGCAAGGAAATGATAAATAGAAAACTGAGGAATGCTTACCTTAGGAGGCAGTGGGGTGGGAGGCCACACAGGTAGTTAAAAAATACTGCCACAAGATGGCCAATTAGGAGCAGCTTTGGACTGCAGCTCCCAGTGAGAACGCGAAGGGTGAGTGGACACCGCATTTCCAGACGGATTTTTATTGCCCACAGACCAGGAGATTCCTGGGCCACAAGCCCCACGGGTTGCCAGCACAGCTGTTTTGGCCAGCGGGGTGCATCTCCACACAAAATACACAGGTCTGGGCGCCATTTCAGCTGGCGATTGGAGTGCCTGGGAGACAGAGTTGCCTGTTCAACTGATAAAAAGGGGACTGAAACAGGGAGGCAGGCCAGGAGATTCCTGGGCGAAAAAGCACCATAAGCCCCCAGTGTGGCTGTTTCAGCCGGCACAGCGGGTCTCTGCACAAAATCTCACACAAATCCGGGCGCCTTTGCAACTGGCGACTGGAACACCTGGGAGACAGAGTCGCCCTGTTTAACTGAAAAAAAAAGGGGACTGAAACAGGGAGCTAGGCCAGGAGATTCCCTGGCAAAAAAGTGCCACAAGTCTCCAGTAGCTGTTTCAGTCAGTGCAGTGGGTCTAAGCACAAGAAATCACACAAATCCGGTGCCATTTCAACTGGTGACTGGGACGCCTGGGAGACAGAGTCACCCATTCAACTGAAAAAAAAAAAAAAAAAAAAAGGGAGGGAGCCAGGTGATCAGGCTGGGCCAGTCCCACTCCCACAAAAAACAGCAATCTGAAACGCTCTGGATTGAGAGTTTCACAGCAAGCACAGCTGAACCCGGGACGGTCCAGCTCTGTGGGGAAGGGGCGTCCGCCATCACTGAGGCAGTCTACCACTACCGAGGTAGTCCATCATTGCTGAGGTGGCCGGCCATTGCCAAGGCAGTCCGCCATTACAGAGAGAGTCTGCCATTACAGAGGTGGGCCCCCCATTGCCGAGTCAGTTCTAACTATACCCCTATAAAACAGAACTGCAGGGAAGTTCACACAGCAGCTGGGTGGAGCCCACAGCAGCTCTGCAAAGCCTCTGCAGGCAGACTGTGACTAGGCTGCCTCTTCGCTGGGCAGGGCAGCCCTAAAAAAGGCAGCAGCATGGCAGAAATTTATAAATAAAGACCTACCTTCCTGGGACAGAGCACCTGGGAAAAAAAAGGTGTTTATGAGTTCTGCTGCAGCAGTCTTAAACGTACTTGCCCAGAAGCTCTGAATGGAATAACAGAACTCACAGCTCAGCACTTGAGCTCCTATAAAGGACAGACTGTCTACTCAAGCAGCTCCCTGACCCCCATATATCCAGAGTCACCTCATAAAGGAAAGCTCAGACTGACATCTGGTGGGTATCCTTCTGGGACCCAAGATAGCAGAAGAAGAAATTGGCAGCAACCCTTACTGTTCTGCAGCTGCTGCAGGTGATCCCCCAGGCAAGCAGGGCCTGGAGTGGACCTCCAGCAGTCCTACAGCAGAGGGGCCTGTTAGAAGGAAAACTAAGAAACAGAAAGAAGTAACTTCATTATCAACAAACTGGACATCCACTCAGAGATCCCATCTGAAAGTCAACAACTACAAAGACCACAGGTAAATAAATCCACAAAGATGGGAAGAAACCAGCGCAAAAACGATGAAAACACCCAAAACTAGAACGCCTCTCCTCCTCCAAGGGATCACAACTCCTCACCAGCAAGGGAACAAGGCTGGATGGAGAATGAGTCTGATGAATTGACAGAAACAGGCTTCAGAAGGTGGGTAATAAGAAAACTTCTCTGAGCTAAAATAACATGTTCTAACCCAATGCAAAGAAACTAAGAACTTTGAAAAAAGGTTTGACGAAATACTAACGAGAATAAACAGCTTAGAGAGGAATATAAATGAATTGATGGAGCTGAAAAACACAACATGAGAACTACGCAAAGCATATACAAGTTTTAATAGCCAAATTGACCAAGCAGAAGAAAGGTTATCAAGAGGACGAAGATCAACTCAATAAAATAAAATGAGAAGGCAAGATTAGAGAAAAAGGGTAAAAAGGAATGAACAAAGTCTCCAAGAAATATGGGACTATGTGAAAAGACCCAATCTACGTTTGATAGGTGTACCTGAATGTGACGGAGAGAATGAATCCAAGCTGGAAAACACTCTTCAGGATATTATCCAGGAAAACTTCCCCAACCTAGCAAGGCAGGCCAATACTCAAGTCTAGGAAATACAGAGAACACCACAAAGATATTCCTCAAGAAGAGCAGCCCCAAGGCACATAATCATCAGATTCACCAGGGTTGAAATGAAGGAGAAAATGCTAAGGGCAGCCAGAGAGAAAGGTCGGGTTACCCAAAAAGGGATGCCTATCAGACTCACAGAGTGGATCTCTCAGCAGAAATCCTACAAGCCAGAAGAGAGTGGGGGCCAATATTCAACATCCTTAAAGAAAAGAACTTTCAATGCAGAATTTCATATCCAGCCAAACTAAGCTTCATAAGTGAAGGAAAAATAAAATCCTTTACAAACAAGCAAGTACTCAGAGATTTTATCACCACCAGGCTTGCTTTACAAGAGCTCCTGAAAGAAGCACTAAACATAGAAAGGAACAACCAGTACCAGCCACTCCAAAGACATACCAAATGGTAAAGACCATCAACACAATGAAGAAACTGCATCAACTAATGGGCAAAACAGCCAGCTAGCATCAAAATGGCAGGATCAAATTCACACATAACAATATTAACCCTAAATGTAAATGGGCTAAACGCCCCAATCAAAAGACACAGACTGGCAAATTGTATAAAAAGCCAAAACCCATCAGTGTGCTGTATCCAGGAAACCCATCTCATGTGCAGGGATACACAAAGGCTCAAAATAAAAGGATGGAGGAAGATTTACCAAGCAAATGGAGAGCAAAAAAAAAGCAGGAGTTGCAATCCTAGTCTCTGATAAAATAGACTTTAAATCAACAAAGATCAAAAGAGACAAAGAAGGGCATTACATAATGGTAAAAGGATCAATGCAACAAGAAGAGCTAATGATCTTAAATATATACACACCCAATACAGGAGCACCCAGATACAGAAAGCAAGTTCTTAATGACTTATAAAGAGACTTAGACTCCCACACAATAATAGTGGGAGACTTTAACACTCCACTGTCAATATCAGATCAAGAGACAGAAAATTAACATGGATATCTAGGACTTGAACTCAGACCTGGACCAAGCAAACCTAATAGACATTTACAGAACTCTCCACCCCAAATCCACAGAATACACATTCTTCTCAGCACATCACACCTACTCTAAAATTGACCACATAATTGGAAATCACTCCTCAGCAAGTATAAAAGAATGGAAATCATAACAAACACTGTCTCAGACCACAGTGCAATCAAGTTAGAAGTCAGAATTCAGAAACTAACTCAGAACTGCATAGCTTCATGGAAACTGAACAACTGGCTCTTGAATGTTGACTGGATAAACAATGAAATGAAGGCAGAAATAAAGATGTTCTTTGAAACCAATGAAAACAAAGACACAACATACCAGAATCTCTGGGACACATATAAAGCAGTGTCTAGAGGAAAATATATAGCAATAAATGCCCACAGGAGAAGCAAGGAAAGATCTAAAATCGACACCCTATCGTCAAAATTTTGAATGAGCTAGAGGAGCAAGATCAAAAAAACTCAAAAGCTAGCAGAAGACGAGAAATAACTAAGATCAGAGCAGAACTGAAGGAGACAGAGACACAAAAAACCTTTCAAAAACGAGAAAGGGGTATCACCACAGATTCCACAGAAATACAAATCATTATCAGAGATTATTACAAACAACTCTATGCACATAAACCAGAAAACCTGGAAGAAATGGATAAATTCTTGGACACTTGCATCCTCCCAAGCCTAAACGAGGAAGAAATCAAAACCCTGAATAGACCAATAACAAGGGCTGAAGTTGAGGCAGCAATTAATAGCCTACCAACCAAAAAAAGCCCAGGTACAGATGGGTTCACAGCCGAATTCTATCAGACATACAAAGAGGAGCTGGTACCATTCCTTCTGAAACTATTCCAAACAATCCAAAAAGAGGGAATCCTTCCCAGATCATTTTATGAGACCAACATCATCCTAATACCAAAACCTGGCAGGACTCAACAAGAAAAGAAAACTTCAGGCCAATATCCATGATGAACATAGATGCGAAAATCTTCAATAAAATACTGGCAAACCGATTCCAACAGCACATCAAAAAGCATATCCACAATGATCAAGTAGGCTTCATCCCGGGGATGCAAGGCTGGTTCGACATACGCAAGTCTATAAATGTAATTCACCATATAAACAGAACCAAAGACAAAAAAACCACATGATTATTTCAATTGATGCAGAGAAGGCCTTTGACAAAATTCAACAGTGCTTTATGCTAAAAACCCTCAATAAACTAGGCATTGACGGAATGTATCTTAATAAAAGCTATTTACGACAAAGCAACAGCCAATATCATACTGAATGGGTAAAAACTGGAAGCATTCTCTTTGAAATCTGGCACTAGACAAGGATGCCCTCTCTCACCACTCCTATTCAATACAGTATTGGAAGTTCTAGCCAGAGCAATCAGGCAAGAAAAAGAAATAAAGGGTATTCAAATAGGAAAGGAGGAAGTCAAATTGTCTCTATTTGCAGATGACATGACTGCATATTTAGAAGACCCCATTGTCTCAGCCCAAAATCTCCTGAAACTGCTAAACAACTTCAGCAAAGTCTCAGGATACAAAATCAATTTGCAAACATCACAAGCATTCCTATACACCAATAACAGACTTAAAGAGAGCCAAATCAAGAATGAACTGCCATTCACAATTGCTACAAAGAGAATAAAATACCTAGGAATACAACTAACAAAGAACATAAAGGACCTCTTCAAAGTGAACTACAAACCACTGCTCAACGAAATAAGAGAGGACATAAACAGATGGAGAAACATTCCATGCTCATGGTTAGGAAGAATCAATATTGTGAAAATGGCCATACTGCCCAAAGTAATTTACAGATTCAACGCTATCCCCATCAAGCTACCAATGATCTTCTTCACAGAACTGGAAAAAACCACCTTAAACTTCATATAGAACCAAAAGAGAGCCCGCATAGCCAAGTCAATTCTAAGCAAAAAGAACAAAGCTGGAGGCATCACACTACCTGACTTCAAACTATGCTACAAGGCTACAGTAATCAAAACAGCATGGTACTGGTACCAAAACAGAGATAAAGACCAATGGAACAGAACAGAGGCCTCAGAGACAACGCCACACATCTACAACCATCTGATCTTTGACAAACCTCACAAAAACAAGCAATGGGGAAAGGATTCCCCTGTTTAATAAATGGTGTTGGGAAAACTGGCTAGCCATGTGCAGAAAGCAGAAACTGGACCCCTTCCTGACACCTTACACTAAAATTCACTCCAGATGGATTAAAGATCTAAACATAAGACCTAACACCATAAAAACCCTAGAAGAAAACCTAGGCAAAACCATCCAGGACATAGGCATAGGCAAGGACTTCACGACGAAAGCACCAAAAGCATTGGCAACAAAAGCCAAAATAGACAAATGGGACCTAATTAAACTCCAGAGCTTCTGCACAGCAAAAGAAACCAACCAACAGAATGGGAAAAAATTTTTGCAATCTACCCATCTGACAAAGGGCTAATATCTAGAATCTACAAAGAACTAAAAACAGATTTACAAGAAAAAACAAAGAAGCCCATTCAAAATTGTGTGAAGGATATGAACAGACACTTTACAAAAGATGACATATATGAGGCCAACAAATATATGAAAAAATGTTCATGGTCACTGGCCATTAGAGAAATGCAAATCAAAACTACACTGAGATACCATCCTCAAGCCAGTTAGAATGGCGATCGTTAAAACTCTGGAGACAACAGATGCTGGAGAGGATGTGGAGAAATAGGAACACTTTTACACTGTTGATGGGAGTGTAAATTAGTTCAACCATTGTGGAAGACAGTGTGGCAATTCCTCAAGGACCTAGAAATAGAAATTCCATTTGACCCAGCTACTCCATTACTGGGTATATATCCAAAGGATTATAAATCGTTCTATTATAAGGACTCATGCACCCGAATGTTCACTGTGGCACTGTTTACAATAGCAAAGACTTGGAACCAACCCAGATGCCCATCGATGATAGACTGGACAGGGAAAATGTGGCACATGTATACCATGGAATACTATGCAACCATAAAAAGCGATGAGTTCGTGTCCTTTGTAGGGACATGGATGAACCTGGAAACCATCATTCTCAGCAAACTGACACAGGAACAGAACATCAAACACCGTGTGTTCTCACTCATAGGCAGGTGTTGAACAATGAGAACACATGGACACAGGGAGGGGGAGCGTCACATACTGGGATCTGGGGGCGGAAATAGGGAGGGATGGCAGGGGGTGGGGAGTTAAGGAGGGACAACATGGGAGAAATGCCAGATATAGGTGATCGGGAGGAAGGCAGCAAACCACATTGCCGTGTCTACCTATGCAACAATCTTACATATTCTTTGCATGGACTCTAAAACCTAAAATGCAATAAAAAAAAAAATCTAGGAAAAAAATATTGCCAAAAAAGTGGTGGTATAGTTGGTTTCCTTAGGAACTGCTAACATTATTAAAATACATAAATTAACGTGAATAAAGCAAAGTCAGTCATACAGAGATAAAAAATGAGAATATCTCATGAACCAAGGATTATCATTTAATCTAATTCTACGCAACTGGAGCCCACCAAAAATAAAACCAAAAAAGTTACCACCCCTTTTCAAAATCTGTCAGTGGCTCTCCATTACATTACACCTCTCACGGGCTTTAAGCTGTGAGATCAAGCTATAATCTAAGAAAGGTGGGAAGGAATGGAGGGATTGAGGAAGGGGAGGAAGGGAAGGAAAAAATGAAGGAAAGAAAAGGAAAGGAAGAAACTACAGCAATGTTTCTTTTTCAACTTTTAGGTTCAGGGGTACAGGTACAGGTTTATTACATGGATAAACTTGTGTCATGGGGGTTTGTTGTACAGATTACTTCATCACCCAGGTACTAAGTCTAGTACCCAATAGTTATTTTCTCTGATCCTCTCCTTTTTACAATCTGCCACCCTCAAGTAGGTCATAGTGTCTGCTGTTCCCCCAATGAGTGATTCTTAAGCTAAGTCCAGCTCATCTGGCAGTGACCAATCATTTTGGAAGTTAGGATTAAAAACAATGGCCCTGCTAACTCCCCTCAACACTTACTTCTTTCTTCTTCTTTTGGAAAACCCTAACTTTCACTGTCCAACATGGCAGCTGCTGGTCACATGAGGCTACTTAATGAAAATGTAATAAAATGCAAGTTCAGTTTCTCAGTTACATTAGCCACACATCAGGCACCCAAGAGCTACGAGTGGCTGCTGTATCAGATAACACAGATGCACAATATTCCATCCTCTTGGGAAGCTCTATGGCAAGCTTGTCCAACCAGTGGCCCATGGGCTGCACGTGGCCTAGGATGGCTTTGAATGAGGCCCAACACAAATTTGTAAACTTTCTTAAAACACTAGGAGATTTTTCAGTAAATTTTTAGCTCATCGGCTATCATTAGTGTCCGTGTATTTTATGTGTTGCCTCGGACAATTCTTCTTCCAATGTGGCTCAGGGAAGCTAAAAGATAGGACACCTCTGCTCTATTGGACAATGCTATTCACGGCAAAACCTGCAATAACTTTTGCACCAAGATAATGCCTTAAACCCATCTCAGCTGAAAAGAAGGGTCACTTCCGTGTGTACACAAAAGAAGGGGCAGGACTTTGTCTACACACGCTGGAGAGGCAGGGGGTTGCCAGAGGGCATCACAGATGACCGCAGACAGAGGGAGCCAGAGAGAGCTGAGGGGTCCCAATCTTTCCCATGGCAAGTTCTGCAGCACCCCTCAAATACTGACAGCTTTAGACAGGGACCCGAGGTGAACGGGACCTCAGGTCAACAGAACCAGGAAATTGCAATCCTTTTGCTCTAACTCCAGGTGAGGGTCCCTCAAAACTCTCACCTGGGAGGGTGGGCAAAGTGTGTGTGAACAACCCAGCCCTGACTTCCCTTCCCTCTCATCCCTTGTCCCTCCTTCTTCCACCAGCACCCATCTGCCCTGCCCTTCAAGGCTGCTTTGCTCTGAAGTAGCTCCTCCGGGGAAGATCAGAGGCTAGCCTGAGAGATGTCAAAGTGCTCACAGGCACAGGGCCACAGGAAGTCAGGGGGTGCAGCTGCCATTCTTTTGAAGCACTAGGGAAGGGGGTGGGGGAGGTCTTTCCCCACCCCCGCCCCTGGGAGGCAGGTGGTAAATCCTCAGAAGCAGGTCACTGCAGGCGGGGCCTTCTCCTAACCAGTGTTCACCTGGTGATCACCCCTTGCCCATCTCCTATCACCCAGGACCAATAACCAGAGTATCACAGCAGAAAACATCCTTAAAGTGGCTCATCCACAGCTGAGGAAACTGAGGCGCTGGGTGGGGAAGGAACCTGCACAAGATCACACCACCAGCGAGTGGCAGAATGGGGGACAGAGCTACCGACTTTCCTGGCTCCCACTCTTCCCACTGTGCAGGCTGGGGCTTCCAGGGGGAGCCCCAGGTCCTCATACCTGTGCCCAGTCACCCTGTACCTCCCCTGACCAGTGAGCGATCCTCACCCCCCTCTGCTCTCATAGGTCCTGGCATAAGGCAGTCCATGCCAGTGGGTGCCAGGCAGAGGAAGCGGCCTGGATGAGGGGGCTGGGCCTGGCAAGCAGCTGGGTTCAGCAGTTCAGCCCTTTCCCAGAAACCAGCCTGTCTTCAGCCCTGACGAGCTGCCTGGAACATGGGCTCAGCTTGCCTGGGCCAGCTCATCCAGCAAAGGATGAGGGAGGATCCAAGTGACCAGTGGGGGCTGAAGGGAGCTGGCCATGGGGCAGGAGGGAGGAGAGGGCTGTCAGGGAGACCTGGGCCCCTCCTTGGGACTCTCATAGCACCTACGCTCCCCTTATATAGCAGCTGCTTCCTCCAATGGTCCACGGGCCCTGAACAGCAGTGCTGGCACTCATTCATCTTTGTGTGCCCAGCACAGTATGAGGCATTTAGGAGGGTGCCCTAGAGAACAATTACTGAGCCAGAGAGCTGAGGGGGGGGGAGATCCCATCAAAAGCAGCTGGAGGGGGACAGCCATCAAGAACACGGAACGTTGTAACCCCGATTTCATCACCTATAATGACATGAGCAAAGGTCTCTCCTGACCTTGCGGCTTAGAAGCAGCTCATGGCAAGAGGCTCTTTAGAGCTACCTTTACACAGCACATGCCGTAGGCTGGGCATTCCACTCAGTCCTTCCTCAGGTCAACCCTATAAGGTAGGTTCTATCTCTGCCTGAAGGGTTAGAATAGATTTGAAAAGTTGCCCAAAGGTATGCTGCTTGTAAGAGGGGCAGTGGAGACTCAAATAGGAGTATGCCGCGTATGCCGTACTGCAGAGACTGTACTCTGACCTAGTCTCCATTCGTTCAACAAATCTCAGTGAGCGTCAACCATGTGTTGGGCACTGGATGCCACAAACAGAACCTGCCCCGGCGACCGGAGAGCTTTCACGCCAGTTAATGGAGGAGGCAGACAATTAAAGAAACCAAGCACACGACCCAATCACACAGTGCCACGATGAGATAAGTGCTATGGAGCAGAACAAAGTCGGGCAAGTGGGTAGCGCAGGGGTTGCCACACTTTTTCTGTGGAAGTCCAGATAGTAAATATTTGCTACTTGACCGGCCAGCTTTGCAACACGGTCTTTGTTGTCACCACGCAACTCTGCCAAAGCAGCTGTGGACAATATGTAAATAAATGGGCGGGGCTATGTTCTAATAAGACTTCATTAATGGACACTGAACATAGGATTTTGTAATTTTCATGTGGTAGAAAATATTCTTTATTTTTTCCTATTATTTATGAATATGAAAACCATGGCAGGGTACAGTGGCTCATGCCTGTAATCTTAGCACTTTGGGAGGCTGAGGCAGGTGGACCACTTGAGGTCAGGAGTTTGAGACCACCTTAGCCAACACGGTAAACCCCCATCTCTGCTAAAAACACAAAAATTAGCCAAGCATGGCGGTGTGTGCCTGTAATCCTAGCTACTCGGGAGGCTAAGGCTGAAAATCACTTGAGCCTGGGAGGTAGAGGTTGCAGTGAGCCAAGATCATGCCACTGCACTCTAGCCTGGGTGACAGAGCAAGACTGAAAACAAAAACAAAAAACCACTCACCTTGCAAGTCAGACAGATACACATGTTCGCCCAGATTTGGCCACTATCACTTGCCAATTTCTGGGCTACAGTGGCTGGGTGAGTACATGAGGATGCACTTTAGACAGGATGGTCGAGGAAGGCCTTGCTGAGAAGGTCACATGTGACCAGAGACCTGAATGAGGTCAAGGAGAGCGCCCTGAGCTCCTTGCAAAAGGAATAGCACATGCCAGGGTCCGGCCATGTGAATGGAGAGGAGGGGGAGGTGGAGAAGCCAGCAAGCGTTTCAGAGGTCAACAAGGGCCAGGTCACGTGGGCCTCCTTGCAAGGACCTTGGTCTCCATGTGACAGCAAGCTACAGAGGTCTCATGTTTGCTAGTTTCATGACCTTGGGCAAGTTATTCAACCTAAGCCTCATTTTCTCATTAAAAATGGAAAGAATAGTGGCATCTGTCTCAGTGGGTATTGTAGGACCAAGTGAGTGTCGTGCACTAAATGAATGTCAGCCGCCAATGTTACCATTAACTCAGAGTCCAGCTGGATGAGGCAGCGCAGGGAGGAGTGGCCATGACTTTCGTCCAACTCACCCACAATGTCCACCACATCCGGCCGGATGAGTGGCTCTCCACCCGTGAGTCGGATCTTGTCCACGCCTTCCTTCACAAAGAGCCGGGCGAGGGTCAGGATCTCCTCTGTGGTCAGCAAGTTGGCCTTGGGGGTGAGCTGGACCCCCTCCTCGGGCATGCAGTACTGACCTGGATGAATGGGGATGTGGAGGGAGGAAACGGGGATGTGGAGGGAGGAAATGGGGGTGTGGAGGGGAAGAAAAGGGCATTGCCAGCAGCCCCACAGTAGTCCCACCTCCCCAGCAGGCCAAAGTCTTTCCAAGCCCATCTGGACATGAGCGGAGACCTCACTAAACCTGAATTGGAAAAACCCCAGGCCAGCATCTCTCCACGCCTTGCCTTTCTCATTTCTGAAAGGTCAACACCTTTCCCCATGCCCACCACACAAAATCTGGACATAACATCCTGGAAAGGAGGGGGGGGTGGGGCAGGAGAGCAAGGGGGCGGGGCAGGAGAACAGTGGGGCGGGGTAGGAGAGGAGGGGCACGGAAGATCAACTTTGGAAGTCCCTCCAGCGCTCGTTGGAGGGATTATGAAATGAGGCCTCTTTGTATCAGCCTGGCCCCAGCTGATTTGTCATGGGCCTGGAGCATCTCCAGGGTCAGCAGGCCATGGGCATGGCTGACTACTTCACATGTTTATAATGTCCACCACCCCATCCCTAGCCATGTACTAGACTTTGGGAACTATAGGGAAATGGAGGAAGAGCCCTGAAGAGTGAGAGGCCCACGACCCAATCTTAATTCTAAATCCAACTATATTTGTTTTCAAATCGAATCCCAAGGAGGACACAGCTTCCACAATCATACAGCTCAGCCTTGACCCCTATCTTGCCCCTAAAGCCCACCTGGCCTGGTAAGCACAGGGTAGCGGGTGAGGAAGTTAGAAAGCAGAACTGGAGGATTCAGGATTTCTGGGCACAGGGAAATTTCAGAGGCTGCTTCAGCAGAGGGACACCAGCCCAGAGAGGGACCAGGAAGGTGACTCACATCTGAGGTTGCACTTCTCCGTGAGGGAGATCCGAAGGTAGCTGTGCTGCCGGCCAAAGCTGTCTGTGAGGATGGCAGAGAAGGGGGCTGCATGCCCTCGCAGGAACTGCCTCCGCCTGGACAGCTCCTGCAAGGACAGGGCAGGGAGGAAGCATGGGCCCCTGCTACCAGGCTGAGGAGAGGCGCAAGGAGAACCACCTGCCCTCTCCATTACTCTGACATCTATGCAGCACTTCTAACCCTTCCACATGTTTGGGCTCTGCAGTGTTGGGGAAGCTGGGATTGTCCCTCTCATTGAGAAATGAGAATGACAGAAAAGACCCATTTATTAAGTACTCAGCTGGGGGTGGAGTGGGATCTCTGCTGGGAGATCTTCTGGCTGGGCAGCAAGGTGGAGGCAAGGGTATGGGGGAAACTATTAGTCCTTATTCTTCACTCTAGCCAGTGCCAGAAAGGATGATGCAGCCACGGTCTCGGGCATAAATGGGAGGAAACTGATAAAGGCTGCAAGCAAGGTCCAAACGCGTCCTGCAGAGAGAAAGGAGGGAACTAGCTTAACCCTTTCCCATGTCCAAGTCTGATCCGTCTCCCCCTGATGTACCAGTCTTTTGGAAAGTTCAACCTGGATCCTGACAGATGCTGATGAGATAATTGCTCCAAGGAAGTAACATTTACCAAACATCTTAAAGTGTCCGAAGAATGTTCTGTTCCATTCCCACACCCACTCTACAAGGGATTATCATAACTAAGGCTTGGAAGGGGTCCAATACCACCCTCGGCAGAATCAGGATTCAAATCCAGGTCTTCTGATTCTGGGTTCTAAACTCTTCCCTTCTATTACACAGAGAGTGTCCGAGGAGAAGATAGGGAAGATGACAATGAGGGTGGCTAGAAGTCACTTCTCTACAATGTTTTGGACAAAAAAATCATGACCCTGGCAGTCATGCACGAGATCCACAGAGAAGGCTCAGGGATTGGGACCAGAACCCCTGGTTTCTGGGACAGGGATGACCTGCCACACTGGGATGGTTCCTTAATTTCTCCAGGCCTGTTTTTCCAGTTGTAAAATAAGAATACAGCTATAGGCTAAGGTTGCCTTGCTAGGAGCAAAGACAGGGGCTGGGTAGTGGTGGTGGTATCAGATGGTGGGAGATGAACACCTAAAATTATGATGGAGAGCAGGCCTCAGGCCCTCCAGAGGTCTAGCGCAACTATGCCTACCTTAGGAGGAAGAAGCATTTGCTTCAGTAAGTTTCTCAGCTCCAGCTGCACATTAGAACCATCTGGAGAACTTTAAAAAAAGATTCCACTGGATCTCTGAAGCTGTTATGTTTTCAATCTCTCCAGGTAATTGTCATTGGCAGCCCTTGACTGGGTCAAGAGCTACCAAGTTGTTCAAAGATAAGAGACATGAGTGTGTGAGGCTGCTCTGATTTTCTGGGCCCATAAACCATTCCTCACTCTACCCACCCCAAGAGAATTTCCCACCTCCTCTGAGAAAACCTGCTCAACTGTGGGGAGTAGCCAGCAGTCCCTTCTCTAACTGCAGTCTGCTAGAATCACACCAGTCACTTCCTCCCTCCCTCCCTGTGGTGTGATGGAGAAAACTCAAACTCACCCCACTGCCTTTCCACTGACAGCCTCAGGGGTGGGGTAGGGTGGGGTGGGGGGCACTCTATAATCAAGAATCCCATCAGCCACCAGAGTCCAGATGAGATACTTGGGAATCTGGGTGTATTACAGTGCTGCGCCTTCTTTTTCATCAATAGCTATTTGCAATTCAGTTATGTTAGTTACCTCTTCACTTGCCAAGATACCCCCCCCTCAACCTAGTCTTAACATGTTGTGGGGGATGGGGTGGCTGGGTCGGAGACGAGTCAAAATGAATCAAGGAATTGGGAGGTGAGAGGACCAAGGAGAATGATTCAGAAGAAACACAGGAGCAAGCACTATGATGGGGCAATCAAGAATGGAATTAGGGGCTGGGCGCTGGTGGTTCACGCCTGTAATCCCGGCACTTTGGGAGGCCAGGGTGGGCAGAGTGCTTGAGGCCAGGAGTTTGAGACCAGCCTGGGCAACACGGTGAAACCCCGTCTCTATTAAAAAATATAAAAATTAGGTGTAGTGGCGCGTGTCTGTAATCCCAGCTACTGGGGAGATTGGGGCAAGAGAATCGCTTGAACCCAGAAGGCAGATGAGGCAGTAAACTGAGATTGCACCACTGCACTCCAGCCTGGGCGACTGAGCAAGACTCTGCCTCAAACAAAAAAAAAAAAGAATTTTGTTCGGCTGATCAGATTTCACCTCTGAGAACTTTTGTGACCTTACCTAGACTTATGCAGACTGTACCACTGGTTCTGAACCCAGCCTCCTCAACACACACTCATACCCTGCCGGCCATACAAACTTGTCACTTAGATATTAACAAGCCTCATCCCTGCGTCTTTTGTCTCCTCTAACACTGCATGCCCTACTTCCATTCTTCTACCTTTTTCCTTGTCCCTTAAATCTCCTGGAGAAAAAAAAATAATCAGCACCAGTCAAAGAAGCCAGAGAGAATTATAGGACACAGCAGACAGCAACCCTGCTTGCTCAGGAAGGGCTGGGACATGTCAGAGGTAGCAGGAGGCCTTAAATGGATCATATTCCCAGGGTCCCAGCCTGGCCCAGGCTGTTTCTTCTCCATGAGAAGTCATCCTGACTGATTCAGTATCCCCAGTGTCTAACACAGGATGTTGGTACATTTTGAATCACATGAAAGTCCTGGCCCTAACGTAAACAGAAAGGTTGTATATGCAAAACTCAGTTACACGGGGGTAATAGTTTCCAGGCTGGTCTCTACTGTCAAAATGGTTTAACCTGGTACAGAGGTGGTTCGAAACCCTGGCAGCACATCAAAATCACTCAAGGAGCTTCAAGAAGGACTGATGACAGAGCCCCGTCCCAAAGATTCTAGCTCAACCCAGTGCCTCAGCTGTGCAGCCAGGGCTGAGAACCATCAGCTTAGTGACACCAAGTGCCAGGTGCCATTTGAATCCAGGGCTTGTTGTTGTGGTTCTGAGTACAGGATTTGGAGTAGGTGAGCCTGTATCAGAAGCCTGGCTCCAGCTGTTGAGAAAGTCACCTAAGTTCTCTAAAGCTGAGTTTCCTCATTTATGTAGTAGAAATAATAATTCAACCTAACTCTGTTGGAGGAGTTCCTGGCACATGGTAGGTTTTCAATCAGTGATCCGTCAAACACTATTGTGTGCTGTGATTGGTTTTTCTAGTTTGTCAGCTTCCCTTCCCCCTTCCAAGATCCTGGCCTTCCAACCCTACTAACAGCAGATGGCCAGAGGCAGGGTTTCAAAGCTGCTGCCACACCACCCAAGTAAATGGGGTCTGAGCATCCACAAGGACCACCAATACTAGTTCCAATAAGCAAGCACTAGGCAGCCTGCCAGATGCTACTGGTCATCTCATGTCTACCCAGTGCAGACTAGGGTGAAGGGAATGGGGAAGGGGGGTCCCTGCCCTCAAGGTGGCTTCCTCTACTAGTCACTAAACTTGAGCATCTGATTTGACTGCTAAAGGCTAGCCCTCAAATACCTCCAAAGTCTAAACAGAGCAGCAGGGTTATTCAGGAGAAAAAAGGCACATTCCAAATTCAAGTGTCCTGATTTACCCTGCTATTGGGATGATGTATACTAGGAGTCTCTTAAAATTAATCTCTTTTAAATGAGAGGACCCAGCAAAGAGCCTAGCCTGATTTTCCTTCCCCATTCCCCTTATTCCCACCCTAACTGTGAGGTCTCTATACCTATGGCTTCTGGCGAGGACAGTCACGTTTCACCAAAACATGGATTTTGAGGAGATGGGCTGATTGGAAGTGAAGATGATCCCCTGAAAAGTCCTCTTTCCCCTCCTTCCTCTCATCCCCCGCTCACCAGGCCCTGCTGTACTTCCACCTTCACCCACACCCACTTCCCTGAGCCTAGCCTCCTAGCCAGCATTTGTTTTCTCTGGCCCCCTGAACAGCTGGCTGTCTTTGCCTTGCCCAGAGTCACACTCCCTGCTTCCCCACCGCCACAGGCAGCACACCTTCATGTCGCCCAGCAAAGCCTGCATGGAGCCTCAGAAGGTGGAAGAGGGGTGCAGTGCTCGCAGGACAGGCTGAACCCTGCAAAGATTGTCTGGGTCACCCCAGACACAGGCTGGCAGGTTGCTGCGTCTCCCCCACCCACCTCCGCATTGACTCACCCACCACCCCTTTCCACATATAGAAGCTATTTGACCTGTTCTTGGACTCAGCTCACGGCCCCCCCTTCCACAGTCCTCACAGCCAGCTCCCACTCACACCTCACTTCTCTCCCTCACACCCTCACCCTGCCACACAATGCCCAGTGGCTCTCCATCCTAGCTCTCCAAGAACTTCCCATCCCAAAGCAGACTACCAGCTGCAAGAAGGGAAGGGAGGCCAGGGGTTCAAGGTGGCCCCACCCCAACTGGCAAGATCTGCAGATGAGCTGAACATATCTATCTCCAGACTCACCTCCCCTTAGAATCTCTTCAAGACACATTTCTGTGTCCTCTCCCATCTTATGATGGGCTGGCCCAGCCCTCTCATTTTATAAACACAAAGCAAAGGGAAGTGACAGCCCCAGGAGCCAGGTGAAATTGGTATGTGAAAACATGGCACTCCCTGTCCAGTGTAGTCTACTATGCCATGTGACTCCTCGCTAGTTGAGGTTCAAGCAGCTACAATTATTGGCTGAACCCACTGCCTGCACAACCCTGTGTTAAGCGCTGTGGGGAAATACCTAGAAAGGCAGAGGTGCACCCAGCCCTTGGGAACTCCCGGTCTGCTGAAGATCACCCTAATGAGATGTCCAGGATTCAATGTGAGTTGACAGAATAGCTATCCAGCAAGTCCAGATGGGAGGGGACTCACAGGACACAGCATGTGCCAGCGGCAGCATGGATAATAGTAATTACTACAAACGTTTACATAACACAGCACCTACATGGGCTAGCTTTGTTCCAAGAATATATGTTAACATATGTTAACTCTTTTAATCCCTGTGACACCCTATGAAGTAGACGCTATTCCCACTTCGCACATGAGAAAACAGATACTGAGAGGTAAGGGGACTTGCTGAATCCCCTAATAAAGGATGGGGCTGCCCCCGAGTCTATGCTCTCCCTTCTGCCTTATTACCCCTCCCTTCACAGTGTAAAGGGATGGATGAAAGCAGGCTCTCTCCCTGGCCTCCACAGAGGAAGGATAAAGAGTGCAGGCTTTAGAGTTGAGTTCCCACCCTCTACTTTACAGCTCGGTGACTGGAGGAAAGTTAACTTCCATTAGTCCCCTCACCTGAAGGTACAAACTCTATTGACTTCACGTGGCTTAGTGAGAACTAAATGCTTCAACATGTGAGTCACTCAGCACACAGGTTCTCATCAAAGACCAGTACCAAATAAAAGGGGGGGGGGGGGGGGAGGGGATGGGGGGCAGTTCAAGAAACTTCCTTTTTCTTGAATTCTTTAAAGATCTCTCAACCATCTTTGCCTTCCTATCTTTTCTTCAATGAAGTTCCGAGTTGGAGGATACTAAAAAAGTCTTCATTTCCCAACCACAAGCCTGCTTATCTGAGGATCCCAGAGGGGGTTAGATTTGGGGAAAGCAAATTTGGCGGAGTCATTGAGCAATATGGGGGAGGAGGGAGCAGTGATTTTACAAATCCCAGGACAGGAAGTCAGTTTTCCCCCATCTCCCATGACAGGAAGCCTAATTCTGGGAGATGGAGAAAAAACTGACTAGATGGGTACAGAAAAGAGGTTTCACTAAATGAAAATAGGTGCTGTCCCCCTCACATTATTCCCTAACCACCTGAGCAGAAGAACAAGAAAAACCTAAAACTTTTTATGACTTGAAATACTCTGAGGGGTGCTATCAAGGACTGAGGGATCCTGCCCCAAACCCTAAAGACATACAGGAATTAATTTCTAACCTGGTACAGGCCACGTCCTGCCCTGCTCTGCTTTAGGATAAGGCTGAACCCTCCCCAAGGTTAATAAAATTGAGACAAGGAGAGTCAGCAAAGGATGGGTTACAGAGCCATGGGACTACAGTGACATCTCACCATTGGTGGCACCGAGGTGACATGTTTAGTCAGTCACACTAGGAAGCAGGTGTCACAGGGACACCTGATCTGAGCTCTGGGGATAGGGAGGGAAAATGTTTAAGAAAGAGGATGGGTGCGAGGCAGGGCTGAAGGGTACTAATAAGACACCTCACTGGCCAAAAAGTCCCAGTCCTCTGCTTACGCCAATTTCTGGCCAAGCTCAGAGCTGGAAGGGGGTGGCGTGGCTGGGGGGCAGGGAGGTTCTGAAGCGGGACTCCCAGGAGCCTCTCCCGCTGGGCTAGCAGGTGAGACCGGGCGGTCCATCTGGAGAGCATAGCTCCACTGAGGAGTGGCAAGGGGTCCCTCCCAGAATCCGTCAGGCAGATGGGACAGGAGCTACGGGGGAAAAGGGCAGCGTGTCCTGGCCACCCCTGCCCCGGGAAGCTGTGGGCGCTGGCGGGGTGGGCTCACCTCCGAGGCAGCTTGCGCGGACTCGCTGGGGCGGGGCTGCCTCACCGGAGCCCCTGAGCTGCAGCTCCGGCCGCTGGACCCCAGGAGCCGCTGCAGCATCCGGGACAGCGGCCGCGCCGCCATGAAGCCTGATCCCTGCAGAGCCGCGGCCAGCTTCAGGAGCACAAGAGCCTGGCACTCACCGCCGGGGTCATCCCGGCGGGGGCGGGGCGGGGCGGGGAGAAGGCGGGGCCTGCGCAGCCAATAGGCGAGGACGCCATCTCGCGCGGCCTTCTGGGACTGTAGTCCGCTCCCTGTGCCTACTTTCCGGGGCCGGGTTAGCGCTCCAGGGCAGAAGGGTAAATAAACTCAGGTGGGGGAGCAGGATTCTTTTCCTTCCAGTTTTTCTGGCTGCTGTGGTCTCAGATTTAAGTCATGATGTGAGAGCAGGCAAGGCAGGACTAGGGCCAAGCGAATGAGGCACTGCCTTGGGTATAAAATTTAAGAGGGTGGCCAGAAAACTCCGGTTATCAAGGTAAGTAATTTTTTAATGTAATATTTCAAAAATCGTAATAAATTTTCAAAAGTCCATGAAATATCAACAGTCTAAATAAAAAGATGGATCCTACACTTGCCTGACTCACCTCACTCAGTGCACTATAGTACAAACTCTGGTTTTAAACAGGTCTTTCAAGATACACTTCTCCAATTGTGCCCCAAAAGGATACTAACCATCTTGCCCTCTCCATGAAAAAAAAAAAAAGTATATGAGAAGTCACAGAATGAGTGCATAAGGAAATGAAATGCTTCTTATACACCAAGCACCATGCTAAATGTTATTTAAAACAATCCTGGAATGAATAGAATGTCCATTTTGCAACTGAGAATATTGAGGCTTAGAGAGACTGGGTAATTTTCTCGAAGTCACACAGCTGATAATGGGCTTCAAACCCAGAGCAATCTACCTTCTACAGTCAGTCAGTCAAGATTCAGTATGTGTTGGGAATGGTGAGGTGTGCCTCTTCCTAAATATAAAGCAGAGTGCTGTAGCCTGTAAGATTTTGGGTAACACACACAATAATGAACTTATGTGCTAAGAATCATTATGCTCAAACCAGCCTATCTGCTATATCCAAAACCCTATTGCTGTGGAATTGCAAGAATAACATACCGACTGGAAGATACAGCTCCCAAGTGTATGCTTAGGAAGTGGAGATACAGCTCCCAGTCTTGAAGAATTGACCGAATAGTAGGAGAGGGAAGAATAACCGAATATAACTGACTTTTACAAAAGCAGTGAGATTGTCATAAAAACTGAGACAATTTTAGTCTTAGAATTAACATGAGTTTCTCACAATGATACTCAAAATTCAGAAAATACATTGTGCGGGATAAAAGTGTATCTGGGGTATGTTTGAAACTGATGTGACAAGTATGCCAGAAGTCTGTTTGCAAGACCAACTGAGGACTGTTCAATCTCTGTCCACTGCTAAGTTTAGATATGTCCAGGTTTATCAGGGAAACTGGGTTTAGGGGCAAGGAGGATAAAAACTGTTCTTTTGATAGGTATGAGGTTTGAAGAGTCTTCTAGAGAGGACTCAACCTCAGGCAAGAAGCCAATCTGACATATGAATTTGATCCAAAAATGTCACCAGTTCCATGGAGCCTCTCTAGATTCCACCCTCTTCATACAAATTATATGTGATCATCCCTTCACTTGGGCTTTACTGTCATCTTTTATAGAACTTAGGTCTCCAAGGCAAGACCTAAGGCTTACTCAGTTCTGTTTGAAGGCTGAAATCCTCTCCCCGTTATCACACATCTACTTGGACTCCTCTAGTGCTGGGAAACTTTGTGGCTTCCTGATGTTTGTCTGCTCCACTTAAATGTCTCCCAGCCTATTAAAATTCTTACTCGTATTCAGCAAAAACGTGCCCCTTTCTGTCAACATGTGGTGATTAAGTGTCATCAGAGCCAAGTCCTCTGCTAATGGCTGAGAATAAGGAAACACTTTCAAGGGCTCACAGCCTGCAGTAGGACTCTGATGTGTCAAATCCATGGATTGATTTGGAGGGATCTGCAGTCCCCCTGAACTTGAATGCATGATACTGTATGTTTACTGTTTTTTCCTGGGGAAAGGTGGCTTTTTATCACATGCTCAAAGAGGCTCATGACCAACAAAGATGGAACATACTGTCCTAGAATCTCTCTTTTGTGATACCCTCCCATTGACCCTAGCTTTAGCCCCCTGGGCATATACATCCCCCTCTTTGAGACTTCAACCCAGGTACTCTCCTCATGATAAACAGCAGCAGTTATTGCCAACCCTTGTATACCATGTCATGGGAGCCACTGCACCATATTCTTTAATACAATTTGGTTTGTCTAGGTCCTGGTGGCAGACTGCATTTCTAAGACAGCTGCAACAATATTTCCTGTCTCGTATGTTCTAGAGCTGTGCTGTCCAATAGAAACTTCTGCAATGATGGAGATACTCCATGTCCTTACATAGCTATTGAACACATGAAATGTGGCTAGTGTGACTGAGAATAGGATTTTTAATTTTATTACATTGTCATTAATTGAGGTGTAAACAGGCATGTATGGCTACTTTATTATTCAGCACTACAATAGAACTTTGCTTTCTCCAGAAGGGATGGAATTAATTTTCCTCCCTTTGCATCCAGGTCAGTTTGTAACTTGTTTGTAACCAATAGTGGGAGAGCGTTGCTGCATGGCTTATGAGGCTAGGTTAGAACAATATGATGCAATTTCCACCTTACAATTTTACCTCTAGTGATCTGGTCTCCAGCTGACAGGAAGATAAGTTTCTCTTTATCCCCCATCCATTCTCTCCTCACTTGACATTCATCTCCCAACTCCTCCCCCTCTGCACCCCCAAAAAAGATTCAAGATGTCATTTCCAGCCGTATGTCCATTGTCTCTTCTAATAAGAGCCTCAAGTGTCCAGTCATCTGAATACTCACTCGAACACATCCTCTATTCTATCAGTAACTGTGGACGCTCCTTGCAATTTTAAGCATTTTAATTAAACAATAAAAGTTTCAGAAAGTATTGTAATGACTATTCCTATCATTTCTCTTTTGGGGACCTTGTGCAGCATAGTTTTTGTCTCTCCAGATCCTTCTGTAACCTGCTCTGAGGACCAGGAGGTTGATTTCTACCAACTGCATTGATGGCACCACTCAGGTGCCCTGACCTCTGGTTTCAAGGTGGATCTTGCCAATAGGGAGCATGGCAGGAGATCAGAGAGCAGGAGGAGAGAAAAGTTGGAAAAACTATTCTTCCTGATCCTTCCCTGTTTTGCTCTGGCTACAGCTGTAGTTGGCATCATCTGGCCCCTCTGCCATCCACCTCCCACTGAGTCTAGTAACATTGTATCTAACACTTGTTTCTTCACTTCAAACTGGGGTGGGATTGGCTATCTCCTGTTGATCATCGCTGGATGCCTCAACATTCCTGTTGCCCCCCTTAACCTTGGCCCACACCTCCAAAATGGTCCCTTTAATAAAATATCCCTTCAAAAATTTTAGGTGAGTATGCCATCTGTTTCTTGCTGTTTTCCTGATACAGGATTCATGGACAAGCTACAGGCTGGTAACCAGTCTGAGGCCTGGGGGTTGGGGACCCCCTGCTTTAAAGAGTTCCTGAGACAAACAGTTTGAGAATTGCTGCCTTAATACGCACTCTTTCATCCTCTAGAGACCTAGAGACACCCTAATCTTCTTTTAATTGCTGTGTCCACATCATCGTCCCCAAACCATTGAGAATAATATTGAATAAGCTCTTACCTAGACCTCATTTCCCTGAGCCCTTGGAGTTGGCTCTATGTTTTCCTATGGAGTTGGTAAGATTGGTTTGAGGATCCTCATCCTGAAGTTCACCAGGAGCCCTACACTGGGAATCAGCTTCATATTTCACATCCAGCTTCTTCCGTAGGGTCACTATCTACCAGTTTAGGCTCCTTATTAGCTAAAAAATAAAACTGGGGCTGGGATCTCATGCCTGTAATCCCAGCATTCTGGGAGGCCAAGGCAGGCAGATTACGAGGTCAGGAGATCAAGACCATCCTGGCTACCATGGTGAAACCGTGTCTCTACTAAAAGTATAAAAAATTAGCCAGGCATGGTGGTGTGCTCCTGTAGTCCCAGCTACTCAGGAGGCTGAAGCAGGAGAATCACTTGAACCCAAGAGGCGGAGGTTGCAGTGAGCCAAGATTGTGTCACTCCCCTCCAGCCTAGGCAACGGAGCGAGACTGTCCCAAAAACAAAACAAAGCGAAAAAACCTGATCTTCAGCTTTGTTGTGAGACTTGAGTCATGTAATGCTTAAGCAAGCACTCTGTTGTTTTGATGATATTGTTTAGGGGCAAGGAGGGCCTTACTCGTGTTACCGAAACCATTCTTTCTCATGTGAAAGAGATTAGCTCATTTGGATGCACTGAGCCTACAGGAAAGCTCTTATTAGAATAAGGGATGGTGGGTTCATTATAAACCATGTATTAACTCAGCTCAAATTAGTTCAACTGTTTTCCAAGAGTTAGGTAGCCAAGAGCAATAATAGCAAGTAGGGTAGGTATAAGTTAGGAAAAAACAAGGCACAGGGATTGCCAAGAAGGATGGACTCTAACTTTTAGGGAGTCTTGAGACCCTTAGTGTATGGGAGAAGAGGAGGGGCTCAGAGGACACTGAGAACTTTCTTCTGAGGTATTCCCAGGTCTTTTGTAGGCCAGACCTTCATCCCTGTTATGAAATCACCCTGAACTTTTTTCTCCTACTGATCTTCTCAGTGTATGGTGGTTTTAAACAGGTCCATAAATTCTTAAATATTCCTCACTTTAAAAGGTGGAGCTTAGTTTCCCTCCCCTTAAATGTGGCTGAAGTTAGGAACTCTAGCAAATCGAATGTGGCAGAAGTGATGGTGTTAGGCTTCTGAGGGTAGTCAAGGGAAGACCACGTGGCTTTCTCCTTGCTCCCTCTGGAAGAAGCCAGTGGCCATGTTGTGAGCAGTTCTCTGGAGATGCCCACATGATGATGACTGATACATCCTGCCAACAGCTAGTTATGAAGGAAGGCCTCCAGCCAATAGCCGTGTATGTGAACCATTTTGGACAAGGCTCCTCCAGCCCCAGTCACAGCTTCAAGTACCTGCAGCTCCTAAGATCTTCACTGCAGTCCTACGAGATATCCTGGACCAGAAAACACCCAGCCAAGCCACTCCCAGGCTCCTGACCCTTAGGAAGTGGGTGAAATAAACACTGGTTATTTCAGCCATTACATTTTCGGGTAACTTGTTACACAGCAATAGAACATGTAAAAGTTGTATGTGAATTCCTACAGTGAATTGCTATTTAAACTATATTGCCTGTTACTATCACAGGAAAGAGATGCTGTTGGATGTCTGTATCTGTATTGGTGGCGTTCTGGGCCATTTGTTCTTCATGTGCCCCACACCCTTTCCTGGGATCCATTTTCACCTGTCTTTTGCCCCCCTGTCCTCTGCCCCAAGAGGTTGATCCTATGGACCCCCTTGCCTTCAGGCTTCTGTTTGGAGTCCATTCATGGAAGGCACTGGGAGGGGAGCAGAGGACAGTATGGGAATGTTGAGAAACATGAAGTTTACCCTGCTCCCATGGCTCCTCTGTAGAGGATACCTTTTAGTTTGTAATTAGTGGTAGGTGGGTAACAGCTGCCTACTTAGCATATTCTTGACTTATCAGTAAATGTAGAGAACCTGTGTATTGATAAGAATCAGCTGTTTAAGAGCAAATACATACATGGATGAGAATCTGCTTGGGGCCTTTAGCCTGGAACGCTGTCAGCCTCTCAGCTCGCAGGATGTTGGTCCCCCAGAGAGGTCCACTCTGTTGTTCTACCTGGGTGTCTGCCTCTCAATACCTTCAGCATCACCTGGGTGGAGGTCTCCTGACTGAGATGGTTCTCCATATGGGAGAGAGATCTTGGCATGGGCATCTTCCCCATGCCCAACTCTGCTTTCTTTTCTACTAGCCTAGGGAGGCAAGAGATGACTTTACACCTGACTTTATTCTACTCACACCTACAGAGTTAGAGTTCACTGTGTTAAGGCCCATACATCTAGAAGAAAAGCAACTCACACGTGGTTCTACCTTTGAACTATAAAATAATCTTTAATTCCTGTAAGACAATCAAATCCGCTAAACTCAGGACTGATTCCTCTACAAGCAAGATCAAGTTAAACTGTCTGATTATGCAGTGGCTGCTTGTTAAATTGAGTTGGGGTAATTATCAAGGTGGAGATATAAAACAAGAAGCATCAAAGGCTGACATTTTTGGAAAGACCTCAGAAATCCTCTCGCTCAAGAGAACTGGCCCAGCTGAGAGTGCCACCTGACATGGTCCCTCCTGGGGCAGTCAGGGGAGGGCAAGCCTCTGTGAGAAGGCAGACGATGACTTGGCAAGAGCTCTGGCTCTGCAGTGGGGTAATCTGACTGCCAGTCCTCACTGCTGCAAATTCCCTGCTTAACCTTGGGCCAATTACTTAATTTCTCTGGTTTCATCATAGGTCAGAGGGAAAACTGCCTGTCTCATCTACTTCACAGGGTGGTGGTTGTGAAAAATCAATTAGAGAGGATTTTACTATTTTGTGAAAATATAAGATGAAGCACAAAGAGGTGATGTAACCAGTCCCAGTGACGCTGGTTGGGGGTGAAGCTGAGATCCAAAGATGTTAAGTAGTTTAGCTCCCAAATCCATGCTGTGAAGCCCTATCCTCTGTGTCCTTGACCCTGACGACATACCTGCAAATAGTCCTTTTAGTACATTCTGAGTGTCCCTTTGGCTCCCCTCTTTCCTGCTAAAATTCTGTACTATACTTATCTTCCATAATCTCATAATATTCAAATGGGGCAGAGGAACACTTAAACTAAGCTTGAGTTAAAAAACTTTACATGTTGTAAAGTTCAATTTGTAAAGCCAAATTCTAAGTAGAGAAAGTCTATTATCATAAATGTAAAACATAACTTTCCCTATTTTTTTTTTTTTTTTTTTTTTTTTGAGGAGGCGTCTCGCTTTTGCCACCCAGGCTGGAGTGCAATGGTGTGACCTTGGCTCACTGCAACCTCCTCCTGGATTCAAGCAATTCTCCTGCCTCAGCCTCCTGAGTAGCTGGGATTAGAGGCACCCACCACCATACCCGGCTAATTTTTTTGTATTTTTGGTAGAGACGGGGTTTCACCATGTTGGCCAGGCTGGTCTTGAACTCCCGACCTCAGGTGATCTGTCCACCTTGGCCTCCCAAAGTGCTGGGATTACAGATATAAGCTACTGAACCTGGACCTTTTTTGCTTTGAGACAGTTTCACCCTTGTTACACCCAGGCTGGAGTGCAATGGCACAATTTTGGCTCACTGCAACCTCTGCCTCCTGTGTTCAAGGCATTCTCCTGTCTCCGCCTCCTGGTGGCTCATGCCTGTAATCCCAGCACTTTGGGAGGTGGATCACCTGAGGTCAGGGGTTCAAGACCAGCCTGGCCAACATGGTGAAAACTGTCTACTAAAAATACAATAATTAGCCAGGCATAGTGGTCCCTATCCCTTTCTAAAGAATGTTATGAAGTTGATGTGAATCAGAACATAAGTCCAAAGTCTCTTTTCTGAAGGCTGAGGGGCCAGATCAATTTTGAAATTTAGGAATGTTTAGGTTTTGAAATGTCATACACTGTACATTATATACATTTTGTATGTAAATGTAAAAGCGTATGAATATAGTACATAAGACAGGTCTAGGAAAGCCCCCAGTAACCAAACAATTTTTCTGAAGGAAAACATTCATACAAAGTAGGGTAATGATCATAAACAGTTCATGTCACCTGGCCATGTTTTGTTGACAGATGAAGTATGGAAACATTTTCCAGTTTACTACAGAAGTAGTTGAATTTTGGAATTACACATAAGGGATTCTAGACTTGAGGCAATACAGAATTGGGCCAAGGTTAATCAGGATGAACAGTTTCATTAGTGAGACGATTATACACTTTTCTAGTTCTAGTTACCTCTCCAGGAAGGAGAACCACATTTTATAGCTTTGTTCCCTCCTCAGGGAACCGAAGACCAAAGAGATTGATAACCCCCTTAAAGTTTGGTAGATTCGAACAGTCCCTACTAGCCACATCAAGCCATAAAACACTTTAATCCTAAGAAAGTAATCAGAGATTTTGCTTTTGACATGGGTAGGTATGTCTTCTGTTTGCACCACTGGGCCTCCTGTCCATCTTCTGTACCTTGCTCTAGCCTTAGAAGGCTGACCTACAGGAATGACCCTCCACATCTGGTTCTGAAGGGGCCTGTCCAGTGGGGACCCCTGGCAGGAGACCAGACAGAGGGGAAAGTGTATGAGGGTATCAGGCCCTTGGCTGCTTCCCTGGGTGGCTGCCTTGGGATGGCTGTGTCCCTCAACTACAGTTATACCTTCTGTGGGTGACCCTCCCCATGTAGTTCTCTCTCCACTTCATACCTCCTCAGGCCTAGGAGTGGGACACCCTCCACCAGTCCCAATACACACCTAAACCCACACAACTAGCTCCAGAATACCACATTTTCTCTCACATTTTCCTTGGACCCAGCCTATATCTTTATAAATATTACTTTATTAAACGCCCAACTTGAGTGTGGTCCTGACAGGACATTGACGGGTACAAAAGCCAAGATCAATTAAAAAGTAGTAAGAGCTGCGCCTATTATTAAATTTTCTTAAATATTGCTTCCAAGTGGTAATTTAGTAGACAGTTACTGTGGAAATAGTATTTTATAAAACCAATTATTAACCAGTATTTTATAGAAAAATTATAAACTGCGTGAATAAATTTATTCCATGTATAGTCTGTTTTAAATCCCTTCTAGAACAAGGTCAGATATAGGCATGGTGTACAATGAGCCTGGGGGCTTGCTGCCATGACTCTAGAAAACATATGGGCCACTGAGGCTTGCCCTGCATCAACAGCTCTGAGTGCAAGAAAGTTGCATTGGACCAGGCTGTACTATCAGAGCATGGGAGTGATGTCCTACTTGTGCAGGGCATCCCCAGCAATTACACGGTATACTTGAGTGCCCCAAGAAAGATAAGACATGCCTAGCCCAGGGGAGGAGTTCTGCAGCACATACGTAGGTTACAGGGGTACAAAGCCTGGTGGGGCCTGATGTGTAGAAGGCGAGGCTGTGGAAGGGACTGACTTCTGCTTTCAGAAGGTATAAGAAGCTTTGTGGGCCAGGGAGCCCACAGACCTCTCAAGATGGAAGCGGAGTAGAGTCCAGTGGTTATGAGCATGGGCTTTGGAGCCAGGATGCCTGGGGTTGGATCCTGTCTCCAGCACTTACCAGCTGTGTAACCACAGCAAGTCATGTCCCCTTGTGTCTCAGTTTCTTCATAGTTAGAAGGGGACAATAGTACCAACTTCCTACGGGTACGTGAAGGTAGGATAAGTCAGTGTCGAGGCTTAGAGCTATGCCTGGCATATCGGAATGCTTAGTACTGTCACCTACTGCTCTGGTGGGAGTGTTTGTGGTCCCCAGATTTCATACGTTGAAATGAAATCCCCAGTTCGGTGGTAGAGGAGAGGCAGCAGGGAAGAGATTGAGCATGTTGCCTCCTCTCTTATGAATGGGATTAGCACTTTATATAAAATGATGGAGATGCCCTTTTGCTCTTCCACCATTTGTGCTACAAGTAAGAGGCTCTCAGACACCAGATCTAGGTGTCTTGGGCTTCTTAGCCTTCAGAATTATGAGCCATAAACTTTTATTGTTTATCAATTACCAATTCTAAGGGTTTTTTTCAGTTTTTAAATAGTAACCTGAATGGACTAAGGCCTTTATTGGAGCTGGCTGCTGACCTTGCTGCTACATCCTGGCCACTGGATTCTTTCTGTATTCGCTAAGTAAGTACACCTAGGCCTGGCCTTTTTAGTCGCTTTGTCCTACCTCTGACATGGGTCTGTCTGCTGTTAGTCTTTTGGGCTTTCATTAGCATTTCTGCCGGGCACCACCAGACCCCTTAGTGACATCCCTAAAACACAGTCAGCACCTAGGGAGGGCCAGGTGGCCTCTAGGGGAAGAGCTCCCCAATTTCATGCCTGTGAGTTATAAAAATGGACTTTTCCTACGTGGGAATCAGAAACCAGAGAGAATATAAAAAGTAATAGAGACCTCAAATGAGCTAATAGAGAAGGTAAAACTGTTCTCCACCTCTGAGGAGTCAAACAGCAGGGAGAGATAGCAATTTGTATCTTTAAGTAACATTTTGCACATTCCCATCTCATTTAGCTAGTTAATCAAGGATAATTTCCTAGAGCTACAGTTTGGCTTTCTTCATGAAGGCAGGCGGGGGCTTAGAAAGCAAGGAGCAGAACATGTAAGCCTAGGGAGAAGCTAGGAAAGACACACAAGCAACACCTGAGCAAAGGCTATGTGATAGCTCCTTGGAGAAAGATGAACAGGAGGAGGAGCTTCCATTGGAGCACTGAGGAAGGAGAGATAGATGACCTTGAGCAGCGAGTGGTACCATCTCAGCCATGGGTGTGACAGTTTGATAGTAACTAAAATGTCTACTCCAACTCTAATCACAGATCTTAGGCCTGGTAAAACCTTCCATTCCACTTATAAAACAGTTTACAATCACTTCCTCCTACATGTGTTTAATTCTCCTGTTGCCCAGCATTTGAAATATGGTAAGTATGCATGCTTCTCCACGTGTTGTGACTAACGCAGAAGTTTTTTCTTTTCGACACGAGGAGGGCTCTTAGACATGCGTGAGGAGACTGGTGATCAGGCAAAGATATCAAAGGTGAGGTCAAAAGCAAGACTGCAGATGTGCAGTTGTTCAGCTGGTTTGTCACAGTCAGCCACCATAAGGATCACTCTTCCTAAGAGTCTACCCCTAGGTTGCCCAGGTCTCTGAGTTTTTCCTCTTCCTCCTCCCCCCAGAGTGTGTATTCAGAAGGTCCCTGGTTGAGATGTGTTCTCACAGTTCTGCCTCTGCATTACAAAAGGAGAAAGACCTCCCAGTGCAGCTGGAGACTGTGCTCAGGAGATTCACAGTGCTACCAAGCTTCAGCTCAGTGTCTAATACTGCCAGACTCTTCCAGTGCCCTCCATTTCATTCTTTCCCCAGCCACACCTTGTTTTTCTTCTACCCTTGACCTCTGGAGAAAGGGATGGGAGTGGGGGAGTAGTTCTTGCCTGTTGCTTCCATGCTCATTTCAGGACTGTGCTGGTGTACTTCTATCCAATAACCATTTCCTGGCTGGGTCTAAGGTTCATTGGTCACCTTTAGGGCAAATGTTTTCTTCCACTCCTGGTGCATGATGCATGATTAATAAATGTTGAGAAACAATGGTGGTACAGGTATTAGATTGGTACACAAGTAATTGCAGCTTTTTGTTATTTTCAATGACAAGAACTGCAATTACTTGTGCACCAACCTAATGTATGCAAGAAAAGAAAGGTCAAGTCACTGGGTTCTCCATTTTAACAGAGTGTACAGAGTGCAGTTCCGGAAAGAAAAGAAACATGACCTAACAAGGCCCTGACCACATACCTTCTCACGCTTCAAAGGGTCAAAGGGTGGAGCACCGTGATAAAATCTGCACCTCTCTCTTGCCCTTAATTCTAGCTCCCTTTTCAGGAAAAGAATGTGGAGCTGAGAAAAGTTCTCTATTGCTCAATCAGACCTCTCTGATTTCTGTGACAATCTCCTGTGAGCACATTGCCTTATCATCTACTCTATTATGCTAAAGTCTCTATCATGCCTGCCTTGAGTTACATTTTGAAAGATCCTCTGCCGTGACCTTAGCCCTGTGACTTGGTGAGGTAGTTAAGGGGTCCTGTGTGTGGCTGACACTATGCTGATTGATACCCTACCCCACACTTCCTGAGCTTTCCAGAGTTCAAGGCAGTTGCGCTGACAGCCCCAGTGTGGGGGGACTCTTCCCACCTGCACCGAGGGTGTTTCTCAGAGCCACAGAAGCTTGCTGGGCAAACTGTGATGGGGTGTGTTGTTGGAAGGGCTGCTCCAGCCACAACCCTCTATCAACAAGACTTTCGAGTCAGCCAGTCTGTGCTCCGTGGGAACTATTCCGAGTCCTGGTTCACACGGTTTCCTGGGAACCCCAGAAGGACTGTGCCTCACTTGTTTGTGCACATGAGTCCTGCCCATGAGTGCCCTGTTTTACTGCCTTTTCTTTCTTCCTCTTACTCTACACTTGTAATTTTGGGGTTCACTTCCCAGTTAAATTAGCTGTACCCAAGTACTGGTCTAGGGTCTGCTTTTGGAGAAAATCTAAACTAAGATAGTTGGAAAGGAAGAAAAAGTCTACAGTGGCTGTCACCTCTTCTTAGCTTGAATTTACTCTCCTACCCACTGAAAGCTAGCTGCTGGCCCTGTCACCCTGCCAGTGATTTTGCCCAATCATACTTGGCCTCTAGGTAGCAGGTGACCAACCACTGCCTCCTTGGAGCATGCTTCTCTTGATCCCAGGACAGTCTTTTCTCCTAGAAGTCCCATTTCTATTAAGCTTTCTGCCAATCAAAGATGGGTTTTTCACTTCCCCCTTAAGTGTCCCATGTCCCCCAAAGCCCCACCGGAGCCCTCTTCCATTCACACTCCCCCACACTAAGCAGTCTCACCAACTGCGGCTTCAATGTAACAAATGCCAGTGATACCCCAATCTGTCTTCCACCCAGGCTGTTTTGAGCTCCCCCTTCTATGTTCAACTGCCTACTAGGTAGAAACCCTGAACACTCCATGGATCCTTGCCCAAGCATGACCCCCTAGATGAAGTTTCTGTGGAAGAACACTTTCCCCCAAGAAATTTGGCAGGGAAGAATAGGAGAGAGGCAAGAAAACGAGGTGGTGAGATTGAGAAGTTTGGACTATTCCATAAAAACAGTAAGGGGCCGGGCATGGTGGCTCATACCTATAATTCCAGCACTTTGGGAGGCTGAGGTGGGTGGATCACCTGAGGTCGGGAGTTGGAGACCAGCCTGGCCAGCATGGTAAAACCCCATCTCTACAAAAAATACAAAAGTTAGCTGGGCATGGTGGCGGGTGCTTGTAGTCCCAGCTACTCGGGAGGCTGAGGCATGCAAATTACTTGAACCCAGGAGGCAAAGATTGCAGTGAGCCTAGATCGCACCACTTCCCTCCAGCCTGGGCAACAGAGCAAGACTCTGTCTCAAAACAAAAGAAAACAAAAAGAGGCAAGAAGGCAGAAAGGCAGAGACACATGAGAAGCCAAGTTTCTGGAAAAGGCGTTAAGGAAGGAGGAAGACAGGTTCAGATTCAGAAGTACTTCAAGGTGTCAGGAAAGCAGAGTTCTTGACAGATGACTCTCATTTCTTCCCTGAACTGGGAGGCAAGATCATTTGCTGTAGCAAAATGGAAGATTTGAGGGTAGAGGTAAAATTTTGGAAGGGGGCATCAGTGAGGATGCAAGTATGGAAAGCTCAACAGAAACTGGCTTTCAAAAGCAGTAAGATTTATTGTCTGGTATCCTTAAAAGTCTAAAGGCAGACCAGGGTGTAGGCACAGTTTGATCCAGAGGCTCAAGATATCAGGACTCTAGCTCCTGTGATTCTCTCGCCCTTGTTCTGAGTTCTAGCAGTCAGACATCAGATCCATACTGCAACACCCAGAGAGAATGTCTCCTTTGGGGATCCAGAAGAAGAGAGGGGAAGTGTACTTCTTAGAAGCCCTCATGATTGTCTCCTCTTCTCTCATCAGCCCTTCTGGGCAGTGTTCTCGTCTGTGAGGCACCCATCAGGTAGCCACAGAAATGGGAGAGCTGATTCGCTGAATCCCATCCGTGCCTACCCCTGGAGATGGAATGAGGTCAAGCCCACCCTAACAGCATGATTGAGAATGGGAGAGGTGCACTTCTTTGAGGGAAAATCTGGGTGCTACTGGGAAGAAAGAGGAGAATGTATACTGGGAAGTCAACCAACAAACGTCCGTCCATAGTTTCTGAGGAAATGGTGAGAAGCAACTGTTGAAAGATTTGTTAAGGTGTGATAAGGCTGAAGTGGAGGTTCTGATGAGTGTGCAGGAGAGAAGTTTGTAGTGACTCCCACTGTCCTTCCTCTGATTGTCCCAGCAGCCCGAGTAGTGTGGGTGTAGGAGTGGAGAAGGTAAACGATTGGGTTGATCCAAAGTTGGAGGTTTGCCAGGTGTACACTGCATAAGGAGAACTGGGCACAACGTGACTGGTGGGTAATAGAGTGTTTGAAGCAATGGATGGGGGAAGAATGGAACTGGAAGACGGTTGATAGATTGGGATAAAATGGACTCTGTTCAGGGACTGAACTTTCAGATGAACTCAGAAGGCTGGCTTGGGGGAAGGGAGAAAGCATGAGTGTATACACACAAGACAGCCAGTGAGATACTGCGAGCTAGGGAGCGTGAGAGTGAGAGAAAAGAAGTGAGAAAGGATAAGATACTGCCATTTAACATTCAGAGGGAGTCAGTGATGGCAAGGGCTTCCTGGGTTCTATTTTCTAAATGAAGACATCATGACATGTGTGGCAAGTTACAGTGGGCTTGATAGCAACACAACAGGTGTCTTCAAGCCTACACTGGCTTCAGAAATGGAAGCCACAACCCCAGTGACACCTGCCTGGGTGTTATTCCCCCAAATATCAGTCCCGCTGGGTTCTTTGGGGGAAAGAGCCACTGAAGGCCATCCCTTTACCTTCAAAATGGATCCTTATGACTCTGAGACCACATCTCAGTTTTCCTTTAAGGGCTCTGTAAAAAGGTTTGGTTTTTTGTTATTTTGTCTTTTTCTTCCCAAAGATGTGTCAGGCCACTTAGGTTCTTGGAACAGAAATGGAAACGGAAGATGCTAGGAACAGATGTGTGCTAACCACTTTTTATTATATTTTTTATCTGATTCTTATTCTGGATTAAGGAGATACACATGATTGCATAGGTCTAAATCTGGAGGTTTGCCAGGTACACATTCTGTACGGAGAAGGGCAATATCTTACCCTTACCCAATATCTTACCAAGTTTTCTTTCTCATGCTCTCTAGCTGGCTGTCATGTGCAAGCACTCATGCTTCCCCGCTTCCCCAAAGCCACCCTTCTGAGTTCATGTGAATATTCAGTCCCTGAACCCACTCCATTTTATCTTGACCCATTGACTCCTTTCCAAATTCCCTTCTTCCTTCAACCATCACTTTAAGCACTCTATTACCCTCAACTCAAATCGTGCTCAGTAGGATTTCTATAGAATGAGCAGGCAAAGAAGCCGTAGAAGGAATCTATAGGCCCAGGCTGAGTGATTGGCTTGACTACTAACATACTCTGAATTGAATTCAGTGATCTAAATCAGCAGAGCCACAGTTTATGTATACGTACAACGAGTATAACAATCTCCATACCAGAGAGTCAGCAAACTTTTTCTGTCAAGGCCCAGAGAGGAAGTATTTTAGGCTTGGCAAGCCATCTGGCCTCTGTTGCAACTGATTCTGTGGTTGGAGTGAGAAAGCAGCCAAAGACAATCCCTAACCAAATAAGCATGGCTATGTTCCCATAAAACTGTACTTGCAAAAATAGATGGCAGGAAGGATTTGACCCCCTGAAGCAAGGGGCTGTGGGGAGGATCATGTAGCCTGTGTTCTTGCAGTCCTTTTGCCATAGTTCTGGCCACTAATGGGACTAATCACCCCTGTGCACTAAGTTGACCTCTCACCTATGTATTTGAGAGGACCAATAGATGTTTCAAAGGTGATAATACCAGTAAATACAACAGATACGATGTTTTTCTTGCTCATCTTCAGGCCCCCCCGCCTTCACATGATGTTAGTGGCCATGACCCACTCTGCCAAGTGGAATACCCTTAGCCTTGCTTCCACCTTCCAGAGTTAGTTGCTTCCCTAGTGCTGCTATGCACCACTGGGTGGTGGCATCTTGAACTGCCAAAAATCATACAAATTACACCATATTCATAGCAAATGGAATTGAAAGTCTCTCTCATTTGTGTTGTTAACACCTAACAGAAAGCTACAAAAACCAAACATAAACGAGGTCAAATGTAATGGAGAAAGCCATTTAGGTTTGGGGTGGAATAGCAATAAGACAGATGCATTACTTAGGTGACATAATGCTAGATACTATAATTGATAAGCTTTTATTGTCAGGCCACTAAAACTTGGTTTTTTCATTTACATCATAGTTCCGTGCTCCTTGGGGTAGGAAAGAGAATCACTGTTCCATGCAACCATTCAAAGACCCAATCTTCTTCCATCACATGATTCTACCATCTTTTGGGAATTTGTCTTTTTTTTTTTTTTCCATTCAACCAGAGCAGGAAAAGGATGAGGAGAGGAGACAGAGGATTGTTTGGGGGACATTTTATAGGTCAGGTTTGGAGATGACAGTGTTACTTCCATCTAGGTTTTACTGGCCAACCGAGCCATGTGGCCATACTTAACTGCACAAGAGGTTGGGAAATGTGGTCTAACTGCAGGTCTGGACAAAGAAGAAACAGATATATTGAACATGTGGGCAGACTGCCACAACTGGGCACAAACTGAGTGAAAGGCATGCCCCACTCAGGATTACTTTTCCCAGTTGACCGTGGAGGCTACGTTACTGTTGGAGAAAAAACTTCCCTATGGATAGCATCTTCTGAGAAGAGGCCCTGACAGCACTCTGAGCTATGTTTTCTTGGATGTTTGTATTACAAATGGTATTGGAAGACTGAAATACTATCTCCCTTTGGAGTAGACAGCAATTTAATGTCCAGGATAATTAAGATATTATCTCTCTCTGGGAAAAAGTTTAGACGGGTTTGCTTACAATTGTTGTTTAGATGGAGGTTTCCTAAGTTTGAGGTTTCTTACGTGTGACCCAAAACTGTAATATGCTCGGCATCCATCAGCAACCAGCCCTGCCCCCACAGCCCTTGGTGGGCAAGAACCACCAACACAAACACATAACCCATGCTGCCTGCTGTGCTACCAGCCAATGTCCTTTTCTTTTACCTAGACATTCTGTGCCTTCTGCAAGCACCCATGAAACACTGCCAGGCTAACTTGTGCACTTGCAAGTAAAGCCTCAGATCCATTACAATTTTTGAGAGTTACCAGTTCAAGTTTATCATGGTCAACATTTAGTAAATGTCTCTGGCTAGCCAACCATTGTTAGCTTTACAGGATCCCAAGTAGCAGGCTTAAACTGGTATTTCATCTTTGGTTAAATGAAATAAGTGATAGCAGTGTAAATTACAAAGCCCCAGGCACATGCAACATATCAAGGCCTCCACATTGTACGACCCCAGGTACTCTGTTCATATCATAGTCTATGAATATGCAATGTAGTGCTCTATTACAAGATTTCATACCTAACACCTTAATAATAAAACACACCATTACTTTAGGTGTAACTGAGAAAGAAAAGAAGCTTCCAATTAAACTCTGACAAAATGCTCTTCTGTTATTTTGATTTTTAATTGCATATTGAAAGAGCTCTTTTATGCTTTTTATTTTTTTACAGACAGGGTCTCAGCTCTGTCACCCAGGCTGGAGTGCCATGGTGCAATCGTGGCTCACTGCAACCTCGACCTCCTGGGCTCAAGCAATTCTCCTGCCCTAGCTTCCAGAGTAGCTAGGACTACAGGCATGTGCTACCATGCCAACCTAATTTTTTAAATTATTTGTAGATAATAGCTCTCACTATGATTCCCAGGCTGGTCTTGAACTTCTAGGCTCAAATGATCCTCCTACCTCAGCCTCCCAAAGTGCTGGGATTATAAGCATGAGCCACCATGTTCATGCTTACTTAGACAGATTTATCATATATCAAATGAACACACATAAGATAAATACCAATAGAAATACTTATTTCTAATCAACATTATACTGGGGAGTCTAGCGAGCACAATAAAGCAAGAAAAAAGAGTCATATGAATTGGAATGGAATGAATAAAACTAGTTGCAGACATGATTATTTACATAGGAAAATCCTAAAGAATACAAAATAAAAGCTTCTGTTGAGTTTATCCTGGTTGCAGAAATCAAGGTGAACATACAAGAGTCCATTTTATTTCTACATACTAGCAATGAACAATTATAAATTTAAAAAGAAACGTCATGTATACTAGCACCAAAAAAATCTCACAAAATATTTAGAGATAAATGAAAATATGTACAAGGCTTATGCTGAAAAGTATTAAAACATCAATGAGAGAAATCAAAGAACTAAGTAAACAGACATACTATCTTCATAGATTGGAAGACTCAATATTGTTAAGATGTCAATTCTCAAAAGAACACTTATACACTGTTGGTGGGAATGTAAATTAGTTCAACCATTCTGGAAGACAGTGTGGTAATTCTTCAGAGACCTAAAGACAGGAATACCATTCAACCCAGCCGTCCCATTACTGGGAATATACCCGAAGGAATATAAATTTTTCTGTTGTAAAGACCTGTGCACATGTATGTCCACTGTAGCACTATTCACAATATCAAAGACATGGAATCAACCCAAATGCCTATCAATGATAGACTGGGTAAAGAAAATGTGGTCCAAATACTCCATGGAATACTATGCAGCCCACACAAAGAACAAGATGATGTGCTTTGGAGGGACATGTATGGAGCTGGAGGCCATTATCCTTAGCAAACTAACACAAGAGCAGAAAACCAAATACCACATGTTCTCACTTATAAATGGGTGCAAAATGATGAGAACACATGAACACAGAGGGGGAACAGCACATATTGGAGCCTATCAGAGTGCAAAGGGTGGAGGGTGGAAGAGGGAGAAGAGCAAGAAAAATAACTAGTGGATACTAGGTTTAATACCTGGGTGGTGAAATAATCTGTACAACAAACCCCCAGGACACACATTTACTTATGTAACAAACCTGTACATCCTGCACATGTACACCTGAGCTTAAGTTAAAAGAAAAAAACAAAGCCAAACCCTCTCAACCTCCCAAAATGCCCCAAACATAAAAAGATGTCAATTCTCCTCAAATTGGTTTATAAGTTCAATACAATCCCCAAATCCTAGAAAGGTTTTTGTAGAAACAGAAAAGCTGATTCTAAAATTTATAAGGAAAAGCAGTGACAGGACTAGTCAAAACAATTTTGAGAAACAAGAAGAAAGTTGGAGGACGTATACCACTTGATTTCCAAGTTTGCTATGAAGCTGAAGGAATGAAGACAGCATGAAATTGGCAAAGGACAGAGAAATAGATCAGAGGAACAGAATAGAATAAACCCACACTTATATGGTCAAACTGATTTTCAATAAAGGTTGACTTCAACAGAGAAAGAATAGTCTTTTCAACAAATGATAATGAAAGAATTGGTAACAAATGTTAACCCATTCCTTGTATTATATACAAAAATTAACTTGAAATGGGTTATTGACCCAATTGTAAAAATCTAAAAGTCATAAAATTTCTACGAGAAAACACAGGGGATGATCTTTCTGACCCTGGGCTTGGCAAAGATTTCTAAGATAGGACATAAAAAGCATGAGCTCTAGAAGAAGAAACTTGACAAATTGTACTTTATACATTTAACTATTATGCTCTTTGAAAAACACTAAAAAATAAAAAGACACACAGATTGAGAAAAGTATTTGCAAAACATATACCTGATCAGGATTACCCAGCATATATAAAGAACTCTCACAACTAATAGGAAAACTAGCAGTCCAATTATGATTTGAACAGCTATTTCAAAGACATGGGTAGCAAAAAACCTCAAGAAAAGATGCCCAACATAATTTATCAACTAGAAAATTTAAATTAAAGCCACAATAAGATACCACCACAAACTAGTACAATGACAATTTTTAAAAACTGATCATACTAAGTGCTGGTAATGTTGCAGAGTAACTGAAACTTTCATTCATTGCTGGTGGGAATGTAAAATGGTACAGACACACTGGAGAACACTTCAGCAGTTTCTTAAAAAGCTAAATCTACGTTTACCATATGACTCAGTAACCCCATTGCTAAGTGCATACCCATGTGAAATCACACTGTGTATTTACATAGAAACCTATACAGGAGTCCCTACTTATCCATGATCTTCCTTCCTGTGGTTTCAGTTACCTATGGTTAAGCAAAGTCTGAAAATCCATGGAAAATTCCAGAAATAATTCATAAGTTTTAAGTTTCATGCAGTTGACTAGCATGATGGAATCTCTTGCTATCCTGCTCAGTCCTGCCTGGGATGTGAATTATACCCTGTTCAATGTATTCACACTGTCTTTGCTATCTCTTTAGTTACATAGTAGTCATCTTTGTTATCAAATCAAAAACTATAGTATATGGCATCAGATTTGGTACTATCTGCAGTTGTGGGCATCCACTGGGAATCTCAATGTATCCCCTGTGAAAAAAGAGGGACTACTGTACCTAAACATTTACAGCTTTATTCATAATTGCCAAAAACTAGAAACAATCCAAATGTTGTTCTACTATGAATGGATAAACAAGTTCTGGTATATCAGCACAATGGAATACTATTCCACAATAAAAAGGAATTAACTAGTCATAAATGCAGAAGTATTATTGTAAGTGAAAGAAGCCAGATTCAAAATGCAATATGATATTATAGAAAAGGCAAAACAGTACAGAAAACAGATCAGTGGTTGCCACGGGCTGGTAGTATGGGTATGGGATTGACTATAAAGGGCATGAGAAAACATTAAAAATATTCCATCTCTTTATTTCAGTGATATACAATTTCATACATTTTTAATCATTTGTAGAACTTTGCACCTAAGAAGTATTATCTCCCCCTACTCTCCCAAACTCCCTTCCAAGAGTCATCTTTTGCTGGCTGTATCTCTTGACCTGAAGGTCACCCTTCTCAAGGTAGTCTGCTGTACCTATCTTTCTTACTTGTTCAGTTTTAGAGATGATAACAACTCAGCTGACTCTAATATTGTATTTCTATGCTGTTCATGGTTTTCATATATTCTGCCCACATTTGTCAGTAGTCCCATATATAAAACCACCCTAACTTTTACTAATTTTAGTGTGCCATCTGTTTCCTTACTGGGACCCTGATGACACAAGGCACAGGTCAGTTGAGTCAGCCCCTTTTAGGGTTTCCCAAAAGTTCTGCCCACCATTTTTTCACTCATAGTTAGAAGTTAGTCAACTGGCCATCCTCGAATAAGGCAAGTGGCAGTACGTAGGTGGTATACTATTGTTGTTGGCTTTTTTGGGGACTGGCAATTTGTAATTAAGGAGTACTGGATACTGGGTAGGCAGCTAGGTGTCTGTCACAGAGGGAAAGATAAAGACAGCAGACAAGGGAAGAAAGAGTATTAAACGTGTAACTAACCAGATGGAAGAGAAAGGAAATATACAGCAATAATCACTGGACTTCCAGCAACACAGTCACATTTTAAAGGTCACTGGCAAACATAGACTCCTGCCTTTGAAGTTCCCCACCTTAGGGCCTTTTTAAGTGTGCTTTTCCCTCTTGTACAGGCCAATGAAGAATCCGAATGTAACTTTCACTCTGAAAAACTACAAACTATATGCACAATTGTTTAACTTAACATTCTTTCTGTACAAAGAATGTGATTTTTCAATGTGATAAAATCTTATTTAACAAAAAAGCATGACATAGTTAAGAAGTTGTGTCCCGGAGCCAAAGTTTCCAAGTTGGAATCCTGTTTCCACTATGTGCCAGCTGTGTGTTCTTGAGCATGTTAGTCAACCTCTTTGTGCTTGTTTACTCAGAGTGGGTGTGGTGGCATGAAAATGCACCTGGCAGATCTTCCAGTACAGAGCACATAACTAGCCAAGGGCCCCAGGTGCTGCAGTTTGGAATCCATCATAGCATGTGTGCCAAGGTCATCTCTCTTCTGTGCTGCTCCCCCACTAATGGCTGAAAATGGCAGGGATATTAAGGTACATCTATTCCTGAGAGAACTCCTTTCTTAACTCACTGTGGCAAAGACTCTCCGAAGGCTTTGCTGAACATTTCTGAAACTTCCTTTCTCCTTCACTCAGTCAATCCTGGATTATGATTGACTCTCCCAGCCTTTACCCACTTTCCCCCATTTCTTTTTCAAAGGCATTTCCTTTAACATACTTGCACATTTATTCTGGTCCTTTTGTCTTTATCTTGGAGGACCCAGACTAACACAGTGGAGATAATAGCACCTACCTCAGAGTTGAGAAGATGAGTTAATTCATTTGATATGGTTGTAGTAGTACTTGACAAATAGTAATAACTCAGTCCATTTTGGTTATTAAAGAAAAACCTCATCTTACATTTCTAGTGTTATAGAAATGCTGTAGCATTATAGCAGATTAGATAATCTAAAAACCTTTCCATTATAAAATACCATGAAAATATGATAAAATATAGAAAATTGTCTTCTAAATGCACAGCTGAGCTTATAACATAAATCCCAGGAGCTAAAATGAATAGAGAATAGAAAACCAGAGAGTATTCTTCAGTTCACATTGCAGCTGTCTTTAGTTTTGTCTACCTCAGAGACCATGATGGAGGCTTTGCATATAAAGTTGAAAACTATCAAAGAACTACTGTGTTTTCAGAAGAAGGGTGGCAACTAAAAACAAGATTAACCCTTCAGCAAAGAGGAATATCAAGGAAGCTTGTCTGTTTTTATTTGTATTTGAATAAAGGGATAGAATTCCCCCAGACACCTGTTCTCCCTGAAGGCAGTATTTCACATTCATATTTCTTATGTGGCTGAGAGCTCCCAAGCTGGTAATATCTGTAACAAAGTGAATTTAAGTCCTCTCTGGAGGGAAAAAACCTTATTTAAGGTTTCTCAGAGTTTCAATACAACTCTGCTAAAGGTGAACTCACAATCCACAATCACAAAACACTTAAGAATTCACCATGAGTGAGAGTTGTCAATATTAAAAGTGGGATTAGAGTCTCAAATTTAAAAGATGGTAATTTTAAGCATTTTTAAAACTTTTAAGTTAAGGGGTACATGGACAGATTCTGAAACTTAGGTAAACTTGTGTCATGGGTGTTTGTTGCACAGATTTTACCCAGATATGAAGCCTAATACCTATTATTTTTCCTGATAACCTCTCTCCTCCCACACTTCACCCTCTGATAGATGCCAGTGTGTGTTTCCCTCTATACGTCCAGGGGTTCTTATCATTTAGCTCCCACTTGTGAGAACATGCAACATTTAGTTTTCTGTTTCTGTGTTAGTTTGCTAAGGATAATGGCCTCCAGCTCCATCCATGTCCCTGCAAAGGACATGACCTTGTTCTTTTTTATGACTGCATAGTATCCCACCAAGAATCAATATCATTCAGCATATTTTACAGTCTGACTGAAAGTTATATTAGTATTTTTTAAAACATGAAGGAAGGTCTAAATTCTCAAAGCCAATCAAATCAAAAGCGTTAAAGACTCTCTTAGCTGAAGTTCTCTGTAAAGCAAGAGCCTGAGGCAAGGATGAAGATGAAGATATTTTATTTAGAAATTACAAGCCCAGTGACATGAAGGTGAGGGAGAAGAGGGAGAAAAGGGGGAAGTGGGGCAAGAAAAGATGTGAAGAAATGCAGTGATGCATTACTGCACTGGCCACTGATTCCTGAGAAGACATGAAGAAAAACAGCTGGTCACATAAAAGGTATATTTGCTTAGCACACAGTACCTTTCTGGAAAATTTTAAAAAAGAAACACTACCTCTTATTAGAAGGGAGAAAAGAAGTGGAATTTCTCTGCCCAGCTCCTTCCTGGTTCTCATTTCCCATTGCTCAAATTTCATACCATGGAGACCTAACTCATAATTATTGTATTATTCATCCTTTGATGTCACTCAGGAAACCAGATCCTATGTCCGTAAGTGGAGGAGCAACTTGTTGCAGACAGGCATGGCATGTGACATGTGAGGACCGTGCAATCTCAGGCCCCCAGCCAGCCTGGGGAGCTGAGTAGAGGCAGCGGTGTGCCTGTTCGCTCCAGTGAGTTATTGCAAATAGGAGGAATTTTGAGAGCAAGGGAGGCAGTTTGGCTCTGAGAAAGTACACAAGGGTTGTGTCTGATGTGAAATGAGAAATAGAGCCATTGAAATTCAGGAAAAATTCCCAGTGGAAAGATTAATCAGATCCAGATGAAGACAGAATTGGCAAATGGAAGAGAAGTGATTTCTCTGTACTACATTTTGGGTAAGGAAACATTAAAAAATGAGAGGCATGAAAGATAGAGTGAAAAGGTTCAATTTATACTTAGTACAAATTTCAGAAGGTAAGATTAGAGAGAATCAGCAAGAGATTACATCGGTAAAGAATATGAATTCTTAGATTCAGTTTCTATGTGGCTTTTTTTTTTAAGTCCAAGGGTAGCTTTTGTGCATATAGATTAAAAATCAAACCCAAATAAATGAAGTTTTGTTGACTAAAATTATAAATGTAAATAGCTTTCCTTAATCTTGTAAATTTTATTACACTGTTTTAAACACAATAAATTTTATATAAAATAAAAATTATTATTTTCAGGGACTGATAACTTAAGGGAATTTGATTTTGATTAATGCTAAGTAAACTTGAACAGATTAGTTTTCTGTAAGCACTTTAAGTAACATTTATAAATTTAATCTATTCCATTTTCTTTAAGAAGTTAGAAGTCTAAACTCAACAAACTCATGACCTCACAAATGAATCCTTCCCTTATTATTTTAAGATGAAGTCTTACTCTGTTGCCCAGATTGGAGTGCAGTGGTGCAATCTCAGCTCACTGCAGCCTCTACCTCCCAGGTTCCAGAGATTCTCCAGCCTCAGCCTCAGCCTCCTGGGTAGCTGGGATCACAGGTGCATGCCACCATGCCTAGCTAATTTTTGTGTTTTTAATAGAGATGGGGTTTCTCTATGTTGGCCAGGCTGGTCTCAAACTACTGACCTAAGGTGATTTGCCCACCTTGGCTTCCCAAAGTGCTGGGATTACAGGTGTCAGCCACTGCACCCAGCCCCTGCCCTCATTATTAAGCAACTAAAGTTCTTTTAACTATCCTAACACTTTTTATAAATTAAGTCACTTCCTCTTAAACCATACAACCTCAAATCAAATGCATATTTAATTTGGAATGACAGGCCAATTTGTCATTTACTTTCATATGCCACATTGAATTATGTTTTACCAGCATTTTAGATACCCAACACTCAGATTATCCTGAATGTAATACAAACTCATGTCATGGGTTTGATGTACTTCATAATTTCTACATTTCTGTGGTTAAAAGACAATTAGCCCACTAAGCTTTGGTGTTATTTTAGGTTACTGAGACAATTCATGATATGATTGTCACCCAAAGCAAATTGGAGTTGCACTTGGACAGAGACATTTGGCACAGGATGCCAGACTTGGACCTGCCTATGTCTAGTGTGGCTCTTCATGCATCACAGATTGATACCTGAGTCCAGTTTTAGTACTTTCTAGATTGTTAGGGACCCTTAAAAGTCCATACCTTTCAGGTAGGGTTGGCACCTACTGTTTCAGTTGTACACCATCACACAATACTTTTTTGTAATCTTTCAGTTTGATTACTTGATTTGAATAATATGAATTCTACAATCTCCAACCAAATTTCAGCTGATTTTGTTCACTAAGGTCATCACTACCTAACTAAACTATGTATTTTCAAGACTACCAAGAGTCTGGTATTGGCAGACTCTGTTTCTCTCTTTCTTTGGTCACAACACCCCTGAAGGGTATAAATAAAAGTAGACATACATTTAGACACATTGAAGTGCAATCAAAGCAATGGCTACCAAGAGGTGGAAGTGGCCCAGTCAAAGCAGAAGCAGACCAATCAAGAGCAAAGATCACGGCTAAAGTTTCTTGGAATGCTCAAGGCATTTTCCTTGTTTACTTTCTGGAGGGCTAAAGAATGATGGCATCTGTTCATTATGAGTGTTTTGAGAAAGTTAGCCAAAGTTTTAGCAGAAAAACACCCAGGAAGACTTTGCCAGAGAGTCTTTCACTACAACAATGCTCCCGCTTAATCCTCTTAAGGGTGATTTTGTGAGATTTGATGGAAAATTAGGCATCCACCTTACAGTTTTGATTTGGCTCCTTCTGACTACTTTTTTGTTCCCTTATCTTACACAGTCTTTAAAGGGCACCCATTTTTCTTCACTTAATAATGTAAAAAAGTCTACACTGACATGGTTAAATTCCCAGGACCTTCAGTTCTTTATGGATGGACTAAATGGCAGGTATCATTGCTTTCAAAAGTGTCTTGAACTGAGAATTTATGTTGATAAAGTTTTTTATTTTTATCTTTTAATTCTAGTTTCCATGAACTTTTTGAGGTACCTTGCATCTTTTAAGTGCTGTAAGAAAGTAAGAATGAACCTGCAATTTTGTACCCAAACTACATTCAGGAAAAAAAGTCATTTTCACAAAGACAAAGACTAAATTCCCTCACAGACTGTTTTTGAAAAAAAAAAAAAATGTTAAACTACTTAAGTTCCACTCTATAAAAATACTTGCTATTTGTGATCTAAAATGCAGGAATGAAAAAAACTTGCATAACATGATATACTTTGCAGTCTCAGTATCCACATTCATTATCCAAACCTAGGAACCAGAAAGTTCAGATGGTGAGGAAAACATACTAAAGGAAGAAAGAAACTAAACCCACAAAGAAGTGAAGGAATGGTGAGCAAGGAAACTGATTAACATGTGGGTAAAGCTAAATGACCACTGTTTAAAATAATACAAATAATTGTTTTAGGAGGTATACAAAAAGTGGAAATAAAATATATACTGAGTGACATATGAAGTAGAATTGGTGATTGAAAAGTTCAAGGTTTTGACAATAGGCAGGGGGAGATTAGAAATATACTAATGGTAGTAGGCACTGTTGATACCAGTTCCCCCAATATCCTTTTTGCCCACCCAAGTTCACTTGCAACTGTGGTAGACAGTTTTCAACAGACTGACAGCTTCTGCTCAAGCACACGTCTCTCTCCTATGCCCAAAGTCTTTCTCCTGAACCACAGAAACATGCTCTGCCTTAACCACGTGTAAACCGGATGTTTAGGGAAGTTAACGCCCATGGATAAACTTTACTTAATAGAGGAGTCAGATAAATGTCCTGACCTCCTTATCTCCTGGTGGGAAAATTGTCAGACATGTTCTATTGGCTTATTCAGGATTTGAGCCCATTATCCACAACAGTTACCTGCTCATGAGGGCTTCCTGTATTGGCTTCTCTCTCTTCCCCCATCTCACTGTCCCATTCCTTCACTTGTACTTCCTGATTTTATTTCCAAATGCCTGTAACCAAGTTCTTGTCTCAAGGGCAGCTTCTCAAAGAATCTGAAGATACCGATTAGCTTTAGAATTTAACTAAAGCATGCTTGCTACAATTTTAAGAGTAATCACTAAAACAATACAGACAGAATGTGAAAATTTCAAGTATAAGGGGAAAAATGGAAATGAAAAACCTTAAGTCAATAAAGATAAAAGGGGAAGTGGAAGAAAAATTTAGGAAAAGAGTAAATATTGTATTTCTTGGAATCTAAGAAATCTAGGATGACACCAGTTGTAAAATGTACTTGAATTTTACATGCTAAGAAAAAAGCTGCTAACTACAACATGAATTGTAAGAAACACTTTAATTTCAAAATTATAATGTGGGAAAATGTGTATCTTTTGGCAGCACCAAAAAGATTCCAGAAATATGTAAGTAATCAATAATCATTACACAAAGGGGCTAAGTCATTTAAAAGATCAGATTGTCCAATTGGATTATATTTTTAAAATTAGCTCTATGCCATCATTAAGAGATACTTTAAACATGAAAGAACACAAAGTTCACACAGAGAGTGGAAAAAAGATAATACCAGCAAATATTAACCCAAAAGCTGGTATAGGTATCTCAAAATAAGACTTGACTACCTCTAAAAATGCTTTTTTGCTTTAAGGAGGGCTACTCCATAATCGTAAAATTTCATTCCTAAGGAAGATATAACATTTCTAAATATTATAGCCTAAAACAGCCTAAAAACACAGAAAGCAAAAAGTTGAGACAAGTGCAAGGAAAACGTTCACTCTGGTCAACTCCAAAACAATCTAATATTGACAGATAAAATAAAAAATTAAAAATGTTTGGCAGATATTAATAACACAGGCTGTAATATAATGAACATATATTGAACCCTGTATCTCAGATTAAAAAAATATAAACTTTACTCTTACACACAGAACATTTATGAAAATTAGTCACATATTAAGACATAAAACAAACCTTACAAACACTGAAAAAAATCATTATCATAGAGATTGTATTATCTGACCACAGTATAATTAACTTAGAAAGCAGTAACCACAACATTATAAAAGTACATTTGGAAATTTTCGAACATGTAGTTTTTGGGTCAAAGACAATATTGTAAGAGACATAAGGCAGCATTTCAACTGAATAATGAAAACTTATGTATCAAAACTCATGGGGTGCAGCTAAGCTACCTTTAGAGAAATTTACAACCTCATATGCTCAAAGAAGTCTGGAAATTTGTGAGTTAATCATCCTACTCAAGAAATTACAGAGTCCAAAGTAATTAAATGGAGTACAATAAAGATAATATCAGCAATTAATTGTAATAGATTGCATTACTGGACTCAGTCTTTCACTCTCCTGTAATAAGATTATACATCCACATCCTCTATATACAATGGAAAGATACTGTAAAGTTACCAGGTAGAATATAGTTCCCTGCCCCATTGAAAAAGGGCTTCTCTACCAAGGCCAAGGCTTCCCACTTGGCCTTGCTGGCCTCGGGACCACCAAAACTCAGCATTTAAACAAGCAAGCATTGATTTCTTACTGCAGGGTGTGTGAGTCAGCTGGGATAGGCTAAAATCTGAGCTTCAGCCTCCAAGTTGCAGGTTGTATTCAGGTTGTTAAACCTGGAGCATGTTCTTCTCTTAGTGAATGGCAGGCAAGCATGAGATTAAATGAGGCCAGGTGCAGTGGCTCATGCCTGTAATCCCAGCACTTTGGGAGGTCGAGGGAGATGGAACATCTTATGTCAGGGGTTCCAGGGCAGCTTGGCCAACATAGCAAAATGCCATCTCTACTAAAAAAAAAAAAAAAAAAAAAATTAGCCGGGCATGCTGGCACATGCCGGTAATCCCAGCTACTCAGGAGGCTGAGGCAGTAGAATCACTTGAACCTGGGAGGTGGATGTTGTAGTGAGCCCAGATTGCACCACTACACTCCAGCCTGGGTGACAGTGAGACTCCATCTCAAAAAAAAAAAAAAAAAAAAAGATTAAACAAAACTACACTAACATATTTAAGTCTCCTGTTCCTTTCAAATTTACCCACATTCCATTGGCTAAAGCAGACTTTTGATGATCTCCAGGCCAGCAGAGGCCAAGTGGGGAGACTTGGCCAGACTGTAAGGAAGCACCAAAATTTCTCCTCCTCCAAACCTGGCATCAAAGGTGTCCAAAGGGGGACATTTATCCTGCCTGGCAGTACCAGGCACCCTCTACCCATGTGGGAGCCTCAATTTCCATGGCCCCTTGGCAGTAATAAGACATTCCTCCCCCTCCTGCTGGCGGATGGGTGTCAGAAGGCCTATGGAGAGAGCTGGGCATTTCGCCACCACCCAGCCATAATGAGGCTACCCTCCACCCCATAGTGTCAGTGGAGGCTATCTGGAGAACACTAATGAGATGCTCATTACCCCTGCCCCAACCAGGAAGGCCTAGTTGGGAGCCAGAACTTTCACCCCTGCCCAGCAGTAACAAGGAATTCTCCCTCAGGTGTTAATAAAGGCCAAGTGGGAAACCTGGACTTCCAGCCCCACCTGGCAGGGGCACCACCCCCTTCCCCTATCAGCACAGTGTCAGAGGAAGCCAGCGAGAACAGAAAGTTGACATGAGATCCAGAGTCTCACAATACCCTAAATTTCCAGGGTTAAATCGTCAATCACTCATATCAACCACCAAGATCTCAAACTGAGTGAAAGAGGAAATAAAGGCTCTTATCAATATAAAGGAGACATTAGGATGATCTGACAAATCGTGTAAGGTAGTCATTATAAAAATCAATGAAAAACAACCCAATTAAAAAGACAAAAGACTTGAACAGACATTTCTCCAAAGATGTACAAATGGCCAGTAGGCACCTAAAGAGATGATCAGCATTACTAAACATTAGGGAAATGAGAATCAAAACCACAATGAGATACCACCTCACACCCATTAGGATGGCTACTGTCAAAAAAAACCAAAACAACAGTGTTGGTGAGGATGTGGAGAAATTGGAATCTTTATGCACTGTGGTGGGAATGTACAGTGGTACTACTGTGAAAGCCAGTAGGGTGGTTCTCAGAAAATTAAAGATACGATTACCATATGATGTAGCAATTCCACTTTCACCCAAAAACTGAAAGCAGGATCTAAGAGAGGTATCTGCACACCCATATTCATAGCAGCATTATTCACAATAACCGAAATGTAGACACAACCCAAATGTCCATCAACAGATGAACAAGCAAAATGTGGTGTATCATATAATGGAACATTATTCTGCCTCCAAAGAGAAGGAAATTCTAACACATGCTACAATGTGGATGAACCTTGAGGACATTATGCTACAGTTACAAAAATATCAAATACTATATGATTCCACATATGAAATAGAATAGTCAAAACTAGGGAGACAGAAAGTAGAATGGTGGTTGTCAAGGGCTGGGAGGAGAGAGAATGGGACATTATTGTTTATTGGGAATAGACAGTTTTAGTTTGAAAAGAGATGGATAGTGATGATAGTTGCATAACAAATGAATGTAATTAATAACAATGAACTTAATGATTAAGATGATAAATTTTACGTTATGGGTATTTTAGTACAATAAAAAATAGAAAAGGCCAGGCACAGTGGCTCACACCTGTAATCCCAGCAGGGAGGCCAAGGCGGGTGGATCACGAGATCAGGAGTTCAAGACCAGCCTGACCAATATGGTGAAACCCTGCCTCTACTAAAAATAAAAAAATTACCCAGGCATGGTGGTGCATGCCTGTAATCCCAGCTACTCAGGAGGTTGAGGCAGGACAATTGCTGGAACCTGGGAGGCGGAGGTTGCAGTGAGCTAAGATTGTGCCACTACACTCCAGCCTGGGAAACAGAGTGAGACTCCGTCTCAAAAAAAAAGTGAAAAAATAATTGAAAAAAAAAGTTTAACAACAAAAAAAGTCAAGGCACAATTATGAGCATATTTGAAACAAAAAAAGTCTCAAGGACATAAAGGATATAAGAAAGTCAAGTGAAAATTTTAGAAGTAAAGATACATGATTTTTAAAAACATCTCTTCTGGGTCTTTGTAGTCAGAAAAAGAGAAACCCTTAAGGAATGATACTGAGTATCATTGCTTCTAGACTGTGAAGTCTGAATTATTTCTTGCAAAATTGAAGAAATAATCAGTGAACTTTAAGACAGAATATAAAATTAAGCAGTGTGAAGACAGAAAGTAGACCAAAAATAATTAACAGAGCCTCAGGGATTTGTGGGAGTATTAAAAAAAAAATCTAACATTTACATCACTGGTGTCCCAAATAGAGGGGAGAAGGAAGGTAAGTCTGAAAATGTTCTTGAAGAAATAGCAGCTTAAAACTCCCCAAATTTGGCAAAAGGCATAGAACTCCAGATTCAAACAGCTAAGAAACTCCGAACAGGGTAAACCCAAAGAAATCAACACCAAATCATATGTACTCTAACTTCCAAAAACTAAAGAAGGAGAAAAACCCAACAAATCTTTGAAAACAGCAAGAGAAATCATACCTTAACCATAGGAGACAACCAATCTCAATGATAGTGATCTCTCATGAGAAGCTATGGAGGCCAGAAGGAAATGGCACATTTTTCAAGTATGAAAGAAAAGAACTGCCTGGCACACAATATTTTTCAAGTAGGAAAGAAAAGAACTGTCAGCCAAGAATTCTACACTCAGCCAATATATTCTTCAAGAATGAAGGGTAAATCAAGACATCTCAGAAAGGAAACTAAGAATCTGTCACCAACATATCTACCCTAAAGTAATGGCTAAAGATGTGGTCTAAACATAAAGAAAATAATTGGAATTTCAGAAAAAAACTAAAAAACTGTAAAAATTTTATCTTAAGTTCTCTCAATTATTTGAAATAAAAATTGTAACACTGATATAGTTTTAAATGTATATAGGAGAAATTTAAGATAATTTAACATAAACAGGGAAAAGTGAAGGGACATAAAAGGAAATTTGTATGCTTCATGATAAAAACTCAAAACTGGGATTTGAAAAGATCTTCAATTTGATTAAGACCTACAAAAACTCTATAGCTAACATTGTATTTCATGGCAAAAGATTGAGCACTTTTGCCTTAAGAGCAAAAACAAAGCGAGAATGTTCTCTCTCACCACTTCTATTCAGCATAATGCTGGAGGTTCTAATCAGTGCAATAAAGCATGAAAAGGAAACAATGTGTACAAATAAGAACGGAAAAATAAAACCATCTCTATTTCCATAGGGACAGTTTTATTGGTCCCTTTACATGGAGATGTCATGATGCTCTATGTAAAGAATTCTAAGCAATTTACAACAAAGCAAACTCTAGAACCAATAAGTTTAGTAATGCCACAGGATACGAAATAAACGTACAAAAATTCTATTTCAATGTATCGATGAACACATGGACAGCGCAATGAAAAATATGCCATTTACAGTTGCTCAAAAAATGAAATGAGTGTCTAACAAACCATATATAGGATTTTGTAGGCTGAAAACTAAAACACTGATGAAGGAAATCTTAGAAGTGAATTGAGATACACTGTTCATGCATTAGAAAATGTCAGTAGTTAATATATAAATTTTCCCCAAGTTTAAACCAATTTCTATCAAAGTTGTTCCAAAATTTAGACAGAAAGGCAAAGTAACTGGATTGATTAGATCTTATAAAAAAATGAAAAGGAGGGAATCTGTCTATTCAACTTTAAGTAATCAAGACTGTGATACTGGCAGAGATCAATGAAACAGAATACAGAACTATACAAACAGATTAAAGGAAATAAATGATATATCTCAGTGGATGCCATTCTGTAAATTTCTCAGCTAAAAAGGAATACAAGGCAACTGCTTAATCCAACAAAATCTTCCAAAAAACCCATAGGAAGTAACATACTTTATAGTGAACATTCTTTTAAAATCAGGAACAAGATAAAGATGCCCTTTCCTACCATTACTATTTAACTCTGAACTGGCAATCCTAGGCAGTACAATAAGAAAAAAAATATTGGAAAGATAAAAGCAAAGCTTTCAACTAATTGTGTATGTTATGACTGTCATCATTAAAAACTCAAGAGAAGCTAAAGAAATAGACTTTTATGTGCAAAAATGGTTACTTGCAGAAAAAAATCTTTAATCCCAATATCCCCGACTTCTTTACTCATAAGTAGTCAACCTTCCCTTTTAGAGATAAGGGTATAAAACCTTTCCAATGGGCCATGGGAAGTCCATTCTTCTAATCAAGTTATTGGTTCTTCACAAAATTTCACAGAATCTCTGTACAAATGATGCTGTTTCAAAATTCTTTAAGGCATTTTTTGCTATCTACACATTGCTTCTACTGGCTGTTGCTGCTCTTATCACACTCATTTTGGCCAGGCCTGGCTACTGAATCTTTCCTTCTTACAGTTAATTCTAGGCTATGGTATATCTTACTAAGAATTTTAGAGTAATAGAAGATGGTCACAAAGCAGAAAGGAAAAAATTTAATATTGGATACCATGTATCATTGCTTCTAGGATCTGAAGTCTGTGCCTACTCAAAAGAGATTTCCTCTAGGTTCTGGCCAAACCATCCCCTTCTCAGCCCTGGGAGCCCCTACATCTCCATCTATAGAAGGAGGGCCCATCCTCCTCCTATCCCTCTCCTTTTTTTCTTCCCCTCAATTAGATACACTTTTTATTAACAGCTCAGGTTTTGATTCTAAGCCTTCATATACTTGCTTGCATGGCTGACCTACCCAATATATAGACAATCCAATACAACTACTCTAAAGGAATAGCATTCAGTGTTGGTTCATCTCGTTCTCCTTTTATGCCCTTGAATGACTGACAGCAGTATTCACTGTACATCATTTGGTCATGGCTCTGTCCTCCAGACAAAGCAATCAAAATAGATAAAACTTCATAATCTAAAGTTCTTTTGTTGTTGTTTTCTAGAATGACACTTGGTGCTTATATCCAGGAATGAGTTTTGGCTCCAATCTGTGCAATCTGATTTTTTTTAGGATTCTGCTACCAGTCTTAGGTAAAAACAGGCCTTCTGGGCCTTTATGTGACTGTCCTCTGTATACATACTCCAAGAATTACTGGCAGGAAATCAGAAGCAAACCAGCAAAGAACAAACAATTCAGAGGCAGATAAAGTTACTCATAAATGTCTATTTAAATTACACTGATATGGTTTGGCTTTGTCTCCAAATCTCATCTTGAATTGTACTCCCATAATTCCCACATGTTGTGGGAGGGACCTGGTGGGAGATGATTTGAATCATGGAGGCAGTTTCCCCCAGTACTGTTCTTGTGGTAGTGAGTAAGTCTCATGAGATCTGATGGTTTTATCAGGGGTTTCCGGCTTTTGCATCTTCCTCTTTTCTTGTTGCTCCCATGTAAGAAGTGCCTTTTGCCTCCCTGCCATGATTCTGAGGCCTCCCCCAGCTATGTGGAACTCTAAGTCCAATGAAATCTCTTTTTCTTTCCAGTCTCCGGTATGTCTTTATCAGCAGCATGAAAATGGCTAATACAGGAAATTGGTACCAGTAAGAGGGGGTGTTGCTGAAAAGACACCTGAAAATGTGGAAGCAACTTTGGAATTGGGTAACAGGCAGAAATTGGAACAATTTGGAGAGCTCAGAAGACAAGGAAATGTGGGAAAATTTGGAACTTCCTAGAGACTTGTTGAATGGCTTTGACCAAAATGCTGATAGTGATGTGGTCTATGATGTCCAGGCTGAGGTGGTCTCAGATGGAGAGCAGGAACTTGTTGGGAACTGAAGCAAAGGTGACTCTTGTTATGTTTAAGCAAAAAGATTGGTGGTATGTTGCCCCTGCCCTAGAGATATGTGGAACTTTGAAATTGAGAGAGATGATTTAGGGTATCTGGTGGAAGAAATTTCTAAGCAGCAAAATATTCAAAAGGTGACTTGGGTGCTGTTAAAGGCATTCAGTTTTAAAAGGGAAATAGAGCATCAAAATTTGGAAAATTTGCAGCCTGACAATCTGATAGAAAAGCAAACCCCATTTTCTGTGGGGAATTCAAGCCACCTGCAGAAATTTGCCTAAGTAACAAGGAGCTAAATGTTAATTGCCAAGACAATGGAAAAAATATCTCCAGGGCATGTCGGAGACCTTCACAGCAGCCTCTTCCATTTACAGACCTGGAGGTCTAGGAGGAAAAAATGGTTTTGTGGGCAGAGCCCAGGCCCCATGCTATGTACAGTCTAGGGACTTGGTGCCCTGTATCCCAGCCACTCCAGCTGCGACTAAAAGGGGCCAATGTAGAGCTCGGGCCATGGCTTCAGAAGGTGCAATCCCCAAGCCTTGGTGGCTTCCATGTGGTGTTAAGCCTGCAGGTGTACCATAGTGAAGAACTGGAGTTTGGGAACCTCCTCTTATATTTCAGAAGATGTATGGAAACACCTAGATGCCTATGCAGAAGTTTGCTGCAGAGGCAGGGCTCTAATGGAGAACCTCTGCTAGGGCAGTACAGAAGGGAAATGTGGGGTTGGAGCCCCACACAGAGTCCTTACTGGAGCACTGCCTAGTGGAGCTGTGAGAAGAGAGTCACCATCCTCCAGACCCCAGAATGGTAGATCCACCTACAGCTTGTACCACGCACCTGGAAAAGCCACAGACACTCCATGCCAGCCCATGAAAGTAGCCAGGAGAGAGGCTATACTATGCAAAGCCATAGGGGGCAGAGCTGCCTAAGACCATGGGAATCCATCTGTTGCATCGGCATGACCTGGATGTGAGACCTGGAGTCAAGGCAGATCACTTAGAAGCTCTAAAATTTGACTGCCTTGCTGGATTTCAGACTTGCGTGGGCCCTGTAACCCCTTTGTTTTGGCTAATTTCTCCTATTTGGAATTATTGTATTTACCCAATACCTGTACCCTTATTGTATCTAGGAATTTACTCGCTTGCTTTTGATTTTACAGGCTCATAGGCAGAAGTGACTTACCTTGTCTCAGATGAAACTCTGGACTGTGGACTTTTGGGTTAATGCTGAAATGAGTTAAGACTTTGGGGGAACTACTGGAAAATCATGATTGGTTTTGAAATGTGAGGACATGAGATTTGGAGGGGTTGGGGACAGAACAATATGGTTTGGCTTTGTGTCCCCACCCAAATCTCATCTTAAATTATATTCCCATAATTCTCACATGTTGTGGGAGGGACCCTGTGGGAGATAATTTGAATCATGGGGATTGTTTTCCCCATACTGTTCTAGTGGTAATAAGTCTCATGAGATCTGACGATTTTATCAAGGGTTTCCACTTGTACATCTTCATTTTCTCTTGCCACTGCCATGTATGAAGTGCCTTTCATCTCCCGCCATGATTCTGAGACCTCCCCAGCCACGTGGAACTGTAAGTCCAATTAAACTTTTTTCTTCCCAGTCTTGGATATGACTTTAGCAGCATGAAAGAGACTAATACACACACTAAGGACATAGTCTTGCTAAAGTGAGACTCGGCTAACATATACTAAACAGAACATTTGCCATCTCTGTCACTGCCTGAAATGTCAATTTTTTTCCCTAAGGATGGTAGATGGGTTGTTTCACAGAATAAAGGTTTTACTTTTATACTTCTCCTAAAACAAGACAGGTTAAAATTTAAATCTCTAGAGGACCTTTTAAATACTCAAAATATTTAAGTTTTGGGGTACATGTGCACAATGTGCAGGTTACGTAGGTAAACATGTGCCATGGTGGTTTGCTGCATCTATCAAGCCATCACTTAGGTATTAAGTAAAGCATGCATTAGCTATTTTTCCTAACACTCTCCTTCCCCACCTCACCCCCCTACCAGACACCCCAGTGTGTGTTGCTCCCCTATGTCCACATAAGAACTCAAAATCTTAAAATATAATAAAATTAATTACATGCATGTCATGAGTAGGGTGGAACAGTATAAAACAAATGAAGGTCTCCGTCCCCAGCCTTACTGCCCAAGGACAACCACTTACATGTCTGACTTTACTCCAGGAGGTTATCTACATGTCACTTTAAATAACAAACTTGTATTTGTTTATCACCTGCATCATGAAAGGTGAGAAAATTAGTGAGCTGCTACTTCTTTCCACCTTCCTTTTCCCCCTCCCCGACATCTGACTCGCTGTATTAAACTTTAACAAAGAGAAAAGGATACAGGTTTTGTTGTGTCCTTCAACTAAAATGACTACTGCTGTGCTTTTTCTACAGATTAATTCTGTAAGAAACAAAACTCAATTTATTCGTGATTATGATTATTTGGCTTTTATTTGTAGCATAATTTCAAGTGGTGTGATTAAACCCTTAAGGAAGTGTGATCCTTTACAGCCTTTGTCACCCAAAGGGCACTGTGCCAGGCTTTCCTTTACATGGGCTTTCCTTCATAATTTTCCAGCTTCCTTTGCTGTTTTGGGGTGAACTTGGTACCTATGATTTCTCAGTGTTTCGCTCTCTCTTCTTTTGGGATTTATTTTATTAAAGAACATCCTTCATTTTTAACACACAGGATTAGTGGGTTGTAAACTTTTGGAATTTTGTAAATCAGAACGTATCTGTGGCTGCTGTAAGAATGTGCCCCTCAGATATTCCACAGCAGGGCATATAACTGACCCACAGACTCTAATGCTGCCTCTGAAATCCATCAGCACGTCCGCACTGGGGCTTCTCAGAGGCTACTCCCAGCCAAAGACTGAGCAGGGGAAACACAAGACTCCACTAGGGCTTGAGGACTCCCACAGACTTTTCAAGCTCTAAGATTGCACTGCAGTCTAATATGCCCAGCTGCCCTGCCTTCCTTCACTTGTTCTTTTACATGGAGTCAGATCCTTGTTGCTGTCTGACAGCTCGCAGAGCCTACCCTGGCCTGTCTTTACAGGTGTTTGCTGTAATAACTTCCATGCACACATAATCCTGTCTTGTAATGTTTCTCAAAGGACCTACCCTCACACATCTTTAAACCTCCTTACACTTGATTTGATATTTTTGTCCCAGGAATTCTGTATCCAGCCATTTCTCTCAGGTTTTTGAGGGCATTGTTCCATTGTCACTTAGCATCCAGAATTGGATGAGGTCTTATGTCTTTTTGATTCTTGTTCCTTTGTGGAAATAACTTTTGCATCTCTGAAAGCTTTTAAAATTCTTTATCTTTGAGGTACAGAAATGTCACTAGTATATATCTAGGTGTGTGTCATCTTAGAAGTTCTTTCTGCTCCATGCTTCATGGGCTCTTTTGAATACGTATTCTTAGCAATTATCTTAATTATTTCTTTTGCTCTTGTTCCACCCTCTTTTTTTCCCATTCTGTTCTTCTGACTTCTATTAAAATTCCCTCAGTGTTAAACTCCTGAGAACTACATGTTTTGGAGGAAGAATTGCGTTTTATTTTTTTGTGGTAGTGGTAGAAATATGAGCAGCCCAGAGCAGGAAAAATTCACTATATTTGAAAGTTACCCTGGCTGCCCCTTTTCTAGGATCCAATGAGCCCGAAGTCTGGAGCAGAGCAGGCCACCTGTGATGGCAAAGGAGAGGTACATACCTGGAATAGTCTGCTCAGAAAAGGCAGGCCTCGGAGTGTTGGGAAAAGCAGCAAAGGAGAAAGGACTTACAGAGTGCCTACATAAATTGGTTATGAGTAACACATAAACAAGGAACAACAAACTGCAGAAGGCCCGCAGGAGGCCTTTGAGGAGGAAGGCCTCTCCATAACTCGTGTTTTTGTGCAGGGTGACCTAGACTCTGTTACCATAAACATTGTGCTCAAGAATGTAAAACCCCTTCAAAGCACTATGACGTAGCCAGACTTGTAGGCTCCTTATAAGGCCCGGCCCGCTTCCACCAGCTGTACATAGATAATAAGCTAAAGATTACCACACGTTCTTGTTTTGTGAAACTCACAAACTGCCACTGTTATCAATCCTTAGGATGACACACCAGTCCTGGTTCACTCCAACATCACTCCACCCCTACCCTATAGAGCAAAGTGTTTGTAACCAATAAATAGAGTGGATGATCAGAGCTCGGGGCCTTCACTGTCTCCTCCAAAGTAATGAGTGATGGCTCCCTGGTCCCACTATCTCTCTTAATCCGTCTTTTTCTCATTTCTTGGTCACCACCGAACACGGGGTACCCACGGGTGATGTAGGGCTGGTTCTCTATAAGAGAGACTGTGCCAGTCAACCCCTGTTTATTGGGATGCTAGAAGCCAAGGTAGTATATGTGGTCCAGGGTTATTTTAGCACTAAATTTGCATAGATCACTAAGAACTGTGAAAACAATTCTTGGGGCTCAACTTGGATCTCCTGAGCTCCACTCTCACTCATAGCCTCTCATTCCATTCACAGGAGGGGGAAAGGGGCACTGGACTGGGAGCTATGAAACCTGAGTTTTAATCCTGGAGCTCAGGCAACTTGTTTCCCCTTCAAAGCTCTTAGACTTCTTATTTGTCTGCCCAAGAAGTGGACCTGATGCTTTCCTCTTCCTGTGAAGTGCAGAATTTCCCAAGGCTGCTTTCTTCCTGTCCCCCACTTCGAGTGTCTTTGTCCTGGCCTTCCTCTCTCACCTCCACTGCACTAACAGCCTCCCTTCTAAGCATCCAATGTCATCCCCCCCCCCCCAACAACTCATGGTGGCATACATGCTTCTCCAATCACCCCTTTCTCCACACCACAACCCTGCTCACAATCACTTTGCCACAGAACCAGGATTTCTGGAAAGATACTTGCAGCAAATGGTCTGACAGAAAAATAGACATTTGAAATCTATAGAACTTGGTAAAACAGGGTACTGCCTAAAGGATGAGAGCCTGACCCACCAGTGTCCTTTTAAATCCTGGACCTCAACAATTTAGTCTTCCTAGCATCATCTGAACCCTCAGTTCCAGCCACACTGGCCTGCCCATTATTTACCAAACATTCCAGACACATCCGTACCTAAGGCTCCAGCTCGAGGAATTTCCTTAGTCATAAAATCCCTCCTGCAACTGGCAGCTAACCCCCCACGCAGTTCACACCCAACTCCAGTTTTGAGCCCCTTACAAAGGTAAGGCCCTGTAGGGTAAGCAGAAGTGAACATCACCACTAATGAACTAGTTGTAAGTCTAGTGTGAGTGACAGACAAAGGCACTGTAATGACAGGAACAACAATGGAGGAACGAAGGATATGTAGACAGAGGAGACAGCAATGAATTCTGATTGGTAGAGCAACTGGGGCAGGGAGGAGATGGTCTAGAAAACATCAAAGGTGATAGTGTTTGAGCTGACGTGCTGAAGCCTTCACGGAAAAATCCAGGCATAGGGATTAGGTTTGGTCTGTGTCCAAGAATGTACACAGTATTTTGGGGGAGGGTTATGTTCCCTATACATAGTGGAGCATTGGTGCACAGCAGGAGACGAGTTGGGGACTGAGGAGTCAGACTGCAGTGGGTCTTACTTAAAGGCCCTGCAATAAATGTGGAATTTCTTCTGAATATGCCTCTGAAGTCTATGAACAGGGAAACGCTATGACCACCAGATTTGACAAGGTGGAAGGCAAATTAAAAGTGAGGAAGCTAGAAGCCTGTCCACATTAGAGATGAACCAGTCTTTCTGTTTCCAAGCCCGTTGAGAGCAGGGTGAGCAACTGGTGATCTGTGCAGGTTTAGGCCACAGGGAGTCTGGGATATTGAGAATCCAGGTGGCAAATGTGGACTCTGCCCCAGGAAGGGAGATGGGGGATGCCTGACAGGGGATGATTTCAACTCACTGCAACCTCTGCCTCTGATTCGAGCGATTCAGTAGTCCCTCCTGAGTAGCTCTGACTACCATTCGTGAGATGGGAGATCTGAGCTCACTGCAACCGCTGCCTTCTGGGATCAAGCAATTCACTAGTTCCTCCCGAGTGGCTGCGACTAGCAAGATGGGAGATGGTCAAGGAATCAATGAGTTCATGCAGCGTAAGGAATGTGACAGGAACTTGTAGCGAAAGGGATGCTGGAGTTGGATATTCTGGAGAAAGGAAGTATGAGTCAATTGAGTTATGATGATTTTTCTCAGAATAGTCTCTGCATTTTCTTCATCTGTCTTCTGTAGTCAGTGTTGAGTTTGGCACATGCCACTCAACAATCCTTTGATGACCTGGGTGCTGTGGCTCATGCTCATAATCCCAGCACTTTGGGAGGCTTAGGCAGGTGGATTGCTGGAGTCCGAGAATTTTAGACTAACCTGGGCAATACTGCAAGACCCCGTCTCTGCAAATGAAAGTATTATTCAGGCAGTTGGTGCATGCCTGTGGTCCCAGCTCTTAGGGAAGCTGAGGAGGGAGGATCACTTAAGCCACGGTGGTCAGGCTGCAGTGAGCTGCAATCATGCCATTGCACTCTCATCTGGGCAATTAAGACACTGTCTCAAAAAACTATTAGACCATTGATGAATAAAGAAACCCCATTTCCAGACTCTGGGGACACAATTTTATTCTGGTTCCTTGTATTTCCCAAGTGCTGCAATGAGAACATGTTATTTTTATGCCCTGTTCCTGTCTTACAGTCAATGCTTCCCCTCCATTCCTTGCCACAGAGGGCACGTTCCCTTCCTCTTATAGGATTCTGGGCAATACAAATCAGGCCACCTGAGGGAGATAGAAAAATGTGTCTGATGTTGCCCAGAAACTGGTGGCAGAATCAAGATGCAGCTGCCTTACTGGTTATAATAGCAGGTTCAACTAGATTTCCTCAAATTCTCTATTTCTGACACTAAGATTTCAGACTTACACTGTTGTAAACATCTCTGCAGGACTTCTTCGTTTTCAATTTGTACTTTCCAGTCTCTGCTACTTTTTTCAACTTCTAAATAGCTTTTTCCCTTCATTTTTCCTACAGTTTTGCATAGAAGATCCACATCAACCTTCTTCTAGGTATCTCCCCCATAACCACGCCATTCTCTGTTCAGTTCTATTCAGTAAGCTCTCATTGCATGCCTACTATGTCCCAGGGCCTGTGCTGGGTGCATTTAGTCTGCAACTTAGCAATATTTAACACAGGGACTGTGATGTAAGAAGAGAATTGAAAGCCAGGCCTTCTGCTGTGTGGACCTGAGCCATTGCCTCCTCTCAGGCCAGCTCAAGTCTTGCCCTCCGTGGAAGCCATTCAACTCCCTACTTTTCTATGTTCTTTCCTGGGAGATGGTTGGAAAAGACAAGGCCAGCCTCTCAGAAAAATCTTCAGCCAACAAGAAAATAAACTTAATTCTTGGCAATCTTGCAAAATTCATAACCAAAAATAGACCCAAACCAAAACAAACACACCCCTTTATTCTTACTCCTGACAATTAAATGGAGACCAGATTAGTCTATTTCAACAATTTTGATTCCATATTACACAAAAGTCATGTCCACCAAGCGACCTGAAAAATATGGACACTTTCTACTTTTCCACGAAGTTTTCACTGTATTCTTTTTGTTCCTGTCTCTACCTTCTGCTCACTCTTCCTCCCCCTCCCATCTTCCTCCCTCAGTTATGCTCCAGGCTGAACACAGCATTCAGCAAGTGGATGATGTCCAAGGCAATTCCTGGGTCTAGAAATCCATCAAGAATGATGCCCCAAGTCCAGATCAGAGGATCCTCAATCATCTGCCCTTTTCTCAAAGTGAGGAACAGAGCAGTAAGACTTGGCTCTCTAGTTGTTTTTCTCCTACCCAGCCTCAAAACTGGCCACGTCTTAGAATTCAGCACTGGGAAACGAGAATCAACACAACTTGCTTTGGTGTAACTTCGTCTCAAGTTGCAATAGAAATACTGCTCTTCTGACCCTAGGTCTGAAAAAAATGGACAGAAGTAGAACTGGAAGCAGGGGATAATTTTCTCCAGTAGAAATATTCCATCAGCCTTTGGACTGTAGAGCAGAAACCTCGTCTTCATAGAACACTGAATATGCGAGAGCGCCAATTGCTGACAACTGCTGATAGTGAGAGGAGATGGGGGAATGATGTCCTGGTGATGGTAGTAGCCAATGCCCTTGACAATGACAACAGCAGCTCAGACACTAGAGGACATTTGGTGATGGTGGCCCTTTCAGCATACATACCACTGTCCCCAGTATCTTACATGGGCTTTGGTATCTCACTAAGCAAGGAGGTGTAATATTTATAGATAAATGTCAAAAGAACACATCATTCCAGTGAGTAAAAATATAGTTAAAAAAATAAACATGGCATACATTATAGTCACCCAGATGACTGGAGTTGTCAACTGGCATTCACAATGTCTAAAATTACTAGTGAGGAATATGAGGGGGCTGAAGGCCACTCAAGATAGACAGTGAAGGATCCAGAGGAATGGCCATGTGTGAATGCTATTGCCATCCTATGTTTATACCAAGCCGATGACCAGAGCCAGGAAGCACGGTTGTACTGTTTTTGATGAGGGCCATGAGGCTGATATGTGAGCACAGCTTGCAGGTTACAAAGCCCTATTTCCACATAGGGAACTAGGTTCATGTGTATGGCAGTGGAAGACTGGGGGGGCAAAGAGACAGTCACTGAGAGGCCAGGCAGAGAATGGGGCATTTCTGTCTTTTATAGAGGCTGTGCAGTGGGTGGTGGGGAAAAGGGGGTGTTGATCTGTGAGATAATTTCTAAAGGTTCCCACTAGGTGGAAGTGTTGGTTAGTACATCAGTCAGCAAAGGTTTCTCAATGAACTTTTCTTTTTTTTTTAAAAAGGGCTGAATTCGAAGTGCCACTTTCACAGATAAGATGGGGGGTGGGGAGTAAGGGGTAGGGTTGGTGGTCAGGGAGGCAGCAACTTGGTTCAAGATCACCAAGGACCAGCACTGTCCCATTCTCCCTTGCCTCAGACTTCTAAGGACAATGCAATGAGCTCAGATTCTGCTTCTAGTTATTTTTAACTTCTAATCTCTACTTCTATTGCTGAAAACAACAAGTGCCAGCCTGAGGCGGTTAGTGGTTTTGATGGAATAGCGAGGTTAAGGGTCTTAGAGAGTAGACCCTGTGGCTCCTCATCGCCTGTGAGATAAAGTTGAAATGACATAGCATGGCTGTGAGATATTTTTCATGCTGCAGAATTTCCTTACTTTTACTACGGTCTCTATGTTACTTAAAGCTCCTTAAATTCTCCCATGGTGCTTTTTGGGTTCGGAAAACCTGTGCCTTTAATAGGCATTGCTTCTTTGGGAAGCATTGTCTAACTCATTTATGGAGATTCGATCACTGTTTACTTTGTGGCATTTCTTTACCTAATCTATACTGTGAAGGATTTAGGTCAGAGACTGTATGATGGGCAGGGACCCAGAACCACCACACATCCTCTCCACTCAATCAGTTAGGACTCTTTTCCTTGCGACAGAAATCCATTTAAGTCTACCCCAGACAAAAAGGAAATGTTTTTGGCCTCAGGAAGGGCATGGGTGCAGCTGGGGAAGGCTGGATGAGAATGTTTTCTGGAACATTCTGATTTTTCTATTGTTTTGAATGTCAGATTCATTCTTTCTTGTGGGAGATGGGGTCCTGGCTGCTTTGTGCTCATCTCTTACCAGCTTCACTACAGGAAAGATAAAGGCTCTTTCCAACGAGGATTCAGTTTAACAAAAACTAACACTTGCAAAAAATGAGCATGTGCTCAAAGCAGGGCCAATCATTACTGTTGCTCTGATTGGCTTATCTTGGGTCATGTGTCCACTCTATAGACTGATTGACAATCTCATTCAAATTTCATAATTTAAGTCAGAGAATAGAGTTTTTCAAAATGAAAGTGCTCTTACCAAATGTTTTTCTTTTCACTGGGTAAGGAATAGTGGGTGTTTAGTCCCCCTGCTCCCCAAGAGACATTTAAAAAATATGAAGTCAGAACCCCAAGTGCCTCTTTATTACTTGACAGATCAGTGTCTTAGTCCATTTTATGCTGCCATAACAGAATACTATGGACTAGGTAACTAGGAAAAGAAACATTTCTTATGGTTCTGGAGGCTGAGAAGTCCAAGATTGAGGGTTTCCATTTGGTCAGGGCCTCCTTGTTACATCATTCCATGCCAGAAGGGCATCACATGGCAAGAGAGGAAGAGAAGGGGACAGAACTCATCCTTTTATGAGAAACTCACTCTGATAATGGAATTAGTTTATTCATGAGGTCAGAGCCCTGAGGACCTAGTTATCTCTCTTTACACCCCACCTCCCAACACTGTTGCATTGGAGATTAAGTTTCCAACACTTGAACTTTGAGGGACACATTCAAGCCATAGCAGTCAGTGACATGTAACCTTTAACACAGAGCTCTGAATTAAGCACAAGGCTGGGGTTTGAGGTTTGGCATGGCTTGCTACCTACCCTCCACATTCAAAGGCCATGGACTAGAAACCAAGATACTTAGAGTCAAGCTTCAAACTGCAAGCAGGAAGGAATCTGATGAAGACGCTCCCATACTAAAGACATGAAAACTTCCCAGAGCTCTCCCTCATTCCAGCTGACAGAATGAGTGCACTGAACCAGGGACCCCCTTACAGGCCTAGCCCTGCATCACCTAGTAAATAAGACCCAACAAACATCTCAGCAGTATCTTTAGATGTAACAAGTCTTCCTCGAGTGGTGAATAGAAATTACGAAGGAGAGGGTTGGTGGGAGTGGTGGAAGTATTTTCTCCTCAACATTTACCTGCTTTGTGTTTTGTCAGAACCGTGAGCTCACATTTATTGTCCTTATTCAAGTCTACAGTCAACCAGGCATGAGACAACCTCCTTCCCTGGGGCAAGTTTCCCCCTTCAGGGTACACACTTAAGGCTGATTCCTAATACCACTGACTTTTATAAATTCCTGAGCCCAGAAAAATGGGCAGTTCTTCTGTTGGCTCTAGTCTAGAAGCTTCTGAAATGAATAAACCAACACATTTGGCCCAAGGTCATAGTCAGACATTGACCCCTCAGTTTTATTTCTCAGATCATTGCCAGCCATGGATAAACCTGGTTTACCAGAACAGTGGGCACCTAAGTAGCACACATAGAATGCTCAGTGTAAAAAATGTCCCAAATAAACCATATGCATCTTCTCCCTTATTAAATTATCTCAGAGATATTTAAGTTCTAGTAACAAACTCTTTATTTGTTGCCATGGAGAAAATACTATCTCCCTTCCCTTGGGGAAATTAAAATCCTGGAGAAATTAAAGGCTAAAAGTCACTGTAATTTTCTTATTTTGGTCAACCTCAGCTAGTAATGGTCTCACTGTGTTGAGTCTGCTTACTTCCCTACCCCCAAGCCCCACACTCCTCATCTTTCTCAGATTATTTTCTGTACCTCTCTGCCCAGGAGGCTGGTGCCTGTGAAGTGCATCACTGAAGCCCCCTTGCTAGTTGGCTTCTCATCAGACTCAGCCAATGAGAGACATTGATAGGAGATTGGCAGGTGGGAGAAGATGATGAACCATTTCTTCAAGCTTCCTTCCTGCTTTGGGCCACATTTCTGGCAGTGTACTTGAATAAGTATAGATCTGTTCAGCAGCCCCTACTCCCCAGTTCTAGCTCTGATGAGCTAATATAACACTATTTCCTCTCCTTATGATTCAAGCTATTACCAGGTTTTTACTGATGCTAGCCTTGGGGTGCCTCAACAACCTGGTTGATTCCCTTGGTCCTGCCCAAACCTCTGAAAATTCTTCCATTAAGCCCTCTTCCTTTTAACTATTTGAGTTGCATTCTCTTTCCTGACATGACCTTGACTTCATTCTCCCCGATTACCTGGCACCAGGCAGCCTGGGTAGAGTGGGCCTTTCTTCAATGGCAGCATCCTGGTATGTCTTCCACTGGAGGGGGATGGAGTTATTTCAGCACCTGCACTGTTCAATTAATTCCAACGTTAAGTCTCATCTGTTCTGCTTTTCCTAAGAATGGTAGAAAGGATCTATATATGTCATAGCACCAATTCTACACCCATACCATCTAGCTGCAACCCTAAGCATTTCCTAAACAAGCATAATGTTTCCAGAACACAGTATATATTACAATGCCTAGCCTCACATTGCTATTGCCAGCTACAGACACTATCACAGATGGAATGCTGTCTGGGGGAATTGAGGTAGACAAAGCAAAAGAAGAGAAAATCTGGGCCGCAGTTTCATAGGATGCCAATCGTGCTCTTCAATGATGCTGTTCACCAATACCTTCACTGCAGATAAACAAAAAACCATTTCCTGATTGGGTGGGATCATGTAACATAGTAAGTCCACCAACTATGATCAGAAATGACCGGAAACAATGTCCATTTGGGACTGAGCATTTAGTTTTTGGTGGGAGACTCTCTGGAGTGCTCTTTCCTGCTGGGCATTATAACCTGCAAGTTCAAAATGGCAGATGCTTCACCAGCCTGAGTGATGAGCAGAACACTCGGGTCAACCCCTTACGGACATGAAGTATGACAAAGAAATAAACCTTTGAGCCACCAAAATTCGGGGGTTGTGTTACTACAGTACAATCTAGCCTATCTTGATATAAAATATTTAACATAGCACAAGTCCAGTAACTTCATTGACCTTTACCATTTGCTTCTCTCTTAAACCTTTCAGAAGCCCAACTTCAATAACTATAGAACCCACCTGCAATTCTGTGAAACATATATTTAGGTCTTTTTCCAGTTTCCTCAGTATACATACACATATAGCTCCTAAAATCCTTGGAATCCCCAGGGTTTCTGGAGCGTCTTTGGTATACTAATGAGATGACTGATGGCTGAGTCACTTAAGCAGCTTCAAGGTTGGGAGCTGGTCACTGGAAAGACCATGACAGGATTAGAGGGTTGGAACTTTCAGCTCCATAATCAACCTCCTCAGAGGGAAACACGGCTGAAGGCTGAGTTGATCACCAATGGCCAATGACATAATAAATCATGTCTTTGTAATGAAGCCTTCTTAACAACCCAAAAGGACTGAGTTCAGGAAGCCTCTGGATAGCTTAACTGAACACATGAGAGTGCCTGGAAGATGCTGCCCAGAGAGGGCATGGACGCTCCTTCCCACATGCCTTGTGTGTCTCTTCCATCTGCCTGTTCACCTGTACCCTGTGTAATGTGCTTTATAATAAGTGGGCAAATGTAAGTGTTTCCCCTGAGTTCCATGAGCCACTCTAGAAAACTAATCAAATCCAAGGAGGGGCTCGTGAGAACTCCTGCTACATAGCCAGTTGGTCACAAGTGTAGGTTGCAATCTACTACTTGCAGCTGACACCTGAAGTGGGGGGGGGGCAGTCTTGAGGGACTGAGCCCTCAGTCTCTGGGATCTGATGCTATCTCCAGATAGATAGCATCAGAATTGAATTAAAGGACACCCAGCCTGTGTCTGCTGGATAACTGAATAGTTTTGTGTGAGGAATAGTTTTGTGTCCACACATTGTGGTGACCAGAGGTGAAGTATTCTGTGTTGATTGTTGAGTAAAGGAATAGGAAAAAAACACCTTTGACTTTTTCTAGTATCTCAGACTGCCCTTAGTTCATACTTCAGAAATCCAGTGAAATACATCAGGACCTCTGCTCTACATGCTGCAAAATCTTGTCTTACTCTAGCCTTTGGATTCCCCAGGCATTGGTTTTTACTCCAAAGGAAGCACAAAAATCCCTCCCCTCTACTGTTTCCTGCAACGTCAGAACTATAGCTCCCCCTGTAGAAGCAAAATATTCCTGAGCAGCATTTGAGAATTTTTTTTTTTTTTTTTGAGATGAGGGAGGAGGAACTGTGATACCAAAAAGCCATTACGTCCACCAAAGATTAAAGGATTTATTTTGAATCACACTTGCTCTGGCCCCAGATGAGAGCCCTGCCCCTCTTCATTTGAAATGAGGTTAGTATGCAAGGCCTCATTGTAGGTACAGCCACTTTCAGTCTAATGTCCCAGAGGGAGACTCCCCTGACCCTAAAAAGACAATTTAAATGCAGGCCAAGACAAGATCCAAACTCTATTTTATGATCCTAGACCAGCTATACATCAGAGACCTCGACTTCCTAATATAATGCTTAACTCCCCAAATTCTACAAATGTACTCACTTGATCTGCCATGATTATAGTTTAATAGCATTCGGTGTTATGTCCATGGGATCCCAGAATATCGGTCATCCCATCAGTTCACGATGATCCTTGGAGGAGGACAAGGAACCATAACTGAATGAAAAGCAATTGCTGCTGATTGTTAAGCGCAATAGAACCTCCCCATCTGGTATTACGCTTTGCAAAAGCTGGGTAGGAGGTATCAGAGGACATGGCAGCCAGGTTTCAAGGTGGTCCCTCAATGATCCCCCACTTACTGGTATTCAAACTCTTGGGTAGTCCCCCTCTTGCTTTGTACCAGGGTTGGCCTATGTGACCAATATGCAGAAGTGATGGCACGCCACTTAGGAAATTAGGTTATAAAAGACACTGCAGCTTCGGTTTTGGGTTCTCCCTCCCTCTTGGATCACTGGCCTGCCAACCACCATGTGAGTGAGCTTGCAGCAGATCCTCCAGGCTCAGATGCTTGAGGTCCCAGTCAACAGCATGACTGCAGCACCTCCAGAGCCAGGACTAAACTAAACTCCTGAAGTTCTGATCCCCATGGATTGGGAGTTTAAGGAGATCCCCCAGGTGATTCAAATGTGTAGCAAAATTTGAGAATCACAAGTCTAGGTCATGTATTAGAATCACCTAGGTTGCTTCTTAAAGGTGAAGCTGCTCCAGCCTCTGGGGTGCATTCCAGCCTGCGACCAGCAGAGAAGAAAGTAACATTTTTTTGCCCTGTACATATGTTAAGGTGAGCAAAAAAATTAAATTTTAACCATGAGGGGAAATCATGCACATCGAGCTGGTCACTGCAGCAACCAAATTGGCACCAAGTTGTGGGAGTAATCAGTGACCAACGTGGCACTGACCCCACTGGCACCTACCACGGGGACAGCTACCTGCAGAGGACCCAATTTTCCAAATTCTGTCCTCATATGGTATGGAAGGAGGTGGAGAGCAGTGACTGCCTGTTGGCTTCCAGCTGACCCACTCACTGGGCAGGGGCACAGGCTCTGGAATTTACTCTTTTCTTCAGTAAAATTAGAGACTACCACCCTGATCCCATCACAAACACCTTCCATATTGTGCCTTCACCCAAAGTGTCCAACACCGAGGTTGAGCCCTACAATGCCACCCTCTCCGTCCTTCAGTTGGTAGAGAACACTGATGAGACTTTTGCATCGACAATGAGGCTCTCTACAACATCTGCTTCCACACTCTGAAGCTGACACCAACCTATGGGGATCTGACCACCTGGTCCCAGCCACCATGAGCTGTGTCACTACCTGCCTCCACTTCCCTGGCCAGCTCAATGCTCACCTTCGCAAGCTGGCAGTCAACATGGTCCAATTTTCCCACATCTCCATTTCTTTATGCCTGGGTTTGCCCCTCTCACCAGCCATAGAAGCCAGCAGTATTGAGCTCTCACAGTGCCAGAACTCACCCAGCATATCTTTGATGCAAAAAACATGATAGTTACCTGTAACCCCCCACTATGGCCAATACCTTACTCTCGAATGTCCATCAAGGAGGTCAATGAACACACGCTTAGACATCCAAAATAACAGCAGCTACTTTGTGGAATGGATTCCAGACAATATAAAAACAGCTGTGCGTGACATCCCACCTCACGGCCTTAAAATGGCAGTAACCTTCATTGGCAACACCATGGCCATCCAGGAGCTCTATCAAGGGCATCTTGGAGCAGTTCACTGCCATGTTCTAGGCAAAAGACATTTCTGGACTGCTACGTAAGTGAGAACATGGACGAGACAGAGTTCACTGAGGCCGAGAGCAGTATGTATGACCTCGTCTCCGAGTACCAGCAGTAGCAGGATGCACCACAGAAGAGGAGGCCTAAGGTAGAGCCCCCCATCACCTCAGGCTTCTCAGTTCCCTTCTGTCTTATTCAACTGCCCCTTTCCTCTCCCCTCAGAATTTGTGTTTGCTGCCTCTATCTTGTTTTTTTTTTCTGGGGGTCTAAAACAGTGCCTGGCAAATAGTAGGTACTAAATAAATGCTTGTTTGTTGAATGTCTCTTCTTTTTCTGGTCTGGGGAACCTAGGCTTCTGCCACTGTGTACGAACCTGTATTTTCTTCTGGTGCCTACTCCTTCCATCTGCCCAGTTAGTATTTCCCTTTTAAAAATCTCGAAGAAGCTGGGTCTCATCCAGATCCCACTTAGAACCAATCAGGTGCTAAAAACCCATGTAGAAGATGGCCACCATCCTCAGCCCAAAGTAGAAAATGGTAGAAGGTAGTGAGTAGAAGTCACTATAAGGAAGGGGATGAGATTTTCCATTCTAAAAGTTTTAGAGGGAAATCCACCCCACTCTGTCAGGTGGAATTCTTCCCTTTCCAGCTCTGCCTCCCTCACTCATTGAACTCCTTTCCCCTAATCAGAGAAAGCTATCAAGGAAGGGAAAAAGAACAGGTGGTTCCTAGACCTCCAGAAATGTCCCCATCCCCCACATTTTGTTACCCTGAAAAGGAATTAACATCCCTGACTACATAGAATGGTGTATACTGCCACATCAGTGTTTGAGTCAATCTCCAGAGAAGGGAACCCTCCTCCATCTATTGCAACATCTCATCTTCCTTTTGCTGTTGGTTTCCCCCCCACTACACTTGGTTTTGTTCTATTCTACATTTGAGATTTCTATTTTGTGTTAAACTTGCCTTTTCATATTGAAAACATGACATTGCCCCAAGAGACAAAAATGGGAACTGAAAAAAAAAAAGCACAGCTATCATGCCTTCAGAGATTCAGATTCAATGGGTATGGAATAGAGTCCCCCAGATCTACCTTTTTTTTTTTTTTTTTATTGCATTTTAGGTTTGGGGGGTACATGTGAAGAACATGGAAGATTGTTGCATAGGTACATACATGGCAGTGTGATTTGCTGCCTTCCTCCCCATCACCTATATCTGGCATTTCTCCCCATGCTATCCCTCCCCAACTCCCCACCCCCCACTATCCCCCCCCCCTCTTTTCCCCCGACAGACCCCAGTGTGTGATACTCCCCTCCCCTGTGTCCATGTGTTCCCATTGTTCAACACCCGCCTATGAGTGAGAACATGCGGTGTTTGATTTTCTGTTCTTGTGTCAGTTTGCTGAGAATGATGGTTTCCAGGTTCATCCATGTCCCTACAAAGGACACGAACTCATCGTTTTTGATGGCTGCATAATATTCCATGGTGTATATGTGCCACATTTTCCCTGTCCAGTCTATCATCGATGGGCATTTGGGTTGGTTCCAGGTCTTTGCTATTGTAAACTGTGCTGCAATGAACATTCGTGTGCATGTGTCCTTATAGTAGAATGATTTATAGTCTACCTTTTAAATAAGTTCTTCCAGCTCTTGGGGCAGGGGGATCTCAGAACCACACTTTGAGAAGCATTGTCTGGATGCCTATCTTTGGGCATTCATTTAAGGCTGGTCTCACTTACTTGCACCGTAAGGAAAAGCTTATCTAGATTAGAATCCAGCACTGGGAAACTGGGAGAGGGTGAAAGGGCATAAGGAGCCAAGAGGCCCTTCCTTGCAAATATTGCGGATTGAGGTTTGCTTAGGAGAGAGAGAATCCTTCCAAACACGTGCAATCCCCTGTAAAAGGAGACACTCAGGTCTGAACTGTTTAGACATGACCACAGGGAACCAGGCTCAAACCAGAATGTCTAGGGCTGTAATTTCCTGCTTCTTCATAACCCTAGGTTCTTACATTTGAATTTAAGTAAGGTACTCAGTAACATCCTGCTGTGAAGTCTCCAGCGCAGTGTTCTTGACTCATATCAGGATACTCAGTGGGTTATGCCCTCCTGCTGGTATGGTCTATAATCACCCAGTGCCCTTCTGTGTCATCGGGGGCACTCATTCCATCCAGGCCCTCTAAATAATGGTAGAGAGGGCCAAAGGTCTGTGTTTGGGTGTGGCACACACTGCTGGTTGCCCTGCCTGGGCTCCTTCAGCTCCTTCCATCTCAGGGCATGCTGGCTCCCATTCACCGGCACCTGCTTCTTAGCCTGAGGACTTCCCCTATCATCCTACAGTTAATTAACACATACAATAGGAGCCCTCAACTAATGACTAATGGGAGTTGGTGTTGGCTCCCTTACCTCTTGGGTGAGATAAATCTGAGCCTTCTTTCCTACTGTGGCTCCCAGAATCCCTCAACAAGATTAAGCTCCAGGAGCTACAATGGCGAGTAAGGGAGCCTTTGTTGGCCGCTCCCTGTCTCACTTCCCAGTTTCCTGGGATCACATCCAAAATAAACTATGTGCACTTAGACCTTAGTCTGAGTTCCTTCACAAAGAGATGCTAAGACAAAGACACTGGGATTGCCAGCTTCTTGTAACTAATCCCCAATGTTTATAGCTCAGCTACTTCTGCACGTTTAAATGTGATGCTCTTGGATAGAAATACACATCTTTCATTACAGAGAAGGTTCTGGTGCTCAGATATCTGAACTAAGTATCTTTGTCAATAATACTCAAAGGGGTTCTTGACCTTTAGACTTTATAAAGAGAATGGTTGTTACAAATTGCAAATAATATATGACATGCATACTCAATCATTTTTGGAACAAGTAGGCATGGATAAATTTAAAGTGGCTAGTAGGCTATTATATTAGGCTGAGTTTCCAAACATTATTTCAAGCTACAGATGCATTGCATGAACTTTGTATCATCAATTGCTGCATCCCTTATTGGACTTCTTTCTCCATTCTGGTCTGCATTATTTGCTCTTCTCTGGGTCCATGCTCTCCCATACACCCATACAGGTCTGTATTAGATCCTCTCTATTGCAGTCCAGAACACAGGTGTAAGGTAAACTTTGCATATCCAAGTGATTACAGACAAATATGCATTTAACACTCAGCTGTTTTATGATTCTAGTCATATATAATTTGGTAACCACACACCTCTGGTTTGGAGCACAACCATTTCCCTTCAATACACTTTGTGAAAAGAGTAGCAGCCCCCAGTAATGTAGCTCTCCTTCTCGGATAAAAAGGCAGCTTCCTGACTACCATTTAGAAATCTTACCTGTTGTGCAGGACATTAGTCAACATTTGCTGGCGTCTTTGGAGATATTTCCTCTTATCTCACAACTAATTGGAAGGTAAACACTAGGGATATCTCAGTTGAGATCAAGCTATGAGCTTTATTGTTGGGGGTGGTGGGCTGAAAAATGTGACTTGGGTCTAAAACTATGATCAAATTCCCAAACATCCTCCCCTCCCTACAACCCTGCAAGTCTAACCTTATGGCCTTAGAGGAGAGATTTGGCCTAGAGGGCAGAAGCACACACCCAGAGTCACTGGGTGAGATACATGGCCAGAGCATAGGAGGAGCCCTGACTCACTGACTAATTCTACCCACGGTCAAGGCTGGCATAAGATGGGGATGCTGGATGTGAAGAAGAAAGTAAGGAAGAGTCTTGCTGCCTAAGAGCACCGACACATCTCTCTATCCACTAGAAAGCATGGCACTGTGAATGTCAGATTCTTCACCATTTCTCTCCTAGGGAGGAGTGAGGTTGCTAAAGGGTGGTAGATATTCCTGTGACCTCCTGTTCCCACATGGAGGGGGAAAGGAAGTCCCCCTCTGTGGACCATGTCTGTACTGCTTCTGTGCCCATCACCCCTTGGAAACAAGTCCTCTAGTTGGAGGGACTCACTAAATCTCATTCAAATCTTCCCATTTCTGATGGAGGCAGCAAACCACATTGCCATGTATGTACCTAGGCAACAATCCTGCATGTTCTTCACATGTACCCCAGAACCTAAAGTGCAGTAAAATATATGTATTTAAAAAAAACTTCCCATTTCTCTGCTATGCCATGTCCCTAGTTCAAGCCCACAATAAAGCTGGAATTACCACTAGACCTTTGTCTTCATCAGCCTTGGCTGGCATAACAAAATACTATAGGCTGGGGGCCTCAACAAGGGATATTTATGTCTCAGTTCTGGAGGCTGCGAAGTCCAAAGTCAAGGTGCTAGCAGATTTTGTTCCTGGTGAGTACCCTCTTCCTAGTTTACAGATAAAGTTGCTTTTTCCTCACATTGGGGTAAGAGACTAGTTTCTCTTGCTCTTATAAGGGTATTAATCCCATCATGAGCTCTACCCTCATGACCTCATCCAAATCCAGTTACCTCCGAATACCATTAAACTTCGAGTTAGGGCTTCAACATCAACTGGGGAGTGGAGGATGCAAACATTCAGTCGGTAACAAGTCTCTTGTGCATGTTTTCTCCTCTACATCCTTCTGTATCCAGGATGCTGACCTTTATAAATTGCATCACCTGGGCTCCTGTGCCATCAGTCTTCTGGTTAGGTTAGGCAAATGGGAAGCATGGGCAGGAAATCAAAGGTTAGAAGGACATGGCAGTCAGAGTATCCCTCCCTCTTCCTTCTGGGCATGGTTTGGCAGTGGCATTCCTCTGGAGCCACAGCTTGTTAGGTGGCCACTTTCCTGGCCCAGGTCCCACCAAGCCCTGGTACTCAGCTGTGCTACGTTGACCTTCTTGGCTTGGTGTGTGGTAAAGGCTCTGCTCTTGCTAATTCCTGGGTACTGTATTGTCCCCTTCATGGTTGCCTTGATCTGCCTACATTTCTGTAAGTAGCTCTTCCTCAAACTTTCTTCTATCAAACCCCATGAGTGTGCTGTTTGTTTCCTGTGGGAACCCCAATCTACCCTTTAAGTCATCTCCCTGCACACAGCAGCCCAGAGCCACTTTTCTGAAATGCAAATCTGACGTCATGCCTCTGATTCACACACACCAGAGTGATCAACTGCCCTCAGGCTAAAATCCAACTCCTGCAAGACCCTGCAGGATCTGCTTATTCTCACATTTCCTCTTGTTGTTCTCCCCTTTGTTTTCTGTCCAGCCAGACTCAACTTTAGAGCTGACCAAAACCACCTTCACTTGAGTGTTTACGCCTACTGCTTTCAGCCTAAGATATCCCTCTTTTTATCTTCCACCCATAATCCCCATGATCCCAACCTTTAACCTGGATAGATCTTATTTGTACCTTAAGCCTCAACCGTGGTGATGGTGGTGGTGGGTTTCCTCTCCCATTAGCAGTCTGGATTAGGGACCTTCCTTTACTTTCCATAACACACATTTTGTTTGCCTGCATGTCCCCCAACAAACAGATTTCCCCCACCTTCAGAGCTCTCATGTACCATCCTATCCCTAGTCTTTGGAGCAATGCCTGGCAGAATGATAGGAACAAAGGAGTAAGCTCTGTTACCCAGCTCTGTCACCCAGGCTGGAGTGCAATGGCGAGATATCGGTTCAATCAAGGACCTAGTCAACAGGTAATTGCTACATCATTCATTTTTCCGTTTCATGCAGAAACTACCTCCTGCTCAGCCTTTAACTAAGACTTCATAGAAGAAACATATGAATGTTCAGGATGGCTGATTTGAGATCCTACCAAAAAGATACTTTTGGTCACAGGTCATCCTACTCTCAGAACTTAATGCTGGGAAGAGGCGCACATTTGTATTTAACTGAACCCTGGGTGACTGAGAACCCAATCACATATATGCTCCTCTTTCTGCAAAGATATCAACAATAGGACCACTTCTTTCATTACGTGTAACAACCTCAGATACACAGATTTAGATTATGAATTCGCTATGATTCTAGTTCATAATCTAAAGCATTCAATCATGAATCAACTGCCATTTAGCTATTTTTAATAATACTGTACTTAAAACATACTTATTCCCTACCCCTACTACTTCTCAGAAATCGAGATCTTGATAATAGCCTACATATAACAATGTAGTTTTCATCCTACTCCATGGCTCTTCCCACCTGAGGTAACTACTACTGAATCCTGTGGTTATCACTTTTCTGCTTTTTTTAATATATGATTTTGTGATGTCTACATGTATTCTTAGCAAGTATTTGAATTTTAGTCTTCTAAAAGGGCATCTTGTTATATATGTGAAAATAGTATATTTATAAATTATCTTTTGGATTTACTGTCACTTTATTTACATTGCTGAAGCTCAAATGTATTGTTAAATGTCACTCTAGTTATTTTACTCACTGCTGAATAACCTACTGAGTAAATACACCACAGTTTAGTCATCCTCCTTCAGGGGACAGTTATTTGGGTTGTTTCCAAAGCCACTGTGAACACTGGTGCTACAAAACAGTCTTGTCCGTGTCTCCTGTTGTGTATGTATCAGTCAGAATAGGTTACGGTATTCTGCAGTAGAAAACAGACCCTCAAAATCTCAGCAGCTTAAATCTACAAAGACTTATTTCTCACTTATGCTGTATGCCCTTTGTATTCAACAGGAAAGAGCATGTATTATACTCAATCAAGGACCTAGGGCTGACAAGAACAGTCACTACCTCAAAGGTTGACAGTAGCTGCCAGAGGGAACAAGCTCTGAAGAATCTGGAATCAACATTTCAGTGCCCCAGCACGGAAGAGACATGTCACTTCCACTCCCAATTCATTGGCCAAAACTAGACCTTATAGCTTCACCTAAGCAAAAGGGGCTAGGATATACATTTGACCAGAAGAGAGGAGGTCAGATGTATTTGGAAAAGAATTCGGTGGCAAATTCCACCAAATGACAACTCACTGGTCATTCAGAAGTGTATTTAATTTCTATCTTTATTCCATTGGGGTTAGAGAAAACACTTGGTGTCTTTTTGAATGTTTTAAGACTTGTTTGTGACCTAACATATAGTCTATCCTTGAGAATGATCCATCTGCTGTGAAGAATGTACTCTTCAGCCATTAGATAAAATGTTCTGCAAGTATCTACTAGGTCCATTTGGTCCATAGTGCGCTATGAAGTCTGATGGTTGATTTTCTGTCTGGATTATCTGCCCATTACTGTAAGGTGGGTGAAGTCTCCTGCTATTAGGGTATTATTGGAATCTGTCTCTTCAGGTCTAGTAACATTTGCCTTGTATCTAGGTATTCCAGTGTTGGGTACATATACCTTTACAATTTTTATGTCCTCTTGCTGAACTGATCCCTTTATTATATAATGACCATCATCTCTTTACTTCTTGTCTTAAAGTCTATTTTGTCTGATCTAAGTGTAGCTACTCCTGCTTTTTTGGTTTCCATTTACATGGAATATTGTTTTCCATCCCTTTACTTTCAGTCTATGTGTGTCTTTATAGGTGAAGAGTGTTTGTTGGCAGATCATTGAGTCGTGTGTGTGTGTGTGTGTGTGTGTGTGTGTGTGTGAGAGAGTGAGAGAGTGAGAGAGAGAGAGAGAGAGAGAATGAATCACTCCGTCACCCAGGCTGGAGTGTAATGGTGAGATATAGGCTCACTGCAACCTCCATCTCCCAGGTTCAAGCGATTCTTATGGCTCAGCTTCCTGAGCACCTGGGATTACAGGCGTACACCACCATGCCTGGCTTTTTCTATTTTAAATAGAGACAGGGTTTCCCCATGTTGGCCAGGCTGGTCTCGAACTTGTGACCTCAAGTGATCCACCTGCCTTGGCTTCCCAAATTGCTGGGATTACAGGCATGAGCCACCATGCCCAGCCAGGTTTTGTGTTTTTAATTCACCCACTCTGTCTTTTGACTGGAGAGTCTAGTCCATTTACCTTCCATGTTATTATTGGTAACTTAAGGACTTACTCCCACCAGTTTGGTTTGGTTTTGGAATCTTTTCTTCCTTCTTTCTTCCTTCCTATTTTCCTCTTAGTGAAGATTTTCTCTGGTGGTATGTTTTAATTTTTGGTTCTACTTTTTATGTACCTGTTTTTAGATTCAAGGCTAATACAATGAGGCTTGCAAATATAACCCATTATTTTACACTGATAACAACACCAACTGTATACAACAAAAACTACTAAAAACTAACTTTGTCTCCTTGCTTTTAATTTTGTTTCTTTTTATTGTACTGTGTCTTGAAAACTTGCAGTTATTTGATCTGTTCATCTTTTCATCTTTCTGCTTAAGACATTAGTTTACACACCACCATTAGTGTTATAACATTGTGTTTCTGTGTACTTACTATTACCAGTGAGTTTTGCATCTTCAGATGACTTCTTGCTTCTCATTGCTCTTTTCTTTTCAGATTGAAGAACTTCCCTTTAGTATTTCTTGTAGAACAAGTTCCATGTTAATAAATTCCCTCAGCTTTTGTCTGCAAAACTGTTTCTCCATGTTTAGAGGATATTGTCACCAGATATAGTACTCTAGGGTAAGTTTCTTTCTTCAGCACTTTAAGTATCTCATGGCATTCTTTCCTGGCATGTAATGTTTCCATTGAAAAGTCTGCTGCGAGATGTATTGGATGGAGCTCCATTGTATGTTTCTTTTATCTTGCTGCTCTTAAAATTCCTATTCTTTCCTTGACCTTTAAGAATATTATTAATAGGCCTTGAGGTAATATTCTTTGGGTTAAATCTGCTTGGTGTTCTACAACCTTCTTGTACCTGAATACTATTGTTCTCTAGGTTTACGAAGTTCTCTATTATCCCTTTGAATAAACTTTGTATCCCCATCTCTTTCTCTACCTCCTCTGTAAAGCCAGGAACATCTTAGATTTGCCCTTGAGTCTATTTTCTACACCTTGTAGGCATGCTTCATTCTTTGTTCTTTTATCTCCTCTGACTGTATTTTGAAATAGCCCATCTTCAAGCTCACTCATCATTTATTCTGCTTGATCCATTCTGCTATTAAGAGACCCACACACATTCTTCAGTATGTCAATTCCATTTTTCAACTCTAGAATATCTGCTTGATTCTTTATTTCAACTTTTTTGTTAAATTTATCTGATAGGATTCTGAATTCCTTCTGTTATCTTGAATTTCTTTGGGTTTTCTCAAAATAGCTATTTTGAATTCTGTCTGAAAGGTCACATATCTCTGTTTCTCCAGGATTGCTACCTAGTACCTTATTTAGTTTTTAGTAGGGTCATGTTTTCCTGGATGATCCTGATGCTTGTGGATGTTCACTGGTATATGGGCATTGAAGAGTTAGGTATTTATTGTAGTCTTTGCAGTCTGGGCTTGTATATATCTGTCCTTCTTGGGAAGGCATTCCAGGTATTTGAAGGGACTTGGTTATAGTAATCTAATTTTTTGGTCACTGCAGCCATATCTGCATTAGGGTGCACCCCAAGCCCAATAATACTGTGGTTCTTGCAGACTTGTAAACGTACTGCCTTGGTGGTCTCGGATAAGACCTGGAAGAATTATCTGGGTTACCTGGCAGAGATGCTTGTTTTCTTTCTTTACTTTCTCCCAGAATAATGGAGTTTCTCTGTGCTGAGCTGCCTGGATCTGTGGGGATCCACCTCCGCGGGCACCACCACCACCACTGGGACTGTACTGGGTCAGACCTGAAGTCAGTACAGCACCATGTTTTGCCCCAAGCCCCCTGTAACCTCTGCCTGGTTACTGCCTATCTTATCTCAAGGCCATGGGGCTCTATAATCAGCAAGTGTCAAAGCCAGTCAGCCTTGTGTTCTCTTCAGGGCAATGAGTTTCCCCTGGACACCAGGCAGGTACAGAGATGCTGTCTGGAAACCAGTCCCTGCAGTCAGAAACCCTGGAAATCTACTTGGTGCTCTAGTCTACTGCATCAGAGCTGGCACTGAAACTACAAGACAAAGTCCTTCCCACTCCCAGGGCAGAGTCTCTGTATCTACCAACACCACAGGCCCATGGGAAGTACTGCCAGGGTACTACTGATGTTCACTTAAGGCCCAAAGGCTCTTCAGTAAGCTTGGGTGAATGTTATCAGGCCTAGGTCTCACTCTTTAGCACAGTGGGCTCCCTTCTGGCTCAGGGTAGTACAGAAATGCTATCCAAGAGCCAAGACCTAGAATCAGGAATTCCAAAAGCCTGCCATGTGCTCTTCGCCACTGCGGCCGAGCTGGTACCTATGTTGCAGGACAAAGTCCCCTTTACTCTTCCCTCTGCTTTTTTCAAGTATGAACCTCTCCTCATAGCCAGCACAGCTGTGAATGTACTGGGTCACAGCTGAAACCAGCATGTCTCAGTCTCACCCAAGGCCCATGGCATGTACTACTTGGTTACTGCTGCTGATTATTCAGGGCCTAAGGGCTCTTTGGTCAACACATAATTAATCCTGCCAGAATTGGGTCCTTCTCTTCAAGGCAGTGTGTTCTTTTCTGGCCCAGGGTATGTCTAGTAACGTCATCTGGGAGCTAGGGCCTGGAACTGGGGGCGCCTCATGACTCTGCCTTGTACCCTACCCTACTGTGGCTGAGCTGTATTCAGGTTGCAAGATGAAAACCTCTTTACTCTTGCCTCTCAAGAGAAAGGAGTCGCTTGGAGCTGTGAGCCGTGCTGTCTGAGGTTGGGAGATAGGGTGGTAAACACTTTCTTAGCTGCCCAGACTGGTATCTCACCAGATCATATGCTCCCCCAAGTCCACTGGCTCTGAGCCCAGCACAGCACTAGGAATTGAAGTCCTTGTGACCCAGGCTGTCTTTCAAGTTTATTTAGAACTCTGAAAGACTTTAGCCTTCCACAGCAAGACTTGCTGAAACTCAAGTTCCAACCACTGCGATGAGTGATTCTGCTGTGGCTAGGGTTAGTAAATGTTCTCTCTCTGGGCACCAGCTGAGTTCTGCCTGGTGTTAGCAGTGCTGAGTCCCAATGTAAAGTCCCACAATCACTGCATCTCCCTCTCCCAAGTGCACTGATTCTCTCTCCATGCCATGTGGCTGCTGCTAGGGTATGGGGTGAGGTGCTATGTGCTCTTCCCCATTGTGGCTGAGCTGGTATCTATGTTGCAAGACAAAGTTCCTTTTACTCTTGGCAATTTAAGGCTGACTTTCCTATTTTCTGCAGTGCCTCTATAGCGATAATAAGTTAAAACCAGGTACTGTGATCTCTCACCTGATTTTTGGTTATGAAGGTGCGTTTTTAGTAAATGTTAAGTTTGGTGTTCCTATAGGGAGGATTAGTGGAGGCTTCTATTTGACCATCTTGCTCTGCCTCTTCTTTTGATCAGTCATATCAGAGGTGTCCATTGTATTATTCATTTCAACATCCCACTTTAGCTTTGTTGGCTTATCTTATTGAAGATTTATTTTGTTTTATGTTTAATTTCTTTGAATTTATTCTCTGATTTTGTAACTTTTTGGCTTTTTAAACATTCCTGTTTTTAAGAGGTATCTAACGCTATTAACTTTACTCCCAGAGGCTGTAACATGTATCACCATTCAGTTACAGGCATTTTTTTGTTTGTGGACAAACAGATGTACATATTTGAGGGTACGTTTAATATTTTATGTATTCATATGACATGTAAAGATCACATCAGTAATTAGGATTTCCATCACCTTAAATATTCATTTTTTAATGTTAGGAGTATCTGAATCATCTTATGGGTTATTTTGAAATATATAATAGAGTGACAGTCACCCTAATGATCAAACACTAGATTTTATTTCTTCTAGTTGAATATTTGTACCAATGAATCAGTCTTACTTTCCCTCTTCCTGGCTCTGGTAACTACCAATCTATTCTATCTTCATGAGATCACTTTTTAGCTCCACATATGAGAACACACAGTATTTGCCTTTTTGTGCTTGGCTTATTTTATTAGACATAATTGTCCCCAGTTCTATGTTGTTAAAAATGTCAGATTCTTTATGACTTAATAGATTCCACTGTGTGTGTGTATATACACACACAACGCTATCCATTTATCAGCACTTACATGGATTCCGTATTTTGGCTGTGAATAGTACTTTGTGAATAGTACTGCAACAAACATGGGAGTGCAGACATTGCTTTATACGTCATCTCCTTTTTGGATATACTTGGTGGAATTGCTGGATTATACAGTAGCTCTACTTTTAGTTTTGAGGAACCTCCATGCAGTTTTGTGTAGTGGCTATCTTAATTTACAATCCCCACCAACAGTCTATGAGGATTCCACTTTCTCTACCCCCTCACCAGTATCCATTGTTCCCATGATTTTCATAAAAGCTATTTTAAAGGGGATGCAAAGCTATCTTACTGTGGTTATGATTAGTGAACATTTTTTTCATATGTGTTGGTCATTTGTGTGTCTTGAGATTTATTCTGATGCCCATTTTGAAATCATATTGAATTTTTCCTACTGAATTGTCTAAGCTCTTCATGTATTCTGGTTACCAATCCCTTATCTATGGGTGGGTTTGAGAGTGTTTTTTCCCATTCTGTAGGTTGTCTTTTCATGTTGATTGCCATGAAAAAGCTTTTTAGTTTGATGTAATTCCATTTGTCTATTTTTGCTTGGTTGCCTGTATTTTTGAGGTCTTATGCAATTTTTTTTTTTTTCTGAGACTGGTATTAGAGCATTTCTCCAATGTTTTGTTTTAGTAGTTTCACAGCTTCAGATCTTAAAGTCTTAGTTGTTCTTCAAATGTTTAGTGGAATTCAACAGGGAAACCAGCAGGTCCTGGACTTTTGACGGGGGAACTTTATGGCTTCAGTCTCATTTGTTATTGGTCTGTTTAGGTTTTCTATTTCTACATGCTTCAATCTTGGCAGGTTGTATATGTTCAGGAAATTATCCGTTTCTTCTAGGCTTTCCAATTTGTTGGTGTACAGTTGTTCATAATAGTCTAATGATTCTTTGTATTTTGGTAGTCATGTCTCCTTTTTTTAGATTTAACTTATTATGATCTTCTAAGAAAAAGTTTCAATTTTGTCTTTTCAAAAAGTCAACTTTGTTTCATTAGATCTGTGTGTTTCAGCTTCAATTTATTGCTGCTATTATCTGGGGTAAGATGGTATCTTATTGTGGTTTATTTCCCTTTTTTGATTAGTGACATTGAGCATTTGGTTTTTTTTTAAATAATTTATTTTACTTTAGGTGCATACTATATCTGGCATTTCTCCCCATGTTATCCCTTCCTACCCTCCCCTCCCTCCCCCCCCCCCACCCAGTCTCTCCCCTGCCCCCCTCAACTGCCCCCAGTGTGTGATGCTCCTCTCCCCTGAGTCCACGTGTTCTCGTTGTTCAACACCCACCTATGAGTGAGAACATACGGTGCTTGGCTTTCTGTTCTTGGGTCAGTTTGCTGAGAATGATGGTTTCCAGATTCATCCAAGTCCCTACAAAGGACACGAGCTCATTGTTTTTTATGGCTGCGTAGTATTCCATGGTGTATATGTACCGCGTTTTCTTTGTCCGGTCTATCATCGATAGGCATTCGGGTTGGTTCCAGGTCTTTGCTATTGCACATAGGGCTGCAATGAACATACGTGTGCATGTGTCTTTATAGTAGAACGATTTATAGTTCTTTGGGTATATACCCAATAGTGGGATTGCTGGGTCAAATGGAATTTCTATTTCTAGATCCTTGAGAAATTGCCACACTGTCTTCCACAATGGTTGAACTAAGTTACACTCCCACCAACTGTGGGAGCATTTGTTTTATATACCTTTTGAACATTTGTTTATCTTTTGGGATGTTCATGTCCTTTGCCTACTTTTTAATGGATTGTTTTTCCTGTTTTGAATTTGTGTCTTCTGGATATTAGTCCCCTGTTGTGTGTATACTTTTCAAGTATTTTCTCATTCAACATTCTCTTCACTGTTTTCTTTCGCTGTGTAGAAGCTGTAGTTTAAGTCCCATCTATTTTGTGTTGCCTGTGCTTTTGAGGCCTTAGTCACAAATTCTTTGCCTAATGTCCAGGAGAGTTTACTGTAGGTTTTCTTCTAACATTTTTATAGTTTGGGTGTTACATTTAAGACTTCAGTCCATTTAGAAAGATGAGGGGTTGTTTCACTTCTGCATATGGCTATCCAATTTTCCCAGCACAATTTATGGAAGAGTGTGTCTTTTCTCCACTGTAAAGTTTTTGTCAGCTTTGTCAAAGATCAGATGGCCATAAATATGTAGCACTTTTTCAGAGTTCTCATTCTGTTCCAGTCTATTTTTGTACTAGTACCATGCTATTTTGCTTACTGTAGCCATGTAATATATTTTTGAATATAAACTCAAAAATGTTCATTTTGCTTGTTTTGGATATTCAGGCCCTTTTTTGGCTCCATATCAAACAGGATCATTTTTTCTAATTCTGTGAAGATTATTATGAAAGGAATTGCATTAAGTCTGTAGATTGCTGTGGAAATATGGTTGTTTTAACAATATAATCCTCCCAATCCATGAGCATGAGGTGTTGTCCATTTGTTTATGTTACCTTCAATTTCTTTCACAAGTCTTTTGTAGTTTGCTTTATTTTAGGGATCTTTTACTTTCTTAAGTTTGTTCATATTCTTTTTTTCTTTGAGACAGTCTGTCAACCCAGGCCAGAGTGCAGTGGCATAATCTTGGCTCACTGCAACCTCCACCTCCTGGGTTCAAGAGAATCAAGAGATTCTCATGCCTTAGCCATTTCTTTAATGGCAAAACCCACAACTGTTTTTGCACCAAATATTTTTAGAAGAGATGGGGTGTCACCGTGTTGGCCAGGCTGGTCTCAAACTTCTGACCTCAAGTGACCCACTTGCCTTGGCCTCCCAAAGTTCTGGGATTACAGGTGTGAGTCACCATCCCTGGCCAGTTTTGTTTGTTTTGTTTTTTTAAGTGTTGTAAATGGGATTGCCTTCTTGATTTCCTTCTCAGCTAGACTGGTGCATAGAAAGGCTACTGATTTTTATATGTCGATTTTTTTTTTGTCCTGCAAATTTACCTGGATTCATTTATTAAATCTAAGTTTTTTGGTGAAGTCATTGTATCTAGAAAAACCTAACAGCGTATTAGCAAAGAGTGACAATTTGAATTCCTCTTTTCCCTTTCCTCACTGCCCTGGTTAGGACTTCCACTACTGTTGAATTGGAGTGATTAGAGTGGACATCCTTGTCTCATTCCAATTTTTAGAGGAAAGACTCAACTTCTCTCTGTTCAGTATGTTAGCAGTGGGTTTATTGTATATAGGCTTTATTATTTGTAAGTTTATTCTATGCCTAGTTTCAGTTTTTTTAATAAAGTGATGTTGAATTTTATCAAGTTCTTTTCTGTGTCTCTTGAGATGATCATATAGTTTGTCATTCATTCTGTTCATGTGGAATTTATTTGCATATATTGAACCATCCTTACATCCCTGATATAAAAATCCCACTTGATTGCATTATATCTTTTGATGTGCTGTTAGATTCAGTTTGCTAGTATCTTGTTACAAATTTTGGCATGTATGTTTGATATGGTTTGGCTGTATCCCCACTCAAATCTCATTTTGAATTCCCATATATTGTGGGAGATATCCAGTGGGAGGTAATTCAATCATGGGGGCGAGTCTTTCCCATGCTGTTCTTTTGATAGTGAATAAATCTCATGAAATCTGATGACTGTAAGAGGAGTTCCCCTGCACAAGCTCTTTGCCTACTGCCATCCATGTAAGATGTGACTCGTTCCTCCTTGCCTCTGCCATGATTGTGAAGCCTCTGCAGCCAAGTGGAACTGTAAATTCATTAAACTTCCTTCTTTTCTAAGTTGCCCAGTCTCAGGTGTGTCTTTATCAGTAGCATGAAAATGGACTAATACAATGATCATCAAGGATACTGGACTGTAGTTTTGTGTCCTTGTTTGGTATCAGGGTGAAGCTGCCCTCATAGAATCAGGAAGAATTTCTTTTTTGGTTTTTTTACTAGTTTCAGAAGCACTGATACTAGTTCTTTGTACATTTGGTAGAATTCAGCTATGAATCCAGCCAGTCCTGGGCATTTCTTTGTTGGGGACACTTATTACCGATTCCATCTCATTACTCATTATTGGTCTGTTCAGGTTTTCTGAGTCAGTCTTGGTAAGCTGTGTCTCCAGGTCTCTGATGTTGTGTGTTTCTGTATCAGTTGTAATGTACTTTTCATTTCTGATTTGGGTCTCCTATCCTTGGCTGGTCTAGCTAGCAGTTTATCAATTTTACCTTTTTAATGAACTGATTTGTTAATATTTTTTGTTTTAGAGTCTTCACCTAATTATTTTCTTCTGTTAGTTTTAGTTTTCATTTAGTTCAGCTTTTTGTCTTCTGCTAATGGGGGGTTTGTATTATCCTTTTCTACTTCAAGCTGCATTGTTACACTTAATTTATCATCTCCAGCTGAGGCAGGAGAATCACTTGAACTTGGGAGGCAGAGGTTGCAGTGAGCCAAGATCACGCCACTGTACTCCAGCCTGGGTGACACAGCGAGACTGTCTCAAGAAAAAATTATTTTCTCCTTTGTTGATGTAGCATTTAATGCTGTACACATCCCTCTTGCCACTGCTTCTTCTGCATCCTACAGGTTATGTTTCCATTTTTATTTGATCTTAACTCCACCTGTCAGTAATTCTAGAAAGTTTTGTATATATATTATAATGAGTGCTTATTGTTTTCTACTCTTTTCAGCCTGTCCTACTTTTTACTGCATGTTTTGAATTCTATTTTAATGTAGTATCTATAACCTCATAACATGGCAAAAATTTAGCATAATCTCATATCCTTTCCCTCTCTCCCACATCTTCATGATTACTGTTATAGACTTAATTTTGGATTATTGTAATTTTCTTTTAAGATTGTCTTAAAAAATAGCTAAAACCAAAAAATGCATCTTTTTCTTGTAGCATATCCTAGACTTGTATCTTTTTCTTTAAGTATAGTGCTTCACCCGAAACTGCTTTGGATTTGAAGAACATCAAGATGGAGTAAGGTCTCCAGCCAGCCTCTCCCCAAACAATGATCAGCAGCAAACCATGGACACAGAAGTGTCTTTGTGAGATCACTGAAATCACGGTAAGGGTTACAAAACCCTAACTATACCCCAGTGTGGCAGGCTTGCCAAATGTGGTACTGGCTGTAGACCAAAGACGTCCCTATCATCCTAGAGACTTATCCCCAGCCTCATTTGCCACAGTCCCATAACCACACCCATCTGCCAGAGGACTTCAGAGTAGCCACATTCATCTGTGCCCCTAGTTGCAGGCCCACTGACCTCAGATCCAACTATAATTTTGAAGTAACCCTGTAACTTAGCTCCAGCCCTTTTCTACCATGACTCAGTCAGTCCTTCTCACGCAGGGGTCTAGCAGGAGACATGCTTTTTCGCTTTAATAAATAAGCCCACCAACCTTGAGCCAACTGTAGATCTTCAAGTAACCCTGCAGCCTATCTCCAGCTCAACTCTGATCTTAAAGGCAGTCTTGATTTCCCAGGGATCTCCTCAGGAGTATATTTGTTCATACTCTTTGTAATGGGCTACTATCTGCAAAATTAACTAGAAAACTAGAAGTGGCTTTGTGACCTGGCTCTTCTACTCAACCATGGTCCCATAGGACGTCCTGTCCACCTAGGGATCTAGTAGAAACCAGGACCACGTATGGTTCATTAACAGGCTGGTCAATCAGGGACCAAGCTGCAGACCCAATAGCACCCAAAAGGCCTGGGCCCTAGCCCCACTAACACTGACCCTGGAGGCAGTACCATCAATTCAGGAACCTGGCAGAAGGTCTTTACCTGACTAAGCCAGTGTGTTAAGATAGAAAGAAGTGTTTTCTCCTTTAAATGCAAGATCATCAACACAACGCTACATAAAATCATGAACAATCAAGTGAATATGACACTGAAGGCAACTAATAAATCTCTAGTAACCAATCTATCCACAATGAAGATGTATTAGTTGCCTGAAAATATTGATAGTTGTTTTAAGGCAGCTTAGTGAGCTACAAGAGAAAAGACAACACAATAAAAATCAGGAAAATACTTGAATAAAACGAGAAGTTTAATAAGTAGAAATCATTTTAAAAACCAATTAAAAATTCTGGAGCTAGAGAACACAATGAACTAAATTAAACGCAAGAGGGAGCTTCAACAAAATTTATCAAGCAGAGGCAAGTGTCTGACTTTGAAGACTGGTAATATAAAATTATCCAAAGGAGAAAAAGTAAAGTGTACAGGATTTATGGGACAACATCAAGAGAACCAATATATGCATTAGGGGGGTTTAAAGAGGAAGAAGAGAAAGGGGACAAAATCTTAAAGAAATGGCTAAAAACTTCCCAAGTGTGGAGAGGAATATGGACATTCATACCTGTGAAGTTTCAAACATAACCCCAAAAGATTGCACAGACACAAAAGTGAAAGACAAAAGTTTTGAAGTTAGCAAGAAAAAGTCAATCATCTAATACAAGGAAGATCTCATAAAGCTATCAGCAAATTTCTCAGAATACTTCCAGGCCATAAGAGTGTGATATGATATATTCCAAGTGCTGAAAAGAAAAGAAAAATCTGTCAACCAAGAATACTACACCTGGCAAAGCTGTCCTTCAAAAACAGAGATAAGGACGCTTAAAAAAAATTTGAGGGAGTTTGCAATCTTTATGTTACACTCAGGTGCCAGAAATACATGATGGAAAATAAGTAGTCACAAACGTTGTTGGGAAAACTAGATATTCACGTTCAGAAGAATGTAAATGAACCATTTTCTCACACCGTAATAAACCCAAGATGAATAAAAAACTAAAAGACCTATAACTTTGAAATTACTACAGGAAAACAGGGGGAAAAGTCTCAGTAACATTGGTCTGTATGTTATTTTGGGAGGCTAAGACATCAGAAGCACAGACCACAAAACAGACAAGTAGAACTACATGAAACAAGGCTTCTGTACAGCAAAGGAAACAGTAAGAGGGCAGTCTCCAGTTAAGAGGAAGTTTTCTAGAAACAGCTGCCTTAGTTGATGCCCCATTTTTCTGAAGTTTCTCATGAGCACAGGGCTTCTGCACTGCCCTGGTTTTAATCGTGAGGATGCTACACGTTTGTCATGAAGCAGGTACTCTTATGTGTACTCCTCTGTTCTCCCACAGTATGCACACATAGACAGTCCGTCACTTCTGCCCTTTAGAGTTTCATCACTTTGACATTTTCATGCTTGTTTTTGTAGTATTAATCTCTTAGGAAGGAATGAACAACAGTTTAGCCCCTTGGTAGGCCCTGTTGGCTTCTCATCTCTCTTCCTTCCAAACCTGTATGCAAGGGTTAGATAGTCCTCATCCAACTTCAGATGGGAGAAATTAAGGCTTATGGGGGTTGAGTGACCAGCCCAAAGGCCACCAACAATGTCCTCCACACTCAGACTGTCTTAAGTCTGGGCCAGTCCTTCCTGAATAGTATCTGCAAAGGTCTTGAGCACCACTCTTCTTTTTCACCCACCCTCAATATAAAGAAACAATGACTTGGCAGGGAGCCGTATTTATTCTTATCAAGCACCCTGCCATGGCTATCAAAAGGATACCCCTTTACATACAGTTTTAACTATATTTCCCAAGCAGGCTAAATGTAGTACAGAGTAACCACCATGGGGCTCTGCCCCAGGTAGGTTTCCAATGAAATGTGTATCAGTCCTAGCCAGATAAGAGCGGAACCAAGACAGGAAGGAGTAACTATTCGATGAATTCAAACTGATCATGATCTTCACTACATGATCTCTCCTAACCATGCAGAACCCTCAGGCTGATGAATTCTCCCTAATTCAACATCTTACATCTTACCATTTTTCCATCTTCTCTTTTCCTTTTTCAAAATTTTTTCAGTCCTGGGTTCCATCTTTAAGGAAACATCTGCACTGCCAGGAATAGCAGATACTAGGTTAATAGCTTTCCCCTTCAACATAGATACTTTATCAGGTGTTATCTGGTCAAAAGACTTTCAAAACTCTTTAAGAGTGGTAGAAACATTAAAAGGTATATAGGTAGATACCTGAGAAAGGGGTGGGGGAGGTGGGGGAGGGATAGCATGGGGAGAAATACCAGATATAGGTGATGGGGAGGAAGGCAGCAAATCACACTGCCATGTGTGTACCTATGCAACAATCTTCCATGTTCTTCACATGTACCCCCAAACCTAAAATGCAATAAAAAAAATTTTATTTGACCTTGGATTTAGTCTTAAAGGCTACTGGTGAGGGAGACACAGCCTAAGAATTAGGGTCAAGAGGAAGGGCCTTCAGCATGCCGGAGGAGTAAGTCTGGGCACGGGCAAGAACTAGAGAGATGATGTGGTCTCCCCCATTTTCAGACCCCAAGGCCGCTTGGTCCCATACTGCACAAACCTTCAGGCTTTTCAGATCTTCATATACTCCTTGATAGACTCTAGGAAGGAAGCAGGAGGAGGGCTGGTAGATCTACACAGCTTTGAGCAGCTTACTCAGACTTTTTGGCTATCAGCTGCATAGTGTATGCAATCTCAGTGGCTTTACCAGTAGCTTCCCCAAATCCTCTGCATCTGACTGAAGTGGGAATAGGGAGGTAGGTCTTGGAAAGTCACTGAATGGGGTAACTCCTTTTATTCTCCTACCCCCACTGGCAGCTGTGTCAAAACTCCACCCATTGCCCAAACGTGGCAGGAAACAAAATACCACTGAGTGTACATAGATGCTGCTCCTAAAGCTTATCTAAGTAACACATCCTAAATTCATTTCTGCTATCACCTGTGAAGTCTTCTAGTAATCTCTTTCTGGCCAGCTTTCCAAGAGTGGGAGCTAACTGTTCTTTCCTATTACAGGTATCTGTTAAGTTTAAGATGTGTAACACCTGTCATGTTGTATGACCTTTGGTAACTGCTTTACTTTCTAAGCAGAATTTCTTAAACACAAGGAATCCCCCTTCCTCATCTCAATCCCCAATGCCTAGCATGGTAGTATTCTCTAAGCACACTCATAGGATATTTCTCCAGGCAGCCTGTAAGTTACAACTCTTTCAGGGTCCTTTTCCTCATTCCATCAGACCTAGAGGTGGTCACAGCTCCACTGTTGCTAGTCACAGTTCAGCACACCTCACCCTTGCTTTGTAAAGGGTCCCCATATAAATAAACCTCCTCCAATTCTAGTATGCGGGAGCTATCTGTCAGTTGAAACCTTCACTAATAGTTAAAAGTTGTAATATAGTTAACTTACAAAATATAGGTGTTATAATTTATATAAAGTATACTTAAAATATAGTTACACATATTTTAACTATATGTGATTTTAATCACATACTAACCATCACATGTTTTCCCTAGCATGAAGATCCATGCTAGAGAAACCCTATAGGCAAATCCTAATGTCTACATATGTAACATTTAAGTTATAGTTACACATATATTTCAAGTATAGTTTAATGTTTTATTTCTATAATGTCTTTTCTGAAAAATAGCTAGGGGGCCTGTGATCAGACACAGCGTATCAGAGAAAGTAACAAGACAGAAGAAGCCACTTGGCCTGCGAGGGGTGTTAGCTCCACTCTTGAGGGGGAAGCATCCATTTCTGGTGGTAGGTAGCTACATCAGATCTGGCTCCAGAATCCATCAAGCACGAGGTTGGCCTGTCTCCATCTATGGTTCAATGGCACCCACCAGGATGTGGCCCAACTGTGGCAGCAGTCCCATTCAGGCTCTGTATGACAAGGGCACCAAACAGTAGCCACCCACCCTGAGTACCCTGTCAGTGAGGGCACGTGAGAGAACAGGACCTGCTAACTCACTGCGTGGGCTCCAGGTTGGTGTCTTCCTCTGAGATCTCATCTGTGGGGGAACTGCAGCCACCCAAAGGGTGCTTGTTAAATATTTAAACTTCATTTCCAAGAGCAGTAGGAAAGATGCAATTAGGTTTTATAGGAAAAGATGCTTCTGAGGAGAGCAAGTTCCTTCTGTATCTGGGGAGACTATTCTCCTCCCAAATTCCTCCACTGGGCAGCATCTTCCAAGATGCTTAATTTCCCCCTTAGCCTGCATCTTCAGCTAGTCTGGGTAGGACACTGACTGGAGATGTTACAAGACATGACCAGGAATGAGGCAGGGAATGGAGGAGGAGTGGAGCATGGGGCTGAGACTTGAAGAAACAGACTCTTGCAGTTTGGGCAGATTCTATACAATGGCAAATACTGGTTGGTATTCATTAGTGTTTTATAGTTTATGAAACACTTTCATATTCATTCCTATCAAACCTTCATCATATCTGGGAAGTCAGATGAGTAGTTAGAAATTAAGCACGCTGATAGTTTTGAGAGCACTTCCCTGGAGTTATAGACTGCAATCCAAGTCTGATGACTCATCTTTCTGCACTGTAGGTCACACCTCTGGTGGCCTGCCTGGGTCCTCTCAGCCCACGTGTACTCCAGCCACAGCTGTCATACCAATTCCAGCACTGGTACCACCCATCTCACATTCTGCCCAGAGCCTTCTCTTACTTCCAACTTTTTCAGGCACAGCTGAAAGCAGCATAAGCAATGAGCAGTTAATGTCCAACGAGGTGACTTGACCAACAAGGGAAAGGAGCCAGGTGGTAAATATTCCCCTCTTCTGACCCTTGCACACAGACAATTCTGGGGTGGTAGTGGGACTGCTACAGCTCCTAGAGAATTCCTGCAAGAACACATCTTCCTTGCCCACAATGGTAACAAGCTTACTACATCATACACGCTCATTTTGGATGCCCCCTCCCTCCTTCCTGGTTTTACTTAATTTGTTTCCAAATTCAGTTTCTTGGAATCAGTCCTCAGACTGCACTGAACCCACACCAGCCCTCGCATCAGGCTTTCATGCGTGTCTGTCAAACAAAAACCAGTTCCTTCTTCTATCTGGTCAGGTGTTCCAGGTAGAAGGACTGATACAGATGCTTTGCCAGTTACTACCTGTGTTTGTTTCCTGTGGCTGCTAAAGTAAATTGCCACAAATTGAGTGGCATCATTGATTCCATTAGTGTTGAGGCCAGAAGTCTGAGATTAAGGGATGGCCAGGGCGATGCTTCCTCGAAGCTCTAGGCAGGATTCTTTCCTTGCCTCTTCCAGCTTCTGATGACTCCGGGTGTAATACTGACTTGTTGCAGCATAACTTCACCTTCACATGGCCTTGTGTGTGCCAGATATCTCATTTTTCTCATAAAGCTACTTGTCATTAAATTTAGGGGCCATCCTAAAATTGGGATGTCATCTAATTTTCAAAGATTCCATATGCAAAAGGTCATATTCACAGGGTACTGGGGGTTAGGACTTTCACATACTTTTTTTTTGGGGGGGGCACTGTTCAACCTATTATCTATACTACCTCTTTGTGCAAAATGTGAAAAATAGACAAGCACTTTGAGCTGAGAGTCTCAGAATCTGAAAGCCTAGAATAAAAGGTAGGTGGAAAGAAGGTGTGAGCCCAAAGACAATGCTAGAGGAAGACAAGACAGCTGGAAGAGTGTGGAGATGTGGCCAAAATCAGAGTCTGAGAAGCAGCCTGGTGTGCCCAACGTGTGCATACCTCACCTGGAACCTGAGGCCAGGTCCTGCAAGTAGGAGCAAGGCGCTAACAAGCTGGCTCTTAAAGCTCTCAAGGGTACATAGGTCCCATCCAGGTCACTCTGCACCTTCATGAAAGAGCAAAGTGCACAAACCTAGAAGTATGGACTGGACTGCTGTGAATGGAAGCAGACCACTGCTAGGAGGCTGAAAGTTCAAGCCCAAAAAAGAAATGGGCATCTTCCTCTGGACTAAATGGTGGCAGCATATCAATGATATGGAGAAACAAAGCTCCTGGGTTTTTTTCTAGAGAAAAAAGGAATACAAGATTGAGAGCCTGAGTAGAAGGGAAAGACAGAGAGGAAAAACAGGCTATGAGCATTGGCAGCCTAGGAGTTGGGCACTGTGGTAGGAGCTGCCCCAAATCTAATTAAAGATGTGTAAGAATACAACTAGAAATTTAAGTGGCAGGGATTATAGACACATATACTTTATATACTTTATAGGACTCAGAAAAAGCATAAATGCTGCCTGTAATTAAGCCAAACAAAGCCACTTACATTTAGTGTTTGCAAAAATGGATTTATACTCTAATGTTTATAATTCATCACATTTTGTATTTTCCCATGTCAAAGTACATTTCAACATTATTTTTTCATGGCCATAGAGCATTCTGTTGTATACAGCTACCATAATTTAACCATACTGCTGAGCATTTAAGTTCTATTTCTATTTTTTTCTATTATAAGCACTGCAATGAGTTTTTATATACTTGTTTAATGACATGAGACAAATTCTCAGTAGAGTTTGCCGAGTTAAAGGAGGTATGTGTATTTGTTCCCTTCAATTCTAATTCTCTTTTATTGGGGTAAAATTTACGTATAGAGAAATGCATAGATCTTCAGTGTGCAACCTAATGAATTTTAACAACTGTATATGCCTGTTTAACCACCAAACACTCAATGTATCAACTACAGCCACGCGTGGCTTAATGATGGGGATTTGTTCTGAGAAATGCATTAGGTGATTTAGTCATTGTGCAGACAGTGTACTTAAACCTAGATGGTATAAGCCTACTATACACCTAGGCTATATGGTTTATTACTCTTGGACTACCAACCTATATAGCACATTACTGAATATTGTAGGTAACTGTAACACAATGGTAAGTATTTGCATATTTGCATGTACCTAAACAGATATCTCAATTTTTTTTCTTTGAGACAGAGTCTCATTCTGTTGCCAGGCTGGAGTGCAGTGGCGTGATTTTGGCTCACTGCAACCTCTGCCTCCCAGGTTCAAGTGACCCTCCCACCTCAGCTTCCTGAGTAGCCAGGACTATAGGCATATGCCACCATGCCCAGCTAATTTTTGCATTTTCAGTACCGATGAGATTTCACCATGTTAGCCAGGATGGCGTCCATCTCTTGACCTCGTGGATCCACCTGCCTCGGCCTCCCAGAGTGCTGGGATTACAGGCGTGAGCCACCGCGCCCGGCCATGGTATCGAGTCTTACAGGACCAACTCATTTAGTCCATTGTTGACCAAAACATCATGTGGTGCTTGACTATTTTCCACTACCCAAAAACCTCCCTCACACACTTGTAGTAGTTATTTTCTGACACCTTATAGGCAAATCCTATTCTAATTTCTACCACAACAGGTTTTGCCTGTCCTTGAAGTGTTATATGGAATCACAGCTTCTCTTTCGTGCCTGGCTTCTTTTACTAAAAAAAAAAAAAAAAAAAAGTTTTGAGATTCATCTGTGTTCTCACATGTATCTGTTTATTGTTGCTATGATTGGAATGAGTCCTCCAAAGTTTGTGATGGAGACAATCCCCAATGCAACAGTACTGAGAGGTGGGACCTTTAGGAGGTGATTAGGTCATGAGGATTCTGCCCTTACGAATGCATTAATGCCATTATCATGGAATAGAGTTGGTTATCACTGGATTGTGTTTCTGATGAAAAGGATGAGTTTGGGCCCCTTCCTAATGCTCTTTCATCTCCCTTCCATGCTCTTGCCATATGCTTTCCACCACATTACGACACAGCAAGAAGCCTTCACCAGACGTGGTCCCTTGACGGACTTCCCAGCCTCCAGAACCGTAATCAATCTCTATTCTTTAAGTTACCCAGACTCAGGTATTCTGTTACAGAATGGACTGGCAATTTATTACTATCAGTTTGTATTATATGTTTTTATTCCATTGTAGGGAAGAGTTTGCCTTTTGTTTTCTACATTGTATCACTATATCACAGTTTGTGACCCTGCTCCACGGTCTTGGCTTACAGGCTTACAGAGAGGGTACTAGAAAATCTTAAGTCCTGGAAAAGACAGTCTAAAGGACTCTCCAATGATCAGAATTTGTGTGTCCTCCCCAAATTCATGTTGAACCCTAATTATAAGTTGTTAGGAGGTAGGGCCTTTGGTAGGTGATTAGGTCATGAGGGTGGAACCTTTATGGATGAGATTTTTGCCCTTACAAGAGAACCCGAGTCCCAGACAGCTGCCTTGCCTCTTCTACCGACAATAAGGTACATCTATAAGCCAGAAAATGGGCCCTCAGACAAGAAATATGCTGGTGCCTTAATCTTGAACTTCCCAGCCTCCAGAACTGTGAGAAATACATTTCTGTTTATAAGTTTTCTAGTCTAAGGTATTTTGTTATATCAGCCTGATTAGACTCAAAATTGGTGCTGAAAAGTAGGATGGGTGCCCCTGCAACAAATGACTAAAATGTGGAAGCAGCTTTGGAGCTCGATAGTGGGTAAAGGCAGGAAGAGTTGAGGTCCATACTAGAAAAGCCTGCATTGCCATGAACAGACTGTAAAGGGCAATTCTGGTGGGGGCTAATAAGGAGTAGGAGGAGCTATAGAGAAAGCCTCAATCTTCTTAGAGAAAACTTATGTGCTCATGAACAGGATTCTGATAGATATGAATGGTAAAGGCCATTCTGATGAGGTATGAGATGGAGAAAATTGGTAACTGGAGGAAAAAGCGATCATACTGTCAAACAATTTGGCTGAATTACGTTTATATTCTAGTGTTTTGTGGAACGTGTAACTTATGAACAATGAAATAGGATATTTGGCTGAAGAAATTTCTAAGCAAAGTTGAAGGTGTGACTTGGATTCTTTTGAATGCTTAACTGCATGAAGAGAAACAATTTAAAGATGGAATTTTTAACCAAAAGGAAAGCAGAACTTCAATTTGCTTTATTATCAGGAATTTGCAGGAATGAGAAAGCATGTTTAGGAGAAAACAAGCGGGTGACCATCTGATAAAAGATTAGTCAGTCATCTAAAGAGAAGCCAGCACTGTTTCCAACAATGGAAGATAAGCCCTGAAGACAATTCAAAAATCAGGGTTCTGCCCTGATTACAGGCCCAGAATACAGGGGTCTACTGGCCAGGATGATTTTGAAGGAGGAGCTGCTATAATGGCACCACATCACATTACAGGCTCCACTCTGAGCTCCATTGCCACACGCATTGGCCACGCCAGCTGCAGTGTGCACTGTACCAGGAAAAGCTGTAGAGGTACAGCAGCCTCTACCTAAGATTGCCAAGGATGCCCCAAAGAACTGTGGGGCAGGGCCCATCACAGAAAACCCTTACCAGGGCAATGCCCAGCAGAGTCATGGGGGATGAGCCATTTCTAAGACCGCAAAACCGATAGAGCTACTGGTGTGCAATTCCAGCCTGGAAGAGGGGAAGAGCCACAGTCACCCACTACAACCCATGAGAGCTGTGGCATGGGCTGTACCTAGCAAACTCATGAGGGTGGTGCCACTGACGGCCTTGAGGGTCCAACTTCCACTTCAGTGTGTTTAGAGGTGGCACATCAAGTCAAAAAAGATTCTGGAGGCTTAAGATTTGTTGTTTGCCCTGTTGAGCTTTGAATTTGCTTAGGACCTAATACCCTTTACTATTTCCCCATTTTAAAATGGAAATGCCTATCATTTGTCCATCCCTCCAGTGTGTTTTGGGATCATATAACATGTTTGATTTCATAGGTCACTCCTGGAGAGAAATTTGCTCTAAGATGAATCATTCTCTTGAGTCTCACCTATATCTGATTTAGATAATATTTAGATGAGACTTTGAACTTCAACTTTGAAGTTGATTTGGGAATGAATTATAAATTTTGGTACTATTGAGATGAAGTGAATGTATTTTTAGTGTGAGAAGGACAAGTTTTAGAGGGCCAGGGGGTGGGATACTATCATGTTTCCCCCTGAATTTATATGTTGACATCTAATCACCAATGTGATGTTGGAAGGTAGAGCCCTTTGGAAGGTGATTAGGTCATGAAGATGAGGATGGAGCCTCCATGAATAGGATTAATGTTCTTATAAAAGATCCCAGATCCATACCTTGCTATTTCCATCATGTGAGAATACAGTGAGAAGGCATCATTTATGTACCAGGAAGTAGGCCCTCAGATACTAAATCTACCATTATCTTGATTTTGAACATCTCACCCTCCAGAACTGTGAGAAACACATTTATAAGCCATTCAGCCTAAGACATTCCGGTATAGCAGTTTGAACATGCTAAGTTTCCTATGTATTTGCCCCTGAAAACAAGTTAGAGATGATACCCAGAGGAACAGGTGTTCACTTACGGTCACACAGTTCTATAGGATCCTAGTCTCCTTGGCAGTCTTGGGTCAGAAATAGCTCACTTACAACTTTCTTCACAGCAAGATGGGAAGGGAGTAGAGGAGAGAACTGAACATGTAAGGGCTGGGCTTCTAGATAATAGAATTTCCTCCTGCCTGGTGATTTAACAACTCCAATACTCCAGGGGGCAGTAACTCTGGAGGAGGTTGGTCAATTATTGCCAGGCTGAGGGATAAAGTTTCCCCAAAACCCCAGTTTTCTGGGCTGCATTTCATACCAATTAAAAATCTAATCCAATGGGACCCCTTACCCAGCAAGTTAACATCATGAACTTTGATGAACTGATGCTTTTAATAGACTTGCATGTTGTGGACTCGGCCACAGCTGTAAACTCCTCCTTCTCAATCAGGTCAGCAAGACTAGATCTGGGAACATGGGCCATTGGCACAAGGTGGGGACAGAGCAGTGAGGGTGGAGGAAAGCAGGGAGTTAGGAAAAGCACTTTCAGGGGGCTCGTTCCTTTTTTTGACCAACTTTTTATGGTTAGCAGCAACTGACTGGGAGTCAGTTATGCTGTAAGATTTCATTAATTGTGTTTTAAATGCCAGACACTGGGGATCGATGACTTATTCTTTGGGAGCTACGAGTTTTATAGGGGAAAAAGCCTCCAGTAGCCCCACATACCCTCAAATACACTTATTTGTGCACTAGACTATGCCTCATATCTCTACAGCTGTACCTAGGAACTAAAGCTTTATGTCTAGAATGTTTTGGTTCACCACGTGCCCCTCCCAGGAACATTTCTACTTTAAGTGATGATCCAGCCATAGAACCCAGATAGAGAGGTTGAGTAAGACAAATGAGGCTAATGGAGACAAACCACCGTAACATGTTGAGAGTCACATGGTATTTAAGACTTGGGTGATACTCTAGGATTTGACTCCTGCTTCCCAACACAAAACATACTTTGACAGAAGTGCCACAATGGATGAAATTCTACGATGTACTATTTTCCTGGCTTATGATTTCGAATGGAATTTTAACAAGTACTTATGGTATAGCTGTGATACCAGCACTGTGGGGATAGAAGAGGGTATACAGAAGGAACAGAAACTCTGGTTAAAAGAACCACCATCTCTAGTCTCAAGGATGGCCCTATAAAATATAGACTATTTGGTTGCTTTAATTTCAGAGCCCTCTCTAGAAATTATTCCAGGATTTAAGCCCATGCAGACATCAGAAATTTGGGTTGATAAGACTGGGGTAGTTCATGGAATTCCAGATGTCAGACTAAGTAGCTTTAACACTGGCCCCTATTTTCTGAATCAAAAAAACAAGAATCTCTGGTTTGAAGTAGTATGTTCACTCCTACTACAACTTCAGTCCATTCCTTGTTATAAAACTGGTTCAGGCACAGAAGCAGCTCTGACCACCAACCACCTCATTGGGGATAAGATTATGATGGAGACTGTCCCTCATTTGGTGGTGGGGAGGGGGTTGGAGGTTTTAGGTAAGTTTTAGGTAAGTCTCTAAATAAGGGATCTAGTAAATTATCCAAAGATGGTCTTGGAGAAAAGACAGTGGAACATCCTCCTCCTTGATAACAAAAAAATTGGTGACTCAAGTGCCTGAGCTTTCTGGAGCTAGGCTGTCTTTGCTGTAGGCAGGTAACAGTGTAAATACAAAATGACAGGCTAGGTCCAAAAAAAAAAAATGAGAAAGTGACCCTGATTTTATACAGTCATTCAGACGTGTCATGAATATTTGTATAGTGATGGTTAATATTAAGTGTCAACTTGTTTGTATTCAAGGATGCAAAGTATTGTTTCTGGGTGTGTCTGTCAGGGTGCCAGAGGAGATTTACATTTGAGTCAGTGGACAGAGCAAGTCCACCCTCAATCTTGGTGGGCCCCAGCCAATAGGCTGCCAGCGTGGCTAGAAAGCAGGTGGAAGAAGGTGGAAAGAGCTGACTTGCTCAGTCTTCTGGCCTTTTTCTCCTGTGCTGTGGTGCTTCTTCCCTCAAACATGAGGCTCCAGGTTCTTCTGCTTTTGGACTTAACACCAGTGGTTTGCCAGGTGCTCTTGGGCCTTTGACCACAGACTCAAGGCTGCACTGTCCACTTCCCTACTTTTGATGTTTTGCGACTTGAGGAACAAGCCAGTAGTGGCTCAGTCCAACTTGGGACTTCACCTTGTGATTGTGTGAGTCAAATTTCCTTAATAAACTCCCTTTCATATATGCCCATATCGTATTAGTTCTGTCTCTGTAGAGAACCCTAATATACCTATTCTGTGCTAGACTGCCTCTCTCCAACCACCCTGAGTGTTCTGTTCCTTGAATTCACCTTACTCCTTTCCTTCACAATCAAGGCAGCTCGTGAACAAATATTTATGATATAGCAGTGTGACGGTCCTTTCTACAGGTGGAAAGGCTGGGAGGAAAAGCAGTATCAATAGGAAAGTGAGAGAATGCCTTTCTGATACAATTTGCTGCCCATGCCACTCAGTAGCTTCCCTAATAGTTCACTGAGCCAATCATTTTCCATGAGCTCTGCCTCATGCTCCAAATGTCAGAACCATAATTACTTCTCCCCCTCCAAGGACCCTGACATTTACAGAACCCAACTATGAGCTTGAGCTCACCTCCAGCAGCCCAGAGAGCTCCCAGGAGTTCCTCCATTCATTCAAACATGCATTTTCTGAGCACAAACATGGATCAGATTTATCAAAACATCTTGTCACCAAGGACTAAAGATGAATGACAGTCCTGCCTTCCTTGAGGTAGCTTATAGTCTTACATTGAAGTTTTTGCCACCTTGGCCTGCTTTCAGGTTCTCTTTTCTATCAAACTTTGGCCACTCCCACCAAGTCTCACAGAGATTCACCACAGCTCTGTTCATATGGGACATATGAGGGCATCGATACTAAAGATTCACCTTGAGCCCCAAGAATTGTCTGTATTCCTTTCTAGGGCAAAACGGTAAACTCCTTGTCCCCATATACAATTTACTGTCAGGTCCTCAAGGTATACCTTCAGCAAAGTTGATCACCTTCCTTTCTTCCCATAACAATTATTGCTGTGACGTTATTTAAGTTGGGGGATGAATTACAAGCACAGAAGTCACAGGAGTCTAATAATCCAGGCAAGGAACCAAGGGAGTTGTCCTAAGGAACTCTAAAGTTAAGGAATCCTGTCACACCCTTAGCACCCTCTCTATGCCATGTATCTCCACCTTGCCATCTGCCTTGCTCCTTTCCTTTCCATGATGCCACCTCAAGTGCCACCTCTTATTAAGGTCCCATCCAACTCAGAGGGAAGAGCTGGAGAGGTACTTCCATGTACCAATGAACAGAAAGCTAATGGGACCGATACCAAAGTGATGCCATTGGATATAACTTAATATGCTCGTAGGGATTTATAAATACAGTAAGAAACTGGTCACCATTTTCAAATTTAAAATTCAAAGTTTCTCTTGTGAACCTCACCCACGACTCTCCTCTGCTGCTTCTTACCAGCTCATTTCCACTGAACCATCTTGTATCTGGCATCAGTGGCCATACACTGAGAGGAAGAGCCCTGTGAAACAGGCCTATCACATCACCAGGGAAATGAGCACCTCCCTCCCCCACCCCCACCAAAATGATGACATTCTAAATACCTTTGGGTGATCTGCAGTGTATTCATGGAAGCAAATATGAGGGGCAGGGGACGTCGAGAATCCATCAACACTATGAAATCTCAGACAGGCCCAGATTGAAGTGGCAGTGAGCCATCCTAGGTTCTTCTACCTGAACTTCAACCTCAGCCCTACTCAAATTGTGAGTTTGCTACTGAAGGAGTCTCACTTCTAATAAGATAGCAGCAATTAACATGCCTTCTAAATTTGAACCAGGAGATTAGTTTGTGGACAGAGAAAATGAACTGAGTCAATATTAATAAAGTAAACTGAAGAAATGAGTACCTTATATATGAAAAGGTCAGTAGCCATAAGACATTGATTAGAACCCTCTATGCAAAGATGTAGCTATCTTGGTTTCCCTCGAATCTTCCCAGGAGGTTGTGTTCTCCCTTGCAGGGACAGGGAGAAATCAGTGCATAAAGGTAGGCATATTTTGTTCAAGTTGATATTTGGATAAAGTCAAAGGAGGCAGAGTTTTGCTAAACTTTGAGATGGGATCTCACCACACTGCCCAGGATGAACTTGAACTCCTGGACTTAAAGGATCCTCCCACCTGAGCCTCCCAAGTAGCTAGGACTAGTCACGTGCCACTGTGCTTGGCAAATCTTGTGGTTTCACTTGGTTGTATTTTGTTTTAGTTCGTTTTCAGAAAGCATCTTGCTATGTTGATTAGGATTGGTCTCAAACTACTGGGCTCCAGTGGTCTTCTCATCTCAGCCTCTGGAATAGCCGGAATAACAGGCCTGCACCACCACATTATGCCAAGAACTTTGTTAAACCTTTAACTGAGAACATCCCCTCCCCACCGATTCTGTGGGTATAGGGAAAGGCAGGATTGTCTGGTAACAAGGAAACTCTCAAGGGGGCAGTGGCAGACACCCACACTGCAGCTTCCCCCTCAAGTCCACTCCACAGGGACACAGATGCCAGACACACATTAAGAATCTAGAAAAGTCAATTTATCTGAGACAAACCTGTGGGTAATTTCAGGATAAGGGGATTAAGAATACTTTGCCTCCCTGCAGCAATCTATGCCCTAATTTGGGGACTTGAGTCTTGAACAAATAGCCAAACGGACCCTTGGCAGCTTTCCTTACAACAGTGCCTCAGTCCCAAATCCCATGATCTTGCCATGGCACAGCTTGAGGGCTGCACTGCTCCTCCTCGAGATCTTTGGAGACAAAGGTGTGCACACACAGAAGATGTCCTGCTAGTCAACCTAGTAATAGGGCCCATAAGGGATTGACAAAGCTAGGGTCTTAGTTTACGTTCCCTCAGAAAGGATTCAATGCAGGTTTATTTGGGAGATGCAGAGGAACTGGTGAGGGCATAGGAAGTGATACAGGGAAGGGAAGGAGGCCAATAAAGCCACAGAGAGCAAGGGCAACAGGAACTTACTTCCTTTTCAAGACCCTGGGTCCTGGTTCAGAGTTAATGTCTCAGAATTATCTCCCCCCAGGGTTGGGTGTATGTGTGTTTAAGAGGGAGTTGGGGTGCTTATGTTCGGGCCAGTCACTGGTTGAGGGCAGCTCTTAGGTAAATGTCAACTGCCTTACAATTTCAGAGAAAAAGCTGTCAGAGATGCAGATGCTGACAGTCAAAATCAGCCCTGAGTACTCTTAAAGGTCCAAGGAAAATAGGAGGCTCACTAACAGATTCTGTGTAGCCGGTAAAATATGTGTGTGTATATATTTATTCTATATTTATATATAACATATCGTATGTATATAAACATGCAAACACACACACACACACACACACACACACACATCCAGAAGAGTCCCAGAGGCAGGGCTGGTAAAGGCAAGGTCAAGACCTATGGCAAAAACAGTGGTCTACAGGACTTGCATGGGTCCTTTAACTCCCCCTATACTTAACGATCCAAGGAATTCTTCTGAGAACATAACTCATTTTAAAATAAGTAGTAACTGGAAAATGGTTTCACTAGTCACTTTAAATCTAATACAAGCAAATCCATTCCTCTCATGAATCCTCCAACATGAGAATCCTCCTCCGATGCGGGTTAAATAGCAAACCTTCCCCTGGTGCATTTACAGTGATTCAGTTTGTACAGGTTCAAGAACATGTCTAAGGTGGGCATGGCTATGTGCAGAACCTCAATTTGCAATAAATTTGCTGAAGGGTAATTTGTTTTTTTCTTAGATTTGAAGGAAGTCAAAACATTTTCACACCTATTAGCTACCTCACTACTCCTAATGAAAATCGCTGACTGGACAACAAGATACAGCAAGGTTTAACAGGAGATTTGGAAACAAAACAGTTTTTGATCAGAACAAGGTCCACCCAAAGCCTAGTGGGTCTGAAAACAAGATTTGTGTACATCACTCACAGGTTTCAGGTGACCTTAGAACCTCCTTATCTGACTACCTATCCAAGACTGTCTCAAAATCCTTTTCAGCAGCCCAGCCAAGCAATGATCCTGCAGCAGCTGCTGCTCAGTACAGGGGAGTCCCCTCACTCCCTAGGGCATCCACCATTATTCACAGTCCTTCTAATGTCAAGTGTGTCTCCCATATAGCCATGTAGTCTAACATATCCTTCTTCAGGCCATATAGGATGACAGTGGCCACCACTTGGTGACCATTTACTGTGTGCTAGACATCCTACCAACATGGTACTACAGTCCTCTTGGCACACTTAGGAAGTAGTTGTGAATCCCCCCTTTTATATGTTAAGAAGCTGATGATTGGAGTTGAAATCATGAAAGTTGCCCAAATGCTCTCAGCTTGTAAATAGTTAGGCTACATTTTAACTCAAGATTGACTTGAAGGTCATAGGATGGCTTCCATGACCATTCAGCTTCTTCTGAAAGCTTCCATTTCTTAAACTCTTTCTTATAAGCCCCTTTGCTGCCAGCTTACCTTTCTCCCCTCAATCCCACCCATCTCTGTCTTGCTCAATGTACTTCACACACTTCCAAAAGTTTTTCTTGGACTATATCCTACCTAGAATTATTATCTGGACTGTTACCTTATCCAACTACCTTTGAAAGTATTAGCCTGCCTTCTTATTGGCTCTGGAATTTCCTATCATAAGAGACCATTATCTCCCAATACCCTTCTTTCTGTTGCTCTTATCCTGGGATGGGACGTTAATTTCAGCACCAAGACAATAGTTTTGTCAGACTCCAAGTAAGTAAGCAGTATTAGATTTAGATCAGCGTCTGTCACAATAAAGTTAGCATGTTTTGTGAATTGATTGATATAGTGACATTAAGACCCCCACAATTCAATAATTCAAGTACATTACATTCCACATACTCTCCTGTGCCACTTCCTGGCTTGTAATGTATTATGTTCTGAAATTCCATAGGATGCCTCTTCTTCCTAAGGGCCAACATCAGATTTGGTATTGTCATCCATGGAAAACCGATAGATCTGGCAGATAGTTGTTCTCAGGCTTGGGTACCCAGAGGACCTCACTTGAACCCATTAATAGCTTGAATCCAAGAGTGCCATCATATGCACCATGTCCTAAGTCCATTTTCTGTTGCTGTAACAGAATACTTGGGATTGGATAATTTATAGAGGAAATTCTTATACAATTCTGCAGGCTGAGAAGTCTAAGATTGAGGGGCTGCATCTGGCAGTGGTCTTCTTCTGCATCATTCCATAGAAGGCATCACATGCTGAAAGGGCTTGTGAGAGAAGGCCAAACTGGCTTATGACAGACCCACTCATAATCCCTTCCCCCTCAAGAATCCAATCCATTAATCCCTGAATGGATTAATCTATTCACAGGGGCCCAGACCTCACAACTCCCAAAGTTGGGTCACCTCCTAAAGGTCCCAACTCCTAACACTGCCACGTTAGAGACCAAGTTGCCAACAAATGAACTTCTGGGGGCACACTCAGACCATGGCATACCACCAGTTCCAGCTCCTTGCCCCAGTGAGGGGAGATAAACCTATGCCTCCATCCCACTCAGGCTCCTCGGGGAACAGGACACTCCCAGGGGCTCTTTCATTTTCTACTCTTGCTTGATCCATTTAATCACCCACAAGGCAGCACTCTTCATCACACTGTTGATAGATGGTCAAAGGAGTGGTGGTTATTGTGCCCACAACCAGGGGCAAAAGGCAGGAGTTTCCATCTAGTCATTTCCATTCCAGTAACTGAGGTTTCATGTCAAATGAGCTCTTGGGGATTTCTCATTAGTCTCAATCAGGATTTCAAGAATGTGGCATTCCCATCTCATAGATGAAAACTGGGCAAAGTCACACTTTCAAACCACGAAGTCATAAAGCAAGTAAGTGGCAAAGTGAACAACTGAAATGAGCTGTCTAAGCCCGATCTAGGGCTTTCTCAGGCCACGTCAAGTCTTAGTGTCCAGTGTCTTAAATTGGGTTTTGACAAGGAGCCCCAAGATAAAGATTTGAGCAAAGTATTTAGAAGGGAGCCCAGGAAAGGGAGGGAAGAAGTGAGACAAAGGGAAGATAGTCAACAATTGGTGTGTTAGCAAGCTCACTTTTACAAGGGAATTCTGAGAGCCAGTACAGGACACATACCTAGAGGTGTTCCCATGGAGGGAAGAGGCAGCTGGGGTAATTCACACATTCAACTCCTGTAAGTCATTGGCTGAGGGCTTTTCTCAGTGGTGTTAGTTTCCCCAGGCTTTTGGCTTGCTGCATTCTAGATTTCAATAGCTAGACAAAGCCCTCAGGTGCAGAGTTATAGGAGCTACAGTTAGCAGTTGAGCTTGGGGGGCACTGAAGTGGTAAGAAGAGTAGATGTGGGCAGGCCACCAACACTGTCTTAAGAGTTTCGCACCCATAATGCAAAAGCTGATAACATGTTGTGATGCACTTCAAACAGGTGTTAGATATTCAAGCTTCAGGGCTTTGGAATCTCCAATCAGGTGGGATCCTGAGACTCTGGCCCTACTATCTATGGGGGATAGGCTTAGGTCAGTCCTGAGGTGGCATCTGCAGATGTTGTGCTCACCAGAGTAGAGTGTCTGCCACAAATGTGGGGGCCAAGCAGCTTTTTTTCCTCCGGAGATGATTTTCAGCATGAGTCTATGTCAAGGTTTAAACTTGCAGAAAGTGCCAAACCTTAAGTATTCAGGATTTGAGGGCCTTATGGTCTGTCAACTAGTCAATTCTTCTGTCATAGCTTGTCACAGCTGCCATAAGCAATCCTGGGCAAACCAGGATAAGGTTGGTCATCTGAGCTAGGAGCATGTGAATCAGCCACTGTGGAAGCAGATGATCCAGTCCCAGTCAAGCAGATGGGACTCCTCAGATACCCTGTCCCAGATGCCCAACCCACAGAAACCATCAGGTCATAAATGTATGTTGTAAGACAGTAAGCTTTAGGATAATTTGTTATGCAGCAATAGATAAAATACAAGCACATAAGAGACCAGCCTTGAGAATGAGCTTTGATGGGGGTACACACACTTGAAAAGTTAAAACTCTGTACCCATGTGTCCTGGTTGTTCCAGATAAACTCTCCATCTTTCCCCACTCTGCACTGCCTTGGAAGGAAGAGCTGTGTGAATGGCATCGATTGGACTTCCTTGCCCTGTTTCCTGGCTGTTTTCAGTTTATGTGGAAACTGGGAAGGATAATAGTAGGGAGGGGGCAGGAGGGTCACCTCCTGCTGCCTGTATCCTTGACAAAAAGTCACTGTTGCACTCAAGGCTGTACTTTCTTCTGAACTGGCTCCCTAGGTTCTGGTGACCTCCCCCACCTGAGACACCACTAACACTTTTGGGCTCAAGTGTGGTAACAGCTTTGTCGATGTTTTGATCATTCTTTGTGCTTCCTGCTATGGTCTCAATGTTTGTGTTCTTCCAAATTCATGTTGAAATCCTAACCCCCAAGACAGTGTTAGGTGGTGAAGCCTTTGGGAAGTGATTCGGTCATAGGAGTAAAGTTATCATGAATGGGATTAGTGCCTTTATAAAAAGAGACCCCAGAGAACTCCCTCACTATGTCATTTGAAGACACAGCAAAAAGCTGTCATCTACGAACCAGGTCCTCACCACATACAAGATCCACCAGCATCTTGATCTTGGACCTCCCAGCCTCCAGGATTGTGTGAAATAGACTTCTGTTTATAAGCCACACAGTTTACGGTATTGTTACAGAAGCCCAGATGGACCAAGACAGTTCTATCCCTGACCCATAGCTTCAAAGTTAGCTCTTTTGGAAGTCACCATTTTTTGAATGATCCAAATTTGACTGAGCCATCAGTTTCCTATCGGGGGCCAACTGACAGACCCCAAGAGCTGAGTGTCTACAGAGCTCTGCCAGCCCCAGCGTCAGCAGCATCCCTTGGCAGACAGCTCCCTCTAGCCCTCCACAGGCAGAGGGATTTGGGAGTTGGTCCCACCTTAACCAATAGGTGCCTCTAGGAATGGAATAACCCTAAAAGCAGCCTTTTAGGCCACCCAATGATCCCCTGGCATCAGTGTGCCTGCAAAGAGCCCCTGCTAGTGAGCTATACCCCAAGAGTGGCATATGGTTCAGCAAACTGCAGGTTTTGTGAAAGAGTAGCTCTCAGGGGCAATAACCAGGCCAGAGGCTTGGAATCCTCAGCTAGGTAGGATCCTGAGTCTCTCGGGAAATCTGGCTCTGGGCTTAGAGCTCAGTCCTAGGGGGTGTCTGGGAATGCCTGGTTACCCAGGCACGTTTCGGATTACCCCCCCCAACTATAGCTGGGCAAAAGTAGGCAATGCAAGCCTCATCTTTCCAGACTGCAGCTCAAGGACACAAGTGACAGGATGCTCAGGGTAAGTGGGGACAAAAGCGAATAGGCTTTCAGTCTCATCCTAACACACAGCACAGCCTGGAATAAGTGCCTGCAGATGGGGGAAGCCAGGGAAAGACTACAGAGGCTCTGAGGTGACTGTAGCTTCTCCTGAGCTCAGTACACATCCATTCCTTGTCTGTGGCCAGAGAGCAGGGCTAACACAAGTAGCAGGGGGATGGGTGAGAGCAGCATCTGATTTGAAGGGTTCAGGGGGACAGCACAATCCAGCTCCTCCAAAGCAGAAACACCATCCTGATGCTCACAGAGAGGAACCAGGGGTCAAGAGAGGGAAAACACTCTCCCATTTAGGGAATGGCAGTTTTGCCGACACTCAGTTACTAGTGGATATCTAATTTTCCAGCTTCTAAATGTGTTTACTGCTCTGTAATCTAGTCCCATGCCCGAGGAGGATACCTATAGTAGGCGCATGTGTCCTCAGTCTGAGTCTGGCTCTCTTAGGGGAGGTGGGGACACCAAGGATGTGCCCCAGAGGCTGAGCATAGGTTCAAGCTGAACTTCTGAAACAAAGTCACACTTTACAGAACCCGTGACTAACAGGAACTTCTGTGATCCATCACAGGACTCCATTGTCTCATGCAGGAGTAGCTACTATTCCACTTTATCAGGGATTCAGGGGCTGTCATCCTTTCCCATCCATAGTCTGGGATGTGTACATATTGGTCAGAGAGCAGCCCCATTCTATAGGCTACCAGGGCCACAACTGGGAAAGTGTTTTATTCATAGAGATATGCCACCCAGATCAAGAAAGGACTTGAGTCCATCCCTTCCTGGGGCAGTTTGTGCCCAGTGACAGAGAGGTCAGGTGCAGAGGTCTGCTCATTTTGGCCCAAAACTGGAGGGCAGGAGTGGCTGCAGAGTTCCCCACAGGGTCAGCTGAAGCTCTGTTGAGTCTGGATTAATTAACTTCTATTCCCCTTTCTACATCCTCCCCGCTTTCATAGGCATTGACCTCTAATCAACACCTTGCACTCTGAAGTCTGTTCTGGAATCTCCGTGACAGGGAGAAACTTAACATAGGCAAGAGTTGCATCCTTTAAATGCAAGAAGATGGGGATGAAATGCAGTATTACACAAGAAGGCCAGAGGGGACTCGAACAAATGGCACAGTGCTGACAACTGTGACTGTGCCTTAAGCTTGTGTCAGTCCAACAGCTCCCTAGCTCCGGCCTGAGGAGCACAGCGGCTTCCTACCATCCCTGAGCAGAGCACCTTAGTGCAGAGGGGACTGTTTCCCCCAAAAAGGGCAAGGTCATCTTTCTCCTGGAACAAGTTGCATTCACCACCTTCCTGTGCTGCTAGCCAGCTCCCTTCACTAGAACCTTGCTGTGATGCATTCAGGCATGTCCTCAGGAACCTCCTGTTGCTCTTCTCCCTGGGAGGATGCTCCTGTCACTGAACTGTTTAATCATCCCACTTAGAGCTGCATCATTTAGCATCATTTAGCATCATTGTAGAGTTTTCCTTGACAGCACTTGGGGAGTCTCACACAGGGCCGACACACACATAGGCCACTGGAGACAGTGCCAGCCATGTGCAGACAGCCTTACACATTGTTGAGTACGTGACAGGCATGCACACCTCATAATCAGCTCCCCAGGTTCCCACATATGTTCCCCAAGTGGTCCAGGCCCTCAGATTGAAGGGCATCAGGTTAACTTCCTCTCTTCTTTTAAAGAGTTAGAACAGTTGAGCACAGGAGTGACAGCTAAGTGTAGACTTACTGGTTATTCTGTACTTTTCCTCCTAGAGCCATCCTCTGCCTTGCTCTGCACACAGGAGGCTAACTTCTGTGATAGTATCACTCATCTCTCACTATTATGGGTTGGACAGTTTGTGATGCAAGGTGTTTATTAGGTATTGACACCTGTGAAAGGAAGGGGAAGCAGCAGGATTAAGCAGAGAAAGCTCTCTGACTGCTATGCAGGCCCAGAAAAGCTTTGGCCAGCTCAGTGGAGAACAAGGCAAGTATTTTCCATTTGTTCTGTGTGTGGTGACACAGCTGGGCTTTTGCAGTCACACCTCTCAGTCACTGGATGTAAGTGGCTTCATGATCTTGGTTGAGTGGCTTCCTGTACCTGGACAGCAAGCCTGTTCTTATAGGGTGTCTTGGCAGCACAGCTGTGTCTTCTAAACTTGCCCTGTGGCTTTTAGAGGACTCAGCTCTTAGAAGGCACTCAGGAGAGGCCAAGGATGAGTAGAACAGGATAGGGTGTTATTCCCTCTGTTCCTTTCCCTACAAAAACTATCTTTGGCAGTGTTGTGCTCTTTTACCAAAAGCTATAGTTCCTGCTGAGTGACCTTGCCCCCATAGCTACAGCTCATACTGGGTTCCAGTAACAGCATACCCCTCCAGGTCCTGGTGGTGGTAAGTGCTCCTCTTGCTAATCTGTTGGTGTTTCATCATCGTTAGTTCCCTTAACCCTGCCTCTACTTCTTTAAAGAGTCCCTTTATTCAACATTCTAAGACTATTAAGCATGCCATCTCTTCTCTCCTAGGACCCAAAAGGACCAGTAATCAAAGAATTTGTTCTCCTTGCTGGTTCTCTCCTGTCCCATATTCCTTTACAACATCCAAGCTTTTCTACAAGTCAGACAGGGGTTTAGGGAAAAACCTATTTTTCTATGAAAAGTTGCAAGTATAACATTTTTTTTTGAACCCCGAGAAGCTATAAGCTGCTGTTTGCAAAGAGAAATGCAATATATACTTTGGGTCTTAGGAATGCCCCAAAACAGACCCTAGAAACAGACCTGAGGTGCAGATAAGTACAAATGATTAAGGAAAGGTTGCCAGGAGAATCTAGTAAGGGACTCACAAAAGCAGGGCAGGGAAAAGAAAGCCAATCAAGCAGGGATATGACTTAGGCAAGGTCCCAGAAAGCAGCTGCAGCCTGATCCTACAGGAGGGCTCTGCACCCAATGCCAGAGGCATAATGTTCATTCCAGTCACTGGCCAAGGACTGTTCCAGGGAGATAAGCTCCCAGGGATGTCTGGCTGTCTCTGCCTACAAATGAGGTAGTCTCATTTTTCAGGGCACTCCTCCCAAAGAAGAGGTACATATGCAGGATATTGGAAGTGAAAACAAAGCCAGGAAGAGATGCACAGAAAAGGTAACAAGGAATTGCAGAACTGACAGCAAGATGGCAGAATGGAAAGCACTGGCTTATCCTCCCCACCCACACCCCACCCCCCATCATGGAAACACAAAGTATACAGATCAGAGTAGCTTTGTGAGAACTCTAAAAACCAATTTAGAAGCTTCAGCAACCAAGCTCGTGCTCAACCCAAGAAACCATACTCAAAATGATAGGAAATTACTCAGCATTTTTGCTCACAATTGCTTGACCACATCTCTGGGTGGTGAGAAGCAAACTGCCCAAATCCTGGCTCCTTCCTTGGCACATAAATAGAACTTGCCAACTTCTGACTTGTCTGTGAAAAACCTGAAGGATTGGTTTCTGATTAAGTAATCATCATTGGTTACTCAATTGAGCACTGACAGGAGTGGCAGCATCCTTTGAATATCAGGTTGGAAGCCCCTGAAAGCAGTGGCAGGTTCTGTAGCATGAGATTCGGGGGGGCTGCAGACTCATGGACTCCTGGGGACAAGAGATTCTGAAAAGAGGGGCACAATGGAACAAAGCTCCTCAGAAGTAGGTGTGAGACTCTTAATATGTTTAAAGGCAAGTATGTCTACAACGAGAAACACACCAAATATCAAAGCTCCTAATTATATATAGCAAATAGAAAAAAATCACAGAAATAGCTTCACAACTGCAAATTAACACTCTACTTTCAATGGATGTAACAACCAGAGGACCAATAAGGAACTATGTCCTGACCACCAGTACAGACAAGTTGTACAGAACTTGTCTAACAGACATGTACAGAACACTACTTAGCAGCATACACATTTTTCTTACGTGTATATGGAACATTCTTCAGGATAGACCATATGCTAGTCCACCAAACAAGTCTTAATAGACTTAGGAGGACTGAATTATAGAAAGTATCTTTTCTGATCACAATGAAATAAAAGTAGAAAACGAAAACTAGAAATTAGACAATACACTTTTTAATCAAAGAAGAAATCACAAGCTAGAAAATCTTGATAAAAATAGAGACTATACAAGAACCTATGATATGCACTGAAAGCAATGCTGAGAGGAAAATTTATAGCTGTAAACATTTAAGACAGGTCTGAAAATCAACAATATAATTTCACAACTTAAACCTAAAAAGAAAGATGTCAAAAGAAATCAAAATTAGAGCAGAGACAGAAACCAAGCTAGGTTCTTTACAAATAAAATTGTCAACTAGATTTAAGAGACTTAAGTAACTAAGATGAGAAATGAAAGAGGCCAGGTGTGGTGGCTCATGCTTGTAATCCCAGCACTTTGGGAGGCTGAGGCAGGTGGATTGCCTGAGCTCAGGAGTTCACCACTAGCCTGGTCAACATGATGAAACCCTGTCTCTACTAAAATCCAAAAATTGATCAGGCGTGCGCCTGTAGTCCCAGCTACTTGGGAGGCTGAGGCAGGAGAACTGCTTGAACTCAGGAGGCAGAGGTTGCAGTGAGCCAAGCTCTCACTGCTGCACTCTAGCCTAAGGGACAGAGTGAGACTCCATCTCAGGAAAAAAAAAACAAAAACAAAAACAAAAAAACCACAAAAAGAAATGAAAGAGGAAACATTACAATTGACTTTACAAAAGCAAAAAAAGACCAAGAGGCTGTTAGGAATAATTGTATGCCAAAGGATTGGATAAACTACATGAAATGGACAAATTCCTAGAAACATACAAAATCAATTTATTGAGAATGAAAATCTGAACAGGCCTATAACCAGCAATTGAGATTTAATCAGTAATTAAAAACCTCCAACAATGAAAAGCCCAGGACCAGATGGCTTCACTAGTATATTCTAAACATTTAAAAATAATCCAAAACTCTTCCACAAAATTGAAAAGGGAACACTTCTAAACATTCTATAACGCCAACATTACCCTGACACTAAAGACAAAAAAACATCAGACCAGTATTACTGATAAGTATTGAGACAAATTTATAACAAGGTACTAACAATTTAACAGCACATTAGAAGGATCATACACCATGACCAAGTGGGTTTCATTCCTGGAATTCAGAGATGATTCTGTATATGATAAAGGAAAGTCAACATAATATGCCACATTCACAGAATGGAGGAGGAAAAAAAACTATTGATGTGGAGAAAGCACTTAAATTCACCTGTTCATGATTAAAGACAAAGTAGGAATAGAGGGAAACTACTTCCACATAAAAGTCATATATGAAAAGCCCACAGCCAACATCATACTGAGTGATGAGAGACTAGAAACTCTAAGATTGGAAATAGGTAAAGAATGCCTTGTCTTTGCCACTTCTATTTAACATAGTACTGGATATGTCTTTGTAACAGCAATTAGAGAAGAAAAAGTAACAAGACATCTAAATTGGAAAGAATTATCTGTTCAGACATGATTTTTATGTAGGAAACCCTAAAGATTCCACAAAAACACCCGTTAAAACCCCATTAAAAAGTGGGCAAAGTACATGGACACTTCAAAACACTTCTCAAAAGATGGCCCACAAACATGAAAAGTTCAACATCACTGATTAGAGAAATGCAAATCAAAACCACAATGAGATACCATCTCATGCCAGCCAGAATAGCAATTATAAAAAAAAAGTCAAGAAACCACAGATGCTAGTGAGGCTGTGGAGAAATAGGAACACTTTACACTGTTGGTGGAAACGTAAATTAGAAGACAGTGTGGCAATTCCTCAAAGACCTAGAAACAAATACCATTTGACCAAGCAATCCCATTAGTAAGTATATATCCAAAGGGATATAAGCCATTCTATTATAAAGATACATGTACATATATGTTCACTGCAGCACTATTCACAATAGCAAAGACACGGAATCAAACCACATGGCTGTGATAGACCAGATAAAGAAAATGTGGTACATGTACATCATGGAATACTATGCAGCCATAAAAAGGAATGAAATCATGCCCTTTGCAGGGACATGGATGGATCTGGAAGCCATTCTTCTCAGCAAACTAAAGCAGGAGCAGACAACCAACCACCACATGTTCTCACTTTTAAGTAGGACCTGAACAATGCAAATACATGAACACAGGAAAGGGAACAGCACACGCTGGGGCCTGCAGGGTGTGGGGTGGGGGAAGGGGGAGGTAGAGTATCAGGATAATTAACGCATGTGGGGCTTATTACCTAGATGATGGGATGATAGGTGCAAACTATCATGGCACATGTTTACCTATGTAACAAACCTGCACATCTGGCACATGTATCCTGGAACTTAAGTTTAAAAAATGCTGTTAAGGAGACAGATCCAAGATGGCCGATCAGGAGCAGCTCAGGATTGCAGCTCCCAGCAAAAGCGCAGAGGGTGAGTGGACGCTGCATTTCCAGACGGATTTTTATTGCCCACAGACCAGGAATTCCCAGGCAGAGGAGCCCCACCGGTCACCAGAGTGGCTGTTTCGGCCGGCATCCCAGCGCGGCGGTTCTCCGTACAAAATACACAGGTCCGGGCACCGTTTTAGCTGGCAATTGGAGCTTCGGGAATACAGAGTCACCCATTAAACTGATAGAAAAGGGGACTGAAACAGGGAGCCAGGCCAGGAGATTCCCAATGAAAAAAGCACCAGGAATCTCAGTGCAGCTGTTTCAGCCAGCGCAGGCGCAGTGGGTCGCTGCATGGGAAGTCACACAGATCCCGGTGCCTTTTCAACAGGTGACTGGAACACCTGGGAGACACTCGACCGCTCAACTAAAAAAAAAGCTCTGAGGCAGGGAGCCAGGCTTGGCTGGTCCCACCCCCACCGCCACCGCCACCCCCACCCCCCACCAAAAAACAGCAATCTGAAACGCTCCGGATTGAGAGTTTCACAGCAAGCACAGCTGAACCTGGGACAGTCCAGCTCTGTGGGGGGAGGGGCGTCTGCCATTACCAAGGCACTCCACCACTACAGAGGTAGTCCGCCACTGCTGAGGCAGCCCACCGTTGCCTAGGCAGCCCGCCATTACAGAGAGAGTCTGCCACTAAAGAGGTGGGCCACCATTGCCGAGGCAGTTCTAACTATACCCGTAAAAACAGGACTGCAGGGAAGTTCACACAGCAGCTGGGCAGAGCCCACAGCAGCTCAGCAAAGCCTCTGCAGGCAGACAGTGACTAGGCTGCCTCCTCGCTGGGCAGGGCAGCCCTGAAAAAGGCAGCAGCACAACAGAAACTCATAAATAAAGCCCTAACTCCCCGGGACAGAGCACCTGGGAAAAGAGGGGGGGGGGGGCATTTATGAGTTCTGCTGCAGCAGACTTAAACGTACCTGCCCAGCAGCTCTGAATGAAAAACGGAGCTCACAGCTCAGCACTTGAGTTCCTATAAAGGACAGACTGTCTCCTCAAGCAGCTCCCTGACCCCTGTATATCCAAAGAGTCACCTCATAAAGGAGAGCTCAGACTGACATCAGGCGGGTATCCTTCAGGGACAAAGATAGCAGAAAAAGAAACTGGCAGCAACCCTTACTGTTTTGCAGCTGCTGCAGGTGATCCCCCAGGCAAGCAGGACCTGGAGTAGACCTCAGCAGTCCTACAGCACAGGGGCCTGGCTGGTAGAAGGAAAACTAAGAAACAGAAAGAAATAACTTAATCATCAACAAACTGGACGTCCACTCAGAGACCCCATCTGAAAGTGAACAACTACAAAGATGACAGGTGGATAAATCCACAAAGATGGGAAGAAACCAGCGCAAAAAGGAGGAAAACACCCAAAACCAGAACACCTCTCCTACAAGGAATCACAATTCCTCACCAGCAAGCGAACAAGGCTGGATGGAGAATGAGTGTGATCAATTAACAGAATCAGGCTTCAGAAAGTAGGTAATAAGAAACTTCTGTGAGCTAAAAGAACATGTTCTAACCCAATGCAAACAAACTAAAAACCTTGAAAAAGATCCGATGAAATGCTAACGAGAATAAACAACTTAGAGAGGAATATAAGTGAATTGATGGAACTGAAAAACATGAGAACTTCGCAAAGCATACACAAGTTTCAACAGCCGAATTGACGAAGCAGAAGAAAGGATATCAGAGGTTGAAGATCAATTCAATGAAATAAAATGAGAAGGCAAGACCAGAGAAAAAAGGGTAAAAAGGAATGAACAAAGTCTCCAAGAAATATGGGACTACGTGAAAAGACCTAATCTACATTTGATAGGTGTACCTGAATGTGACGGAGAGAATGAATCCAAACTGGAAAATACTCTTCAGGCTATTATCCAGGAAAACTTCCCCAAACTAGCAAGGCAGGCCAATATTCAAGTCCAGGAAATACAGAGAACACCACAAAGATATTCCTCAAGAATAGCAACCCCAAGGCACATAATTGTCAGATTCATCAGGGTTGAAATGAAGGAGAAAATGCTAACGGCAGCCAGAGAGAAAGGTCGGCTTACCCGCAAAGGGAAGCCCATCAGATTCACAGCAGATCTCTCAGCAGAAACCCTACAAGCCAGAAGAGAGTGGGGGCCAATATTCAACATCCTTAAAGAAAAGAACTTTCAACCCAGAATTTCATATCCAGCCAAACTAAGCTTCATAAGTGAAGGAAAAATAAAATCCTTTACAAACAAGCAAGTACTCAGAGATTTCGTCACTACCAGCCCTGCTTTACAAGAGCTCCTGAAAGAGGCACTAAACATAGAAAGGAACAACCAGTACCAGCCACTCCAAAAACATACCAAATGGTAAAGAGCATTAACACAATGAAGAAACTGCATCAACTAATGGGCAAAACAGCCAGCTAGCATCAAAATGGCAGGATCAAATTCACATATAACAATATTAACCCTAAATGCAAATGGGCTAAATGCCCCAATCAAAAGACACAGACTGGCAAATTGGATAAAAAGCCAAAACCCATCAGTGTGCTGTATCCAGGAAACCCATCTCACATGCAAGGATACACAAAGGCTCAAAATAAAGGGATGGAGGAAGACTTATCAAGCAAATGGAAAGCAAAGAAAAGCAGGAGTTGCAATTCTCATCTCTGATAAAATAGACTTTAAACCAACAAAGATCAAAAGAGACAAAGAAGGACATTACATAATGGTAAAAGGATCAATGCAACAAGAGCTAACGATCCTAAATATATACACACCCAATACAGGAGCACCCAGATACATAAAGCAAGTTCTTAATGACTTACAAAGAGACTTAGACTCCCACACAATAATAGTGGGAGACTTTAACATCCCATTGTCAACATTAGATCAATCGAGACAGAAAATTAACAAGGATATCCAGGACTTGAACTCAAACCTGGACCAAGCAAACCTAATAGACATTTACAGAACTCTCCACCCCAAATCCACAGAATATACATTCTTCTCAGCACCACATCACACCTACTCTAAAATTGACCACATAATTGGAAGTAAATCACTCCTCAGCAAATGCAAAAGAATGGAAATCATAACAAACAGTCTCTCAGACTACAGTGCAATCAAGTTAAAACTCAGAATTCAGAAACTAACTCAGAACCGCACAGCTTCATGGAAACTGAACAACTGGCTCTTGAATGTTGACTGGATAAACAATGAAATGAAGGCAGAAATAAAGATGTTCTTCAAAACCAATAAGAATGAAGACACAACTTACCAGAATCTCTGGGACATATTTAAAGCAGTGTCTGGAGGAAAATATATAGCAATAAATGCCCACATGAGAAGCAAAGAAAGATCTAAAATTGACACTCTATTGTCAAAATTGAAAGAGCTAGAGGAGCAAGACCAAAAAAACTCAAAACCTAGCAGAAGGCAAGAAATAACTAAGATCAGAGCAGAACTGAAGGAGATACAGACACAAAAAACCCTTCAAAAAATCAGTAAATCCAGGAGCTGGTTTTTCGAAAAGATCAACAAAATAGACAGACCACTAGCCAGATTAATAAAAAAGAAAAGAGAGAATAAGCAAATAGATGCAACAAAAAACTATAAAGGGGATATCACCACAGATTCCACAGAAATGCAAAGCATCATCAGAGATTATTACAAATATCTCTATGCACATAAACTAGTAAACCTGGAGGAAATGGATAAATTCCTGGACACTTGCATCCTCCCAAACCTAAACCAGGAAGAGTCGAAATCCTGAATAGACCAATAACAAGGTCTGAAGTTGAGGCAGCAATTAAGAGCCTACCAATCAAAAAAAGCCCAGGTCCAGATGGATTCACAGCCGAATTCTTCTAGACATACAAAGAGGAGCTGGTACCATTCCTTCTGAAACTATTCCAAACAATCCAAAAGAGGGAATCCTTCCCCAAATCATTTTATGAGACCAACATCATCCTGATACCAAAACCTGGCAGAGACTAAGCAAGAAAAGAAAACTTCAGGCCAATATCCATGATGAACATAGATGCAAAAACTTCAATAAAATACTGGCAAACAGATTGCAACAGTACATCAAAAAAGCTTATCCACCATGATCAAGTAGGCTTCATCCCAGGGATCCAAGGCTGGTTCAACATATGCAAGCCTATAAACATAATTCACCACATAAACAAAACCAAAGACAAAAACCACATGATTATCTCAATTGATGCAGAGAAGGCCTTTGACAAAATTCAACAGCGGTTTATGCTAAAAATCCTCAATAGGCTAGGCATTGACGGAAAAATCTTAATAAAAGCTATTTACGACAAACCAACAGCCAACATCATACTGAATGGGCAAAAACTGGAAGCATTCCCTTTGAAATCTGGCACCAGATAAGGAGGCCCTCTTTCACCACTCATATTCAATATAGTATTGGAAGTTCTAGCCAGAGCAATTAGGCAAGAAAAAGAAATAAAGGGTATTCAAATAGGAAAGGAGGAAGTCAAATTGTCTCTATTTGCAGATGACATGATTGTATATCTAGAAGACCTCATCATCTCAGCCCAAAATCTCCTGAAACTGATAAGCAACTTCAGCAAAGTCTCAGGATACAAAATCAATGTGAAAAAATCACAAGCATTCCTATACACCAATAACAGACTTAAAGACAGCCAAATCAAGAACAAACTGCCATTCACAATTGCTACAAAGAGAATAAAATACCTGGGAATACAACTAACAAAGGATGTAAAGGACCTCTTCAAGGAGAACTACAAACCACTGCTCAACGAAATAAGAGAGGACACAAACAGATGGAAAAACATTCCATGTTCATGGTTAGGAAGAATCAATATCGTGAAAATGGCCATACCGCCCAAAGTAATTTACAGATTCAACGCTATCCCCCATCAAGCTACCAATGACCTTCTTCACAGAACTGGAAAAAACCACCTTAAACTTCATATGGAAGCAAAAGAGAGCCCACATAGCCAAGTCAATTCTAAGCAAAAAGAACAAAGCTGGAGGCATCACACTACCAGACTTCAAACTATACTACAAGGCTACAGTAATCAAAACAGCATGGTACTGCTACCAAAACAGAGATATAGATCAATGGAACAGAACAGAGGCCTTGGAGGCAACACCACACACCTACTACCATCCGATCTTTGACAAACCTCACAAAAACAAGCAATGGGGAAAGGAGTACCTGTTTAATAAATGGTGTTGGGAAAACTGGCTAGCCATGTGCAGAAAGCAGAAACTGGACCCCTTCCTGACACCTTACACTAAAATTAACTCCAGATGGATTAAAGACTTACACATATGACCTAACACCATAAAAACTCTAGAAGAAAACCTAGGCAAAACCATTCAGGACATAGGCGTAGGCAAGGACTTCATGACCAAAACACCAAAAGCATTGGCAACAAAAGCCAAAGTAGACAAATGGGACCTAATCAAACTCCACAACTTCTGCACAGCAAAAGAAACAGTCATTAGAGTGAATTGGCAACCAACAGAATGGGAAAAAATTTTTGCAATCTACCCATCAGACAAAGGGCTGATATCCAGAATCCACAAAGAACTAAAACAGATTTACAAGAAAAAACAAGCCATTCAAAAGTGGGCAAAGCACATGAACAGACACTTTACAAAAGAAGACATACATGAGGCCAACAAACATGAAAAAAATGATCATCACTGGTCATTAGAGAAATGCAAATCAAAACTACATTGAGATACCATCTCACACCAGTTAGAATGGCGATCATTAAAAAATCTGGAGACATCAGATGCTGGAGAGGATGTGGAGAAATAGGAACACTTTTACACTGTTGGTGGGAATGTAGATTAGCTCAACCATTGTGGAAGACAGTGTGGCGATTCCTCAAGGACCTAGAAATAGAAATTCCATTTGACCCAGCAATCCCACTGCTGGGTATATATCCAAAGGATTATAAATCGTTCTACTATAAGGACACATGCACACGAATGTTCATTGCAGCACTGTTAACAATAGCAAAGACCTGGAACCAACCCAAATGCCCATCGATGATAGACTGGACAGGGACAATGTGGCACATATACACCATGGAATACTATGCAGCCATCAAAAACGATGAGTTCATGTCCTTTGTAGGGACATGGATGAAACTGGAAACCATCATTCTCAGCAAACTGACACAAGAACAGAAAATCAAACACCACATGTTCTCACTCATAGGTGGGTGTTGAACAATGAGAACACATGGACACAGGGAGGGGAGCATCACACACTGGGGTCTGTTGGGGGAATTAGGGGAGGGACAGCAGGGGCTGGGGAGTTGGGGAGAGATAGCATGGGGAGAAATGCCAGATATAGGTGATGGGAAGGCAGCACATCACACTGCCATGTGTGTACCTATGCAACAATCTTGCATGTTCTTCACATGTACCCCAAAACCTAAAATGCTATACAAAAAAAAATCAAACTAAAATAAAATAAAGTGTAAAAAAATCCTGTTAAATAAGCAAATTCATTTAAGTAGCAGGATGTGAAAAATAAAGAAAAACTTAAAGTCACAAAGAATACTTAGGAATAAACCAAGGAAGTGGAAGACATCAAAAACAAAACACTAATGAAAGAGTGACACAAAGACATTTCATGTTTGTGGATTGGAGTGTTATTAATGGCAATACTATCCAAATTTATCTACAAATTTAGCATCACCTCCATCACAATCTTAATGTGCTTTTTAAAAATAGAAAATTTTAGCTAAATTCATATGGAATTTCAAGGGACCTAGAATAGCCAGGAGAATTTTGAAAAAGAACATGGTTGGAAGTCTTATACTTCCTGACTTCAAAGTTATAAAGCCACAATAATCTAGATACTTAGATACTGCCATAAAGTCATAGACCAATATAACAGAAGAGCACCCAGAAATAAATCCTGTCATTATGGTCGAGTTATTTGACAAGGATGCCAAAACCATTAAATGGAGGAAAGAACAATTTCTTCAAATGGTATTGAGTAAACTAGATACGCCATGCAAAATAAGGAAGCTGGATCTTTGCCTTATAGTACAAGGTTTATTCCATATATAAAAAGTCAACTGATCAAAGACTTACATAAAACTACAGAACTTAGAACACATCAGTAAAGTTTGACCTTTAATTTGGTAACAGTTTCTTGGGTATGACAAAAGCATAGGCCAAGGTAAAAACATACATTGGACTATAGAGTTAGAAACATCTGTGCAAAGATCACAATGAATCGAGTGAGGAGGCAACCTGTGGGATGGGAGAAAGTATTTGCAAGTCATATCTTATAAGGGGTTAATATCCAGGGTAACTACCAAGTACTCTTGCAATTCAATTAAAGAAGTGGGCAGAGGACTCACCTGAGGGATGTCTATTCAAATGGTGAAGCAGCACAGGAAGAGATGCTCACCACCACTACTCATTGGGGGAAATGCAAATCAAAGCCACTATGAAATACCCCCTAACGCTCATTAGGATAGCTACCATGGAAAAACACCACAAAATAAGGGATACCAAGGAGGCAGGGAAATTGGAAGCCTTGCTGGTGGGAATATACACTAGCACAGCTACTATGTAAAAGAGTATGGTAGCTTATCAAAATTACAATTATATGAACCAGAAAATCTACTTTTGGGTATACCAAAAAAGGTGAAATCAGAGCCTCAGATGTTTGTATATCCATGTTCATAGCAGCATTATTCTCAAGAGCCAACAGGTAGAAACAACTCAAGGGTCCCACGGATGAGCAAAGTGTATAAATATACAATGGAATATTGTTCAGCCTGAAAAAGAAAACTGGGTCATGTCACAACATGGATGAGCCTTGAAAACACTACACTAGGCAAAATTAGCCTATCACAAATTCCACTTATGAGGTACCTACAATAGTCAATTCATAAAGATAAAATGACTTGCCAGGAGCTGTAGGGGAAGGTACAAAGGGGTGTATAAGTTTCAGGTTGGGCAGATGCAGAATTCTGGAGGTTGGTTGTAAACGTGAATGTACTCAATAATGAACTGTATTTGTAAAATGGTTAAGACAATATATATTTTACTACAATTTAAAAGAAATTGGAGGGTCTAGATTGAGCACGGACTGTCTACTATACTTAGGAGAAACTTCTTGTAAAACACCTTTTAGAATAAGGTTAAGGACAAATAGTCAACTGTCACCCCTGGGATTTATTTGTAACACAATCTGCAATGGAGACTTAGCAAAGCTACTACCTCTTACCTTGCTGTGCAGAATTGGGAGATAAGGGTGAGTCATTTGGAAGTCTCTGGACTTCTTACAATGTCACTGTTGGTTCTCTACATTAAAAGGGGAAAGAGTACTTGAAATAGGATTCCTCAGAGAAAGGGAATTTCAGGCTGATAGCCTGGAGTCAAAGTAACATGTAATGAATGCTGGGTTCTCTTTTGAACATTAACACTGCTTTAGAAACAGTGATTGAACATGGGAATGAATTGTAAGCAGTTGTAACTTTGCCACTCCAATGTGGAATCCCATTGCAGCTTTGCAGCTTTGACTGGATTTTGATCAGTAGAACCGATAGGCACCCCAGGATAGTTTAAGAGTGCTTTGCCAGGACAAACAACTAGCAGAAGTAGACAGGTCAAACAGGACTAACTTCCTCACAAACCAAATATAGCCCCAAATTGTCTGAGAGTCATGGGGATTATTTTCAAGGGATAATGAACTTACTGCACAAAAGTGAGTATTAAAGGAAGTAAATTGATAAGGCCTGTTTTATACTCATTTGAATTATATAAGTAGCCAACGTTCAGGACAAAGGCACTTTCAGCGGTTAGTATTCTAGTCTGTCCCACAACAAGCTGGTCAGATAACCTTAGCCCCCGCACTTAATGACACTGACCCCCCTTCTTTTTGGAGCCCAGGTACCACTCCCAGCTATATATCAAGGGTTCCACAACCCCCGCTTTCTCCTTGGGTTCATTTAATTTGCTAGACGGGTCACAGACCTCAAAGAAGCACTTAACTAAGTTACAGGATATAGGATACATGTGCAGAAAAGAAGCACTTTTCTTGTATTTACTCATTTTTTATAAAGGCTATCACAAAAAACACACACGAACAGCCAGAGGGAAGAGATGCACTGGGCAAGGCATGTGGGAAAGGGTTGCAGAGTCTCCATGGCCTCTCCAGCATGCCACCTTCCAGGCACATGCATGTGTTCAACTACCCAGAAGCCCTATGAACCTGGCTCTTGGGCTTTATGGAAGTTTCATTACTTAGGCATGATTCACTACATCACTGACCACGGGTGATCAACTTTTAGCCCTTTCTTCTGACAACCCAAGGTTGGGGGGCGGTGGGGCTGGAAGTCCCAACCCTCAAATCATGCTTTAGTCTTTCCAGTGACCAACTCCTATCCTGAAGCTATCTAGGGAACACTAATCAGTATTGGCATTATCACTATCACTCTAGAACTTTCAGGACCTGTATATTAGAAAACAGGGATAAAGACCAATTATTTACTTTATACCATAGTGTATCTCAAGCACATAGAGCCATCGGGTGATATTACAGCCCTAAGAAGAACATATGCAATGGCCCTCATGGGGTTGACAAGCACAAGCCAGGCTTTAGGTAGAATTATAGTTAGGCATTAGCGTTGTGTTGGCACATTTTGACCCACTTCTGTGAAGGTGCCAACCGAGTCATGTAGCATGCTGACTACTTGCTTCTCCACTATTCCTGTAGATAGGTTCTCTAATGATAGAATAAGACTTTTGCTCAAACATTGCTTAAGTTGTTTCCAGAACCCCAAAACACCAGGATGAAGACCACCTGAGGAACTGACTCAGCACAAGGATTCTGTTTCTTCATCTCCCTGTCACGTGACTTGACTCTTCATTTTCAGGACCAGTCAGAGATCCCCCTACACCCTCAGCCTGCCATCTGTCCCACCATCTGCCCAGATTCCTTAAAACCTTTATTTCCAAACTTCTCAAGGAGGTGGATTTGAAGTTCCCTCCTGTCTCATTTGGGCAGCCCTGTGATTAAACACTGCTGCAACCCTCAATGTCTCAGTATATTGACTTGCCAGGCATCAGGCAATGAATCTGTTAACAGTTATGACAATTAGCAGCAATCTAGCCAGGAGGCCCCTTATGGGAATCTGCCCATGGCTCAGTTCCCCCACTTGTCATTTCAGTGCCTCAGAGACAAACTCAAGAGGTCACCTGGCTCTTTAAGCCACAGACTATCTCTGAAGCCTTCCCTACTGGCTGGGCATTGCTGAGCTGTGGTACATACACTTGTTTCCAGCAGAAATATGGTGTCTAGACCTGGAAGAACCCACTTTTCTAATTTGTTTGCCTCCTTGGAGGTCCTGTAGCCTCTCCAGAGGTCTTGCTGACCCTCCTTTATCACTAGGAAAAGCCCTGTTGGGGGTGGGGGTGAGGGGTGGGATTTTTTTTCCAACTAAAAAGGAAATAAAGGACACTCTGGGAGAAGTACTCTTAGGCTTGTCTGGGTCTTAGTTTCGAAACCAAATTACAGAACTGACTTGTGAGTCCTTTTGTTGTGTCTTGTGTGAAAAGTCTGAAGGAGTTACTAGTGGAAGCTCAGGGGCCTGACTTGGAACCTGTTCGGTCTCACCACTTGCAGTCAGTGAGCCCTGGAGTAGTCAGCAGCGGCTTGGTTGCCCAACTCAGGGTGGCCATCTGCTCTATCACACTTGAGTGACCATTTGCTAGATTACTGGCTGGGGGTCATCCCTCCCCACCTTGTATGGATCAATAGTGTCAGGTACCAGCTGGGGCAAGTGTGAGCCTTGCCAGGTTAAACTCAGGCACCGAGCAGACCAGCTAGTGTTTGCTGTGTGCAGTGTAGTTGTCTTGGCTGATATGGAAAATGCTAATTTGATTCCCTGCAAGCAGTCCATTAGGCTGTATCTTCCAAAACTGGGTTTCTTACCTACAAACCCACAGAAAGTGATTTACTTTGTAATGCAGCCTGGTCCCAGTACTCATTAGAATATGGGGAAAAGTGGCCAGAAAATGTTTTCCTTAATTATAATACCATCTTGTAGTTACACCTGTTGTGTAAGAGAGAAAAACTGAAATCCCGTATGTACGATGTTTTGTGTTGTTTTGACAAAAGCCGATACAGAAAATGCAAAATCGTGGTACAATGGAATGTTAATGCAAACAATTTTGTACCAGTGGAGTCACAGGAGAAGGGTGACAATACCTTGCTAGTTCAGTTGAATGAGCCATCGGATTCACCTTCCCCACTTTACAGGGGGAGATGCAACTATGCCACAAGCACTGGAATCAGATTCCCTGCCTTCGAAAGGGCAGGAACCTGGAACTACAGGAATGGTCTCCCCTTTCGTCACTGTCAGGGAACTCAATTTGGCCAGGGCACCACTTAGCTGTAGCAGGGCAATTCCTCCATTAATAGCTACTCATGGCGGGATTGATGCTGACACAGGACAATCCACAGGGCTTTTTTGGGTCCATTCCTCATTGTCTGCGTCTGACTTAATTGGAAAAGTAATATGCCCTCCTGTTGGGATGATTCAAAATGAAAAATTTCCCCTTTATTTGCAACTCATAACCCCACCAGGGTCAATATCCAAAGCCTGTTCAACACAGTTTTAAGTTCTGAGAAACAGAATGGTTTTAGAAAAGACTAAAGAGGCAGATTCCCCCACCCAGTATGCCAATTTCCCCAGTAACCCAGTGTAGCCTGCTGCCCAGGTCACAGTGCCCACAGCCAACCCTAACCAGAGTGTTGACACTGGAGGTAGGGCTAAGCTTTAGCATTACTGAGCTCGAGATTTCACTCCAGCCAGACTCCATAAAGGAATAACAAAGCAGAGAAGCCTTAGGTTTCAAGAAGTAGGACAAGAAGCCAGGTAGAGCCCCTCAGAAATCCTGGAATACTTTTTTTTGAAGCACTTAAGCAATATGCTGATACTGACTCTAAGGCACCAGAAAGTTAAGGTAATAAACATGATGTTTATTAGCAAAAATGCCTCATTCAGAGAAAGCTGCAAAAAGGAGCACTGGCCATGTCTTTGTACCAATTGAAGGTTGTTGAAGGTGTTCAGCAAAAACCAATGTCAGGAGAAGAACAATGAAAAGATGCAACAGCAAGCCACCATGCTGGCAGCTTCTGACTCAAGGAACCCCCAGACCACCATGAGGGTACTCCCCAGGAATTCCACTTAAGGTAGGGCTCCCTGGGCCCCATGCTCCCCCAAAAAGAAACACCCCACTGGGTGTCCTAACCAGTGGGTCTATTGCAGACAGGAGATTCTAATGCAGACAAAGGGGTCCATTGGAAAAACGATTACCAATACCTCAAAAGGGCTAATATGGGTGTGGGGGGTGGGGTGGGGTGGTTAGGAGGGGGAATCAATCTCTTGTTCAACAGATGCCCAAAATAGCTGAAGGGTCTAGGGCTAAGGATTTTGAGATTCAGAAATAACAGTCCAAGGTTTCCCTCTAACCCAACTAATACACTCCGTATTTCCCACATGGAACCCTGGGTCACTATGACCATGGGAAATCAACTTTTGGACTTTTTAGAAGATACTGATGTCACCTGTTTGGTATTAAGTACACTCGTATCCAAACTATAGCTTGACTGTTGTCAAACTATAAAAGTGACTGGGGCCTCAGGGGAGACCCTGAAGATCATTTCTCCAACCCCTGGATCATCAACTGGGACAGGTCCAGTTAAAAACAGCTTATACGTGCCTGAATGACCCATTTTGACACATTATCTCTTGACTCAGCCGAATGCAAAGGTTACATTTTCTCTGGGATGGCTATCAGAATCCCCACAGGTCAAGCTTGTACCTTGCTAGCTTCATTGTTATAAGCAGCTTAAAAGGCTGTCCCTATTTTTGAATAATTGCTGTAAGAGATGAATCCTGATACATGGGCAGATTGGAGGCAAGGGAGGGCCAAATCCACAACCCAGTATAGATAAAGGTGTACACAGGGATGGTACCACTCAATCTGAAACACCCTTTGAGAGAACAAGCCTGAACTATTCACCATTTGCTCTCCACTTTCCTCCAGGTTGAACTCACACAGGGACTGGCAAAGTCTAACCACCACCTATCCCCCCCAGTTCAGAAACTTTGGACCAAAGAATATAGGTTTGTTTGGATTTGAGAAAGTTACACAAGACTTTTATCCAGTGGTGTCCAGCCTTATACATTACTCACAGCCTTAATTAGTGAGCCTTGCTATTTTATGGTCTTAGACATGAAAGATGCTTTGTTTTGCATTCCAAGTCCAGAGTCCAAAGAATTAGGAAGGAAGACCCATACGACTAAGGAAAAAACACCAGTATTGTCATTTGTCATCCTAGATTTTAAGATTTCTAATCACTTTTGGGAAAGTTTTCCCTAAGGACCTCCAGAGTTAGCAATTAAAAGATAGGGGTCTACTCCAATATGTTCATGACATTAGTTACTAGCACGACCAGAGAGGCTTCTAATCAGAACACTATACTTAAATTTTCTGGCCAAATGAGGTTAAAAAGGCATCCAAGAAAAAGGCTTATATCTCTCAACCCTTGGTTAGGTATCTTGGATTTTAGCTCTCAAGGGCAGAAAAGCCTGCTCCCTGACTGAAGGGAAGCAAGGAATCCTTTTGACCTATTTTGTACATGAAAAGCAAAGAATTGGTTTAGGAATGCTATGTAGGACTTGGGGAACACCAAGAGGGCAGTTGCTTACTTTGCAAAAGCAGTTGGACATCACCAAGGGATGGCCATCTTACCTTTGGGCTGTTCCTGTCACCTGTGACCTACTTTGGGAAAAGAATAGTTGGCCCGGGGCCAGCTCACCACAGGGCATACCCCTTACTGTGTACTTTTATTAGAACAGAAAGGAGGCTATTGGCCAACCTCTGGAAGGCTAGGCTATCCTCCAGAGTGTCTCAAATGTGACATTAAGAGGTGTTTCTACCTTAAGTCCTGCTACTTTACCCCGAGATAGCATATGAACCTACAAGTGACTGTTTACAAACTATTGAACAGGTTTATTTAACCCAACCATATTTGGCCAATCGATCTTGGAAGATTGAGGGATGTTCACAGATGGAAGCTTCATGGACCAGGGACAGTAGAAAGCTGCATATGCAGCAATAGCACATTACCTAGAAGCTGAAATACTTCCTCATGGGAAGTCAGGATGGAAAGATGAACTCAAGACAGGACAGGTAGTCAAGGAGGTAACCATGTCCTTGGGACATGGCTACTGTATAGTTAACACAATAAGCCCCAGCATTTGCACTGTAGTCAAGCTTATTCAAGCACAGCTATCTCTAGCAGGCAATTTTCCCTATAGAGAACATGCACATTTTGATTTTTACCTGTCTTCAGACTGGCCCTTTGCTCGTTTTAATAGCAAACATACCCCTGGGTGGGTATTTCAGATGCTGAGACATAATGTATGAACAAGTATGTACCACTACTGCATGTGTGTAAAGAACCACCCAGAACATGTTTACTAGTAATAGCTCTTCCCAGCCCCTTAGGAATAATCATGTAAGACTCCCATAAAGGCAATCTCTCATCGTGCCAGTCTTGGCTGTCTCATCCTTGTGAGCATCCTACCCGGAATTTTCTCAGGGTATACTATCTGTTCTGCACCTACCTTTCATAGTATTCTTTCACCTTTGCAGTAAGTTGCTCTATGCTGCATCTCCTTCGTCATGACTTGTTTAAGATTGTCATAAACTAAGAAGAACAAAGGTTTTACAGTAGCCATCAAACTCATCACCCTGACCTGGGTGCTTCAACTAGATGAAGACCCACAAGTCACAATCTATACTGATTTAAGATTAGCCTTTTCTGTGGTTCATGCTCATGGGGCCATTTTGAAGGAAAGGGGATTTTTTAACCTCTGGTAACAAATTAAGCATGCTAAGAATTTTTAACTCTGTTGAAGGCAGCTCTGGTCCCTAAAGTAGCAGCAATACTTCATTTCCCTGGGCATCAATGGACAGTTTGGTGGCAAAACACAGTAACTGAGCAGACAAGGCTGCAAAGAAAAAGGTCCAAAACTTTATTAATGCCTGAAACAGACACCTTGAATCACCTATATACTATACTTGGATGACCTGAAAAAGAGCACTTGACTGGGGTTGACCCCAACTGACAAACCTAGGACAGATGGATATATAAAAGGGGATAGTCCTGGACATCTCACATATGACAGTATTGTACATTCGTGATATCATGTATTATAACCAGGATGTCACTGTCCAATGGATTCAGAAATATCTTAGCCCACTATGAATATGGCTGTTCTAAGTGTATTTGTACCTGAAACAACTTCAAAACCAGTCCTCTACTCTCAATGCGAGGGGTCCAGGTATGAAATGAAAGGCCAACTCAAGACTGGTGGGTTGACTTCACTATGACGCTAAGGGTCATGGAAAACTATCTGCTTATGTTTGTAGACACTTTCAGGATGGACTGAAGCATTCTTTTGTGGACAAAAAGGTTATTAAGGCTTTACTCAAAGTTGTCCCTCAGTTTGGCCTGCCCATTTCTACTCAAAGTAATAGTGGTGCTGCCTTTGTGGCCAAGGTCACTCAGGATATTTCTCAAGACCGTGGTGCAACTTGGAAACCACACTGCTTGAAGGCCACAGTATACAGGAAACACTGAAAAGATGAAGCATACCTTGAATTAGACTTAAGATTTATCAGGAACCAACCTGACCTGGAATAAGGTTTTGCCTATTGCCCTGCTCAGATAAGACTGCTCCACATAACTGGGTCCAAATAAAGCCCTTTTGAAACTTTTCATGGGAGAAGCTTCCTGTGCTTCTCTTTTAAACTGAAAGGTCCCAAAAGCATACCTGTATAAGAGCTAGACACTGTCAGGTATGTGTAATCCTTAGGTTTGATTGCCGTAAGTCTTCTAGTAGGTTGTTTCTGACAGACGTGCCTGTATATTTAGCCCGAAGATTGGGTTCTATCGGAGACATGGAGGAACCAACACCCTGATTAACCGAAGCCCTAATAGAATGGACCATATGAAGTGTTGCTAGTGATGTGCTCCTCCATGAAACTTGAGGGAATTAAGGCTTGAGTCTACCACAGCTGTGTAGAGCTTGCCCCATCAGACCGACATCCAGAGCTGAGTCATCCAAAGGCTGCTAAAGGACTCCCTAAACTTAATGGATGAGCAAGCCTCTGATTGATCAAGTTTTGCTAAGAACTGGGTAATACCAGACTTTAGAGCCTAAGCTTTCCATCTGCTTTTTGCTAATGAATAGCCTAAACTCTTATGCCTTGATTATGTTGTTTTTGGATTCATTACTATCATCATCCTATGTAAGAAGTTAGGTGAAGGGGCCAAGATAGCTGACCAGAAACAGCTACAGCATGTGGCTCTCAATGACGAACAAAAGGGGCAAGTAAATATGGCAACTGAAACATCCAGGTACTTGCAGTGGGACTGTTCATAGAAACGACTCAACTCATGGAGAATGGAGAAAAGCAGGGCAGGATGATAGCCCACCTGGGAGTGACAGAGCCAAGGGAACTTCCCCTCGAGTGAGTGAATGTGTGACCCCAGGAGCCTATGCTTCTCCCACAGATCTTTGCAATTCTCAGGTCAGGAGATCCCTTCATTAACCCACTCCATCAGAGTCTTGGTCTGATACACAGAGCTGTGTGGAATCTTGACAGAACAGCTACTCAAGCATGCTGGAGACCCAGAAACTTTACATATTCCAGCTCTGGGCTCCCCAGCAAAGGCAACTGCAACTCAAGCAAGATAGGAGGTTGGACCTTTATACACACTCCTAGGAAGGGAGTTGAAATCCAGGGGGCTGAGCAGCAATGGTCTGCAGGCCCCACTTCCATAGTGCCTCACAGGATAAGACCTGCTGGTTTGGAATTCCAGCCAGCCACTGCAATGGTGTTGCACCTTCCTGGGATGGAATGGAGTTCCTGGGGGAGAGGGGCATGCCACTATCTTTGCTGTTTGGGCAACTCAGCTGTTCCAGTCTGTGGGCTTTGAAGAATCCACAGCTTCTTTACCAAAACTTGGCCAGACACTGCTTCTCTAAGCAGATCCCTGATCCATTCCTTCTTAGTGAGCACGACTTCCCAACTGGGGCCCTCCAGCCACCCCTGCCCATGTTTCTGGTGGACAGAGATTTTAATTCTCCCTGGGATGGAGTTCCCAGAGGGAGGGGCAGGCTGCCATCTTTGCTGCTGAGCAATTTAGACATTTCAGTCTGTGGGCTTTCGAGTATCTGAGACAACGGGGGGTGGAAGCAGTATCCCAGAACAGCACAGTTGCTCTATGAAAGTGTAACTAAACTAATCGAGTCCCCAATCCCATTCCTCCTGGCCTGGGGGAGACCTCTGAACCAGGGTTTCCAGCTACTTCCTATAGCTGTGTGTGGGCCAGCAACAGGTCTGTACCTCCCAGGCCTGAGCTCCTGGAGGAAGGGGCAAGACTGCCCGTCTTTGCTGTTTCACAGCCTTCACTGGTGATACCTTTAGGTACTGGGAAATCTAAGATGACTAGGGACTGGATCAGACCCCCAGCAAAATACAGCAGCCCTATGGAAAAGTTGCCAGACTGTTAAGAAACCCACCCAATGGTCAACAACCTTAAAGACTGAGGATGGAGAAGCAGCATTTGGTTTTTGGAATTTTCAGCCTTTTGCACTGGTTTCTCCCCCCATCTTCATGAATTTATCCACCTTTGGTCTTTGATGTTGGTGACCTTCAGATGGGTTTGAGTGGACGTCCTTTTTGTTGATGTTGATGCTTTTCCTTTCTGTTAGAACTAACAGTCAGGGCCCCTCTGCTGCAAGTCTGCAGAAGTTTGCTGGAGGTCCACTCCAGACTCTGTTTGCCTGGGTATCACCAGTGGAAGCTGCAGAACAGCAAAGATTGCTGCCTGTTCCTTCCTCTGGAAGCTTCATCTCAGAGGGGCACCCACCAGATGCCAGCCAGAGCTCTCCTATACAAGGTGTCTGTTGGCCCCTGCTGGGAGATGTCTCCCAGTGGGGAGACACAGGCATTGGGGAGACACAGGGATCAGGGATCCACTTGGAGGCAGCAGTCTGACCCTTAGAGCTCAAACGCTGTGCTGGGAGATCTGCTGCAGAGAGCTGACAGGCAGGGACGTTTAAGTCTGCTGAAGCTGCGCCCACAGCTGCTCCTTCCCCCAGGGGCTCTGTCCAGGTAAGTTTTTATAGATAAAACTCCCAGGGAGATGGGAGTTTCAGCTATAAGCCCCTGACTGGGGCTGCTGCCACTTTTTTCAGAGATGCCCTGCTCAGAGAGGAGAAATGTAGAGAGGCAGTCTGGCTACAGTGGCTTTGCTGAGCTGTGGAGGGCTCCACCCAGTTGGAAATTCCAAGACTGTTTATACTGTCAGGGAAAAACCACCTACTCAGGCCTCAGTAATGGTGGATGCCCCTCCCACCCACCAAGCTCCAGCATCCCAGGTTGACTTCAGACTGCTGTGCTGGCAGTGAGAATTTCAAGCCAGTGGATCTGAGCTTACTGGGCTCTGTGGGGGTGGGATCTGCTGAGCTAGCCCACTAGGCTCCCCCGGCTTCAACCTCTCTTTCCAGGGAAGTGAATGGTTCTGTCTCACTGGCATTCCAAGGTGCCACAGGGGTGTGTGTGTGTGTGTGTGTGTGTGTATAAATAAACGACTTCTGCAGCTAGCTCAGTGTCTGCCCAAATGGCTGCCCAGTTTTGTGCTTGAAACCCAGGGCCCTGGTGGCATAGGCACCCAAGGGAATCTCCTGGGCTGTGGGTTGCAAATACTGTGGCAAAAGTGTATCTGGGCCAGGTGCACCATTCCTCAAGCCCACAAAGGTAAGAATCAGTGCAAGAATGCTTAAAACTCAAAAAGCCAGAGTTCCCTCTTTCCTCCAAATGACCACATCACCTCTACAGCAAGGTTTTGAAACTGGGCTGAGACTCAGATGGCTGAAATGACAGAAGGATTCAGAATGTGGATACAAAGGAACTTCAGTGACCGAAAGGAGCACACAGGAACCCAATGCAAGGAAGCTAAAAACCATAATAAAACATTGCAGTATCTAAAAGAGAAGATAGCCAGCATAAAGAATGTAACTGACTTAACAGCTGAAAAAAAAAAAAAACACAATAATTTCATAATGTAATTGCAAGTACTAATAGCAGAATAGACCAAGTGGAAGAAAGAATCAGGGTGTGAAGATGGTCTTTCTGAAATAAGGCAGGCAGACAAGAATAGAGAAAAATGGTGCTGGGAAAGCTTGATAGACATATGCAGAAAGCTGAAACTGGATCCCTTCCGTACACATTATACAAAAATTAACTGCAGATGGATTAAAGATTTAAACATAAGACCTAACACCATAGAGACCTAAAACCCTAGAGAAAACCTAGGCAATGCTATTCAGGACATAGGCATGGGGAAGGACTTCATGACTAAAACACCAAAAGCAATGGCAACAAAAGCTACAATTGACCAATGGGTTCTACTTAAACTGAAGAGCTTCTGCACAGCAAAAGAAACTTATTAGAATGAACCAGCAACCAACAGAATGCAAAAAATTTTTTGCAATCTACCCATCTGACAAAGGGCTAATACGCAGAATCTACAAAGAACTTAAATTTACAAGGAAAAAAAAATCCATAAAATAGGGGGTGAAGAATGTGAACAGACACTTCTCAAAAGACGACACTTACGCAGTCAACATGAAAAAAAAAGACCAGTGAAGTTGTTTCTCTAGTGACATCACTGGTCATTAGAGAAATGCAAATCAAAACCACACTGAGATACTATCTCATGCCAGTTAGAATGGCGATCATTTAAAAAAAAATCGAGAAACGAGAAGCTGGAGAGGATGTAGAGAAATAGGAATGCTTTTACACTGTTGATGGGAGTGTAAATTAGTTCAACCATTGTGGAAGACAGTGTGGTGATTCCTCAAGGATCTAGAACTAGAAATAGCATTTGACCCAGCAATCCCATTACTGGGTATATACCCAAAGGATTACAAATCATATTATAAAGACACATGCACACATATTTATTGCAGCACTGTTCACAATAGCAAAGACTTGGAACCAACCCAAATGCCCATCAATGGGACTGGTTAAAGAAAACGTGGCACATATACACCATTGTATACCATGCAGCTATAAAAATGGATGAGTTCATGTCCTTTGCAAGGACATGGATAAAGCTGGAAACCATCATTCTTAGCAAACCGACACAAGAACAAAAAACAAAACACCGCATGTTCTCACTCAAGTGGGAGTTGAACAATGAGAACACATGGACACAGGGAGGGGAACGTCATACACTGGGGCCTGTCAGGGGTGGAGAGTTAGGGGAGGGATAGCATTAGGAGAAATCCCTAATGTAGATGACTGGGTGATGGATGCAGCAAACCACCGTGGCATAGGTATACCTATGTAGCAAACCTGCACATTCTGCACACATACCCTAGAACTTAGCATAATAAAAAAATTACAAGAAAAAACCAACCTCATTAAAAAATGGGCAAAGGACATGAACACTTTTCTAAAGACATACATGTGGCAAACAAGCATGAAAGAAGGCTTAATATCACCAAGTAGAGAAATGCAAATCAAAACCACAATGAGATACCATCTCACAACAGTCAGAATGGCTATTACTTTAAGAAGTCAAAAACAACAGATGCTGGCGAGGTTGCAGAGAAAACAGAACACTTATACACTGTTGGTGGGAGTGTAAATTAGTTCAACTGTTGTGGGAAGCAGTATGGTGATTCCTCAAAGAGCTAGAAGCTGAACTACTATTCCACCTAGCAATCCTATTACTGGGTATATACCCAAAGGAATTTAAATCATTCTATTGTTAAGACACATGCACACACACATTCACTGCAGCACTATTCACAATAACAAAGACATGTGGTATGGTTAGGCTGTGTGTCCCCACTCAAATCTTGAGTTGTAATCCCCATAACTCCCATGTGTCAAGGGAGACACCAGGTGGAGTTAACTGGATCATGGAGGCAGTTTCCCCCATACAGTTCTCTTGGTAGTGAATTCTCAAAAGATCTGAGGGTTTTATAAGGGGCTCTTTCCCCTTCACTCCTCTTTCTCTCTCCTGCTGCCATGTGAAGAAGGTCCTTTTTCTCCTTCACCTTCTGCCATAATTCTTAGTTACCCTGAGGCCTCCCCAGCCATGTGGAACTGTCGTTTATAAATTACCCAGTCTTGGGTAGTATCTTTATAGCAGTGTAATAGACTAATACAACATGGAATTGACCTAAATGCCCAGTGATAGACTGGGTAAAGAGTGTGGTACATATGCACCATGGAGTACTATGCAGCCATAGAAAAGAATGAGATAATGTCCTTTGCAGGGACATGAATGGAGCTGCAGGCTATTATCCCTAGCAAACTAGTGCAGGAACAGAAAACCAAATATTGCATGTTATCACTTGTAAGTGGGAGCTAAATGATGAGAATTTATAAACACAAAGAACAAACAATATACACTGGGGTCTGGCTTGAGGGTGCAGGTTGGAGGAGGGAGAGGAATACAAAAGAATGGATCCTAGGCTTATTACCTGGGTGATGAAATGATCTGCAAAACAAAACCGCTTAACACACATTTACCTGTATAAGAAACCTGCACATCCTGCACATGTACCCCTGAATTTAAAAATAAGTCAAAAAATAAAGTATTTTTAGACTTTGGAAAAACAGGTTACCCATCTCTGCCTTTGCTAAGTGCCTAGATTGTATGTTTATTTCATAATTGCTTTTATCACGGTGGCAGGAGTCTTATGCATTTTAGATGTTTTATGCCATGCTAAAGTAGTTCCATGTATTTCTATGTTTAGACATCCATATGTTGTGACTTCAGAGGACATTGCTATTTTACTTTAATGAGTCAAGTACTATACTACCTTAAAGACAACCACCAGAGCCTGAACGGCAGTTTCTCTGAATTTGTCTGGATTTATGCTTCCTCTCCGTTGGTTTGAATTCTTAAATGGCTATTAGGAATAAAATTCATTACTTTTTGAACTTTCATGGATTGTATTTTGGTATCTGAGCTGTAGTAATCCTTCGGCACATTAACTATCCTTATTTTACTCAAGATATGAGAACTTCGATTAACAGCCCGGATAGAATTGGACGTGTCATTTGTTTTATCTTAATTGTCTTTCTGGAAAATGATCAACAGGATTCTGGTTTTTAATCACTGTTGACCCTTGTGCTGGCTTGAGATAACCCCATGATTAGAATTTCCCAGACTTTGGCCTCTTTGGGAAATGTGACTGCCGGATGTAATTCTGCATCTTTTGATTCATAACCCTAATAATGCTTTAGTCATGCCTGTAATTTCACGGCTGTTCCCAACTTGTCAGAATATGATAAGACACCCAAGTGACCTATCTAGTAAAGATAGCCACTCAAGACTGTTTCCAACTGCTTCTAACTCCTTTATTGAAGAGTTGTTTTTCTCTATACCCTGAAGTTACTAACTGTTCTAACCCTGTTGATATCACCAGCCAGCTGTGTTTTCTTACCCACTTAAGGAATACTGTATGAAAGAAAGCTACCATTATATGTCCCTACTTCTTGCAACTACCTTGATCAATTTTGCCCAGGAAATACTTGCACTTTTCCCCACTGTTTAGTTTACTATCAGCTTGACAGGAATATTAGTAGCCCATATTCTTTTCTCTCTATCATCCCCTTAAGTCCTGCTCAGTCATACCTCTGAACTCTTACCTCGGGTCTTGGCAATTTCAGTAGCTCCTTACAAAGCAGTGCTTGGAAACAAACTCACTAGCTACAGAACCTTGATTCAGACTCCAGGCTTAACCCATACAACTTGTCCAGGGTCCTGGGTGCTTCCAGTAAGCCTATTGTTTGTGACGGTTTCTAGGGAACCCCCTCTCCCTGGCTTACAAATGCATTGACAGCTGGTATATACGAGGAATTGCCTATCAGGCCAGTTTTCTTTGTATAGGTAGATCTGCTGAGACTAAGCACCAGACCAGCCCTGAAATTTGTTAGAACTAAAAGGTTCTTCATGCTTGCTTTGGAGATTCATAAGCCAGAACTTGTCTGGGTACAAAGATGGAGTTGAGTAATTCTTTGGGCAGACTGTTACTCTGGTACAGAGTAGTGTTCCATGAACATGTGACTAGAAATCTCTCCCTTAGGAATTCTTGCTGATGCCACCCAAAGAACTGAATCTATTGGCTTGGATTGTGTTAGATAAGATCGCTCTTGACGGTCCTGGCAGGATAGGGTGGAGTCTGCAATAGCTAATACAACTTGTGTACATACAATGCCTCAACTGAAGTCAAAACCCATATAGACAAGATTAGACAACAGGCCACCTGGCTATAGTGGTTCTCTCCAGAAGCCCCAGAATTACCTGAATGATTTTCTGGACTTCTCGTGAATGCCCCAGGTCTTGTGATTAGTTTCACAAGAGCTCCTGAAGTTAGAACTTGCCTTTTCACTAATAAGGCTCATAATTTACCTCATAATTCAGTGCTCCATTAAATGTGCTCGAACTATAGATGAGAAGACTAACGTTTTCATTATGCAGGGTGGGAGCCCCAGACCCGGCATGCATGAGTACCTATAGGCCATTGCAAAACAGCTTCATTTCTCATCCTGATCATGCTACCCCCTCCATCAGCAGGAAGCTCACAGTCCTACCCTGATTCCTTCCTCAATTCCTGCCTCAGGATTCAGAAAGTAGGTCGAGGGGATCCTGACACCACCCTCATAGGATGAACACTAAAAAGCCAGGCTTTAGGCAGAATTGGTTAGGCATTAACCAGGCACACTGGTCTATTTTGACCCTCTTCCTTGCAATTGCCAATCGAGAGTCATGTAGTATGCTGACCACTTGCTTCCTTCATTGTTCCTATAGATAGGATCTCTGCTTAGACTAGCATAAGACTTTTGGCTCAAACACTGCTTTTCAGACCCTCAAATTCCAGCAGCATGTCTGGTGCCAGTCAATCTGAAAATCCAGCCAAGGAACTGACTGAGCATAAGAGGGCCTTTTTTCCGCACCTTTCTGCCCCATGACTTTACCTTCCAACTTCTAGGGCCAATCAGCAATCCTTCACACCTCAGCCCACCATCCATCCCACCATCCTTCTAGATCCCTTAACCTTATTCCTCAAACCTCTCAAGGAGGTAGATTTGAGGTTTCTACCCACCTCATTTAGTGGCTCTACAATTAAGCTCTCTTGGCTTCAACCTTGGTGTATTGGTATATTGACTTGCTATCCAACGGTCAATAAATCTTACTGTTACATAAATCCTGCAGGGTCCAATCTCTGCCTGAATCTTTTCAAAGGACCAGAATCTGACAAGCCATGACAAGTACTATGCTTTCTTAACTTAGGAAGATCTCAGAGTGAACAAGTCTTTTGCTTAGTAAGACACCTTAACCATTCTCCCCACTGATACCTTTCATCTTTCTTCAAAAGGAGGAAGCTCCTCCTGAAATTCTGTTCCACCTCAAACTTATTTTTGCCAGTATTTCTTCCCTTTTTAACTTCTGCAATAGATTTTCCTTGCAAACTTCTCTTTCTAAACACAGTTTCCATCATTCTGATGTTTTCTTCTGAATGCCCAAATCCGATTAGGCCCAGGAACTTGGGGGATGGCAGAGATAAAGGAAGGATTTGTCATTTGACCCTATTACAGTAGTGACTAATTGCTCAAACTTAGCCATGTGTCATGCAGCATGCTGCCTGGACTAAGTTATGAAGAACATGCGGCATAGGCTTGGTATTAGTTATCCCTCAAAAACATCCCTCAGGAGAGATGAAGTCAAATTAAATGAAAGTCTTTACAAAGACTCCATTTTGGTACAGTCTCAATAAATTTTGAATACAAAATGCCATTTGAGAAGATGCATAAACTGGAAGAGACCTCAATCAATGCTGGTTCAAGACTGCTATAAGTCTCTTGACCAGATTAATAAAGGAAGTGAGCAGTTTTGTTCACATAACATCAACTCAATAGTTGTTTCTGGGGGTATGCCCTATGCCTCACAGTAAAAATTTAGATGCTATTATAAATAGGCCTTTCATAGATTTTTTTTAAAGCAATAGAGTTACACTGTAAAAAACAAACCCATGACCATCGGAGGAATAGGGGTAAAGACCAATACTTGTATCATGAAAATAGGTCCTTGTGGTTTGGGTTCAAGTTATCTGCAGTTGTGTCTGATTTAAGTAATATCTGTTATATGACTGAGCATGTGAGCTCTGGAAAACTCAGGTGACTCAGCTTGTCACTAGCTTTGACAATGCCAATGTTAAAGCTATATATAAATGAAATTGTAAAATGAGACTACAATTTTTAAGTCATGGAGACATTTAAAAACATAACTAATCCAGTTGGGAGAGATTTGATAGTTTTTCTTTAGCCCCAAAAGTTTATATGTTTAAGGTATGCAGAAAACATTTGCAACTTTAGTGGAAGATGGAAGCGCCCTGCATGTGGTATTGCATTCAGCAAGAGGGCACCTGTTTGCCTGTATTGAGCCTAGGGACTTCCTCTGCCATTCTCTTATTTCAGGAACTCTTGGCTTCTCTAAATGGATTTCCATAATAAACCAGTCAGTTCTTAGAGGGACAAGGTGAGTACCCTGAAATGGAGGAGAAACTCGTACCCTTTGCTAATGGTGTTATTGTAGACAGCAGCTATTGCAAACCTCTCAACAAATCTGTATCAGCCCCCTTTTCAGCATACAACCCTGCCTCTGGCCTCAGATGGAATAGCTGTTATGTAGTTTTGAAGTGATGCCTAACAGTTTAAGCAAATGATGAATGGTTTTGCTGTATTAAGAACTTGGAGTGTACTCCCTACCCATCTTGGGAAGGTGAGGTCTCAGACTCCACTGAGAACTTGGAGTGAACTGCCCCTCCCCCCACCATGAGTGTGAAGTTACATCTTAGACTCTATATGTTAGTGACCCTCAACTACTAAACTCTGAAATACACATAGACTCAAGATTTGACAGACACAGAGTGTAGGCAGGGGCAGGCTACACTGTCAGCTGCCTCTCTGAAAACCAACAGCCCCTCCCATCATAGGCCCAGAGGCCTAGGAATCCTGAATGATCTTCTGGGCCATATTTAGGGTGCTTGCCAACCTGCAGAGTCCTAAAACACTGCTTCCTGCATCCCAGCTGCTCCAGCCCCAGCCATGGTTCAAAGGGTCCCAGCTACAGTTTGCACTGCTGATTCACAGGATATAGCCTTAACTCTTTTTAACATTTGGCTTCCTTGTATTGTTAAGCCTGCAGGTGAGCAAACTGTAAGAGTTGAGGCTTGGAGCCTCCACCTAGATTTCAGAGGAGGTATGGAAATGCCTGGATGTCTAGGCAGAAGTCTGCTGCAGAAACAGAGCCCCTAACGAAGAGTATCTACTAGGGCACTGTGAACAGGAAATGTGGGGTTTGGAGCCTCCCACCCAAAGTCCCCACTAGTGTACTGCCTAGTAGAGTTGTGAAGAGGGCCACTGTCCTCCAGATCCCAGAATGGTAGATCCACACTGAAAGCTTGCACCCTGAGCCTTGAAAAGTCAAATACTCAACACCAGCTCATGAGAGCAGCTGTAGAGACTGAACCCTGTAAAGCCAGAGGGGGTGGAGCTGCCCAAGACCTTGGGATCCCATTCCTCATACCAGTGTGCCTTGGACGTGGGACAGGAGTCAAAGGAGATTATTTTGGAGCTTTAAGATTTAATGGCTGCCTTGCTGAGTTTTGGACTTGCATGGGGCCTGTAGCCTTTTGGTTGTTTTCTCCCATTTGGAACTGGAGTATTTACCTAATACCTATAACCCCACTGTATCTCGAGTGTAACTGATTTTTGACTTTACAGGTTCATAGGTGGAAGGGACTTGATTTGTCTCAGATTAGACTTTGGACTTCTGAGATAATGCTGAATGAGTTAAGACTTTGGGGGACTACTGAGAAGGCATGATTGTACTTTATAATGTAAGAAGGACATGAGATTTTGGAGAGGCCAGGGGCAGAATATGGTTTACATCTGTGTCCCTGTGCAAGTCTTATGTCCCATTGTAATCCCTAATGTTGAAGGTGGAACCTAGTGGGAGGTGACTGGATCATGGGGGAAGTTTCTCATGAAGTTTAGCACCATCCTCCTTGTACCATCCTTGTGATAATGAATTCTCATGAGATAAATGTATATAGCACCTCGTCAGTCTCGTGTTCCTGGCTCCAACCATGTAAGGCTTGCTCCACCTTTACCTTCTGCCATGATCGAAAGCTTCCTGAGGCCTCCCTAGAAGCAGAAGCCACTATACTTCTACAGAACTTACTTTACAGCAACAGCTTGCAGAACTGAGTCCATTAAACTTCTTTTATCAATTATCCAGTTTCAGGTACTTCTTTATTAGAACAGACTAATAAAGCCTGTAGTTGAAAGACTGTTACAGGGAAACCAGGTGTGGTGGCATGCACCTGTAGTTCCAGCTACTTGTGAGACTGAGGTGGGAGGATCACTTCAGCCCAGGAATTTAAGGCTGCAGTGAGCTGATCATGATAACTGCGTTCCAGCCTGAGGGAGAGACTCCATCTCAAAGAAACATACCGCTACAGTGAAACTACAGATTGAAGAAGCTAGTGTAAGCACCTGAGAGCAAGAGGATTGCAAAGCTATTACTCCTAGTATGTTTCTCCAATAGCCATATGAGGTAAAACATTAGCTCTCCCAATAGATCTGCCAAGGGACTAGTTGAAATTATAAAGACTATTAGGGTAATATTTTCTATTAGATTAGCGTATAAATCCTTCTGTAAGTATATACACAATGCTTTGATGTTATTTCTGACATCTTGCTAGTTCTGATAACTTCATACTAAGTACACAGAACATGTATCTATAATTCTGTCAGTGTCCTGTAGTTATATAATTCTTACTCCAATACTCTAAAACTTCACTCATTTAAGCAATGAAATGTTTGAGTGAAAGATCAAGATCCATTTACCACTGAAGAAACACTTGGTCTATGATAGAAATTGCTGGAATACACTGGGAACAATAGAACCACAGGTAACAAACACTGTTGGCAGATAAACAGCAAATAATGAAGATTTGAAGAATTGAGATTTAGAACAAATTATAGTGTGGGGGAGGTTGCTATACAGTTGGAGGAAAGTGTAAATGTTTTGAACATGTCTTAGATTGTGGTATCTGCCAGTTTCTAGTTCAAAAGTGATATAAACCTAAAATTACTTCTCTGTAATTTTATTTAAATGACCCCTTTGAGGAAAATTTAAGTAATCACTATGGATACCAGGGTGAGTTTATAGATATATCAGGAGGTGCAATTCATCCATTGCATCATTCACAAACAGGAAGTTGCCAGGAAGAAGTTGAAAACAGTGTACACTGCACTAGATGTTGTCATTGAAGGGACTACTTTAATAAAAACAAAACTTTTAAACCATAGATGCCTTGTGATTTTTTGCAATTAGAACAAGTATTTGTGGCATGAGAATTTTTCATTATGGCCTATCTCAAAACTAAAGTTAAGCACTCATCTTTTCAAGCGTCACATGTTCCATATTTACTAACCTTAACACAATTGGATATCCATGGAGAAATCTTTCCCTTCAAGATAAAAGCAAACTAACAGTAATAAAGCAAAAAACTGCTTTAAGAAATTTATGCTATGGAGAGATTATAAAAGCAGATCTTCAAACGTTTCCAGTGTTGCAATTGTGTTCTGGAGAACAGTGTCTAAAGAGTCATGCTGCATGCTAAAATCTAGATGTTTTAAATAGGTTAGAAAAATGGCTTTCAAAATTTCAGGAAGTTTTGGACTAAAAGCGTAGAAGTGCAACACTTTCCAATTAGTCTGTAACAACTGAATGACAAAACGAGAATTTCAGAAGAGTCTCAGTTTTGTGTAATAAGATGGTACTACACAGTGAGTTTCATGATTTAATAACAGCCAATGGTGTAGTTTTTTCATCTGGAGCTACCAATCTTTGCAAAATATTTCTCAGCTATGACAACCCTTAAGACCAAGAATCAAAACAAACTTAGTTTATCTTCAAAAATGCTGTTTCACAGGATGTTAAACTTTACAACAGCATTTTTATTCCCAGCACTGGCTAAAATTAGTGAAGAAAAAGGTTTGCAAACATTAAGTATTTTATGACATTTGAGAATGTTTAACATATACTGCAATGTTGTATATACATGCGACAGAAGTATACAAATACTAATGTCACTGGTCTACCCAGATCACAATTCATTTACTACTTGGTATTTTGCAAACTTGTTTTTTTCATCCTAGGGACCAGACTTCAGTGACTTCTCAAATATGTTGGCTACAAATTGACCTCTTGATTTTTGCTATGCTTATCATTTTCTAATCCTTTTTGAGAGCTCTTGTTTGAGGCTTGTGGCAACTTGGTCCCCTGGGGCTCAACTGTATTTCCTATATCCCCCTCAAATGTATTGGAAACATTTCAGTACTGTTTCAAACCCTTTGACTTCACATCTTTCCTTTGAGCCATTACTACTGGGATCAGTTTCACCCAGGAGCAATCCAATCTCTTCCCCATGCAGCACCTTCTCCTGGACCTTCTGACATTGCTGCATAGATGTCCGTGGGAACCTATGCTGTGTTCCCACATATAAACCAGAAACCCCAAGAACTCACACTTGGCAATACTTCATCTAGGGGGGAGCAATAAAACCTCTGGGTAAATGCTTCCTCTTTTCTTCCTGTTACATAGTGTTGAGATCTTTCCTGGAGTTTATATGGAATGGGTGCAGGTCATAGTGTCATAGTGGAGGCCAACTCAAAGCACCCTTGTCTTTTCTTATTTCCTGCTCCCTCATGCTTGCTATGCTCCTAATAGACTACCTGCATGCCAGCCTCAGCCTCACTTCCCCTCAAAGGAGGGTCTGAAGACATAGGGTCATCTCAATCATGAAGCACTTTATATACCTCCTTACATTCATATGCCCTATCTTTACATTTCTAAGCAGCTTCTACTTGTCAGCGGCTACTTGTACCTAATTGACCCACAGGAATCTCAAGCTCCAACAGAATGAACTTTCTTCCCCTCATTTCGCCCCTTATTTTAGTAAGTATCATCATCTGAGCACTTCCGTGGACCTTGGAGTCACTCTTAAAATCACCGTTTTTTCCAATATTCCACAGGTCACTTATCAATTTTATGTGTTTCTCCCAACCACTGCAGCCTTACTTTGAATCTTCCTAAGGAGATACTGTAAGACCCCTAAGCACTGCCCCCACCTGATTTTGTTCACCCAATTATTTCTTCAGTTAATTTTGAATAAACAAACACCTTTGTTTAAAGAAATGGAGTTTTGTTTTGGTTTTAGGAATGGAGTTTTACAAGTACCTTTGGAGCCCCTACTTTTTAATCAGGATCCAAATTTAACCCCTACAGTTTAGCTCAAATCCTTGAAACTTTGTTATCTGCTCTGTAAATGGTTAGAAAATCTAACTCTTAGAGATTTTGTTTCCATGGTATGGTTTTTCATGTTCATTTTGTTAAAATTATTTCAGTAGGTTTTTGGTGAATGAGTACCATTGAGTTCTTTAATGATTTCTGAGATTTTGGTGTACCTATTCCCTTGAGCAGTATACACTGAACTCAGTGTGTAGTCTTATTCCTTATGCCCCACTCCTTTCCTTAGTCCCCAAAGGACTTGGTTTCATTCTTATGCCTTTGCATTCTCATAGCTTAGCTCCCACTAACATGCAATGTTTGGTTTTCCATTCCTGAGTTAGTTCACTTAGAATAATGGTCTTCAATTCCATCTGGGTTGCTGCGATCGCCATTATTTCATTCCTTTTTACGGCCAAGTAGTATTCCGTGGTGTTTATACACATTTTCTTTATCCACCAGTTGATGGGCATTTGAGCTGGTTCCATGTTTTTGCAATCATGAATTCATGAATTGTGCTGCTATGAACATACACCTGGAAGTTTTTGTATAATGACTTTTCCTCTGGGTAGACACCCAGTAGCGGAATTTCTGGATCAAACAGATCTTTTCTTTAAGGAATCTCCACGCTGTTTACCACAGTGGGTGTACTAGTTTACATTCCCACCCAGCAGTGTAGAAGTGTTCCCTTTTCACCACATCCATGCCAACCCGTATCTATTTTTGTTTTTTGAGACCGTCTCAGTCTGTAGCCCAGGCTAGAGTGCAGTGGTGCAATCTCAGCTGACTACAACCTCTGCCCCCTGGGTTCAAGCGATTCTCCTGCCTCAGCCTCCCAAATCACTGGGACTAACAGGCAACCGCCACCATGTCCGGCTAATTTTTGTATTTTTGGTAGAGATGGAGTTTCACTCCTCATCTCAGGTGATCCACTCAACCTCAGCCTCCCAAAGTGCTGGGATTACAGGTATGAGCCACTGGACCCAGCTTTTTTTTACAGACATTCATGCAGGAGTAAAGGTGGCATCATATTGTAGTTTTGATTTGCATTTTCCTGATAATTAGTGATGATGGGCATTTTTCTTATTTTTATTGGCCACTTTTTGATGGGATTGTTTTTTCTTGCGGATTTGTTTCTTGTAGATTCTGGATATTAGTCCCTTGCTGGATATATAGATTGCTAAGATTTTTTTCCACGCGGTGGGTAGTCTTACTCTGATTACTTCTTTAGCTGTGTAGAATCTTTTCAGTTTAAGTCCCACCTATTTCCTTTAGATGCATTTGCTTTTGGGTTCTTGGTCATGAAGTCTTTGCCTGAGCCAGTGTCTAGAGGGGTTTTTCTGATGTTATCTTCTAGAATTCTTGTGGATTTAGGTCTTAGAAGTATTTGATCCATCTTGAGTTGATTTTTGTATAAGGTGAGAGGTGAGTACCCAGCTTCATTCTTCTATATGTGGCTTGCCAATTTTCCCAGCACCATTTGTTCAATAGGTACACCTTTCCCGACCTTGTTTTCTTTGTCTAAGATCAGTTGGCTGTAAGTATTTGGCTTTATGGGTTCTCTTTTCTGTTCTGTTGGTCTGTGTGCCTATTTGTATACCAGTACCATGCTGTTTTGGTGACTATAGCCTTATAGTCTAAGTTCATAATCAGTTAATGTGATGGTTCCAGATCTGTTCATTTTGCTTAGTCTTGCTTTGGCTATGCAAGCATTTTTGGTTTCATATGAATTTCAGAATTTTTTCTAGTTCTGTGAAGATTGGTAGTGGTATTTGATAGGAATTGCAGTGAATTTGTCGATTGCTTTTGGCAGTATGGTCATTTTCACAATATTGACTCTACCCATCTACGAGCATGGGATGTGTTTCCATTTGTGTCATCTATGATTTCCTTAAGCAGTGTTTTGTAGTTTGCCTTGTAGAGGTCTTTCACCTTCCTTTTTAGGTAAATTCCTAAGTATTTTAGCAGCTATTGTATAAGGGGTTGACATCTTGATTTCTCAGCTTGGTTGTTTGTGTATAGCAGTGCTACTGATTTATGTATGTTACTTTTGTAACCTGAAACTTTACTGAATTCATTTATTAGTTATAGGAGCATTATATAAAGTTTTAGGGTTTTCTAGGTATACAATTATATTGGTGAACACTGACAGTTTGACTTCCTCTTTACCCATTTGGATCCAAGAGATTAAGTCCTTTGTCTTCAGCTAGGAGCACTGGTAGAGAAAGGCCATCAGGTGGGGGGCAGAATTAGGTGTGTCTGAGCTCACACTCTTTGGATGGGGCTTGCTATTGCTGCTGCTGTGGAGGATTGGGGGAGGGGGGTGGTTCTAAGATCAAAGAAGTTATGTTCCTACGGAAATTATGGCTCTCTCTGCTGCTTCATGCAGGTTGCCAGGGAAGTGGGGGAAAGCCAGCAATGACAGGCTTACCCAGCTCCCGCAGTCAGAAATGCCAGTCCCACTCTCACAAAGCCCACTGACAACAGCACTGAGTTTACTTCCAGGCAGCCAGTGAGCAGGGCTAGAGCTCGCCCCAAACTGAGTTTCCAAGCTGAGAAAGCAAGGAGGGCTTTCAATGCTTCTTGCCTCCCTGCCTGCCCCAGTTTCTGTGTTTGTATCCATATGCCCTACTCACCCCGCTTCTCCTGAATTCTGTCCAGGATATTTCAACCTTTAGTTAAAATTGTTACAAAGTTCAACTGGAAGTTATTCCTCTGTGGTCTTTCCCCCAATTCCACTGGCAACCCACCCCCAAGGACCCATGAGAGACAAAGTCAAGTGGCTTCCCAGGGGATAGAGTGTGCCCACAGGGCTCTTCCCCGCCACTTCCTCTACCTCTATATTTTGTTCAGGTGTCTAAATTCGTCTCAGCTCCAGGTAAGGTCAAATCCTCCTCCCATGATCTAGACCTTCAGGTTCCTCAGTGAGGATGGGTGCTCAGGGGTGGACGTTCCCCCCTCACATTTTGCAAGGTTTTTTGGCCGTCTCAGAGCCTGCAGTGGCAAGACGCTTCTTTCAGACTTGTCTGGTATGTTCAAACATGTCTGGTACATTCCCCGCAATAGTTTTTGGTGCACAAGTTCACAATGCAAGTCTCCACATGCTGCTCTCTGCCCAAGTGGGAGCTGCAAGTTAGTCCTGCCTCCTGTCCGCCATTTTCCTAGTCCCCCATGTTGTTTCTTTTATCTCCTAAATTAAGCTTAGGGTTCTTGATTCGAAATCTAAATTTTGGCGAGTACTGTTAATAGATTTCAGGTCAGGTGTCTTAGAATATAGCTCCTGAGTCAAAAACATGTTTGCTGCCATTTGAGCATAGTGATGAATGCAAGGAAAAACAAGAGGCAGCAGTTAAGGAGAAATAGTAAATAAGAGAAAGAGTGTCCTAAGTGAGCTGTTGCTTCCCAGCAAACTGACTGCTCAGTCTGCCCAGAAGTCTTTATAGAGGCCAAAGTCATCTCCAATAATCCTTCTGAGTGAGTCAGAACAAGTTAGCTCATCCACTAGCTCCTCTCTCCCATTAGGAAAGTCTGCCCTGGAGAAAGTTAACTCCCCCGCACATTCGGCATGCATTTAGAGAGTCTCCAAAGGCCACATGTCCACAGGGTAGAGTGTCACTGGGCAATGCCATAAGCAAGCCCTGCAGTTCCCTTGTCCTGTGCTTCTAGCCGAGATAGTAGCTTTTCTCCCAAGACTGCAGAAAGGTCCAAAATAGTATTAGAGCCACCACTCAAGGCAGGTGAGTCTAGAACATACCTGAATCCAGAACTGCTATGCTGTGAACTTGTTCAGACACACAGCACCAGGATGTCTGAGGTCAGAAGACTCATCATTCTCTAAAACCATCACCGATTCGTGGTACAGGAAGATTCCAGAAAGTCTGTCTTAACGTTTCTTCACAGAGTTCACCATGCTTATAGTTCAACTGAGTATTCCTGGCAGAGGAAGCATGTACCCTGGAATCCCTACTTATGCAAACTACCCAAGCCACCTACCAGCCTTTCTCACTCCCACTGATTAGGAAGATCCATTGCAGATGGGCCCAGGAATTCTAACTCTGGGCAAACAGAGTGAACAAATGTGGCAGCAAGAATAGGACCACCACTATCAGGTGAGAAGACATCAATGAGAAACCACAGGCCATACCAATGAATGGGATCAACTCAAGGACAAAAATACCGACTTCAAAGGAGAGGCAGGTGACCTCACTCAGATCATTAAAAAAAGCACAGCAACAACCTGGCAATCTTGTTGTCCCAAGAGCGTGGTCACATGAGGAAACAGGAAATCAGGCAAGTAAGTGTAAGGACACGGCCAAGGCTGCTAATGGGATCCCTCTTAGGCTTTCCAGGCTCCTTCAGCTTCTGCAACCCTGTTCCATACACCCACTTTGGCAACCTGCCCTGGCACACATAGCTATTCCCACCTGTCACCTAGCCTGGGATGTCCAAGGTCACCAGCTCTGTTAGAATCTCCTTGTTCTAGGTGATGTTCCTGAGGTTGCCCATATCTTGTAACTGAGTGAAGGGGAAAAACAAGCCTGGGTCCTTTGGGCCTATTATGGGACACTGATTAGCAACACTCACACTATGGCTTCCTCATTTCAGGTTGGTTGAGTCTCTCTGGCTTAGCTCCAGTGTTTGACTTTGCCCATCTACCCAATCTAAGGATTGTATAAATGTCTCATACCCCAAACTAGATGGGCCTCCTTTAGGAGGCCCCAAGCCCGCAACAAGTCACTGCTGATATATTCTTTATCTGCCACCTCTATTAGAAATCATTCACTCTAAACACTTATTTGTGTCATCTAGGGTACTTGCAAAGAGGGGTAATTGATGCATTCATCCTTAGAGGATCCGAGTCCCTGGTTACAAAGTGGTTATCAGCCCATGGTTACTGACATTCCTGGTTGTTACTAGTCATGGGATCAACAAGGGATGTCCACTGAAGCCCACAGAAGTCATGCCTGGCTGCATTATGGAGCAACTACCCGTGCTCTCATGATCAATCTTTTATCTGTTGGTCCAAAATGACCTTGTGGCACCCATAGCTGAGTTTGGTGTGGGCTTTTGTCTTCCCTGTGGTGGGAAAATTTCCTTCTCCTCCCAGTAGCAGTCTCGTCTACAGCATAAAGCTGTGGCAAAGTGAAGTGCATATTTCAAGTGGTCCCTAAAAGACAGGAGCCCCTCCTGTTTATAGCACCTTAATCATAGAATATCCTTTTATTGTACCTACTGTTCACAGCAAGTAATGGATATTGGTTCAAGTTATACATGCATTTTTCAAGACAGCTGATATCAAAGGCACTAAAGCTAATGCATCAACTTTGGACAAGAGGTTGTCAGACCAGCTGCCTCTGAGCTCTGCAGTATACCATGGTAATCTAATCTATTGTGCATTGTTCTATTCCATCATCATCTACAATGAGCCCATCTGACTTTTGCAGGGCCCATATAGGTAAACTGAACAGGGGTATGATTGATTGGGACTACTACTTCTGCATCCTTTGAGACTATTAAGGAACATTAATCTCCACCATTCAACCTAGTTGTGATACTAATTCTGATTTACTACCTTGGCCCTAGAGCAGTTTTATGGTCTTTGCAACCATTATAACCCTTAGTCTTCAGAACAGGAAGCAAAATGAGGGCTTTGCTAAGTAGGTCCATCCATTTCGGGCATTCAGAGGCCAGTGAAGTGTTCAGATTAGATGCAGAGACTCACTGGACTAAGACTAGCTTGGGTGAGGACTTTAATTGATCCATACACCCTTTAATTGATCCATACACTTTAATTGATCCATACACCCTTACTCTAGTAGTAAGGTCTTAATCCTTTTATGTCAGTTTAAGTCCAACCTGGCATCCAACAGCTCCTGAAAGAGCTTATTGTTCTCCTTTCCTCATGGTCTAGTTCCTATATAAATGACCATAGATACCTTCAGGGAAGGACATCATAAATAGGTACTATGTGCTTGTTGTAGTAGTGTAGCATCCTTGAAGAATTAGCCAGTATTGATTGACGTGAGTATTGAGCAAGGGATGGTGACTTTCCATTGGTGCAGCTGGTGTCAGTCTTCTGCTCACCTAACTCTTTGCCTCTGGTTATGTAAGTCAAACAAATACCTTCAGTCACCCATCTCTTTCCACTATATATATATATATATATAGTGGTGATCCACAGCCCTGTGAATCAGGGCTTCTGCTGTTCTCTTCGCTTTGTGACTCATGGTAATTAAGTCCATATTCTGATGGTTAAGTGCTGTTGCCTGACCTTTGCTATTTCTGCATTCTCTCATTCCCATGGATACCCAGTTCCAGAGAGCCCAGTTCCATAGCCACCTCCCCTATCTATCCTGGCAGAGAGAGAGCTACCAACTTCAGTGAGGATGGCACCCCCTCTTACGCTTTTTGTTTCGGGAGAAGAAGCAACCTGAGGGTCATCCTGGAAAACAAAGTTATTTGTTCCCCTGTTTATCTAGTTAAGCCATCCAGGCCACCTACCAGCCTTTCCATCCCCATTGATCAGGATGGAGTCATGTAATCATGCCCAAGGATACTGGTAATACTGGGCCATGGAATGAATCCGTGCTTGGGAATGGGATCATTCTACCAGGTGATGAGAAAGCAATAGGAGACCATTGTTTCTCTAAGAGTGGGATGACCTGGAGAAAGAACCAAACATTGCTTCTCCTTGAGGTCTGGGTAACTGAACTCATCCTCAACAGGGAACAATCCCAGACAAGATCTGCTTGGAGACATCAAAACTAAGGAGTAGAATGGATAGCAAGAGCTGGATCATCTTGGTGGCCACAGGATGGCAAGCAGGAAGGTGAGCCATGGGCAAGTATAACCATGTCACCAAGGCTGCTGCCATGGTCTATGTGCCCTCAAACTTCCTGCAGCCGTAGCTCCCCTCTGCTTAGCCATCATGTCACATCCAGAACCAAAGTCACTGCTTCTGCTTGCCAGCCAGCCTGGGACTGAAATCTACAAGGTCACCATCTCCTTCAGGCTCTACAGTTGTTAGGGTCTCCTTTGTTCTAGATGTTCTTCCTGAGGCAACCCACCTCTTGTAAACCAGTGAAGGGGGAGAAACGTGGGCCTGGGCCTTCTGGCCAAGTCTGAGGACCCTGATGGACAACACTCACACTACAGCTCCCCTTATCAGGTTGGTTCAAGCTTTGATCTACTCCAGTGTTGACTTCTCCATCTGCCCAATCTCCTTTCTCCCTGGGTGGTTCCTCTTTCACAGGTGTGTATCCTTGAACCTCATACCCCAAACTACACTGGCACCTTTAGGAGAAGCCAACCTACAACAGATCACCGATATTGTGTTCCCACCTCCTCCACCATCCATTCTAGATTTGTCACCTCAGGCCTCATTCGTATGGTCTAGGTTGTTTGCGTGGAGGGGGAAACTCAGACATTACTTCAAGAAGTCTGAGACCCCAGTTTGAAGCACTAGACTGGCTATAGCCTCTGAGTTTTATTTTTTGGCCAGTCATGAGAATACCAGGACATGTCTAGTGAATCCCAGACAAGCCACTGCCTAGACACATTATATAGCAAAGCTTTACCTCATCATTTATAGTCATTTTGTTTATCCAAAATGACCTGCCAGTTTTAAGTTTAGTGGGACTTGAATCCCTAGGAAGGAACCCCTCTCTCTGCCAGGAGCCAGAACTGACTGAAAACAAGAAACAAATTCCTTAAGTAGGCCTCTTAAAGAGATGCCAAGGACAGCCACTTCCGTTTTCTACCCTTGGTGAGAAAATATCACTTGTATTCTACCTACTGGTCACAGCAAAGAATGGCTAAAGTACACAGGCATTTCAAGGCAGCCATATATCCAAGGTTAAGTTGATGCATCAGCTGTGGACAAGAGGCCATCTTCAGGTCTATCAGGCTGGCAACCTCTGACCTATGCAGTGACAGGACAGTTTCTGTGATCCTTTATTGCTCATTATCGTCCTTGATCATCCACCATGAGTCCATCTGATTTTTGCAGGTACCATATAGGCACATTGAAAGGGATATGACTAAAGGGGATATGACTGATGGAGATCTTCTGCATCCTTTATGACTTTGAGGAAACAATCTCTACCATTCTACCCAGATACCGTAGCCACCTTGGTTTTCTGTCTTGGGCAAGGTAGTTTCACAGGTTTCTCCTTGGTGTTTCCTGACTTAGGAATTCTTATTCTACTCTTAGGTCATGAATAAATGAGATCTTTGCTAACTTCCAAGTGTGTCCAGCCCATTCGGGCATTCAGCCAATGGAAGGACCATCAAGTAGATGTAAAGACTCACAGGATGGACTGTAAGACCTACTTGGGAGAGAACTTTGACCCCACACACTCTAATAGGATCATCATGAGGGGGTCTGGGCCCTTCGTATCGGTAACATATCCAACCCTGCATTCATTCTGAAAGTCCCGAGTGTTTACCTTTCCCTAGGGGTATAGTTCCTCAAATGACCATAGAGTCTTTGAAGGACATGGGGAAATCACTATGTACATGTTATGGTATCGTGGGTCCTTTCTCAAGTAGACTTGGTACTGGCTCAGGGTTGACCATTGGACAAGAGACAATAGTGGATTTCCATCTGGCCAATTGACAAGTCTTCAGCTAGTGTCTTCTGGTTAGGTAACTCATGTAATACCTTTTGGGCTGACCACCACCACCCCTCCCAATTTTTTTTTAACAACATTTTCAATAGGCTAGTAGCCCTGTGAATTAGGACTTCTAATTGTCATTCTGGCTTTGCGGCTTTATATAGTAATCATATCCATCTAGGTGCAGAGGGTTAATTGCTGTTGCCTGGCACTGTTTCTGAACTCTAACATCCCCATGGACACCAGGGAACCCTGTTACATGGGAACCTTCCTTACCAAACTGGGCCCACAGAAGAAAGCCACCACCGCTAGCTTTATTGAGGCTGCTGACTTCACTAGTGCTTTTGTTTTATGGAAAAAAGTTAATCCTGGGGCCTCTTGAGATTATCCCGGATTTTCTGGAACTTTATTTCTTCTATCAGGTTTACATTTGAGCCCCTTTCTCTCTCCCTACCCCTATCAACCATGGCCTACAGACCAATTTCTCGAAAATATGCTAAGGTGGTGCCAGCATCTCTTCCTCATTTGTTAGGTATCAGTGGCTCTCTAACGAGGCTGTACACTAGAGTCACCTGGGGAATTCTAAAATGGATGCTTGAACCCTACCTCCAGAGACTGGTTTATTTATGAGACGTTGTGGAAAGCTTGGGGATGAAGTTTTCTAATCTTCCAGAATTTGAATATGTAACAGGTCTTCAGAACTGCTGCTATGGGTCATTATTTTCCTTGAAACCTCCTCCCCAAGATTTCCCATACTGGCAGAATTTTAGGACTAGTTCCATGTATCCTCTCTGGACCATTTGTTACTCCCATGAGGGTCCCTATGGAAAACTATCCATTGTCTAAGCCTGATACTCTGACTTCCCCACTCCAGAATTCTCAAGACTCATTCCTAGGGGTCTCTTCCTACTCAGAATAGCCAGATCCCATACATCCATTGGTAAGTAATCCCTTCCCCCTCCTATGGCAGAAAGATTGACCCAGTTGGGTCATGCTGTGACTTGCCACAACTGTCCTGAAAGCCACAGAGAGATGGGGGCATAGCTCAAGAAGATGATGCATGTGTCTCAGGTGATGCCTCTATTATTTTTAAGGGGAGAGGAACAGTGGATTCTGGGGGACTCAAGGATCTAGAGTCTATCTACCCAGATGTCAGTATCATGCTACTCCTTCCTCACCAGATCCTGACTTTAGGAGACTTGCCAGGTACGAGAATTTGATATTCCTTGTGTCTCTATTTTTCTAGTCATACACTAGGGTCAACTTTCAGCACCATCTGCACTTTGGCTGTAGGAGATGACAACTCCTTTAAATAATATCATAGCTTATAAGTAGCGGGACTGGGCTTCCATGTTCTCTTTAGTGCTAGTCTGGCAGTTAACCAACTTCAGTTCTGATTCTATTGCTACTCTCCCAAATGCTAGAGAAATTGTACCTCCTCTTCCATCTCTGTCATCCTCATTCTCCACAGGGGGAGTAATCTCAGTCATGCTGCTTTAATACAGAGCTTCTCAGACTCCAAGCAGTCACCTGGTATGCCAATAAAGCAGAGGTCCAGGCTGGATGAAGCAACAGTGTCTGACTTACATTTTTGCCAAGTTCCTCAGGTGATTCTGATATGCACCAAAATTCAAGAATGATCATTAGAGTATACTGGGAGTTATTACTTCATTTGACATCTGCCATTGTGGTCTTGTTGCCATAGATAGCTGATGAGTGAATAATCTGATTCCAGAATCTCGTCTACTTGCAGAGACTCCCACTGGGTGGAGATAATCTTGATATAATCTTAAGAGGTAAACGTTAAATGTTAGATTTAGATAAAGCGCTGAGGTACTGATACCATTAGTGCTTTCTGTATTTATTTGTTCCTGGAATATTCAAACCCAGTAACAGAAGAGAATAAATGGGACCAAATGTAATCAAAGAAGGCAGGCAGGGGAAGAAATGGCAGACCATGTGGAATTAGTAAGTCTTAAATCCAAGTATTAGTAGTAACTTCAAAGGACTAAGTGCTGTAGTTAAGATACTGTCAGCCTTCAGAAAAATCTGAAGATATCCAAAACATGACAAGTTGAAGAAACAAAAAGCTAGTATAGCTATATTAACATGTCAGATGAAATATGGAGGCCAGAAATTAGAGATGGTCCCCTCAGAGTGATAAATTGTTTAGTTCGGAGACATGCAGTATCTTGATCAAGATATAAAAACCAAAATGTGTAGTTTAAGGTGAAAAATTCTTAAGTGTACTGGGACACTAATATACCTAAGGTAGATACTGAAATTTGAAGACCATAATGAATAACTTGGACAAGAGAAAACTACACCCAATAAATGCACACCACGTTCTGTTCAAGTAAATGTGGAGCTTTCGTCAAAAAAGGTCAGATACAAATAAAACTTCAGGAGGCAAGTTACACAAAGTGAACTCTCATTAAATGCAAATAGGCTAGAAATACAAGTAATTAAAAAGCCATCCTATATCTGGGAACTGAGAGTCCCATAACACGGTAATCCATAGATCAAAAGAAACTCATAGTCAAAGAAAATGTTTTGGAGTGAGGTATTGCTTCTGTTTAGAATACAGAAAATCTGTAGAATGAAGAGAATATTCTTCCCTTAAGGGCCAGATAATGTACACCGTTCTATCTTTTGAGTCCTCAGAGCTGAGGCTGCAAGGCAACCAAGTGAATTAAGTTCTAAAGAGTGCTAAGCCCCTCTGAGAAGACAGGCACAGCATGGCATTACTTTGGCAGAACACAGAAGGAAGAGAGGCAGCCACAGAGGTAGCTTACTACTTGTCAGGGAAGAAGTGATAGAATTCTTAAAGGTAGACTTCTAAAGTTTGGATTAATTGGGGGCTCAAAAAATGAGGAGTTCACACTCAAGCTCTTTGCCAACAGCCCCTACTGGCTGTGCATGAAGACAATAGGCAGAGACCAGAGTACCTTGCAAGATAGGACTGGCTGCTGGAGGCAAGGCACAGACTTCTCCATTCCCTGGATTCTTAGAAACAGCAAGAAAAGATGCTTGGAAAACTCTTTCCACCAAGGTGTGCAGAAGACCCAAATTGCTTCTGGAAAGGGAGGGAAGTAAAACCCATCTTGCCCTTATAAGGAGGAAAGTGTGTTCTCCCTGTTGCCTCTGAAGGTAAAACCCTCAGCTTCTGGGGGGAGAAGAGCAGGAAAACCCCAGTCTTCCCCCTTCCTCATTCCTCTATCGCCAACAGGTGTGCTGCTACTGCTGGGGACAGGGGCAAGATATGTTTCAATGTCAAGGCTACATGGAGTGCAGCTGGCATGAGGATGGCAGGCAGAATTGTTCAGGAAATGCCACCCCAGAGGCCCAGACACAAGCAGCCTGAGAGCAAGGCTGGGCAAGGAGAAGAGAGGAGCCCTCTTCCCCCAACCATAAGCTCAGCACTGGTAACTAGCACAGCTGTCTACTGCTACAGAGAGCAGGAGCATGGGGAGACCTCCCCGCACAGGAATAGAGGACCAGTTGAAGATGCACGGGAATGCAGAAGGGGAAAAAACCCTCCGGCACCATAGGCACAAAAAGCAGACCCATGGGAAAAACTGGAAGCAATGGAAGTACCAGTAGCATCAAAAAGATACGAGGCAATTCAGTGTCTGACTAGATTGACTCACCACCCCACATCTCTGTACATATGGCAGCCCACTTGCAAGTATTTCATTCTATGTTGTTCATAATGAGTGGTGCACAAAAGTTAACAGAAAGCCTATTATAAATAGATAATTGATCAACTCAGGGATGGATTATTAATTATCTGGATGCTGGAATCAGGCAGGGACTTTGAAATGATTAAAATTTTAACAGAAATGGTGGACAACATGCATGGATAGGGAATTCAGAGAAATGAAAACAAAGCTGGAAAAGTGAAAAGAGCTAGAAGAAAAAAAAAATGTCTTGAAGTGTCTCAACACTGGACGTAGCTGAGAAGCTAATCAGTAAACTTGAAGATAGTTCAATAGAAATCCAGACCTAAATGAAGAAAAATAGAATTAAGAGGAGAAATGCTACAAAACAGGATCTATGAGGTGTACAACAGTACGTACAATGGTATCTCATGATTTAACATTACTGGAGTCCAAGTAGTAAGAGTAAAGAGACAAGACATATTTGAAGATAGAAAGGTAAAGGCAGCAGGGTTGGAGGTGGGGGGGTTCTACTTTCTGCTCAGTTTTGCTGTAAGCCAAAACTCCTGTAAAGATGTATATGAAGGAAAGGTGATGGAAAGGCTGAGAACTACCAAAACTAAAACCTCCCTGATCCTATAACCCCCAACACCACAAGCAGACACCAAATCTTACAGATTTAGCATGATCCCAAACTCCAAGTGCTTTTTCGTAGAAATTAACAAGTTGGTTCCAAAGTTTATGTGAGGAAAATTGCAGGGACAAAACCAGCTAATGCACTCAGCAATGAGGTAGAGGCATGTGCTACCAGATAAAGACTTATATAATAATTGAGACTAACAAGACAGAATGAAGAACCCAGGGTAGACTTGAACATCAAGTTTGAAATAGTTGCCCTAGCAGAGCAGGGCAAGAGTAGAAGGGAAAGTGAGGACAGGAATGCTCAAATGAGTATAGGGCAGGCCACCATTCATATGGGGAGAAACCTTCAGTATGGATTCTGCCTCTCATGATGTACAATGTGTGTATCAGCTCCAGATTAAGGATTTAGATGTAGAGCCAACCTATTCTACGTTGTCTTGTTTTACATTCGGGTAAAAGCAAGCCAAAAAATTTCCAGAATATGCCTTGGATGAATTGTTTGAGCTAAAGGCAATAAAGATACAGGGAACTTTGTCTTGCTTAAAAGCAGGACAAGGTGGCAGGCAGACTTGTACAGTCAGAAGGTCTTTCCACCCTCTACCCTGTCCCCCACACTTGAAGATAGGATGAAGGTCTGTTTACTGCAGACATCAGCTCACACTATGCCAGCAAGATTTGTAAACACTTTACTCCTTCCCAGTTTTCCTGCCTTTGGCAGCCTGGCACTGCTTCTCATTGTCTTGCCACTTCTAAAATTCATTGTTCATGGAAGACTTTCATCAGCTAGGACTCTAAGCCACCAATTTTGAGTCACTTTTCAACTGAGGTTTCTTCCATGTGATGTACACTGCACATGTTAAACTTCTCTCGTTAATCTGTCTTGTTATACATGTTGTCCCAAACTTATGAGGGTGAAGGAAAAAATTATGGTTTTTCCCCTTAAGGGGAGAAGAAATCTTTTGTTAGGTATAAAGCATACACTTAAAAGAATATTTTTACCTTATTAAACTTAAGAGTTTATTTCAGAAAGCAGAGGGTATTGTGAACTGGAGAAAAGCATCTGTACCATGTAAACAGTGACTAGTATTTAAATATGAACATCTGTAACTCAATAGCCAAGTTGTAAACAGAGTTTACATAATAGAAAATCAGTAAGTGTAAAGGTGGTCACATGAAAGTCATAGTACCAGGACGAAGTCACTTGTCAGACACAGAACACTGCAGCAGGAAGGCATAAGGGAGAGGCAGCTCAGGCCCACATCTGCGAGAAGGACTTTTTAAGAACCACCCTGCTAAGAACACTCCCAGCTTGTCAAGAGAATCTTGACAGAATGGAAAGCTTTGCCTATTTTTGATCGTTAAGTTTGGCAAATGAACCTGATGCTGCCCAAGGACACTAAGAATTTGTGATTTTAAGTAATCTATTATAGTAGATGGAGGCTCCTAGATAACACTAGGAGACCTCCTAAAATGTGTCACTGTGAGAAGCCAGGCCACCCAAAGATTGCCAGAGAAGAACCTTTCTACCCACCCCACACCTACCTTCTCCACCTGGAACCACTCTCATAGGGGCTCCAAGGAGTTACAGTGTGGGTTGGGGGTGGCGGGGTGGTCTTCCCAGTTTTCACTTAGTCATCTGGGTGAAACCACCTTTGAAATCAGGAACAAGGTCTTAACTGTTTTCATAGTTACCGGAACATCACTATCAGTCCTTAACACCCCAGCCTCAATCAGCCCCTGCCTCTGAGCAGTAAGAATCCAATGACAGTTTAATAAGCCTTTGTCTGCTTTTATCTCACATCTCATTTCTTTCCTTCTTGGCTCTCTCAAAAATATCCACCCTTTTGCTTAGTTTTTCCCAGTCGACTTCCTTGGACATTGTTTTCTAGAAACACTTTTCCCCCCCAAAGGGGGATTTTAGAATTGTGTAATTTTAGGATTATGCAAGCTACACTGACTCAACCTTGAAATCCATCAACCCCAAGTTCCCTCTTTTGTCATTCCTTGTTCAGAAAGGGACTAATGAATGCTACCCCTTCACTGCTGAATCAAATACCTATCTCTTGATAGACAAAGTCATTCACTGATACTGGCATTAATTCAGATTGATCAAAGCCTTTGTCTAATATTTGACAATACCCACTAAATTGGATCGCATTATAGAGTATTAAGCCTCTTATGGAAGCATAATAGAAACAAGGCCTCATTCCACATACTAGTTCTTGCAATACCACAGTTCTACCTACTAAAGAGACCAAACCACCACAGGTGGAGATTTGTTCAGGACCTCCGAGCAGTAAGGCATATTTATGCTAAGGCATCCAGTGATTACAAATCCCCATACCTTATTAGACTCGATATTCATTGGCAGCAGGTTTTCTAGTCTATCTGTAGTGTATTCCTCACTATTCCAGTGTATTGGGCCAGCCAACATTCCTTCTCTCTTTACCTGAGAAAGCTAATCACCTGGATAGTAATTACCCAGGGTTTTACTGAAAATCCTTTCTATATTCCTCAAATAGAAAAGGCAGACTTGGAGGATGTAGCTTTTTCCCCAAGGCTCCACTTAACTACAATATGTAGATGACCTTTTTCTCCGCCACAGGTAGCCTGCGGAAAAAAGTATACATCCATTAAAGTGGCCAGATGTTCAAGGTCAAAGTTTCTGAAGAAAAAGTACAGCTAGGAAAGACTCAAGTGAAATATTTGGGCCATATAACTTCAGAGAATGGCCTGCATTTAGACCCAGAACAGACTCAAGGCATTTTGCAATTACCTGAGCCTAAAACCAAACACTAATTCCATGGGTTTTGTGCTTTCTGGTTGCTGTGATAGTTGGATTCCTAATGTTTCACTTCTGGCCCAAGCCCTGTATACTGTAAGTTGCCAAGCTTGACCCCATTATTTGGGCAGAATCTAAACAGCAAGTTCTTAAAGGAGAAACTGATAAATCCTCCAGCTGTAGGCCATAATCAAGTTTTCTTTGTATGTGTAAAAGGAAACATTCTGGGAGTCAACCTGAAAGCATGGAGGCTCACACTGTTCTCTAAGATACTACAGTCAACAACTGAATCCTGCTGCCCATGATTCCCTCTCTGCCTAAGCAGTCCCTGCTGCAGCCCTGTTAGTAGAGGCAACTGAGGAGTCATGGGATTCCGCATGCCATGGAATCTCTCTCATTCAGCATCTTCCTGCCAGCCTACTTTATAAGCTACTCTTTATTTCACACTGTAATAACCTTAACCCTGTGACTCTCCTGCCCTCGCCTTTAGAGGGACCACCACATGACTGCTTAACTCTGATAGACCAGCTTTTAACTCCTCGGGAGGATCTACAAGAAAGTCCCCAGGACAAGGCCGAGTTGTCCTGGTTAACAGATGGCTCATATTTAAAGTGAGTCCTGTAGGTACTGTGTGGGCTCTGCAGTCACTACTTCCTTTGAGATTGTGGAAGAACTCCTTTGCCCTTAGCCACTTCAGCTCAGCAGGCAGAGCTATTTTTCCTTACTCAGGTCTTTCTCCTTGCTAAGGGAAAAACCTCATATTCGTATACGCAGTAGGTATGCCTCGAGTTTCTCAGGATTTTGGAATGTCAGAGGCAAAAGGGTTTCCCTCACTTACAATGGAGACCAGAGAATTGGCTGTATGTACAAGAATTAGATGCAATATAACTTGAGTAGCCTTTAATTATGTGTTGTGAACGACTTTGAGAACTCTTCCAGCTTGTAGAGAGAATCCATATAGAATGGAAAACTGTGCCTACTTCTGATTTGTTCTAGCCATTATCAGAGCTTAGCCATTTGAAACTACATTCTGTGGAAGCTAGAGAAAAATCACCTTGCTGATAACACAAGAATGCTTCATAAAAGGTCCTACTGATCAAAGCTGTCACAGTTCAGCTATAAAGTTTCCCAAAAGATGATCTTAGAATTACTAAGGATGCACAGAATTGAGCACAGGCCAAAATGCAAAACCGAACAAAATAATGGCTGTTGGTTTGATAAAGAACTCTGGTTTGGACCAAGTGAAAAGCCCATCCTGCTAGACTTCATGAAATTCCTGTTATTGACATTGTACATGATTTAAGTCATTCAGCTACAGAAAAGGTGATTACTCTTATGAAATACTGGTGGGGCAACATCAATAAAGTGGCCAAAAATGATTACCTAGCCTGTCACACACCTTTCCTAAATTCAATCCTGGAAAGCCAGTGCACACAGCCTGTGGCAGAGTTTTGACCTCTGTGATGCGGCATTTGAGGTTTGGCAGATAATCGTCCAGCTCCCCTCCTTCACACGGATGTTAGTTTTGATCTGTATATTCTCTCATTGGATTGAAGCCTTCCCCTTGCAGAAGGGCCACCACCTCCAGCAGCAATAACAGTTCTACTAGTAAGGAACCCCTGCAATTCCACAATCGGCTCCAGAGCTACCAAGGAACCTGTTTTATAGGACAAGCTATAAAATAAGTATGCTATCTGGCTAATTAGACAGCATTTTCATTGTGCTTATCAACCAATCCTCTGAACTGACTGCACCAATAGTACTCTTAAGATCCAATTGACAGTTTGTGGAAAACTTATACTTGCCCTGGTCAAAAGTTCTACCTATAGTGCTTCTGAGATTAGGGGCCATTCTCTTTGGGTTACATAAGCTCTTACCATTTGAGATAATTACTGGATGCCCATGCCTCTGGCCCCAAGTTCTTTTGGTCCAAAATTAGAAGATGAAATGCTTCCATATTGTAATGGTATAATCAAAGCTATGAATAAGAGTTACATTCTGGTAGAACAATTTTTCTATAGAGTGCTTCTGGGAGGCAAAGACCTAAAATATAACCACCAGGAAATTTTTGCCTACAAGAAAAGACACCTGAAAATATTCTCTCCAACCTTGCTGGAAAGGTCCATGTCAGATTCTGTTAACCAACTGCTGTGCTACTGGACTTAAGAGTAATTGACTCCTGGATGCATTTGCCATCTAAAAACTGACTCCTGAGTACCTCTACTCTTATCAATGAATTAAAGCTAAAGGTTTCTAGGATTTAAAGCAGATAGCATCTGAGGAGATGACTTCCCCCCCCCACACCAAGGTGTCCAAACTAGGCTTGTATGTCCTTTCCTCATTTCTAATTCTTTCTTCTTTTCCCTGGAAGGACAAGGTTCTTGTCTGCATTTCCCAGTCTGCTGCAGTAGGGGTAAGCCTTAGTGATTGTTGGCTCAATAAAACTTCATACAGGTTTTTTGTTCTAATGTCCCAGGTCCAACTACCTGTACAAGTTATAGCCCTAAACCCCTTATAGGTTAAACTTTCTCATCTACCTTCAACTCTTGTCCCAATGCCTTACCTACTCAGAAAGCTGATCTCTTAGTTGGACCTGAGAAATGTGCAATGGGTCATCCCCCTTACAGCACTCCTTGGGTCTTGATATAGGCAAGAAATTGAGAGGAAAGTCATTAACAATATGCAGTAATCTAACTGACCCCTGGGGTTTAATTCTATCATGTATATAAAAATCAGATTGAAGCAATGTCTATGCTCTATCAGATATATTTAACAATCATGAGTAGGCTGTTTCAACACAGGCCTACAGAGGTTTAGATATTTGGATAACAGGAGGCCATGTGGGCTGGGATATTTGACTGCTATCCTCTCTCACTGCAGACAATTGAGAGTTACCTGGTAGGTCACAAGGCTGTATTTGCTTCTCTTGGCAAATCTTTTGGACCATGGCATGGCGTAGCTGCTAACAAGTGACAAATTTGTCTGCTTTTCTACTAAAAGCAGTATTCATTAGCTTTTCTTGCCAGGGTAGTTTTAGATAAAATTGCTCGATTATCTATTAGCTGAACAAGGTGATGTCTGTTATTGCTATTACTGCATTCTGTACCTGGGTAAACTTCACTAGGAAAACAGACTAACATGAATCGAGAACAAACTACCTGGCTACAAGTCTCATCCAGGTCCCCGTGGTCATTTGATCTGTTCAGTTGGTTGCCTTTTAAGTCTAGGTTCATGGCTCAACGCCATGTAACCTGCAATTGTCATATTGCTGCTATTTTTGCCTTGTGTTTCCCCGTATAAGCTATGTACCTATTATCTCAGGTGTTTACAGAAATGTAACTCCTAACAAAATATTGGCCCAGTGCCTTAATAGCCAATGCCTATGGTACAAGGCAAAAATTTAAACAACGAAATTCAGACAAAGTAAACCTGAGCTTCTGGCCTCGTTTCTCAACTCTGACTAAAAAAGCATCACTGACTTCCAGCCATTGGTCACCTCCAGCGTGGGACCCAACCAACTTGGAAAGGTCCTTCCCAACACCAAGGGACACTTACAACCTGACTAAAGCTAGCTTGTCAGCAATGCTTTTGGAGAAGATCTTGATCAAAGGGAGAAATGTGAAAGTCTCAGATATGAGTATGAATCTTTTATCAGACCAAGTACTGGGAAGGAACAAGGGAGAAAGGCTCAGATTTAACATGTCTGAGATAAGAACCTGTTTCCAAGAGCTTTCTGAAAACCCCACAAGAAAGCCTTTTGCATCCTTCACACACCTTTGATTAGGTTTATCACTAGACATTCTTTAGGACTGCAGTATTTCAGATGAAATGTTTAAAGAACACTTGCATCGCCACTGAAACTGACAACTCTGGCTCTGAACCTCTGGTGCCAATGACCTCTGTTTCTAAGCAGCTTATGTATGTCTTTTTGCTAATAAAAGCTTCACTTCTCTTCCCTTCCCTCACTAAATGCAACGGTGGCTTGCCATTCTATGAATGCCAGATTGTAATATCCTTGTTTCTCATTCTCAAGCAAAGCTATTCTGTAGTGTTCAGATTGACAGTCAACACCATCATCAAGGAACAGAAGCTAAAGGTTACAGAGGCAACACATTGGCAACAGTTAAAGGTAGACAATGTCTGGCTCTATCAGTCTGGCTCCTTGCAGGAAACAAATGGTTTATTCAGATTAAGAGAGTGTTAGGAGGGTTTAGAGATTCTTCAGTTGTGTTAGTGTGCAGGGAAAGCACATTGGTTAGTGTAGTAAGCAAGGGAGAAGCTGTTGTCTAGTCCAAAGGGATGGGGGAAGGAGCATGTATTATTCCGTTTTTATGCTGCTGATAAAGACATACCTGAGACTGGACAATTTACAAAATAAGGTTTAATGGACTTACATTTCCACATGGCTGGGGAGGACTCACAATCATGGCAGAAAGCAAGAAGAAACAAGTCACATCTTACATGGATGGCAGCAGGCAAGGAGAGTGAGCTGGGGCAGGGAAACTCCTGTTTTTAAAACCATCAGATCTTGTAAGACTTATTCACTATCATGATAGCAGCACAGGAAAGACTGGCCCCATGGTTTAATTACCTCTCACCAGGTTCCTTCATACAGCAAGCAGGAAAATCAGGAGTTACAATTCGAGTTGAGATCTGGGTGCGGACGCAGCCAAATGATATCAGAAAAGTTACCCTCCTTCAGATTTTGAGGCAGGAGGAGAGGGTCTGGAGACAGGGAGCCTAGGGCAAACCCGAGGCTGACGTCTTGGAAGTGAACCAGAAGAGAAACCCCATCTCTCCACACCCAAATGCCAAGGCGGCCAAAGACCCTTCCCCCTCTACAAAACTCCCTTTCCCTTATGTCAAAGGTGAAATGCCTCTGCATTGGCCCACAGGTTCACTCACATAGTGTATAACCAATTGAAGGCCTCTAATGAGTACCTAGAAGGGTTACCAAATTCCTTTAGTTTAATAAAAACCAAGGAACATATAATCAGGGCTCTCAAGCTGCTTGCTGGAGCCCACTCCCACTCTGGAATGTACTTTTGCATCAGTAAGTCTATGCTTTCTTCTGCTGCTTTGAGTGTGTGTCCAATTTGTTCAACGTGCCAAGAACCTGGATGATTTATAGTCAAGATTCTCCATCTGGTAACAATCGTAAACCTCTTGCTACCATTCCCCATTGGAGGGATCAAACCAGAGACAAGAGGGCCTGGCAGCCTGGGTGAAGAAATCTACTCAGGTTAACCTCTGGCAACACAGAACAGGATGGAGGAGGGTACGTCTGGAGATGCAGACAGAAGATCCCCGAACACTGGCCTAGTGACGAGCTAGGAGAAGTTTCATACACAGCTAGTGGGAATGTAGAACTTTCAACTGTTTCTGGGAAACAGCATGGTGGTTTCTAGTGAACTATAAAGTCTACATGCCTCAATACCTAGATATATACCATGAATATCAAACCTCTGCACTAACATTCAAGAATTCTCAGTATTATTTTTACAGCAAAATCCTGGAGCTAATCCCAATATCTGATGCTTATTTCCAGTTGGCCTTTACCCTTCTGTTATACTCAGTACCACAGGGGCAGACCCTCAATATTTGCAGGCCACACTTCCCTGGTTCGTCATTCAAGCTTGTCCTCAGCTGGTTTTGCTCAGGGGGGAGGCCTGGTAGGGGTGGAGAGAAACTGAGAGCCTGGGGTATTCCTTCTTTTACCACTTAGCTCAGGCAGTTCTCTCGGACTCAGGCCACCTTGCATTCCCCTTCTCCAGGTGCCTCACCCTGTTGTTTTCTAAGGCTGCCTCTCTTCCAAGCCCAGGGGCAGTTGTGGGTCCATGCAGCTGTTAATTTCTCAGTCTCCTTACCATGTCTATAACTTGTGTAACTTCCAGCACCTCCATCCTCAGAATAATGTATATTAAATTCTTTGAATACCCGAAGTGCTTTGCTTTCCTAGTTTAGACAGATAAGAGGTACACTGCATAAAGAAAACCCTAAAAGGTGACCTATTTTATGAAGCTAGCATAATTTTGATATAACAAAAGCAAGATGTATGTTAACAGCAGTCCGAGTTATGGGAGGAAGATAAAACTTCAGTCCCAGAGAAAACATGAGTATGGGACTTCAACCACAATCTCCCACCCCCAATACCTGGGGGCAATTGAGTAAATGCATCTTGTTCCCAAATAGCTGCCTCACTCATCTTCATGTTCCTGGAATTTATGGTATAAGGTGTAATCAATAGCTTACATTACTTTAATCTAAATTCTTGGTAAACAACTTAGAAACTGCCTCTTTCCCTTCGAAAATCCACGTTACTGCGGCTAGAGTGTATATATTCAGGGCAACTTCCATCTATGTTCCCGTGCTGCAATCCTCAACCTTGGCCCAAATCAACTCTTATTTGTTCAGTTTTTAGTCTCCTTACATCTGTAGGCCTAAAGATATTAAGTCAAATACAGCAGTTTATTAAGAGACAAAGTAGGATTTGTCTCAGAAATGCAAGGATCAATATGAGGAATGGGAACCAAATTTACTGCATTAATGTGCTAGAGAAAAGCCATGGTGGTTTGCTGCCTCCATCCCCCTGTCACGTACATCAGGTGTTTCTGTTATCCCTCCCCAACCTCCCTACCCCCTGCTCTCCCTCCCCCACAACAGACCCCCCGTGCGTGATGTTCCCCTCCCTGTGTCCATGTGTTCTCATTGTTCAATACTCACAGGTTGGGGGAGGGATAACATTAGGAGAAATATCTAATGCAGGTGACGGGGGATGGAGGCAGCAACCCACCATGGCACATGTATACCTACATAACCGTCCTGCAAGATCTGCACTTGAAACCTGGAATATTTAAAAAAGCCAGGTTCTCTCAAATCTCAAAGCATTTCTAAGTGTTTTCTGTATCAAGTTCTGTAAGTTTTTAACTTCAAAATTCAGTCATTTTAAAATCATGATTCAGGAAATCCTCCACAGAGGTTTAGAAACATTTAATGACTCACTAAAAGCACTTAGAAAAGTATTACTGCACTTTAGCATCATCCTAGCAAGTTGAAAGTAATACTAATGTTAAAAAGAAGAAAAATATTTGTAGTTACGATCAGGTAGTAAATCAAGCATATGCTTCAAACAATCCTAGTCTTCATTTTATATTCCAATATTTTGAGAAAAGTTTCTAAACGAATGTAGCCAAGTTTAAAACAGGTAAGTCAAAAGAAGTGCTTAATACAGTGCTTTAAGCAGGACCCTGGGTGGTGAACCCTGGGTGATGGGTGACAAGACTATCTTCTGCTTAAGACACTTAACCTCCATCCCCTTAAGGATACAAAGAAATTCCTGCGGCTCATGCTTAAAGGTACATAGTTAGGGAGGGACCTGGTGCTGACCAAGACACTTACATAGGCCTCCACATCTGTGAGCTCAGACACAGCTGGCTCATTGCTTGGCAAGTCAAAATTAGTGCTGGTATTAAAAGCCCTCCTTTTCCTAAGTCTCATTTTAGCTTACAGATGGTAAAGTTAAAGAGGATAGTAGTTTAAAGGACAAGCTAATGACCAGGTCTCCTGGCTCAAGTTCTGTCATTCACAAGCGGAAATATGTCCATTCCGTGACTTAAGGTGGCTAAAAGTCCTCACTCATCCCCAGTCCCTAGAAGGGCCAGCTCTTGCACTTACCAGCAATATGTTTTAATACATTAATTTCTGCTTATTTCTCATTCTTTAGTGATCCTAAAGAGGAATAGTTTGAGATCTGCCTAAACTTGTAACTATACTTGAATTTGCAATGTTTCAAAGAAAACTTTTTGAAGGCAAGTGTTTAAGTTCTAAGTTTATCTCTGGATATTTATTCTTTGACCCAGTAATTATGAGGCAGAACATTTTAGATTGAAAGGGTGTCAAGTTATTTGAAATTATATAATTTTTATTAAGTCTTCCATGGATGCTTAGAAAATACACTATTACAGAGAACTTTCTACCCTATTATCAGTTTACATATTAGAACCAGATTTTTCCCCCTACTCTAAGAAAATCAGGAAGGAGAAGAGAGAAAGGAGGAAGCATTTAACCTGCTCACAGCATTCTGTGATACAGCCAAGAATTTCACATACTGTCATAAAGGCACTATTCTAAAATATTCATTATTCATTTGGTGTTGAAAGTTGGAGAAAATTTAGATGCTTGAGGAAATAAATGACAGCAGTTAGAAACCATGAACTACAGGTAGAACCACCACCTGTCTGGGGTTAAAGACATCTAGAGCACAATATTGTTTACATAAATTCAAGATATACATATTACCCTAAGTAGATGCATAATTTAGATTTTTAAAACAAGTTAGTGATTGGCTACGGGGAAGGTAAAAGTGGGAGAGAAAAAGAAACGAGGGGAGAAAAAGAGGCTGAAATAATTCTGGTTTGTATCATTCAGTACCTTAAAGATCAGGCCCATGCAAATCAGTTTTGTTCTGAAACTTTGCCACCCTTCCCCTTCAAATGAGTTTCCAGGCTTCTTTGATGAGACAGGCAGTCTCAAAGACCGCTGTCATGATCTGTCTTCTGGTATTTATATGATTGCATAATGCCCTTCCCTTGAGTGTGGTGAGGACCGGTGACTTGCTTCCAACCCATAAGATATGGCAGAAGTGATGGCCTATCACTTTGGTGATCACAGTACATAGGATCACAGCCTTTGTCTTGCAAGGATTCTCTTTCAGGCTTTAACAAGGCAGGCAGCCATAAGAGGAAACCCACATGGCAAGGAAGTTAAGAAAACCTCTAGAAACTGAGGGTGGCAACCAGCCAACCACCAGGACGAAAATGAGGCCCACAGTTCAAAGAACTCAGTTTTACTAACAACCAAAGTTGAAAGTGGATGCTTCCCCAGTCAAGCCTCCAAGTTGAGAATGTAGCCATCACCTTGCTGCAAAGACTTGTGAGACCCTCACAGAAAACCAAGTTAAGCACTGCCTGAACTGATCCACAGAAAATGACGTACATTGCATTATGTACATTGCATTAGGCTAATTTTGCAATAGTATAGTTATGTAGCAACATCATCTGCCAATGAGCTTTTGACTAGTTTAGGCTAACGGCACACACTGACAGGAGATTAGACAAAAACAAACCTTAAGTACCTACCCTTCTCTGTTAGCTTTGGACACCATCTCACAGCAGCTGATTACCTTCCCTTAGTGCCCACTCTTGCTAGACAGCCTTCAGGTGGCTTCAGTTCCTGGTCTCTGGGAATATCCTTGATCTCATTAGCCTAGTTGTTAGCAGTTGCCTGATACTGGCAGTCTTTGCGTTACTGCACCAATCCCTTTTTGCCTCGTCTTTGACATCTATTCAACTTTTTAGATTTAGAATTCTACGGGACTACTCAAGGTTAAGTACAAAAACTAAGCCCACACAGGCAAGAGGCCTTATGTTTGTAGTTGATTTGTTCTTGATTTCTTTAGTGTCATGAAACAAAATATCTAGAATGTTGCTGAAAGAAAGGACATAAGTAGATATACTGGGAAGCGTACTTGTGGACTGAATAATTAAGATGTCCATTTTCCCTTTGATCTACACAATCAACCCCAACCCCAAAATGCCAGAGTTTTTTTCTGTAAGAAATTTACAAGATTATACTGCAATTCATAGAGAAATGAAAATAGCTAAAGTAGTTTTAATGTAGAAGAACTAAGGATTCTTACATGATCAATACTCAGAATAATGCTGTAGTAATCAAGACACTGTAGTATTGACAAGGGTAGACACAGATCACTTGTCAAGTTAGGTTTTCAGGGAAGTAGATGAAGAGTTAGGAGTGCACAAGTTTTATTGGAGAGTCATACCTGTTGAATAGGGGAAAAAGAATCCACCAGATTGTAAAGTTGACCTGATAGAGCATTAGGACAAATGTCTAATACTTGTGGGGCTTAAAACCTAGATGGGTTAATAGGTGCAGAAAACCATCATGACACATGTATACCTATGTAACAAACCTGCGCATTCTGCAAACGTATCCCAGAACTTAAAAAAAAAAAAAAAAAAAAAAAAAAAAGTTGATCTCAAAGTCTGGGAGCTCTAGAGAAAATTAGCTCGTAGGGGAGATGCATCAAATAGCTAGGTCTTTTGACTGGTGGTGAGGAGGGCACACTTGTAAGGACAGCCTGAAGACAGTGACTGACCTAGATGATGATACAGTCATTGCACCAGCTCAACAGAACATGACCTTATCCTCAAAAGCTAAGGCAGACTTTGAAGAGCTCACAGCTACAGATTGTCCAATAGCCACATTCCGTATACATGTGCATTGAGCTCTCAGACCATCAACAGAACAGGATAGGGAATGTGGAATTAGGCCCACACATGAGTTGGTCTCTAAAACACCAATGTAATCCAAAGAATAAATCTTTAATAAATGGGCCAAAAACAATTAGATATTCATATTAAAAAAAACAAGTCTTTTCTCATACCTCAGTCTATACAGGAAAGTTAACTTGGATCACAGACCCAGTGTAAGAGCTAAGACTACAAAACCTTCTGGTCTCATATAGAACCACTGCTGACCTGGTTCGTTCCCTTTTCCAGTATAGTCTGTGGCTGCTTTTACACTGCAATGGCAGAGCTGAGTGTTTTTACAGACCATACACAGCCTGCACAGCCTGACATTTTATTGCTTTCAGAGAGGAGTTTGCTCAGCCATACCATAGGCTCTGCTGGGTTGTGTGGCTCAAGCAGCATAGACTGGACTTGCTGAGGGGCCCAATTTTGCTTTGGGCCCCCACCTGGAGCTTTCGGCCTTTCTTGTCAATCAGTATATGGGACAAAGCAGTGGTCTCAGGTGTGGAATGTGCTGCCTCCAAACCTAAAGAGCCCCACCAGGTGTTGTGCCTCCTTCTTCATGGTGGGAGATGTAAGATGCAATAACTCATCTTTAACTTTGCCTGGAATATCCCAGTATACTCTTGACTGTTGGACTTGTAAAAACTTACTATTGTGGCAGACTTCTAAATATTTGAATTGTTTCTCATTATGAGGCATGGCACCATACCAAGGCCTCTGTTGTGTGAGCCCCCTTCCTGCTCATCCAGTCCAATTATGCCATTGTTCAAGTAGATCAACATGTCCTTTTGTATATACAGACAGCTCTGGGGCAAAACCATAAGCATACAGAATTGTCTATTCCATGTGAATGCAACTCATTTCTGATTCTCTTTCCTGATAAAGATGTTTACCACAGTCATGACTATGTATCATGTATTTGAGGCTAAGTTTATTTTAGCAAACACAGCTGACATCACAGCAGCCATGGTTGGGGCAACTCCTTAGAAGACCTAGCAAACTCCCTGTGGGCTCATCTGGTTTTGTAGCCAGTCTGGCGAATGAAACGGAGATAAGATGGATGTTGCTACCTGTCTCTTATTTATAAGTCACATTAATCTTTGCCACTCTCTCCTAGGATGAGATATTGTTTTTGACTACTTTGGCTGGAGGGAGCAGTTTGAGGTTTTTCATTTGCCTGTCAGGTATGAGTTGTTATAATCAGGGAGGACCAAGGGCTCAATGTGGAAAGTGTACCAACTAGCATATTTGTCTATTCTGATTATACAATCTAATAATTCTGCAAAGGTATAGAAGTGTGGCATTGGGCAGGGGTGGGCAAACAGACAAATAAAGCATTTAGACACAAACCCATGCATACAAAAAACTAGTATTGACAGCTGTATTACTGGCTACTGGGGGAAGAGATCGATTATTCAATAGGTTATTTATCCATAAAGAAAATAGAATTGGTTAATTCATCTGTAATTGGTGAAGAGACAAATCCTTAAATGTAAGGCAGAACTTTATTTGAAGAAAATGTAGACTATCCTTATGACTTCAGTATGAAAGCTCTTAAATATTTATTCATGAAAGAAAAGTTTTAACTGCTCAAAGGACATCAAGCACATGAAAGAAGGAAGCACAGTTGGATATGACAATAGATTCTGGATTAGTACCCAGAATATAAACTAAGTAAACAAAATGGTGAGAGATACCATGAATAGAACCTTGCCAGAAAATTCAAGTAAAAGATTTTCCTGCACGTGATCAAGGAAAAACATAGTTATGCCATTGTATTTGTCTAATTTAAAAGTTACCAGTACCCAAAAATTGACAAGGATGGAGAACAAAAAATGTATTCAACTGAGAATAGTTTGGTGCTATAGGAATATTTAACATCATGGTAATGTTGAAGATGTGCATACTCTGAAACTCATCACTCCCAGTTACATACCCTAGAGGAATATCATATGCCTGCACAGAAAGTGTTCAAGGCAGTACTGCTCCAAAAATCTGAACCTTAAATATTCACCAATAGAAAGGTATATGAACCTATCAATCCATTCATTAGATTTAGTAATGAAAAGTAGACCATAGCAACACGCATGGATACATCGCACATAATGAGTGCCTGGGAGCAAGTCAGTCATAGCTCAATGTAAAATAAGGTCTGTAAAAACACACCACAAATACATCTGTAACATGTTCAAAGTAAAGAAAACAAGGAATTGAAATTCATGAGGTAAGAAGTGAGTTGTTGGGCTTTGGTTAAACAGATTGGCAGCTACAGCACTGCCTTTTCTTTATTCAACTACGATTTTACTTTTAACGATTGTCTTCACTGAGAAATGCTTTGAGTGAACAATTCAGTAAGTTTGTGTTTATACCTGCATAACCATGCACCAAGATATAGAACCTTTATCACCTGAAGAACTTTCCTACCACAGTAAACAATGATCTGATTTCTCTTGTTTCAGATTAGCTTTGGCTGTTTTAGAAGCCTGTCTAGGTGAAATCATGAAATGGAATCTTATGTACACTTTTAACCTCTGGGTTGCTTAACTATCCTGTCTAGGATCTGAGGTCTTCCGCCAGCCATGTAAACGTCAGTTCTCTTTATTAGAAACCATTCTGCATATTTTGGGTGAAATTTTCCCAGTTAGACTTTGGTATATCAACTCCAAACCAAATTTATATGCCTGGAAATAAGCTTTTTTTTATTTTTTTTTGAGACAAAGTCTCACTCTGTTGCCCAGGCTGGACTGCAAGGGCATGATATCTGCTCACTTCAACCTCTGCCTCCTGGGTTCAAGCAATTCTCCTGCGTCAGCCTCCTGAGTAGCTGGGATCACAGGTGCCCGCCACCACGCCCAGCCAATTTTTTGTATTTTTAGTAGAGACGGGGTTGCACTATATTGGTCAGGCTGATCTCAAACTCCTGACCTTAGGTGATCAGCCCGCTCAGTCTCCCAGAGTGCTGGGATTGCAGACGTGAGCTACTGTGCCTGGCCAGTCTGTTTTAATTTGATACGTTATACAGTGGTAAACTATATAAAGTGTAACACTAAGCATTTTTTTTTTTTTTACAAAATCATATTTTTAATGCTTTTGGAAAATAACACTAAGCATTTTTAAGTGTATAGTTCAGTGGCACTGAGCACTTTTACATTGTTGCGGCAGCCAAAGCTTTGTCTACTCAGACCAAAATGCCACACCTGTTGAATGCTGTTCTTCCCTACTTCCATCCCCTGGCGATCACCATTTTGTCTTTGTAAGTTTGACTATTCTAGATGCCCCCTAGAATTGGAAACTCCAGTTGTCTTTGTGTAAACTGGGTTGTTTCACCTAGCATATCTTCGTGTTTCATGTATGTTGTAGCATGTGTCAGAATTTCCTTATGTTGTATACATGTTTTATTTCAGTAGTTTTTGGGTAACAGGTGGTTTCTGGTTACATAGATAAGCAGTGGTAATTGACATTCCGGTGTACCCATCGCCTGAGCAGTGTACACCGTACTCAGTATAATCTTATCCCTCATTCCCCTCCCACTCTTGTGAGTCCCTGAAGTCCATTTTATCATTTTTGTCTTTGCTGCCTCAATTTAGCTCCCACTTATGAGAACATACAATGTTTGGTTTTCCATTTATTCTTTTTATATAAAAGATCAGAAGGGCTTTAGTGTTTTAAGTTTTTTGCATCTATGTTTATAAATACCAGGCCAAAAATTCTCTTGTGCTGTTCTTTTGAAGCTCAGATAATCTTGTTTATGAAACTAAGATTTTTTTCCTTTGGAAGACTTTGTATGATTGGGATTGAGAAAGCTTAATTATGCAATGATCTCGGCCCGATTTAGTTTCTCTAGTTATACAGCTCCTCAGATGAGTCATTTCTTGATTTTTTTGGTAAATTGCTTTTCTAGAGGTATATTCATTTTGTCTACGTTTCCAGTTAGTGGCATAAAGTGACTTATGACGTTCTCATTCTATATTTCTAGTTATATTTTAAGTACGAGTATTGTTTTCTTGGGCATCTTTTATGATTTTGGTTTGGGTTTCCATAAAAGCAGATCCTAACAACCCGAATTGCAAGAGGAGTCAACGTGGTGTGGCGAGACAGGAAGAGAAGGCAGCAGCCACTACAGGGATGCTGTAAGCTGCTCACCACTGGCAGTGGCTGAAGCTTGATCTCATGGGGAAATTCTAGATTTAGTCCATCTGAGAGGTGAAGGCACTGGGGTATTTACATACTAACTAAACAGACATTGGTTAAAGCCTGATCCAAAGGTATTCGTTCCAGTAAGCCATCCTGCCCTATGTGAAAGCAAATCATTTTCTATGCTTTGGGGAAGAGTCCTCAGGCAGAGGCCTGACACTGGCAGCTGGAGGTCAGCCTGTACTTACTGATGTGGTGTGATGCAAGGAAAAGGGGTGGGCACCAGAGCCTGCCACATCAGGCAGATTATAAATCTTAACCGGTTTATCTTCCTGGACTTTCCAGAAAATGTTTTGTCAACTCTCTGTATCATTGATTTCACCGAGTTCTTTTAAGTTTTTTATCACATAGGATCACAAAGGTAGAAAAATTTGCTTACTCATGGAAGATGCTAGTAGTTAGTCTAGATTTCCTGTTAAATGTTGTCTTCTGTATCTTAAGTTTTGACTTATGGCATTATTTGTAGTATCTTCTCATTTGCATTTGATCCTATAACTTAATGTTTTCTAAATTCTACACGTAAGTTAGACAAAGATAACTAAGTTGTATCTTGGTCAAAGGAGATACATGTAAGTAGCTGATACAGTGGCCCACCTCCATCCCCCAGCATGCCTCCAGTTTTAGTTGATAGTGCATGCTGACAGCATCATACCTCAAGGGTCCACCACCTGTTTTACTCTGAAAGAGGTTTTTCTGGAACCCAAGGACTCATTCAGTCTGCAAGCAAGGTAGTTCAGAGTGGGGGAATTCAAACTCCTAGGGGCAACCCTCAATAAGGGATGGAAGATACTGTGTAGTCTCATCCTGCAGATGCACACCTGAAGGATGTTCTCCAGGGCTCCTCAGAGGTCCACAGTGGGAGCAAATCTCAGAAACCCAGATAGCCCCAGCCATAACTAGCTTAAATAATGTTTGTTCCTTTTACTAAATCTTTTCTCACTCCACTCAATGCTACACCCAGGGGTCAGCTCCCAAATAAGCCTCCTGCATTCACGTTTTTCCTTAGGCTCTGACTGCTGGGAAAACCAGACCCAGATGGGATGGTGGCAATGTCTCGAAGCCTGAAGCTTTGTGACCTAGTTTCTCATTTTGTGTTCCATGTATACTTGAAGTTAACTAGGCTAAGTTACTGGGCTCAGCGATCTGTGTGTCTTAGATCATGCCTATTTTTGTTCATGTCTTCAATATTCTTAGCTGTGTTTTCCCCTTAATGTACACACATACACGCAGGTATCAGACACCTGTGACATTTCAGGTCCCTTTCTGAATAGCAGGTTGCATCCTATTTATGCTGGAGTCTGAACTCCTGCCCTGGGTTTCTCTATTCAGATGAGGGCAAAGGATGTCCCAGATCCCTGCTCAGTGTCCATGTTCACTGAAGTGGGATGTATAGGAAAGGCAATTTTGCATGAAGTTAGTGTCTGATTTATGAGAGGGGGAACTGGCAGATCATTTCTTCCCTCTTCTTGAATAAAGTGTCAGACACAGATTACATAGAGTGCCAGGGAAGGGTCTGATAATATTGAGCCAGTTACATTGTTACTTCTTTCCCCGTTACAGGCATGTTTCTCCCGTACATGGTACAGAGTCCCATACCCCACGACTCACTGCTAGTTCCAGCGGCAGATGTTTTGGACAGGTCTATGCAAGTGTAGACTCATGATGACAGTGTCTGGCCTCAAGTAAGGTCTGTATGTCTGTGCCTTCTACCTCAGAGTCCTCTGAAGACAAGTAAGCTCAGCACATACATACTCACAGCCTGTAAATGAGGAGTCTTAATACCTTCAGGATCTCTACCAGTGAGGAGTGGGAGTTGATAGATGAACGCACAGATGTTCATTTTTTCACATCGAAGATTGAGACATCACTTCCATTTCTCAGAGATCCCAGAAGCAACGCCTTGTATTGCTATTTCCTAGACTCACCCCCTTTCTAGATCGAGGTACAGGGATAAGGGAAGCACTGGGTAAATCAGTGGCTCTAGCATCTGAATGCTATGGGTCAATGAGTAGCATAGAGGAGCATGGCTTCTTAAACTGACTTAGAAACCTTGAAGAATGAACAGCAGGCTCAGGTCAGCTGACTACCAACTCAGGACCTGCCATGAAAGCCAGGAATTGACTTTCAGGAGACTTTCATTTCCCATGGCTAGGCAACAGATCAGACAAACATCAGGCTGAAGACTTGACTATAAAGATGGCAGAAATACAAAAGACATATCCAGCATAAGACACATGTCAAGGCTCTAGATTCAGACTGCATATTTGACATTAGGAGATACTGTCATCTTGATAGGGAGAAAGTGAGACCCTAACACTCTGGATGAGTACAGTTGGGTGAACACATGAGTACCTTCAATTCTCAGATTCCCCCTAAACCTTCTGGGTTTGCAGAAATGGTCCCTCTCCTTTATGTTTAAAAAGAAAAACTCAAACAAGGACAGCTTCCTATTGCCTGAAGACCATAACTAGATTACATCTCAGGCAGATGTGTCAAAAGATGTATTCCTTCCTCCAAAAATAAAAACCAAACAAAAAAAAACCACACACAAAAAAAGACCAACCCTGCCCTTTTCACTTACCTCTATAATGTAATTGACATCAGATATCCTAAGTCAGGAAATATCTTTCCTGGGAGAAAAGCTTCCACACCGATAGGGTTGCAATGCTTGGTAAACACAAAACTCACCTGTGAGACCATGCATGCCATGTATCTTGAAGATGTTGAATCATGAGGTTAAGCGACTGGCACCTCCCCAGGACTCCAGCTCTAATTTCCTGGCTAGGACACCTGGAGATGAGCTTGGTCAGATGCTGCTGGAAAAGCTTCCTTGAAGCTTAGATATCATGGTGACCTTAAGTAAGGTAGATGCTTCAGCCAATTCAATGGAGTGTTGAGGAAGGGTCCAGAAGGTACAGAGAGGAAGCTGTAGATTTTTTCGTAATACCAGAGGATGTAACACGTAAGAAGGGAGTATCTTCTGGGCCCTTCAAGGGGACAAAAGCAATGAACAATTCATTAGTGAGGGCAGCAACATTGAGAAACTGTCCTTTACAGGCCAGATTTGACACTAGGAGACACATGTTATTAGGTTACCGTAACCAATCAGGATAGTAAGTATATGCAGGGCCAGTTGGTGGCACTTCATCTTGTATCTTAACAGTTACTGTAAGAGACATCAAGAGTCCATATGGCCACCAGGGTACCTTGACCTTCAGGTATCTGGCACTGGCTAATGTATCATGATGTTCTACAGCTGAGACAGATGGGCAGCTGGTTAGCATTTACCTTGTACAACTAGAAGAGTCACAAGGACTGACCAAGTCTGATGTAATAGCAGTGAACACAATCTCTGAAGTTTCCAGATCTGAGCCAGTTGTCTTATTCAAGGGGAATGGATTTCCTTGAGAAAAAGCCTGTAATACCAGCAGTATTTCCCCAATCCTTTGGCAGAAATAATCATTTTAGAGTATACTACGTTAGAAACTCAGATTTGAAGTCTACTAGATATATAGATCCTAAAGCAGTATATATACCAGGAAACCCACCATACTATTGTGGACGTCATGCTAGAATCAGATTCCTGAAACCAGGTGGTAAGTGGAGTCCTGCTCGAAGTTCATGCCACAGTAAAGCCAATGGTTCAGAGAATCCATCCTGTGGTTCTCCTCTAGTTCAGGGAATAAGTTTGATGTACTTAGCAATTTGTTAAGTCACATTGTTTCATTGACCTGGGTAGAACAGGATGATGCACCATTTCAGGGGATTCTAACTTGACCCTCTCTACCTTAATGTCATTCATTCTGATCTCCAACTGTATATATTAAAGGGAAGACAGCTGCCTTGGAGGGATTGCAGAAATTAGTACCGAACACTTAAAGGATCCAGGGATGGTGGTAGTTGTAGCTAACACTTCACTGGTCTAACCCCTTAGATGTGGCTGACAATTGACCATCTCCAACTTCACTCAGTAGTAGCCCTAATCAGAGCTGCTGTGCCAGATGCTTCTTTATTGGAACATATTGACATTGCTTTGAGACTAGGATGTAGCTAGTAGGAAAACATTTGAGTAGTATCAGTAAAGATGACCAAAACTTTTGCTTTGGCACAAGGCATCGTCTTTCTTCCTGCTCTGTTATAGTCTGGGAGGACACAAATTACCTTGACATTCTCAACACCACTGTGATCCACTCTCAGTGGATCATGCTAATTTGACCCGCTGAATAAAAGTGGTTTTTTGAAAGTCTAAAAAACCACGCATGCCAGAAGGTAGGTGATAAATGAAGGTAATTTCCTTCATTGTGACAATTTCCCAAATAGGAGGTCTGGTCTGGGGCATATGAAAACATCCCCCTTCTAAGGCATAATTGACTACCTACCACTAAAAGAGCGAGCATGTTGATTTGGAAAACATACACTATTCTTGGATTTTTTATTCATTTTTATGAATGCAAAGTTGCCTGTACCAACCTCACCAACGTTGCCTTAATGGATTTCTTGAGTCCTTTGAAGTGTCAGCTTCAAGTGGGGCCCAAAGAAATAGAGTAAGATCCATGCTGTATTACAAACTCAGGCCACATTAACAAATCAGAGGTATCAAGGACAGGCAGCATGAATCTCTAAGGTTCTGAGCAAGATTATATCATCTACAATAGAAAAGCAGTCCCCAGGGTGCCACTGGGTCCTTGCAGAATCTCAGTACTGATTACAGGGTATTAGAAGCCTGAATCTACCAGGTAAGGACTTGGTCACATCCACTGGGCCATGAAGCTGGGTGACTACAGCAGCATTCTATCTTATATAATAGGTACTGACCGCTTCAGAGCACCCAACCAAGTCTGGAGGGCTTGTTTTTCCTCTTAATCTCCAAAGTGAGGAGAGGTGGGGGAATAGAGTCAATGTAAATCTGTTCTCTCCACTATGTGGAGCTCCGCTAGATTTGACAGCTGTCTGGGACTTAGCTGTTTACATCCAGGTCTACTTGTCACTAAAGACCAACTTTCTAGGGCATTATCTTCCTACAACAGATCTAAGTGGTATTACCCTTGAGAACTCAAGCCTATCTTCCAATAGCAAGCCCCTCCTATAGCCAACCTTCCTGTCCTGAAAGCCTCTAACTCCTTAGAGGCAGGATACATTGCCACCATTCCAACTCTAGCAAAAGAGGATTTGGAGGTTGGTGGCTTAAGCTGCAGTTTTCTAATGTGGCACATCAAGGATATCAATTTAATATTTAGAGACATCATCATCTTATTAGATGCCATTCTATATAGAGAATTAACGGGCTAGAAAGTGGTCCTAAAGAAGGGTAGGAAGAAAAGTACATCTAAGTGCCTATTTATAGCAAGTAGTAAATTCAAGTAGTCCTACCCCTAAACAGCTCTTCTAGTCAATGAAAGCAGTCAAGAAAGTTAGTGGTATTTCCATTTGACCCAGCAATCCCATCACTGGGTATATACCCAGAGGATTATAAATTATTCTGCTATAAAAACACATGCACATGTATGTTTACTGCAGCACTATTCAAAGACTTGGAACTAACCCAAATGCCCATCAATGATAGACTGGATAAAGAAAACGTGGCACACGTACACCATGGAATACTATGCAACCATGAAAAAGGATGAGTTCATGTCCTTTGCAGGGATGTGGATGAAGCTGGAAACCATTCTCAGCAAGCTAACATGGGAACTAACACAGCAACAGAAAACCAAACACCACATGTTCTTACTCATAAGTGGGAACTGAACAACGAAAACATGGGCACGGGGGAGGGCAACATCACATACCAGGGCCTGTCATGGGGTTGGGGCAAGGGGAGGGATAACATTAGGAGAAATACCTAATGTAGATGACAGGTTGATGGGTGCAATAAGCCACCATGGCACGTGTATACCTATGTAACAAACCTGCACGTTCTGCCCACGTATCCCAGAACCTGAAGTATAATTTTAAAAAGTCAGTGGTATGTATAGCCATCTTTAAAGATAATACCAGACCCTACATTCCGCACAGGATAAATGTGGGCCTTCAATGCAGGACAGCCTGAATAAGGCAAGTGTGACGGGCTCTACCACCAACTTGGACTTCTGCCTGGGGCTCAGTTGAACAAATGCATTTACTCTGGAAGTCCAAGCATATTAACTTCCTGCAAGACTCTGGCCATCTTGTTAGTGAAAGCTGAAATGAAAGTTCATTTTGATGCAGCTTCCATGTTAGGCTTTTCTTTACCTGCAGGGCCAAGCAGAATATTCTGGACTCTGAATGCCTCAACCATTAGTCCATTTGTCTCGGGTTTTGGTGGTGCTATATCTACCACATGGAGAACCAATTTGCCGTGTGCGACACCTGCTTTTGCAAAGCCCTTTCACGAGGAAGGCAATCCAAGGTACCACATCTTAAGTTAATCATCTGTTTTAGAACAAGCATGGCTTTCCTCGGTTTCACAGCATAAAAACATGTATGTCAGGTTCATCCAGGAACTTTTAATACGTATTATATATAGATTACAGGACAGGCAGCCCAACAGTGAAAGTTGTGATTTAGTAATATGCCATGACTAGATTAAGCTTAAATCCCATTTTTGTTTTCTTCAAGTCCAAGTACTTCCACAAAATATATGGAAAGTGGTTATATACTACCCATGTTTTATAAGTCAGCATTTGTTTTCTATTCTAATTGTGTAAATTGTAACTGGTATACACCTCTTCACATTATGCTTTTCAACCAAGTCATTTTTTATGGTTACTTAAGTTAATGTTCTACCTACAGGCTATACTGTGATTTATTCAATAGAAGCATAAATATTTAATATCTTGTTTTTGTAAGCTACAGGTACAACTTAATAGCTTTTTTTTTTATGTTCTTTAATTTCTTTTTTTTTTTTTATTGCATTTTAGGTTTGGGGGGTACATGCTGGAACCAACCCAAATAGCTTTCTTTTATCTGGCATTTCTAAACTCGTGATGGAGGTGAAGTTACTGAATCAACCGAGAGCAAGCCTGCTAGTGGATACTGCCTTTCAAACATCCTATCTGCTTAGATCAACACCCATGGCATGTGGTGAGGCCAATTATGAAACTACCTTTGCAAAAGTTGTAACTGAGAAAATTATTACAGTGAAATATCTGACCTGACTCCATCCTGCTAACTTCCAAGCTGTCCTTGTTCATTCCTGTGTGTAGGCTGAATTTTGGGAGGAATTTATAGTTGAAACAAAGATGCTAACAACCCTTGCCAAAAGCAAACCCCTCCTGCCTGGCACTTGACTGCTTCTGCAGGACTAACAAATTAGCCACAAAATAGAAGCTGGGGTTTGGGAGTCATGCAGCTGAAGGCTGCAAGATTCTGAACCTCCCCAAATTTCTCCCAGGGATAACATCACTATTGTAAAACCTAAGATCAGTGCCTGAGATTTTGCAGACTCTGTACTCAGTGGATCAGCTGGTACCACCCAAATGGATAAACCTGCTCATCCAATCTTGTGCCTCTCACCCCACCCAGGAACTGATTCAGTGGCAAGTGGACAACTTTGATTTCATCTCCAACCCAACCAATTCTCCTTTCCCAAGTCCCTACCCACCAAGTTATCCTTAAAAATCCGTATCCCCAAATTCTCAGCGTGATTGATTTGCATAGTGACCATCTCTCACACAGAGAAGCTGGCCTGAGTAATTCTTTATTGTAATGCCATTGTCCTGGTACGTCAGTTGCTTATGCAGTGGGCAGGAATAATCTGTGGGGTGATTGCAATTACAGTATACCCTAATGTGAAATACAAACACTCTAAGATAGCCATACTTCAGTTTTCCTATCTGTTCTCATGCAGCTGAGGATTTCTTGGCTGTAGTTTGAGGTGGTGGTCCCAGGCCCATGGTTCTCTTTTCACTCAGTTTAATCTACATACCATAAAGTTCACTTTTTAGTATATTCACAAGGTTGTCCGACCACAACCCCTAATTCCAGGACATTTTGATCTTCAAGTTGATCAACTTAAAGTTCACCGATTCTTCTGTATCAAGTCTCTTGAACCTCTCTAGTGGAGCTTAATTTTTTAATTTCATAGGTTATCGGGGGACCAGGTGGTGTTTGGTTACGTAAGTTTAGTGATTTGTGAGATTTCAGTGCACTCATTACCCAAGCAGTATACACTGCACCCAGTTTGTAGTCTGTTATCCTTCACACCCTTTCCCTGAGTCCCCAAAGTCCACTGTGTCATTCTCTTAGTGGAGTTTCTAAATTTTAATTATGCTTCAACTTGAGAACTTCGATTTGGCTCTCTAAAAAAGTTTCTCTATTGATAGTCTGTTTGGCAAGACATTTCTCATACTTTAAAATCTTCAAATAAAGGCTAGGTCTAAATGGTGGATTTAAAGTCTTCATCTAGTGAGTCTAAAATCTGGGCTTTCTCCGAGACTGATTGCTTTTTGTATTGGCTGTAATGTGTCTTAGTTGGAAACTGGAAATCTTACCATGGCAACTCTGGATATCATGTTCTCCCAGGGCTTGTTGCCTTTCTTGGCTTATTTAGTAACAGTTCTGCAAGGTCTATAATCTGTTAGGTGGGACCATTGGAGTTTATTTGGTTAAAGTGGTCAGCTTAGACTACTACTGCTTAGACAGATTTCCTTAAATTTCTGGATTTCCTGCATGTGGGGAAAGGGGGGGCCCCCCCCCCCTAAATAAAAAAAAATTAAGACATGCCTTCAACACTCAGCCAGACAACTGAAACTCAGCCTTGGCCTTCATTTCCCCCTTATGCAGAACATCTCAAGGTCAGCCAGAGGTGAGCACACAGGGCCTTCTAGGGTCCTTCCCCCAGCACACATAGCCCTACATATGCACTTAGCCTTCCAGAGTCACAGAAATATATTGGAGCTTTTCAGAGTCCCTGTGGATGTATTTCCAGCTTTTGATTTAAATTATTTGCTCCAAATATTACCATGTTTCAGCAACTGCAGTGTTCAACAGTTACTTTTAATTGTTCTTGATAAATGCCCCATGGAAGAGGCTTTTTGCATTAGGTGATCCACAGGAACTACCTTGTGAATGGAGTCTTCCATTGAGGCCAGATGGGTTAAAGTGTTAATGTTTCTCCAGGAATGGGGGGCTGTGAAGCAGCTTTAATTCCATTCTGCTTACTCCGATTGCCAGGTTGCTGGTTTTCACTGTTTGCAAGGTGTTGTTTTGTAAGGCTACCACAGAGCTGGGGTGGTGGTGGAGGGAAGAGGGAATTTAAAAGTATACAAAGCTTGCTATTACCTGGATTTGGTTGTTTTTCCCTAGATTGCTATAGGATTGGTTAGTTTAAGTTCTGAAAGTGTTTAACTTGATTTTCCCTAGTGTTATCATTGCTTTAATGAAGACAGTGTTTGCAGATGTCCTTACTCTGCCACTTTCACTGATGTCACCCCCAGTTACCTAATGGCTTTTAGACAACCAGTCATAACATTGATCCAGCATAGCCTTCCTTGTGTCCACAAAGAGGAAAACAAATTTGGGAGCACATAGCATTGTCTGACGATTCTGTTTTCTAGGTTCTCTTGAAATTTCAGTGGGACTGGATTCTGCTCATACTATGGAAAGACTATACACCATAGCTACCACGTCTAGGACACACTGGTACCAATCTGAACTACTGTTAGTCCATAAGGATTAAGTAACCTTGTACCAGACTATAGATCTATGTTGTCTTCCAAGAAGTCTTGTTAAAAATACAATCCCAACTGAATAGTGCCTAGTGATGTGGTTTATATTTCAGCAAAGATTTGTTTCAGTGGCAAATGAACATTTGTATGTAGTGTTAAAGGGGCTGGACAACGGTTTTCTAAGTCTGGCCACCAACCCCACGAAGGTCATTCACTCTTCCATGAATATGAATACTTTGAAGATACATTATAGATCGGAGTTCATGTTCATCTCAGCTCTGTAAGCCATTGCTTATAGGTGAGCCACCTAAACTTCTCTCCAGCACAAGTAAAACACATTTGTGCTAAGTTACTGAGATTCAGGGATCATTTGTAACTACTCTGGCAAGCAGAGTGGACAGAATGGGATTAGAGCTGCTTCAAGGGCCCATTCCTGGAGAAATGTTAACACTGTGTGGTAGGTCATGGCCTGTCCACAGTATATTTGATGTATTTCTTGATGTCTTTAGGGTACACACATGAATGCCAATATTCTTCTATCTTCAACTGTCTTTGTTAAAGTTCAGAAGACATAGAACAAAAACTACCTCCAAGAGTGTGATAAGCATTACTATTCAGTTTTAGTTTCTCTAGTCTGATTTTTATACATTATTCCATTCTGTAGTTTTGGGATATGAAAGAAGATCTGCTAACCATTTTCTAAATTGTTCACCAATTGTGCCTATCACTTCTTATATTGCCCATTGATCTGTGGTACCTCTCACATCACAATTGAGATGACAGGAGTAGTTTCTGGCCTACTGTTTTATTGATCTTTGTGAGGTTGAAACCCTTACAATAATGGTACCAGGGTTTGTCCTTTCAACCAATTTTCAGTATAATTACCTTTGTAAGTGAATCCACACAATTCCAGTATGGTTTATACTTATGATTAGTCTCGGGATTTTGTATGTTATCTTAACACCATTTGAAGATAAAGGTTCAATTCAGGAAGAAAGCATCTTCAAAATGTGTTGGAGAGGGCTCAGAGATTAAGTTAAAGGTCATACAGTAAAGAAGCTGAGATGGGTGTTAAAAACCTGGGCCTGATTTCAGAACCTTCACTTCTTCCAATAATGTATGTTTACTTGCCAGTCTGAACACTTCCTTTAAAGAAAGGAGACATTTAGGAGAGTACTTTCTCTGAACCAGTCCAGTGAACTTCTTTCCCTGACCATCACAGGCTTACAGCATCCATCGATATTCAATAGGAATCCATATGCTAAGCTCACCCCTTGGAAGTGTAACAAATAACTCCCCTTGCTTTCCTACAAATATAACATACTTCCTTTTAACTATGGAATAGAGTTACAGGAACCTCAGCTTGTGTTTGAGCTATCACTTATCACCTCAGTAGCTTTTAGGAAGTTGGAGAGGAACAGAAACAGATAATTCTATTTCTCCTCGAACTGACAATTTATCAGGGGGACCTGACCCAGCATTTGGGTGGGAATGGAGTATTATAAACCCATTGAGCCAATTTAAGGGTATTGATTTCTGAAATATCCTTAACACCAAAAGGAAACTGCCTTGAAGCCTGGCTGGTTATTAGGGGCCCTGGCCACCAGGCAACAGTACCTGAAGTGGGACTGGCTTACCAAGGCCAGTATGTGCAAATATGCATCAGGATGTGTACATGTTAACTAAACCCATCATGCTTGACCTCTAAACCCTGTCCCAGTTCTTGTGCAACATGTCGGACATCATGGAGTTGACAGGGCTAGCAGGAAACCAGCTGCAGCACCTAGTCATGCTCTAAATATTCTGTTGAGAGTTATCATTGAATATTGTGGTTCAAAATTAGATTTCTCAAAATTAGATTTCTCACAGTGACACTTTACCATCCTTCTAACTATCACAAGTTCCTCTACTATGTTCCCTTCAGGTATTATATGCATGTACCTCAAAACCAGATTTCTATTGGAACTCATTTTGATAACATTTGCAAAAACTTAGAGACTGAGGAAACATGTCCTGTAGCAATCACTGGCACACTTTCTCCTACAGCATCTGGGCACAGATTCTAACCTTATTCTATGCTGAATCTCAGGGTGAGCATCCCTGCCTAGTAGAAAGGCCTAGGAGACATGCCCAGGGGGAGTATTTTGAACATTAGGAAAGATTCCAATATCCCTGGGACTCCACCCCTTGATGTAATATTTCTGGCCTCATTTTATAAAGGTAGCCACCACCCACTTATATCCTTTCCCCTGTATTATCCTATTTGAGGATAAGTGGGAATAGGAAGTTATCAGGTATATGGGGGACAAAGTGGCTGTCAAGTTGTAACAGTACCTTAAAAGGGGACCTTCTGGCCCCAAACTACCTTCCAGTTACAAGTGCCTTTTTGTAAGTCAAAGTATGTAGCTAACTGTGGGTAGGCGGCTATGCTCACATTTAGAGGGGGAGCTCAGACTGGTCTAGAATGACCTCAGTTGGGACAATAAGACTTTCACCCTCAGTCTGATCAGACTCATCCTAGCCTAGGCTCATTCTCATTACAGTGGCAATGAAGAAAAACATAGGGACCATTAAGGCACAGGCTTGAAATGAGTTTCATTTCTACCACCTGCTATTTTCCAATTAGGGTCACCAGGCCAGCTCAGATTCAAGGTGAGTTAACAATCTTTCTTGACTGGAATAATGCTGAAGTCACATTGCAAAAGGTATTGACAGGGGGAGAAGTACAGAATTTTATTTTAGTAATAAGAACTAAAATCCTTCAGTGAAAGGCTGAGAAACCCAGTGGTTTCAAATGGCATCAGGCTGAGCCATTCACTAAACTTAGCACCACTGTAAATGGAGCAGCCAGGTGTAGTGTCCTGGAGTGTGACACAATATAAAGTACAGACAGCCTTTGTTGGCAAGACTTTGCTGGAAATCTAGTCAATCTGTGAGACTCTGAATTTATAGTAAAAACAGAGGAAAGAGGAACAAGTTAGACATAGAAACAGAAAAACCTAGATACAGGACATTCTGTAAGACATGATGAATCTTTCCAGTTTATCAATGACTGTTATAGGAAGACTTAGCAACTTAAGTACTAGCTGACATTATAGAAGTCCTTTCAGATTCTTTCAGGGTCACCTGTTTTTCACATGCAGTGGACGCTGGCTAACAATATGCTGACCTATACATCATGCTGCTTAGTTGCATGTCAGAGCTTCCAGCTCCTTCCAGGGCTTCTGGGCTCAAATGAAGTGCCACACTGCTTGGATGGATTTGTATTTCCCTCCAGCTGCCACACGGGCTAATTAGACACCCAGAAGTCTACTCCAAGAAACTGACCAGCAAGTGCTAGAAGATGGGAGCCCACAGGGGACTTCTACCTTCTATACTGGTCACTTACTAGGCCTCAATCAGCTGTGATCTTTGTGAAGCAGTGGCTGACTTATTTCCCAGACTTCCATCCTATATTCCTTTTGTTGTTGCTCCAGGATTGTGCCCCTCAAGTAAGCACTAGGAATAAAGTCTTGCTTCAGTTCTGTCTTCTAGTAAACTCAAGTTAAGCCAACAACTAAACGTAATAGTAAACTTGTTTGGACTTTGAATAAGCCAGATTTAGGACATTTAAAGCAAGCTGTAAAATTTGACAGGACTATTGGACATTAAGGGGTGTTGATTGTGCTATGTGTGGCAGTGATTTCAAAGAGACCTTGTCAATCAGTATTGTGATTAAAAGGATTAAAGAATTTCAGCAAAACAGAATAAGGAGACACACCTGGGGGGTAAGTGAAGATGGAAATAGTTGAATCTGAGTAACAGGTACACGATTCATATGATTTTCTACTTATGTATACTTGACGACTTCTATAAGGACAATTCTTTAGTTCTATAAGAACAATTCTTTAGAATTATTTCATTCACCATTTTTCTTGAATATAATGTTTTGTAGATGATCCCTTGGAAGTTGTCATAGCTAAATTTTAAAGTTTATTATACTGAATATAGTTGTGTAGTTTCTCTATACATTTCATGAAGCTTTTCAAAATGAGTTCATTAGTCATTTCAAGACATTTACCTTCACATTATTGTAAACTGAGTATTATCTACATGTTTACACTTAATATCTTTCATCTTTCTGTGATTTAATCTGACTTCCAATTCACTTATTTGTTCTTCAGCTATATCTACTTGTACTTTATCAGCTTGTATTATTACATTTCTGTTCTCACTTCTGAATGTGTCTTTATCTTAGGTATTTATTGTACTTGATAGTCTGAGTGTCTTAATATTTAGGCTTTCAGTGTTTCCCTTTTGAAATAGGTATATTCTAACAGTGTCTTATTTTAGTCTGTGAGAGTACTACTAGGAGTATGATTTACCTAGTAATGCATTATTGGTTAAAGATCAAAGGCATAGTTTTAGTTTCAACCCTAGTAAGTTTACAGAAAGAAAAACCTTAACATACTGTAGTTTTTACAAAGCAGCCTATTAGGTCAGGGTCTCCCTTCTTGAGGAGCAGCATTGGTAGGAGGCAGGCTCCCCAGACTGGAATCCACCAGCCCTAGATGGGGTAGGATGGAGGTATAAATGCCATCATTCATCAACTCCTTACCTCACAGGATTTTCATGCTAACCTGATTTTATCCAGTCCATTAGCACACAGGGTTACCAGTTTCAGCCAATGCGTAGCCTCAACAAGCAATTATGCTTAAGAGGCAAAAAGGGATGCATTAACCTTAATTACCCTCACAGCTCTGTCAAGTTCCCCTTTGTTCCAGATCACAGCCATTACACTCAGGGACCATATATACCAACTTGTCCAGACAGTTGGAGTTTTTGTCTGCTGCCCTAGTGTTAACAATGCTCTTTACTCTTAAGTGTCCTAGTTTGCACAGTCAGGTGGTCCTTGTGGAAGCCATGGAGATGTACTATTCCAATCTCCCTCTGAAGAATCTGCCTTGGAGCTCAGCCTCCAGCTGCACTATCTCTGGGATCTGCCAGCGTTAGAACTAAGGATGCATTTATCCAGGTAGATTCCTGCCAACAACTGGGCAGGGAAGGCCACACCAGGCCCTGGCCAGTCCTGCCCAATGGAGCACCAAGCATTCTTTATGCTAGGGATCCTTGTAAAGGGAGCTGAGAGTCTCTAGAGCTAGACTGCTGTTTGGGTGTCTGGCCAGAAAAGCCATGGATCATTCTAGGTTTCTTACCCTTCATTCCCTGTACTAATTTGTCAGAACAACTCATTCATTCCTAGCAGTGACAGCCTTCTTCCAGAACAAAGTACAGCCTGCTATCCACTGGTTTTAGTTTTAAGAGTCAAGATTCAACTACAGGGCCTCGGAGAGTAGCTTCTTTGGAACCACAGCTGCACCTAGCAGTGCATAGAGAAAACACATTTTAAGTGCTTCCATCACCTTCCACCATCTGACCAAGAAGGATAAGTCAGGGCACATACTCTAATCCTGCACATAGCAGGAAGATGGACTAGACACACAAGGATATACACAGTATGTGTTTCATCATCGCGTACCTTCACATTGACATGCCATCTAGAAATTGGTATGAACCAGTGCCTAAAGGAGGATGAACACGTCCTATCTTTGACACTGACTTCCAACTATTATTAATAATTCTACTTATCTTTCAAGGTAGGAGTCTACAAACCAAGCCAACTCCTGGCAGAGCAAAATTGTGGCAAGCACTTCACTATGTTCAAGTTTAATGTCGGCAAGTGGAGCTGGCAAGAGGCCTTGGGGTGGTCTTATGCCAAAAGATCCATAGAGTAACACCAGAGATGAACAAGTGCTGACTATTCAGAAAAGAAAAAAAAAGGGTAACACCAGAGAAAGCCACAGAACAATGACAGAACAGCTTTTCTTTATGATCACCTGCAACCATGACAGATGAAACAACCAGCAGCCAATCAGGAGAGTAAGGGTTGCATGTAGAGTCTGGCTGCTGCCTTTCTATCATGCAGGCCTTATGGGCACCTGGAGCCACATGAACCAGACTCACCATCTGAGGTGTAGACAGCAGCTGTCTGTAGTTCACACTCCTCAGGACCAGAAATAATGAACTGGCTTCAAGGTCCAAGAATCCCATGTCTATTTGCCAGATGAACTATAGCAGATGAGCAGTGTCAGGTATAGGGAAAGCCAGACTGGGCCTGCCATCAGTGCTAACTTTGCCTGAGCCTACCTCAGTGGCAAGGCTCCAGCAATGTCCTAAGTCACCACCACCTTTACGCTTCCCTTTTCTTGCCAGATCAGTACAATCACCCAGGCCTGATCATGGATCCACACCAACTACCTAGAACCTTGGAAATCTGGTGTTTCAGGGCTGTGGCATCATTTTGTAAGTTGGTGCTAGTCAGCCTACTATACTCATTCAGTTGTCTCACTTCCCAAGCAACAACTCCAGCTCAGTAGTGGAGGGCAGGGAGAGGTGTTGTAGAGAATTAACACAACATTCAGATTTGCCCTTCAACTCCTAGGCCATGACAGACAGGTATTACGTAGGTTGTAGAGTCTTCCATGGCTACACCAGAACACAGATCTGACTGCAGGGAGTATGATCAAGCATTGTCCCCCACTGTTATACTTTAAAATCCATTGTTGTATTGTACCAAGGCCATACGTCTCACTGCTACTCCCTACCATGGTCAGTCATTGGTTATAAGACTAATGCAGGTCTGTTCTTGGGAGATTTGAGACTCCCAACATGCGCCTTTGTCTTGAAGATTCTTCTTAGAGCTGCATTGTAAGCCAAGATACTTCCACCCAACTTTTGTTTGTTCTAGAGCTACATTGTAATCTGGCAGCTACCCTCAACCTCTTTGGACCATCACCATTTTTGTAGGTATATCCTGTATTAAATACATTGCATATTTAGTAGTTTTGTCATCTTTCTTGCAGGACCTGGGCTACCATACTTCTTTACCTTACAGAATTCACTGTATTATCTGACACTTAAGTCATCTTAAGTGAGATTTCAAAAGAGAACATTTCCCAGGTTATTTTAAGGCTAGAATAACCCTGGTATCATTAGCTGCAAAAGACTATAGGTGGATGTCTCATAAACCCGGATATTGTAAGTCTTCACACTTTTAGAAGAAAGCCAGACTCAGCAGATGTGAAAGCAATACCATGATCATGTAGAATTTATTCCATGAATACCAAGTTAAACACTAAATCATTAATTTGTTACATTAGTAAAGTGAAAAGTCATCAGTAGATACAGAATCAACATGGTAGTTTACTACCTGTTTATATAATTCAAACTGGGAACAGAAAATGACCTGAATTTTTAACTATAGTTTATTGCCCTTGATTATGAAATATTACTTCTAGATAGAAGGCAAGAATATCCTACTATTTCTACCTAACACCATATTAGAGGTCATAGCTAATACGGCAAGATTTGTATGTAGTATGTGCATCTACATGTACAAATGTTTTCTCTATGGAAGTGAGCAGGCAGGCAGGCAGGCAAACAGGGTTGACTTGAGTCTACCCACAGCCTCTGTCCCAGTGGACGAGGGGAAGAAATGCAGTTGGAGGTCCCCAAATCACTTTACCGTGCTTCTACCACAGCAGACGCATGTAGTTCACACTCCTCAGGACCAGAAATAATGAACTGGCTTCAAGTTCCAAGAATCCCATGCCTATCTGCCAGATGAACTATAGCAGGTGAGCAGCATCAGGTATAGGGAAACCCAGACTGGGCCTGCCATCAATGCTAACTACTTCTACCACGGCAAAGGAGTGTAGTTCACACTCAGGACCAGGAATAACGAATTGGCTTCAAGGTCCAAAAATCCCATGCCTATCTGCCAGGCAATTGCAGTGCCTCTCCATAAGCTTCTGGACCCTTCTGGATACAGAAGCCAATAAGTTCAAGACCCTAACAAAGCAAGCAACAAATGCCAAGAAGTATGGTCCCAGATAAGCATGGGCATTGGCCAATCAGATAGGGATACTGTATTCAAGGGCAGTCCTTGCACTCTTAACTAGCCTGTGGTAGCTAAGCAAGGCTCAGAATAAGTGAGCAGAGCTTGGAGCTAAAACTTGAGCAGGTGAGAGTCAGGAGTATCTTAACTGTAGCCCTCTGGCCTCTCTGCATCCCTTACACCTTGGGCCCACCTTATATACAGCTTGGGAAGCAGAGCAAGGAACCTCTGTCCTGGTTCTTGGCACCAAGGTCCTTTTCACATCTTTCTCCCCCACCGTGGTCCCAGGGAAGTGAGCAAAGGCTCTGGCGAAGGTCACATTGGGATCACTAAGGATCTTGGCTATTTCTCCTCCATTTAATTTGTAAGGCCTCTAACTGTAACCTTAAACCAGATGAATCATTTATATGTGGCCGTAAGAGCAGAGCTGAGAAAACCGAAGGCTCATAACTTCTCTCATCCTTGAATAAGCCTGCAAGGAGCCAGTATCCTCAATCTGTTAAGAGGTTAACATACTCCAGGCCCCAAAGGAGATTCTCCCCATCACACGCTGGTCCTCAGAGTACTCCCATTCCCCTAGTTGTCTAGGGAGTTCCTTCCACTCCTGGTGCAAACAGGGCAAATTATCTAGTTTCTACATTTATGCTGAATTGACATGTTTATGTAGAGGTTGGGAAAATGCAAATGAAGCTGCTTCAATTCTTTAATAAGGCTGCCCTGTCTCTTAAGTCAGTTTTGGAAAAGTCCCTCATGACTCTTAGGCTAAAACTGAGGTCCTTGGCTTTAAATACTTTCTCATTGTAATGTTTATAGCATCCTAATAACAAACTTAATTTCTTCTGTGAATGGCTTACATATTGTTAATGGCTGAGAACATTCTTATTCAATGTTAGCTTAATAAAGATCATGATAAAGTAACAAGGTTATACTTAGAGGTAGTCTTTAATGTATTTTAAATGCTTTGCTATAAAAGATGCTTCTAGTATCTGTGTATACTGTGTCCAGTTTCAGCTGTAATTTCCATAGAAGCTGAGATATGCAGGGAACAGGATTGAGGTAGTGTTCCACATTTGCTCTAGATCGGGTTCCAGTAAGAGCAGCCTAGGAGCTGTCAGGCTGATACCTAATCTACCAGTGGAATACAAAAGATCAATGCCCAGCTTGCCAAGCTTACCACTGACAACACTGCAAGGCATCCTGTATGCCTCGGGAAATTTCACTGGAATCAAGTTCCCCTTGCCCTTGGAAAATGTCTCTATAATGCTTTTCTTCATTTTTTCAGTTTTCTGGTCTCTGCTCTTTGGGATTCTCAACGAGGCCACTTTGTGCTCTGCTTTCAAAGAAGCTAACCTATGGTGGTTGGTAGATGAGACCGTAGAACACATTCAAGATGGTAACCTAGAACTAAACCAGTTTGAGAACAGATATCCCAGTGCTGGTGGGAAGTCCCAGCTTGCTGCAGTGTCAGTTATTAAGACTCACCTTTGGTGTAATTGGATATGGCACAGGCTGAAAGGAAAACATTTTGGCTATGGGCTATGCCATAGTTCTAACCTGGGTTCAATGGTAATTATGATTTTGTGGAGTTGGCAGATACTTGTTGCTTTTGAAGTCTGAAAGATGACGACAGACTTAGAGCAGCCAACTATCAACCAACACAAAGCATGCCATGATAGCCAGGCCTCCATGACAACCTTGGAAGAAACAGGTCTTAAAGCTGAGGAGTTTAATTAGACCAAGCCTGAAGAGTAGCAGAACTTCAAGAGTAGATAAGACAATGTGTAGTATTAACATGTCTTCTACACTAAAGCCAAGTCTTCTGCAGAAGACTATAGGTGGATCTGTCTCATAAACCTGGGTATTGTAAGTCTCCACACTTTTAGAAAAAAGCCAAACTCAGCAGGATAACCCTGACCCAGGTCTCAGTCCTAAGTAGATGTTGACTCAGATTACCTAAGGCATTCAGGATGGCAGAAGCAGGCCTTTACTTCCTTCAAAAGTCACTGCCCATTGCCTGAAGATCTCACTAAAACCTGAGGTAGACACAACACAGTGCTTGTCAAAATCTTATCAAGGCAAATACCTAGGGTCAGCTCTCAGCACAGCCTGCTGAGGACTATGTATCTGCTTCAGGAGGAACTCATTTGCTGAAAGACTTGCATGACCTAATATACACCAGCAGGAAGTGGGAGGTAGCTCTTGGTGTTAGGACTGGGGGCAGCCTAAATGAGTCTGGACAAGGGAAAGTTTAACGGGACGGCACTCTTCTTTGGGTAAGGATTTAACACCCCAGAGGTGACAACTGTGACTGGTTTTACACAGCTGGGATTTCTACCCACCTCCAACCCCACCCCAAAGCTTGGATGTTATGGCTTTTACAAGCAAGGTATAAATTTTAGAACTGTATTAGCAGAGCATACCTGTAGAGTTCAGATGCTCAACAAAGTGGAGCGATCTTAAATAGGCACATTCTTAGAGAGAACTCACCAGCTATGTTTTTTCTGGGTGGGCTTAGAGGACACATCCTAAGGCAGTAAAGAAATGCATTTGAGGAGAGTGAATCATTTAAACTCAGCATCAGCTATCTTCTGTAGGCCAAGAGTGACAACAGGAGACGATGCCACAAGACAGGGTTCCCTAGATGGAGATGAGACACAAGAATTGGGACTTATTTAGGGGCTAGGTGAATATAATTGTAATAGGCAGCAAGTCTGGTGTAGTCAGCCAGTGTATCTTGACATACAGGGATCTTTGACCATGGCTATTAACACCATGATGTTCATAGTGGGTAAGGAAGATGGGCAGCTGACTGGAGCGCTTGACTTGTAAACAAAAGCCAGTAAGAAGGATGGTGTCGGCTAGCCCTATGTGAAATTATAATCCTTCACACCAGTTTCTAGATCTAAATCAGTTCTCAGACCCAGAGCCCATTGCTTGAAGAAACTGGATCCTATTGAAAGATGGCTCTGGAATACCACTATTACAAGTATACAAAAGTATTCCACCAATCCTTTGCCCAAGGAATTCTGTGTCCATTTACTAGAAATATATACTGGAGAGCCAAAGAGGCTGTGGATTTAAGGTCTAAGGTGAAGCCTGGAGAGACTCAATGTGATCTTCATTGCCCAGAACAGGAGCCAGGTAAGTGTTATGCAGTTTAAGGCAGTCTGAGTTGAGTGGGTCCAAAGAGACCTGCTCCCTGCCTCCTTAAACTGTTGTTTCAAGTTCCTCAGTACATACTTAGGATAGACTGAATCTGGCAGGACTCTTGGTTTCTTGGCCTGTGTTTAGGCAATGAGGAGGAACAATTTTGGGGGCTTGGACTTAGTGCTTCCTAAAATACTGGTTTCCAAGTAATATTAAATTCTTCTAGCACTGATCCTTTATCACATTTACAACCTCTGTACAAACATGAATCATGGCAAATACTGACAGATAATATAGATCTGATATCCCCAATTGCAGCTGCTTTGCTTAATGTAGCAACTTCAATATCAATTTGATATTCACTTCATAGAGCTTACATGAAGTCTGATCAACATTTTCTTTCCAGTCTTCATTAAAGGTAGTTTACACTTACATGGGAAGAATAGGACAACTTCACAGCCTTGCAAGTCTTAATGCTCCTGCTTTTCCTATGTAGACTACAGAAAGTTTTTATTTTATTTTTTGAGACAGTTTCACTCTTATTGCTCAGGCTAGAGTGTGGTGGCACGATCTCGGCTCACTGCAACCACCGCCTTCTGGGTTCAAGTGATTCTCTTGCCTCAGCTTCCCAAGTAGCTGGGATTACAGGTGCTCACCATCCTGCCGGGCTAATTTTTGTATTTTTAGTAGAGATAGGGTTTCGCCATGTTGGCCAGGCTGGTCTCAAACTCCTGACCCTCAGGTGATCCACCTGCTTTGGCTTCCCAAGACGTTGGGATTACAGGTATGAGCCACTGCCCTGGTGGACTATAGGAATCTTGATCCCCTTGGTACAAGACATTATGCTGATCCTCTGTATTGAAGATGTCATGCTCATTGGACTTGATAAGGAGTGGCAAGTTCTCTGCCTGCCCTAGAAAGACATACATGCCAAGTGAGAAGAACTCTACAAAAATTCAGGATGTTCTCACATGTGAGACTGATTCTAATCACATGATGCATTTCATAACATCTCTAAGGTTACTGCATCTTGTACACCCCTCTGCCATTATCAAGAACGTACAAGATTCAGTGAGTTGTTAGGTTATGCTGAAGGCTTTTGATTTCAAAGGGGCCCGAAGCAAGCAAGCTCCATGAGAAATTCAGGTTGTGCCATCTGTTCTTTCAACTTTGTCCATATAACACAACTAGTCCAATGTTGCGGAAATCTCTCTGGTACTAAAGGTGGCATAGGAGGATTAACTAGCAAGCCACAGTATGGCCCCTCAAATTTCTGGAAGTCATAGCACCTGTAGTATAGATTTAGCCATAAGATACCTTCTAACATACTGCTAGTAGAGACAGAAGGCTGGCTTTGGGACGTTGTGCGACTATCTAGAGCTGTCAATTATGAGCTAGATTTGGACAGACTCAAAGCATAAGGTTGGGTGGACACAACAGAAGTGACTCAAATGAACACAGTATTTAGTGGAGTATGAGGGCACTCATACAAAGCAGGCATCCAGACCTCATGTCACCTGCCTTTTTACCCACCCCTTAGTTCATACGTAATGTCTCAGGGGAAACAGTCTTCTACAGTCAAACAGGAAAGAAAAACCCAACTCTAATTTCAGATGTGTCAGCGCAGTGAAGGTGCTGTTGCTACATTACAGCTCCACTAGGGAAAAATCCCTGAAGAACAGTGGTAAGGGAAAATTCTATTGGACAGAGCTACAAAAAGTATCTAGTTTTGTATCGAGGTGACCCGAGTTAAGGATATGCAGAGACATCTAGGCACAGGGCTTTGCTTCAAGTGCCTGAAAGGAGATGGAATGGATACCAAGGTTTGGGAAGGAACAAGTAGTTGGAACTATAAAGTGACAGAATCATCTGTCTCATGTCACTCAGAAGTCATCCGAAGATACTGAAGATAAACAGGTTGACACTTGTCCATTTGAAGCCAGCCAGCCTCTGCCCTCAACTACCCTAGTGCTTCAAGTGACCCATAAATCAAATATTAATTGTGGCAAGAATGGAAGCTATGTGTGGACCTGACAGCATGAGCTTTAACCAAGACACTTCCAGCTATTGCCACTGCTGAATAGCCTATAAGCAGCACAAGTTTTATCTTTATAGAAAACTATGGCACCATTACTCAGATTGAACAGTCACTTGGAGACAAGTTGAATACTGTATTTCTTCTACCCTAGGAGGAACAGTGATTCATCTTTATTGGAAATACTTGGAGTATGGGCTCACTTCTGCCCAGTATTCTGGCCAACAGCACTGTCCGAGGACTCATTCACTGAAGTGACATGAAATATCAATTATGTAGCATTGTCTCCAAGGAATCAATTCTATAGTGAATAGCTGTGGAATAGGCACATGACTAAGGGAGCTACTGGTCCTACCAGATTAAAGATCTGAAAGTCCAACAAGATATTAGAATGGCATCTTAAAAAGCTAAGATACCAAGGAGCCAACGTAGACACAATTCTGCAACACTAAAGCACAAATGAAGTATATACTTTAAACCAATGGCTATTATGAAGGTCTGTCCCCAATAACTACAGTTTACGGGACTGGGAGGCAAAATGTGGAAGGAATATCCCCCTTCTACCATACTAGACCAATCTGAAGTATTTGTACTACTTTACCATAGACCTTTAAGTTCTGTTGCACTTGAACTTCTTGGTTCCCTGGAAGGGAAGTGAAAGAAACATCTCTACAGGAGGAATGGTGAGGCATCTACTAAATGTGAACTGATGGTTGACTGGTAGGCGAAGAAGGACTTAGTATGTTGGGAGGAATAGCTTACTTATAAGGTTGCTGCTGCATACTAGGAATAAGTTTGTCTGGAAAATACAGGATGCTTCGTGGTGCATCCATTTTGGATAACTCAGTAGGTATTTCCAGTGACTATAAAGATGATGTATCAGGGCACAATTCTTTTGGAACAGGAGTCTTTGGGTTATCCCAACAGACAAGCAACCCAGGCCAAAGTACAAACAAGAAGTAAATGGAATGTGAAGTGGGTGAGAGTAAAGGAGGGAGATTAGTATTCGTCATTATCTCAGGACAAACTTGAATAGGGGCTGCAGCTCATCCCCCCTCATCATCCTGTTGTAATTCTGTTAAGCACCCATGCTTCTCTCTGTATACCAGATTCAAAGATGTAAATGACAGGGCAGCCTGTCTAGTCTCAGACTAAGGTGTCAGTAATATCAAACAAACTTGAAGTCCAGACTTATCTTCATGGCCACCTTTAAAATTAGTAAGTCAGAATCTACTTCCTAGGTCTGCTTGGTTACAATGTGGGTTGGCACAAGAGTAATTGCTATTTTTGCCATTATTTTTAATAGCAAAAACTATGAAAGTACTATGTATGAAATTATTTATTTAATACTATGTTTTTGTTCAATGCTATTTAATGTATGTATACTTTAGTACTATGTATGGAAAGGAGGGAAAAACGCAAAGTAGTTTTGTGACGTGGTTCAAATTCATGTTGAGTAGTGACATTCTCTAGAAAGGCTACCACCATGGTTTAGGGACAGGATTGCATTAGGTTTTGCTCACTTGGATGGGGGATGCTATTAAAGCCATACTTCACCTAAGATTCATGAGTTCTAGAAGTAGAATTGCTGGTTCAAAGGATGTAGAGATTTAGTTACCACAGTAAGTCATCTAAACATTTGTCCCTCTCCCATCTTTGAAGTTCTACTAGGCCATCAGCACAAGTCTCCAATTAACTAGTGGTAAGACAGTCACTAGCAAGATCTGACTTCCCTTCCACATGAAGTCAAACCCGGGTAGATAAGATCTATAAACCTTGGTAGAACCCAGATAAATGGGCCAATGATGGAACTAAGCTCACAAGTAGAACCAATAAGACTCCTTTGCATCCTTGTCAACATGAAAATTCTTAGTGAACTCAGGTCCAGTAACTTGTTAGAAGTCAATCCTTGCTTTTAGATTTAAACCCAGGTCCGTGACTAGTTATTGGCAACGACACGAACCCTGCTCTTGAACTTCGTGTTTACCCTGTGCATCTCAGACTGACTGATACATCTATTAAATGAGTTTGAGTCAATTAACTCTTAGTCTTCCCTGAAGTGGCAAGGCACTCATCAAGTCAGGGTCAAGTGCGCCAGAAACTGCTAGTAGTTGCCTCAGTGTTTATTCTTCCCTTCTGCAGTAACATTTATTCTAGACAGATGATACGGGCCCATGAAATGCCTCTGCATTTTGTATTCTGCATATTCCCCTCAATCACTGCCTAGCCCCTAGATGGCTAATTCCAAGAAAGTAATGAGTTGAGATCATGAAAGGGGCCTTATGCTTTCATTATGCAGATAAATATACGCTTCAGAACATTCCCGAGGCAGAACTAAGTAATCTAACTTTTGTTAACTCTAGCTTTTTAGCTCTTTTCCCAGAAAATGGCCACTAGCTTTCAAGATATAAAGGGACTGACACTTTGACTACTGACCAGACTCCATGGCACCAAGATCTTCCATTTGTCATGGAAGCTTGACATCCGTATTTGTCTACCTGCTGATCCCCTGACCCTCACTCCCTCACACAGTTCATGTGTAATTCCAGTCTCCACATATAGCTACATTCCTTATCCCCTCCGTAAGAGCCTTAACTCTAGAGGGGCAGATTTGAGACTTATCTCCCATCTCCCAGGTGAGGTCACCCACAATAAAACCTTTCTTCCCTTGCGATACTTGTCTCAACACTCACTGGCTTTCTGTGCCTCAAGCAATGTAGCTCTGGCCAACCCCCTTTGGATGCATAATAACTAGACCACCATTTTTCCTAGCTGCTTGCAGCTAGCCATAGCCATATGACTAGGCACTGGTTAATGTATCTCTAATCACAAGTTGAGTTATTCCCTAAATGTATGCTTTGCCTTTATTTCCCTCCCGATTTGGTAGACTTGTAACAGATAAAAGCCAGAGAAGTTACCTTGGATCATTAAGGTAGAAAATTTCTGGATCATCAATACCTCACATCCTCTGTATCAGATTGAACTGCTCATGCTTGGACTGTTAGAGAAAAAGTTCTAAGCTGCTATAGGTTTGTCTATTAGTATACCATTCTTGGCTGCTATAAAGAGTGTCTTCCAGGAACTGAGAAAAACTTGAAGGCCTCTCACTCTCCTCCAGGGGCAAAACAGACAGGCTTCTAAGAGCTGGTACTGATTGTCTGCTTGAGTTTGGGTGACAGCGATTTGTAATGAAATTAGTTGGGTGGACACTTTGAGACTCAAGGTTCCTCAGAAGAACCATCCAAAGTTCACTATAAGGAGTCCCAAGAAATCCAACCAGCACTGGGACACCACCGCATGTTAGAACCAGCACATGTAAGTCCCAAGTAGCCCATTATACTTCACCCCTCTACAGTTGGGTGCTTGCCTCTCCTGCTAGAATCTGAATGAGACGTCACCCACAGGATAAGCTGTCTTGTTTAGCCGTAACAATGAGACTTGGAGTCTTATGGTGGAAACCTGACAGTAATCACTTCGGCATACCCAAAGAATGACCTTTATGGCAATGTACCAACAGCAACAACCTAAGGGTTGTCATGTGAATGTTGCCAGGTGGAATGTGCTAAGTGAAAGTGTTGTATAATAAATTGCATGCTTTTTTAAACAAGCAGTGGCAGTTCTGTCCAGCCTGGTGCCACTAGACCTCTTAGTAAGGTTCCCCAAAATATGCCCTACATATTGTCTGCAGAGGTAAGAAAATCCTGTAAGTGCCAAGACAATGGGATCAGGGCAAGGGAAATCTGGGGGAAATCCTGGGCTGATCATCCACATCTATTTGGGGGACCAGTGTGAGTAGGGAGATGTCCCCACAAAATGCTGAAGGGTCTGAATGCTGTTGTAGGGAATGGATCCAAGTGAAAGATGCCTTCGCTGTGGCAGTCACAGTTGGCTGGATGTTCCTGACTGCACTTCAAGTAGCCACTGAAGTGGAGATTCTAGTACAGGCAAGAGTGTATCAGTTACAAAGTCACCTGTAACCAGAAAGATTCCAGGTTAGCTCAAGCTGAAATGGAGACTACTGTTCCCACAGGCAGGAACAGGGTAACAGAATGGACATCCTAGTTTGGTGGGTAGACCATCTGAAGGGCCACTGAGAGCCATATCAATGAGTCAAGAGCTATCATGATTAAGTTGTCCTAAGACCCTAAGCCCTCAGGACCCCATGGAGAGCTCTAGGGAGAAGAATGAGGACTGGAATGAGTCCATAGAGGTTTCCCATCTTATCTGTCCATCTGGTTGCCACCAAAATAAAAGTGGACCAACCATACCCACGTAAGGTAGCACTGCAAGACCAGCCTGCACCTTAAAAGTGGTAGCACACTAGTGTGGAGCTGCACTACTGTGGAACCAAAGCTGGGAAAGAGATTCAGGCAGAAGGGCAGTCAGTCACGGGGTGGTATCCATCTATGAAACATGGAGACAGAAGGTATTATGCTCTGGACTCACACAATGGCAACCATCACAAACTACCTGGCCCTGAGGCAGGCATCTCTATGGTACCAATGAGGATCTGGCCATCCCCCAACAGGTGGCTGTGGGCTGCAAGGTGTCCTGGCCAAATGAGGGAGACACATCCTCATGTCTGTGTTGACTGGAGGAACTGCAGAACATCCTCAGAATTAGAGGATGGAGTGTGCTATCTCTGCTGGGCACTAGAGGTCCCAACAATGCTTTCACTGCCAGAATAGATGCCACCCTGTAGTCAGCACCCAACCAATGGTATGGCATTGCTAATGTCTTATCCTGGACCTCTTGGGAGGATAGCCAGTGTCTCAGGCAGCCCAGGCAGCTGCCAACTCTGGAGGAAATGGAGAGACTGAGGGGTGTGTGCTACTGGGTAAGACAACGGAGCCAAAGGAAAGGGGAAAGCCAAGGGGCCCATCAGGGTAACCCACCAACAAATGTGATATGACCTGGTATTGGCAGGGACAGCTACTGCTAAATAGCCTAATGCTGTTCTTGTTGGACTGTGGGCAGCTCAAGCCAGAACAGAACTTCACTGAAGGAGCCTCAAGTTCAGCCCACTTCCCTTCCTGCAGAGGGTGGCCAGCACCAGCCCCTTTAGGCTAGGATGTTGACCATAGGCCCCAGAATCTCAATAGCAGCAATGGTGGCTATGGTGCCTGGGGGCCAGTAGCCACATGAAGTACATATTGCTCACTTAAGCTGTGCTTGCCCCATTGGTTACCAAAGCTCAATGCATTCATATGATAACATTGATTCCAAGGGCCTATAATAGCAACAGATGGTTATACAGGGTCCATGAAAGACAGGCTGAAGTATTACAAATTTGGAAATTGCCATCAAAACCCTATTTAGGATACAAGGCGTCTGTCTCAGAATACATCTTGGGAATGGGTCTCTTAGGCTTGACCCTCTAAACGGCAGCTGGTAAATTCTGACGAGGGGTTAGGGTGGTGAAGAATATGATCAGGATGAACATAAAATAGGCACTGGTAGAGTTGCCATCCCTGCAGTGAGTAGGGTATTCCTGCAGTAGGGTATCCACTGAAGCAATATTGCCTGCTGGGGAGGCATGATGAAATCCCAGGGACTTAAGGAGTTAAACCAGATAGGCATAAAGCCAGCAGACAGCTCACACAATGGCCCTGTATGGGCAGTGTGGAAGCCTAATGAGACATGGAGAATGATTACTAGGAATTAAATAATCCACTTCCCCCGCCCATGTATGCATTTATTCCCAATATCACCACCCTTCTGAAGAGGCTAGGAGAGGTGCTTGGCTCATACCATTTTATTAAGCTAATGCCTTCTTCAGCACCCCCAATGCCCCACTGCGTCCACTTGGGAAGGAAAACAATGGACCTTTGCCATCTTTCCCCAAGGATGTTTACATAGCATCACTGTCAGTCTAGTGGCCACACACCTCAGTGAATCAACCACTATGGAGAGGGCACATGTTCTCCATTACATGGAGAACATCATGCTACCTTCCAAGTCTTTTTTGAACTTGGAAACTGCAGCCTTCACCTTGCTCTTACTTGGCAAACGGCATGGAAAGTCAACACAGTCCAGGCTCCAGGCTTATTGGTCAAAACTTGGATGTCATCTTGTCGGGTAAGACTCAAGTTATTCTGCGTGCCATTACGGATAGGGTGCAGGCCTACCCACATCCTACCAACAAAGCAGTTACAAACCTTCTCAGGCCTCCTAGGGGTATTGGAGTCCTTCCCCCATTGGGCCCAATTCCTTAGGCCACTAATACAGCTTAGTCAAGAGAGGCCTACTGGAACTGGTCCACAAGGGAGAATGAAGCCTTTGAAAAAGCCTCTGAATACAAGCCTTGGGAGTTCTAGTGCAGAGACAGCCTTATGAATTGAATATAGCCAGATACCCTCAGAGGTATGGGAAAGGCAAGGACAAAAATGCGTGCCTTTAGGATTCTGGTCCCAAATATGGAAAGGGGCTGAAGTTGTACGTGGTGTAACACCCTGCACTATGTTATGCCTTACCATAAGTGGAGAACATTACAAAGGGGCTCCCAGTGCCAGTACACACCCAAGTACCCTATAGTAGGTTGGCTAAGGAGACCTTCTAGAAACCAAAGCCTGGGAATGCCCAGACACACACTGGCCAAATGGCATGCATACCTGCAACAGGAGCACACTGGCTAACAGCTCCTTGAGTGCAGAGCTCCATTTGGAGCTAGGCCCTGTCACCTATGTGACAACTGAAGATTTTTGATGAAGGCCCACTGGACCTCCAGATGCCCTCTTTTCTACAAAAGGGACAGGGTCCAATGCCTAAGCAGGCCTGGTACACAAATGACTCATCACAAGGCAATCCTTGCACTTGGACAACCATGGCCACCCAGCCGTCCACTGAGTATCTGGCTTAATACAGGTAAAGGACATAATAGCCGATGGGCTGAGCTGCAAGCTGCCTGGATGGTCCTCTATAAGACAGACCTAATAGTGCTATGCCCTGATAGCTGGGTCATCAAGCATGTGGCTACTACAATGTGAAGTGCAGGACTGGATGGTAGTGGGCCATCCCCCTTGGAATGCTGACATGTTGAAGGACACTTTCCATCACAGCTGGGGGACATATAATGGTCTATCACGTGGATACTTACATTGCATCTACACCACCTGGAAAACCAGCAGGTAAGTTTGCCATCATTCATTGAGGAAGTCACAGAAGATGTAACCCACTGGCTATGTAGGACAGGACATTAGAGACAACATACCCTTTGGGCCCTAGAGCATGAGGCCTGCCACTATGACATGAAGACATGCTACATGCCTCTTAGTGTTTCACCCTAGCACAAGAACACACCAAGCTCTTGCCACACAATACTGGACAGGCCACTTAGGGCCAGAGCCCAGTGCAATGGCTGCATGTAGGCTACATAGGACCTATGCCTTTTGTGGCTGCCATTATGCCTTGACTTTTGCAGACATCTACATGGGGCTACTGCAGGCATATTCCAGCAAGCATGCCAGAAAGACAACCACCACAAAAGGATAAGCAACTATGTACAGCCTGCAATGTCCTCACTAATAGTAGCCAGGGCATGAACTTTGATGGACAAAGTGCAGAAATCAGAGGAGTCCCTGGATATACACTGGCATTTGCACCTGCTATACCACTCTACAACAGTAGGGCCAACTGAATGGATTGTCGAATCAACTCCACAAGACACTGGCTCTGGATATGCTGCTTACCAGTGGCCACCTGCACCCTAAACATGTGCATTCTCATCTCCAGGGCATGTACACTAATGCAAGGACCTGATACCACTACTAGGATCCAGACAGACAGAATAGACAGCATAAGGGACAGTATCCCTTTGTCCCAACCTGGGACTCGAGGTAAACTGTTATTGCCCTTGCCACAGGACCCATCCTCAAGGGAGCACATTACATGGCCCTGGAAATGGTAAACCAGCACCCCATGATTTTTCAGTGTGGCAGCAGGCAAGGTCCTACCACCAGATATACAGGTCACACCTATTTTATACCGTACTTCCCTTCGTACTTCAAAAATAATGTATCTTGGGTCTGTCTTGTATAAGAGAAGGATCCTGTTTATGGAATATCCCCATTGTCTTCCTCCTGCAACATGCCAGAGGCGGGCCAAAGAACAAAGGGTGCAGTATCATTCGCTCTAGCCCACCATGTATAGCATACCCCATGGTGCGAAAATGTCATCCCATCAACACCAGACATTTTCCATCTGGTGTTGTAGACTAGGCACCAGGTTGCTGCCAGAGGTGGTGCTCTATCCACACAACTTCGCGTTTTGCTAGATGGTCATGATTTGCCCTTTCTTGACTAAAGACCTCACCTTCCACCCATAGATGGTATGCAGGAAACCTTTGGGCACAGGGGTTCTCTGCAGAACAAAACTGTCTGCCATCAAGATGGGATATTTTCTACTTAGTATGGGAGCAAGTTAGTATTACCCCTACTGTGGGGTATGCTATATATAGTGGGCTAGGGTGGATGATACTGCAGACATGGGTAGTGGGTTATGCACCCTTCTTTGTAAAGTCACATAGCCCTGGACATCAAAACCCCGCCTAGGATGGAGGCTGTGCATTCATTGAAATTGACTGTCGGGTATATATTCCTGATTGTGCTCTCAATATAACCCAGACCATGCGGGTCCTAGAATCAGTCTTACAACCCCAGAACTGCATGGTTTCCTCAACTCCCAAATGCCTGGAAAGAGTTTCCGTAGAGTCTGATTACATTCATTGTATTGCTGCTCAGGCATCTGGCCACAATTCTTTTCCACATACCTGGCCCCAGGGAAGTCACAGGACAATGTACAACTATAAGGGTCATTCAAGGGTATGCTGAGGTGGAGGTACATGGTAGACACCTGACAGCAACCAGCATATCCCTGAAACTGAGCCTTATGGCAGACACACCTGACAGCAATAATCAAAGACAGCTGTCATGTGGAGGCTGCTGAAGGGTGTTAAGTGCTATCAAGTTCATGCTTTACACATGGTTGCAAGTTTTCCTTCCAGTCAACTGCCACTGGACTACCCTCTAAGTTCCCTCAAACCCTATGTTTTGTTTGCTGGCTCTTGGTCTCTGGCTTCTTTAACCTTGTTGGTTTGGCTGTGTCCCCACCCAAATCTCATCTTTAATTGTAGCTCCCATGATTCCTGTGTTGTGGGAGGGACCTGGTGGAAGAATCCTGAGTCATGGGGGCAGTTCCCTACATAATGTTCTCGTGGTAGTATGAGATGTGTTTTATAGAGGTTTCCCCCCCTTTCTAATTCTCTTGTCTGACACCACATAAAACATGCCTTTGTTCTTCCCTTGTCTTCCACCATGATTTTGAGGCCTTCCCAGACACATGGAACTGTGAGTCCATTACCCCTTTTTCTTTATAAATTACCTAGACTCAGGTATGTCTTAGTAGTGTGAAAATGGACCAATACAAACCTGGTACCATCTCTACTGAAGTTAGAGGTCCAACACAATATTGTCTCACTTTCTACAGGACACACAAAGAACAAGCTCAAGTTTGGCTTCCCCAGATCATCCAGCTGATGGACCACAAGGCAACTAAGATTTTTTTTTTTTTTTTTTTGAGATAGTTTGCTCTGTCACCCAGGCTAGAGTGCAGTGGTGCAATCCTGGCTCACCGCAACCTCCACCTCCTGGGTTCAACCGACTCTCCTGCCTCAGTCTCCCAAGTAGCTGAGATTCAACTGAGAATTTTGACCACACTAGGAAGTTCACTGTGGCTACGCTGGCTCCATTAAGGTACTTGATTGAGTCTGCTCCCCAAGTAGCACCGGGTCCTGTAATTGAGACATCCACCTCAGCAGGACTATCTCATAAAAATGCTTTATCCCATCACTTTCCACTTCACCCCATGTTTTAGAGTTGATAGATACCTGAAGATCTACCTGGTGGCTCTTAAGGTAGGTACAAGATTGGATACGACCATGGGAAGGCAATCCTAACCAACGGGAAGTTAGAAAATAAAAGCTTCTAAGTAACTGGTAGAGGAGAGTGGGGAGAAAGCTCATCTAGCCACTGTGTCTCAGACTCTGCTTTGAGAAACCAGCAAAAGCTTGGTGTTCCAGTTTGAGGACATGATCCTAAGGAACATGAAGGATAAAGACAGAGGGAAGGCCACTTTAAGTCTGCATTATGGAGTTGGCAACCACTATTAGCAACTCCAGTGTCACCCCAGAAGTGATAGCCTTAGAGGAAACATCTCAGATTCAGATGATAGAGGAATGCATTATCAATTGGCTCCCAGCTCCTATCCATCAAGGTTTGACCCCACTTCCAGTGCCCAAACTTCCAGTGGGAAGTGAAAGCAGCCCAGTGGATTCCCAAGATCATGCCATGCCTCCAAATTGGAGGAAAATCCTGGGGCAGGAACTGGGAGGTAGCTGGTATGAAGCCCAGCTGAAGTGCTGTTGGGTTATGCCAGCAGCTGCAAACAGACAGAGGCAGTGAGGAAGATGGGATGTGAAGCGGCACATAAGAGGTGCAAGCATCCCAGACAGCATGAAAAAGGAATGTAATAAGACATCCAAGTCAAATCACCCAGGTACCAGAATAGACATTTTCTATTCACAGGTTTCAGCTGGATTTTACTTAATCCAGTTTTTTAAAGAAACATGCCTAATAGTGGCAGAAGGGTGGGAAATAACAGGTATGTTTTGGCTAATCCTGCTAAGTACTAAGAGGGGTTAAAAATTGAGCAAAGACAGACCAAAAGCATTAAGCTGTGGCAGAATGATATGAGTTTTAGAAGTGCATCTTAGTGGATTATAGACTATGTTTAGGGTATAAAGTGAGAATTCCTAGAAAATTCCTTAAGAGACTCAAATATAAGCTACCAGAGGCTTGAAAAGAATGATTCACTAGGCTCAATGTAGTGAATACACAGAAATTCACACCTTACAAAGATGCATTCTTGTCTCCACACTATTGATAGGGCTCGATTGTGAGCCTTTGTACATCTTTTTGCCAGTGCTGCTATTAAGCTGGATGAGATTTTTATTCTTCTCAGGTTTTTGATCTTTGCTACTGCCAGCACAAGATCTGAAATATTATTCTGAATCTCATAGCCAACACTGGTTTTGTCCTTAGTTACCAGCCTTACTTAGGACTGAAATTTTGACCCACTGCCTCTTCATCTAGAACCCCCTCAGCCCCACCAGCACCTGCCCAGCTTGGGTGAGGCTATCCCTGCTCACAGCACTACTGCCAGAATTGATTGAGCATTAATCTTTTGGATTTCAGGTCACCTTGACATTGTCTGACTTCTTAGTAACACAATGTTCAGCTTTGGAAGTAACAGAGCTTCCAAACACTGGACTAAAAACCTTCACACAATATTCATTGCCTCAGATTCCCCATTTGACTAGTCTTACTGGGAATTTGACAACTCCCCATAGGAGCAGGGGACTGATTATCCTAGTAGTTGCGAGATCTCTCCATAGGGTATACAGGCTCCAGAGGCCAGGTTCTCCCTGAACGATGGGGATTTTTGTTAGGCTATGCTGACAGGAAAGCACAGAATTCAGGGACAGAAACTTGGAATACTTCTAGATCAACTCTAGATAACTTTCTAGAAGATTAGAAGATGACTTCTGCTTTAAGCTCATCTTACCTGCCAGTATGAGACGTATTTCCATGGTAGCTGGAATTTAAGATGGAAACCATACAACTAGTTCAGGATGTATGAATTGAACATATTCATTCTTTTGGGCATAAAGGCATAAGACAAACAGCTCAGGTGATAAGACTAATGCTTTTGAGTCTGTTTAAAGTGCTAAGAGCCCCTTACCATTCATCTTAGATGAAAGTGAAATGAATGAGTATGAAGCCCATTACTCCTCCATCCCATGTAACACCAAGCATAAGTCTGCCAGAGTAGATCATCCCTTGAGTGTAGCACATTCAAGTGTTTGGCCAACACAAACCAGCTTTGATTACCGTAGTTCCCAAAATTGCAGTTCCACTTGGAATCTAGTTTGACAGTAATTGACCTTTCCGCATGCCCACGTGGGCAGTAACAATAGTGAGCTGGCTTTTATGTTTGCAACCAAGGTCAAACAGCCATCCTGAAAACCACATGACATACCGTATGATCATTTTCCATTCCTCAGAAGATTGATGGCTGGCCTAAGTACAAAAGGCTTTCGATCTACCTTCTTACCTCATATGCCTGCACAGGCTCAAACTGACTACACGCTGTACATAGGGTTTCCAGTGATAGCAGTGACCAGGACAGGTTTATGTGATCACCTACCTTGAACACTGTAGCAAAAGCTGTCAGTGCCAGCCCATATCCTGTCATCTCGTTGCCACTTTGATGTCTTTGTCGGGAAAGTTGCTTATCTGCAGAACTTGAGCCCAAAATGCCTGGGGAAACTTACATTTCCCTGTGACATTCCCATTGAATGGCATACTGAGATTCTTGTCCATATCATCTCAATTTCTCAACCTTAAATACAGCTAAGACAAGCCCAACCATAAGCCTGCTGACCCATGGAACTTGAAACTTGCTGCAATAGTTTGAACTGGACATTCTACTCCTTTAATGCTTTGTCTTTTATAAACCCTTGTTTTTGTCACCAAGTTATCTCCAGGCTCTTTCCAGAGATTTTCCCTAAGCTTATGGGCTTTTACTTTGTTGTGTGGACTTTTTACTTTGTTTAGCTCTGCTTACTAGGCAACTCCTTGTCTTGCCTTAGGTCTATGAAGCTCAGCCCAGATCATGGCTACCTGTAGAGTCACCTGGACACTATCCCACCCACCAGTGTGAGAAACTTATGAGACTCCCCTGAGTCCACTGGAAACCAAATACCAGCCCAGGTACGAGTCAGTATCTGGAGTCAGTCCAAAGCATTTACTGTTTGGCAATGGATGCCAGGGGAGAATCTTAGCTGGCAGTGCCAACGTTTGTTCATTTGTACAATGAGTTCGAATGCTGATTGCTCATCTTTACAGCTACAGTCATTCAAGTAAGTGATATTCTTTCACAAGACATGCCTTATCTATAGCTGCATTTAGGGTGATGACTAAGTTGTCAGTTTGAGACTTAGTGAAGTACTCTTTCCTACGATAACAGACACTTCGTCAACTGTTTCTATGGCAAGCTCATGACGTCACTTCCATCAATTCAGGCTTAAAGACTCAAGGCTAGAAACCAAAGTACATTCTAGAAACAAAAGCATAGGATTTTTAAATAGGCAACACCCAAGTCTTTCCCCAGGCCCCTTATCCCTTTTCTGCACTTGACTGTTGCAATGCAATTGTCTTAATTCCCTCAGGGCCTGCTGCACACAAAATAATCGTCAAGAACTGAGTATAAACCTACACACAATCTCATCAGAGCATTGGTTTGAGAAGCGCAAGGTAAGAATTTGCTCAGGACTCTGGTCCAGAGATTCAAGGCCTTAGCTACCATGTAAAATGAATAGTAGTCACAACTTAGAAACAGCCTACATACCAGTATGTAGGTGTGCCTTAAGTGAGGGTTACACAAACAAGGCAGTATAGTGAAAATGTGGTTAAAACCCAAAGGGAGCAGATGCTAGAACTGACAAGGAGCCCCAGCGGTGGATGGGAAACTACTTGGTATCTTGGCTTGGCAACAATCGATCTGAGCATCCAACAGCAAGCCACGGTTTTTCTGAGCAAGTCTCAGACCTGAGGATAATTCGTGCCCCACATTATCAGGACCATTAGTATCACCGAGTTTAGATAGCACTGTCAGCCAGCCTAGATTATGAAAATTTTCAAAGGAGTTCAATAATGCTAGTGTAATTGACACCAGTATTTTGTGCATTTGTTTGGTTCCCAGTCACCAAGTGCACACACACCCCTATTGCCAGGGTTTTATTTTAGGCAAACGTAAATACCACCATGGTTTGTTCAGTAGGGCTAACTTATCACAGGGCGTGCTTCATAAAGTTTTGCCTATTTTTTTCCAACCCCACCACCTCCATTTAGGAGAGATTAAGGTGGGACAAAGGACTGTTTTAGGTACTATAACCTCTAAAAAGCAGTTTGATAATTTATACCACCGAAGTTGAAGAGGGCCAATTGAATTCTGAGTAGAGGTGACCTTTGTACATCTTCACCGAGCGTGAGTGGTACTCTTCTATTTTGCTTAAATTATCTTGCCAGGAGTTTGAATAGTCTTTTGTAGCATTCCAAGATGTACAGGTTAGTCGTCATTATCTTTGGTCACATGTCCACTGGGTTTATGCCTATCTTACATAGGATCTTAGATCAGTTCTGAGAAGTTTTAACACTTCTATTTTAGTGCACAGGAATTGAGATTGAGATTTTGCTTCCCAAGATAGACACATGTTTTTTACTTCCTTAAGGTCTTGGAAGGTATTCTGGTCCAACTGTAAGAATTCCTTCTTTAAACTTTCAAAGTATGAAGAGGCAGAGATGAAAACTTCTGTGGTTGTTAACCAATCTGTCACACCACTACTTAATCTTGTATCAATTTGGTAGCAATGCTTCCCTTCACAATACACATTACATAGAGGGATAGTTTATGACTTCATGTTTTAACACAAGGGTAGATCAATAGAACAGGTTACAGGTTAAATACAGTATACAAGTAGACTAGCCACATGAAAGTATGGGTGGTCATCTTGCTTACTTTTCTGGTAGGAATAGCTCATGTTCACAAGTGTCAGTGGGCTAAGGATGTTTTCAAGTTCTATCCTTCAAGCTAAGTCTGAGTCAGCTGGCTCCCAAGGCTTCAGAGCCAGCAAGGACTCAAAGTCAGATCTGTCCAAGTTTGTTCCATGTCACATGACGTTTTTTGTTCTGAGTTTGTTCTGTCACTTAACATTGTTTTCTGGATCATGAATTCATCTTGCATTCATAAAATTATCTTGATTTCGACTCAAAGTTCTATCCCAGCAGATACTCTGATAGACTATCAACTGAGTTAAAACTCCAGGAAGTTTTATTAGAAATCCAGTGTTTGGATTTGAAGATACTGCACTTTGCTTCTAGGATAGTGTACAGTGGTATTCCAGCTGACTAGAATAACCTTTGGAAAACCTCGTGAAGGAGGTAGCAACCTCTGTCCTACAGGGAAACCTCTTTACCTTAAGTTCTTCCAACCATGAGTTAAGACCCACCTCTTGGCTTCAGCCATCCCTATACCTTAATGCTCAGAAGTGCCTAGGCTTATGTATTCAAGGAGGCCCCAAGGAACGTCACAAATCCAGAGGACTCAGTACCTACCCACTTGCTGAGCATTATTCGAGTGGGCAGAGTGATCTCATGGTGGGCCACTTATGTTCTGATGGCCCCTTGTTCAGTATGTTGTTCCAGGATATCCCATTGTAAGAACACTCTCCTGCATTTGCCCCTGCCACTGTTGAGATTGTATCTTGTCCTGAAGAGTTCTTGCCCTATTCCACAGTTAAACTATGGCTACTCCAGTTTGGAGTTTGGATGGTTCTCTGCTCCTGTGGAGAAAATTTACCATATTTTCCCTACCCATACCTTTACTTCTAAGACAGACCTAAAAATTGACCTTCAATGGTTTATGCCAACATATGAACAGTATAAAAGTCAGTTACTTTGTACATTCTTGCTTTGTACAGTTCTTGTATCCAATTATTTTAACTTCATAGAGGACAAGTTTCTAAACCAAACTCGCTATCAGAAATAGCCACTCAAGTGCTGAGATAGATGCTGGTATAAAGCTCCAGAGAACTTTCATGGACTATGTCGAAGTTGTTCCGCAAAAGCTCATACAGTGATTCAAGAAATGCATGTCGCTGCAGGCCTGATTCTAGTTACTAATGGTAATTTTAAATCCAGGTCTTCACTACACGTCCAGAAGACAGCCAGTGGCTAGCTCAGGAGGCCAACCAGGATGTGTTACTTTGTACCACCTGAATACCAAGTATTAAAGTCAGGTAGAAGTTTTAGTCAACAGGGTCAGGTCACAGCATAGAATGTAACATCCCTGCAACCAAAGATTTCTGCAGAACATAAGCGGAACTAGAACGCTTCTGGAAAGACAATGAGGCTATACAAAATGGTTTATCATGAGTACCTTTGTGTGGCTCAGCCAGGGTTCCTAGAACTACTGACACTGCCGAGATGCATCCCTAATGCTTGCACACAGTAGTGGCCTGTGGTAAGTGAGGATTATCAGTATTGATAGAGGAATTAGACTCAAAAGTGATTATGGTAGCATGAACAATGACATCAGAGAACCTACCACTGACTCTATTCTCTGGAGTATCCCTCCTTTAAGCCAAGACAGCAAAAAGCACTAGTCAGAGTCACTGGCTTCTCCAAGAAGCCTAGTTGTGGCTGTCCTATGTGGGCCAGAGCTGGTAGGAGATGCTGCCATGGAATAGTTTTCATTGATTTCAGTGGGGATAGGAGTCTAGAACAGGGGGTCAAGAGGCAGTACTTAACTTAAGGCATGGCAACCATAGCAGGAAGCAAGGCAGAATGGCCTTGACCCAGAGGAATCCAGCAATAGCTGCTGATCAACCGTGGTGTGCCTCAGGGCAAGGTAGAAGGGCAGGCAGAGATAGTTTAGTCAGTATAATCAGATCAAGAACAGGTGAGAAAATGATCTGCACCAGTCTGTCATGATCCTTATAGCTTTCCAGGTCAGCTTGGCTAGGCTTGCAGTCTGGTCAAATACTTCCAAATATAATCTAGATATGTGTAAATGTATATTGAGATTAAAGCCTATAGTCATGACTTTGACAATCCCCTGCTGATTATCTAGGATAGTCTCATTTGATCAGTTGAAAGTTCAATTCTGCTCATGACCCTCCTTTTCTGTCTAAGGATAGATAGCCCGGGCCCATGTCTTAGTTCTGACTACCTGTGATTTTTCTTTGGTAGACTTATGAACTCTGGATTTGCAGCAGCCTCCACAATCACATAGGATGCATGTACTAAAAGGAACTGGCCTATGGATGTATATATCTAGCTCCCAATTCTCTGGTTCAACCCTGCACGATACAATCTCTCACCCACTTTTCATGTTTAAGTTATTAGAGTCAGTCCATGGATTGAAGGGGCTACAGGCAGTTCCCTTGAAGGAGGCCCTGTGTTGTCATAGCAGATACACAATATTCCCACCCCTCCAATGGAAACCTATGCCCATCTACCTGGGTAAACAAATGGGGGAGAGGAACATTCAGACCTGTGATAGGGACCTCCAGCTATGTCAGTCCTCAGAATGGGGAGAGGTGTGTCAAGACTAGGAGACAATAAAACCAATGCTATCTTCTAATGGCACCAATGGATCTTGAGACCACCTCTGGACATTTTCCTGATCCAAGTACCTAATCAGAATAGAAATAGCGCTGATCTAACTTTCACACATTTGCTAGATCCATGGGGGGAAAAAGCTATCATGGCAGGAAAGGCCAAGTAGAGTCCTTGAAAACTGTCTCCCACATAGTCAAGAGTTAAGTCGGAAGCTAGAACACCATCTTCAAAAGTGGTAGTGCCAGGGATGGGGGCCTCGTATCACCTGCTTGATTCATGAGGATGGCTCCTAAGAAAATGAGGCAAGTCTTGGCATATGTTGAATTACCATAAGCTCAATGTGGTAGCTTAGTCATGCCTGCTGTGCCAGAGGTGGTGTCTGCTACTAAGCAGCAGCTGCCTTGGGCCCTTATGAAGCTATTGCCCCGAGAAACCAATTCCTTACCCCCATTATCAGGGAGGCTGAAAGCCATTCACATTCACCACAAAGCCACGATACATTCATCAAACTCCCAGGTTCTGGAAGTTTTTCCTACTCTGCCAGTTGTCTAAGGTAACTTTCACAGTCTGGAGATCATGAAGATCACACTAGTCTACTGTCTCAATGGCAAAACGTTCAACCTGATGAGCAAGAAGTGACTGATGCTCTTTAGGCACTATGACTCCACATCCCAGTGGTGCCGGAGGTATTTTGTGTCAGGTAGACATCCTACAGGGTTCTGAAACAGGTTCTACAAAGAACAGCTGTTAAACAGCTCCCACCATGTTCCTGGGCCCTAATGAGGCGATGTGTCAGATGTTACATGACCATGTAACTAGAGCTATCGTTTTGGGCATAGTATTTCAGACCCAAGGCTGGGAACCCTCAGGAATTCATTCCACAATGGAAGTGATAGAGTTCAACAGACCCAGAGAGGCCCACATCTACAGTAACTTTCCTTCACGCATCTATGCCTTGTGGGCATTTTCTGTCAGCTGGAAGGACTGTCTAGTTCAAAATAGTTGGCTAGATATTGATATTGACAAGTGAGCCACAGATGGACTGCTGCTGCAGTGCTGCCTCATTCGTGATCCTGATTCAAGGTACATAATATGCAAGTTATGTAGGTATGTCACAGGGGTTTGTTGTATAGATTTCACCCAGGTACTAAACCTAGTGCCTAGTATTTTTTCTATTCTCCCTTCTCCCACCCTCCAGGAAGCACCAGTGTCTGTTATTCCCTTTTTTGTGTTCATGAGTTATTTATCTCTTACCATTTGTTAATGAATATGCAGTGTTTGGTTGTCTGTTCCTGTATTAGTTTGCTATGGATAATGGCCTCCAGCACTACCTGTTTCTGCAAAAAGGCATGACCATTCTTTATAGGTGCAGTGTTCCATAGGGTATATACACCACATTTTCTTTCCCCAATCTGTTATTGATGATAAACTCAGGCTTATTCCACGTCTTTTCATTTGTGATTAGTGCTGTAATGAACATTTGTGTGCTTATTTCTTTATGGTAGAACAATTTATATTCCTTGACCCCTTCCTTACAGCATGTATTACACAAAAGTGAACTCAAGATGGATAGGGACTTAAACGTAAAACCCAAAACTATAAAAACCCTGGAAGACAATTCAGGCAATACCATCCTGCACACAAAGGAACAGGCAAAGATTTTGACAGACACCAAAAGCAACTGCAACAAAAGAAAATTGACAAGTGAGGTCTAATTAAACTTAAGGACTTCCGCACAGCCAAAGAAACAGTCAGACAACCTACATAATGGGAGAAAATATTTGCTAAGCTATCTGGCAAAGGTCTAATACCAAACATCTGTAAGAAACTTACATGAAAAACACACTTAGATGGACATGAACACACTTTTCTGAAGACATAGATGTGGTCAAAAGACCCAGTGTCACTTATTAGACAACTGCAAGTCAAAACCATGATGGAATGCCATTTCATACCAGTCAGAGGCAGCTACTAAGGTCAAAAAACAGATGCTGGTGAAGTTTCAGAGAAAAGGCAACACATACAGTGTTGGTGGGAATGTAAATTAGTTCACCATTGGGGAAAGCAGTATAGCGATGCCTCAGAGCTAAAGACATGCATTTTTGTGTACCAACATTCAGATCCGGTATCAGTTATGATTGAAGATGGCCCCTAGTCCATCCCTTTTCTCTACTTATGTCATGGAAAAAGTGTCTTATTTGTTTCACGGAAACACCCTGTTCTTTCAGACTATCAAGTACATCTCCAAAGATGCCAAGACAAGACGTAGTATCTACCAGATTAGGGGAGAAGGGGGGGGTTCCTCTTTCCCTATTACATACAACAACCTTGCTGCCTTCCACACTTAACAGCTTTTTCCATGTATCAGGGTCTCAGCAAAAAACTAAACTCAAACGGTGAAGAATTTAGTCAAAGGAAACCTTCATGGAACATCGATTGACAGAGCAAAGGGTAAGGTATCAGGGCCTAGCAACAAGAAGCTACTGACAAGCATGGACCAAAGAATGGAAAAGGATACCCAAAGCCCGGTGAGGGCTCAACTATGGAGGAGGGTCCCATCTGGCAGAAACAGAACTGCAGAGACAGTTACTAAGACATAGCTTTGAAGAAAGAGGGAGTCAGAAATTGGAACCCAAACCTCTTCCCACCAACCTTTTCTCATCAGGGTCTCCCAGTGTCCAAATCCACCTAGATATCAGTTTCCAAGGGAGACTGGGTGATATAGTACACTAGAGTTACCCTATTGGAACACAGAGCCAAGTGGAGAACAGATGTTGAGGGTCAGAATAACCAGCTCACTTGGGGACAAATGGGGAAGAATCTGAAGGGGACAAGCTGTACAAAACTCCTAGAGGGCAAGGTATAGGGCTTTGTACCCAATCTTAAGTCCCACACAGGCTGGAACAAGCTGGGATTGGAGCACAGAGGACAAAAAAAGGAACAAGCTGAGTTTCCCTAATAACTCTGAGGATTCATGGCAGAATTACTGAGATAGAATTCCAACATTCATCCAAAAATATGGAGTGAAATCCAAGCCACATGGAGCTAGCAAAAGTAGAGACCTCTCTAGCTGTGGAATTCACCACTGTCAGGTTTTGCCTAGATGTTCTATGCATGCTGCCTCCAGGCTTGGTACAGCTTCTGCACATCTTTGCTCCCCACACGAGATCAACATTGTTTTCTTAGTCCTGGTTACCAGGGAGGTTAGCGACTTCCATTTTCTAATGGTGTTAGATTAGATAAATCAATCCTGATTAAGGCATTATCCTCCTGTTAGGAGGCACCAATGTCTCAGCTTGGGAAAACTGTTGGGGATTATTTGAGAAAAGGAAGTCACTCTAGTGATTGCTTACTTGAGTGTTAAGATTACAAGACAATGCTTTTTTCAAATTGCTTAGTTTAGCATAGCACTGTTCGAGGTTTGAAAACAGTTAATGCTACACAAGTGTATTCGTCAACATCAGAAAGTCGTCTGGCAATAGGGAAGGAAAGGAATATAGCTTGAAGAGGACATTGTGCGAATACATTTTAATAACTCTAGTCCCATACAATTAACCCATTTTCCGTAAGTGACCAATCTCCTGAAAGTTGTTTCCAATGTAACTAGGTCACCAGGCCACTTGACATCTCACATATCTAAACAAGCCTTACAGTTTGTAGCTGGCATACCTGGTGTCCCAACTCTCATACTCCATCATACTTGCGTTTTCTGCCATGTTCTGGATTGTTACTCATAACTCACTTCAGGCTGACTACACTTTGCCTACAGTGAGCTCCTCCTACATTTGCTTTCTGCTCCAGGGCTCCAATACCATGGATGCAGGCAGGAGCTAAGCTTCAAAAAAGTGTAGTGACCCCATTAAGAATGCAAAGTATGACACTAATGTTCACAAGTGTTATTCATATTAACTTTAGAACATTAGTCTGTTTTGTGTTCCTAGTTCTCTATGTTCACTTGTTTTGAGGGTAGATCGTGTGCCTTGAACCCTTGGATTGTTTCCTTTTTGTTACAAAGTGCCACTTTTGCAGTGTTTTTGGTGTAACTGGTAGTATGCTAGTTTTACTGGTGTTCGCATGGTATGCCTTTCCTTTTTACTTTCAGCAGCTGTGTCCCCATGCTTAAAGCTGAGTCTCAACTGCAAGCAGTTAGGTTTCATCTGCATCTGGTCTAAGAATGTATACTTGGAACATTCACCCATTTATATTTGACGTAGTTACTTTTGTGTTTGTCCATGTTGCTTTGTTTTCTACTTGACCCACTTGTTATTTTGCCTGACTTGAAAGTTAGACTTCAGTATTCTCATTTACCTTGTCCTAGTATTTACTCTAGAGAATATCTCATTTCTTGACATATTAATGTCCAAACCAAGTTATCTACTTCTCATAGTGTTCTACGCTTTATACAAAGTCTACTGACCGTCTTGCACTTTGCAGTTTTGCTGCCATTTTAACTTCCTATGTTTAAACCCTACAAGATTGTTTTATACAGTTAATGTCAGTGTGCATTTACATTGATGTATTTGCCGGTTTTGCTTTTTCAGTTGTTATTTCCTGCAGGACTTTTCTGCCCAGAGGATCCTTTAGTATTTGTTTGCTAGGGATGTAATCCTCAGACTTTCCATCTTTGTTTTTGAAGGATTTTTTTGCTAGTTGTGTTTGAGGTTGGAAGTTGCCCTCAGCAAGTGGAGATGTCCATTTTTGTCTATTTGCTTCTGTCATTCTGTCAGAACAGTTGTCAATCTTCAAGATAACATGCTTTTCCCTACCTCTGGCTGCTTTTAAGTTCATATTTGGTCTATAGCAGTCTTGGTATGATGTGCCTAGATATAGTTCTTATTTTGCGGGGGTTGGCAGAGCTCCTTGAATCTGTTTTATAAGCTTCTTGGCCATTGTCACCCTGCATCTTTTGTCCTTCTGTCCACCACCCTCTACCGCTCAACTATCCTAGTTCTGGGATCCTGATTACATGTCTTTCGACTACGACTCGTGATATCACACATACAATGCTGTTTTTTGTATCTTCCATTTTTTTATGTTTGTACTCAGTTTAGAGGTTATCCAGTTGTCATGTAATCTTGAATTCCACTGTTTCTAGAATTCAGTTATAGCCATCTAACAAGTGCTAACCTTGAGCTTACTAAGCTTTAAAGCAACGTAAAGCTGACAGATGCTCAAGCAGGTAATTCCTCAGTTTAATTGAGCACATCTGGGAGATCTCAGCAGAATTAAGTGCCCTTCCTGCTCTACTCCCAGCAGAAACACTCAACACTTTACCTCTCTCCCCCCTGCTTCGCAGGACCACATCCACATTAACTACCCAAACTCCTGTCAGGTTGTTTCTAAGGGAATCCAGACTAGCAAGAACCTTTCATACCCAGCCAATGAAATATAAGTCCCTTATCTCGGCCCGAATCTGAGGAATATGCCTATAATCAAGTAAAATATTGAATTAAAAGCCACTGAATATCCATCAGAAACCCTCTTTCAGTCAATAGTTACCCAGCATTGCTCAGGCACATGTTACATGTCCGATCACCTCTAGCTTGGAAGAAAGTCCTAGGAGGTCATCACCATGAGTCAGCTGCCCGTGTTCTAATCCTTGAGGAACTGCAAACAGGTTAGCCTTGGTTTCAGCACTTCACCACTCAAGGGGACTCTGATTTAGAGATCAATTGAGTTGATCTCTCCAGTCTTCTTACTTGGTTGCTGACCAAAGCTTAGCTTTCCCATATCACAGTATTATGTTTGAGGCTTTTTGAAAGCCATTTAAGGAAGTCTTTTTGGAGCTCAACAGCAGAAATGGAATGGTTAAAATGGAAAGACAGTTAACCTGTGACAGGCAGCCATCTGACAACTGCCTCAAGTTTCAGAAGGTTGGTCTTGAAGTAGATAGTATAGGTGGTAGGCAAATATGAAAGAGGGCCTAAACCCATCTAATTAGACACTTCAAGGAAGAAGTCTTAGTAGAATGGTATACTGATGTAACCAACAATGACGTCCATTTGATCTTGTTCATTTCCTGACATGCAGCTTCTAACTACCCTTGAAATCTCCGGAGTTACAGGCCTGTCTTGTATGCTTATGACTGATGGCTGGAGTCCCCAGATAGCTTCAGGATGGGGCCTGGTCACTGGAAAACCAAAGCATGATCCAGGAGGAGAGGCTGAAGACTGAGTTGACAATGAGTGGGCAATGATGTTGGTTATGCCTATATGAGGAAGACTCTACAAAACCAACAACTGGGTTCTTAGAGCTGTCAAATTGCCGAACACAGAGGTGCCTGGAAATGGCACACCCACAGGGTATGGAAGCTCCTTTCCATGGGTCCTGCCCTACCCATTGCCATGGATAAAGTTTGGGTTCCATGAACTATTCTATCAAGTTGAACTCAAGGGTGTAGTGGGAACATCAGTTTATAGCCGATTTGTCAGAAGCATACATGACAGCCTACTGTGTGCAACCAGCATCTGAATGGGGGCAGTCTTGTGGGACTGAGCACTTGGATCTATATAACCATAGGATGGTTATATTGTCTCCAGATATGAGATTGGAGTTGAGTTACAAGACATTCAGCTGGTGTCCAATGGAGAGCTGCTTGGTGTTGCAAAACACCATGCACCTAGTTTCAGAAGTATTCAATTGTGAGGATAGGAAATATGCTGCGTTTTTCCAATCTTCGTTAACTACTAACTCCTTAGTGCCAGAGTGTGGCCCTTTTCAACATGTAATGTTTCAATCTTGAACTTCAGCTTACGCCATTACCGTCCTACACTACCGTCCTACACTTCAGAATTTGATAGCCATAAACATGGAATTTTGCATGACCAAGCAGTTGAATGTTCTGTTTAATTACACAAGATTTTTTTCCCTTTATGGAATTCTGTGCAGAGCCTTTGTTTATCCATGAGTGTTAATAGCTCAGTCACCCAACTCCTATGTAATTTGAGCCTTTGAATGCACTGTGGCAATGTTCAATCCTTTCCCCCGCAAAGTTAACATGAGACTTCAAACTTCACAGGTTTTATTCATAGACATCTTAATCTCTATCAGCTAAGTTACTTACAGGGCAGGGGTACTGTTGAGTACCCATTAGGCATACATGGTGCTTTTGGTAGAGCACTGAGCAAAAACTCAGGGTGATGTCAGAATAAGTGACATTGAAGTTTCTGTAAGTGTTCTCATAGGACTGACCGTAAGGCTTGAGCAGCTTTAAAGGAAGAATGCCAAAGGCTATCCAAGGGATATTCATTTGAGGGAGCTAAGATAGCCATCCTATGAAATTATGACCAGACATTGCCAGTTTCAAGGAATCTATTTCCCCCACAGAAATCTCATAAGCCATTTTTAATTGTTAATGTTACTTTCTAGTCCCAACAGTCACCTTTCCAGTCTCTCAAGCTTGAAAGAAGTGTGGCCTTTGCTCAGATCCATTAGTCAACAGAAGAGAAAGTTGGGTAGAGGAAGATGGGGGAAAAAGCTAAAATCTAAGTAGGGGCTTGTATCAGCAGGGGCTACGAATCTGACCAAGCAAGAGCCCAGTACATAGATACAAGTGGATGGTTAAGAGAAGCCTGGGCTGTTCCGGCCTAGACTATTTCTTTACAGCCCAGGGTTGATAGGTACAGAGGGCCCCCCAAAGTTTACTCAGAGGACACATGTCTGAACTTTGCTTCAAAACATCCAAGAAATTAGTTTTGTTGATCCAAAGGTTTCCCACTTGTGCATCTCTTACATTCCCAGTCAATAGGACCCTTTTAACCTAGTTCCTCATTGCACAACCAACACCATACTAAGGAACCCTTCTGAGCGCAGTTGTTATTGTATATTTGACTGAGACGTTTATCCCAATCCTTCCCCTCAGCCACCATTCCAACCTTCCCAGTTCCCGAGTTTCTGATCCAATTCACTTACAAGCTTTGTCTTCTCCCTGTCGGTGCCTGGTACCATTTCTTTGGAGGACATTCCCTTCAGATAGGCGGTTCATACCCTTTTAACTCCCGTATGTACCTGCATGGCTACCTTCCCTGTTGCTTATCCCAGCCTTATAGGTGGTACATAGTTATTTGTATAGCAGTTGGAGCTACATAATGCCAACAAGCCTGACCTATGAATTTAGGAACCAAGATCTAAGGTTGCACAGCCAAGATGGAAGACCATAGGAATTAGAATGCAAGTTTACCTATGGCAAGGTATCAGTGATCTGTATTTGAAGAGGCCATGTCCCCTTCCCTGGAGGAAGTCTAAGTGACCAGGTCAGGTAATGCACAGCTTCCAGTGGACAAAACACTAAGTTGCAAGACAGAAGGGAGCACTTAGTCCTAAAGAGCTTTGACAAGCTTTCCTAATCACACTTATGATTTGTACTCAACTTCCATCTATACAAACACCAGCAACTGGTGAACAGAAATCCAAGATTACTCCAGCAGCACAAGGCAACCATACTTGAAGATTAGGAACTTCAACTTTACTTTTATGTAAGAAGGCAGAAGAGAACATGGAAGACTACTGGTTGGGAACAGGACTGCCCAAAGCACAATAGAAGGAAGTCTGTCATAGCGCACTTCAAGTTCTTAAGAGCTTTCAGAACAAATTCCTGTAGTGTCCCTCATTGATCCTATTCCCCATAGCCATATGCAATGCTGGACAGAGTAAGGCCAGGTGAGGTTCGTGGATCCTCAAGCTGACACTTTCCTACTTTTCCAGCAAGCAAGGTTTGGGTCTGTCTTCCTAGTTAGGCAAGGTAATCTCCTGGAAAATGTTCTTCCCCCTGTTGGGCTGGCTGCTTCTCTTGGGGGCCCTGGACTCTTCTACTGGTTGGTTGCTGGCCCCAGCCAGGGTTTGTCTCTGAAAAGCTAGAACCCTGTAAGCCCTGTCCTTCCCGTTTTCCAGGCAGAGGTTTTCCCTGTAACACAAGTTCTCTGATGGATCTAGGAAGAGCTGCTGGTTTGCTTTTCTTGATGTAAGATCAGAATTGAACTTATAAGCTAATTAAAGGTTAATTTAGAGTAAGAGCATCAAGTCAGTGAGAAAAGGATGGTTAAGTTATTTAAACTCGACGTTTAGAGATTAGATTCCCCTTTAAGTTGGAAGCCTAAACTTGTCCTAGGTTTCATTATATTAACCAAAGGAGGCCTTCCCAAAGCAAAATTCAACTATGAAGCAAGCTTTTAGTTTGAGGTCATCACAAGGGTAAGACGGGTAGAAAAGCCTGCAACATCCCACGTATAGTACACTCCTTTCTAAACATTGAGAAAAAACTTCATGTTTGAGTTGAGGTAGGAAAATTAGTTTCTGAACACAAGCATTATCTGTAGCATCTCAGACTTCTATGGGGTGAGGTAAAAGATCTGTATGGGCTTCTTTGCCGATTATGGTTTAATGAGAAAACAAGTGATTGCCAAGTTTATGTGTACATGAGATTATGGGGACCTGGAAAAGACCAGCTCTGTTTTCATGTCTACTGGGAGACACTTGGTCTTTTGGACAGTCATTAGGATAAACAAGCATCAAGCCCTGCCACAGAGCTTCCGCAAAGGAAAGTCACTCTGGGGGTATCCCAGAGCAGTAGACAGGACCAGACTGACAACAGTGATTCTCAACAGTCCAGTAAGTGAGAGCAGGGTCTGCCCTCACTTAAGGTTTCCCACAGAAATAACTCAATGTATGGCAGAATGCACTGTTTCTTCCCCTGGGGTACCTCTTAGATTGAGACTTTCATGAAAGACCCCACACTATTTCAAGTCGTCGGGAGCTTAGGTTATCATTGTGCTCCAGTTCTCGGGAAAGGCCAGGCTATACATGCTATGGGCTAGTCCAAACCTTACTACCTGGTATGAAGGCAGCCTGATGGACCAGAGAAGAAAGGAGCAGTAGTCAAGTGTTCGGACACTTGGTCATCTCTATAGGAACACATAGGCTATGACAAAGTAGGCTGAGGAGTGAGAGCCCCTATAGCCGGGGCCTCCCAGCTCATTCCTACCAGAGGTCTCTACTTTGAGAGCCAGCCATATAAATCCCCTTTCCCACTGCTGCTCACTCATTCCAGGATAAGTATGAGTTACCCGACCAATAGCTCCACAATTTAGTGGCAAAGAACGGGACACTAGGAACCAAGATGGAGATGCTGCCAAGCCTTGAGGACAGCTTATGCTCAAGGCATGGGGCTATGCAGAGGGGAACCTCTCTCAAACCACCACACCTGGAACTGAAGCCAAGCGATCTAGGCAGGGGAGAGAGTACAGCACTGTCAGTCAATAGTTAGCTACTTACAGAATTGGCAGTATGCCCAGCTTCCTACTAATCACCACTCAAGCCTCATGGCCCAGAGATACTTTTAATAGGTCAGATTCTCAGCTTTTGGAAGAGCTTAAATAACTCATCCAAGACAAGAAATGTGGCAGGATCCAAGCCAAAGCTACATTTGGCCCCTAGGCCGGTGACCTGAGCATTTTGGCCATATGGCCCATCACATACTTCCCTGCCACCGAGGGTCTATTACAGAAAGCCTAGAAGCCAAGCTTTGTCATGAGGGGGCTTCCCTGTGAAAAGTCTAGAAGTTGTAGTCTATCTAGTTCTGGAGTCATTCATGTAACAGTTCTTCTGGCATGATTAAAGTAGGATACAGGAAGCCTAGACAACTGGGTTAACTAGCTCATTAGCAACAACTGACAACCTCGAGTTCACCCGCATCACAAGTCTGCTTATGCACTCAGCATATTCTAGTCTATTAGCTGAACAGGCTGGGACTCTTTCAGGACTAGAACTCTTGATTCTGTGAGCTTCAGATTTGAGCTTGATAGAGCCCAACACCACTCAACTGATGTTGGTTCCATACGCATACCACATAGCTTCTAGGCTTACAAGTCCACTCAGCCATGTAAGCTTTTAGGCAGCTATGGGACCTGGGTTTAAGTCATTGTTAGTTGCCTCCATCTTGCTGCCCTTCTGCCCATTTCCAGGAACTTGTTGCTAAACTAAGTGCTAGAGCTGAAGGTCTATGAATTTCTGGCCATCTCCCCCAGCCCTTATTCATGAAATAAATTACAGCCGTGGTTATACAACCGTGAGGCCAATAGTTCAATGTTGCAGCGAGTAGCACCTGTAGAGTATAAATAGCAAGCCTTCCTCAACCTGTGAGGGTCAAGATTCTATCCATTCCTCTGGATGGACTCTTTCGTTAAGGCAGCTAATACAATTTATGTGAACCTTCCTGGATTACTGGCCCAAGTTTGACCTTATAAGATTCTTATCATCAACCATTTGGGAATCCCAAGAAGCTAAGCGACTTCACCCATGCCTTAAGAACATTTGAAGAAACTTGAAATCACAATCCCAGGTGCAAGGCCTGGGCAGATTAATGCTAAGCAGACAATGAAGCACCATAGCTGGATTTACAGAGCCTGCTGGGCTAAAGGAGGTATAAGGCACTTAGGATCAAGTGATGTACTTTTTACCAATGAGTGCCATGCTACATGAAGAGTGCAGGTGCTAAGACATCCATGACAAGCTGAGTAGGGGTACTCTACCAGCTAATATTTACTGAGCACATACTAAGATGTGCACTGCACTATATCCAGAATGTAATCCCAAACCTCAGTTTAAGCCACTTTTCCAGGTTCAGTAATTTGCTCAAGTACAGAGCCATTAAGTGATAGATCCCAGGTGAACTCAAGCCCATATCCCCCAACCATGACAGCACCCATGTGTAGCTCTTGACTAGAGGAACACTCATCCAGGTGGAGAGTAACATGCCAAATTATCACAGCTGTGGTGTGGACGCCAAGCTCCTCTCAGGTGAGGTCGATAAGTATGGTATCTCAGACCTAAACCATCAGGGAGTTTCTAGAAGTTTAGTTATGATCTTGTTAGAGAAATTCCTATCAATCTAGTTCCTACTTAGCATCTATATCCCAGGGTAGTGCCTAAGGAATTTGAGCTACACCCATTGGAGAAAACACTAGCTTTCAAGGTTGATACTGCGACTACCATCTGGTGTTCCAGTTCAACCCCATTCGTATTTATTCTCTTCAGCTGGAGTAGACATGTGGGCCCTCAGCTTTAAGATTCTGGCAGATTCAAAATCATGTTTGTCTGGCTTTTACAACACTACACCTGTTCCCATTTTTATCAGCAACAAAAAAGATTTTAAGACAGGATTTTTCAAAGCAACCCTGTAGCTGCTTGTTTCTAAAGGAGCGTATCAGAAAGCTTAAGGGACAGAGAAGCAAGCAAGGGGCCACCATCCCCCAAGACCTGGTCACAGAAGCCAGGCTATGGGTTTGCTCAAGGGTAGGAGGATGTTAGTAAGAGCAGGGAAGTCTCATTTGTCATCTAATAAGACACCAAGAAGTCAATTTTTGGTTTCTGAGTTGGAGACAGCAAATCATCCCCTCAGGTTCATATGTTGCAATTCAAACCCACCTGTACAAACCCTCCTATTGCCTAGGAAAGCTTACAGCTATAAGAACTTTAGTAGAGCTAGCCTCCCCCTCCAGGCACACATAGGGCCACACTTAGTTCCTAAGCAACCCACTCCTAAAGAGGTTCACTCATGAGAGAAACAGCTTTCCCAAGCACAGTCTTTGCTTTTAGCTATCATCAAAGTTTCAGGCGTTTCCCCCAATCATGTAGTGCCTGTGAGGAGAGCTTCTCCCATAAAGGGACAAGCAGAAACAGCAGGGGATTTGGGGGGCAAGATTCTCATAGACCCCGGTAAGGGCTCCTGCCTTCAGAGTCAGCCAGCTTGCACGTTAGAATCCTGCAAGTCACATGAATGAGGCCAGCAAAGCAAGGCTGCTTCACACACTGGTTTATTACACAAGCAAGGAGAAGAAACCCACCCCCAAGAAAATTCAGAGAGGTCGGCTTTCAGAGACCACCGTCCCGCCCAGCCCCCCAATCCCCTTTCCCACAACCCTTCCTGTTTAGGAAAAGGCTTTATACCAACACTTCCCAGCTGTCCCCTATTTTCCCACAACCTTCCTCTTTACGAGATAAAAACTTTCTATCAACACTTCTCAGCGTTTCCCCTTTCCCACAACCTTCCTCTTTAGAAAGTTAGAAAGAAAAGGCTTTATACCAGCACTTCCCAGCTTTTCCCTCCTTTCCCACAACCTTCCTCTTAGAAAGAGCAGAGCTTTATACCAACACTTCCCCAGCTTTTCCCTATTTTTTTTCCCACAACCTTCCCCGTTTAGCAAACAAGAAAGAAAAAGGCTTTATACCAACACTTCCCCGCTTTTCCCTACTTTCTTCACCACAACACACGCAAGCACCCAACACACACGCCTAAACACTCACCTTCCACCAGCCACAGGCTCCGCCTAGTGCAAGCAACTTGCTCTACCCTTCGCCATTTTATAGACGGTGAAGGCTAATCACCTCCCCAGCCCCAAAGCACTCTGGGTGAGCAGCTACTCCTCTGGTTTCTCACTGGCTCTCTCATTCTCAATCAACAGCTCGTTCCCAGCCCCTCCAAGCATTTCCTGGTCCACATGACCAATAGCAAGAAGAAGTGGAGGCTTATTGCCTGGCTGTAGGCAGCAGGAGCAAGAAAGGTAGCCTCCCACCCCTAGCAGCTGTTGTGATTGGAAAACGAGCGTGAGCCTCTTCACTGAAAGAATATATTATTATCCTCCGCTTCTCTGTTAAGAATCACCTGAAGTGCCTAAAAATCCTCGAGTTTCAGGGCTCTTCCCTGGAAATGGTGATTTAGAAGGTCTTTAGGGAGGGCCTACGAGTCTGTGGTTTTAATAAGCACCTCTAGGATTTGTGTCTTCGGGGAAGTTGACATAATATTAAAGAGTTGGTATTCAGAAGTTTCTTTCCAAGAAATTGCTTCTATTACATTTATCCCAATATTCTGTCAGTTGCTCCTTTAGATTTAAGCTTCTCCAGCAGCTCCCACAAATAAGCAGTTTTTCCTGGAAAGGGAAATGCAAGAATTTAAGAGAGAGATGGCTAGTCTTGATTTTCGCAGTACACCCCTTACCCCTGCCACCTCCTCGACCAGTGATCCACAGATGTGTGTGGGGTATCCTTTATCAGCCTGTTCAGCTGGATCGGTTTGTGACCCTAAAGTGAACCTCCAGATGAGTAGGGCAACAGTGTAGGCAGAAGCCTTTTAAAGGAGGGAACTGGGGTGTGGAATGAGAAAGTTTTAGGACCTCACTGGCAGGCCTGGGCAGCTGGAAAACTAGGGGAATACTTTTGAGAAGAAGGTGGCTTTTTGTGCATCATAGACTGTGGCAAAAGAACTTGATTTACACCCACCCTAGCATCAGAAATGTTCCAAGAAAGAGCAACAGTTAAATACTGTGGGTTTTGTTTTTTGTTTTTTTTTTTTGTGTAGTAATTTGCAAATAGATTCTGTAAGCATCATTAGTTTCCCAATCAAAATAACAGTCAATTCACTGTTTCTCTCAAAGTTTCCTTCATTTTTCTAGCTTCCTGTTCTGCGTTTCTCTCAACCAGGGAATCTCTTTCTCTCATGTCCACAAAATTCTAGTCATTATTTGAGACTCAGCTGAGATGCTAAATCTTTGTGGAAATCTTCTCTAATTTCCCAGTTTGGTTCTACCTGACCCATCAAGTGTTTATCAAATAGTTTTTGAGGTGCAGGTGATTTGGGAATGGAGATGGCCCAGGTCTCGTCTTCTCTCTAGTGAACCTCACACCCTAATTAATAAACTGCTCTTTGCGTTGCTCTACTACAGTATCACTTCTACCTCCAAGAACTCCTATTTTCTGTGCATTTTTTGCTATCATATTGGTCTGTATCACTATATTTTGAGTTCCTGGAAAAGTGGTAGAGTGACTTCAACTCTATGTCAAGAATGTGGTACAAATGTAACATGTGTTTCCTGAATAGATGAATGAATGGATGAGAGGAGGAGATGGCTGCAAAGAAATCAAATTCAGCCTTCTTCAATATTCTATCTCCAGCCTCAGAGTTGTCTTGTGATGACGTCAGAGAAAATTCTGAAATTCCCTGGGCTTTAGAAATGGCTTCAGCTCCATCAAGCTGGCCTACAAGGTCAGGAAGAGCAAAGATCACCAGAGTTATAGAGGAAAAGATTTCAGGACAAGAACTAGCCCTCTTCTCCTTTATTCTTAATTTATGAGTTCAAGATCTACCTGACATAGCTATGAATAAACTTTAAGAACCTGGAAGGTGGTCTAGTATAATGCTTAAACATGCAGTTTCTGGATTCATATCCTCGCTCTGTGGCTTACTAACCATCTAACCTTATGTGACCTTGTGCAAATTATATAATTTCTCTAAGTTTCAGTTTCTTTATAAAGAAAATGGGGGATTATTATGATTATAATAGTATCTCCCCTGATTATTAGGAATGTTAAATGAGTGAATACATAGAAGACACATAGAACAGTGACTGGAACATAGTACTAAATTATCACCTATAATATAATATTGCATAAATAACAGCTCAATAAATTTAGCTGCTATTGACTTACGCTAGCTGAAAAAAGTAGATTCACAAGGCTTTAGTCTACACAGATGTGGAAATCTTCTTTAATTTCTCAAGGCTATAGTCTGCACAGATGTAGGCTAAAGCCTTGATTACAGTGACATATTGGGAATTGCTGGCAAATTAAGAGGCTGTTGGTAAGGGTCCCTAACTCTTTGAAGGGACATCCATACATTTCCTTACTTACTCCATGTGCTCCTGTTAGAGACAGAGCCCTGATCACAAAAGGACCTTGTGTGGCTCAGGGTGGAGAGATTGATTAATGTGTCTGTGTTCTCGTCACTGGAGAAGACGGCTTCTCATCCCTTTGCAGAGAAAAAACAGAAATTATAAGTGATTAATTTTGTCTGTGATTCATAATGACCTTGCATCATGATGACTGCCATTGTATAATGACAGCAAGACAAAAACGATCTTTTTGGGTTTCTAATTAGGTTCTGAAACAAGATTCCAGAGTATAATACTATACAAGGGGCTTAATGGCTGCCCGCCTCCTTCCCCTAGAAGAAACTGACAAGCAGCTGGGGGACCTGGGGCAGTGTAGCGGGTGGGTATGGGTAGGGAAGCAGAAGTGCTAACGGTAAGTCTGACATCAGCAGGCAGAGTCTGCTCCCCTAGCAAAATTCACTGGGAGACATCTGTCCCTGAGCTGGGGCCTTGGCAGAAATGGACAATTAGATAATTCCTCATGGTGATGGCTGTAAGTGTGTATAAAAGGGAGGGTGGGGAGTTGAGTCAGAGCCTTGAGGAAGCCATTCTAAGGATATTAGTTCCTGTTGTGTCCTTGGCAGTTTGGAGACAGAAAACTCCATGTTTATTTGGAACCTCAAGAACATTCCTCTAAACTCGTGCTTCACATTTGCCTGTGCATACAAGTCACCCAGGGATCTTGTTTAAAACATATATTCTGACTCAGTAGGTCTGGGGTAAGGTCAGAGAGTCTTCATTTCCAGGATGTTTCCAGGTGATGCCCTTGCTGCTTGGTACTGGGAATCTACTTCCAATAGCAAGGTCAAGACCTGTATCCAGCATCATCATTATCCAAGAAACTTTTTAGAAAAGCAAATTCTCAGGCCCCACCTCAACATCAGAAACTTACTTAAACAAGCCCTCTAGATGATGTTGATGTATGCTTAATTTTGAGGACCACTTTGTAGACTGTGCATGAACTATTCTCACTAGAAGGACAGGCAAAGTTTTAGAAAAATAGTATTCCATTAGCATAAAACCTCAAGTTGGAAAGACCTGCCCAAAAGGTTACCCAAGCCTTCCTCCAGGTCCACTCATGGGAAAAACCCTTTGCTCAGGGGCTGGCTGGTAGGAGGTGTATGGCATCCACACCCTTGTCAGAGCCCTCCATAGAATGAGCAGCTAGATCACCCAGTCTGATGGAGCTTTCCTGCAATACTAGACCCTGGCATCCATGAAAAGAAGCCTTATGGTATGCATTTTGTGGAAGAGAGAAAAGAAAGGAGGATTTCTTGGGGTTAATAGAAAGTGGATGTAGAGACAGGGAATTCTCCAGCCTTGCACCACTAACATGATGCGATACACACAAACAGACATGATTCGTGCTTGTGGACAAAACTGACCTTGCACTGGGGTGAGCGACAAACCAGAGTTACCAGGCCTGAGTGCCCAGAGGAGAAGAGAAAAAACAAAGGAACCCTTTTCACTAAATTCACCAGTTATCTTCTGATCCAGTTAATTAACTGGGAAAACTAAATTAAACCCCAAAGCCTTATTCATCTTTGAGGGGACCTTTGATGTCTCTGAACACCGATGCCAGGGAGGTGGGCAGTGCCGGGCCGGGACATCTCCCATGGACAGCCAAGCAGCATTCTGTTAATCGTGGCTATTAAACTGCTTTTTTGGGAGTTGTTTTTGATCCATGTGGAATAGATAAAGAGTCTGTTTTGAATCCCCCAGTGTTTCCTGTGGAGCATAATTAGAGATACGTTGGAATAGGAATTCAGGTCAACACTTACTTTAATGAGACGTCTGAAGAGTATGGCCCAGCAAGGGGGAGGGCAGAGGGAGGGGAGTGGTGGAGATGAGGAAGGCAGGGGCACTGGCACAATGAGGGGGCAAAGGAATGAAGATTTTTGTGAGGAGGTGAATGGAAGTGAAGGAACCACAGGGGAGAGAGAGATGGAGAGTGAGAGAAGCAAGGAAATGAGAATTGAGTAGCATTCACTGTGTCCGACCACATGCCAAGCACGTTTTCAAAGACGACAAGAAAAACAGTTGAGAAAATGATACAGGAAATCCATGGAGAGGTTCACAGCCTTGGATTCTGATGTTTGTCTTGAATCTATCTGGAGACAGTAGACAGATAGGGAGAATGGGCTTTGTCATCAAACAGACCTTGGTTTGATTCCTGGTCCCGTCCTTTTTGAACTGTGTGACTGTTGGCAAGTCACTGACCCTCTCTGAAACTGTTTCCTCACCTGTCAAATGAAGGTTAACTATATAATGTTTATAACACTCCTAGAATGGACTGCTGTCTAGCATATATTAGATGTTCAATAAATTATTGTTACAGTGAGGAATCTGAGGATGAGAGAGGTCAGCTTTGCCCAGGAGCTCATAACTAGTCAGTAACAGAATTGAAATGTAAGCCTAAGTTTGTCTGATCTCCGCTGCTACCAAGCAAAATGTAGGTGACTGACCTTCTATGGGGGAAAACAAGGTCTGTACTCTACAGGGTGACCTTTGGTCCATGAAGACAGTCCTTATAAGTGATGCTGGCACTGAGGGGAGAGCTAAACCAGCCTCAACCAATTTCAATCAGCTATGGCAGGATTTGGCTGCGTTACTTACACAGACTGGTTTTCACAGGGCATGTCCTTGCTTGTATCTCCCCCATAGGTATGTAAAGGTGCATCCCTTGTTGAGTTCATTCCAGGACTTACTGAGTTCCCATGATATACCTGGCACTATTTTGGTGCCCTAAGGAGCATAAAGTCTCATTGGAGAACTGGCAGTCTTGGTGGTGTGCTGCGCCAAGTTCTAGCACCTGCTGCAAGAGTCTGCCTTTGGGATCCATGGGAGGGCTCATGCCAAGGTCACAGTCTTACCCAGGCTGCTCCCAGCCTATCACAGCACATGGCAGGAATGACCTGGAGCTGGGCCACTTCTGCCCAGTGTGGGACTTCCTTAATAGGGAGGCTCTAGGGCTCACCATCACCTGGGAGCTGCACTGCACTCTGAGGCTCTTCCTGATTCTCCTTCCTTCTCCACTCTTCTTCCTCAGGGAGTCAGACATCCATCACAGTCTGAACTCTCCCTGCCTGTGCCTCCTCCCTCTCTCATCTTTCAGCTCCTGAGGAGTTAACACCCTTGGCCAGTAGGGTAGGAATCAAGGCCTCCCCCTCTTGTCAACCGTTGTGTGGGGCTGAGGTGCACTGCATAAGGCTCAGTGACAAGGGCAGTTACTCCTGACTTTATAGCAGGGTCCACTAAGCAGCACATCATTAATGGGTTTCCCTCCTTCCCTATTTACTCCCCCTGTCCTTTGTTCCTGCTCTCTGGGATCACTTCCCATGTAAACTCCCTGCACACAAGTCTTTTCTCAGTCTCTGCATCTGGGGAATCCAAACTAAGATGCTGGTGACTCCTGGGACTACAGCACCCATTTCCGCTGAGCAGTGTTTGCCTCAGAGTTCCTCATGGACTTGCTTTCACTTTTCAAAATCTTCATCCTTCAAGGATCATCTGAGATTCTATCACCCTGATCACATCAATCCACAAGAATCATTTCTCTTCCAGGGTAGCTATGCCCTTTTTCAAGCACTTAACAACAGTTCTCTGTTCCTTTCTTCTCCTTAATGATAATAATGAATAAGAACAGCTAACAATTATCAAGCTACAACTCTAAACCCTAAGATTATAAACACCTTGAAGCCAGGGCCTATGCCTAGGTCCCCGAGAGAGCCTAGCATAGGGTTTAGCCCAAATTCTGTGATCTTTCACGAACTTCTTCAGTAACAGATGGCTTTGTCACAGGCACCAGAGCCTATTGGGGTGGCCATCTTTCCGCTGCTGTGCCTGGTTTCTCAACTGCAGGGAAGACACCTGTTCCTTGCAGCCTTGCTAAAAGCTCTATCAAGAAAAGTGAAGTGTCGCCCAACCCAATGCGTGAGCCTACAAATCATACTTGACCTCTAATGCCCAACTCAACCACCACCTCCTCCACGAAGGTCCCTGATACTTCCAGAAAGAACTCTCCATTCTCTGAATTCCTGCAGCCTTTCATCTATACCCTTTTTATGAAGTGGCATCTCATTTTTAGACAACTATTGCAATTAGTTCTATCCATAACTTGCCTCTTCTTGCAACAATGGGTAACTTCAGGGAAATGACCAAACCCCAGGGCCTAGCACTTTCTATTAATAGTTGCTGGATACATTTTGAATGAATGAACAACTAAAGGTGAGAAGAGAGACTGAAAGGCTTCAGGCAAAAGATTACCAGGCCTCCTGGCATCCTGGTCAGTCCTGGGAGGCCCAGAGTTGCAGGTTTATAAAGATAATGGCAGAATCTACCACAAGTCCCCACAAACTTGTTCTTCTCTTTTCACATAAAACGTATAGTTAGGCACACGCAGCCACCAGAATATATTTCCCAGCCTCCGTGCCCCTTCTAACTCAGTGCTGATGTTTGGTATGCTGAGATGTGAGCAGATTACCTTCTCTGTCCTAAAAAGGAGTGGCCCTGCATTCCCTGAGAAGGCATAGTTGGGGCAGTCACCCAGAGCCACCAGACAGGGGCTGCAGCTTGATAAAAGGTGCCTGGGTTCCAGTGACTATGGAGCCACCTGCCAGTACTAGAGCAGTCACAGAGATATCTACATGACAGAAAAATAACTATGTTGTTTAAATTGTTTTATTCAGTCTTTCAGTTAAAGCAGCTAAACTTGTGTTTTAACTGATACCAGAATAGCTCTGGAAGTCTGATCCATCCCGAAGAACAGAAAGGAGGGCATATGCCAGAGATATGTAAGGCCGAGGAGTTACAATAGGTATGGGTGGGGATGAGGGGCAGCTGGGTGGGTAGATGGACTCTGGGCACAATGTATGTGTGGGTTGACATGCTATGGTATGGACCTGTCTCTTCAAATTGGAGGGAGCTGGCTGGTCTAACTGGTGAGCCCAAGCTAGAGATGGACCTCAAGGAGACAGGAACTAGAGAAGGTGAACCATGCAAGGAAGCAGGGCAGACCAAGCTGGTGGAGACAACCCTGGTGGCAATCACTGATGGTAACCACAGGTTCCTGACCACAGAACCCTGATATTGGCATGGAGGCCACAGGGGCCAGAGCGAGATGCTGAATCCAAGCCAGACCCAAAAGTCCGGAACTGGGTTGGGGTGGGGGAGTGACAAGCAGACTCTGGGGTGATCTCCATAGGTACAGGTGAGCCTATGGTGAATGGCAATGTATGGGGCACTACACTGGATTAATGATACAGAGGAGTATCGAGGGGCTGTTTCACTTCTCACGGCATATCCTATGCTTGAAGTTCCTGCCCCTGCCCATTTCTTCAGGTGTTCACTTAACCTAAAAGACTCAGCTTGGATGTCACCTTCTCCAGGAAGCCCTCCATGAAGCTACCCACCAGGCTGAGGCAGGTGGCTCTCCTCTCAGCTTCTTCCAGACCCATTCTTCTCTCTGTTATAGTAATTGTCAGTCCCATGTTGCATCACAGTTTATGGCTGGATTTAATAGTGTTCTCTGAAGGCAGTGATATTTGCCTTCATTGCCTCAGTGCTTCTTGTGGTTCCTGACACACATGGGACCCCAGTAAACCCAGACCAAACCATAGGGAAGAGCACATGGATGACCGTGTGGAAGCACGGTGTGTCAGCCTCAGGCATCACAGGGTATGAGGGTGAATGCAGTCTCTGAAAGCCCATTGAGATTCTGGGAGGGCATTGGGAGGTGGGAGCAGGTAATGATTAGAAGGGACGGTCAGGACTGAGCTGCTTCCAGCAAGCCCCTAGTGCTGCTCAGAACTGCATAACTCATATCACTCTGCATCCCAAAATACTGGTCCCCAGAAGGGACAATTGTCAATAACCAAAGGAAAAAATAAACATCCCGGGACTGAACACTGCATATACCAGATTACACAGTACTCATTCTATCTCTTTCTCTGCTTTGTGCCCCTGGGAGAGAGGAGGCTGGAGAAAATTTACGTTTTCCCCCTCACCACCGCCCCCACAAACACACCCACATCCAAAAATGTGTTTTCTTTGGAGAGGAAGGTCAAAAGGCCACATTTAAATCTAGGGAGAGGACCAAGTAGAGGAAGCATCATCTGATGTCTTCTATTCCTATTGAATCATTTCATTACTAATTAATAGGGTCATTACTGAATGTGGAAGGGGAAGAACTATGATTAAAGGTTAATGCCGTTACTCCACGTATCACACCTCAAATTATGTTATAAAAATGTCCAGAGTATTTAATTGAACCTATAAGTAACAGTGTAATTACACTTAATAATGTATGTGCCTCTGTATTTATTTGTTCCTCTCCGAGGTACAAAGAGCCCCACGTGGGCAGGTTAGGGAAGATCACAGTGATTTGCTGAAACTCCTTGTTATTGACCTCCCTAGCCCTATCTGTTCTCTCCCTAGCCCTTGAGGACATGAATAATAGGTGACAAGAAAGCCACCCTCCATCTCTCCCACTTTTCAATCGAACGCATCTTAATGTCAACATTTGGCAGTGAGGAGAGGGGCAGAGAAAACAGCAATTGCCCAATTCTTGGCACTTCACAGCCTTCCAACGGACTGATTCTTCAAACCTATGATACTCTTCTGTAACTCCATCCTTTCAAAAACTGTTCTCTCCTCTTGCAATGTCCTTTCCTTCTTTAGAAAGTGTGGTGCACTCAGCTAATGGGCTCTCACCATTCATTCTCAACTTCTAGTATTTTCCTTTACTGCAAAGCCTAGAAAGCTTAAAACTACTTTTCCCAGACTCCCTTGCAACTAAGATTCTGGGTGTAAATTAGTCCTCTGCACCTCCTACTGGATGCACTCCTGTGAGATTTGGATGGTAACAATAGATGTATTTTCTTGGTACTTTGGCTATTTCAAATGGCAAGCAAGTTTGTAGAGATGTGAATATTTTTGTATGAGCATTCTATATCCTAGGGATGGTGGGGCAGAGAGCTAAAGGAACCTAAAAGCTTCATGGAGCAGAGCTCCCCATACCAGCTTAGGATACTCACCTCCATACTTACATGAGAGAACTAAAATTCCATCTTGTTTAAGACAGTTATTTAGGGTTGTTCTACGACTTTCAGCCGAACCTAATCTTAACCGATATACTCACGCTAAAGTTTTTATACCTTTTCTCCCTATCCAGAAGGTGCACACATCCTGCTGAATATAGTTTTCTGCTAAGCACTTTTAACTCTCACTGATAGCTTAGAGTCATTTACAGACTCCAGAGATGATGCTGAACTTGCCTGCTGTGACTGCTTGTAGTAATAGCCCCAACTCTTTATTCTTTGCCATGTAATATTGCAGTGGCTTCCCTCATTGGGTAGAATAAATGGTCCCACCCCCTTGACCCTGGTATTGACCTGGTGGCAGCCTTACCCAAGAGAATAAGGCAGAAATGATGGTGTGCCAGCTCCAAGCCTGGATCTTAAGAAGTTTTATGTATTCTCACATATGTTCTTGTGCCTTTGCAATCACCTAGAGAATGTGTCTGGGCTGGCCTGTTGGCTCTAGGAGGAGAATGAGAGACATGTGAAACAATAGTGCTGAACCAGCTGAGCCTGGCCTAGACAAGTTGCCCCCCTGCCAGCTGCAGCAGACATGTGAATGAAGCAGCCCACCCACAACTGACCCCATTTATCACATAAGCAATATATGCTTATTGTTGTATGCCACTCAGTTTTTCCGGTTGTTTGTCACGTAGTACTGTTGTGGCAATGGATGACTGATAAGTCCACTTTCTCATTAATACAAACATTTAATAAAATGATCCATGGGTATCAAGCTCTTAAATGTCTCATTTAAAAGATAACACTAAATTGGAAGTTAGGAAACAAGTATTCTAGTTTTCATTCTATTATAAGGGCATATGCACACGAATGTTCATTGCAGCACTGTTTACAATAGCAAAGACTTGGAACCCAACCCAAATACCCATCAATGATAGACTGGACAGGGAAAATGGGGCATATATACACCATGGAATACTATGCAGCCATCAAAAACGATGAGTTCGTGTCCTTTGTAGGGACATGGATGAACTGGAAACCATCATTCTCAGCAAACTGATACAAGAACAGAAAATCAAACACTGCATGTTCTCACTCATAGGCGGGTGTTGAACAATGAGAACACATGGACACAGGGAGGGGAGCATCACACACTGGGGTCTGTGCGGGGAACTAGGGGAGGGATAACATGGGGAGAAATGCCAGATGTAGGTGATGGGGGAGGAAGGCAGCAAACCACATTGCCATGTATGTACCTATGCAACAATCTTGCATGTTCGTCATATGTACCCCAAAACCTAAAACTCAATAAAATATATATTTTTAAAAAAAGACCTTCTACCTGTTGGTTGGATGACTTGGACATCATTTTCTCTGTATCAATTTTCAAATTATAATGTTTCTGCCAATTTCACAATATTTTTGAAAATATCAACTTTTCAAGAGCGTCTTTGAGAAGTTGAAGCAACCTTTGTGATTATGAATAATTATTAGTGGCGGAGTGCAGTGGCTTATACCTGGAATCTGAATGCTTTGGGAGGCCAAGAGCTTGAGACCAGCCTGGGTGACATAATGAGACTGTTTTTTTACAAAAATTTTTTGAAAATTAGCCCAGTGTGGTTGTTGCATAACTGTAATCCTAGCTACTTGGGAGGCTTTGAGGTGGGAGAATTGCTTGAACCTGAGAATTCGAAGTTAGAGGCTATGATCATGCCACTGCATTCCAGCCTGGGTGACGGAGCAAGACCTTGTCTCCAAAAAAAAAAAACCACAGTTGTATTAATCTCATATAGTTTCCTATCTTAAATAGGAATTTCTTCTAAGATATCATCTTAATCCTGGATGATTTGGTTTCTTTTGCATTTTAAATGATTTTAGCACATTAATTCTGAGAGCCTAAATGTATTTCCTCCACTGGCTTTCTTTTGCCTTGCAGGGGAGCCAGGGATCACCTCTAACACCTCTTTAGCTCTTACCTGAGCTCTTTGGCTGGATTTAGAAACCAAATTGACACCAGGTAGATTGACAAGAGAAAAGCAAGCAAATTTCGTTAGTTTTACATGTACATGAGGATCCTCATAAGAGAGTAAAGTTCAAGAAGTTACCAAAGGAAGATGTTTTTATACCTTTTAGGCAAAGAACAATACATTTGAGAAAAAATAACAGGACAAAGGGGGATCTGGCTAATCGTGATACATTTCTAGAGAAGTCACTGGTAGTAGTATGGGGGGAGGTGGAAAGCTAGTGGGAGATAAGGCCCACGCCATTAAGTGTCTCTATTCAGGTCTGTTGCAGCCCCCAGTTCTCCTGGTCATAAGAGCCATTTTCTCACCCTGGCATGGGGAGGGTACCCCTCCCAGAGAAATCTTTATAGCTTGCTAAATACAGGAAGAGACAAGTCAGATTTCCCTTTCTGAAACTACAATTTCTCCAGTGTTTTCAACTCGAAATAATCAATATGCCCACCCAGCATATTTCAAAATGTCATGTCCTTCACTCCTTTAGCCACTATCCATATGCGTCTCTACATATAATTCTAGATTTAGCCCAGAATGGTTTCCTCTTATAGAACCAAGTAGCCTTCCTCCCTGGCATGCTGGTTTTGCTAGTGATGTTACTCTTTATTCTAAATTTGGCTAACTTGCTGGGTTTCACAGCCAGTCTCACTGTTCAACACTTCCCAGGGTCCTTTGTGGAGGCACAGCCGCTCTCTCTAGCTCTCTGGCACCACGTCCCTTTATAATGAGCACTTTACGCATTTGGCCAACAATTCCCCAATTTCACCCTTGAGTTCCTTCACTACTCTCCAGCGAGTGCCATCTGGTCCCAGTGATTTATCTACATTTAGTTTGTCAATTAGGTATAAAATCACTTGCACATTTACTGCTATTTGAGCCGGTATCTCTGCCCTGTCAGTTCTAAAAGACAGTCTGGAAGTGGAAATTTTATAGAATCATGAAACCTCAGAGCTACAAGCCTTCTTGGAGAGCTTTTTAGAAGCGACTCCATCCATCCATTCATTCAGATACTCATTTATTCAAGAAACAATTATTGAGTACCTACTATATGCCATGGCAGGTGCTGGGAGATAGTAGTGGGTGAGACAAACTCTAAAATTTCCCCTAGTAGCTTTCTCAGCATCACACTGAAAGTTAGTGGCTGAGCTGAGGCAAGAACTGAGATCCTCTCTTCCCCTGCCATTCTCCCTCCCAGAATCATCCTCTATAAAGAGAGGGAGAGCGAGACCAGAAGGGAAAAAATGGAGATGGTTGAAGGGCAGATATGAGGAATGGAAGAAGGGGAACTAGAAAAATGAGGAGTATAAAGAGGTTAAAATAGGATCAAAGGGAATGGGAAGAGCCATAGTGAAGGAAAGAGAGAGAAGCAAAGAGGAGAGGAGGAATATGGTGATTCCTAATTGGGGCTAGGGTTGAAGAGAATAGCTGAGAAACAGATGGCAGAGGTCTTTGACCCCTTTATCCTCTTTATGCTTTATTCTTTCTTATACTCCCCTGATTGGCAGGAAGGGAAGTGTCTTAGTCCATTCTTGCTTTGCCATAAAGAATCTCCTGAGACTGGGTAATTTATAAAGAAAAGAGGTTCAATTGACTCATCATTCTGCAGGCAATACAGGATGCATGATATTGGCATCTGCTCAGCTTCTGGGAAGCCTCAGGAAACTCACAATCATGGCAGAAGATGAAGGCAGAGCAGGCAGGTGACATGTGCTGCACACATGGCTGGAGCAGCAAGAGACAAAGGGAAGGAGGAGGTGCTAAACACTTTTAAACAACCAGGTCTCATGAGAACTCACTATCATGAGAACGGCACCAAGAGGATGGTGCTAAGCCATTCATGAGAAATATAACCCCATGATCCGATCACCTCCCACTAGGTTTTACCTCCAGCATTGGGGATTATAATTTGACATGAGATTTGGGCAGAGATACAGATCTAAACCTTATCAGGGGAGGTGAAGGTGATTCAGCCATCCCTGGGGATCCAGCTTATTATTCTCTGAAAAATCATCATTTTCACTGAGAGAGGCATTTACTGATCTGACAGATGCTCCTTTATGAAATCTGTGATCATCCAGTCTTCTCCCGAGGGGAACTGTAAGAACTATATGCTTCTGACAATATGAAGAAAGAACTGATGGAAATTTCCTAGCCTTTATTATGCAAGCCCTGGCAGAATGGAGGCAAGGATCTGGGAACAGGAGGAAGGCAGAAAAGGAAGGAGGTCAGGGAGAAGGGCACTAAAGTATCATGTAGGGAGATGCTGGGAATTATAAAGCAACAGCTGGCTCTGTTTTCTAGACTTCAGATCATCTTAGTGGGCTATTCCCCCAAGCCCTTCCAGACAGCATTTCAATAAGAAGAAAGGAATTTTATGCCCTGGAGTAGTGCTGCAGGAGTTCGGCGGCAAGGTGATGATGACGTAGCTCAAGGCAGAAAGCAAGGATGCACCGTGAACAGGTGTACGGTGGGTTCTATTATTGTTCAAAATATTTGCTCCTCCCCTCCCCTGCAACCCAGTGGAAAATGATACTCCCTTCAATTCCCATTGGCAGGCTTGGTGATATGGCTTTGGGCGCTCCTCCCTGCAGAGGGATTAAAAATCTCCACTTGTGGCTTGGTTACGGTGGTCTTGTGGCTTGTTTTAACAAGTAAATATGAGGCAGAGTCTCATGCATTACTTCTGAGCAGGAGCAGAAGCAGCTCTTGCTTTCTCACTTTTCTTTTCCCTTTGTCATGGGTTCAGTAACGATGGCCTTCTCTGTCAGCTTGAGTCCTAGAGTGAAAACAGCATGGAACAAAGGCAAAAGTGGGTGGTTGTGAGTTTTGAAAACAGGGAAAGCATTTGTTTACAAGTTCTACAAATTTTCACACTGGACATGAAACGTGAGTGAGAAATAAACCTCTGTTGTTGTAAGCCATTTATATTTTGGCACTGTTCGTATATCACAGCATAGTGTAACCCATACTGACAGATACAGGGAGTCTGTGGGAGGAGGTGAGGCAGGCCATTATTGGTGCTGGTGGCAAGTCAGAAAAGGTCAAAGCCAAGAATTCAACTATACAAAGGGTTTTGTGCCAGGCAGGGATCAATAATGATGATGGATGAAAGGATTTGAGTGTCTGAAGGACGGGTTAGAAATTATAATGAGAGATAGTAGGTCTTCCCTGTTGACAGGATGGGCTCAAGAGCCAAATTCCTTTTCCTCCACTGCCTTGGATAAGTTACTCTGTACTTCAGTTTCCTCTTCTACAAAATGAGGGTAATAAAAACAGCACCTAATTATGGCATCCTTGTTGGGACTAAATGAGTTATTCACATGTAATGAGTTTCCCTGCAGTGTGTTTAGAACAGTATTCAATTCATAGTAAATACATGTTAGCTATCACTACAAATCTTCAACATTTCTATTTTGCAGATAATAAAACTGAGTCCCCCCAAAGGGTTCAAGGCTTGCTGGAGCTTACATAGCTGTCTGGTAGCAGAGAAGTTTTACAACAGCCAGCCAGAAAGTGGGCTGGTTCTGCACTCGTGGGTGTGGATGACCAATGACAAGCATTTAATTTGCACATAAGCCAAAACAGTTGTTAGTAAATTAAACATTGATTGTAAAAGAGCCTCCAATTAAAATTTATTAATTACATCACCAGCTCAATTGTCATGCAATTACCCCAGAACAAATATTTAATTACTTTCCTTTTAATACATTGAGCTAATATTGTTCCTCAGCTGTCAGATAGGAACATGAAAACATTTAATTGACATGGAGACATGAAATCAGAGAATTAATGAGATAACAGTCACATTGTCCTGTCTGTTGGTGTGACATAGCCCTGGGATAATGAGAAGGAAGGGAATTGGGAGAGAGAAGCACCTTGTGTCTGCATGTTTCTTTCTGTGATGGTAGAGGTGGGGAGGACGATAAAAAAAAAAAAGTGAGATGTCTCTGAAGAGAATGGTCCAAAGTCTTTGTGGGGATGGCTGAGGCTGTCATTGGTTGGATATGCAGCTTAACTTCTCCCTCCCCACAATCTTATATTCTTCCATCCCCAAAGATATTGATCTGAAGGCACTCCCAAATATAGATTCTGCATATTAAATTGCTTTGCATAGTCCGTTCCAGAAAACTCAATATGGATTTTTCTCAGCTGAAAAGAGACATGACTGTAACAGGCTGTGACTGAAGGGAGGCAAGAAGTAAAACAGAGCGACTTCTTAGGAGGCAATCTTTGGGAGTTTTTCTGAGCTTGAGACGCTCCACTCTGATGGGTGGAAGGAAGATCACAGTTAGGGCCTGGGAGGAGGAATACTCTGAGAATCTGGCATGAAAGAGTCCAAAGGGCTGTGGGTGGGAGCTGCAGTTATTGCAGGCAATGGTCTCTACATTGCCCTTTGCCTGGGATAGGTCCTGGGTCTTGTTTGCAAGGTAGGAGCTATGTTCTTCCAGCACTGAGCAAACAGCTTACCCATGGATTTGTCCCCCTGAGACTGTCCCTTGTGTATTCTGGGGGCACTGAACCCCCAGGGTGCTCAGCATCCATGGAATGCTTGTGGATTTAGTTTGGAGAGGGGGCTATAAAATTTATGTTATGTATATGATTATTTCACAGACTGATGAAATCACTGTAATAGATTAATAGTCTGCAATACAAAACTATTACTTACTTAAACTTGTCTGTTCAAGAAAAGCTAAATTTGACTTTTAAAAGCAGACAGCAATAAACTCGGGCCTTGGGAAAAGGTATGGGGTCTTGGATACAAATCTTTTCTTGTACTCAAGTCTTGCGACATAAGGTATTCTATTCCATACTGGCTCTGTAACTTACTAGCTATGTGACTTTAGACAAGCTGTCAGTCCATTTTATGCTGCTATAACAATACCACAGACTGAGTAATTTAAAATGAACAGAATTTTATTTGGCTCATACTTCTGAAGGCTCAGAAGTCCACAAGCATGTCAATAGCATCTGGTGAGAGCCTCTAAACTGCGTCTTCCCATAGGGGAAGGTAAAGGGCAACAGAGGGTGGGAGCCAAAGGAGAAGGGGGACCAAATATCTCCTTTCTTTTTCTTTTCTTTTTTTTTTTTTTTGACAGAGTCTTGCTCTGTTGCTTAGGCTGGAGTGCAGTGGCACCATCTCAGCTCATTGCAACCTCCACCTCCCAGGTTCAAGCTATTCTCCTGCCTCAGCCTCCCAAGTAGCTGGGATTACAGGTGCATGCCACCATATCCAGCTAATTTTTTTATATATTTAGTAGAGATGGGGTTTTACCATGCTGGCCAAGCTGGTCTCGAACTCCTGACCTCGTGATCCACCCACCTTGGCCTCCAAAGTGCTGGGATTACAGGCATGAGCCACTGCACCTGGCCACATATCTCCTTTCTAATCAGGAACATACTCCCTCTATAACTAACATACTCCCTTGATAGCAGCATTAATCTATTCATGAAGGTAAAGCCCTTATGACCTATCCACCTCCTAAAGTTCCCACCTTTCAACAGTTTTATTGGAGATTAAGTTTCCAACACATGAACTTTGGAGAACACATTTAAATCATAGCATCAAGTTATTTAATTTCTCTGAACATCTTGCCTCCTCTGTAAGATGTAAATGATTACACTACTGGGTAGTCCACCTCACTGGGTTGTGAGAAACAAATGAGATACTGAGGTGCTCATAGTGCATTGTTGGGGCTCAAAACACAATATCCCAAAGTATGGCACTTTGGCATTCTAAGTACTTCAAACTAAAGGAGATTGGAAGGTCTCAGAAGCAGCCTCAGAATCAAAGTCTCTCTCTGACTTTCTCCTGTCCTCCTGTCTCTCACCCTTCTCACAACCAGCCCCCCATGTGAGTCATAGAAACCAGAATTCCTTTTCCTAAATGTGAGTCATAGAAAATAGAACCCCTCTCCCACAAAGCAAGCTGTAAAACCTAGCAAGGTTATTCTCTCGCTTCTTGCATTTCCCTTGAAGACCTTCATTCAAGACGGGTCCTGCCCCATGTCCAGGAGGAAGGAATGCTATTCAGAGAGATGAAGGATCTGAACAGACAGGACTTGCTGGGTTTCCCCCTGTCCCCAGTCTATTACCACTAAATCATGCCTTTTGTCCAATCACATTTCTACATGGAGGCCATTCTTCATCAAACCTAAACATAAAAACAGACAGTTTTCCTTGGATCTTTATTTCTGAAGGCTGCCATGTCACATAAAACTTTGATTAAATAAATGTGTTATGGTTTTTCTCTTGTTAACCTGTCTTTTATTCTAGGAGTGTCAGCTGTGATCCTTATGATGGGTGAGGAAAGGCATAGCACCTTTCTGACCTACAGCATAAGCTGTTAAATGACAGAGAAACCTGGCCTGAGTATTGTGGCCTCATGATTCTCTCTGGGATAAGTGTCGCCAGGGTAAGAAGTAGGATTAGGATAACTGAACCTTTCTATCAAGAAGACTTTCCCAGCCAGCTGTGAAAATTCTCACCATTGAACCCTGAAGCCCTTGTTATACTTTTTTGTTAACAGAATTTGTTTCAGATAAAAACTAACCCTGTGATTTGACTAGACTGAAAAACAAGAAAGGGAATGTTCTGATATTGAGTGTCCATGATGTGCCAAGAACTGTGCTGGGTGTTTTAAATATATCATCTCAGATTCAGATAATATTCCTATATTTCTGTTAGAAAAATTTGTAAAAGACTTTGAAATGAAAAAAAAAAAATACTGCTGAGTATAAATTCTAGTACAACCTGCCAGGCTAACTGACTCTGTTGGGGCCTGTGTATTTCATTGACTCTGAGCTATTTCACAACCCTGTAAGTCCTGGAAAACTTACAGTAATGTAAATGATTCCCAGTCATAGAAATGCAAGTGAAGTGTACTTCTTGGAGACACAGTTGATTATTGCCCAGTGGTTATTGATCAATGCTGCAAATATTTGTAAATTTATTTTAGCATTCCTGATTGCCTATATATGTATGTTCTTTGAATTATCCTTCAAGTCGTTTTTACATCTTATTGGTTCCATTGTTAACAAATAAGTTAAATAAAATATCTGACATGTAGTCATTTTATGTTTATCTAAGAGTCATGATTTTACCTCTTAAAAATTATCTTTTAATACTACATATCAGAAAATTATGAGAAAGTTTGCCCAAGGTCACAGAGCTGGAGAGTTCAGAGCTGGGATTTGACCTGGGGTCTGCCTGGTTCTTTTCACATTATGGAGCTGCTTCGACGTGCTGTGTCACACTGATTCACATGTGGTCTTTTCTTTCTTGCTTTTTGTGTGTCCTGGAGCAGTGAAGAGTTGGTTACTGGGCCTCCCATTTAAGAGTAACTACTTTTTTCCAGGAGTGAAGGAGCAGGGTCAGACTGTTCCGGGCATGACAGTTCGTGTGATGGACTGAGGAGTAAGGGATGCACTCAGTAGTAGGGTCAAATGGGAGAAGGGTGTGGGTGTCAGGATTGAAATGAGAAGGGATAGAGAGGAGAAATGTTCAGAAATCCAAGCGGGGTTCCCCTATTACTGCCCTGCCTTTATCATCAAATTGTAGCCTCTGCCATATCCAGACCAGAATTCTCCCTGTAAACAGAGTGGTGATTAGAAAAATCCCTGTCTCAGTTACAGTATCTCCTGTTAAAGAACAGGAGAAATTATAATTCCATTGAACAGGAGATATTATAATTCAAGTAGGCTCCTAATTGAGCCTACTTGGATTTTCTCTCTTCTTTTTGTGGTTTATTTTGCTAATGGCCTATCAATTTTATTTATCTTTTCAAAGAACCTGCTTTTAGTTTCATTTATCTTTTGTTTGTTTGTTTCAGTTTGATTTAGTTCTGCTCTGATCATGGTTATTTCCTTTCTTCTGCTGGGTTTGGGTTTGCTTTGTTCTTGTTACTCTAGTTCTTTGAGTGTTACCTTAGATTGTCTGTTTGTGCTCTTTCAGACTTTTTGGTGTAGGTGTTCAGGGCTATGAACTTTCCCCCTAGCACTGCCTTCGCTGTATTCCACAGGTCTTAAAAGGTTGTGTCACTATTGTCGTTCAGTTCGAAGAATTTTTTAATTTCCATCTTGATTTCATTTTTGACCCAATCATCATTCAGGAGCAGGTTATTTAATTTCCATGAATTTGCATGGTTTTGATGGTTCCTTTTGGAGTTGATTTCAAGCTTTATTCCACTGTAGTCTGAGAGTGCTCGATATAATTTCAATTTTCTTAAATTTATTGAGGCTCGTTTTGTGGCCTATCATATGGTCTGTCTTGGAGAAAGTTCCATGTGCTGTTGAATAGAATGCATATTCTGTGGTTGTTGGGTAGGATGTTCTGTAAATATCTGTTAAGTTGATTTGTTCCAGGGTATAGTTTAAATCCATTGTTTCTTTGTTGACTTTCTGTCTTCATGACCTGTCTACTGCTGTCAGTGGAGTACTGAAGTCCCCCATTATTATTGTGTTGCTGTCTATCTCATTTCTTAGGTCTATTAGTAATTGTTTTATAAATTTGGAAGCTCCAGTGTTAGGTGCATATATGTTTAGGATTGTGATATTTTCCTTTTGGACAAGACTTTTATCATTATAAAATGTCCCTCTGTTTTTGTTTTTTTTTTTTTTAACTGATGTTGCTTTGTTCTCACTGGTAAGTGAGAGCTAAGCTATGAGGATATAAAGGCATAAGAATGAAACAATGGACGCTGGAGACTGAGGGGGAAAGGGTGAGAAGGGGGTGAGGGGATAAAAGACTATAACTTGGGAAGATGGCCAAATAGGAATAGCTCTGGAGTGCAGTTCCCAGGAAGAACAATGCAGAGGGTGAGTGATCACTGCATTTCCAAACAAGTTTTTACTGCCCAAAGACCAGGAGATTCCCAGGCCAAAAAACACCACAAGTTTCCAGCACGGCTGTTCCAGCCAGCACCGCGGGTTTTTGCATAAAAATCACACAAATCTGGGTGGCTGTTAACTGGCCCCTGGAACATCTGGGAGACAGAGCCCCCCATTCAACTGAAAAGAGGGGGGCTGAAACAGGGAGCCAGGTGATCTGGCTCAGCAGGTCGCACCCCCACAAAGACCAGCAATCTGAAACGCTAGGATTGAGAGTTTCGCAGAAAGTGCAGTTGGACCTGGGACGGTCCAGCTCAGTGGGGGAAAGGGCACCTGCCATTACCAAGGCAGTCCACCACTATCGAAGCACTCTACCATTATGAGGCAATCCACAATTACTGAGGCAGTCCACCATTACCAAGGCAACCCACCATTACTGAGGCAGTCTGCCATTACTGAGGCAGACCACCATTACCAAGGCAGTTCTAATTATACCTCTGTAAACAAAACTGCAAGGAAGTTTATGCAACAGCTGGGCAGAGCACATGGCAGCTCAGCAACACCTCTGGTGGCAGATTGTGACTAGACTACCTCCTTGCTGCATAGGGCATCTCTGAAAAAAAGGTAGCAGCATGTCAGGAACTTATAAATAAAGCCCCACCTTCCCAGGACAGAGCACCTGGGAAAAGAGGCAGTTATGAGATTCGCTGCAGCAGACTTAAACGTACCTGCCCAGCATTTCTGAACGGAACAACGGAGCTCCCAGCACAGCACTTGAGCTTCTATGAGGGAAAAGACTGCCTCCTCAAGCAGCTCCCTGACCCCCGTATGTGCAAAGAGACACCTAATAAAGGAGAGCTCAGGCTAACATCTAGTGGGTCTCTTCTGAGATGAAGATAAGAGAAGAAGAAACTGGCAGCAACCCTTACTGTTCTGCAGCCCCCATGGGTGATCCTCAGGCAAACAGGATCTGAAGTGGACCTCCAGCAGTCCTGCAGCAGAGGGGCCCGACTGTTAGAAGGAAAACCAAAAAACAGAAATAGCTTCAACATCAACAAAAGGACATCCACTCAGAGACCCCATCTGAAAGTCACCAACCAAAAAGACCGCAGGTAGATAAATCCATGAAGATGGGAAGAAACCAGTGCAAAAAGGATGAAAACACCAAAAACCAGAACACCTCTTCTTCTCCAAGGGATCACAACTCCTCACCAGCAAGGGTACAAAGCTGGATGGAGAGTGAGGCTGAGGAATTGACAGAAACAGGCTTCAGAAGGTGGGTAATAACAAAATTCTAGGAGCTAAAAAGAACATATTCTAACCCAATGCAAAGAAAGTAAGAACCTTGAAAAAAGGTTACACAAAATGTTAACTAGAAGAAACAACTTAGAGAACAATATAAATGACTTGATGGAGCTGAAAAACACAGCATGAGAACTTTGTGAAGCATACACAAGATTCAATAGCTGTATTGACGAAGCAAAAAAAAGGATATTAGAGATTGAAGATCAACTCAATGAAATAAAACAAGAAGACAAGATTAGAGAAAAAAGAGTGAAAAGAAATGAACAAAGTCTCCAAGAAATATGGGATTATGTGAAAAGACCTAATCTATGTTTGATAGATGTACTTGAATGTGATAGAGACAATGAATCCAAGCTGGAAAACACTCTTCAGGATATTATCCAGGAGAACTTCCCCAACATAGCAAGGCAGGCCACCATTCAAGTCCAGGAAATACAGAGAATACCACAAAGATATTCCTCAAGAGAGCAACCCCAGGGCACATAATCTTCAGATTCTCCAGGGTTGAAATGAAAGAAAAAATGCTAAGGGCAGCCAGAGAGAAAGGTCGGGTTACCCACAAAGGGAAGCCCATCAGACTCACAGCAGATCTCTCAGCAGAAACCCTACAAGCCAGAAGAGAGTGGGGGACAATATTCAACATCCTTAAAGAAAAGAACTTTCAACCTAGAATTTCATATCCAGCCAAACTAAGCTCCATAAGTGAAGGTGAAATAAAATCCTTTACAAACAAGACATTGTTGAGAGATTTTGTCACCACCAGGCCTGCCTTACAAAAGCTCCCAAAAGAAGCACTAAACAAGGAAAGGAACAACCAGTACCAGCCACTTCAAAAATGTACCAAATGGTAAAGACCATTGACACAATGAAGAAACTGGGTCAACTAACGGGCAAAACAACCAGCTAGCATCAAAATGGCAGGATCAAATTCACACATAACAATATTAACCTTAAATGTAAATGGGCTAAATGCCCCAATCAGGACTGGCAAATTGGATAAAAAGTCAAGACCCATTGCTGTGCTGTATTCAGGAAACCCATCTCATGTGCAAGGACACACATAGGCTAAAAATAAAGGGATGGAGGAATATTTACCAAGAAAATGGAGAGCTAAAAAAAAAAAAGCAGGAGTTGCAATCCTAGTCTCTGATAAAATGGACTTTAAAGCAACAAAGATCAAAACAGACAAAGAAGGGCATGACATAATGGTAAGAGGATCAATGCAACAATAAGAGCGAATGATCCTAAATATACACGCACCCAATACAGGAGCATCCAGATACATAAAGCAAGTTCTTAATGACTTACAAAGAGACTTAGACTCCCACACAACAATGGTGGGAGACATTAACACCCCACTGTCAATATTAGACAGATCAATGAGACAGAAAATTAACAAGGATAGCCAGGACTTGAACTTAGATCTGGACCAAGCGAACCTAATAGACATCTACAGAACTCTCCACCCAAAATCCATAGAAAATACATTCTTCTCAGCACCACATCACACCTACTCTAAAACTGACCACATAATTGGAAGTAAATTACTCCTCAGCAAATGCAAAAGAATGGAAATCATAGCAAACAGTCTCTTAGACCACAGTGCAATCAAATTAGAACTCAGGATTAAGAAACTAACTCAGAACTACACAGCTTCATGGAAACTGAACAACTGGCTCTTGAATGTTGACTGGATAAACAATGAAATGAAGGCAGAAATAAAGATGTTCTTCAAAACCGATGAGAATGAAGATACAACATACCAGAATCTTGAACACATTTAAAGCAGTGTTTAGAGGGAAATTTATAGCAATCAATGCCCACAAGAGAAGTGAGGAAAGATCTAAAATTGACACCCTATCATCAAAATGGAAAGAGCTAGAGGAGCAAGATCAAAAAAACTCAAAACCTAGCAGAAGACAAGAAGTAACTAAGATCAGAGCAGCACTGAAGGAGATAGAGACACAAAAAACCCTTCAAAAAATCAATAAATCCAGGAGCTGGTTTTTTGAAAAGATCAACAATATAGACAGACTGCTAGCCAAATTAATAAAAAAGAAAAGGGAGAAAAATCAAATAGATACAATAAAAAACGATAAAGGGGATATCACCACAGATTTCACAGAAATACAAACCACCATCAGAGATTACTACAAACAACTCTGTGCACATAAACCAGTAAACCTGGAAGAAATGGATAAATTCCTGGACACTTGCACCCTCCCAAGCCTAAACCAGGAAGAAGTTGAAACCCTGAATAGACCAATAACGAGGGCTGAAGTTGAGGTAGGAATTAATAGCCTACCAACCAAAAAAAGGTCAGGTCCAGATGGGTTCACAGCTGAATTCTACCAGACATACAAAGAGGAGTTGGTACCACTCCTGCTGAAACTATTCCAAACAATACAAAGAGAGAATCCTTCCCCAAATCATTCTATGAGACCAACATCATTCTGATACCAAAACCCAGCAGAGATTCAACAAAAAAAGAAAACTTCAGGCTAATATCCATAATGAACATAGATGCAAAAATCTTTAATAAAATACTGGCAAACTGATTGCAACAGCACATCAAAAAGCTTATCCATCACGACCAAATAGGCTTCATCCCAGGGATGCAAGGCTGGTTCAACACACACAAGTCTATAAACATAATCTATCACATAAACAGAGCCAAAGACAAAAACCACATAATTATCTCAATAGATGCAGAGAAGGCCTTTGACAAAATTCAACAGCCCTTTATGCTAAAAACTCTCAATAAACTGGTATTGATGGAATGTATCTCAAAATAATAAAAGCTATTTATGACAAACCCACAGCCAATATTATACTGAATGGGTAAAAACTGGAAGCATTCCCTTTAAAATCTGGCATTAGGCAAGGATGCCCTCTCTCACCACTCCTATTCAATATAGTATTGGAAGTTCTAGCCAAAGCAATCAGGCAAGAAAAAGAAATAAAGGTATTCAATTAGGAAAGGAGGAAGTCAAATAGTCTCTATTTGCAGATGACATGATTGTATATTTAGAGGACCCCATCATCTCAGCCCAAAATCTCCTGAAAGTGTTAAGCAACTTCAGCAAAGTCTCAGGATACAAAATCAATGTGCAGAAATCACAAGCATTCCTATACACCAATGACATGCTAACAGAGAGCCAAATCAAGAGCAAACTCCCATTCACAATTGCTACAAAGAGAATAAAATACCCAGGAATACAACTAACAAAGGATGTAAAGACTTCTTCAAGGAGAACTACAAACCACTGCTCAAAGAAATAAACAGGACACAAACAGATGGAAAAACATTCCATGCTCATGGTTAGGAAGAATCAATATCATGAAAATGGCCATACTGCCCAAAGTAATTTATGGAGTCAATGCTATCCCCATCAAGCTACCAATGACCATCTTCACAGAACTGGAAAAAGACCACCTTAAATTTCATATGGAACCAAAAGAGAGCTCTCATAGACAAGAAAATCCTAAGCAAAAAGAACAAAGCTGGAGGCATCACACTACCTGACTTCACACTATACTACAAGGCAACAGTAATCAAAACAGCATGGTACTGGTACCAAAACAGAGACATAGACCAATGGAACAGAACGGAGGCCTCGGAGGCAACGCCACACATCTACAACCATCTGATCTTTGATAAATCTGACAAAAACAAGCCATGGGGAAAGGATTCCCTGTTTAATAAATGGTGTTGGGAAACTGGCTAGCCATGTGCAGAAAGCAGAAACTGGACCTCTTCCTGACACCTTACACTAAAATTAACTCCAGATGGATTAAAGACTTAAACATAAGACCTAACACCATAAAAACCCTAGAAAAAAACCTAGGCAAAACCATTCAAGACATAGGCATAGGCAAGGACTTCATGACTAAAACACCAAAAGCATTGGTAACAAAAGCTAAAATAGACAAATGGGATCTAATTAAACTCCAGTGCTTCTATACAGCAAAAGAAACAATTATTAGAATGAAACAGCAATCAACAGAATGGGAAAAACTTTTTGCAATCTACCCATCTGACAAAGGGCTGATATCCAGAATCTACAAAGAACTAAAACACATTTACAAGAAAAAACAAACCCATTCAGAAGTGGGTAAAGGATATGAATAGATGCTTTTCAAAAGAAGATATATATGAGGCCAACAAACATGAAAAAAAGCTTATTATCATTGGTCATTATAGAAATGTAAATCAGAAAGATACCTTCTCAAGCCAGTTAGAATGGTGATCATTAAAAAATCTGGAGACAACAGATGCTGGAGAGGATGTGGAGAAATAGAAACACTTTTACACTGTTGGTGGGAGTGTAAATTAATTCAACCATTGTGGAAGACAGTGTGGCAATTCCTCAAGGACCTAGAAATAGAAATTGCATTTGACCCAGCAACCTCATTACTGTGTATATACCCAAAGGATTATAAATCATACTATTATAAAGACACATGCACACGTATGTTCATTGTGGCACTGTTTAAATAGCAAAGACCTGGAACCAACCCAAATGCCCATCAATGATAGATTGGACAAGGAAAATGTGGCACATATATACCATGGAATACTGTGCAACCATAAAAAATGATGAATTCGTGTCCTTTGTAGGGACAAAGATGAATCTGGAAACCATCATTCTCAGCAAACTGACACAAGAACAGAAAATCAAACACCACATGTTCTTACTCATAGGTGGGTGTTGAACAATGAGAACACATGGACACAGGGAGGGGAACATCACACACTGAGCTCTGCTGTGGGTGGCTAGGGTAGGGTCAGCAGGGGGGTTGGGAGGTTGGGGAGGGATAACATGGAGAGAAATACCAGATATAGGTGACAGGGTGATGGAGGCAGCAAACCACATTGCCATGTATGTACCTATGCAACAATCCTGCATGATCTGCACATGTACCCCAGAACCTAAAGTATTATTTAAAAATTAAATAAACCCTGAAAAATAAAAAAATAAAAATAAAAGACTATAAGTTGGGGGCGGTGTATACTGCTAAGGTGATGGGTGTACCAAAATCTCACAAATCACCACTTAAGAACTTACCCATGTAACTAAACACCACCTGTTCCCCAATAACCAATGGTTATAAAAAAATTTTAATGAAAAGCCAAAAGAAAAAAAAAGGAAAAAGAAAAATTCCTGTCTCCATTCTTGACCTTGAATTTAGTTCTCAAATACCCCCCTGAAATGCCCTCTTACTGAGTCCTTGTCCTGGTCCAGCAACTGCTTCTTTGGATCAGCCCAGATGTGTGGATGAGCCTCCTAACTTCTGGTTTCTCCTGATTCAGTTTCTTCCTCAGGACAGGATTACTACCAAATTATTCCTCTTGAAAGAACACTTTGAACATAAATGACCCTCCTGGTCTTGTATTAGAAATGTTCAAAAAGTATTTGCTGAAGAAATGATGAAGAAAATCTAGGCAAAACCATTCAGGATATAGGTGTAGGCAAGGACTTCATGACCAAAACACCAAAAGCAGTGGCAACAAAAGCCAAAATAGACAAATGGGACCTAATCAAACTCCATAGCTTCTGCACAGCAAAAGAAACAGTCATTAGAGTGAATCGGCAACCAACAGAATGGGAAAAATTTTTGCAGTCTACCCATCTGACAAAGGGCTGATAACCAGAATCTACAAAGAACTGAAACACATTTACAAGAAAAAAACAAACAAGCCCATTCAAAAGTGGGCGAAGGATATGAACAGACACTTTACAAAGAAGACATACATGAAGCCAACAAACATATGAAAAAATGCTCATCATCACTGGTCATTAGAGAAATGCAAATCAAAACTACATTGAGATACCATCTCATGCCAGTTAGAATGGCGATCATTAAAAAATCTGGAGACAACAGATGCTGGAGAGGATGTGGAGAAATAGGAACGCTTTTACACTGTTGGTGGGAGTGTAAATTAGTTCAACCATTGTGGAAGACGGTGTGGCGATTCCTCAAGGACCTAGAAATAGAAATTCCATTTGATCCAGCAATCCCATTACTGGGTATATATCCAAAAGACTATAAATCGTTCTACTATAAGGACACATGCACACGAATGTTCATTGCAGCACAGTTTACAATAGCAAAGACCTGGAACCAAACCAAATGCCCATTGATGATAGACTGGACAGGGAAAATGTGGCACATATACACCATGGAATATTATGCAGCCATCAAAAACGATGAGTTCGTGTCCTTTGTAGGGACATGGAAGAACCTGGAAACCATCATTCTCAGCAAACTGACACAAGAACAGAAAATCAAACACCGCATGTTCTCACTCATAGGCGGGTGTTGAACAATGGGAACACATGGACACAGGGAGGGGAGTATCACACACTGGGGTCTGTCGGGGGAAAAAAGGGGAGGGATAGTGGGGGGTGGGGAGTTGGGGAGGGATAGCATGGGGGAGAAATGCCAGATATAGGTGATGGGGAGGAAGGCAGCAAATCACACTGCCATGTGTGTACCTATGCAACAATCTTCCATGTTCTTCACATGTACCCCCAAACCTAAAATGCAATTAAAAAAAAAAAAGGTAATCCTTCCTTTCCTCACTCCTATCTGTATTCATCCAACTAGCATTTTTATTAGATGCTTATCTTCCATTCTCCATGTTAAAGCATTACCTGACTTCTAAGAGTGATCAGAAAGAGACTTTCAGATTCAGATGAAAAGACCTTTCAAATAAATTACATTTAATAACATTACAGTCCTCACCCCTGTCTATGCCTTGTCAATCTCCAAGCACCCATCACCTTCTAGGTCTATGTTTGTCTTCTTTATCATGTCTCCTCCACGAAAAAGTAAGCCCTCTGAGAGCAGGAATTTATTGTGTGGGGGCTTTTGTCTTTTCGTCTCTCTTGTTACTGCCTGACCTGTAATAAATAACCAATAAAATATTTGTCGAATGAATGAATGAATGTGCATCTGTCAGGATTCCAGACTGAGGCTAGGCATTTTCACGTATTATCTCATCATCATATCAGTTCAATGAAGTACATTTAATTATTTCATTTTTACAGATGAGAAAAAATAGAACACAGGTGCAGATTTGCCTAAGGGTAAATCACGTGGAAAATGATGAAGCCTGGGTTCTGATACAGGACTCCTCAGTCTGACTCCTGTTCACTCTGGTCAGGCAGGAGACACCTACAGGGACCAGTCATTCAACAGGGCACAGCGTGAGGGTCATTGAGAGCCACACCACCTGATAGAGTTGCCTATAGGTAGGAGTGAGAAGGGGCTGCCTCTGGAGGGGAAGGGGCTGGAGCCTAAGAGGCAGTGGCCAGGATAAGGCAAGTTTAGAGCTGGAATCAGTGAGTGGGGTTAGGGCCTGTGAGGCCAGAGAAAGAGTATACACGGAGAGAAGAAACAACAAGATTAGAAGTTAGGGGTTGATTTTTCATTCATTCCTTCATTCATTCATTCAGCATGTTTTAGATATGAACAGTAGACGAGGAAAAAATAATTTTCTCTCTCTATTTCATTAGTTCTTAGCTGGGACTGTAATTACCTGACGGATTTTTCCTGCCCACTGCAGACAAAACCAAACCAGTGAGACTGTGCTGTTATAATACAGAAAGATTTATTAATGCAAGGCTAGCCATGTGGTATATGCATGGAGTTATTGCTCAAATCAGTCTCCCTAAAGGGTCAGAGGTTAGGGGTTTTCAAGCATAGCTTGGTTGGCAGGGTCTAGGGAATAGGGAAAGCCGATTGGTTGGGGATGACATCACAGGGGTATAGAAAAAACTGTCCTAGTACACTGACTTAGTCCCTGGGTAGGGGCCACAGGACTAATTGGGTCAGAGTTGCAAGTTGTGATCTGGGTCCTGGTGCAGTCAGTTGGTAATCAGAAATGCAAAAGTCTGAAGAAACATCTTAGAAGGCCAATCTTAGATTCTACAACAGTGATGTTATCTACAGGAGTAATTGGGGAAATTACAAATCTTGTGACCTCTGTCACAGTGACTTGTTATTATTTAACTATGCCTACATCTTAGCAGAATTCTGGCCCCTCTCATAATCCTAACCTGTGGCCTTTCACTAGTTTTCCAAAGGCAGTTTAGTTTTGATAAGGGCTATTAACATCCTTGCTTTAAGGTTAAACTACAAACTAAATTTCTCGCAGAGTTAGTTTGGCCTATGCCCAGGTATGACCAAGGACAACTTGGAGGTTAGAAGCAAGATGGAGTCAATGAAGTCAGGTTTCTCTTAGTGTCATAATTTTGCAAAGGTTGTTTCAGGGTCCCCTGTAACAAAAGACAGACTAACAAGAGAAAAGCAAACAGAAGATTGTTAACATGTATTCCTTATGTATACATTGGAGATACCAAGGGAAATGAGTACATCTCAAGAGGTGGCTTAAAATTCAGGCTTAAATACTATTATCCACTGAAACAAAGAAGAGTGTGGGAAGGTTATGGGGAAATAGCTACAAAACAGCAGTAAACAAGAGTAAGACTTGTTATACAGACTTAAGTCAGTGACTTCTCCATTAATACGAGTTTCCTGTGATTTTGTCATCCTTCTCTTCCTGGTACAGAGGAAGAAACATCCTTACAAATGAAGATTTTCTTTATAAATGTAAATTTTTCTTACAAAAGAATAACATTATTTTTTGAGCTTCTTCTGCGCCTGCTCTTCTCAAAATAATCAGCTCAAAATAATCCTCTGCCTAAAAGGCATATTTTGGGGTGACATATTCTGTTTGGTCTCCTATACCACTGTATTCCAGACACAATACCAGTCTCTGGGAATACAAAAATGATTAAGACACAACATATGCTTTCCAGGGATTTATAGCCAAAAGAGGGAGAAACACATATAGACACAGAAGTAGTGGGAAATATTTTTTTTTTTCATGAGATACCTAACAGAATCAAATCCATAGAGACAGAAAATAGAATGATGGCTGGCAAGAGAAAATGGGGTGTTATCGTCTAATGGCTACATAGTTTCCATATGGGAAGATAAAAGTTTGGGAGATAGATGATGGTGATGTTTGCCCAATAATGTGAATGAATATTCTTAACACCATTGAATTGTACACTTGAAATAATTAAAATAGGAAATGTTATATTATGCATATTTTACTACAATTTTTTAAAAGTTAAAATTAAGAGAAATGGAATGGTATAGGGTGAAGGGTATACTAAATTCAGAATACTATATGTGCAACTTTCTTTGTAACTCTGAAATGATTTCCCAAAATAGCTATTTTTTAAAGCCACTAATGGATGACTAGACATTCACCATCAACAATAACAAGAAAAACATATTTTTGGCCTCCACACTAAAGTGTATCAGAATCTCTGGAGTCAGGAGGTGGGCAAGGCACTTCATTTTTTTTTTTTTTTTTTAATCACTGTATTTATATACAAATGTAGATGTTATTCTATTTTTTTTTAAAGAAGGAGAAAAAAAAGATGTGCAACAACCGCCTTGTTCTTCTTTTTTTTTTAAAAAAAAAAGAGAAAAGAGAAAGAAGGAAGAAAAAAGAATGAAATACAGAGAGAAAAGAAGAAGAAAAAAAAAAGGGAGAGAGAATGGGAATTTTGCTCTATTGCCCAGGCTAGAATTCAGTCTACAAATGGATATTAAAAGCTTTTTTTATACTAATAATTGTGTTATACAATGGAGACAGGAAGGAATAAGGGAGGAAAATAACAAACAAACAGCCAACCAATATTTCATTTAAACCTATGAAATGCTATGCAATTGCTAGGGAGTGATTTACTCCCAACCATGTGGTCACTTTTAGAATAAATGTGATGTGTTACTGAAAAAAAAGTGTATATTTTGTGGATTTGGAGTAGAGAGTTCTGTAAATGTTTATCAAGTTTACTTGTTTGAGGTTTAAGTTCAAGTCCCGGGTATCCTTCTTAACCTTCTGTCTCATTAATTTGTCCAATATTGACAATGTAATGTTAAAGTCTCCCACTATTATTGTGTGGGAGTCCAAGTCTCTTTGTAAGTCACCAAGAAGTTGCCCTATGTATCTGGGTGCTCCTATATTGGGTGTGCATAGACTTAGGGTCATTAGCTCTTCCTGTTACATTGATCCCTCTACCATTATACAATGTCCTTCTTATCTCTTTCGGTTTCTATTACTTTAAAGTCTATTTTATCAGAGATGAGAATTGCAACTACTGCTTTTTTTTTTTTTTTTTTTTTTTTTTTTTTGCTCTCCATTTGGTTGGCAAATCTTCCTCCATCCCTTTGTTTTGAGTCTCTGTATATCCTTGCATGTAAGATGGATCTGGGATGCAGCTTACTGATGGGTCCTTTGAAGTGGCTGATACTGGTTGTTCCCCTCTATACATAGTGCCTCCTTCAGAAGCTCTTGTAAAGCAGGCCTGGTGGTAATGAAATCTCTGAGTACTTGCTTGTTTGCAAAAAATTTTATTTTTCCTTCACTTATGAAACTTAGTTTGGCTGGATATGAAATTCTGGGTTGAAAGTTCTTTTCTTTAAGGATGTTGAATATTGGCCCCCCACTCTCTTCTGGCTTGTAGGGTTTCTGCTGAGAGATCAGCTGTGAGTCTGATAGGCTTCCCCTTGTGGGTAACCTGACCTTTCTCTGGGCCGCCCGTAGTATTTTCTCCTTCGTTTCAACCCTGATGAATCTAATGATTATGTGCCTTGGGGTTGCTCTTTTTGAGGAATATCTTTGTGGTGTTCTCTGTATTTCCTGGACTTGAATATTAGTCTGCCTTGCTAGGTTAGGAAAGTTTTCCTGGATAATATCCCGAAATATATTTTCCAGCTTGGATTCATTCTCTTCGTCACATTCAGGTACACCTATCAAACGTAGATTAGGTCTTTTCACATAGTCCCATATTTCCTGGAGACTTTGCTCATTCCTTTTTACCCTTTCTTCTCTAATCTTGTCTTCTCGTTTTATTTCCTTAAGTTGGTCTTCGACCTCTGAAATCCTTTCTTCTGCTTGATCAATTCGACTGTTAAAACTTGTGCATACTTCTCGAAGTTCTCGTATTGTGTTTTTCAGCTCCATTAATTCACTTATATTCCTCTTTAAATTGTCCATTCTCATGAACATTTCGTGAAACCTTTTTTCAAGGTTCTTAGTTTCCTTGCATTGGGCTAGAACATGTTCTTTTAGCTCACAGAAGTTTCTCATTATCCACCTTCTGAAGCCTGATTCTGTTGATTCCTCACATTCATTTTCTATCAGGCCTTGTTCAATTGGTGATGAGGCACTGCAATCCTCTGTAGGGAGGAGAGGCATTCTGATTTCGGGTGTTTTCAGGCTTTTTGCGCTGGTTCCTTCCCATCTTTGTGGATTTATCCACCTGTCGTCTGTGTAATTGCTGACTTTCAGATTAGGTCTCTGAGTGGACGTCCAGCTTGTTGGTGATAAAGTTTTTTCTATTTCTTAATTTTCCTTCGGTGGATGCCCCTCCCCCCACAGAGCTGGACCTTCCCGGGTTCAGCTGTACTTGCTGTGAAACTCTCAATCCTCAGCAGTTCCAACTGCTGTTTTTGTTGTTGTTGTTGTTGGGGGGGGGACCAGCTCCCCTGCGGCGACCCACTACGCTGGCTGAAACAGCGGCGTTAAGATTCGTGGCGCTTCTGCCCGGGGAATCTCCTGGTCTGGTTCCCCCACTTCAATCCGCTTTTTAATCAGCTGAATGGGAGACTCTGCTTTCCCGGAGCTCCAAACGCCAACCAAAAGGGCACTCAGTCCCGTATACTCCGGACTGAGAACCGCCGCGTCGGGGTGCCTGCAAAATGGCCACGCCCTCCAAAAGGGTCGCGCTGGAGACCCGTGGGGCTCCTCCACCAAGAATCTCTTGGTCCGTAGGCTATGAAAATTCGTCTGAAAATGTGGCGTCCCACTCACTCTCTGCGCTTTCAGTGGGAGCTACAATCCTGAGCTGCTGCTAATCGGCCATCTTGGATCTCTCTGGGAAATATTTTTAAGAGTTCAGTGTGGGCACAAAAATAAAACCATTCAATTCAATGTGTGTGTGTGTGGGGGGGGGGAGGTGGGAGCATGTGGGTACAGAATGGTGGGGGGGTGGGGGTGGGGGTAGGGTTGTGGTACAGAAATGGCGTTATTGAAGAGTCCTGTCCTGCACTGAATTTTGAGTGACTGATTGGTGTTTGCTGAGAACTTAGGAGTGCAGAAGAGAACTCAGGGCAGAAGAACAGTGTAATTGCAGTAGAGAGGCATGAGATAGGCTGGTTATGAGATGAGAGGGCTAGATCAGTTTATGCCATTCGAGGGTATAGAGATGTGCACAAAGACAAGGCGGGAAAACCTGGTAGCAGCAGGGTCATGCGAAGTCTCCCATGCTGAGCTAAGGGACGAAAACTTTATTCCACAACAGGAGCTGGCAAACTTCATCTACAAAGGACCAGATGCCAACTATTTGAGGCTTTGAACTCTGCCATTGTATTCAAAAGCAGCTACAGACAATGTGTAAATAAACGGGTGTGGCTATGTGCCAGTAAAACTTTATTTAGACAAACAGCCTGCAGGCTGGTTTTAGCGCCCCATCTCCACTGTCATTTGCCTACCCCTGCCAGAGACTCAGGCAGCCATGAGCAGTGTTTCTGCAGAGGAGAGTGTCCCCAGAAGATTTATGAGGCTATCACGTGCAGGGTTTAGATTGAACTAAGAGAATTGTTGGGTGCCAGATGAAATGGCCCAACCATTAATTTACAAGTCTGAGTAGGATGGCAGCAATAAAAAATTAAAGAGAGGCAAAACTACTTTGTACAAAGAGTAAAGGTATCTGGCAGTTCAATAAATATAGGAGATGAAGGAGACAGAAGAGTTAAAAGTGGATCTCAGATCTGAGCCTGGGTTGGCGGGGGGGAAAACAGTGACTTTGTGATTTAACTTTAGGCAGTTCCTTGCTGTTCTATAACGGAGAGTAGATAAAGATATTCATCAGGAATTGCAAAAACAAATAAGAAAAATTGCTTCCATGTTACTGCAAAGGCAGAGATTCTTTTTAGAAGCAAATATTACCTGCAGGTGGAGGGGAAAGGATGGTAGGGGGAGGGAGGTGATCTCTTCCAAATAAGCTTTTTGCTAACTTGAAGGGAAATGGATACATCTGGAAAATTCAAAACTGTTTGCATAAGCGAAGTATGGCTGTTCAGGCCCTGTTTCTCAAACCCCAGGTGTTACACAAGATAATGTTGCTAAAATGTTTGGGACTTAGGGAGAGAGACTGTATAAACATGTGGTTTTACTATAGCTCATAAAAGATGATTGTGTGAAAACCTCAGAAAAATTGAAACTCGGCACAGTATAAATGAATGCCTTCCCTTCTCGTTTTATCACTCTGTCTCACTCAAGGCTTCAAGATGTGATTAGAAAATGGGTGTCTAGAGGCCAGAACAAGGTACTAGGATTTAGCAAGTCACCTCCATTTGTCTATTTTGTTGTTGACTCTGGTGTGTGGGTAAAACAGAGTGGGTCCATAGATACGTGTAGGTGTGTGTTCATGGGTGCTCTGGGCCAGGCATGCAAAGAAAAATAAATCACCATAAAGTAATCAGTAGGGGCATAATGAGTTGGTTGGCACAGGTAACTGAGACTCTGTAAAAATTCCAGGGGAACTTGACCTCAAAGCATTGGTTCAGCATTTTCCATTTTCTCAAGTAAAATAAAATGTGAAGTGGACTTGTTTTTAGCAGTAGCATTTTGTTTTTATTTGCCCACAAGGGGACAGAACAACAGTGCCTTTGAAAAGCCAGCCATGTGTGTAGCACTGGGGCTTGTTCTCTGGAGCATGGGCTGTGAGAATTGGTGTGCCTCTAGAATACCAGAAAATCTGGCAGAAAGAAAGAGAATGGGAGAAAAGTAAAACCTCCATTTCCAGGAATTCTGCAGAATTCCTTCCTGACATTTTATTCCTGGCACTATTCTATGGTTTTTATTCTCCAACAAGACTCAGTCCACTGAAGTCCACTGAGCACAGGGTGGGTGGTGGCAGATGAAGGGAAATATTTGTAATGGGTCATTTGGTAATCCTTCCTCACCTCAATGGAAGAGTCCTGCTCCACCAGGCTATGTTGCACAGAAAGCACCAACGCTTGAGAAGTAGGTGGTTTGGATCTGTCACTTGCTAGATGCCAGGCCTTAGGCTAATTGCTTAATCTCTTACAACCTTCTTTCCTCATCCACACAATGAGGATGCAAAGAGTGCTAAGTCTTATTGCTAGCAAGAACCAGGGAGTTCTGACCTTACATGCCAGGTCCAGGTTCAATCCTGGATTTCACTGAGTGGTCTGAGAATGGCTCGTAGGTATTTGGGGCCTGATTGCTGAAGCCTTGTTTTGGTTTTCATGTATTAGCAGACTATATGCTGTGTTCTGGGCATGGTAGGGCACAGGGAAGAGTCGGTCATGCAGTCTGCTGGTTGAGAGGTAAAGCATGAGCAAAGGTCACTAATAGGGTAAGGTAGAAAGTGAGGCTAGCTTCACAAAGGGCAGATGGCTAGCTTCACAAAGGGAGATTCTCGTGCCTGCTGGCTGTGTGATCATGAGCAAATCACATAACCTCTTTGAGCTTATGTCTTTTTCTGTTGTCTGCAGAATGATGAAAATGGTGATTATGAGGTCACTTGCAAGAGTAAATGAAATAACATATGAAAAATCATGTAGCAAAGTGCTGATCTTGGTCTGATGGTTGTGATTAGCAGGTTTGAGTTCACAAGTTAATTTTCCCTTCTACTCCTTATTTAGCAAATTCTGCAGCTGGAGGCCTATGATGAGAGGATAATAGCTATGTGCTCCAGGAGAGCAGGAATGGTGTCTTCTCTATGAACGGAAGTCTACCACAGGCTTAGCAGATGAGGCTCGTACTGCCATAATCGGTACACGAAAACGAATGGATTTAGTGGACTGGTCAGAGAGTGCACTCCACTTCTCTGTAGGCCAGAAACTGAGAGATCTGTCCTGATCTTTCCTTTGTGTTCTCAGACTCACTCTCTACCCCTCTCCATTCCGCTCTGCTCTGGAGAGGCTGGCCCTTAGGGGCTACATCAATAAGCTGCCTTGCTCTCAGGCTTCAGTGAGTGGGAACTACCAGCAGCAGGTCAAATAATGGTGGAAAGTGAAACGGGGTACTTAGTACCTGGATCCTTCTTTGTTGGGTCACTGTGGCTTAGTGGCTTATGTCTACTAAAGGCCTCAGCTGCTGTCTGACAGCTTTTTCCCAACATCTCCTGTCTGTGGTTCTGTCCCTTTGCCCCATTAGGCTCAAGTGAGGTAAGAGCACCCTGCTGCACTAACCAGCACCATGATACTGCAATGTACTGTAGCCTTGCCTATGTCTTTGCAAATAATCTCTCCAATGATCTCCCCATTTGACTTTACCATCTGTTTATGGCCAGGGAACCTGGACTTTTTCAACCTTGTAGGAGAGGTCAGGGAACATAATGAAAAGTGATTTAATGCAAAGAGGAAGTCTATTGAGAGCACAGCTGAGAGTTGGAGTGAAATGGTGCCTGGGAAGATGTTCTTTTAAGGACCTTTCAGAGGGGAACAGTGAGCGAGTGTTCTCCATGTAAGGTGTCAGAAGTGAGATCTTACAGAGTGTGAGGGCAAAATATTTGGAGCCGATCCAAAATGAATTTGCTTTTTCAGGAGCCAGAGGAGTCATGGAGAAGGTGCTGCCTTAGACATGATGGAGAAGGGCTGGAACTAGAAGGTAAAACAGTCACCAAGCTTGAATACAGAGAATGAAGTCAGATTCAACGACTCATCTCCTCTCAGGCAACTTCCTCATAGCTACCTAGCATCCTGTGAGTTCCTCCTAGCTAGGGACAGCATGCATTCTGAAGGGCAGATGACCCACTCTGGAGAGGTTCACACTAGGGAAATAGAGGAAAAGGAGCCCAAGGGCTTTGGAAGACAACCTGAGTTCCAGAGGAAAGACGCAGGAAGAAACCTGGAAAGGGACGTCAAGCATTTTCTTGAAGGGAAATGGGGTTCCCTGGGTCTTTGGTCTCCAAGTGGTTTGTGGCCAAATTGAGGAGCATGTCTCTAGTAATGGGGTTTCCTGGGATTAGGAGAAAGTGTGTACATGGGTGAGGGGGGGTTAGGAAGCATGTCAGACCCAGAATTCAATGGCTCTGTTTTCAGGCAAGTCAACTGAGTGGCCCAATTTACATGGAGAACCCAGGTCATTTTATTGGAGACATATTAACTTAATGTGCCTAAAAAACACTTGGGGGGATTCCTCGGAGAGCCAAGGACACCAGATCCACCCTTAGAGATACGTTCCTTGAATACCTAGTTTATTGAGAATTTTTAGCAAGGAGTGTTGAATTTTGTAGAAGGCCTTTTCTACATCTATTGAGAGAATCATGTGGTTTTTGTCATTGGTTCTGTTTATGTGATGAATTACATTTATTGATTTGCATACGTTGAACCAGCCTTGCATCCCATGGATGAAGCTGACTTGATCATGGTGGATAAGCTTTTTGATGTGCTGTTGGATTCGGTTTGCCAGTATTTTATTGAGGATTTTTACATTAATGTTCATCAGGGATATTGGCCTGAAATTTTCTTTTTTAGTTATGTCTCTGCCAGGTTTTTGTGTCAGAATGATGCTGGCCTCAAAAAATAAGTTAGGGAGGATTCTTTCTTTTTCTATTGTTTGGAATAGTTTCAGAAGGAATGGTATCAGCTCCTCTTTGTGACTCTGGTAGAATTCGGCTGTGAATCTGTCTGATCCTGGACTTTTTTTGGCTGGTAGGCTATTAATTACTGCCTCAATTTCAGAACTTGTTATTGGTCTATTCAGGGTTTCAACTTCTTCCTGGTTTAATCGTGAAAGGTTGTAGGTGTCCAGGAATTTATCCATTTCTTCTAGATTTTCTGATTTATTTGTGTAGAGGTGTTTATAGTATTTCTGTGGGATTGGTGGTGATATCCCTTTTATCATTTTTTATTTCATCTATTTGATTCTTCTCTCTTTTCTTTGTTAGTCTGGCTAGTGGTCTATCTATTTTGTTGATCATTTCAAACACCAGCTCCTGGGTTCATTGATTTTTTGAAAGGTTTTTCTTGTCTCTATCTCCTTCAGTTCTGCTCTGATCTTAGTTATTTCTTGTCTTCTGCTAGATTTTGAATTTGTTTGCTCTTCCTTCTCTAGTTCTCTTAATTGTGAAGTTAGGGTGCTGATTTTAGATCTTTTTTGCTTTCTCTTGTGGGCATTTAGTGCTATAAATTTCACTCTATGCACTGCTTTAAATATGTCTCAGAGATTCTGATACTTTGTTTTCACTAATTGCAAAGAACATCTTTATTTCTGCTTTACTTTTGTCATTTACCCAGTAGTCATTCAGGTTGCTCAGTTTCCATGTAGTTGTATGGTTTTGAGTGAGTTTCTTAATCCTGAGTTCTAATGTGATTGTGCTGTGGTCTGAGAGACTGTTTGTTATGATTTCCATTCTTTTACATTTGCTGAGGAGTGTTTTACTTCTGATTATGTGGTCAATTTTAGAATAAGTTTGATGTGGTACTGAGAAGAATGTATATTCTGTTGATTTGGGGTGGAGAGTTTTGCAGACGTCTATTAGGTCCACTTGATCCAGATCTGCATTCAAGTCCTGAATATTCTTGTTAATTTTCTATTTTGTGGATCTGTCTAATAATGACAATGGAGTGTTAAAGTCTCACTATTATTGTGTGGAAGTCTAAATCTCTTTGTAGGTCTCTAAGAACTTGCTTTATAAGTCTGGGTGCTCCTGTCTTGGGTACATATATATTTAGGATAGTTAGCTCTTCTTGTTGCATTGATCCCTTTACCATTAGGTAATGACCTTCTTTGTGTCTTTTGATCTTTGTTGGTTTAAAGTCTATTTTATCAGAGACTAAGATTGCAACCTCTGCTTTTTTTTTTTTTGCTTTCCTTTTGCTTGGTTAATATTCCTTCGCCCCTTTATTTTGAGTCTATGTGTGTCTTTGCACGTGAGATGGGTCTCCTGAATATAGCACACAATGAGTCTTGTCTCTTTATCCAATTTGCTATTCTGTGTCTTTTAAGTGGGGCATTTAGCCTATTTACATTTAAGTTTAATAATGTTATGTGTGATTTTGATCCTGTTATTATGATGCTAGCTGGATATTTTGTCTGTTAGTTGATGCAGTTTCTTCACAGTGTCAATGGTCTTTACAATTTGGTACATTTTTGCAGTGGCTGGTACCCATTTTTCCTTTCCATGTTTAGTGACTCCTTCAGGAGTTTTTGTAAGGCAGGCCTGGTGGTGACAAAATCTCTCAGCATTTGCGTGTCTGTAAAGGATTTTGTTTCTCCTTTGCTTATGAAGCTTAGTTTGGCTGGATATTAAATTCTGGGCTGAAAATTCTTTTCTTTAAGAATGTTGAATATTAGCCCCCATTCTCTTCTGGCTTGTAGGGTTTCTGCTGAGAGATCCACTGTGAGTCTGATGGGCTTCCCTTTGTGGTTAACTGAACCTTTCTCTCTGGCTGCCCTTAACATTTTTTTCCTTCATTTCAACCTTGGTGAATCTGATGATTATGTGTCTTGGGGTTGCTCTTCCCAAGGAGTATTTTAGTGGTGTTCTCTGTATTTCCTGAATTTGAATGTTGGCCTACCTTGCTAGGTTGGAGATGATATCCTGAAGAATGTTTTCCAACTTGGTTCCATTCTCCCCCGTCACTTTCAGGTACACCAATCAAATGTAGATTTTGTCTTTTCACATAGTGTCATATTTCTAGGGGGCTTTGTTTGTTTCTTTTCACTCTTTTTTCTCTAATCTTGTCTTCTTGCTTAATTTCATTGAGTAAGAAAAACAGCATGGTACTGGTACCAAAACAGATATGTAGATCAATGGAACAGAACAGAGGCCTCAGAAATAACACTACATATCTACAACCATCTGATCTTTGAGAAACCTGACAAAAACAAGCAATAGGGAAAGGATTCCCTATTTAATAAATGGTGTTGGGAAAACTGGCTAGCAATATGCAGAAAGCTGAAATTGGATGCCTTCCTTACACCTTATACAAAAATTAATTCAAGATGGAATAGAGACTTAAACGTAAGACCTAAAACCATAACAACTCTAGAAGAAAACCTAGGCAATATCATTCATAACATAGGCCTGGGCAAGACTTCATTACTAAAACACCAAAATCAATGGCAACAGAAGCCAAAATAGACAAATGGGATCTAATTAAACTAAAGGGCTTCTGCACAGCAAAAGAAACTATCATCAGAGTGAATAGGAAACCTACAGAATGGGAGAAAATTTTTGTAATCTATCCATCTGACAAAGGGCTAACATCCAGAATCTACAAAGAACTTAAACAAATTTACAAGATAAAAACCAAACAACCCATCAAAAGGTGGGCAAATGATATGAACTGACATTTCTCAAAAGAAGACATTTATGCAACCAACAAACATGAAAAAACACTCATCATCACTGGTCATTAGAGAAATGCAAATCAAAACCACATTGAGATACCATCTCACGCCAGTTAGAATGGTTATCATTAAAAAGTCAGGAAACAACAGATGCTGGAGAGGATGTGGAGAAACAGGAATGCTTTTACACTGTTGGTGGGAGTGTAAATTAGTTCAACCATTGTGTAAGACAGTGTGGTGATTCCTCAAGGATCTAGAACTAGAAATACCAGTTGACCCAGCAATCCCATTACTGGGTATATACCCGAAGGATTATAAATCATTCTACTGTAAAGATACATGCACATGTATATTTATTGCAGCACTGTTCACAATAGCAAAGACTCGGAACCAACCCAAACGTCCATCAAGGATAGACTGGATAAAGAAAATATGGCACATATATACCATGGAATACTATGCAGCCATAAAAAAGGATGAGTTCATGCCCTTTGCAGGGACATGGATGAAGCTGGAAACCATCATTCTCAGCAAACTAACACAGGAACAGACAACCAAACACTGCATGTTCTCACTCATAAGTGGGTGTTGAACAATGAGAACACATGGACACAGGGAGGGAAACAGCACACACCAAGGCCTATTGGGAGGTAGAGGGCTAGGGGAGGGATAGCATTAGGAAAAACACCTAATGTAGATAATGGGCTGATGGATGCAGCAAACCACCATGGAATGTGTATACCTGTGTAACAAACTTACACTTTCTGCACATATACCCCAGAACTTAAAATATAAGAAAAAAAAAAAAAAGAAATTTTGGATTCTAATCATAGTTCTTGAACAAATTCCTTAAGGTCAAGTGATTTTAGAACTTCTTGACATTTGATATGATCTGGACCAAACCCTTCTGGGACAGGTGGGGAAACTGATGGGTCATATAGCTTCAAGGTCACATAGCCTGTTAATGGCAAAGAGAAAACAGAGCTTCTGATGCATCATCTACTACCTGAGACATCACCTTTCTGGATCTTTGTTTGTGTCCTGGGAGCTAATTCTAGGGTGGAGGCTACTGGGTAGGAGGTTTATCCAGCGGTTCTCTCAGGAGCAACACCTGTGGAAGGGAAAGGATGGAAACACAGGTAGGCAGAAGGGAAGTTGGGCTGCCATGCAGTATCAATGGAAGCCACAGCCAGCCCTGTGGGGGAGATGCAAAGCTGGGATTGGTCTGCATCTGTTGCTGAATTTGAGCTGCTCTGGGAAGGGTGTACCCTTGGGCAAGGCACTCTCTTCAGCTGAGGCAAACCTCAAGGGGCTGGCAGGTGGGGAGATGAATCCTTCCTTCCTTCCTGAAGAGGGCCCAGGGGGCTCAACACAGAATCACCACATTGGTAGGAAGGGAAGCACCAGCTGCTTGGCTTGCATGACTTACATAGGTAATGTGAGAATTAAATCCAATATCGTACACAAATGCACTTCAAAATAGAAAGCAATGTAGAGAAGTGAGGAGGTCTGACTGTCTGCAGCTTGCCTGCTGTGTGCAGCTCTGGCTTGGATATTGACAAACACAGGAAGCAGTGAGAGGAGCTACCTTTGCCCCTGTGTGTGTCTGTGGGGCCCTCAGAAGGGAGGCCTGTGGTGTGCAGGTGCCATGTTTCTCTCGGGACAGTTGTCATATCCCCTGGTAGAACACCTCCCCCGTAGTATTAAGGTCTCGAAGCAAGCAAAGCGCAGCACCCCGTGAAAGAAAGAACACATTTTGGGCCTGGGTCTCATGCTAGTGAGAGCACCCCCACCCTGTCTCCTCCTTGCTTTCCCCACACCCCTCTATCTGGAAGAGGGAGAAATAACCTTACAGACTTTGAGGTGAGATTCTATAATATTTGTGAAATAACTCTCCAATGGCTTGATCAGTGAGGTGAAGTGAAAAGACTGCAGGCTTTGGATTCAGGCATATAATTGTCTAATCCTGCGCCAACACCTACTGGCTGTGTGGCCCTGGTGACTTCTCTCAAATTCAGCTTCCTTGTTTGAAAAACGAGAATAATAAGGACCAAATATATATAAAATGCCTATGACTGTGCCAGGCATGTGGAAAATCCTAAATCCCTTCCCTCTCTCTTTGCTTCTGTCCTCTGGGAGTTAGCAGGACAACTCCCTAAGGGGCAGGACTGCGGGAACCATCTCCCCCTCCCTTCACTGTTCCTTAAAGAGAGCACCCTTGCCATCTCCCATTGCATGAGATGCTGGAAGGCAGTGGCAGCCAGGCACCTAACAGAGGGAGACAATGCAGAGCTGGTGGCCAGGGAGGGAGCTACAAGAGGGAGTGGGGTGTCTTCATGGGGAGACTGGAGGAAACAGAAGGGCTTCAAGACCATCTATGCCACTGGAGAAGGCTTGGAGGCAGTGGCTGTGCTGTGTGAAATGAACGATTCACTCAAGAGGAAATATGATTTCTCTCTCGTTTGTGGAGCTAGTCAGGTAAGGGCTGGTTGATTGAAACCTTGAGAGATTAAATAAATGGAGAGGTGCTTCGAGATAAAATCTGTGTTTCTTTCCCCCAAGGATCCCTGTGCTTCTCTGGAACTCCCAGCCCCCAGCTCCCAGAGCGTTTGTTCACCCTCTGTCAAAGACATATTCTTCTTGGCTTGAGCCACTGGACTGGGGGTGGGCACGGCCGGGTGCAACAGGGACAATGAAGGAAAAACTCCATTTCTTGTAACAGATTTTCAAAGTGGCAGCAGCTCCTGAAACACAGGCTTTAAGTAAGGTCTAAAAGGTGGACCTTATTAAGGACTGGATAAGGTGGCTTGGGGGCTAGGCAGGAAATTGGAATTGGATACTGATGGGAAACCTATTATTAATACTTTGTTGCTTGGGGAGTGCTACTGTTATAGGCCACACAGGGCAGAGGCAGGAAGAGGGCATGCAGAAACTAGTCATGATTTTCACCTCTTAGCAGAAGAATGGAGCGCCCAGCTGACTGATGACCCACCCTCATCCCATCTCCCAGAGGAGGACTCCTGGCCCAAGTGGTAGAGGTGTGGAGGACACGGCGAGTATGTATTTAAGTACAGACAGAGAGGTGGGCGTGTCCAGCTCTGAAGGGGACCCTAGCATAGGATGGCTAAGCAGAGGGGACTGGCAGCAACCTCAAAAGTGTATTAGACTAAGCTCAAGGAAAAAAAGACCGAATATTTTAAAGAGAAAAGAAAATAAATATGATGAAATAAAAAAAAAAAACATACTTTTCAGCCAAATGCCCAATTTTCCAACTTTAGGAGCAAGGCTATGTGGGGGTGGAGTGTGGGGGAAGGGTCACACTCATTCCTGGTGAATGAAACTCTAACAGTGGTCTGAGCCCCACAGAGGAGTGTAAGGGATATTTTAGTACTGGCAAAGTCCTTACAGATGCCGTTTAAGTACCATCTGCAATGCTGCTTCCTCGTCAAGCCTTGTAAGTGTGTCCTCCCCCCAGCTGGAGATTTTCTTTCCGACTTCTGTGTTTAAGTTCCCCCAGCATTGCTTTCACCTCTGTGCAGTGTGAATTTCTTGTTCCCTTGGTAATCGTTTTCCTGTCTGGTTCCCTCCCTCCGCTGTAAGCTCTACAAGTGCAGGGGTCAGGCCTTATCTACTTCTCCTACTAGTATACCATCTGGCAGATTCCACTGAAATGAATGGAATCCTCTGCAGAAAATGGCTATCTCAAGCCTGTATATGGAATATACTGCGCCTGTATGGACAGGCCTCTGGGAGACCTGCAGAGGACACTGCTGGTGCCTCTCTATCTGCCACTTTCTGCAGTGAAGAGGGGATGTGGCCGATAGCAACTCACAGCTGCCCCCTTCTCGGGAGAATTGATCCTAGACAAAAGGGGACTCTACTGGGAGATGGACCAGGAGGGAGGGCTTGGTCAGAGGAAGCTGTTTCCCCTACCCCGCACCCCCAGACCTGAGCCAAGGACAAGCTGACGCAGGGGTCAGAGCAGGCTGGCCCCCTGGCCTCAAGGTGGGCCTCCTTCTGTGGCACAGTTGTTGCTCTAGAGCTCCGGGTAAGATGAGGCTGAAGTGAGTCTCTACCAGAGACATCATCCTGGCTTTGCTCTTTACCCCATGCTCCCTCCTGCATTCCCCATGCCTCCCCTGAGAGCAAACCGCTTGAGCAGTACCCACCTCAGGCTCTGCTTCTCAGGAACCATAGTGAGGGAGGTGCTGGCAGGTATGTGGGCACTATCAAAACTGACGTAATATGGCAGTCTCAGATGGGGATTCAAATGCCCAGGGGGCTCATGGAAAGCGATCCCAGGAAGCTCCAGGAGCGGGTAGGGAAGTGAGGAAGTGAGGCAGGGAGGGGAGAAAGCCAGCCAGGAGCACGCTAATGAGTGTGCTACCCCTGTGGGCAATGGGCACTCAGTCCTGCTGGGGACCCTCTGAGACACGGTGAGGAATATACCTCAGAACTGTCCGCTGAGGAGCCTGAGGGGTATTTTAGCAGTGGTAAAATCCTTAAAGATGATGGGGTTTAAGCACCATCTGGAATGCTGCTTCCTTATCCAGAGGGACAAGAAGCCGTGCTATTTATCAACTCCTGTCCATTGTTAGTTGAGGGTCACTGAGGGGACATTAACTCCTAACACTTCCGACCTGCCTGACTCCAGCAAGGAGACCACACTCCAGGGCAGAGAGATACAGGAAGCCCTGGGTGGCCGGGGGGAGCTGTTTATAGGTGATCTCTTGGGTAGGACAATAGGGTATGCTTAGGCACCAACAGCACAACAAAATCAAAACCAAACCACAAAACACTGGTTACAGTTCCACCTGGGTGTCTGCAGGAACGTCATACTTAATGTGACCCCAGAGTGAACCTGCAACTTTCCTCCCCATCACCCAGCCCCCAATTCTGCTCCTTCTTCTGCCTCATTCCCTACACTCATCTTTCCAATCACGATTTAACCCACTGACCCACGGCAGATGCCTCAGCATTGGTTTAACTTCCTGACTGATCCCTCTTTCCCCCAGAGCCACCAAGTACTTTGTTCCACCCTTCATCTTTTTCTATTATTATTATTTATATTCATTAGAAAGTGAGTCGCCACTCTTTATTCTTGAGCATGCCTGGGAAATCTTGCCATCTTCTATGCCTGATTGGCTGTGGTTTGTCTTCCAACAGACCCTCCCTGATACGCATTGCTCTTTTGTTTTATTTCTAGGACAGTCTCTGCTCCTTCCTTGACAAGCCAGAAACTTGCCAATAAAACAGCTTAGGCTGGTAGCTGACTTGCTAGCTCCCTCGTTGAGAGGAGACAGTGACTAGGGACCATCTTTTAGTCAGATTCATGAATCTCCACCCTAAGCAATCATTTCTTGGAAAAACAAGATCCCCTCACCCAGAGAGGTGGAGGTTTTTGTTCAGTACAACTCGTGTCTTCTTTTCTGAAGCTCTGTGGAAGAAATGTCTGTATTTTCAGAGCCAGTACTCACCATGTTCCTCCCAAGCAGCTGGAGTGCTTTTATCTTACAGGCTCTGTGAGTTAAGTGATGGATTGAGCCTCCTGTTTTGCACTGACTGTTAGAAAGCCAACAGCTGAATTCATGGCCCGCCTCTAGCAAGCATAAGGATCTAATATCCCAATGTGAACTTTTTTTGGGGGGGGTATGTTTTGTTACCTGTCTTCTTTTGTTGCTAGGCAGATGGGACCATTTTATTGTGTATATTAAGTTGTACAATACGATGTTATGGGATACATGTAGATAGTAAAAAATAGTTACTTAAGCGAGGCAAATTAACATATCTATCATGTTATATATTTTTCGTTTTGTGGCGAGAGCAGCTAAAATCTACTCATTTAGCATAAATATTGAATACAGTACAATTTTATTACCTACAAACCTCATGTTGTTCAGTAGAGCTCTAGACGGGTTCACCCTGCGTTTCTGCTACTGTGTATCCCTCATCTACATCTTATTTCCTCCCCGTGCCATCTTCCTATCCCTGGTAATCACTGTTTTGTTTCTCTTTTTGCGTTTATTTTTTAAGTTTCCACATATAAGTGAGATCATAGATCATGCAGTATTTTATTTTTATTTTTATTATTTGAGATGGAGTCTCACTCTGTTGCCCAGGCTGGAGTACAGTGGCTTGATCTCCACTCCCTGCAACTCTGTCTCCTGGGTTCAAACGATTCTCCTGCCTCAACTTCCCTAGTAGCTGGGATTACAGGCATGCGCCACCATGCCCCAACTAATTTTTTTGCATTTTAATGGAGACGGGGTTTCATCATATTGGTTAGGCTGGTGTCGAACTCCTGACCTCAAAGGATCCACCAGCCTCAGCCTCCCAAAGTGCTGAGATTACAGGTGGGAGCCACCACATCCAGTCCCATGCAACATTTTACTGTCTATGTCTGATTTATTTCACATAGCACATTGTCCTCCAGGCTCACTATATTGTGACAAATGGCAAGATCTTCTTCTTTTTTTAGGGATAAATAATAACTCATTACATACACACATACACACACACACTCAGTTTCTTTATCCATTTGTTCATTGACAGACAATAGTTTGTTTCCATTATCTTGGCTATTGTGAAAAATGCTGCAGTGAACATGGAGGTACAGATATCTTTACAAGGTGGTGATTTCATCTCCTTTGGGTATATCCCCAGAAGAGAGATTACTGGGTCAGGTAGCAGTACTATTTTAATTCCTTTAGGAACCTCCATGCTCTTTTCCATAATGGCTGTACCTATCTACGCAACCACCAACAGCGTACAAGGGTTCCGTTTACTTCATATTCTTGCCAATATTGTTGTCTTTTCACTTTTTGATGATAGCCATCCTAACAGGTGTGAGGTGGTGTCTTGTGTGGTTTTGATTTGGATTTTTCTGATGATTAATGATGTTGGGAACCTATTCATATATTTGTTGGCCATCTTTATGCTTTCTTTGTGAATTATCTATTCAGATTCTTTACCCATTTTTTTAGTCAGGTTATTTGTTTTTCTATTATTGAGTTGTACAAGTTCTTTATAAATTTTGGATATTTCTCTATAAAATTTGGATATTTCTCTATCTCTGTATATTTGCTTTTATTTTTTAAGTTTCCACGTATAAGTGACTTCATAGGTCACACAGTATTTTATTTTATTTTATTTTATTTTTGAGGCAGAGTCTCACTCTGTTGCCCAAGCTGGAATGCAGTGGTGTGATCTCCACGCACTGCAAACTCTGTCTTCTGGGTTCAAATGATTCTCCTGCCTCAGCCTCCCTAGTAGCTGGGATTACAGGCGTGTGCCACCATGCCCCAGCTGAATCTTTTGTATTTTTAGTGGAGAAAGAGTTCACCATGTTGGTCAGGCTGGTCTTGAACTCCTGACCTCAAATGATCCATCTCAAAAAAAATAAATCTCTTTTCTTCATTATCCAGTCTCAGGTATCCCTTTATAGCAATGCAAACCAGACTAACACAATTTTATATCCTGCAACTTTATTAAATTCACGTATTAGTTCTAACAGATATTTTGTGTGAAATCTTTGGGATTTCTTGCATGTCATCTGCAAATACGATAATTTTACATCTTTATTTTCAGTTTGAATGCCTTTTATTTCTTTTTCTCATCTGATTGCTCTTGCTGATACTTCTAGTCTATGTTGAATAGAAGTGGTAAGAGAGGGTATGCTCATCTTAATAGATTCATCCCTATCTTGATGGAAAAGCTTTCAGTTTTTCCCCATTGATTATAAGGTTAGCAGTGGGACTTTTGTAAATGTCTTTTCTTATATTGAGGAACTTTCCTTCTACACCTAAACTGTTGAGAATTTTTATCAAGAAAGAATGTTGAACTTTGTCAAATATATTTTCTGCATCAATTAAGATGAACATATGTTAATGTAATGTGTCACACTGACTGAATTGTATATGTAAAACCAGCCTTGCATGCCAGGGATAAATCTCACTTGGTCATGATGCATAATCTTTTTGATGTATAATCCAACAACCATATGTTGTTGTATTTGGTTTGCTAATATTTTATTGAAGATTTTTGCATCAATGTTCATCAGAGATATTGACCTATAGTTATTTATTGGCCTATAGATATTTATTGCAGTGTCTTTGTCTGGCTTAGCTATCAAGATGATGCTGGCCTTGTAAAATGTGTTTGGAAATATGCCCTGCAGATCATATTTCTGGAAGACTTTAGGAAGCACTGGTATTAATTCTTTGAATGTTTGGTAGAATTCAGCTGTGAAGCCATTTGGTCCTGGGCTTTCTTTAGTTGAGAGATTTTTTGGGAGACTTCAGGAAATATTGGTATTAATTCTTTGAATGTTTGGTACAATTCAACTGTGAAACCATTTGGTCCCGAGCTTTCTTTTGTTGAGAGATTTTTAACTATTTTTTCCTGACTCAATTGTTTGTTAGGCTGTATTTTCTATAAAGTTATTCATTTCCTCTGGGTCATCTAATTTGCTAGAATGTGGTTGTTCATATTAGTCCCTTATGATGCTTTTATTTCTGAGCTATCTGTTGTAATTTCTTTTTTATTTTTTTTAACTCAGAAAAATAAGGGATTGTCAGTTTTGTTTACTTTTTCAAAAGACAACTTTTTATTGATTCTATGGTTTTTCTGTTTGTTATTTATTTCTGTTATGATTTTTATTATTTTCTTTCTTTTGCCAAATTTTTAAATCATTTTAATTTCTTGAGATATAATATTAGACTATTTGGGATCTTTCTTTCTTTTTTTTTTTTTTTTTTACTTTTTTCTTCCTATCTACTCTCATGTAGTTTTTTATTACTTTATTTTTTTCAGAAGAAAGATATTTATTTATTATTATTATTATTATTTTAAGGGGATCTTTTTATTTAATGTAGGCATTTATTTCTATAAACTTCCCTCTTAGAACTCCTTTTGCTGCATCCCATAGGTTTCGGTATATTGTGTTTTCATTGTCACTTATCTCAAGATTATTAGAAATTTCTTTTTTGTTTTATTCTTGGATCCATTGATTGTTCAGAACCATGTGTTTAATTTTCACATATTTGTAAAATTTTCAAGATTCCTCCTGTTATTCATTGCTAGTTTCATGCCATTGTGGTCTAAAACAATACTAGAAACAAATTGTTAAATTTGTTAAGACTTGTTTTGTGAGCTAAAATATGGTCTTTCTGGAGAATGTTTCAGGTGAGCTAAAGGAAAATGTGTATTCTGCTGGTATTGAATGAAAACTTCTATATATGTCTATTAGGTTCATTTAGTCAAAGGTTCAATATAAATCTAATATTTCCTTATTAATTTTCTGTTTCATTGATATATTCATTGTTGAAAGAGAGGTACTGAAGTTTCCTACTGTTATTGTATTGCTATCTATTTCTTCCTTCATGTCCATTAATGTATTTATGTATTTAGGTGCTTCAGCGTTGAATGCATGTCCTCTTAATTGCATTCATCATTGAATGTCATGTCCTCTTGATTGTCACCCCATTATCATTAAATAATGACCTTTGTCTCTTGTGACAGTTTTTGACACAAAATCTATTTTATCAGATAGTCACTTCTGCTCTCTTTTGGTTATTATTTGCATGGTAACTATTAGCTGTGAATATCTTCTTTCATCCCTTCACCTTCAGCCTATGTGTGCCCTCAAGGCTTAATTGGATCTCTTGTAGGCAGCACATAGTGGGATCTTGTTTTTCTTACTCATTCAGCCATTCTGTGCCTTTTGGCTGTAGAATTTAATCCATTTACATTCAAGATTATCTTTGTTAGGTAAGAACTTACTACTGTCATTTTGTTATTTGTTTTCTGGTTGTTTTGTAGCTTCTTTGTTTATTTCTTCCCCCTCTTGTTGTCTACCTTTGTGATATGATTCTCTTCTATTATATTGGCCAATAAAAAATTACAAAAAAGATAATATTCTGTAGTGCTAAGCTTTAATTCTTTTCTCTACCATTTGTATATCTGCTGTAGTTTGTTTTGTGTTTACTGTGATACTTACACAAAACATCTTATAATCAACTATTTTAAGCTGATAGCAACTTAACTTTTGTCACATACAAAAACTTCAAGTTTTTATTCTCTTATCCCCCACAATTTATGTTTTTGATGTAAAAATTTACATTTTTTATAGTGTGTATTCCTTATCAACTTATTGTAGCTTTATTTATTTATTTATTTTTACCATTTTAAACTTTAAACCTCATATTAGAATATGTGTGATTTATTGGAGTGCTCTGGATTTTACTATGTGTTTACTTCTGCTTGCAAGTTTATAGTTTCATATATATTTATGACAGTAATTACTGTTCTTTCATTTCTGCATGAAGAACTTCCTTAAGAATTTCTTGTAGGGCAGGTTTAGTGGTGATAAATTTCTTCAGTTTTTTCCTGTCTGGAAAAGACTTTATTATTCCTTCATACCTGAAAGACAGGTTTGCTGGGGATAGTATTCTTGACTTGACAGTTTTGTTTTGTTCTGTTTTGTTTCGTTTAGCACTTTGACAATATCATCTCATTTTCTCCTGGCCTTCAAAATTTCTGATAAGAAATCGGATAGTATAATGGAAATTTCCTATATGTGACTTTATGATTTTTCTTGATGCTTTTAAAACTATTTGTCTTTGCCTTTGACAGTTGGATTATGACGTTCCTTGGAAAGGAAATATTTAATTTTATCTGTCTGGTGATCTTTAAGTTTCACAAATCTGGATATACATATCTCTCCCAGGACTTGGAAAGTTTTCAGCAGTTGTTTTATTAAATAAGCTTTCTGTCCCTTTCTTTGTTTCTTCTCCTTCTAAAATGCCCATAATACAAAAATTTATTCACTTAGTCGTGTCCCATAAGTCCCATAAGCTGTCTTTACTCTTTTTATTTTTTTTCCTTTGACTGAGTTATTTCAAAAGACCTGTGCTCAAATTCACAAATTCTTTCCTGAATTTGATATTGGCCCATAAAAAATTAACAAAAGTAAAGAATTACAAAAAAGAATATTCTGTAGTGCTAAGCTTTCTTTTCTCCATCATTTGTATATCTGCTGTAGTTTGTTTTGTGTTTAGTATTATAGTTACATAAAACATCTTATTATCAACTATTTTAAGCTGATAGCAACTTAACTTCTGTCACATACATTGTGACATTGGTATAGTCTTTTATTGAATCTCTCTATTGTATTTATTTTATTGATTGAATTATTTGGCTATAAGATTTCTTTTTATGCTGGTTATCTCTTTGTTGAATTTCTCATTTAGATCATAAATTGTTTTTCTAATTTCATTGAATTGTCTATTTATATTTTCTCTTATCTCACTAAATTTTCTTATGATTATTATTTTGAATTTCTTTTCAGGCAACTTACACTTTTCTGTTTCTTTGGGTTCTGTTACTAGAGAATTATTGTGTTCCTTTGATGATGTCATCTTTTCTTGCTTTTTCATACTTATTGTGTCCCTGCATTATTAGTCTGTTCCTCTGATGGTGCAGTCACCTCTTCAAAACTTTATAAAGTAACACTTTCATAGGAGAAGACTTTCATCAGCAGAGGGACATGAGGGTGCTAGTTGGGCAGAATGTGGTGGCTCTAGTTTCATGTTGGCACACTGATGTAGCCTCCATTCAGCTTCCTCAGTTCTGATCAATTTTAGCAATGACTGTGAGTGCCTTGGTGGTCTAAGTGGCAAGAATTTATGATAGTTACAGTGGCTATGTGGGTTATTAGGTCAGGGGCTTTATTTATCCTCCTGTTCTTGTCTTCTCAGAATGGGGAATCTTGGTGAAAACATCTCTCTTGAGGTTAGGTCTGACACAGCCCACAGGCAGCCACAGCAGCACTAGGATCCAGGACATAAGTGTCCACAGCAACTATGAAGCTGGTTTCCTGGGCTCAGGATCTTATGAAACTACTTTAGTGCCTTGGACTTGAGGTACAGGTTCATTTTCTAAGGCATTAGTGGTTGTAGTTCTCTCACTAAGCCAGGGTCTGTTGCTCTGAGACACAGCCCAGAAGTTCAGGTTCAGAGGGTTGAGATATAACTGTAGACTAACTCTGGGGGTAGGGTGCAGCACTGACACAGTTCTGGGGGAAAAGGGGTACTGTGGAAGGGCCTGGGAAGTAGGGCACAGTTGCAATTTGGGACCCAGAAACAGTAGGGCATGGTGGCATCTCAGGCTCTGGGAGATGAGGTACTACACAGTGGTAACTCTGGATCCTAGGATGGTGGGACACAGCAGTAACCTAGGCTATGTGAGGCCAGGTGAAGCATCAGCAAGGACCCAGGAAAGGCAAGATGCTGCTGTGGCTTGCTCCCCAGGAGAAGCCAAGATGTTGCTGTGACTTGCTCCTCAGGAAAAGGGAAGCAACATAGCAGTGACTCCACTCCTTGAAGAGGTGGGGCACCTCAATAGCTCAGACAGCAGGGGACTAGTCCAGTTTCAGGTAGGTGGGTCACTGTGTCTGTTGGCCTAGAGGGTGGGGCAGAGCTCTGCTAAGGCTCCAATCCCCCTGTAATGTGAGATACTGCTTTTTCCTGGCCCCAGAAAGCATGGCTACATAGGTTGGTGGAGCCTCTGGATCCCTGGTGGGGGCACAGTACCATGCCAGCTGTGGCACTGGGGTTGCAACTGTTCTAGTGTGCTGGAGGCTTGGAGTCCCTGTGGGAAGGGTGCTGCCCATGGTGGGGGGGTTCAACTGTTTCACCTTTCAGGAGACCTAAAGTCCTCAGGAGATGGGGCATCAATTTAGCTCAGCCCTCAGGGGAGGGTGCACAGCCATGGGAATAGCAGGGATTTGGCACCTTCCCAGTAGCTTGGCCCTAGGGGACAGAGTACAACAGCAGGTCAGCTCAGGGACAATGTGCCTCCAGGTGGTTGTGTTGCAGGGAGAGCAAAGGCTCAGAGTTGGAGTGGTGCAGCGGCTGCTCACCCCAGAACAGAATGCACTCTAGCAGTGGCTCCAGTTTCAAGATGGCACAGCATAGTAGCAGCATGGGTCACTGGGAGAGGGGCAAGGCAGCATCAGCTCCTACTCTGGGGGCGGTAAATTAACTGTGGACCCTGGGGGATGTCCCTCGGCTGGGCTTAGAGTCCATGAAGACGATAGGAATCTCCAATAGTGAAGACTGCAGGTGTCTGCACTGGCAGTAGGGGCTGCTGGGGTACTCTTGCTTTCCTTGTCTCTACAGGAAGGATTCTCTCCTGGTTCTAAACTGATATCGACTAGGGAGATGGAGTGGCAGAGGCAAAGTATTTTCTTCTCTTTTCTTTGTATCCATTCCAAGTTTTTGTGCTGTCCAGAATTCCTGTTGCTTCTCTGTTATTTTCTGGAGCTTTCCTTCATTTTGGTCAAAATAAAGTTGTTTATTCATTATTTGGGGTTTATTATTTTTTTTGATGGAGAGGTATACTAGGAGCTTCCAGCTGGCCATCTTGCTGACATCACTCCATAATGTGACTTCTTTCATGGCCTCAACTCAGCATTCCTATTTTGTTTTTCTATTTTTTCCTGCTTCCTTCTATACTTATTGAACTTTTTTTTGTTTAAGTTTTATGCATTTGTTAACTTGCCTTAAATCCTTTTGAGATATATACATACATGAACATCATAATGCAAATGTATTCACCTCTTATTGTCTTCTCCTCCCATTCCTACAGTAACTGCCTCAACCCAGGTGCTCATGCATTGCTGTTATTCAAATAATCTCCCTACTGGTACATTTTGCTTCTGTTTGTGATCCCAAATTCATCCTCCACACAGCTGCCAGGATAATCTTTCTAACACAGAGACCTCATGAGACCACTCTTCTGCTCAAAATTCCTCAACAGTCTTCTCAACATCTGCAGAATAAACCTAACTCTTCCCTTTCATAGCATACAAGACCCTCCCTCCACAGCAGCTAACCCCTGCCTGCCAGTTTGTTCAGCCTCATTTCTCACTTCTTCTTCCCCTCCCATATCCCCCAACAAACCCCTTTTGACATTCCAGAAATAACAAAAACACCAGACGATCTGTTCCCATTGCTCTTTGTCCACTAGTCACACCCCTACCATCCTTTGAGGCACAGGTCAAAAACATCTCCTCTGTGAAATCTTCCCTGGTTCTCCATGCAGACTGTGATGCTCCAGCTGTAACACAACCAGGACTTAACAGCTTTGACCACAATGCCACACAAAGTGTGAGAAGATTTAGGACCCTGAGACTCACATTTAAATGTCCTCAGAGCTAAAATGCCTTAAGAAAAGCTAAAAATAAGGAAATCCCAAGCAGGCAGTGAAGACAGCTAGCTGGATAAAGAAAGGTATCCACCCTTCCTCTCACCTCTTAGGAGGTGTGATTTAAACAGAGGGGTCAAGGCTTGCAAAAACCCAAAGGAAAAGGAGGACCCCCTTCTCCCCCACTACCATGTCATAACATGAATGTGCTTGGACATATACTGCTGCAGCTTCTGTACCCAGTCAGAAGTCATATATATATATGTATGTATATATGTATATACATACATATATATACACACGTGTATATACATATATATATACGTGTGTGTGTGTGTTGTATATATATATATTTATATAATAGACATAGTGAACTCCAAGTTTCTCTTCAAAGAATCAGTATGTCAGTATGTTCAGTTCTTTGTCCTCCATTTTAAAGTTTACCTTCCTTGTAGTTTCAGTTAACAACCTTTTCCACCCGTTCTAATCGGTAGTTCACATCTGTTTCCCCCAGTCCCCTGCTCCATCCTGAATTATCCCAGATCACCTGCCCCAGTCACCTGCTTTGACCTAGGTCACTCTGCCTACCTGTTCTGACCTGCCTGTAACTATTCTTCCTGCCAAACTACCCACCCCTCCACTCTGGCTCATACCCCTGCTCCCTTTAAAATAGACAATTGGAATTAGACTAGACTGTGTGTTCTAACCCTAGCCAATAGGAGAACGACACAGCAGTAGGAGTGACCTCCATCAGGCATAAGTACTCCTTCCCTTCCCTTGTCCAGGTGTGTACTCGCCATTGTTCCATCTGTGAGCTGCACCCTTCTATAGAAGTAAATTGCCTTGCTGAGGAAATTTATATTCGAGTGCTACTTCTTCGAGGCACTGAAAATTTTACATATAACATATATATATATTATATGTTTGTGTGTGTATATATAATTTCTTAATAACATCAAGTCTTGTCAGTTCAAAGTTTTCATTGCCTCATGAATACGATAAAATTTTTGTAAGTTTTTTTTTTTTTTAAATCAGGAAGCAAATAAGATTCACACAGGATGATTGGTTCTTCAGTTTTTTAATCTATGTTTTACAATTCTGTATTTTTAAAATCCCTTTGCAAAGTATTTGTTAAATAAATCAATTTATGCTGGTTGATTTTAGGTCTATGATTTTAAGATCGAAAGTTGTAAAATTATTTGACTAAGTTTGGTGAAAATGTCTGATTTATAAATTACATATAATCAATTTACTACAGTTTTAAATAGCTGGGAAGGTTTTCTTTTTAGGACCAGAAGTTCCCCTATTAGACATTTGGAGACCCTAGAAAGAAAAAAATACATTATATTTATAAATATAGTTTAAAATATTTAGTAAATTTAGCTAAGTGTGTAAATTAGACATTATTCAGAGAGAATTAAATGTATTCAACTTGAATGGATGGAACATTATTCAAATGGAAAGTAGTTATTTTATTTTTATTTAAAATTTATTAGATTTGCAAACAGAATAACAAGAGTTGTAGTTGAGTGCAGAGTTAGACAAACAGATAAAAATGTTTTGTTTTAAAATTAATTTGAAAGCCAAGTAATTGTAAATAGTTCTTTCTGCACACACACACAAACTCATGCTGACATTTTAAGCACACTTCAATTATAGTAATTACTGTAATTACTGTATTGTGCTATAATGGTTTGTGTCCTTCCACGTCTAAAGTCTGGAATCTTTGCAGGCTGAGACTTTCTGACCTTAGTCTAGTTCCTATGGCGAACCCTGGGAAGTGCTGCCCAGCTCCCCCTTTCAATGTCACCCCTACTTCTGGGGGTGCCATTAGCCCTTTCAGGGGCTGCTGCTACCGCAGAGAGCCACCTGCCCAAAGTCACGGCCCCCAGGGGGAGCCCACACACCAAGTGCCTGATGAATGTGAGTGGGGAAATAATGCTGAAGTGCCAGAGCTCCAGGTGTCCCTGCCTGCCTCACAGCTCAACTTCTCCCTCTGCTTAGTCCTGACTCCCAGGGCCTTCCTAATAAATATGCTGCATGCTGTACTCTATCTCAGAGCCTGCTTCCTGGAACAGCAAACTGCAACAGCACTTGATGCATAGATAGGAAAAGCATGAGATAATTATTTACAGATCAGGAAGGAAAATCTGATAAAAATGTAAGAGATTCAGGGTGCCCACATGAGCACTAATTAACTCTAGCAGGCTCTGATGAGATCTTACTCACTTGCGGTCCATGCCACAGACACTGGGATAGGCATTGGGGACAGCACTGTTGGAGAAAGGGAAGGCTGGGCCTGGAAGCTTTGTTTTTGCATGATTCTCTATTCCTTTCCTGCCTTAGTCTCTTTGGCCTGCTGTCATAGATACACCACAGACTGGGTGGCTGAAACAATAAACATTTATTTCTCACAGTTCTAGAGGCTCACACGTCCAAGATCAAGGTGCTAGCAGATCCTGTGTCTGGTGAGGGCCCACTTCCTCATTTGCAGATGGTTGTTTTCTCATTGTATCCTCACTGGGGAGGGAGCAGAGAGAGAGATTTCATGTCTCCTCTTTTATAAGAGCACTAATCTTATTTACGAGGGATCATGACCTAATCACCTCCAAAAGGTTCCACCTTCAAATACCATCACATTGATGATATGGTTTCCACATATACATTTGGAGGGGGACACAAATATTTGGTCTATAGCACTGCCCATCCCCCTCAGAGAAAGGTCCCACTTCCCCAGCCTCTATATTATCTGGTTTCAACACCCGAAGAAACTGCAAGTCTTTAAACACAGATTTAGTCTAAGCCTAACGAATTCCAGAGACTCCCCTCACTGACTCTGGGTCTCAAAATCCATTCTCCAGGCTCTTTGTGAAGTCAGTTTGAGGCATTCTTCATGGCCCATGTTTTCCACCCCCTCACTTCTCCCATGCCTCAACTCCTCACCTCCTTACCCCTAAACCACCCCTCTGATAACCAGATTTGGAAATGCACAGTGTGCTAGATCAGACTTCCACCAAGTCTCTGTTACACAGTGTCTTAGTCCCTTCAGGTTGCTATAACAAAATACCATAAACTTCATGGCTTATAAGCAACAGAAACTTATTTCTTATAGTTTTGGAGGCTAGGACATCCAAGATCAAGGCACTGGCAGATTCAGTGTCTGGTGAGGGCCCACTTTTTGGTTGACAGACGGTGCCTTCTTGTTGGATCCTCCCATGGAAAAAGGAAGCTCTCTGGGGTCTCTTTCATAAAGATACTAATCCTAAAGCAGGAACGGCTGCAAGAAACAAACCTCTTGGACACCAAACTTGGAAAGAAGGGGTGATTTATTCAGCTGGGAGCAAGGCGGCATAGCAGCCTAACAACCAAGATGGAACTCATAGGGAAAGTCCCTGCCCTTTTAAAGGCATACAACTCTAGAAATTATATGTGAAAGGGTCTTGGGCTTACAACTCTAGAATTTACATGTGAAAGAATTTACATGTGAAAGGGGCTTGTGCTATGGGGTAGGCATGGGGTATAGTGACTTAGGTGGGGATTGATGATGTTTAAGTAAAAGCAATGCCTTCTAGAAAGATTCCTCCACACCATGCCTGTGATTTATAGGAGGGTGATTAAGGTAGCATCCAGTCTGCCAGCCTTTACTTCTCCTATTGAAATGCAGTGTGGAAGTCAAGTGGGTGGGGTGGGTGGGGGTGGGGGGGAGTGGGGGGGGGTGGGGGGTGTGAGGGGTGGTCTTAGATGCTTAAGGGTGATTAAGGGTCTCCTCTCTCAATCCCATTCAATCCTCCCTCAATCCTCCCTCAATCCCATTGTAAGCTTGCTCTCACAAGCTTATTATCTCCCAAAGACCCTACCTTCTAATATTGTTACACTGGTGATTAGGTTTTAATGTAGGCATTTTGGAGCAACACGAATATTCAGACCATATGAAGGGGGCTCTCCATTAGAAATCCATACTATAGCAGGCATCTATACATTTTTTTGTTCAATAGATACATGAAGACAAACTAGGAAGCTTGAAAATAGATCAAGAAAATTCCTTTATGAATATATGAGTTGCCAGAAGAAGCAGAGAAAGGCCAATACGTGAGACCCATTTTAAAAGAAATTGTTAAACATGAGTATCATTAAAAGAAAAACAACCTCAGTGGGTATATTAAGTGGGTGCAATTCTCAAAGAAAGCTCTTTCCACCCCCCAAGAAAACCAACTTGTTAATTTTTTAGACTTTACAGATAAAGACAGGAATCTTTAAGTGGCCACGATGAAAAAAGATATTAAAAGTTGGAAGAATTAAATCTACCCTTTTTCTCAGACTGCAGGACAAGAGCATTGCTCAGAAAGAAACCGCTAGAAAGCACAGAGAACTGAAACTCTCAGTCCCTGCCTGGCCAGGCACAGCCAGGAGGAGAATGTTTCCAGGTGGGAAGACGATTACAGGAAGCAATGGGGAACCAGGAGCATATAAGTAACTAAGCAAAGAGGGAGAAAGTATAGAGACTTCAGAAGAGGAAACTTTGATCGTATCAGGTTTGTTCTTATCAATACTTAATCACATAAACACCATCAGGAAATTAAACACACTAAGAGACTGCAAGTATAAAGATTAACTTTTTACCATTTTGTTGCAAATATCTAACCTTTATCAGTGCTTAACACATCTATTTTCCCACATTTAATTTTTTAAAATTGTCTTTAGCAGTGCAATATTTTTACACCCTTTAATATTTCAGTCTACTGTTTTGGACTAGGCAAGATATAAATTATTTAAAATATATTATTCCATAAACTAGTTCAGGCTTCCAAGATATGAATATGAGTATGAATGGAAATAAAGTAGAGGAGAGACAACTTTGGACACTAAACTCACATGCCATACAGAAAGGGGCTCACCCTGTGCTTTGCTCCTTCCATACACATTTAGTTAGTATCTACAGTGAGTTTGGCATTCCCTAGGCTAACAGCAAAAATAGGTAAATGAGGGAGAGTCCCATCCCCAGTGAGATTATTTAAAAAGTCAGAAAATAAAAAAGGAAACATTTTTCCTTTGTATTTATTATAATTTAGTAGGAGAATTATTCTCAGTTACATGGTAATAAAGTTGACATCTAGCTGGAAATGCATAATCCTTCAAACATGTTTTGAAATTCCAAGAACTAATGTGGAAAGAAAGTGAACACAGCCAGACTAATAACAAAATAAGAAATGGTAAGCATTACTGTTAAAGATTTATTACACACAAGGAACCTACTCTAGATGGATTCCCTAGGTGGGTTTCCTAATGTCCAAAAAATTAAGGATATCTGAGTTCTAAGAATATAAGAAAGAATGTTAGTTAACTTTTTTTGAGGTAAATACAGACTAATTCTCAAATCTGACAGACACCAACCATGAAGGCAAACTAGAATAATTCACTTTGGGAAAACAGATGCAAAAATCACAAATAAAACTTCGAAAAGAAAAATAAGTACCTTATAAGAATAATTTACTAAACTCAAAGCAGGTTTAATCATGGCACTCAAAGCTGTTATGTAAATATGAAAAACCTCAATAGTTGATCATATTCGTAGAAAAACAAAATAGCAAGTATCATTGTGTTATCTTAGCATGTGCCAGAAATACCTCTGGTGTATTTAAAAATGCATTTTTTGTAATTTTATAAAGATTAGATGTATAGATTTCTTCTTTAGATTATTTAAATTAATTATTTAAATTGATCATCTCATTTCAACCTACATACATTGTTTCAAATGCAAGATATATTATACATGTTGGAGAAACATTAAAGCCATTTTCTTAAAAACACAAATAAAACAGGAATAAAACAAAGATGTCTTCTTTACTGTGTCTATTTGATATAGTGCCAGAGGAACTTATAATAACTATCAGAGAAGGAAGACAATAAAAGACATAAATGTATGAACAAAAAGGAATAAAAATATTGCTTTTTACTGGTGACCTAGAAAATCAAAATAAATCAACCAAAAAAAATATTAGAGGTAATAAATGAATTCTGTAGAGTTATGGGGTTTAAGATGCCTCAAAAATCAATTGTGTTCTATACCAATAGCACACTGAAAAGAAAATGAAAACAAAGAGCACACTTATGGTAATAAACACATTTGAATATCAACATGGCCCATAAGAAATTTATTCAAGTAACATTATAAATATTTAATGGCAAAAAGAAGACATTAATGGCTGGAGAGAGAGAACTACTTTATGTCTAGGAATACCAAATGCAGTAAGGTAACAGTGCACTTCTGTTTTCTCCCAGCTCCACTTGCTCCCTGTCTATTGAGGTGTTCCAAGGTCATTGTAAAAGGAGCGCCTCCTTGATACCTGGCATTGTGATACAGCCACCAATTTTGTGAACTTCCTGCTTTGTTTATTTCTTCATCACTTTCTCTGCCTAACCTTTTCAGTTCTGATTCTCAGTCATTGAAATTCAGGTCTCAATTTTTGGCTCATTTTTTCTGCTTATTCATTTTGAGACATCCCCCTCTTGCTGAGCTATTCCTATCATCAGACCCCAGTGGTAGCCATCCTGATTGGTGAGCCTACCAATACCCATTTCTAGGGTCAGGAGTGCCCCCAGTGCTCTTCAACAATACAAATGTAAGACTGAATTCTATTGAGTTAAAATTCCATGAACTATCTTAGAGTGGAATCCAATTGGAATAATGAATAATGAAGAAATAATTTTAAAAGATAATAAGGTGTGTATTTATGTTTTATGTACCTTTCTATGTATTATATTTCTCTATTAAAAATACTGAAGAAAGAAATGGAACTAATGTAGGATCCAGCAATCTCACAACTGGGTACTTATCCAAAGAAAAGGAAATAGGACATCAAAGGGATACCTGCATTCCCATGTTAATTGCAGCACTATTCACAACAGCCAAGAAATGGAATCAACCTATGTGTCCATCAGCAGATGAATGGATTTTTAAAACGTGGTATGTATACAAAATGAAATACTATACATCCATAGAAAAAAATAAATTTTGTCATTTGCACCAGTATGAACGGAACTGGAGGTCATTATGTTAACTGAAATATGCCAGGCACAGAAAGACAAATATCACGTTTTCACTCATATGTGGGAGATAAAAATGTTAATCTCATAGAGGTAGAGACTAGAATGACAGTTACCAGAGACTGGGAAGGGTATATATGTGGTGGGACAGGACATGAAAAGAGGTTGCTTAATGGGCACATGCAGTTAGATAAAAGGCATACGTTCTAATGTTCGATGGCACAGAAAGTTGACTGTAGGTAAAGACAACATATTGTATATTTCAAAATAGCTAGAAGGTTTGAAATGTTTCCAATACAAAGAAATGATAACTGTTCAAGGTGCTGTATATCCTATCCTTATTTGATCATTACACATTGTATGTATGTATCAAAATATCACATGTGTCCCATAAATATGTACAAATAAAATGAAATATGATGGACTAATCTAAGAAAATAGTTTCAGAGAAGACAAATGATTGCTTTCCAAAAAGAAGAGACAGATTTTTTTTCTTTTTTTGGTCCTTTATATGTTCAGAAGTGTAGACACTCCTTCCCCGCCACTATGCCACTATCTCAACTCAAACCTAGCACACGCACTTTGACAGCAATAGCCTCAAGACCCTCTTTTGCAGGGCCCAGGAGAGACAGTTTCGAGGCAGAAACTTGGAGTCTAACGGGGTTCATAGCTCAGGCACCATAGTAAAGGGACAGCTGAAAGTCTCAGCCCTGTCTTGCATCTGGGAACATCAAGGCACATACAAAGAGGCTGGCCCAAGTCCTGCTGGCCCAGGGGTGCAGGAGGGTCTGCAAGGCATCTTGGAGCCCACCGAGTACTGGTGGAAGTAAAGGCTGAAGAGGCTGGAGAGCAGCTGGTAGGCGGCTGTCCAGCAGATGAGGTAGGCCAGGATGCCGTGGAGGGCGAGGTAGGAATAAGCTACGCAGGGACCCTGAGATCAGGGCTGCCTGCGGGACCTCATGCTCCTGGGGGCAGACAGGAACAGTGCTGGCAGAGGACAGGGCAGGGGATACCCAGGCCTGGAAAGAGAGGAGGATGAAGGGAGATACAGGTGGACCACAGAAGGAATCAGCCTCCCAGGTGCCAGAGACAGATTTGAACTCCTATCTTTTTGACACCAAAGGCCAGGCTCTTTCATATTACTTTCTACAGACTCCAATGGGTCAAAGATAAATATAAAAATTCAATCCATAAAAAAATTATCTAGAAGAAAATAGAATATTTATCTCAGTTCTAAGGGGAAATAAATTTATTAAAAATGGAGGATGTCACAAGGAACAAGATGGATGTGTTGAAATCCGTAAAACCAAGGACTTTTGTACAGTGAAAAGCAATAAATATCAGAAGAAAAGCAACAAAAAATATGTTTGATAAATGTAATAAGTAAAAGTTACTATCCAAAATATACAAACTTGATAAAATATATAAGGTTGATACTCATTCCATAAAACATGAGATCAAAAGAGATGAGAAGAAAGTGCGAACTCAATGAAATTTAGATGGCAAATCATCTCGGGAGAGAAAAAAGCATTCACAGTGTCAATTAAAGAAATGCAAATGAAAACAACTTTAAGGTGTAATTATACACATTTAATGAGCAAAACCAAACAAACCATTTTAGGGAGGTGAGTATGGGCTATTTTCCCAGTATGTCTCCCACTGCTGTAGGATTTTCTTAACCATAACTCACATGGGGTCTATTACTCACAGGCCGCCCTGAGCAGCTGAGAAGTGGCATGATTGATTCTAACTGATTCAGACTTAGCACAGATAAAAAGAAACTTGAAAGTGTAAGATGCTAGACAATTTACCATCAGCATTGCCATCATTATTATTACTCACCTATGTGGCTCACTTGCCTACTTTCTGTCCCCCTGTAGGTAGGGGCCGGTAAACAACAGACTTGTTTGGATAGAGCCCATGGAGATATTGCAACTGGGCATCTTTTAAGCCCTGCAGGAAAGCCGGAGGTCAATACCAAGAGACAAGGGCAGAGGCAGAAGCAGGGACCAAGAGCAGTCCACCAAACTGACGGCTAGGGCCAAAGCCACAGATAAGACCTAAGACAGTGAAAACCAGCAAAGTGCAAGTCTCAGTTGGAGTAGTGATTAGGATACAGCTTAGAAAGTGTTCTCCTCTGGCAGTTTTCCTCACTGTTCCGGTCTGGATAGGCTGGCTTCATTTAAAGAGATTTTTGAAGCAGACATAAATATCCATGGATCATCCAGAACACCTTTATGCTTTGCATATCTCTCCCTTTACCTTTCTGCTTCACATATCTCTCTCTTTGCACATGTATTTCTAGCTGCCTGGGATATTATGGTGGCTTTACAGTGTGTGGACTTAGCTGAACTGCATTTCCCAGAATTCTCTTCCCTGCATATTTTTGGATTAGAGCCACAAGAGAAATTTGCAGAAGGTTTGAAAGGCAGAAGTGAAGCAGTTCAAGGCTTACTCTCTGAAGGATGAAAGTCAGCCTGTGTTGTAACTTACAGGCTTTTAAAATAATCTGTTGACTTTTTTTTTTTTTTTGCTGGTATGGGCAGAAGTAATTCTATCAACTCCTTCAGCTTTTGTGATATCTCTTTTTGTACTTCCCCAACACCTGAGCCAGGTGCAAGTGTGGCTCTGCAGAAAGAGGGTCATCTTCTCCTGCAGATCATCCATGGAGAGAGGTTGAAAGCTTGGAGACTAGAGAGACAGGAACAGCTTTCAGCTTGTTTCTCTCTGGGGTCCAGCTATCCTGCTTTTTCCCGCTTTGCAAGCTTTTTCTTTCACAACACTTGCCCTGCGACTCAGGCTCAGTACCAGGCACACACACACACACAACTGAACTTAGACTTTTGCTATCTCCCATGTAATGTCAGATTCTTCAGAGAAACCCAATGTCATGCCTATTGTATCTCTGGCTGATGCAGAATATAGCGTCCAAAGTGATTCCAGAAAAAAAAAATCATAGGAATGTGTTATCTGAGTTGATTCTGGGTCAATTGTGATTGGTCATCTGATTTAATTAGATTTAAAAACATTAATGACCATGTTTCCAGTGGTAAAGAAGGCACTGGTAGTCTATAGCAAGCAATGGCAAAACAGCTACTTAAATGATCACTTGTAAACACCTGTACTTAAGTGCCTGTAGAAAGCAAGGTTTTGGGTGGCTAAGTGGTTGCTGTCATATAACATTTTAGCAACAATAAGGAATATAATGGGGTTGGCTGACTGCTCCTAACTGTGATGGAGGACTTGGAGAAATAAAGTTATATTCTTGGGGCTTGAAATTCCCAGTTCAAGTTCTGCTAAGGAGACCTCAAAAATTCTATGATTAACTATAAAGAAACCTTTGTGACCTCTAGTTACTGAGATTTCTGAAAACCGAGCTCAAAGTCTAATCTCACAGAAGGTTGAAATACAACAAAAATTGAATTCCCATCCTCTCCAGTTTCTTCAGTTACAAAAAGGGCTCTGCTTGGGAAAGAATGGTGCACTGAACACTGAATGGGGACATATGGAAAGATTCTGATGAAGTTGGAGATCTTGAACCCCTAGATCCTGCCAGGCGTCCTTTTCCAAAAGAAACAGCTCCTTCCATTCCTGCATGAGGAACTGTGTCTCTCCTGGCCTGAGGAACCTGTAATTGCTTTCCCTGAGGCAGTTGTCTTGAAGGAACTATAACTTCTGACCCTTCTCAGGATGCACCCCACATCTCTCATTGCTTAGATCTATTAACACAACCAGACTCAACTCCAAACAGGCCTCTGAGGGTGAGGTATAAACTTTCACCTCTGAGGAGGTGCAGTACACACCAAAAGAACTGCATTGTCTTTTCCCATTTTATATCAAAATCTGGATAATATATATGGGAATGGAACTTAAAGTTATTAAATCAGAATGCGAGAAATATAATGTTGGATTAGGCAGAATTTATTCATAATGAGCTCACTAAGCAGAGATTCTGGATTCAAGTGTTAGCTCTAGTGGCTGGGAGTGGCTCTAACAGTCTGCTTGGTTGATTGACCTGCACCCCATGATGGCCTACACTCAATGAAGTGGAAATGCCAGTTTTCTCTTGTTATACTAAAGAGGAAGCTATTCAAAGGCTCAGGGAGATGGGAATGCTAGAATAAATTTATATATAAGGCCTGCTTCTCCTCCCCAGAAACTATAACCTAAAAGACAGTTCCTTTTCCAAGGATGTGAGAGAAACATTCACAAGGGGAGACCCACTATATTCAAAGAGCTCTGTATAATTATACTCTGAAGGCCAGGAATATCTATGGGAAGGACTGCCTTCACACTGCTCCCTGAATCCAGTGAGGATGATGGATCCCTGGGTGGTAGGGGTCAAGTGGTGGCACTGAACTGAAAGTGACAAGGTAAGCATGGCTACCTTGTGGGCAATGAGCCAAAGCAGTAATCAGCAGAATGATTGGACCTACAGAGATCTTTGGTGTTGGTTAGTTGATCATGAGGGCTCTAAAATAGAAATAGATGGGCAGCCTACTAAGTTTTTACTTGATTTATATAAGTAGAAAAGTTTTAATCCTGGTAATAGAGATATAACTTAAGTTACCAAAATGAAGGATCTACCAACGTTCAACCAACATTCAGACTTGAGCCAATTCACAAATCCAGTACCTCTTGAATGAAGATGATGTTAGGTCCACCTGAGGAAGAACCCTACCGTAGCACCAAACATGAGTACTATAAGTCTTCCTTAAAGGGTCTGATGACCATTTACCAGGGTGACTATGCAATGGGCTAGGAAAATAATTAGACTTTTCAGGGCTTAATGGACATTGGCTCTGAGCTAACATTTGTTCTTTTAGACCCGTGTTAGAGGCAGGAGCTCATGGAGGTGAGGTCATTACACTGGGGCAACTAAGTCTCCATTCCGCTCCGTAGGTATTTCCAGAATGTATCATTGGAATACACATAGTTAGCAACTGGCAGAATCCCTGCATTGGTTCCTGATCTGGGGAGTGAGGGCTGTTATGGTAGGAAAAGCCAAGTGGAATAGCCATTTGAAGATCCAGTTACTACTCCAGATCTTCAAATGAGTGGCAACACTTGCAGGGCTTAGGCAATGCCCTCCAGAATGTGGTACATGCTTTAGATCAGTAACCAATATATTTTCCTCTATAGGTAGGATTTATGGGACCAGGAATCAAGGGGGTAGAAATGAGAGTGTCTTCTCTTGCTGTTATCCCTAGTGAGTCACTAGCAAAACTTTTGCTTCCTGTCCCCATGACTTTGAGCTTTATTACCAAGGGAGGAATGTTTCTGCCAGAGGACACAACTGTGATTCTGTTAAGCTGAAAGCTTGCACTCTCACCTGGTCACTCTGGGCTCATCATACCAGTGAATCAACAAGCAAAGAATGGGAGTAAGCTGAGGCAATTAATTCTGACAAACAAGGGGAAATTTGGCACTACCCAAAGGGGTTGGGGGGGGCTATAGCTGAAATTCAAGCAGTCCCTTGGAGTGCCTCCTAATATTCTCATGCCCTGTGATTAAATGGAAAATTAAAACAACCCAATGACCCAGAATCTTGAGGAATAAAGGCTTGGATCACCCCCCACCAGGCAAAGGTGCTTGCTAATAGCAAAGGGAATGTGAAATGAGCAGAAGATGGTAAGTTATAAATACCAGCTACAACCACATAACCTGTTTCAGAAATGAAGATGGAAGTAATGTATATTTTTCTTATTTTGATGTGAATATGTTTTGTAGACATTAACACATTTCCTCCCATTATTCTACCATCTAAGATAAGATGTGTTAATAGTAATTAACATCATATCTCAGTTTATAAGCTAAAAAATATTAAAGGGAAGACATGACATAGCTATAAGGGAATAAGCATAAGCCAAAGATAGGTAAGAGCATTGTCTCTTCTTTTGAGGAGAGAGTTGGTATGTTTTCTGTTGTTTGAAGGGTAGAGTTGCATCATGTTAGGCAAAGGCACGTCTTGCTATTGTGTGTATTTGAAAGTTAGGTATAGTTTAAGAAGATATGTATCCCATGAACCCCAATTTTCTTATCTAAATATGATGAACAAATTATGCCTTATAGAATTTAATTTTTACATTTTCTTTTATTAATTTAGAGATGAGGTCTCACTCCGCTGTTGCCCAGGCTGGACCACAATGGTGTGGTCATAGCTCAAATTTCTAGGCTTAAACAATTTTCTAACCTCAGCCTCCCAAAATACTGGAATTGCAGGCATGAGCCACCTCACATTGCTACCTAATAGACTTTTAAAAGCTAAAATGACCTGGCTTACGACATATAAGAGGCACTCAACTAATGGTATCTTATTTTTATTGGTTGTAGTATTCAGGAAATAAACACGGGGTTAAATGTAATCATGAACAGAAAAACACTTTAACTGTAAAACATTCTAAAGTATGCTGATGTGTTTATAATTGAAAAATATAGAGATGTGTATGAATGTCAAGTCCTTAAGGAGTGGATGTGGTGGCTTTGTACTGTGTCAACTTAGCTGTGCTACAACTGCATTTCCTAGAATGTATGGTTTCAGGCTAGAGTTGCCTACAAGATAAATTAAAGTAAGGTTTGGAGGGCAGAAGGGAAACAGTAATTACGGTTACTGTCTGAAGGTCAGTATAGGTGGATCTGCTTCTTTGATTGAATCCTGACTAATACAGCCCCTCCTTTTTTTGTATCTAGCATGTTTCTCCTTGTGGACAGGACAAGGGGTTGATTTTCCCTCCTCATATCTATAAGGGGACATTCACTATAATTTCCAAGATGGCTGAATTTGGGAATGACTATTATTGGCCTTCCTTCCCATCATGTTATTTGGTCCTCCCTGTGGGTAGAGGAGGAGCCAACCTAAATGGTGAATGTTAGACATCCTTTGGCCACAGTTCTACTAATGGGTGAGGTCACTGTCAAAGGCTCATGGGGGGCACATTTTCTTACCCTCTCAAATAAGCTTGCATTTAGACTTAGTATATACCCTTCCCTTCCTCTTCCTGTTCCTACTTGGGGTCACCTGCCAAAAGGGAGATTCCAGATGCAATTTCATGACAAAGGGCAGGAGATTCTGCCACCTTCTCCAATGTGAGAGTTACTAGGAAGTCTTATAGTGTCTATGTATGTGCCTGTGTGTGTGAATTAACTCTAGCTCAGCCACTAATGAATGTAGAAGATAATCAACGGAATTAAAAAGTATGCCATTGTGTTTAAAACGCTCAGAAATCAGTTTATTTTAGAAAATAACCTTTGCTGCTGCAGTAAGAAGACAGTTCATCATAACCATTTGGAATTTTCACTGAGCTTTTTTTAGTACTAAAATAATACACTGTCAGAAATAAGCTTAGTAAGCATCACTGCTGGTTTATGTATATCAAGTGATGCAGATTTAAATTGTGAAATATATCATACATGCAGTAGCATATAAAAGACACGGTTACAGTTTAAAGTATCACTATGAGTTTATATAATGTCAAGAGATACCAGTACCTGAGAAGCCCCTATGTGTTACTTATTAATTGCATATCCCTCACCCCCAGAGGTAACCATTACACTGCTTTGCCCTAATCATTCTTTGTTTTTACTGTTTAACACCTATGTTTGTATTCCTAAGCCAAGTAGCAGGCACAAACCCAGGTGATTGAGGAAGGGGCAACATGTGCTCTGTTAGAAGAAGGCTCCCAAGGGGAAACAGCTGTACAGAATCTTTTGGTCATAGCCTGGGATCAAAGCACAGAGTGACCATAACCTACAGAAGATAGGTTATCCTACAACCTAAGATAAACTCAGAAAATTTCATCTGTAGATCAAAAAGAAGGTAGGCAGCTGGGATCCTCATTTATCAGTCCTTAGCATATCATGATCCACACACATCTGAACTAATTGCCCTCTATAGCTGCTATATAGCTGTTATCCTAGGATCTTCCTTTATCATCTTTGCCTCTTTCCAGCGATGAATCTCCTCCTCTTGTATCTCATCCTCTTTTTGGTCTATTCTCTTATTTTGGTTGAGTACATCCCTTGAGGATATTGTTGAGAAAAAGTTCAATGTGAATAAAATTTTTTGAGACTCTGAAGATTTGAAAATGTCTTATTCTACTCTTATTTGTGGGTGATAGTCTAGGTATAGAATTCTAAACTGAAGGTAATTTTCCTTCAGAAACTTTAAGGCTTTGCTTTTTGCTTTCTAGATTCTAGTTGCAATTAAGATGTCAAAAGACATTCTGATTCCTAATACTTTGAAAGCGACTTGTATTTTCCTTAGAAGCTTTTGGGATCTTTTCCTAGTCTCCTAGTGTTCTGAAAGTTCACAGTAATATATCTCCCCTGGCTCTATTTGGATCCATTATGCTAGGCATCTGGTTATTTTTTTCAATATAGAAACACAAATCCTTTAGCTGACAATTTTGAACCATCAACTGAGAATTACAATGAAGCTTCTACCCTCTTAGGAAAAGATGAATTACTTTATAAAACCAATTTTAAATCTGTTTGATCAATTAATGACAACTTGCCTTGGTCTAATCCATCAGGAATAAGTTCTTCATCCAACACACTTCTAAAAACCAACCAATCAATGAAAGTCTTTGAGGGCTACTCAGTCAGCAACCAACTAACTTCAGTGAAGTCTTGCCTAAGTGAGCACACTTCTGAGGCTAACATCAGCCTACTCCCATCTCTAAAATAATCGCAATCCCAAAATAATCTCTGATTGCAAAACTTTATGTAAATTCAACAGTTTGCTTTCAGAAATTATTCCTGACCATCTCCCTTCATCATATAAGCGAACAGAGAAGCAATCCCCTCTAAATTACTCCCAGTTGTGTATTTCCTCATCCTCAGACACAACTGATACTTTCTTGGCTTGAATTCCTTTAATTGTTTTTCTTTTTACCCCTTATGCATGTGTCTCTAAACTGACTAGTGGGTACAAACCTAGCTATATAAGTAAAAGGCAACATGGCCGCTGTTAGATGAAGGCACCCAGGAGAAGCTGAGTTGAGTGGAGTCTCCTGGTCATGGCATTTTATTGCAACTATCCAGTGGCAGCATTTTCCTTTATAGAACTACCAGTTTCAAAAGCAATAACCAAATACTCTGTTACACCTATGATCACTCTCACATCAGAAACTGACATGAGTATCATGTGCTACAATTTACAGTGTGTGTTTCACATGTAAGTTCTCATTTGTGACTCTGGTCTTCAGAGTCCCTGGATTGCTTGCCCTAGTCTTGGTTCCCCTCAGCATAAGCCTCCCCTTGGTTCCCCTCAGCATAAGCCTCCCCCTCTAACCACATATTGAATCTAATACTTCCTTCTTGAAGCCTTCTAACTCCTCACAGGACAAGAACAATCAATTATCCAAGGAGAAAGAGCACTGAATGGGTAATAAGGATACTTGGTTGAAGCCCCATTTCAACAAATAATCAATCAAGTGGCCTGAAGCACATGTCTTCATGTTCTTCACAGCGTTTCAGCTTTCCTGTCTGTAAAATAAAGCTCGGGCCAAATCTATAGTTCTCAATCCTGACTGCACATGAGAATTACCTAGCAGTTAAAATACTGACTCCTGGGCTCTACTTCAGACCAATTAAATCTCTAGGTCTGGGGCCTGGGCATCAGTATTTAAATCTATGATTCTAATGTACAACCAGAACTACTGAGCCAGATGAGCTCTGAGGTTCCATTCAGTATTCACACTTGGAATTCTAGGAAGTACTATAATACTTCACTGAATAAGTTAAACATTGTGTTGCTGGGACTCTGTTCTTTGGATTTATAAGGGAATAAGAAGTGTGAAAAGGCACAACACAGAATATTTGTGATGCAAAGTATTTATATTGAGTAGTATGCATAATGGAAACTTGTAGAAATCAATGAACACAAAGTATAGATTGCAATCTCTTCTCAACTATGCCTGCAACTGGTGACTGTCATTGCTAGTGATAAAGGGGGGGGGGGGTGGTAGAGGAGACACTCATTAATCATCCTGTAGACATTGGGGCTGTGTATATCATCCTGTAGACACTGAGGGAGAAGAGGGTAGCTCCAGCTAGTCAGAGCCTTACTCACAGCAGCTGAAAGTCACATAATTCACATCTCCAGAGTCCAGGATCTCTTCAGGAGCAAAAGTTGAGCCCAGATCCAGACATTATTAAATACGTCACCCCTATAGCACATGCTAATTGAGGTGGCAGTTTTGCTCCTTAGTCTGGTTAGTGTTGTTAAGAAGAAAAACCTGAGGCTGAGTATTTATAAAGAAAAGAGGCTTATTTGGTTCATGATTCTGATGTCTGGAAAAATTTAGGTTTGGGAATCTGCATCTGGAATGAACCATAAACTTCCTCTACTTATGGTGGAGGGGAAAGGGAGCCAGCTGTGCAGAGATCACATGGTGAGAGAAGAAGGAGGTGCCTTGCTCTTTTTGACAAACAGCTCTCAAGGAAACAAATAGAGTGAAAATTCACTTATTACCATAAGGAAGACACCAAGTCATTCATGCGGGATCTGCCTCCATTTCCCATTAGGTCCCCACTTCCAACATTGGGAACCAAATTTCAGCATGAGATTTTAGGAGACAAACATCCAAACTATAGCGTTCCTCCCCCTAGCCTCCCAAATCCCATGTCCTTCTCACATACAAAATATAATCATTCCATCCCAGCAGTCCCCTAAAGTCTTGTTCCAGCATCAATTCAAAAGTCCAAAGTCTCATTTGAGACTCAAGGCAAGTTCCTTACAGCTATGAGTCTGTAAGACAAAAAACAAGTATTTACTTCCTTCCAAGATACAATGGTGGGACAGGCATTAGGTAAGCACTCCCATTTCAAAAGGGAGAAATCAGCCAAAAGGAATAAGCATGAGGCCCCAGGCCAGTGCAAAACCCAGCAGGGAAGACATTAAACCTTAAAGTTCCAACATAATCCTTGACTCCATGTCCTAAATCCTGGGCATACTGGTTTAAGGGGTCGGCTCCCAAGGCCTTGGGCAGCTGTACCCTCATGGCTTTGCTGGGCATAGTGCACATAGCTGTTCTCACAAATGGGAGTCAAATGCCTGTGGCCTTTCCATGCTGAAGTTACACACTACAGGTGGCTCTCTAATTCTGGGGTCTAGAGGGTGATGGTCCTGCTTCCATAGCTCCACTAGGCAGGGCCCCAGTGGGTACTCTCTGTGAGGGATCCAGCCCCATATGTCTGCTCAGTATTGTCTTACTAGAGTCTTTCTGTGAAGGCTTGCCCCTGCAGCAGGCTTCCTTCTGGGCGTCCAAACTTTCTGATACATCCTCTTAAACCTAGGTAGAGGATGTCAAGCTTCCACCACTCTTGCATTCTGAACACCTGCAGACTTAACACCACATGGAAGCCACCAAGGGTTACTGCTGGCACTCTCCTGAGCAGTGGCCCAAGTCATATCTGGGATAATTAGAATCATGGCTGGAGTTGGAGTGGCCTGGATGCAGGGAGCAGCATCCCAAGGCATCCCAGGGAAGATGTGCCCCAGGCCTGTATCCCCAAACCATTCTATCTTGTTAGGCTTCTGGGACTGTGATGGGAGGGCAAATTTGAAGATTTTTGACCTCCGATGGCAGTAGCAGCCTGTCTGAAGCAGCCACCGAGGGGATGTCAGCTGCAGTGGGGAGAGGTGCAGCTGGGGCTGGGTGCTCCACAGGTGGGAGCCCTGCCCCTTTCTAATTGGCAAGATGGGAGCCTCACATTCCTGGGCACAGCTGCCCAGCCACAGCTGTAGACCTGGGAATCCCTGTGTTCTCGGGATCCCAAGAAGCCTACCTTCCCCTGTAGGCCTGGAAGTGCCTGCTCCCACCGCCTGGTCCCTCCCTTCTCTGTGCTTGTTCCAATTTTGGAGCAAAGTTGAAGCCGAGCCTGGGTGCTGTCTTAATCTGGCTGGGTGTGTGCACACTCAGCCCCTGCTGCCTTGGCCCTCTCTGGACTTTGGGCATTGACGGGCACAGTGGGGAGGTCAAATAGGGGCTGAGGGTGGCTTGGTGTGGGCCACGGCCCTTGCCATAAACAGTCTGGGTGCCATGGACAATATGATTGGTAGTGGCAGGAGGCAGATAGGCTCCTGGGTGGAAAGGGATGGGTTCCCAGTGAAGCCCTTCCTTCAAGCCAGGGACAGCCTGAAGCCTGGGGGCCAGGCTGTCAGTTCTTGGTGAAGTCCACAACTGAGAGTGAGAACTTAGGGTGCTTTTCCTAAGCAACATAGAAAAAGCCCTCTCCTGAGCAGGGGTGAAAGTCATACCTGGGGTCATTAGAATCATGGCTGGAGCTGGAGTGCCCTGGATGCAGGGAGCAGCATCCCAGTTGGTCCATTGTCCAAGGACCCATCAGCATGATTTCCTCCCTTCGGAGCCCATAAAAATCCTGGACCAAGCCAGACTCACACAGACCTCGAGACTACCAGCTGTGGAAAGGAGCTACCCACTGTGGGTATCCTCGACTCATCAGGACAACCTGCCTGTGGAAAGGAGCTACTCACTGCAGTAGCTATTCTCTGCTACCCCCTTAGGGCAAAATGACCTTTGCTCCAGTTACCAGTAAGTTTCTCATTTCCATTTGAGGCCTCCTCAGCATGGTCTTTACTGTCTATATTTCTATTGGCATTTTGGTCACAATCACTTAACCAATCTCCAAAAACTTTCAAACTTTCCCTAGACTTTCTGTCTTCTTCTGAGCCCTCCACTGAGAGCTGGACACTCATCAGGATGACCTGCCTGCAGAAAGGAGCTACCCACTTTGGGTCTTCCTGAGAACTGTTCTGCTGCTCAATGACTCTCCTCTTATCCTGCTCACCCTCCAGTTGTCTGCATACCTCATTCTTCCTGGATGTGGGACAAGAACATGGTACTCCACCGAATGGTGGGACTAAAAGAGCTGTAACACAAATAGGGCTGAAACATGCCCCCACCCCCTGCCCCGCCCCACTACCCATATTGCAAGCAATGAGATGAAGAGAAGAACTGTGGCCCAGCAGGGGAGTCTGGACCCAGGGGCTCCCTGAGTCAGGGCTATGCCACCCTCTTGAGGCTCTATGGTTCCTGGCATCCCCAAGCTTCCAGGCACCACTGCGTTCCCCAATCCAGAGGCAAGTGCCCACAGCAGTACATCTGGTCTAACTGCAGCTTTGTATGGAGCCAACACCTGTACCAGCACCTGGAGCTGCCTGCCCCACTTGCAGGTGTGACTGGCTGGGCACAGTGGCTGGACCCATGCTCACTCGCCCACATGCCCCTCATCACTCCATGCCTGGCTCACCCTTGGCAGGTATGAGATCTGGACTGGTAGCATGAGCTGAGTGCAGCCTGCTGGGCCAAATGGGCAGAAGAGCCCAGAAGTTGCGAGCAATACTCTGCAGACGGCACTGGCCACAGATGTTTCCAGCTGGTGAAGCGACTTACCAGGGATCCTGTGACACCCTCAGGGCCTTTGTCCCACTGTCTTGACTATTAGCACCTGGCTGCCTTTTATCATCTGTTAATCTCTCTAGCAAGTGGTTGCTTCCCAGCACCCTCGGATTTCCCTCCTGAAAATGCTTTTTCCTTTTCTACCACATGGCCAAGCCATGAATTGCCCTAATTTTACACTCAGCTTCCCTTTTAATCACAAATTCCACTTTTAGGTCATTCCTTTGCTGGGTATCTGATTGTAAGTTTTTAGAAGCAGCCACATCACTTATTAGAGGCTTTGTTGCTTAGAAGTTTCTTTCACTGTATACCCTAGGTCATTACTCTTAAGTTTGTTATCAGAGTAAATTGGGATCCACTTGGCTGTGGTAGTAAGGCTCAAACATTTACACCAAGGTTTGTAATAACAGAAAAAGGGGCATTTGTTTGCAGGGCACCAAGCAAGGAGAATCTGGCAGTTCACACTTAAGACCCCACCTCTCCAATGGGTTACAGGTAAGAGGTTTTAAAGACAAGGAGGCGGAGGTTAAAGGCAAAGTCATAAATCATCACATAGAGCCTATGTACCGGCTTAATCTAAAAGGCAGGACATCTTAACACAGGGGCCTACAAGTCATAGGTAGGTTCAAAGATTTTCTGATTTGTGATTGGTTAAGAAGGTGAAAATTTGTCTAAAACTTTTGGGTCAGCAGAAAAGAATGTGAGCTCTGGCTTGTAAGTATGACTTCCTCCAGACCCTTAGGAAGAAATCTAGAACAAAGAGCAGTGGTCAAAGCTTAGTTCTCAGATCCCCCGCCTTATCTTCCATCTACATGCCAGCAAATCCCTTTCATGGGGTCCAGGTTTCTGGGAAACAGCTCAGGGACATATGTTAAATATCATCTTCAGTTTCTATGGGGAACTAAACACCCTGTGATTCTACGTTCCTCGGCTATTTTTAAGCTACTGTTACTTTCTTGCTTATTAAGTTGCTAATTTGCTTCTCAGGGCTAGCTAGGTGCCTAGAATTCTCCTGAATGAATTAAAGATTTTCATTTACTTTCATGGTTTGGAAGGGGTAAGAGAGGTGCCTGACAGGCCTCTGAGAGGGGTCTTTGCTCAGTCTCAAGCTCAGCCTTTCACAAAGCCTTAGAGCATGGACTCAACACAGCTAAGTTCTCCGCTACCCCTTAGGGCAAAATGACCTTTGCTCCAGTTACCAGTAAGTTTCTCATTTCCATTTGAGGCCTCCTCAGCATGGCCTTTACTGTCTATATTTCTATTGGTGTTTTGGTCACAATCACTTAACCAATCTCCAAAAAGTTTCAAACTTTCCATAGACTTTCTGTCTTCTTCTGAGCCCTCCAAACTCTGCCTATTAACCAGTTCCAAAGCTCCTTCCAAATCTTCAGGAGATCCTTATAGCAACACCCCACTCATTGGTACCAGTTTTCTGTCTTAGTCCATTTAGTGTTACTATAAAGAATACTTGAGGCTAGATAATTTGTAAAGAGAAGAGGTTTATTGGTCTCACAGTTCTGCAGGCTGTACAAGAAGCATGGCCCCAGAATCTGCATCTGGTGAGAGCCTCAAGCTGCTTCCACTCATGTAGAAGGTAAGGAGAACCAGCATGTGCAGAGATCACGTGGAGAGGAGGAACAAGGTGTGGGGGAGGCATCGGGCTCTTTTTAACCACCGTCTCTCAAGGAAACTAATAGAGTGAGAACTCACTTATCACAAAGACAGCAGCAAGCTATTCATGAGAGATCTCCCCCACGACTCAAACACCTCCCATTAGGCCCCACCTTTAACACTCGAGTTTAAATTTTAACATGAGGTTTCAGGAGACAAACATCCAACTCTAGCATCTCCCACAGACTGTTTGATCTCTGGTAAAGGATCTGATGATCTAGAGAGGTCAGGCCTTCAGGGGCCATGTACATACTCTTGTTATTTTCCCCTCCAGGAATTGTTGCAGCTGTCTTTTTTCAAAAATGGTTCTTGGGAGAAATTTCACTCCTCCTGCTGCTTACATCCTTAAAGTAGTCCTGTTATCTGCCCATTCTGCATCCTGGTATTTGGATATTCTTTTGATTTTTGTCAGCCATTCCAATGTCCTTCAGACAAAATTCTTTTTTTTTTTTTTAAATTTAACCTAGTCAGTGTTTTTTGCTTGAAACCAAAAGATTACAGTTTCTACCTCAAAATAATAATATCTTACAGTTATTGAACATCTTACATTCATAAGGTATTTAAATACCTAATTACTAATCCTAAATGAAACGAGTTATTCACATTGTACAATGAAGATACTGAGGTTGTGAATAATTTTCTCAAAAATATGAAGCTAGTAAGCAGCAGAGCCATGATTTGAACTTACTTTTCTCTAACTACAAATCTTAATTTTTTAGGATTTTCTTATCTACTATTTCATGCTACCTCTGACAAAGATTTTATCATCTAGTGACTAGTCCTTTCTACTACATTCACTCAACTACAAACCCATAAAATCGTGCTCTAACTACACCTCACAAATAGGATGGAAAAGGGCAAGAAAGATTACTCTGTGCCCCACATGGACCTGTCTTTCCTCTTGATGACAGGAGCTTGCAGGGGTCAAAGCCGGGATCTCAGCCCAGAGTGCTTGTAGGCACTTAGTCAATACTAATCAAGGGAGATGATAAAGGACAAAAACTCATTTCCCCCAAAACTTTGGCAAAGGGAGATTCAGTCTCAGGAAACTTGTAAGTTGGATAGACATGCCAGGATAGATATAGATAAACATCCTGTCATTGAAGAATAGTGCTAGAAAGGACTACAGAAGCAATGTAACTTAATTCCTCCCTTTTCAGCTGGGAGAACTGAGGTTGAGAGAAGGGAAGGGATGTGCTCAGATAGCTCAGCAACATGGTGGCTGTGGCAGCCTGACCTCAGCTTCTATGGTGTTTTCCACTAGCCCATGCCTAGGATATTGCTTATCCCATCAATTCTGTCACTGTAATAACCCTATTTGTGATGGTGGTGATGCTACTTTACAAAGGGAGTTAGATTTAGAAACTGCCTGTCTTTGTTCCCCCATCACCCAAGTGACATACAAAATGAATAAGATTTAGTCCTCATGGAACCCTGGCTTTCAAAGGGAAGTTTCTATATTTTCCCACTTGGAGATCTTGTAATCATTGTGTTACTTTCTAGGAAGACATTTCTCTGGGGAGTCTTATTTTCTTATTGGATTTATGAGATGCAGGTGTTCAGAAGTGGGAGAAAATTGATGTCATGGCACCTGCAAGAGAAGAACCCCAGAGGGGGCTGGATTTCAGATGGACACCCTCTGTGCCATAGGTGATGTTACACTAATGACCACATGCTGGTGATGTTGCTTAGAGATCCCTGAGCAGGCTCCCCTATAACTCAGCCCACTGGTCTATTTCTCCTAAGATGTTAACAGGCATGAAAGCTCCTAGTCATCTTCTTGGGTTCTGAGAACGTGCAAATTTCTCATTGGTGAAACCACCTACTGCTTACTTTACCAGGGCACTGCAGATTGAAGGGGGTTTCTGGACTTGGGGGAAGATGTGATCTGTAGCAGAAGTTTATTGTTCCTTATATCACCGATTTCAGGACACTGGTAGGGACAGAGTCTTGTCTTAGGGCACAGAAAAATATTTCTGCTTTTCTGCTTCTGGTCTTTCTCAGGAGCTATGGAACTTAGCTCATGCCTAGGCACAGACAAAAAATGTGGGAGAGGTTGCAATCTCAAGGGAAACTCTCAACTAATGGGGAGCAGAAGCCATCCTTCAGAGGGTCAAGTCTGAGGCATATTCTACATGATCCCCTAAGATTGAACCCCCATTTCCCCACAGTAGTCCCCAGCTCAATATTGCACTCTTTCTTTAAGCAAATGTGAAAAAGAATATAGTCTTAAATATATCTCAGACCTATACATATATATTATATAATCTCCTATATATACATATATATCTTATTAAGTGTATAATTCTGTGGTATTAATTACATTTTCAATATCATACAGCCATCATTATTATCTATTTCCAAATTTTTTTTTTTTTAATGGAATCTTGCTCTGTTGCCCAGGCTGGAGTGCAGTGGCTTAATCTCAGCTCACTGCAACCTCTGCCTATTCTTGTGTCTCAGCCTCCCCAGTAGCTGGGATTACAGGCGCCTGCCACCATGTCTGGCTAATTTTTTTTATTTTTAGTAGAGACAGGGTTTCATTATGTTGGCCAGGCTGGTTTCAAACTCCTGACCTCAAGTGATTCACCCACGTCGGCCTCCCAGAGTGCTGGGATTACAGGCGTGAGCCACCATGCCCAGTTTCCAAAACTTTTCTATCTCCCTAAATAAAAACTCTGTATCCATTAAGCAATACATTAATATATTCTCCTCCTCCCATTCCCTGGTAACCCCTAATTTAATTACTTGGTCTCTAATAAATTTTCCTATTTTAGATATTTTATATAAGTGGAATTATACGTTTGTCCTTTTGTGTCTGATTTATTTCATTTAGTGTTTTTAAGATTCATCCATGTCGTAGCTTATATTAGAACTTTATTCTTTTTTTACAGCTGAATAATATTCAATTTTATGTCTATACAGTGAGCCCTACGTACCCATGGTTCTGCATCCATGGATTCAGCCAACTGTGGACTGAAAATATTTTTTTAAATGATAAAGGGGGAGGTGGCCAAGATGGCTGAGTAGAAACAGTTAGTATGCATGGCTCTCGCAGAGAGGAATGGAAGGGGTGGGTAGATATTAGTACCTTCAACAGAAACATCCAGGTACTTGAATTGGGACTAATTAAGGAAAGAATCTGACCCATGGAGAATGGAAAGAGCAAGGCAGGACAACAGCCCACCCAAGAGCAATGCAGAGGTAAAGGAACCTCTGCCCAGGGAAGCAGTGAGTGAATGTGCAACCCTGGGAACCCATGCTTCTCCCATGGATCTTTGCAACACTCAGATCAGGAGATCCCCTCATGAACCCATTCTACCCAGGGCCCTCAGAGCTACGTGGAGTCTCAGCAGAGCAGCTGCTCAGACACATGTGGAGACCTGGGAGCCTTAGAAACTTGGGCTCTCTGGGCTTCCCAGCAAAAGTAGCTGCAACGCTGGCAAAGTAGGAGATGAGACACCTGCAGATTCCCCTAGGAAAGAGGCTAAATCCAGGGGGCTGAGCAGCAACAGTCTGCAGGCCCCACTTCCATGGCACCTCACAGGATAAGACCCACTGGCTTGGAATTCCAGCCAGCCACTGGCGGCAGTGTTGTACCTCCCTGGGATGCAGCTCCCTGGGGGAGGGCAGGCCACCATCTTTGCTGTTTGTGTGACTTAGCCATTCCAGCCCTTTGGCTTTGGAGAGTCCAGGCCCACTGGGAACAGAAGGGATACCCCAGCATGGCACAGCAGCTCTATGAAAACATGGCCAGACTGCTTTTCTAATCAGGCTCTTGATCCCATTCCTCCTCACTGGGTGCAATCTCCCAACAAGGGCTTCCAGCCACACCTGCTAGTGTTCTCCAGCCAACAGAAATTTGATAGCTCCCTGGGACGGGGGTTTCAGAGGGAGGGGCAGGCCACTATCCTCGCTGTTTAAGTGACTTAGCTATTCTGACCTTCCGATTTTGGAAAGTCCAAGGTGACCAGGGGCTGAAGTAGACTCCCAGCACAGCACAGCTGCCCTATGAAAATGTGGTCAAACTGCCTTTTTAAAGCAGGTCCCTGATCCTGTTGCTCATCACCAGTTGGGACCTCCCCACTGGGGTCTCCGGCTACCCCCACCGGTGTTCCCTGGCTGCTAGAGGTTTCAAACCTTCCTGGGATAGAGCTCCCAGAGGGAGGGTGGGCGACTATCTTTGCTGTTTGGGTGATTTAGCTATTCCAGCCTTCAGGTTTTAGAGTGTCTGAGGCAACCGGGGGCTGGCATGAACCCTCAGCACAGCACACCTGCTTTATGAAAATGTGGCGAGACTGCTTTTGAAGTGGGTCCTTCATCTAATTCCTCCTCACTGGGTGGAATCTTCCAACTGGGGTCTCCAGCCACTTCCTACAAGTGTCTTTGGGACTGCAATAGGTCCATACCTCCCTGGGTTGGAGCTCCCAGAGGGGAGGGGGTAGGCCACCATTTTTGCTGTTTTGCAGCCTTCACTGGGGGATACCTCCAGGTGCTGAAAAATCTGAGGCAACTAGGGACTGGAGCATGTAACCAGCATAACCCAGCAGCCCTACAGAAAAGTAGCCAGACTATTACATGGGTGCCCGTTTCCATATCTCCACCAGATGGGTCCTCTAGGCCTTGACCTCCAGCCACCCCCACCAGAGCTATTAAGCCAATAGCAACTCAGCAACTCGAGTTGACAGAACCTGCAGAGGCAACTTAAAGCCTGTATGCCTCTGCTTCCATGGGGGACCTGCCCTTGCTAACCTTGGACTAACAAGGGAGCAAAGACTCTGAGTGCTTTATCCACACTGCTAACAAGCTGCAGTTGACCCAAGGAAAAAGGCCAGTCTGTCTTTCATCATTCCCCTTCCCACCACCACTCATCACTAGACAGGGAACTCCTAGCTTGGGCCCCCAGCACAGATGCTCCATCATGGGCTGATTGCACTGATTGATTGCTGACCTGCATCTCTCTGGGGTGGAGCCCCCAGGAGACAAGTGAAAGACCCTTGACCACGGCCACTACTAAGGGCCCTGCCTTTGCTGCCTCCAAGTTAGGGAAGGAACATAAACACTGACATCACTCCAGAGCTGCAGTTGGCAACCCAGGAGTGCCAAGCCACGATCTATAGCCAGCACTCAAAAGGGAGAGGAGCCCACACTTTCAGAGCATTGAGAGGGGAACACAGCTGCAACTGTGAGGAAACACAGGGGAGCCACACAGCTGAGCAAGAGTCTATCAACTGACCAGCAAGCCTAAGTGACACCTACTGAATCACACCCTAAAGCTTCAACACCAAAAATAGCTCACTAACATACAAGATGTTAGCTTCAGATAAAAACCCTGCACACAAAGCCTTTGCCTAGTGAAAACATCAGAAAAGAATCTATTGACTGTACTCAATCTACACTGTAGTTAAAGGAACACCCACACGTAGAAATGAGAAAGAACCAACACAAGAACTCCAGTAACTCAAATGGCCAGAGTGTTGCATGTCCTCCAAATAGCCATGCCAGTTCTCCAACAACAGTTCTTATCCAGGCAGAACTATCTGGAATAACAAAAAATAGAATTCATAATGTGGATAGGAACAAAGATCAATGAGCTTGAGGAGGATGGCAAAATCAAGTCCAAATAAAATAAGAATCACAATAAAGTGATACAGGAGCTGAAGCACAAAATAGCTGGTATAAAAAAGAATGGAAAGGGTCTGTCAGGGCTGAATAACACAGTACAAGAATTTCACAACACAATTCCAAGTATTAACAGCAAAATAAACCAATCTGAGGAAAGAATATCAGAACTTGAAGACTGTTTCTCTGAAATAAGACAGTCAAACAAAAATAAATAAAAAAGAGTAAAAATGAATGAAAAAAAAAACTCTGAGAAGTCATGGGATTATGTAAAGAGGCAAAATCTCTGAATCACTGGCATTGCTGAAAGGGGAGAGAGAGAAAGCAAAGGACTTGGAAAACATATTTCAGAATATCATCCATGAAAGCTTCCCCAACCTTGCTAGAGAGGCCAGCAGTCAAATTCAGGAAATACACAGAAGTGGTACACGATTCTACACAAGAAGATCATCCCCAAGACACATAATCATCAGATTTTCCAAGGTCAAAATGAAAGAAAGAATATTAAAGGCATCTAAAGAGAAAGGGCAGGTCTCCTACAAATGGAACACCATCAGGCTTACAGTGGACCTCTCAGCTGAAACCCTACAAGCCAGAAGAGATTGGGGGCCTATCTTCAACATGCTTAAAGAAAAAAAAATCTTCAACCAAGAATTTCATATTCAGCCAAACCAAGCTTCCTAAGCAAAGGAGAAATAAGATCCTTTTCAAATAAGCAAATTTTAAGGGAAGTTGTTACTACCAGACCTACCTTACAAGATATATTGAAAGAAGCACTAAATATAGAAAACAAAGACTGTTACCAATGAATACAAAAACACACTTAAACACACAGACCAGTGTCACTATAAAGCAACCACATAAACAAGCCAACATAAAGAGCTAACAACACAATGACAGGATCAAATCCACACATATCTAACCTTGAATGTAAATGGGCTAAATGCCCCACTTAAAAGGCTCAAAGTGGCAAGCTGGATAAAAAAGCAAGACCCAATGGTATGCCGTCTTCAAGAGATACATCTCACACAAAATGACACTCACAGGCTCAAAATAAAGGGATAGAAGAAAATCTACCAAGCAAATGGAAAACAGAAAAAAGCAGGGGTTGAAATCCTAATTTCAGATAAAACAGATTATAAACCAACAAATATAAAAAGCATAATGAAGGGCATTACATAATGGTAAAGAGTTCAATTCAACAAGAAGATCTAACTATCCTACATGTATATGCACCCAACCCAGGAGTACCCAGATTCACAGAGTAAGTTCTTAGAGACCTACAAGGAGACATAGACCAAACACAATAATAGTGGGAGACTTCACCATTCCACTGACAGTATTAGAGAGATCATTGAGGTAGACAATTAACAAAAACATTCAGAACCTGGACTCAACATTGAACCAAATGGATCTGACAGACCTCTACAGAACTCTCCACTCCAAAACAACAGAATATGCATTCTTATTGCACATAGCATATACCCTAAAATTGACCACATAATTACACATAAAACAATCTTCAGTGAATGCAAAAGAACTGGAATCTTACCAAACACATTCTTGAATCACAGTGCCGTAAAAATAAAAGTGAAAACTAAGAAAATTGCTTAAAACCATGCAATTACATGGAAATTAAACCACATGTTCCTGAATGACTTTTGGATAAATAATAAAATTAAGGCAGAAATCAAGAAGTTATTTGAAACTAATGAGAGCAAAGATACAACATACCAGAATCTCTGGGACACAGTTAAGGCAGTGTTAAGAGGGAAATTCATAGCATTAAATGCCTGCATTAAAAAGTTAGAAAGCTCTAAATTAACAACCTAATATCACAACTGAAAGAATTAGAGAAGCAAGAACAAATCAACCCAAAGACAGCAGAAGATAAGAAATAACCAAAATCAGAGCTGAACTGAAGGAAACTGAGACATGAAACACCAGAGATCAATGAATCCACGAGTTGGTTTTTTGAAAAAATTAATAAGATAGATAGGCAACTAGCTAGACTAATAAAGAAGAAAGAGAGAAGATACAAATAAACACAATTAAAAATGATGAAGGGAATGTTACCACTGACTTCATAGAAACAAAAATAACCATCAGAGGGATTTTCCAGCAAGATAGCTGAATAGTAACAGCTCTGGTACGCAGCTTCCAGCTAGAGCAACACAGAAGACGGGTGATCTCCGCATTTCCAACTGAGGTACCTTGTTCACCTCAATGGGTTAGACAGCGGGTGCAGCTCAAGGAGGGTGAGCCAAAGCAGGGTGGGGCATCGCCTCACCCTGGAAGTGCAAGGGGTCAGAGAACTCCCTCTCCTAGCTAAGGGAAGCCATTAGGGACTTTTCCCAGCACTCTGGCACACTGGCTCAGATACTGTGCTTTTCTCACAGTCTTCACAATCTGTAGACCAGGAGATTCCCTGTGGTGTCTACAACACCAGCATCCTAGGTTCCCAGCACAAAACTGGGTGGCCATTTGGGAAGTCAGTGAGCTAGCCACAACAGTGTTTTTTTGTTTTTGCTTTTGTTTTTTGTTTTTGTTTTTTGTCCATAACCCAGTGGCACTTGGAACACCAGTGAGACAGATTCACTCATTCCCCTGAAAACGGAGGTTGAAGCCAGGGAGCCAAGTGATCTGGCTCGGAGGGCCCCACCCCCACAAAGACCAGAAAGCTAAGATCCACTGGCTTGAAATTCTCGCAGTCAGCCCAACAGTCTGAGCTCAACCTGGGACAGTCATGCTTGATTGGGGAGAGGCGTCCACCATTGTTGAGACTCAGGTAGGTGGTTTAAACTTTGCCTATGTAAACAAAGTCACCAGGAAGTTTACACAGCAACTGGGCAGAGCCCACGGTAACTCAGCAAAGCCATGGCAGGCAGACTGTGTCACTAGACTCCCTCTGTGCTGGGCAGGGCATCTCTGAAAAAGGCAGCAGCCCATCAGGGACTTATAAATAAAGCACCCATCTTCCTGGGACAGAGCACCTGGAAAAAGGGGCGGTTGTGGGTTCAGCTTTGGCAGACTTAAACATTCCTGGCCCAGCAGCTCTGAAGGGAGCAATGGATCTCCCAGCACAGCACTCGAGCTCTGATAAGGGGACAGACTGCCTCCCCAAGTGGCTCCCTGACCCCTATGTATCCTGACTGGGAGACATCTCCCAGCAGAGACTGACAGACACCTCATACAGGAGAGCTCTGGCTGGCATCTGGTGGGTACCCTTCTGGACGAAGCTACCAGAGGAAGGAACAGGTAGAGATCTTTGCTGTTCTGCAGCCCCTGCTGGTGATTCCCAGGCAAGCAGGGTCTGAAACAGACCCCAACAAAACTCCAGCAAACCTGAAGCAGAGGGGCATGACTGTTAGAAGGAAAACTAACAAACAAAATGAAATAGTTTCAACATCAACAGAAAGGATGTCCACTCAGAGACCCCATTCAAAGGTCACCAACTTCAAAGACCAAAGGTAGATAAATACATGAAGATGGGAAGAAACTAGTGAAAAAAGGCTGAAAACTCCAAAAACCAGAACACCTCTTCTTCAAGGGATCACAACTCCTCACCAGTAAGGTAACCAAACTGGATGGAGAATGAGTTTGACAAATTGACAGAAGGAGGCTTCAGAAGGTGGGTAATAACAAACTTCTCTGAGCTAAAGGAACATGTTCTAACCCAATGCTAGGAAGCTAAGAACCTTGAAAAAAGGTTAGGCAAAATGCTAACTGGAATAACCATCACAGAGAAGAACACAAATGAGTTGATGGAGCTGAAAAACACAGTACAAGAACTTCATGAAGCATACACAAGTTTCAATAGCCAAATCGATCAAGTGAAGAAAGGATATCAGAGACTGAAGATTAACTCAATGAAATAGAGTGAGAAGGCAAGATTAGAGAAAAAAGAGTGAAAAAAAAAAAAGAACAAGGCCTCCAAGAAATATGGCATTACGTAAAAAGACCAAATCTACATTTGATCAGTGTACCTGAAAGTGACAGGGAGAATAAAACCAAGCTGGAAAACAGTCTTCAGGATATTGTCCAGGAGAACTTTCCCAACCTAGCAAGGCAGGCCAATATTCAAATTCAGGAAACACAGAGAACACCACTAAACTATTCCTTGAGAAGACAACCCCAAGACCCTGTAATCATCAGATTCACCAGGGTTGAACTGAAGGAAAAAATGCTAAGGGCAGCCAGAGAGAATGATCAGGTTACCCACAAAGGGAAGCCCATCGGACTCACAGTGGATATCTTGGCAGAAACCTTACAATCCAGAATAGAGTGGGGGCCAATATTCAACATCCTTAAAGAAAAGAATTTTCAAATTAGAATTTCATATCCAGGCAAACTAAGCTTCATAAGCAGAGGAAGAAATAAAATTCTTTATGGACAAGCAAATACTGAGAGATTTTATCACCACCAGGCCTGCCTTACAAGAGCTCCTGAAGGAAGCACTAAACATGAAAAGGAACAACCAGTGCCAGCCACTGCAAGAGCATACCAAATTGTAAAGACCATTGACACTATGAAGAAACTGCATCAGCTAATGAGCAAAATCACCAGCTAGCATCACAATGGCAGGATCAAATTCACACATAACAATATTAACCATAAAAGGAAATGCGTTAAATGACCCAGTTAAAAGACACAGACTGGCAAATTGGATAGAGTCAAGAACCACTGGTGTGCTGTATTCAGGAGAACCATCTCATGTGCAAAGACACACATAGGTTCAAAATAAAGGAATGGACTAAGATTTACCGAGCAAATGGAAAGAAAAAAAAGCAGGTGTCACAATCCTAGTCTCTGATAAAACAGACTTTAAACCAACAAAAATCAAAAGAGATGAAGAAGGGCATTACCTAATGGCAAAGGGATCAATGCAACAGAAAGAGCTAACTAGCCTGAATATATAGGCACCCAATACAGAAGCATCCAGATACATAAAGCAAGTTCTTCATGACCTACAAAGAGACTTAGACTGTCACACAATAATAGTGGGAGACTTTAACACCCCACTGTCAATATTAGACAGATCAACAAGATAGAAAATTAACAAGGATATTCAGGACTTGAACTCAGATCTGGACCAAGTGAACCTAATAGACATCTACAGAACTCTCCCCAAATCCACAGAATATACATTTTTTCAGCACCACATCATTGCACTTATTCTACAAATTGACCATATAATTAGAAGTAAAATACTCCTCAGCAAATGCAAAAGAATGGAAATCATAACAAACAGTCTCTCAGACCACAGTGCAATCAAATTAGAACTCAGGATTAAGAAACTCACTCAAAACTGCACAACTACGTAGAAACTGAACAACCTGCTCCTGAATGACTGCTATATAAATAATGAAATGAAGGCAGAAATAACGATGTTCTTTCAAACCAATGAAAATGAAGACACAACATACCAGAATTTCCGGGACACATTTAAAGCTGTGTGTTGAGGGAAATGTATAGCACTAAATGCCCACAAGAGAAATGAGTAAAGATCTAAAATCGACACCTTAATGTCATCATTAAAAGAACTAGAGGAGCAAGATAAATCAAATTCAAAAGCTAGCAGAAGACAAGAAATAACTAAGATCAGAGCAGAACTGAAGGAGATAGAGACAGAAAAAAACCTTCAAAAAATCAATCAATCTAGGAGATTTTTTTAAAAAAGATCAACAAAATAGACAGACTGCTAGACAGACTAATAAAGAAGAAAAGAGAAGAATCAATAGATGCAGTAAAAAATGATAAAGGGGATATCACCATCAATCTCACAGAAATACAAACTACCATCCGAGAATACTATAAACATCTCTATGCAAATAAACCAGTAAACCTAGAAAAAATAGATAAATTCCTGGACACTTACACCCTCCCAAGACTAAAGCAGGAAGAAGTCCAAATCTATGAACAGACCAAAAACAAGGTCTCAAATTGAGGCAGAAATTAATAGCCTACCAACCAAAAAAAGTTAAGGACCAGACGGATTCACAGCCGAATTCTACCAGAGGTACAAAAAGGAGCTGGTATCATACATTCTGACATTATTTGAAACAATACAAAAAGAGGGGAATCCTCCCTAACTCATTTTATGAGACCAACATCATCCTGATAACAAAACCTGGAAGAGACATGACTAAAAAAGAAAATTTCAGGCCAATATCCATGATGAACATTGATGTGAACATGATGAACATGGATGGCAAACTGAATCCAACAGCACATCAAAAAGCTTATCCATCACGATCAAGTCAGCTTTATCTCGGGGATGCAAGGCTGGTTCAACATAAACAAATCTATAAAATAATCCATCACAGAAACAGAACCAAAGACAAAGACCACACATGATTATCTCAATAGATGCAGAGGCCTTCGACAAAATTCAACACTCCTTCATGCTAAAAACTCTCAATAAACTAGGTATTGAAGGAACGTATCTCTAACTAGTAAGAGCTATTTATGACAAACCCATAGCCAATATCATACTGAATGGGCAAAAACTGGAAGCATTCCCTTTGAAAACGGGCGCAAGACAAGGATGCCCTCTCTCACCACTCCTATTCAACATGGTATTGGAAGTTCTAGCCAGGGCAATCAGACAAGAAAAAGAAATAAAGGATATTCAGTTAGGAAAAGAGGAAGTCAAATTGTCTCTATTTGCAGACAACATGATTGTGTATTTAGAAGACCCATTGCCGCAGCCCAAAATCTCCTTAAGCTGATAAGCAACTTTGGCAAAGACTCAGGATACAAAAATCAATGTGCAAAAATCACAAACATTCCTATACATCAATAAAAGACAAACAGCCAAATCATGAGTGAACTCCCATTCACAATTGCTACAAAGAGAATAAAGTACATAGGAATACAACTAACAAGAGATGTGAAGGACCTCTTCAAGGAGAACTACAAAACACTACTCAAGGAAATAAGAGAGGACACAAACAGATGGAAAAACATTCCATGCTCATATTTAGGAAGAATCAATATTGTAAAATGGCCATACTGCCCAAAGTAATTTATAGATTCAGTGCTATCCCCCATTAAGCTACCATTTACTTTCTTCACAGAATTGGAAAAAATCACATTAAATTTCATGTGAAACCAAAAAAGAGTCCACATAGCTAAGACAATCCTAGGCAAAAACAAAACAAAACAAAAAGCTGGAGGCATCACGCTACCTGATTTCAAACTATATTACAAGGCTACAGTAATCAAAACATCATGGGACTGGTACCAAAACAGAGATATAGACCAATGGAACAGAACAGAGGCCTCAGAAATAATGACTCACATCTACAGTCATCTGATCTTCGACAAACCTGACAAAAACAAGCAATGGGGGAAAGGATTCCCTATTTAATAAACAGTGTTGGGAAAACTGGCTAGCCATATACAGAAAGCTGAAACTGGATCCCTTCCTTATACCTTATATAAAAATTATCTCCAGATGAATTAAAGACTTAAACATAAGACCTTACACCATAGAAACCCTAGAAGAAAACCTAGGCATTACCATTCAGGACATAGGCATGGGCAAGGACTTCATGACTAAAACAGCAAAAGCAATGGCAACAAAAGCCAGAATAGACAAATGGGATCTAATTAAACTAAAGAGCTTCTACACAGCATAAGAAACTATTATTAGAGTGAACTGGCAACCAACAAAAAGGGAAAAAATTTTTGCAATCTACCCATCTGATAAAGGGCTAATATCCAGAATCTACGAAGAACTTAGATAAATTTACAAGAAAAAAAGAACAAACAACCCCATCAAAAAGTGGGCAAAGGATATGAACAGACACTTTTCAAAAGAAGACATTTATGCAACCAACCAACATGAAAAAAAGCTCATTATCAGTGGTCATTAGAGAAATGCAAATCAAAACCATATTGAGATACCATTTCATGCCAGTTAGAATGGTGATCATTAAAAAGTCAGGAAACAACAGATGCTGGAGAGGATATGGAGAAATAGGAATGCTTTTGCTCTGTTGGTGGGAGTGTAAATTAGTTCAACCATTGTGGAAGATAGTGTGGCAATTCCTCAAGGATCTAGAACTAGAAATACCATTTGACCCAGCAATCCCATTACTGGGTATATAACCAAAGGATTATAAATCATTCTATTATAAAGACAGTTGCACAAATATGTTTATTGCGGCACTGTTCACAACAGCAAAGACTTGGAACCAACCCAAATGCCCATCAATGATAGACTGGATAAAGAAACTGTGGCACATATATACCGTGGAATACTATGCAGCCATGAAAAAGGGTGAGTTCATGTCCTTTACAGGGACATGGGTGAAGCTGGAAACCATCATTCTCAGCAAACTGACACAAGAACAGAAAACCAAACACTGCATGTTTTCACTCATAAGTGGGTGTTGAACAATGAGAACACATGGACACAGGGAAGAGAATATTACACACTGGGGCATGTCAGGGGGTGAAGGGGTTGGGGGTGGATAGCAGGGTGTGGGGGGGATAGGGGAGGGGTAGCACTAGGAGAAATACCTAACGTAGATGATGAGGTTCTGGATGCTGCCGACCACCATGGCACGTGTATACCTATGTAACAAACCTGTATGCTCTGCACATGTACCCTGCAACTTAAAGCATAATAATAATAAAGAAGAAATAACCATCAGAAACTACTATGAACACCTCTATGCACACAAACTAGAAAACCTAGAAGAGATGGATAAATTCCACAATACATACACCCTCCCATAACTGAACCAGTAAGAAACTGATTTTCTGAACAGACCAATAATGAGCCCTGAAATTGAATCAGTAATAAATAGCCTACCAAACAAAAATGCCAAGGACCTGCTAGAGTCACAGCTAAATTCTACCAGAAGTACAAAGAAGAGCTGGTACCATTCTTACAGAAACTATACGAAAAAAATTGAGGAGGAGGGGACTCCTCCTCAACTCTTTCTATAGAGCCCGCATCATCCTGATATTAAAACTTGGCAGAGACACAACAAAAACAACAACAAAAATTTCAGGCCAGTGTCCTTGATGAACACTGATGCAAAAATCCTCAACAAAATACTTGCAAATCAAATCCAGCAGCACATCAAAAAGCTAATCCACCATGATCAAGTAGGCCTTATCTCTGGAATACAAGGTTTTATCAACAAATACAAATCAATAAATGTAATTCATCACATAAATAGAACTAAAGACAAAGAATACATGATTATCTCAATAGATGCAGAAAAGGCTTTCAATAAAATTCAACACCTCTTCATGTTAAAAACTCTCAATTAACTAGGTATTGAAGGAACATACCTCAAAATAATGAGAGCCATCTATGACAAACTCACAGCCAACATTATACTGAATGAGCAAAAGCTGGAAGCATTGCCCTTGAAAACCAGCACAAGATAAGAATGCCCTCTCTTACCACTCCTAATCAACATAGTATTGGAAGTCTTAGCCAGAGCAATCAGGAAAGAGAAAAAAAAAATAACACGCATCCAAATAGGAAGAGGAGGGAGTCAAACTATTTTGACTCTTTTACATATGGGATGATTCTGTATCTAACAAATCCGATAGTCTCAGCCCAAAAGTTCCTTCAGCTGAAAAATGACTTCAGCAAAGTTTCAGGATACAAATCAATGTACAAAAATTACCAGCCTTCCTACACACCAACAACAGCTAAGCCAAGAGTCAAATCAGAAATGCAATCCCATTCACAACTGCCACAAAAGGAATAAATTACCAAGGAATACAGCCAACCAGGGAGGTGAAAGATTTCTACAATGAAAATTACAAAACACTGCTCAAAGGAATCAGAAAACACAAACAAATGGAAACACATTTTATGTTCGTGAATAGGAAGAATCAATATCATTAAAATGGTCACACTGCCCAAAGCAATGTACAGATTCAATGCTATTTCTATCAAATTGCCAAGAACATTCTTCACGAACTAGAAAAAAATATTTTAATATTCATTTGGAACCAAAAATGAGCCTGAATAGCCAAGGTAATCCCAAGCAAAAAGAAAAAAAGCTGGAGGCATCACACTACCTAACTTCAAACTACACTACAGGGCTGCAGTAATCACAACAGCATGGTACTGGTAGAAAAACAGGCACATAGACCAATGGAACAGAACACAGAGCCCAGAAATAAAAACACATACTTACAACCACCTGATATTCAATAAAGCTGGCCAAAGAAAAAAAAGCAATGGGGAAAAGAATCCCTATTCAATAAATGGTGCTGGAATAACCAGCTAGCCATACACAGAAGACTGAAGCTGAACCCCTTCCTTATACCATATACAAAAACTAACTCAAGGTGGATTAAAGACTTAATGCAAAACTATAAAAATCCTGGAAGACAACTGCGGCAATACCATCCTGGACATAGGAATGGGCAAAGATTTTATGACAAAGACATTGAAACAATCACAACAAAAGCAAAAATTGACGTGGGATTTAATTATATTTAGAATTTTCTGCACAGGAAAAGAAACTATCAACAGAGTGAACAGACAACTTACAGAATGGGAGGAAATATTTGCAAACTATGTATCTGACAAAGGTCTAATATTCAGCATTTATACGGGACTTAAATTTATAAGAGCATTAAAAGAGCTCATCATTAAAACATGAACAAAGGAAATGAAGAGATACTTTTCCAAAGAAGACATACAATGCAGCCGACAAACATATGAAAAAAAGTTAAATATAACTAATCATTAGAGAAATGCATATCAAAACCACAGTGACATACCATCTCACATCAGTCAGAATGGCTATTATTAAACAGTCAAAAAATAACAGATACGGGCGAGGTTGCAGAGAAAATGGAACATTTATACACTGTTGGTGGGAGTGTAAATTAGTTCAACCAGTGTGGAAAGCAGTATAGTGATTCCTCAAAGAGCCAAAAGCAGAACTACTATTTGACCTAGCAATCCCATTACTGTATATATACCCAGAGAAATATAAATCTTTCTACCATAAAGACATGCACACAAATGTTCATTGCAGCACTATTCAGAATAGCAAAGACATGGAACCAACCTAAATGCCCATCAATGACAGATTAAATAAATAAAATGTGGTACATATACACGATGGAATACTATACAGTCATAAAAAATGAGATCATGTCTTTTGCAGGAATATGGATGGAGCTGGAGGTTATTATCCCTAGCTAACTAACACAGGAACAGAAAACCAGATACCATGTGTTCTTACTTATAAGTGGGAGCTGAGTGATGAGAACTTATGAACACAAAGAAGGAAGCAACAGACACTGGATCTACTTGAGGGTGGAGAGTGGGAGGAGAAAGAGGAGCAGAAAGGTAACTACTGAGTACTGGGCTTAATTCCTGGGTGATGAAATAATCTGTATAACAAACCTCCATGACATGAGTTTACCTATGTAACAAACCTTCATTTGTATCCCTAAAACCTAAAATAAAAGTTAAAAAAGAATAGCACAATAAAATATAATGCAAATTTTTTTAAAAATGCAGCATAACACCTGTTTACATAGCACTTACATTGTGTTGGGTATTATAAGTAATCTAGAGATGATTTAAAGTATATAGACGGATATGCATAGGTTATATGCAAATACCCTGCCATTATATATCCAGGACTTGAGCATCCATAGATTTTGGTATTGTTGGAGGTTCTGGAAACAATCTCCAGGGGATACGGAGGGAAGACTATACTATCATTTTATTATACACTCTCGATAAACACTTGAGTTTTGTTGTAGTTGTTTTGGGATTCAGTTTGTTTTGCTATTGTGAGCAATGCTGCAATAAACATTGACATATAAGTATCTGTTTGAGTTCCTCTTTTTAATTATTTTTGGTAGATATCCAGGAGTGGAACTGCTGGGTCATATGGTAATTCTATGTTTAACTTACTGAGAAACTGCCAAACTATTTTGACAGCAGCTATATCATTCCCCTGGCAATATACAAGAGTTCCAATTTCTCCAAGTCCTCACTAACATGTGTTATCTCTATTATTATTATCATCATCATCCTAGCACGTATCTCATTGTGATTTTTGACTTGCATTTACCTAAAGACAAATGATGTTGAACATCTTTTCATTTGCTTATTGGCCATTTGTATATTTTCTGTGGAGAAATGTCTAAGTCATTTGCCCATTTATAAAATTGAGTTGTCTTTTCTTATGTGAGTCTTTTTGATATTCTGGATGTTAAACCCTTATTCAATATATGATTTGCAAATATTTTCTCCCATTCAGTAAGTTATCCTTTCACTTTTTAAATTATGTCCTTTGATGCATAAAAGTTTTAATTTTGATGAAGTTCAATTTTTTCTTTTCCTGCTTATTCTCTTGGTTGAATATCTAAGACACCATTACCAAATCCAAGATCATAGAGATTTACCCCTCTCTCTCTCTAAAAATTTTATGAGTTTACCTTCTGTATTTTAGTCATTGATTCATTTGGAGTTAATTTTTCCATATGGTATGAGGTAGGGGCCCAACTTTGTTTTTGCAATTTGAAATCCAGTTGTCCTACAAAACATTATTTGGTGAACAGACTATTATTTGTCCTTGAATAAACTGGGCACGCTTGTTGAAAATGTGATGGAAGAAAGAACATTGCTTGAATCATTTAACAACCTAAGGAGGTAGGTAGAAAGAGGGGGATGCTGTAGGCTGGCAGGTCACAGATCCTCTCACATGACCTTCCCATACAGTTCACTGTCTCTCTGAGCGCCAAGTACTATTCCCCCTCCTTTTGACCCCCTAGGCCTCAGGTAGAATTGGGAATGCCCTCCCTGGAGAACTGAACCATCTTTTATTATTTTCCACACTTTACTAACAACTTTGTAAATGTCCTTGTGATGGTTCCTTTTATGTGCCACCTTGACTGGGCTATGGGATGCCTTCAACCATAGAATATAAAAAAAGACCATTCTATCTGGGTCTGCCTGTGAGGGTGTTTTGGGAAGAAATTTACATTTAAATAAGAAGATTGAGTAAAGAAGATCTGCTCTCACCAGTGTGAGTGGACATCATCCAACCTGTTTAGAGCTGGAATAGAACAAAAGGCAGAGAGGTAGAACAAACTCTTTTTTCTTGAGCTGCAACATTTAGCTTTCCTGCCTTCAGATGTCAGAGCTCCTGATTCTCAGGACTTTGGACTCTGACTGAATTATACTACCAGCTTTCCTGGTTCTTTTCCTGCAGATGGCAGATTGTGGGACTTCTCAGCATTCATAATCACGTGAGACACTTCATAGTAAATGTCCTCTTAGCTAGCTAGCTAGCTAGTTAGCTGTTCTATTGGTTGTTTCTCTGGAGGATTCTAATATTGTCTCTTCACTAAATTTTCCTTAAGCAACCCAATTTCAGGGTGCCACCTGTTTGCTGTAAGGAACTTGATGGATGCACCTCATTGCCTGAAATGGAGGCAGGGAAGTTCACGAGCTAACTCACATATCAGCTTTCCCTCAGTGATAGCCATGTCCCCAGTCCCAGCCGCCAGGAGTGATGCCTGTTGTCTTTTCTGGGTAAAGGGGTGGTTGAGGTACTGGGGTAGGAAGAGCAACGATTTGGGGGTCAGAAGTTCTGGGCTGCTGTCATGATTCTCCTGTTGACTCATGGTGGGACCTGGGACAGTCCCTTTTCCTCTTTGAGTTTTATTTTGCTCCTCTGTGAAATGGTGCTGGCTGCCATGCTCAGTGGCTCTGCCCATGGTGAAGTGCAGGATTACTGTATTAAATGCTTCTTTCTCACACCAGCCAGCCATATCCATACAGGACCATCCCTGGGCAGAGAATCCAACCACTCAGGCCTCACTGTTCCTCCCCATCCTAGGGACAAATAAGATCTTCCTTGGGTAACCCACAAACCACTCCTAGGACCTCAGGGAATAGAAGATATGATCTGTCATGGCTTCTGAAGGCTCAGTCGGGAGAAGCAACACACTGTCATCTTCAGTGCTGGAAAGCAGGACTTGAGACTTTCCCTGGAAACATCCTGCTCCCACAGAAAGCCTTCTAGAGCCCAGAACTGCCGAGTAGGAGAAGGAATACCTACCTATTTGTCTGAAGCTTCCCTGGGACTGAACAGGATCTTACTAACGAAATCAACCAACACATTCATGAAACAGCATTTTTAGTTGTGAACAAGAAGTCTATAGCTTTGTAGAAATCAATGAGCCAAAGCAATGAATTGAGTGGGCTTCTGAACTAAACCTCAACCCCTTATAGTAGAGTGGGTGTCCTTGTTTGAAAAAGAGAGTTTTCCATTCCCTTTCCATGTATTGAAGAAGGTTGGACAGTCAGGGAGTCAAGGAAATGTACCAGTTAGGTTCTGTGCAAGAAATGGAAAACATCTCTAGGTATTTCAAATGGAAAGAGATGAGAGACATGGAATTTGGTGCCTAAAAGTCACTGGGAGGACTAGAACCATATGGATTTCAGGCTGGGTCCAGGAATGCCCCTTGGAACACTGCAAAGCTGATTTGTCAATGGAGCTGCTCCTACTAGGCCATTTCTAAGCTGTTGAGTTTAAGATCACATCAAGCCACGATTCTGGGGCTCAGGAATCCAGGAAAGCAACCCTGCAGCTGTGCCTTGTGCCTGTCTGTTTTACTGCCCTCAAAGCTGGTGGGTGGGTCTGGAATGTGATTTTCAGCCACTGCGTCCGCTACAACTGCTTCTCCACACCCAACAAAAACATTGATTTTTGTTGATTTGGCATTGGGATGCTGCTGCAGGGGAAAAATAAAAGCCACATCTCCTCAACCTCTCTTTCCAGCAGAAATACAGCAAAAAGCAGCAGCAAGGTGGCCTCTACCTCACTTTGTCTCCCAAGTCTTATGCAAAAACGTTTTATTAAAGAGCTTAATTCGCATGTAAAAGAATCACTACAGAGAAGTCTGAGGAATGTAGTTCTTAGCTTTCCAGCCGTTGCAGTGCAGGAAGACAGCCTAGAAAAAGGGCAGGATGGAGGGCGTGCAAGCTGACCTGCTGTGCCTACACAGTAGGACTTCCTATTCAGAAGGAGGCTGCTGGCCTGTTTCAAATTCCCTTTGGAGGTTGCCCATCATCTAACACCTCCCCCATTTCTCTCTCAGAAGGGACACATGGAGACCCAGTACAGGTGGACTCAATATGCCTCATTTCCATGTCTTGAAAAATTGGACAATTATATGCAGATTTGGTTTAGTAATTATGTTTTTCATGTGCGTGTTTGTGGAGGGGGAGGACACCAAACACAAGATATTGATATTTACTGGGCGTGGTGGCTCATGCCTGTAATCCCAGTACTTTGGGAGACTGAGGCGGGTAGATCATGAGGTCAGGAGTTCAAGACTAGCCTGGCCAAGATGGTGAAATCCCAACTCTACTAAAAATACAAAATAGCTGGGTGTGGTGGTGGGTGCCTGTAATCCCAGCTACTCAGGAGACTGAGGCAGAGAATTGCTTGAACCTGGGAGGCGGAAGTTGCAGGAAGAGCTGAGATTGTGACACTCACTCCAGCCTGGGTGACAGAGTGAGACTCTGTCTCAAAAAAAAAAAAAAAAATACTGACATTTTTGTTGTCTAGAACAACGCTGATGTTCAACTGTTCAAAAATTTAATGTTCCCAAGACAGTATATACAGTCCTGGGTTTAAATCCCAACTCTGCCTCTATGGGACTCTAGACCAGTTACTTGTCCTCTCTGTAATTTTTTCACCTGTAAAATAGGACTGATGATATTGACCTTATAGAATTGTAGCGGAGTAAATGAAATAAAACCTGTAAAGTGCCTGGTAGAGTGCTGAGCACACATCTACTGGGGGTCTAATGACTATCCCCATTGTCCTGTTTTATATATTTTACAGTAAAAGTCAATCCACATACCAAGGTATCCCTTGGATAACTGTCAATTGCATCACTGTTTGAGGATGAGAAATGATGAGATATTTTTTCCCTGATGCTTCAGAAACCTCCATAGACCCTCACCTGGTGTTCTATGCAGCACACGTTACCAGAGATTACACCTTCCAAACAGAAGGGGTCTCACAGGCAGCCTAGTAAGAGGAAAGGGCAGCAAGAGGTTTTTATATAATTTATCAGGATCAGTGTTTTTTGAACTGCAGGTTGAGACCCACTAGTGAGGAGGACCCAAAATTAATGTAATGGGTTGTGACCGGCATTTTTCCAAATGAAATCAAATGGAAGGCAAGGAAAGGAGAGAAATGAGGCAAGAGAAGAAGAGAAAAGAGACTATAAAAGTATGTCTTGATAGAGTATTGTTTTGAGGAACTGCTATCTCCATTCATAGGTATGTGTGTGAGCACTCGTGTGTGTGTGTGTGTGTGTGTGTGTGTGTGCTCACTGGATCATGTCAAATACATTTCTTGCTTGGATTATTGCAAAAAATGTTTGAAAATCAAGATAACCAGCCCCCTATTTTGGAGTGGAGGAGGAACATGGGTAATAACCTGCTACACAACTTGTAACAAAAAGGAATTTCACTGATGCTAACTTAATTACCCAGAAAATGGTTTTATACCTGGAAGTTTCTGAAAAGCCCACTGCTCACCACCCTGGTCACTGTAGCATCATCTTGGCTTCTCTGTGCCGTGGCCAGCTGGACCCATGGGTAGGGTTGATCAGGGTACTGCCTTGGGGCACAGTGCCCTTGGCTCTCCCACTGTGGAGTCTGCCCTGGCCTGGCCTGGCAGGTGATGCAGTGTCGGGTTGCAAGGTGTCTCCCCCTCTGACCCCGCTGCCCTTGGCTGCTCACCCTCCCTTGCTCCCCTGGCCTCTTTGGTGCTGAGTTCATTCATCTCTCCTGTGCTCCTGTCTGTGCCCCTCCACTCCATGGCTTCCTTTCTACAGCTTCTTGCTCCTGCTGTCTCACCTGCTGCTTCCACTGCTAAATGGCTTTCCGCTCTCAGCCTGCGTATAATTCCTGCTGTCGCATGCACAGTCTGCACACAGCTCCTGCGGCTGCCTGCCAATCACCATCCTTGGTGCCCAGGGCTAGGCTTGCAGCCTCCCTCATGGTGGCTGAGGAGAAGTGAAGGAGAGAGACACAATGAGAGAACTGTCACTTGGTGCAGGAGGAGGCTCATGAGGTCACGTTCCTTAACATCTCTGAACCTCTGTTTCCTCATCTGCACAGTGCGTGCAACAATGACGGGTGTCCTTGGCTCCTCAGCAGTATACTCTAAGTACCACACAAGGCTGTGGAAGGTGTGAGGTCCGTCGAAAGAGCTGGGCATGCTTGAGGGATTGAATGCCTGTCAGGACCCTTCCTGGCTTTCTGACTCCTCCTTCCCCATCCCTTCTTCCATTCTGCCCTTTGCCCCTTCTCCTTGGTGCTGGTTTCCTTCCTGCTTTTTAGGAAACTCCTTTATTTTGGAGGGAAAGGATCAGCAGGGTTCAACTCTCACCTCGTGGAAGCCCAGCACCACCTCATTTTTGGTGTTCTCTATTCTCCTTACTTTGAAATCCCCCCTTAGTCCAAGGGACCCTCCATTCCTAGGATTATTCAGAAGACCAGCGGAAGAGCTTTTAGCTTTAATGGCCCATTACATGTGGGTTACTGTTATTGAAATATAATTGGCCACACTCTTGGATGAATAAAGATTTTGTCCCCCTCTTCTGGTTTTAGGCAATGTGGTGCCAGGTACCAAGCCCCACCACAGGCAGAGTCCTAATCTGGGTGATGTAGGTGGATTTAGGGCTCAGAGAACCAAAAAGACTCTCTTAGCAATCAAACCGTGTTCTCTGTTCTGCTTAAGACCCAGAACATAGCTTAGAATGGTGCTGCCAGTGACTTTCTGTGATGATAGAAATGCTCTAGTCATGCTAACACATACTAGCCACTAGCCACGTATGGCTATTGAACACTAGTGTGAATGTTAGTATTGCTGAGGAACTGAATTTTTAATTTTATTAAGTTTTAATTGATTTAAATACAGGTGTGAATAGCCCCACGTGGCTAGTGCCTGTCACACTGAACAGCACAGCCTGAGAATCTTCATCTCATCCCTCCTCCCTTACCTCCCTCTGGAAATCTAGCCTCTGAGCCTTTGCTTCCTGAAGAGGATCCTGAGTTTGCAAAAGGGTAGCAAGAAGATCTCCAAGAGCCCCCAGATCTGGCCTCCTGTAGCATTCCATTCCACAGCCTCTTCCTCCACCATCCACTGCCCCAAAATCTGAGACGCAGCTACAAAGACAGCAAAGACTACAGCCCAGAGAAGGGAAAAGACAGGAGGGTAAATATGCATTAAAAAAACTAATGTGAAAATTAAGTGATTAAAGGAACAAGGTTCCTGCTGAGACAATCCTGCCTAATGAAGCATTAGAGGTGTCAATCTTTGGGCCATGAGAAAACTCCATGCTTGGGCCCAGATCCCAGCCAGAGACCCACCACCTCCTCTTCCCTGGCCATGGGTCATCTGCTGCCAGTGGCTTCTTCCCCTCCCAATCCCCATCTTTCCAGGGTGAGCTGGGAAGATGCCAACTTGTTTTCCCATTAACTTTTAAGAAATAGTGTAAGGAAATCTATGCTGGGTACAACCACATCCCTGAGCTCCTGGCCTGAAAGCAAAGAGCTGGCCTGAAAGACAGAGGGGTCACTGGGACAGACTGAAGAGCCTGGAACCTACAGCTGCCTTCCCAGGAAATCTCCACCTGCGGTAAGTCACTATACCTTGCAGGGTCTCAGTTTCCCCATTTATCATGTGGAGTTGATGATTAAATTAACATTAGGGCAAAAGCCTATCTCCAGTGATTAGCACAATAACTGGCACATAGTAGGTGCTCGATTGTGTGCCCCATATTCATGGCTTCATGGATTAATTCAGTTCTCCAACTGGAGTAATTATTAGCAGTGCTCAGTACTCCGAGTAAACACTGTATATGGTCCTCGAGAGAATCTCATGCAAGAGAGGGTCTGCTTCTTGAACTAAAAGGGATGCATCTTCAGAATCTAGAGTGGAATGAATCTCATTTCCCTTGCTGCTAACTCTGGAGAAGACTGATCTCTCTTGCCACCTTCCTGCTGGCACAGGGACCCGCCAATACTCTGGTTTATAACCACAGCCTTGCTCCTAACACATTATGTAACTTCAGGCCTCAGTTCCTTCATCTGTGAAATGGGTGTGGATTCCTCTCCAGCTCTAATGCTCAAGATCTGGTAGCCTCCCTGTAGAGGGAGACATTAGTCTGCTCAGGGGCTCTGTTCATCAAAGATTTTCCGTGTTATCAAATCTCCCTTTCCCTGTCTCTCATGCAAAAATTCTGACTAGACAGGGGGAGGGAGGGTGGACAATGAAGCCCCCCTCCCTTCTCACTTCTACACTTACTCTCCTCTCTTCCTGGCTGCCCCCAACTCGCTTTTTAAATTCCTCAGCTCTGAAGAGGAATTTGCATATTAATTTGAAAACGAGATCAGTTATTAGCCATAACCTGTCATGTATCATCCAATGCATCTGGACCTGGATTAGGTTCAGTATTGCCACAGAATAGAGACAAGGGGGAAAGAACTAAATAATTTAAAGTCATTATTCTACTAATCCTCCCACTTGGCTGGGCTCCCTAGAGGTGTGTTAGGAGGTAATTAAATACACAGGGATTCGCTGAGAAGACATTTGAGAGGAACATGGCCAGCCGTGGAAAGCATGGGGCTTGATGGCTTTTCCTTCCCACTTACCCACAAGGAAGGAAAGGGAGTGGTAGTGCTGTGGGAAGAGACTCCAAGAAAACAGGGGCAGAGAGGTGGTACTTTAGGACTGAGGGCACAGTGCGGCCAGCAGGAAGTGCAGAGATTCAGGTGCCGCTTATCCTCCCTACAGGTGCTGCAGAGAGAGGACAGAAAGGGAGGTGGAGAGAGGGTGTCATGAGCCCTCTCTTGCAAACCCTTTATATGTGGGTTACTCTTCCCCATCCTGCCCCTTTCTGAGGTCCTTTCACCTGATACCAAAGAAAATGCTAAAGTCATAGTTTGCAAACAGGCAGGCTGGACTTATGCTTTGTTTGACTTGATCACGAAATGTCTTTTTTAAAAGAGAAATGTAATGCCAAAAATGCATACATCTGGAAATTTCACATAGAAACCCAGTTTTGCTTCATTTTGACAAAGGGAAGTATTGGCAGGGTTGTGACCATAGTTTCCTGAGACCCCCTGGGGCTAGAGCTGAGCTAAGCTGCCCACTCAGGTAGAGCTTGAGGGTCCCTGGAGATCTACCAAGCTGGCTTCACTCCTTTGTGTTACCTGCCTTAACCCCCCTGTGCATTTGCACTTGCAATCGCATTTCATGGGTAAAGGCGCTCCCATTGCAGCTCCCAGGAAATGGATCCACCACAATGTGGAGAATTGGAGAATCCAGGTTCAGGGCAAGGGAAAGGAGCCAATGTTTTCTTTTTCTTTTTTTTTCTTCTGTTTCAGTAACTTTGATAGGGAGCCAATGTTTTCTAAACATAGACTCAGCTACACACTGTGTTAGGCCTGGGAGCTATGAAGAAGTGGAAGATGTGTGCTTTGTGTGGGGAGTGTTGGAGGGGAGATGGGGGAGATTCTACACACAGAAAACCAAGGAAGCTTTAAGAAAGAACTTCCTAAAGGATGGGTTCAAAGAGAGATTGTGCTGTGTCAAGAGGCAATGGGTTTCCCCTGCACTGGTGGTGTGTAATAGAGAGTGGTTGGTCTTGTGGTGGAGATGACCACACATAGACCCATTTTGGTAAGAGGTCACCCCTGACTCTGTATTGCAGGAGCAGAAGTGAGCCACAGAGCCCTCTAGAGCCACAGCAGTCGGGCTCTACAGCAGGCTCTGCCAGCAATTTGCTAGGCAAATTACCCTTGGGCAAATGGCCAAACCTTTCTGAGTGCCAACTTCCCCAACCATAAAGCGAAACCCAGGATGCTTCCTGCTCTCCCTCTTTTCAGAAGAGAGTATGTTGCAAGACAGCAGATGCCTCAGCTGCAGGGATCTTAGAGAAACAGCAAGATACATTCAGGGCTGCTGGGGAGGAGGCACATCGTCCCGTCCCTTCCAAGTGTAAACTCTTTGGAGCTCTCTCAGCCCCTCCACCCAAAGGTGTGGAACACCTGGCACCAGCTGCAAGGGACCCCATCTCCTGTGAGTGGTGGTTAGTACCATTTATCACTGCCATGGGGATTAGCTGCTGCTTAATAAATTTAAGGAAGAAAGCTGAGCATGTTCCTACATGGCTACAGAAGTGAAGGAAAACTTGCCCTCCCCATTTGTCTCCTCTCACCTGTGAGTCCACATTATTTATTTATAAGTTCTCTTTTAAGGCTGGCTTCCTGAACAAGTCACTTGCCCCCCTGGGCTTCATTGTCTTCATCTGTAAGAAGGGGAGGTAGGCTATTGTTCATAAGCATATTATTTTCTCTCTGCTTCTTCTCTGAATCTCTCGCTCCCCAAAAGAATCTCAAAGCAAAAAAAAACTGTACTCTGGAGTATCATCAATTAAGCACTCTAATTATACAGGAATTGTTTCATTAGTTGTTTCTACCCAATCAAGCCTGGGGTATACGAAGCGGGGGAGGAGGGGGTAGAAGTCCCTCAGTTGTTACCTAAGTGACTAAAGGAAATGAAGCTAAGTTAATCCCTAGCCCAGAGCTCATCACTGTGATGCCGGCAGGCTTGTTAGCAAGCTTGGAAAATGACCTGTGGTTGACAAGAGCTCTCTTGGGTTTAGAATGAATCTTGCATTTGAGTTCTGTCCCCCACAGATCAGATCAAATGAATCACTGCTCATGTGGTCTCCTCTGGCTCTTTGTGCCATCCTTATCATTGACATCAGACCCCGTTTGTTTATGAGTTGTCTTCCCTGCCTGGAAAGTAAGCACCATCCCACTGGTCTCTCTGATGTCTGCCCCGGCACAGGCCTTAGGAGAATGATGTGTGAATAAATGAATGAATGATGTGTGGTATCCTAGAACCACTCATTCACTGAGGACTAGAGCTGGCAGATTCTGTCTAGTTTATCTTTAGTGCTTCCACACTGAGCAACCCTACGGGGCGGGGGAGTCTCTACGACACCAGACACCCAGTACCTTCAGGTTAAGCCTTGGTTGCTCCCTTTGCCATGCTCCTCATCACCCCTGGACCTGCCATTCTGCATTATAAAACCTTGTCTTATCTGTGGACAGAGAAACCACAAGATTTTTAAGATTTAGGGGACGTAGTTGAGTAGTGGCTGCCTTTCAATAAGGAATCAGCAGACCAGTCATGTGGATTTGAACTTATTTGAAATAAGTTCAAATCAGGGTCAAAACTAGGGTGAGGTGAGTGAAATACTTATTGGGGTACAACACTTAAGGGGGCACAGAAAACTCAGTCACTAATATTTTAATGCAACATTTCTAAAAAATAAAAATTAATGCAAAAACTTTGTATCAAACAGAACACTTTAATTTTGAATAAAGACAGGATTTGTACTTGCATAACTGCTTCACTAGCCTCACCCTGAAAGGGCCTTCTGGAGACAATGCCTCAAAGTAGCTCAGACTCGAATTCTGGCAGTAACATTGCCATCTACTTGCTACGAGGCTGAACCCTTGGTTTCTGTGAAAGCTTGGTCCAGGCTATCAGTTTTCAAATGGAAAGGGGATTCCTATTTGTGGCTTCTGCCCTGACCTACACCAGCCAAGTTAGAATTTTAAATCTCAGACTAGGTGGTCTTGGAAGACCCCCGATAGCTGGTCTGAAACACAAGCCTTTTAAAGAGAGCCAATCACGGTCAGGCTGGCCTTGTGGTGGTTCACAGTGTATTGACATGGTGGCCACAAACTCTGTCTCTTGGAGTCAGGCTCTGCCAGGATTCTTCTCTTGCCCCATGTGCTATGGGGTGGTGTTTGCTTTGCTGGGCAGAATCCTGGAATACTGGGACCTTACAGATCCTCCCGGCCTCATGGTACACATAGAGCAGTGGTTCTCAACATGGGACAGTCCCCCCTGATCTTGGAAATTTCTGGAGATATTTTTCATGGTCACAAATAGAGAGGGGGTTCCACCAGCATCTAGAGGAGAGTGGCCAGGGGGTGCTACTAACCATTCTACAATTCACAGGGCAGCCCCCACTACAAAGAATTATTCAGTCACAAACGTTCATAGTGCCTAGGCTAAAAGACCCTGAGGCAGAGAAACAGGGAGAAATAAGTTCAGATCCACGTGGCTGGTCTGCTGATTCCTCCTTGAAAGGCAGCCACTACTCAACTAAGTCCCCTGAATCCTGAAAATCTTGTGGTTTCTCTGTCCACAGATAAGACCCACCCCAACCCAGGCATTTATGAAAGAGGATATCATAGTTTCCTTAGGTCCTTATCACTTTCCTATAACTTGCTCTTCTGATTTTGAGGAAGTTCTTCCTGAAGCCTAGCCTTAATCTCTCCTGCTGCAGTTCAGGATTGTTTTGGAGATCAGATGTTCCTCTCTTGCTCCACTCACTTCTAATCCTTTGAAATAATGTATCATAATATTGCTGATTGGAACTCCCCAAGGAAAGGAAAGAAGGTCAGGTACCATGGGAAAATATAAGGCATTCTATTTCTCTGAATACCTAGATACTCTGACAAGCGAGCACAAAGATGCCTTTCACTGCACTTCAGGCAGATTGTGTTGGGTTAATTATGGTGAACTCAGGTCTCTCAAGCTGGAGCTCAAAGGCTAAAAGAGAAATTCTTCTTTGGCTAAAAGTAACAAATCTTCAATACAGAGACAGATCCTATTTAAGAAGAGAACACTGAGAAACTGTTTCCACAGATTGGATGAAGAGGATTTTCCTTACAGGAGTCATTCATTCTCTCAACAAACATTTGTTGAACACTTTCTATGTGCTGGGGCTGTGGTTCTTCAACTTGATGCACATCAGAATCTTCTGGAAGGCTTGGTGTATCTACCCAGCCTCCTAGGAGAGGAGGGGTGCTGGAGATTGAGTGCAGTCACATGGGCTATGCTTCAGTCAATCATGCTTATGTAATGAAACTCCAAAATCTCTGGACGCAGAGGCTCAGGTGAGCATCCTGGCTGGTGGATCCTCCACGAGGGTGACCCGAGGACATGGAAGGGGCACATATGGGACCCTCACACTCCTCTTCCTATGCATCTCTTCTTTAGGATAGTTCTTTTGTTGATGTTGTTACAATGCAAATGATTTTCATTTTAATAGTTTTCAGGGTACACATGGTTTTTGATTACATGCGTAAGTTCTTTCGTGGTGATTTCTGAGATTTTAGTGCACCAATCACCTGAGCAGTGTACATTGTACTTCTTTCGGCTGGTTTTGAGTTGTATCTTTTATAATAAAATGAATTGTAAATAAAGTGCTTTCCTGAGTTATGTGAGTTATTCTACTGAGTTATTGAACCTGAAAGAGCCGTGGACACTACTGACTTTTGTAGCTAGTTAGAAGTGTGGATGCCTGGGGGGACCTCGGAGCTTGCAACTAATGTCTAAAGTGAGGCAATCTTGGAGATAACTATTCCCTTAACCTGTGGAGTCTGCACTAACTCTGAGTAGTTAGCATTGGAATTATGTTGCGCTATAACTATATGACCTGGGGTGGGCCTGAAAAACAGATTAGAGATAGTTTGAGGAGAACAAGGTTAGAGAGAAGAGAATAGAAATGACCCACAAGAAACAGATTAAAACATTACTTCCACTCCTAGCTGTTCAGAGCACTGATAGAAGAAGGCCGGTTATCTGTACTGTTGACGTATTAAGATACTTTTATCCCCCATTGGCAGAGGTGCTACCTTGAGCCCGCTAAGTTCCCCACCATGCATCTCTTACCAGATCTCCTCCACATTGATCACCCTAACATTCAGAAACTACAGAGTTAGCATTGACACAGCAGAGGCCTGCAGGGCATAGCCATTCCAACTGGCCAGTGCTATACCCTGCATTTTATTAAATATTTAAGAATTCAGCCCTGAGTACAAGGGGTTTCTGAAGAATCTGTCAGAACAAACCCACATTTTCTAGTCTTGAACTGAGTAAGAATTTTTCCAAGAAAGAGTAGTCTGTATCAGGGCTTTAGGCCCATACCCAGAAAAGACAAAGAAACTTCTCAGAAGTAAAAAAGCTCAGCCAATTTGGTTATTTGGTAGTATGCAGATTTAGAAGAAATGCATTTATCAGGTTGAATTCATTATTTCTCCTTTCCTTTCACCCAAAATAAGACTTAGGAAGCTTAAAAAGTGTCTTGAAAATCTCTCTGTGTAGGGAGGGGAGCATCACACACTGAGGTCTGTTTGGGGGAGACAAGGGGAGGGGACAGCAGGGGGTGGGGATAACATGGGGAGAAATGCCAGATACAGGTGATGGGGGAGGAAGGCAGCAAACCTCATTGCCATGTATCCTATGCAACAATCCTGCATGTTCTTCATATATACCCCAAAACCTAAAACACAATAAAAAAAAATCTCTCTGTGTAAAGAAGGAACTGTAATTGTTCTTTTACTTAGATATTTTTGCCAATTCTAAAACACATAAATAAGCTTGTTATTCAGACACGGAGGAAAGTGGGATTTATTAATTTAAATGAGTTGATTTGGAGGTCTCTGGGGAAAGATGCCTTGTTCACTCACCAGTCCCAGGGCGTAATTTACAGTGAGGTTTCCCTTTATGTTTTGGACCTAGTTGATGCTAGTGCATAAATTTCCTTAAGTTATTATTATTATAATTCATTATTCATTGGATGTTGATTCAGTGTAACACAAGCAGTGGCAGAAAGACACAGCCCTCCCCAAGGGGCTGGAAAGCCATGTCCTGGACAATTCTAGAGGGAGACGCAAAGATCTCCTGAGATTGTAAGAAGGTGACGAGTCTCCCCCAGGACTCCACCTGGAGCTTTATTGATATTCGTTAAAGTCTTCCTGGAAGAAACAGACTTTTGTGCAGGGAGAGTAAAAATACGGATTTAGTAGTAAATTTGGCCATGAATTGGGCTACTTGCTGACCTTAATTCAAACAAAGAATCCAATATTTGGGAAAGGGCACAGAAAAGGACAGGAACAGAACCAAGTCCCTGAGGTTGGAAGGGGAAAGGGGGACATGTTCATTTTGGAAGCATTTTTCACTTTTCTCTCCAGAAGCTGGGTTAAAAACTAAGAATCTGGGCAGATGGGAGGGAGTCAGGTACAGGAATCCACTCTCCCCCACCACTACAACCCTCCATCACCTTGCATGACTACTTCCCCTCCGCTATCTCCCACCCCAGGCTCTTCTCCCATTAGGAATAGCAGTGTATCATCTCTTCATTCTTCAGCCATGCCAAACAATTGTGCTGCTTGGAGGCACAGGCCTGACTGACAGAGCGTTTTAGACCTAGCAACAGAAAGCAATTAAGTGCCATTTGGTGCTGCCTATAAGTGCAATGGGAATCAGAGAGGAGACAAAAATGATTTCAGGATGTCAAGATGGGGTGACTGGTGACAATACAGTGGCATGCTCTCCTCTCTCCCTCTCTCCCTCAAGCATTTATTGAGCATCAGTTGTATGCCAGATTCTGTGCTATGTGGGTGGGGGTTTTGGGGTAGAGGGCAGGCATACATAAAATCAGGAAGAGATTTAGGAGTGCCTAGAAGTCACGTAAGCTCACTAAACCTCAGCTGCCCATCTGTAAAAGTAGGGTACTCCACTACGTCACAGAATGGCTGTGATGAGAATGCATATAGTGGTTAGCAGAGTACCCAATGCAGAATATGCAGTCCATAGAGATTAGCTCTGTAGTTATCTCTGTCACCAACAATAAGTGTTACTTATATACTTCAATGTACTAAAAACCCATGCTCCTACCAAGAAACTGCTTTTTAAATTTTTCATGAAATACATATATATATATTTACCTACATGTGTCTATGCATATATACACATACATGATAAATGTAAAACTTGATGAATTTTCATAAACTAAAAATGCCCATGTCATCCACACCCAGACCAAGAAAGAGAACATCACTGACACCCCCAGGAGCCTCCCCTGCTCTCTTCCCAGTCTTTCCACTGCTGCGAGGGTGGCAATCTACTTTGACTTCTAACAGCATAGACTAGTGCTGCCCGTGTTTGTACTTTATATAAACGGGATTGTACCGCATGTTCTCTTTTGTTTCTGCCTTCTTTCATTCAATCTCCTGTTTGTGAGGTTCATCCATTTTGCAACCGACGTACATTTGTCAGTGAATTTTGCAACTGATCATAGTTTTATGAAACTCAGAGCGAAAAATAATGGCCATCTCCAGAAATTCTACAGGACCTCCATGAGACGGAGTCTGTAACTTGCCCTCATTTTCCTACCACCCAAATTTTCTCATGGACTTTGTTCTGTTTATATTGATGGAATATAAGGATGTCTATAACTTATTTCAAATCCTGTTTAGAATGATACATAGGGGAAATTATAATAATGAATGAATGTTAATTCCTCCTTCCCTAGTTAGAGCTCCACTCACTGTACAACTCCCCTTCAGTGAGATGATAAAGATGAAGGCGAGTGCAGATGTCCTGGAGATGGGGATGAAGAGGCAATCATAGCTCGCATCCATGGAGCACTTGCTTACTATGTGCCTGGCTTTCTGCTAGCTCCTGACATGTACTGGCTCGTGACATCTTCATCACAACATATTTTTATCCCATTTTCAATTAAAGAAACCAAAGCACAGAAAGGCTAAATATCTTGCTGGAGGGTACCCAGCTGGAACGTGGTGAAGCTTGGATTAGAGCCCAGCTGAGAAATTCAGTTCTAGAACTCCATCTCAACCAGCACCTGGTATTGTCACTGCATTGCATGGAGGATGGCCTCTGAGCCACTACATTTATCATTTCTTTCAAGACAGCGCCCCTGGCATGCTTTTTTGATCCCTTTCATAGGTTACCAAAGTCCCAATGACAAGCCTAAGCTGCAGCCTCCCTGCATGTGTGTGGACGCGTGTGTGTGCATGAGTGCATGTGGCTAGAATGTGAGCAAAGCCCCTGATTATCACGTAAATGAGCACAGGGCTGAAGGCTCCAGCAGAGCAGTCTTCTTCTATTGCCTTCTCCAAGGCTGAACATCAGGCATAATTATCAGTGTCTTTCAGCAAAGCCACAGGTAGCTGTCAGGGGCATCAACAGCTTTTAAACACAGAGGGAGGATCCATACAAATCAGGCTGACTTGCTCACAGAGAAGAACTCCATCTGCATGGGAGGATAGCTACAGCTGTTTCCCGAAGAAGACACACTCGGGGCTGGCCAGATCAGAAGTCACCACTTACTGATTCAGCCCAGGCTCCTCACACACATTATGTCCACACTTGCAGCCATCCCTGAGGCTGGAGTTACCATCCTATTTTCCAGATGAGGAAACTGAGGCTTCAGTAAGATGTGGCCCATTCATACAAGCCTCAACAGTCTGGCTTGATTTGTTAGAACAAAGGGAAACCCAGTGTTTGTTAAAGAAAGAAAGTGACGTTCTGCCATGAATTCAGCCTGGGATTGCAGATAAGAGAGTTAGGGCCAGGGTTCCTGGAACAGGGTCCAGTGGGGAATATGGGTTCAGCCTGAGGAACCATGGCTGCAGGCACACAGGAAGCTGCCTGCCTTCCCCTCCCAGCCAGAACAGGCCCCTGGCTTTCAGTAGTTGCCACAGTACATGGGAATTAAATGGAAAATTCACACTTATCTCAGGCTTCTGAGACAAGCAACTCCCACCCTGATTCCTTTCTTGGGCTTTAACCCTGCTTACCGCTCAAACTCTTAGTGAATTCTGTTGGCAATGAACTGTGCTTTCTCCAGGAGCAATAAACACCTTGCAATTTATAAATCATTCCATCAATAATTGCCTGCAGGCTGGGGACAGTAGCTCATGCCTATAATCCCAGCCATTCAGGAGGCTGAGGTAAGAGAATCTCTTGAGGCCAGGAGTTTGAGATCAGCTTGGGTAAGTAGAGAGACCTCATCACTTGAAAAGTAAAAATAAAAAAAATTAGTCAGTCATGGTGCTGTGTGCCTGTAGTTCCAGCCACTTGGGAGGCTAAAGCAGGAGGATCACTTAAGCCCAAGAGATAGAGGCTGCAGTGAGCTATGATCGCACCACTGCACCCCAATCTGGGCAACAGAGCAAGACCTTGTCTCTAAAAAAGTTTAATAAAATAATAAAATAAAAATAAGAAACAGAAACTTCTCAAAGTCCTCAGCCCAGTGCTAAAGGGGCTATCTGTCCTTGGTGAGTAACTCCTGCCATGACACGTAGAACACGGAATTAATGCTGTCCCTACTGAACACCCCCATTTGCCAGCCATTTCTCAATGATTATCCCTAATCCTCAGGATGAACCTACACAGCCAACATTATTCTCTATCTGCTTACATGTGTGGATGTGAAGGCTCAGATGGGTTAAGTAGTCTATCTAAGGGTCATGCAGCTGCAAGTGGCAGAGCCAGGATTCAAGCTTTGTTCTGGAGGACTCTAAGTGCATACTGGCTCCAAATGCTGCCAAGGTCTCTTAATGGACAATGGCTTTCAAGTGTGTTTCACTGTAATCCCTGGTAAGAGATATAGTGTGCATCTCCCGTGCCAGAACTTCTGTCTCTGTTCATTGGGGCATACTACCCTCTGCCCCGTGAGATGTAAGACACTGCACCTGTAGCTGTCTTACCTTCCAGCTTCTGGGAGAGTCCCCCAAAGGTGAGCTCCAGCAGGAGATGAAAAGGAAGGATGAGAGTGAGGCTAGGGTGTTCGTTTCCCTCACTTGTTTCTTACTCATTTGAGGTAGCAGGCTATCCCTCAACAGAACCACTGTTTATCTCAAGGTGGTTGATAGGGTTTGGCTGTGTCCCCACCCAAATCTCATCTTGAATTGGAGCTCCTGTAATTTCCATACGTTATGGGAGATAATCAAATCACGGGGGTGGTGTCCCCCCACTCCGTTCTTGTGTTAGTGACTAAGTCTCACAAGATCTGATGGTTTGATAAGGAAAAACTCCATTTGCTTGGTTCTTATTCTCTCTCCTGCCTGCAAGAAGTGCCTTTCATCTTCCACCATGATTGTGAGCCCTCCCCAGCCATGTGGAACTGTAAGTCCGTTAAACCCCTTTTTCTTCATAAATTACCCTGTCTTGTGTTTGTCTTTATCAGCAGCATGAAAATGGACGAATACAGTGACCTTTTCCACAGGATTCCCTTTTTGGGTCCGGAAAGTACTCCCTCCCCAAGATCCTTCTGCCCTGGGGGTGCTAACAGCTCCCCTGCTGCCAGTCTCTGGGTCCTGCATGGTGTTTTCCCTATTTCTCTCATTTGTAAATATTCTTTCTATAAACCCTGCTCAACTTATCCTAATTTAAGTGTGCCTTCTTTTTCCTCTTGGAACTCTGACTAGCACACTGGTAAACAATGACCCAGTACACACACACACACGCACACACACACACCCAGAAGCTAAAGTTTCCAAAAAACTTTCTAGTCTTTTATGCCCTATACTGCCCCACCAAAGAATTAAAATTTATTCACGACCTTCATTTTGAAAAAAAAAAAAGCTTTAGACAACACCCATGGTAGGTGCCACAGCGATCATGCAGGCCACTCCTGTCTTTCTGGAAAAAGCCACTGAGTTAAAAAAAGAAGTAATTGCTCAGAACCATTTGCTCTAAGTAGATTGGTTCTGGACTGGGACCCGGATCAGTGACTATGGATCCTGCTTTGAGGGGTTGAGGCCAAAAGTCATACTGTGCTTTCTCTGGGGACCCACAGACTCAGGTATTTCTCTGGAACAAAAAGAATTGGTAGAAAGACTGAACTTACTAATCAGCTTTCCCCCTTGTCCTGGTCTTTTCCAAGAGCTAATACTTACTCTTCCACTCATGAATGGTGCTGGCAGGGTTTATAGAAGCCTTGCTTCTTGGAGCTGGATGGGGCCTTAGCAGTCAATCAGTCCAACCCTCCCATTTTACAGGTGAGGAAGCATGCCTCCAGAAATACTCTACACCATTAAATCAACACAGGCCTGATTCACAGCCTTGGCTATGGCTGAAAATTACAGAGAGAAACGTCCAAACACTCCTACAGCAAAAAGCAAATCATGGAACACAGGGGCACAGCATCTGCAGTTAGGGTCCACCTAAAACCAGAAAGGGCCCATCATAGCCCTCTGCAAGCCTAGAAAGGAAATGAAATCATATGCAATTCACAGTGGACAGAAGGAAAGCCTGGAGGTCTCACCTTGATCGTAAGAGGCTGGGCCCCCACCTGAGCATCAGTACTGCTGATTGGGACCAGGAAGATAGAGGGTAGGAGCAGGTGAGGAAAGGGCCCCAAATGGGGTGATGACTTCATGTTCTCAATGGCTAAAGCTCTTTTCTCAGCCTCTGTAGCCCTGACCTCCAAAGTGGAGAGCATGGACCCTTTAAGCTAAAAGCAGAGTTTTGGAGGCAGGAAGAAAATAATTTCCATTTATATTTATTTTTCTTTATTGAAATGTTTTACTTCTAGTACTTAACATCCTAGCTCTCAGTAGTATATGTATAAAACTTAAAAATTAATGTACTAAATTTGGGGGTGTACAAATCCAAATAAATTCTAGGTCACTGTTCTCGGGAACCAGGGACTCTCAAAGTGTGGTTTGCATCAGAATCACCTGGGAACTTAATTCAGGGCCCCCAGACCAAACCTGCTGGAGCAGATTCCCTGGGGGCTGGGACAGGAATCTGCATATTAGATAAGTTCTCCAGGGAAATCTACGCCCATTAATCTTGGACAATGGTCACCCTGGGCCTTGCCTCTGTAGCTGTGGGAGGAAACCATCCAGCCTAAAATAGTCCTCTTTCAGTTCTCATCCCCAGAGAACACTAGGTCCTGCCTGTCCTGTCTGTACACAAAGGTACCTGGCCCAGGGGGGTGAATGTGGCTGATGTCCTCCAGGTTGTGTGCCTGGCATGGAAACTGCATCTGCCCCAAGAAAGGGGCACTTTGTTCTAATTTATGCAGAGCTGCTACATGGGCTGGAAGCAGCTGTGAACTGCTGTGGATTTGTCTGATGGGGAAGTCTGACCATTCACTAGGACCAAGCTGGGATCACCAGAGAGAGGGGCAAAATATGACTGAGATGGTGGAGGAAGGCTAGGGTGTAGGAAGAAACTCCTAATGTCAGGCTAGTAAGACAGATGGATTGAAGAGCAAAGTCACAGAGGACCCACTTGAGGAAAGGGAGGAGAAGAGAGGGGGAAGGAGAAAGCAGGATGGAAAAATGAGCAGGTGAGAGAGAGATAAGACAAGCAGAGACAGAAAGAATAGAGAAAGAAACAGATGCTGGAGAGACGGGGCTCTGTAAGGAGTAGATAGTGTAGCCTGTCTGTCCTATCAGAAAAGTCAAGGCAGAGGTGAGTGGGTAAGATATGGCTAACTTTAGGGGAAAAAATCATGCCCTTTCCCCTTGTTCTTTCTATTAGGATGGTGCAAATGTCATTGCCGTTTTTTCCATTACTTTCAATGTCAAAAACCACAATTATGTTTGCACCAACCTAATATATATTACTTTACACTAGTCAAAAACATGTGGAAGCCAGGTGTGGTGGTTCATGTCCATAGTCCCAGAACTTTGAGAGGCCAAGGCCAGAAGATCACTTGAGCCCAGGAGGTTGATACCAGCCTGGGAATAATTATGAGACCCTGTCTCTACAAAAAAAATTTAAAAACTTAGCTGGGCATGGTGGCATATGCCTGTAATCCCAAGGTGCCAGAGAGGCTGAGGCAGGAGGATTATTTGAGCCCAGGACCTTCAGGCTACAGCGTTGGCAGCCTGGGCAACGGAATGAGACCTTCTCTTAAAAAAAAAAAAAAAAAAAAAAAGGTCTGGAGAAGGAGAGAAGAATCTATATACCAGGGATGTTTTTCTGGGACTTCTCTGGCTAAGGCAAAGAAAAGGTTTTCCACTTTCAATGCTTTTTCATTGGCCACTGGAGCCCTGTTGCATTCACTTTTTAGTTTCTGAACAGTAAACTGGTATATTAACTATTGGGTTGTTTTAGCCAGGATGCTTGCTGCTGCTGACATTTCCCTGGTGATTTGCACCAACTGAAATTCTCCAGAGTAATTGCTATTAGTGTATCACCAGGAGTTTATCTTGGGAGCTTTTGGGTTTTTGCTGATTTAATAACAAAGCTCTGGAGTCTGTGAGGTGGGGGAAAATGTTTAGTTTGATGAAGAGAGCAGGACAGAGTCCAGCATCTTCTCCTGCAGGTCAGGCTGGAGCTTCAGAGAACAAACATAAAAAGAGCAAGAGGAACATTTGCTTGTTTAATTGACCATAGATTTTCCTGGCAATAATTTGTAGCAAGATAACAGACCTCTTCAAGGTCATGTGTCTGGGCATGGCTGGGTGAGGAAAAGGACTCAGAAAATTCTGAGTGATTGGCTTTTATAAATGAGTATGCTGATTTCACTAAGACTCATCAGTCAGTTGATGTATGTCTGCTGTTTAACTGATGGTTCCTACCCCGCTGGCCTGGCTCTCAGCCTGGACTCCTGGCCCAGCTGTGTTTGAATAAAGGCAAAGATGGAGGACCCGCCCTGGGTTCTGGAGCAGCAAAGGCATTGTGTTCAAATCCTAGGAGCCTGAACCCCAGCCTGAAGCCAATCATTTGCTGAGCCCTCACTGAAGAGACAACTCTGAAATAGAGCAGACCACCTGGGCAGGAAGTAGGATGGGGCAGCTGTGCCTGTGTCTGGGCTTGCACAGATCTGGTTGGGTTCTCCCAGCTGTACTACACCTGCTCCTATGGGAGCAGACCCTGTGATTCCCCAGATTTGACCTGAAATGGATTTTATAGATTTGAAAGGGGCCTCAGAGTTCCTTGAGTCCAACCACTCCCTGTTTCAGATGAAGTTGAGGCCCACGATGGCACCCATATCTCTGTACTCCATCATGACCTGAGGGCCCTCCAACGCTCCCTCTATTATATTACAGCATTGCTGTGGGCCACTGTGGCCTGCATTTTATCAATCACAGGACGTGACATCCAGCAAATACTCAGTGTTTCAATGAATGAATCAATGAATGGAGTGACTTGCCCAAAGATGCACAGTTGTTGGTAGTGGCAGATCCAGGACACCCTGTGCTAGCACCGGCTCAATGCCCCTGATAGAGCCCCAACTATCCACCAAGGGCTGAAGCAGAGTGCTGGAGTTTGGATCTTGGTTAATTAGCTAGCTATGAGGTGGCCATGAGGTGGCCATGAAGGCAGGCCTCTCAGATTCCCTTTCAAGAAGGAATTTGCTGTCCAGCTGCTAAGAGGGCAGTTAGCTGACAGCCTCCAACATCAGCATCTTCAGGGTCCACCTTGACTCTGAAGCCAAAGCCAATTCCTATCAGTCCCAGTCAATGACAGAGCCCAGTGGGAGTACTAGGGCCTAGCCACGCCTGCCTAACAGCAGGCCCTCTAACAGGCAGTCTCTGCTCCAGAGTGCTCCACCAGGCTGGCTGAGACTGTCTGAGCTGCACAGTGGTCTGAGGCTCTCCCAGTTCCTTTTCCTTTCCCAGGTTTCAGGTTTACATTCTAGTCCGAAGGTTTTCCCCTCTCCATTTCTACTCCCTCCTTCTTTTATATTTTTCATAGGAATACTTACAATAAACCTCAATATATCTTAGCACCTACTTTCCAGAGGCCTCAACTGACACAAGCCCTGGGACCTGGGACAAGTTCCTTAACCTCTCCAGCCTTCATTTTATCCTCTGTAAATTGGGCTTATGTTCATATCTGCCTCATAGGGTGATGTGGGCCATCCCTTTGGGAGTCAATGAATCCAGGTAAGGGCCTAGAATAGCACCTGGTACAAGTAGGCGCTCTATACATGTTAGCCAATGCTATTACTGAGGAATCCTACTTGTCCATGGATTTCAGTTGCATGGAATCCTACATCTAAGTAATGGAACCACAGAAAGAACATAGCCCTTGGACTCATCCACACACACAGCTGGATGCTGGTGATATGAGGTCATAAAAATGAAACTCTGCTCCTTTTCCCAAGGCACACACTGTAGAGCTACCAGAGGGCAGGGGCTGGGATCTGGCTACAGATCTACCGAGGGTCAGGGCTGAGCAGTGGCTGTCTCTCTCCTGGGAGATAAGGTCCTGAAGGTGAGGAATGTCCTGACTACCTTCCCAGCCTTAGAGGCTCAGCTGGACACCCCACCATGGCCTGCTTGATGCCCAGCTGCCTCTGGGGAAGGAGGGAAAGGTGAGAGCTGCTTTTGGTGCCTGTGAATCTCCATTCACCTCTCCCCAGACACCCTCGGCCACTTTCCCCCACCTCAGTCTAGGTTCTCAACTGCTCTGGGTGTCCTTCACAGCTAAGATGTTGGCTCATGAAAAAAAAAAAAAAAAAAACCAAAAAAATGAAAAACAAAACAAAACAGAGAGTTCTAACCCCCGTTCAGTCCAGCAGCAAGTCATGCTCTCCCTCTGGGACCCGGATCTAAATTTCTATGGGTAGTTCTGACTGTGTCAGGAAAGGTATAGGACTAGAAAATGTCTGATTCCCCTTCTAACTCTGCCATTCCATCAGGGGCCAGCAAACTCTTTCTCTGAAGGGCTAGCAAGCAAACACTTTACATGCCTGGGCCATAAGGTCTCTGTCATGACTCCTCAACTCTGCTGTTGCAGTATGAAAGCAGCCAAAGACAATGTGCAAAAAAATGATCCTAGCTGTGCTCAGATAAAAGCACCTACAAAATCACGTGCTTTGGCCCAAGGGCCATAGTCCGCCAACTCTCATGCTGTGTAATGAACATGATGATACTGCCCTGGGGTAACTCATTTTCAGTGGACACGTGGACATTCAGCGGTGGTTTCCTACGTATTTTTCCCCTGCCCTCCTGACCAACAGTACCCAGACTTTCCTTTGGGTCACTGCTCCTCCTCCTTTGTCTCCCATGTTGTTTGAGTGTGATGACTTTAAGCTGGACCCTGGGTGGGCCCTGAGGGGATTGAGGGAGTCAGCATATCCCACTTGAACCATAGAGATTTACTGGGGAGTTAAGTGAGGGGGAACACATAATTCAATCTAGGTCAACGAGTTGTGAGATGTTTGCTGGGGTCTTCACCAGAGATACTTCCTCTTGTTCTGCAGGAGCATCTCAGAGATAAGCTATATGTATCCAGATAGTGCTGTAGTCACTCTGGTGGTGGGGAAGGGGATGGTGGCCAGAAGAGAAAACTGGCCTAGGAGTAGAGCCAAGCCAAGGAACTCAAAGAGAAATGGAGCCAGAGCCCTTCTGATAATGGGAACCCCTGGATCAAACCATGCCTGAAGTCAGAATCTCTCTAAACTTTTCAGTCATGAAGCTATGCTACCTAGGACCAAGCTAAGTGTCCTGTTATTTACAATAAAAAGGATCCTAACTGATGCAATTAGAAAATTTAGAAAAGGGGGGACTCACTACTACCACCACTGCTAGGTCCCAAAGAAATGAACCTACAGTGGTAAAATTTCAGACATGTGGTTAGAATTGGCAAGGAAATCTCAGGAAGAAACTTGAGGTTGGGGGATTTATCTGAAGGAATACAGAGTATGCCACTCCAAAATATGCCATGCAGGTATATAAGATTATTTTGAGTAGAATGGAATAGAGGAAAAGCAGACACAGGACAAGCTCTCTGGACTCCCCCTACCATACCAACTACATAACAACAGAACATAAATTCCCTTGTAAAGGTGCCCCAACCCCCTATCCCCCAACACAGGCACACACATGCATACACACAAATGCTTCTTAGGGAGAAGATAACAATGTTATTACCAGAGAGGAGATGGCACTGAGAAAGAGTATACACAGACAAACCTACTAACTAGCTCTTATTGACTGTTTCTTTCCCCATATATTTATCTTCCCTCAATTTGCCTCTCCTAGAATCTCAAAGGGATTTTCCTCTGCTTGTCAGTTCTCTACATAACTGTCGTTCTTTGCTAAGATGCAATGCAAGTCAAAGTTTTAAACACCCCTTTGAGGTAGTCACCACCAAGTTTCTCCCATGTGTATGCACAATGCATGTGTTAAGAAATGCCATAGTTCAGACATTTTTCCCCACCCAAATCTCATGTTGAAATGTAATCCCCCGATCTTGGAGGTGCATCCTGGTGGCAGGTATTTGAATCATGTGGCCATCCCTTTGGTGATAAGTGAGCTCTCTGAGTTCTCAAGAGATCTGGTCATTTTAAAGTGTGTGGCACCTCCTCCCTCACCCTCTCTCTTGCTCCTGCTTTCGCCTCGTGACATGCCTGCTCACCCTTGGCCTTCCACTGTGATTGAAAGCTTCTTGAGGACTCCACAAAAGAGATGCACTGTGCTTCCTGTACAGCCTGCAGAACCATGAGCCAATTAAATATCTTTATCAATTACCCAGTCTCAGGTATTTCTTTATAGCAATACAAGCATGGCCTAAAATAAATTTCTGTTTCCCTCTTGCTAATCTTTCATCAGTTTAATTTGCAGAGTCCCAATTAGCAAACCTAAATGTATAGAGAAAAGATTGTTTTCCCTCCCTTACAATCTGACATTCCCCCAACCCAGACCCCCTAGGGGCTGGATGCTGTAGTACCCACCTGTGGCCTGAGAGATGAATAGACAGAGGCTAGAATTACAATGGTGTTTTCACCCCCACCCGATGAGAAAAGATACTTCTTGCCTACTTGGGACAAGAAGAGGAGGGGAACCAGACTACCATCCCTTAAACCCTCTCACATCCATTTCGAAAGGAGAGGGCAGGGCTACCTTGAATCTGGAACTGAAATAAACCCTGAGGTGCTCTGTCTTGATCAGTGCAAGTCAAGAGTGAAACAGATCTATTATTCCAACACCTTGCCCAGGATCCAGGGGACCCCTAATTTCATCCCCCTCTGCCCCAACGAATAAGGCCCAGCTCCCCTACCCCTTTGCTCAGCTTTGCCTCCCAAAATGTCATGCAAATTGCCAAGCGGAAGCGTTTGACAGGTCCCGCTGAGTTCACTGCAGCTGGCTGCAGAACCGCCAAGAATAGGATTGTCTCAATCAAAAGAAGAAAGGCACGGCAGCCAATTAGGCCCCCGCGATATTTGACTAAGTGTGCCAGATTAATCGCAATTATTAATTACAGGGTATGGAGAGGAGAAATGTAATTACTGACACCTTCCCTTTGTGGAAATTGGCTTTGGGCGATGGGAATCTGAGAACCCAATCAAAGATAACTGAGAACATCTTTCTAACCAGAGGATGGGGGTGGGGGCACAGCAAGTTTTTCTCAGGTTGGGAAGGGGAAATCACAGGGCCATTCCCAATGGATTTTTGAGAGGAAGCACTAACCCACTGCTGCCAACTGGCCTGGTCCAAAATCTGGCTTGGGCCCCACATGGCAAAGGTTGGTGGTAAAGAAAGGGGCTTGGCTCTTGTCCTGTGTCTGCCCTGATGCATCAAGTGAATCTGGACTCATCACTTTATCTGGGACTCAGTTCCTTGTCTGTTAATGTGGCATTGTGCTGTAATTAGTGTTTTTCAAAACAGGGCTGATTAGTTTTTTCTGAGTAGGATTATTCAACACATTATAAGAACCATACATTTACTAGGAGTCCCTCCTGCCCCCCTCTTTCAACTCCAGTGTTCCCAGCCAGGAAGACAACCCAAAGCTCACACCCATATTTTAACGTGTCCCCTAGGGAGATAGTACCAGCCTTGGCTGAGAACCACTACCTGATAGGTAGCAAACTTGAAGATCTGTGTGGCCTCTCTGCACCTTAGGATCTTCATTTGAGAAATGAGGATTCTAATGCACCTTCCTCATTGGGCTAGGATAGCTATGATGATTAAATGAGATATCATGAATCACTGTGTCCAGCACATGGTAAATGTAATCATTTTTTCCCCTTTTAACATATGGAGCCAAGTAGTTATGATCTGATTTCAACCCTGAAAATATATACTATTATCTCTGTTTTACAGATGGGAAAACTGAGGAACAGTTAACTTGCCAGACTTCAACAATGGGTCCTTGTGACTTTCCAACCTGGCCTTTTAACAGCCCATTTGTGGGGGACATGACAAGGACAGGTCTTCACTGATGTTTGTTCTAGGTTGTCTGAGCTGTAGGGGCATGGAAGAAACACTGGGGCTTCCAGTGATGACTGCCAGGTCTGGAAGACAGGCTGATGGTGGCCCACCTCTTCTGAGTCTGCCAGGCTGCATGCTTTGCAGGCACGCTGTTTGTAAATCCAGACTTGGGATTAAGGAGGTCTTTCCCTCTCTGGCTTTACTAAGATTGTGCTAAAGGGCAGGAAATGAGTGGCTGAGCTCTGGGGACCAAGACTGCAATAACAAAGCTGGGAAAGGGTAGGGATTGTTTTCAGCGAGTCTGCACCCAGAGGCAGCTGCAGGAAGGGAATGGGCAGGATACTTCCTCCATTATCGCTTGGGGTCAATGGAGCTCTGTGTCCTGGGCAGAGGAACATGAGACAGGGGCAATGTCCTTATATTCAGATGTTCAGATACCCATCAGAATATTAGAGAGAAACCATACAAAGTTCAGGGGTTCAGGGAGACCCCCTAGGATGGGAGTCACAGCCTGTTCTCTGCAAGCTTCTATTCCTGGTGACCAACAAGGCCCTGTATGATCTCCATACTGCCCAACCCAACATTTCTGACTTCATCTTTGTGCTACCCTCTTCACGCAGTAAGTCCAGACACACTGATCTTTCTTTTCCTCTCTCCTATCTCAGGGTCTTCACAATTGCAGTCAGTTCTGACTGAAAGAATTGCTTTTCACCCAGATCTTCCTCCCATAGCTGGCTCATTTTCATCATTCAGATTTCATCTCAGAAGCCTCTGGCCGGGCACGGTGGTTCATGCCTCGAATCCCAGCACTTTGTGAGACCAAGGTGGGCAGATCACTTGAGCCCAGGAGTTTGAGACTAGCCTGGTCAACATGGCAATACCCCATCTCCACTAAAAACTCAAAAAATAAACTGGGTGTGGTGGCATGCGCCTATAGTCCCAGCTACTTGGGAGGCTGAGGCAGGAGAATCACTTGAACCCAGGAAGCAGAGGTTGCGGTGAGTAGAGATCATGCCACTGCACTCCAGCCTGGGTGATAGAGCAAGCCTCTATCTCAAGAAAAAAAGAAGCCCCTGTTCAGAGAGGCTGCCCAAACCATACCTGTTGAAATAGACACATACACCCAATAAGAGAAAATAAAAAATCTCAGGACCTCCAAACTCATTATGCCAAAGAAGAAGTTAAGCCTGGAGACTGAGTGACCCAACACTGCCATCTTTTCCCTGAATGAATAGCTGTCACTCCACAACCTTGTGTCAAAGTGTTATCCATCAGACCCGCACAGAAAGGCAAAAGTCCTCTAGTATCTCTAGATGCTTTTGAAACGTTTCAAGATGCCTATCCTCCCCACAAGACAAGAACATGTCAATTACAACTTTAGGGCTGCAATCTAAGTGTAGCTCCTAAAACTAAAGTCTGCTGGATTTCACAGTGATACCGCTTATCTCTGCAAGTACAGAACAAAGACAAGATTAGATCAATCATTCTTTCACTTACCGCACCCCCCTACATTCCTTCCCCCTTTAAGAAAGTATATAAATACTAAGCATCCTGAAAAAAAAAAGTTTCTGGAAAAAATAGCTGCAGATCCATCTGTGACTTGTGTTTTCCCAGGCACACCCGCAATCTCTGGCTTAATCAACCTTGATTGATTGAGACTCCTGCCTTAGTCACTCATTTCAGTTAACACCCCACTCCTACCATGACAATTACACTGCTTTTATTTGCTTCTTAGTACTTATTGTAACTTAAAATTATTTGTTGTTTATTGTCATTTCCCACAACTAAATTGTAAGCTTCATGAGACCAGGGATTTTGTCTGTCTTTTCAACATACTATTCTGAGCCTAGAGCAGTGCTGGCACTTAGTAGGTCCTCAGCAATTATCAAACAAATGAACACAGAATATAGACACAGCATCTGATGACAAGAAACCTTCAGTCTGTGGAGGGAAACAGCCTTTCTCAGTCCGTGTTCTACTGCTCTAACAATACCTGAGGCTGAGTAATTCATAATAAATAGAAATGTATTTCGTTCATAATTTTGGAGGCTAGGAAGTCCAGGAGTGAGGGGCCATATCTGGTGAGGATGTTCTTGCTGCTTTATCATACGCAAGAGAAGAAAAGAGAGTGACAGGTTAGCATGAGAGGGCTGAACTTGCTCTTCTAACAAATCCACTCTCACAATAAAATTAATCGATTATGAGAGCAGAGCCTTCATGACCTATTCACCTCTTAAAGCTCTACCTCCCATCTCTGTTACATTGAGAATTAAGTTTCCAACACATGCCTTTCTAGGGGACACATTCAAACCTTAGTATTTTACCTGCGGCCCCCCCAAATTTATGTCTTTTTCACATGTAAAATACATTCATTCCATCTCAGTAGCCCTAAAACTCTTAACTTGTTCTAGTATCAACTCAAAAGTCAAAAGTCCAAAATCTCATCTAAGTCAGATATAGATGAGATCAAGGCATGATTCATCCTGAGGCAAAATTTTCTCTACCCATCAGTCTACGAAATTAAACAAGTTATCTACATCTAAAATACAGTGGTGAAACAGGCATAGAATAGGCATTCCCATTCTAAAAGGGAGAAATAGGCAAGAAGAAAGGCCCTACAGTCCTAGGGTTTTGGGCACTACTCCACTCCCATGGCTTCGCTAGGCATTGCCCAGGTTGGGGCTCTCCAAAGTAGCTCTATCCCTGCAACAGGTCTCTGCCTGGGCCTGCAGGCTGTTCATGATATCTTTTGAAATCCAGCTGGAGGCTGCCATGGCTCCAGCTTGTGCATTCTGCATGCCTATAATGTCAGCACCACACGGACAATGCCAAGATTTATGGTTTATACTTTCCAGAGTTGGCGGGTCAAGGGGCACTTGGGTCTGCTTAAGCCATGGCTAAGGTGGCCAAGGGGCACTATGCTGGAATTTGGGGGACAGAGCCCCCAAGTCAGTGCAGGGCAGCAAATGCTGTAGTCCTGCAGATAGATGCCTCTCTGAAAATCTTGCCCTTATGGTCCTGCTCTGGGTCTGTGATGAGAGGGAAAACTTCAAAGATCTCTGAAATGCCAAGACACCCCTTTGGGGTCTTTCTCTCATTGCCTTGATGAATAGGACTTGGCTGCCTTCTATCCATCTTAATTGCTTTAGCAAATGGTCACTTGGCCACACCCTTGGTTTTTTCTCCTAAATATGCCTTTTCACTCTATGTGGCCAGGCTTTGGATTTTCCAGCTCTTTCTGCTCTGCTTCCCTTTTACTTAAAATTCTGTCTTTAAATCATTTTGCTTCTCTTGCATCTTACCATGTGCATTTAGAAGTACTCATGCAGATCCGTCAATGTTTTGCTCAGAAACTTCTTCCTCTAGTTATTCTAGTTCATTACTCTGAAATTCTGCCTTTGGTAAAGTCCTGGGGCATGGATACAATTCAGCCAAGTTTGTTGCCACTTCATAACAAGGATGGCCTTTATAATGGTTTCCAATAAGATATTCTTCTTTTCCTTCTGAAACCTCATCAGAATGGCCTTTACTGCCTATGTTTCTACCAACATTCTGATTACAGCCACTTAAGTCATCTCTAAGATGATTCTGACTTTCCTGAGCTCTTTTCTTCTTCTGCAGCCACACCAGAATTGTCCTTTATGGTCCATTCACAGCCATCTAGCCTTTTTCTAACCTGCTTCTCCAAATTCTTTCAGCTTCTGCTCATTATCCAGTTCCAAAGCTGCTTTCACATTTGCAGACGTTTGTTATAGAAACAGCCCCAATTCTCAGTACCAATGCTCTGTCTTAGTCTGATTTCTGCTCCTATAACAGAGTACTTGAGACTGGGTAATTTATAATAAACAGAGATATATTTGGCTCATAGTTTTGGAGTTGGGAAATCCAAGAGCCAGGGAGCAACTTGTGAGGATATTCTTGCTGCATCATCCCATAGCAGAAGGTCAAAGAAAGAGGGAAAAGGCAGAAGAGAGGGCTGGAATCACTTTTATAACAAACCTACTCCCATATCATGCCAGGTTCAAGTCAGCTTAGTTGTATTAATTCTGACCAGGGCTGAGAGGTTTCACAATGACTCAATGGCCAATTAAATGCTTTTGAATTCATGGTTCATTGTGAGGCTTTCACAGGACAACAACTATGCAAGTATATTCAACACAGAGCAGGCAGTGATAAGAGAGAGGGGAATGAACCGTAAGGAGAGACCAGGACATTGACAGATGAACTAGGGGGTGGGGGGACCAGCACATTGACAGATGAACTAGGGGGTGGGGGATGAGGTGGGGCAGAGCTGGGGGCCTCAGGGTTCTCATGAGCAGAGCTGCTTCTGCAGGTATCTCACCATGGTTCATTTCTGCACTGTTTTTATGGCCCTCTGAGGGAACGTCCATGATCATTATCTCAGCTGTGTTTTGGCTTCGCTTTCTCCCCTAGTGGACCAAGTCTATCCCTCTAAAATCAGAGCTAATCAAACTGGGCTTTATCAGAGGTATAATTAGTGACCAACTCCACAGACCTACCTCCACTGGTCCAGATACACCTACCTGACCACTCCTTTGTGCAGTATATAGACTCATCTACTACTTGATTGGAGAAAAGAGTGGTTACAGGCCATTTTTCTCTCTGCTTGGAGCCCGTCTCCCCTCTTTGCTGCCCTCTCAGGTCCTTGCTTCCCATCTCTTCCATCTATATCCCTCTTTATAGAATCTAGGGCCATTGCAGCGGCAGTCTGTGAGCAGCACCTACCTGGGGTTGTGCAATGCACAACCCACACAACTGAAGGCAGCAGCCCTGATAGACTCCCGGATTCAGGACTAAAAGGCACCAAAGAAGAGCTAGAGCACATTCTCTCAAAAATGAGGAAATTGCTGGGTGTGGTGGCCCACACCTGTAATCCCAGCACTTTGGGATGCCAAAGCCGGTGGATCACCTGAGGTCAGGAGTTCAAGACCAGCCTGGCCAACGGGGCAAAACCCCATCTCTACTAAAATTACAAAACTTAGCCAGGCGTGGTGGTGGGCACTTGTAATTCTAGCTACTTAGAAGGGTGAGGCAGGAGAATCACTTAAACCTGGGAGGCGGGGGTTGCAGTGAGCCAAGATCATGCCATTGCACTCCAGCCTGGGTGACAGAGCAAGACTCTATCTCAAATAAAAAAAAAAAAAGAGGAAATTGAGGCTCCAGGTAGAGAGGAGACTTTTCCAAGGTCATGCCACAGTGATTTAATAACATGACTGGGATGTGAATCTGCAGCTCTTGGCGCCCCAGGCAGCACCATCGTTTACCCACTCCCTCCTTCTAAGGCTAAATACTCCCTACTCCCTTTCTTTACCCTGCAATGTACTTTGAGATCTCTGCCCTGGTTTTGTGCCCATATTCAGACTTAGTATATGCCATGCTTTGAGGTCTTCCTAAGTAAGCCATACAACCAAGCTGTGCCACCAGTCATGGGTCTACCCCAGAGTGGGGACCCCCCTGAGGCCTGGGCCTTACAAAAGTTAGTAACAAGGTAAAAGGTAATGACAGGGGTGGAAAGACCTCCATGCTTACCCTGGCAGAGTAAAAAGCAGAGATGTCAGACACTCTTGAGTAGACATTGCAGCTCTACTTCACGTTACGGGCTTGATCTCGGGTCTTTTACTTCACCTTTCTGGGCTCCAGGTTTTTCAACTACAAAAAATAAAAATAACCCTCATGTCTCCCTGTCCCATCCCAGCTTGCCATTTAGTGAGAATTAAATAAGGTGATGTATGTAATGAGCCCAGCATAGCACCAGGCATGCAGGCTCACACTGTGACTGTACCTGGCCCTCTGAGATACTCTCTCCTCCCTGAAGACTTCCTCAGCCTGAGTTCTGCATATGTGTTATGGCTCTTCCCTGTGGAAGCCCTTTTAAGGCAGGAACTGTTCCTGGGAAAAGATAAAATCCTTGGCATAGCTAAGCCATTACCAGAAATGTTTAACCAGCCTGCATTCACAGGCAGGAGGACACGCATGAAAGCGTTTTATCTTCCTCCCACAAAGGGAGAGCAGGAACCCTGTGCCAGGCTGAGATGAAGGCTTGATTTTTTTAAGTAGATGTTTAGTATTCTACTGATGCTTTGCTAACTCCCAGTCAAATCACAGCATCAAGGAAAGAAAAACTCCATTTTCTGCTAAGATGTTGAAATGGCCCTTTCCAATTAGGCAGTGGGCTCTGGGAGGGGAATCTCAGACGGGCAGCCGAAAGCCGACTCTGCTCATCTGCATTCAGGGATCTGTGAGCCCAGGGTGCTACACGAGTAGCCACTCCAAGTGGACTCTGCATGTCCTAAGGCAGGGGAGAGGCCCCCGAGTGACATCTTGCCCTCTGTCTCCCACCAGGTTGGTCTAGGATGTCCCTGGAGAGTATATGTGTCTTGTTAATTACTAGTCAGTTATGTGTTTTACATATATTGATTAGTCTGAGCATCAACCTTGATTAGCAAACACCACGACTCTCATAAAATTGCCCACAAGTCATATGTGCAAACGCCACCATTTACTTGGAACCCTGCCTTCCCAGTCACTGCTCCAACTACTTTCTATATATTAACTCATTTAATTTTTACATACCTACAGTGGCTTCAAGAATGGCCACAAATTCTTTGTACCGCTGCCACAGAGAGGAGTGGTCTTAGTCATCTCACCTTGAATCCTGGCAAACTCTTGGTCTGCTTTGACCAGTAGAATGTGGCAGGAATGATGCTGTGACCCAGGCCTTAAAAGACGTTGCCACTCCCATCTCCTGGCATGCTCTCTTTGGGAGCCCTGGGATACTACACAAGAAGCCTGTCTACATGAGACTGCCATGCTGGAGACAAAAGCCACCTGTGAGCACTCTAGTCGACCATCCCAACTGAACTCAGCCTTTCAGTCAGCCCAGCTGCAGTGCCAGATATGTGAGTGAAGCCTTCTGGGCCCCTCCCAGGCCAGCTGAACATCATCGAGTGACGTCAGCTGACATGACGTGGAGCAGATGCACCGAGTGGTGGACCCAGCCTGAGCGACTCACCCGGGACAGCATGAAATATAATAGAATGGCTAGTGTATGCAGCAATAGATAAGCAGAACAACCACCTTCTGAGGAAGGCACAATGGGGTGCCATGCTACAGTGAGAAGACTGAGACACAGAGATGTTAAGTAGTTTACCCAAGGTCACACAGCTGTCAGTGTTGGAGTCAGAATTTGAAACCCAGGTAGCCTGTGCCCAAAACCCATACTCTCACCTCCTCCTCTGAACCTGGTACCAGCTATTCCCCTAGCTGTTCTAACACCTCTTGACGATACCTATTAGTAAATCTTCTCTGTTACTACATGCAAAGGCTACTGGAAGGCAGGCACCAATTCCTCGTTATCTTTATAGCCCCGTTCCTGGCACAGAAGAAAAGCACTCAATGTTCATTAAGAGAGTGAAGTAGATTAGGTGGGTGGAGGGAGGAAGAGGTGGATGGATGGATGAATGGACAGATAGACAGATTGATGGACTTGGGTGGGATAGAGCCTGAGAAACGTGGAGGAGTTGGAAGTGTTTGGGATATAGGCATATTAGAGGCCCTCTGTGAGGACAAGTATGAGGTCACTTGAAGGTGGGGAGAGCCACACACACTGCACATGGGGCAAAGGCCCTCTACTAATTGTATGGGGGGTGCCTGTCTTCTCCAGAGCCTCATGAAAAGTCACTATTTGAGGACAGAAGTTGATTTTGAAAAACTGTTCTATTTTACTATTATATATTGCCTCTGTTTTTTTTTTTAGCACAATCTCAAAAAAAGACCAAAAAGAGCTACAAAGAAATAGACATGTAAGGAATGTGGAAGGTCTATTCACTAGCTGAACACTATTTTTACCCCTGAATGTCTTGGTAGCCCAGGCAAAAATGGAAATACCTTGTAGTTAAGAGTTCTGATTTGGAGGAGGTTGATCGGTCGCTTAGAGCTAGAAGCAGCAACACCCAGTTCCTGTATGTGAAAAGGGTTGCCCCCCATTCCTCAGGTGGGTAGCCTCTCTGTCCTCAGTCTCCAGACACATGCACCTCACATTTTCACCACTGGTCCACCTTAGATGCAGTGGTGCCTATTCACATTATTTCCCCCGTGGTGCTCAATCGGGCATTGAACTGACTTCATTCCTCTCTCAAACATGGATCCTCAGTCCTGGAGATCTTATCTTTCTTTCTAGGAGAGTCAATACCTTCAAAATCTTTCAAACCTTCTAGAAAAACTGAAGTCCCTGGGCTTTTTCTGACAGCACTTTTCTGTTTAAGATTCTAGGAAAACAAAATTATTTTTTCCATCTTGTCCAAGAATATTTTTCCAGGAAGAATGATCACTCCCAACCTCAATGGAAATTTCCACTGGGGCCATTCTGTTTTCTGCAACCCATTACATAGAACTACATTAAATTTGTAGGATCCAATTCCAAAGATGCCAACAGTTAGGTTATATAGTTTGTGGTAGCAGATAAAAGGAGGCAAACAAGCTTATCTGAAGAGATGAAATTTCTACTGCAAAGATGGTAGCCTCTGCTCAGAGTTCAGAAAGAGCAATTTGTCATTCCAAGAGGGATTTATTGCATAGATACTCTTACAAAGGATGTTGGATAACATAACAGGCAATTCAGAGATGTTCGCTGTCTCATTAACTCCATGAGAGTGTCCTGGACTGCGGATTCTGAGCTGTCCTAGAGACTGATGGAACATCCATGCACAGCCATCCCCAACTCAGCCCTACCTCCCACCAGGCACTATCCTGGTCTTGCTCAAGGTAGATCTGGGGAAAATGCTTAATCCCAGGCCACATTCACTCAGCCAGGCCTCTTCCCTACCACCGACCACCTCCCCTCTCCACAGACACACACTCAATTTCACCAGTCTCTGTGCCCAGGGGAAATCATTCATTTTACTACCACCCTGAGTAAAATGTGAATCATTGAGCAAAAAACTATCAGACACACACCAAAGCTTGAGATAAATTATTTTTGGAAAGCTGTCATTTTGAAGCACCCAAACGCTGGCGTCTCCAGGGTTGGAGAGGATGTGAAAGAAGCAAGCCATACTGGGCCACTCACCCTTCCCTGAACACACCCCCTTCTCTCCCACTCCTGGACCTTTGCGCTTGACGTTCCTCCACCTGGAAACATCCTCTCTGACCTCATCTCTCCCTAGCATAATACCATCTATCCTCCAAGGCCCCGACCTGCCTAATGTCTCTATCCCAGCATAAACTCCCCGAGGACATCTCTTATTTTGAGACAGAGCAGGGATTCCTGTTAGGGGACTGCTGCCCACCCCACTGAACATGGAAATAAAATCTTGAGTCCCTTCAAGTGAAATCTCAGGCACCCAGCTAGACTTGAGAAGTAAATGAACAACTTGAAAAGCAAGAAGGTAATGGCAGCCTAAAATAATTGCCACCCAAGTAAGTTAGAGTCACAAGATATTTGGCTCCCTACAGAAACTAAAGATAACATCTTGACCTGTGCCCCTGAGTTGTTTTTTCAGCAACCTGGACCCCCACCAGATGGAACATGCTGACCACTGTCACATAGACTTCAGATAACGGGGAAGTGAGGACTGAATTTCGACTGCCAATCTTTCTATAAATTTCTTCTTCAGTGGCCTAGAGAGAGTCACACTCACAGGCCAAACCTTAACATTCCTTTATGATGACCCCAAGGTTTTGGGGAAAACCTTGCTTCCTTAACCAACTGCAAATCAGAGAATGTCTGAATCCACCTGTGACCTGTAAGCCCTTTGCTGTAAGATGTCCTGCCTTTTTGGGCCAAGCCAAAGCCAAAGTATAATCTCCATGAATTGATTTATGACTTTGCCTGTAACCTCTGCCTCCCCACCTTTAAAAACTCTTAGATGTGAGCCACTGGGGAGTTTGGGTCTTAAGCATGAGGTGTGTCTGATTCGCCTTGCTTGGCACCCTGCAGTAAGTGCCTCACTTTCTCTGGCTGAAAATCCCAATGGCAGTATTTAGCTTGCTAGGCTGGGCAGGCAGACTCAAGTTTCGTTGGAAAACAATCTCAAAGGTTTTATTTAACAGTTTAGGCTCTAGAGCCTGTGGCCTGGGCTCAACTTAAGACTGTTACTTACTAGCTGTGCAACTTCAAACAAGTTTCCAAATCTGTCTGTGCCTTAGATCCCCCTTCCATGAGACCAGGATGTTAACTATGTCTACCTGATAGGGTTATTGAACACAAGTTTAAAAAGCAATGGATGTTCATGGTTATCATTATCCCCTCCCGGGGCTGCAAGTATAATGAAGTTTCTAGAAATTCACTGCACACATTAACTGCTCAATCGCCATGCTTGTAAGTTGAACTCCAGATCAATTTTCTCCAGTGACCTCTCTCATTTTCTTTCCCTCCTCTCCCAAAGTCCTATCTCTCCTACCTATAAGGTCTCCTTCTCAGCTATTGGAAACTCTGAAGAAGCTTCGAGGGTGGGCCATGCTTTAAAATATTTTTTCAGATGACATGCAACTGCAGGCATCCTCAATTCCTAGCACAGTACAGAGAGCAACAATGTACTCAGTAAATAAAGGTTGAATGCATGAATAAATCAATGAAGTATGTGTGTGTGTAGGTGAGAGGACAGAAGGAAAGCTGCACTGATGATGAAATTTTAGACATCCTATGAGGAAAGGACAGGGAGAGAGGGTTTGTGGGAACCACAACTTTGGGGAACACAGGAGAGGAGACCAGGAACCTCTCTTTCCTGTGGCAGCCTTGAGATGGTGAGTCTGCCCTGGAATTAAACCATATGTTACAAAGGGAAGCAGAGGGAGCGATTCGTCTTCCCATAACAGGTAGGCCCAGAGGCCTGCTCTAATCTCCTTGTTATTCTTAGAGGGGTACTCTTGCCTGGCGGGGGAGAGAAAGAGGGGTAAACTAGTGGGGGAGGTAGCCAAGCTCCACAGGTTGCCTTCAAGAAAATGAGATGTCAGCTGGAGGGAATGAATTAATAAAAAGAAGTAGACCCTACTGACCTGCCCTCATTCTCTGTAAATCCTGAGCTTGGGAAGTTTTTCCGTGGCCTCCACTTGTCCCAGGACTGCCAGGAGGTTAGGTGCGGAGGGGTGAATGAGTGTATAAGTTGTGAGGCTGGAGTGAGAAATTGTAATCACCTGGTTCCCGGCTCTTCTGAATGTTGCTTGCTTATAAAAAGGATATCCCAGACACCTTTTCCTGGGGGAGGCTCAGAGGCAAGTTGAGGACAATCCGGGCCTTCCTAGAACCTTAGGCACCAGCAGCTGGGAGCATCCTTGATACTTACAAGGGTATCCAACCCCTCTGGATGCTGAGAATCACCTGCATAACTGTTAAACAACACAAACTCTGGGCCAGAGATTATCTTACTTTAGCATGCATCAGAATTGCCTGGAGGGCTTGTGAACCCTGCAGTTCAGAGTCAGCAGGTCTAGCGTGAAATCCCCAGCGCTGCTGTTGCTGCTGCTCCTGGGGCCACACTTTGAGAACCATGGCCCTAGGCTGGCTCACTGACCAGAGTCTCCAGGGGAGGCTCCAGAAGCTATGCTCTGTACAACTTCCCAGGTGATTCTAGCATCAAGACAGTTAAGGAGCTACTAAAAATGTGAGGGCCATCTGCAGCAGAAGCACCTGGTTTCCTTATTAAAATTCAGATTTCCAGGCCTTGCCTTGGCTCTTAGGGTCCAGAATCTCTGGTGGGTTGATCCAGTAATTAGCATTTCCTTAGTTGTCCAGGAGTTTCTAACTTAATTACAGTTTGAGAGCCATGACCCTATGTAGCCTCATATATATATATATATATATATATATATTTTTTTTTTTTTTTTTTTTTTGAGACGGAGTCTTGCTCTGTTGCTAGAGTGCATAGAAGCTTGATTTCAGCTCACTGCAAACTCCGCCTCCCGTGTTCAAGCAATTCTGCTTCAGCCTTCTGAGTAGCTGAGATTACAGGTGTCTGCCACTGCACCTGGCTAATTTTTATTTTTATTTTTTAGTAGACAGGGGGTTTCACCATCTTGGCCAGGCTGGTCTCAAACTCCTGACCTCATGATCCACCCGCCTTGGCCTCCCAAAGTGCTGGGATTACAGGCGTGAGCCACCACACCCGGCCTATAGCCTCCTATATTGCAAGAGAACAAACTGAGGCCCAGAGAGGTGAGCTTACTGGCAAAGACCTCACCACTAATTAGCAACCAAACTGAACCCCCCAAAGAGCTGTTTGTGCTTTTTGTGGAAGTACAATTCAGGGTCAGGGCGAGCTCCAGCTGCTCCGAGAATCCCAAAGCCAGGCAGATTGGCCAGAGCCCCCTGAATACTGGAGTTTCCTCTTTGGGTATAGGAGCCACTGGGCACCATTTTCCCCTCAAGCCACCCTCCCTTACATGGTAGTGACTTTGTACAACCTGTACAACCTGTAGAACACCCTCCCCTCCTCCTGGACTATTTCACATTTCAGCTTTCATGTTAGTCTGTGAAACTCCTGTGACCCTCAGTGGCCAGACACACTCTGCTCTGAACACTCACTAACCTTGCCCATTTGTCCACTGCTGCTTTCATTGCTGTGACAAGGACCAACTTAAGAAAGGACCACAGCCGTCCCCACCTTCCGAGGGGTTTGTGCTGCTTCGGGAGTTACCTCGTGGTACTGGTCTTGGGTAACAGGCTGGGAAAGGACGCCGGGACAGCTGCAGCAGTAGAAGCATGAGGGAGATCACAGAGACCAGCTGAGTGGAAGTTCTGGAAATACCAGATACATCTGGAGAGCATTTTCCAAAGGAAGAGGAGGGTAAAAAGGATTTTTTTTTTTTTGAGATGGGGGTTCACCATGATGGCCAGGCTGGTCTTGAACTCCTGACCTCAGGTGATCCACCCACCTCGGCCTCCCAAAGTGCTAGGATTACAGGCGTGAGCCACTGTGCCCGGCGGTAAAAAGGATTTTTAAGAAGTTTTGCTCTCTGCTGTGAAATGTAATTCCCACTTCATTCCTCTCCCCTCCAGAGAAACTTTAGCAAAGCTGGCCATTATTTTCAAAAGCTTTTAGAGCCAGATTTTCTGTTATTTTTATTGTGACACTGTGCTAATATGTGCCTTAGGTGGAACCAAGAAGGACCATTTTTGCTGGGGTGCTGGTACTCCGCACCACCATTGTATTTATTATTTATTGCTGTGTGACAAATTACTCTAAAACTCAGTGGCTTAAAACAACAATCAACATTTTCTCTCCTGGATTTGGGGTCAGGCTTTTGGATACAGCTTAGTCTACTTGGAGTCTGTCCTGAGTTTGCAGTTGAGATGTGGGGCAGGGGTGGGTCACCTGAGGTTTGGTCTGGGCTGGAGGAGCCCTTTCCAAGGTGGCTTCCTCACATGGCTGGCCACTTGATGCTGGCTATTGGTGGGATGCCACAGTTTCCCCTCATGTCACCTTCTCCAAGGTGGCGTAGGTGTCCTCACAACATAGTGTCTGACTTCCCCCAATGTGATCAATTTAAGAGAGAGGAAGATGGAAGCAGCAATGTCTTTATGACCCAGCTTGAGAAGTCACACACTGTCATGCCCACCACACTCTCTGGACCAAAAAAGAAATCGCTAGGTCCAGCTCACATTCAAAAGAATCAGGCTCCAGTTTATGAAGGGAAGAATATAAACTATTCTGCAGACCGATTTTGAAATGCCACAGTCACAAAGTATGTGTCTTGTCTTGGGAAACTGGGTGCCCAGCTCCAAAGGGAGCACCTGCACTCATTCTCTCCTCTCTGAATCCTCATGGCTAGGCCAGTGTCTGGTATGCAGTAGATGCTTCATAAATGTCTGCTGAACCAAACTGACAGCTCACCTTTACCCAAGGCCACTCTGAAGCTGCGGGGACAGGAGATAGCCTCTGGCCTGAGAGTAGCACTGTCCCTGGACCTCTTTGGCTGCACATTCCTGCCTCTTGGGCTCTGGCTTCTTTGGAACACATGCAGCAGGCTTCGCTGGCCTGGCCTCTGACCAGCAGTGTCCTCCTGTCCCATGTACACCTCCAGCCTCAGCCTCCTGCTTGTTTCCCCAGCAAGGTCTGGCCACAGGTCCTCCAGGCCTCCTCCCTGGCCTTGCCCTGCTCTGCTTACTCTACAAAGGCCTGGATGGGCAGCTACTACTACCACTTGGAGTTTGCTTCAAGGCCTGGATTCCTTTTAAGGGGGGGACTATTTTATTCCTTTGTGACAGGGTAGGGGCATGTCAAGGGGGTGGAAACAACTTACCTCCAACTCTGCTGCAAGAGAAATATTCATCAGACCATGTCAATTTCCTCATAGTCTTCACATGTGCATTTCAGCCTCCAAGACTTTGATCCTGTTTTCCCCACCCGGAGTGCCCTTTCTTTTCCTTTCTGCCCCGCTAGGTTCTATGCACAGGGAGACAGTGTGGCATAGTGGAAAGGACACAGGCCTTAGAATCACAAGATGTGAACTCGAGGCACAGCTTCATCATACAGTAATGGGCAACTTGGACAAGTCCGTGCCATAACCTTTCTGCGTCTCAATTTTTCTCATTTATAAAATGGGGATATCATATCACCTGAGGGTATTGTTTCAAGGCTCAAATGAGGAAATAGATGGGAGAGTATTTCTACACAGTATAAAACAGTGCATGTAAGTAAGAAATTTTTCATTTTCCTTCCCATCTTGCTGCGTCCAGCTCAAGTTCTAAGTCTCCCAGGAAACTCTTTACATCTATGAACTCTTCTAGCAATTACATCTCAGCCTCACAGCTCTGTATTTAATCTGGATGTTCCTAAATTTTTCTCCTCATTGATGCAGGCTAGTTTCTGGCACCAGAGTGAAAGTACAGCAGGATTTGCCTGTGTCTCCAACACAGCACAGGACACAGTGCGGGGTCCCCCAGGGATGCTTAGAGCATCTGAGTGACAGACCACAGGACAACGGTGCTGATGTTTGGGGGCTTGAAATGGAATTAATCTCTACTTTTTATTCCGCTGTCTGTGGCCCTGCTGAGCCCCCCTTTAGTGGAGACTATGGTTCCTTGACCAGATCCCTTTGGGTCTCTCTAGTAGTGCTGTGTGCTCAGCCTCCAGCTTCTGCTGTTTCTAATGGCCCACACCTGGAATCCTCATTAAAGACCTGCCTGTTGGTTCCTGGAGCTGCTTAGTCCACGCTTGCAATCAGTAGGAAGGTGCCTGGGAATTTATACCTCTTCTGGCCACCAGCAGTCTGCAATCAGTGACTGTCTAGTGCCAGAGTCTGAAAGCCCAACTCCTTTGCCTTGCAAATGCTGAGGTGTAATTTGAACCCCAGAGTTCCTGGCAGGATCAGAGTGAGGTTGGGATAGTGTCTAAAATCAGTGAGGTACCTGGATTTCTCCCCTTTGCTGTCCTGGTTCCTCCACCCCCTTCCAGCTTTCTTAATAAGTCATTTGCATGTGAATTCTCAGCTCAGAATCTGCTTCTGGGGAGCCAGCCCAAGAAGTCACCATTGAGACTCCCATCAGAAATGAGCAAGGTGGCACTGATGGTCCACAGAAAGAAGTAGGGATGAACACCATATTTTTTTCCCTTCTGGTGGCTTCCAGATTTACCACCAACACCACTGCTGGGAGAAAAAAAGTTATTCATTTTCAGTTTATCTTTTCTTTAACATAACCAACTTCCGATTCTTGAGGCTTAATTGGATCTATTCTTGGATGTGACAAAAAGTTAGTGGGAAATGAAAGGGGCATATCAAGGAAAAAAACATTTCAAGTGAATAATTTAAGATCACATCCATAATTAATGGCATTTGGCATGCTTCCCCTGGATGCCTAATCAGAGTGTGGAATGTGCTAATTAGAGCGGTTTGGTGCAAATCAGCCCATGCAGGTGTGGGGAAGCCGCCTCTGTTCTTTTCAGCACCGGTGGTGGCAGCAGCTCAGGAGTCTCTCAGGTTGGGTGGGGCTTGAATCAATGATGGGGCTCTATTCTGAAACACCTTACAGTGTGAAATGGGCTTCTTTTCCTTTTGAAGATGTGGATGTGAGTCTGCGTGTTTGATGGAGGGACACAGAGGGTTAGAACTAGGGAAAAAACTTCAGGTGAGCTCTCCTCTGCTGTGGGGGAACATAAGAGAATCAAATGGGGACAGAGCTGAGAGGAGGGGGTTGAGGAGAGGAGCTAACCACCCCTAGCACCTGCATTCAGCACACAGTGGATAGACAGTGTCACCTGTCACACAGCCAGGTGCACCTTGGAAAAGCTAAGGCAATGGGACATCTTCTGCTCACTGTCCCATGTATATTACCAGCCTCCTTTAACCTGTGGAAACATGCCCTCAACCCAAGGACTCCCTTGATGTCTGACTTCTGGTTGATTTAGCACCTGAGGAGCCCCTGAAGGAGATCAGTGGGAAGAAGTGAAAAGTGAGTTACTTTTCTATCTTTCTGAGGGATCCCTGTGGTCTGCAGGTCGGCCACCTTCCTAGAGCTAAGATTCTAGTTCTTGTCTAGTAACCCTCTCCTCTGTCCTAGAGTCCTAGGGACCTGGGCTTCAGGCTGAGGGGTGTCCCACCACACCCTCGTCAGCCTGGACCACAGCAGCTCCCTCTTGTGGTTTCCCAATCCCCCTACACCTTTGTAAATAATCCCTTTATTAAACTCTTCTCAGATGATCCTCATTAGAGGGTGACATCTCTTAACAGCTGTCAGGACTCTGATGGAGACAGCACTGTTTCATAAGAATGACATTCTTTTTAAGTAATTGGAGCTCTCTCCCTTAAAAAACGAACGTTTTGGCAAATCGTCTCTCCTTTTTGAAGGGAAATCTTTATAAAATGCATCTTCTATTTCTCTACCGTCTTAACAAGAAATAACTACACATGATTTTAAAACTGCTTTGATAACACTTCATGAGTAGCAATTGTTGTATCATGGTGGACACTGCACACCTTGGGGACTGTTATGGACCTGAGTTGTGTCCCCCTCAAAATCATATATTGCAGCGCTAACCCCCAATGCTACTGTATTTGGGTCTTTAAGGAGGTAATTCAGATTAAATGGGATCATAAGGTTGGGACCTTACTCTGATAGGACTGATGCCCTTATGAGAAGAGGAAGAGCTCTGTGTGTGTGTGTGTGTGCATGTGTGTGCACAGAAAGAGGTCACGTGAGGATACGGTGAGAGGTCAATGTCTGCAAGCCAGGAAGAGATCCCTCACCAGAAACCAACTTTGTCAACTTGACTGGATGGAAAGATGAAAAGTATTGTTCCTGGTGCATCTGTGAGGTCATTGCCAAAGGAGATTAACATTTGAGTCAGTTGACTGGGAAAGGCGGACCCACCCTAAATGTAGGTGGGCACCATCTAATCAGCTGCCAGCATGGCCAGAATAAATGCAGGCTGAAGAACATGAAAAGACCAGACTGACTTAGTCTCCCAGCCTACATCTTTCTTCTGTGCTGGATGCTTCCTGCCCTCGAATATCGGACTCCAAGTTCTTCAGCTTTGGGACTCGGACTGGCTTTCTTGCTCCTCAGCTTGCAGATGGCCTATTGGCGGACTTGTTACTCCTAATAAATTCCCTTTATATGTACAGCTATCTATTAGTTCTGTCCCTCTAGAAAACCCTGACTAATACACCAACCCTGCTAGCTTCTGGATATCTAAGAACCAGAACTGTAAGAAAATAAATGTCTGTTGTTTAAGCCACCCAGTCTCTGGCACTTTGTTATGGCACCCAAGTAGACTAATACAGGGACCCAAGAATGCAGAACTGTTAGCCCTTGCTGGAAAAAGTTCCAAATTCCAGTGCCCTCTCACCCCCTGTTTCACACTTTCTTTGCCTTAGCTCTATCAGTTATTACCTCTCACTGCTGACAGGGTTGCTACCATTAGCAGAGCCATCCCTTACCTACCTCAATTTTGTCCATTCTTTATGAGTACTAAAGCGGTATGTCAGACCAGAAAAGTCAAGTTCATTAGAACTGTGTGTAAAGCATGAGTTAATAGGTGCTGAGTGAGAGTCTGAATTGCTCTTCCTTAAATAGACATTTTTGGTTTATAATGCATAGACATTATCATGAGGACTTTGTAAATGCCCAGAAACCATTTTTTCTTATACTAGAATCCTGGTTATACTCTTCGACAGCTGAGGTCAAATCAGTGGCATAAGGGAAGTGTGGTTGGTAATGCAGTAATTTCTCTGTTTTCTTTTGTGATCTAAACTGGTTAGAACACAATGAAACTCTGGCTTTACCCTCAGTATCTTCTGGCTTGAAATCATTGGACCACTTATTACGTAGCCACAGGTAGGAGAGAGGACTCAATTCATTTGTCCTAATGGGTTCCCAGGGAATTTGATTAGCGATCAGGCGCTGCATTAGCCACCCTTTGTCCTGGCCTACATGGCACTGCAGCCCGTCAATAGGTACCAATTTTATTAGGTGCTGCCCGTGTAATGGTGCACAAGGCACCCCTCCAACCTCTTTGACTTGTAATGCTCATTGGCAGAGACAGCTAATCGATAGTTGCTCCTCACCAGTCCCATAGATATCGATTCGGGGCTTGGGAAGACTTTATAAGCAGTCATTGGGGGGGATTCTTTCAGTTCAAATTGAATTGTGGGCCATTAAATCTCTTTAGTAAAAGACTGCGCCTCATAGCATATGCCAATGCCCCTTCTGAATTTTTAACCAGAGCCCGCCTCCAGAGAACATTCTGCCTTTGCTAATGCTATCTCAGCAGGTCCCAGGTTTTTCTTTCCCCTGGAAGATCTGGTTAATCATTATGGATTTTCTAGCAGGTAAAAGCAGGCTTTGTTTTCCTTGCAAAAGCAAACCAATTCAGTTGGTCCTGGCCAGAAACCAGAAGGAAGGAGTAGGGGAAGAAATACAGGGAAAACAAGAGAAAAGTCAGACATGGGGTGCCTGCTGTCCAGTTAGTCTCAGAGAAACTAAGCATCGATCAGATACCACACATGTGCGCACACACACACACACCGTGACCCACATATGCAGACACAGGCACATATACATAAACACACATGTAAATAGGCACACCCACACATGTTCATGTGCACATACACAAACACGGTCATGCATGCACACACAATCACAAATGCACACACAAATAGATGTGCATACACATACACAAACACACTTATGTGTGCACACTCACACAAACATGCACACTTCTTCCTGCCACCTATGTTCATTCTTAGTGACCCCTTGAGTGAGTTTCAGGGAGAGAATAAAGAGTCTCTTCCCACCTGGCCAGAGGTAACAGGGAAGACAGCCTATTACAACAGAAAGTCTCACTCCCAGCTCCATTACTGCCAACTCTGTGACATTAGACAAGTTATGTGATTTCTCCAAAAGTTGATGTCCCCATCTATAAAACGGGAGTTAATCATCATATAACAGGGTCATCATGCAGAATTAGTTCACTGGAGAAAATCCTCTGGCACATAACAGATAGCAAATTTCTGGCCCCCACTGCAATCTTTAGTGAGTTCTCCCTGGAATCAGAGAGGGACTGTGTGTTGAAATCCTCATTTTGGCCAGGTGTGGTGGCTTGTGCCTGTCTTCCCAGCACTTTGGGAGGCTGAGGCGGGACTTCGGAAGAACAGAACTGTTGAAAAATTAGTGTCTACCATTGAAGCCACCCAGTCTCTGGCAAATTTGTTATGGCAGCTCAAGTACACTCATTGCTTTAGCCCAGGAGTTTGAGACCAGCCTGGGCAACATAGAGAGACCTCTGTCTCTACCAAAAATTAAAGAAAAAAATTACCCCAGCACGGTGGTGTGCACCTGTGGTCCCAGCTACTTGGGAGGCTGAGGTGGGAGGATTGCTTGAGCCCAGGAGGTTGAGGATGCAGTGACCTGTGATCACACAAGTGTACACAGCCTGGGTGACAGAACGGGGCCCTGTCTCAACAAAAGCCCTCTCATCAAGGCCCAGTGAGAGGGTGTACCTTGACCAAAGTGACTGAGGGAGTTAGACTGGGACTGGATTCCTGGTCCACTTCCTTCTGGTCCTTTTTTTCTGTTGTGCTGCCTTCATCAAGGAGGACTGAGAGAGTCCACCAGCCACTTCCCTAATCCCAGCAAGATTAATTGTTTTTATTAGAAACTAACATTTGTGTAGAAGTTTACTCTTTTCACAGAGCAAAGGCTAATTAGAAATTGCAGTCCTCAGGGAGGCTGCTCTGCCCTGGGCCTCTTATTGGTACCTATACCCAGGGTGAAAGGAACAGAAGCCAGAGAGTAGGCTGTGTGTGACATGAAGATATCACCCCTGGCTTGGACAGGTTCCTTTAGAGGGCAGGGTCTCTTGAAAATGGTCTCAGGAGACCCTGCCTAGCAACAATCATTGATTTAAACAACAACAAAAAGCAGCTCATTGTGGGACGGAAGCCAGCCTAGGTTGGGAACCAGGCACCAGGGTCAGGGATGCACACTCAGTGATAAAACATGCTGCCAGGATGGATGAGGAGCCAGGGTCAGAATCCCTGGATCAGAGCCAGGACAAGAATTCAATTCAGTAAATACTTGCCACACCCTGTCCAGGAACAGTTAATAGCACACACAGGGGCAGAGACTAAAAATGCCCCTGAAACTGTGGCAAGGCTCATGTTTAAAAACATTTGAGCATTCGCCATGTGCCAGGTATTATTGTAAGACTTTCTATGTAGTTATTCGTTAGTCTTCAGAATGACTCTGAGAATGACTCTATGAATAGGTCTATTATTATACCCATTTTACAAGTAAAGACACTGAAGCAAAGAGATCCCAAGTGACTGGTCCAAGGTCTAAGAGGTAGAAATAGAATTTGAATTCACATACTAACAATGATGCCCCTGTCTTCAATCTTAAGAGGTCCGAGTCAAAGACTTGAGCACAAGTAGTTTATTTGGGGGATCTCAGGAAACATGTGAAGGGGTGAGGGGAAGTGGAATAAAGAGGAGAAGTAAACCAATATAAGGTGCATTAGAAAACAGATTTCCAGCTAGAGCTTAATCCCACTTGCCAGGACTAGGACCTGGGGCAGAGCATCCCCCTTGGTTTTATGTGCCTCCTAACGGTGAAGGAGCTGGGGTATTTATACACCAAGCCCCATCAATCATGGGTTGAGAGCTGCTCTTGGGCTGTTAGTTCCTCAGCTCTTCCAGCCTGCCACGAACAGGTAGAGAAGGCTTTAGACAAGGAAATCCCTCAAAAATAAATAAATAAATAAAATACAATAAAATAAAAAAATAAAAACAGCTCAGGTGCAAGGAGGCATTTAGAAGTCAGCTGGTGTGCGACTCAGGAGACATAGGTAAGGCTCTGGTAGTGTTCAGTATGGAAACCCCAATTTCCTAAATGAGAGAAGAGAACAGAGACCTTCACTTCTGGCTTAGAAATCAAAACAACTAGCCCCAGAGAGGTGATCAAGAAAGGTCTGAAATGCCTGGAATAAGTGGTGGTGTCCCCTCTGCCCTTGTCCCTGGGCATGCAGATCAGCCCTTGTAGCCTCATTCCATGCACATCCCCAACACAGAACACATGTTGTCAGGCCCGAACATATGTGATTTAAGTTCAAAGATGAGACAAAGACCTCACCTGACTGGATGGCTTCACCTGCCTGGCCCCCTCACCCATCCCTGGCTTTGTGCAGTATGACAGACATTGATGAGTTAAGTCTTATGTCCCTCCTGCCTGACTGAGGGACTTGAGAAAAATGAACCACCAGAAGCAGGGTGTGGAGGCAGGAGAAGGAAGGGCCTGAATGCCTCACCTGTAAGGAGATGCTCGCCCCATCCCTGCTTGGGGAGCAGAGGGGTAATGGCAATGAATACGTTTGAATATGTATGCCCTCGTTTGCTTGGAATTGGTGTAACTGGGCTGTTCTGTGGGTTAGGTATTGGAAAATGCCAATGGAACATGAAGAAAAGTCAATAAACATATGTAAAATAAAATCATTACATGGAAAATGATTTCCCCTGAAGGCCTTGGGAAACTGTCGCTATCAAGGAAAGAAATGTGCCTCTGCTGAGCCTGGAAATGCATGCGAGTTTAGGAAGCTGTGCGGTCCCACAGTGCTCTCCTCCTTCACCTGCTTCACCTGCTTGGCAATGGTGTGTCACGCCTTGCCTTAGGGAACAGTGTCGCCAGTTAAGGTGGACATGGAACCAGCATAGCAGCGCGACTGGCTGCCCCTGGGAAGAGTCAGACTTCTTCTCAACTACCAGAATTTTTTATTTCCTTTAGTCTAACCACTCTGGGCAGTCCAGGGATTCAAAAAACTGTCTTTGCCCCCCTGGAGGTCACACTTTCCTCACCTATAGGTTGAATATAATAACGCTTCCCACAATAGTTATAAGGAATGATGTCTATCAAGCATATGAAACACGGCACAATACCTGGCTGAGTGTGAGCCTAACCACTGACTTTTAATGTGTTGCTGTCTGTCTTCTGGTCTAGAATGTGAGCCCCCTGAGGGAAGGATTCTGTTGGCTGTCTCGCCATGCAGATGACAGTACTTGGAAAATTGCAGGTGCTCAGGAAGTAGTGAATGAATGAATGAATGAATGGAAACAACTCCCGGTATATAGTAACTTCTATGTTTAACCCCAGATTAGGTAAAGCATCCTGTCCTTTTTCCTTGTAACAGTCGCCACAGTCATATTGACTGATATTCTGTGTAATCATTTAATAGCTGTCTCCTCTATTAGAATAAAAGCCCCATGAGGTTAGAATCCTGTCTATCCTCCTTCACTGTGATCTCCCCAGAGCTGAGCACTGTCACACAGTTGGTGCTTGATAATTGGTGGAAGAAGGGAGGGGAGGAAGGAAGTGGGCGAGGGAGAGAAGGGGAAGAGCAAATGAACACAGATTGTAGCACTGAGTCATGGAAAACCCCAGGGCAAGAACTCTGGGTCCCAGAGGCTCTTTCGTCCATGGTGATGGAAAGATGGGGTCCTTGGATTGTAGGGGGTGGTCTGACCTGCAGAAGTGAGCCCTTGGGACAGATGGGCAGGGCTGCTACAGTGGCTGGGGCTCTGTGAGCTCCCCCGTTCCTGTCCCCAGTCTGATGCTGTTTCTGCTGAAGCCTCTGAGCTTTCCCAGGGAGAAGCGTTGTGGTTGTGGATCACTGATATTCGTTAATGAACCTGACCTGCAGAGGAATTTCATTTCCTTCCAGCAAAGGTCATTCTCCTCCCCAGGCTGCTCTGTCAACTTAAGGGGAATGGGGGAGACCAGAGGTCCCCTGACACAATCCTCAGGGAAGCCCCACCCACCCCAGCTCCCTAGAAGCCTGTGACAGCTTTGCACATCCTCCGTTGCACTTGGAAAAGATACAAAACTTCCCTGTTTGTCTCTTAGTAAAAAAGCAGTGGTTTCTACCTCGTAATTAGGATTACTGTGCCTACAGTGTGATGTTCCTTTTAATCACCAAAGGGTAAGCCAGCAGTTAGCATAATGCAACATGTTCATCCTAATACACATAGGCATTGGTGGGGAGAGCAGGGCAAGCAGGGAGGAGCAGGCCCTGATTCAGCCACAGCAGTGGGAGGCAGATGCCAGGAGAGAGGCATGCTGAACAGGAATGCGGCAGTGATCATCCAGGGCAGAAAGGAATTACAGCATGGCCAGGAGGGTGGGGTGCCAAAGTGGGACAGCTGCTGGAGAGGAATAGGGAAGTTCACAACACCTGACTCAGGGACCCAGTCTGAGGGAGACACGGCCCCGTCCTCAGGGAGCTCCAGCCTGGGGTAGCCTCAGCCTGAGAGTAGACACAGCCCCATTCTCAGGGAGCCTGAGTCTGAGGGGGAGACACAACCCCATCTTCAGGGAGCCCCAGTTTGATATAGGAAAGACAGCTTCTGGTCTCAGCAAGTCTCTGTAAGATGCAGATGTGATTCCTACTCTTAGCATTTCACAGTGTGGTCATGGAGCTCCCAGCTTGATGGCAGAAGGACACAGCTCCTGATCTCAGAACCTTTCTATCTGATAGAGGTGACACCACCCTTGTTCTCAGCAAGCTTTTAGTCTGATGAGAAAGACAGATCCCTTAGTCTGAGGAGGTCCCCAAACTAATGGCAGAAGGAAGTAAATTAAACTCCATTGAGCTCCTACTGTGTACCAGGCTGCATGGTAGATGCACCTAGCTACGCATTTAACCCTGTAGGGTATCCAGGGCCACATGTTGCCTGACTCCAGGGAGCATCATTCATATGGGAGACCATGAGGGTGGTGCCCCTGAAGGTGCACACTACCAGGGCCCCAGTAAGCATACCTATTCCCAACTTATGGAGGAGACAACTGGAGCACAGAAAGGCTGAGCCCGAGGGGTCACAGCTGAGAAGCAGCAGAATCAGGACTTGAAGCTGGGTTTTCTGAATTCAGTCAAATGCTCCTAGGATAGTTTCTTATCTGTGAGGGGAAATTAAACAGAAAGAGAGAAAAGCCTCCTACACATCCTGGTCTGGAGTTGCTCTATAAGCAGAGTCTGAAACAGAGGCTTGCTCCTGGTGGCATTTAGTTGGGAAGTGATCTCAGGGAGCAGGAGGGGAGAAGAAGGAAAACAAAACAGGGAAGGCAGGAGAGCCCATCCAAGCTTGCATTATCAGAGTGGCCGTTCCTGCAGGACAATAAAGTCCAGGCTGCGGTGGTCTCAGATGGAGACGAGAAACTTATTGGGAACTGGAGTAAAGGTCAGTCTTGCTAGGCAAAGTGATGTGTGATCTCTCCGGGACACCTCTGGAGCTTGGTGTAACATGTCTCAGCACCATGTGCCCAGGGGGGACGAAAGGGAGAAAAAGTTATCCCTTGACTGTCACCTCCTATTGGTCAATAGTGACTTGCACTTCCTGGTTACAGGTGCTTGAGCATGAAACAGGTACCAGTGGGAATGAACTGGTAACAGAGAAGCCCTGGGCAGGAAGTGAGAGATGCAGGGTACAGGCAGAGGTGAGCGCTACTGGGTTGCAGCTGCACAAGACTGGTGGAAGCAGGGACTGGAGGAAAGGGCAGAGATGAGGAGATCAAACAATTGATATGGTTTGGCTGTGTCCCCACCCAAATCCTATATTGAATTATAGCTCCCATAATCCCCACGTGTTGTGGGAGGGACCCGGTAGGAGTGTTTGTTGAACGAGTGAATGACATACCTTCATTGCCACTTGACCTGTGGAAAGGTAACCTAAGAGCCTCATTTTTTGTCTCATCTTGAATGGAATCCTAAACTGGAGGCCTAGGATGCAAGTACCTAGCTTGGGCCACTCCCAGTGCTGCTCAAATCTGGTACCCTGGAGGCCTCAGGCATAGGTGGGAGCCATGGCCATAGGGGAGTCCTCCAGAGGTAGATCCCCAGAGAGCAGTGGCTTCTGCAATTGGCAGCTCTCCCTGCCCTCACCCTCACTCTTCCTGCAATGCCCTGGAAGGACTGAGCATTTTCTGCTCTCAGTGACCTGTGACTAAAGCCACAGCAGCTAATTAGCACCCTGCTGTGTGCTTGACCCCTGCCCTGGCTGGCACTCCACTGCTGACCATTCCCATTTAATGGGCTCAGCACCTGCCTGGCAACCTCCATCCTCTCTCCCTTCACATGATTTAGCTTTCAGCCTGAGGGTTGCTTGCTTGCTTCACTTAGTAATTAATGCTTTCTTCTGGCTATTCTCTTCCCTCCTCCACTGACTGTATGATCTGGGACTGGGTCCTCCCAAAGACAGGCGGAGGCAGATGTGGACCCTGCCCCAGGGGGATCCTGCAGTGGAGCTGACACACTGACATAGAGATGAAAGGATAGGGTGCAGGGATGATGAGGGAGGTATCGCAGATAGCGTGTGGTCCAACGTCTAGTTACTGTGCAGAAGGGAAGACTGAGGCCCAGAGACAGTGAGCAGGCTGTTCAAGGTCTCCCAGCAACCTCAACTGTCCTAGTCTGAGCTCCCCACCAAAAGTCTGAAAAGTTTGAAACATGGTTTTAGACATGGATACTATATTTTGGGAGGGGGACAGAATCAGGGGCTGGAAGAATGAGGTAGGAAGGAAAGTAAGCCAGTGCAAGCATGCCCTACCAAGCTGGCTTCCACCATGGGCAATGCAGGTTCCATCACACGACAGGCTTGCTGAGGGCTTCAGAAGTGTCCACTCCAGAGGGGAAAGAGGGGACTATTGATTTTTTGGTTTCTGGCCACCACTGGGCAATGGCTGCCCCATGCCATTGGGGTGCTGACATCTCCTACCTATGGGGTTGTGCCTATGTCTGTACAGCTGGCTGTACAGCTTCCTGTGGGCAGTCACTGCTGAGGTGTAGAGAGAAGTGAGCTGCTGAGGCAAGGTGCTGTGAGAGGACACCATGTGTGGCTGATTCTGCAGCAACGGCCACAATGAAAGGTTGGGCTGATAGGCTGTGAGGTAGGGCACGTGCGTGTCAGATTCACAATGCAGTTGTCAGAGAACAAGAAAGCACAGCCAGCAAGGACTGTGCTCAGCAGCAACCATCAGAACACTCAATTCCACTGCTCTGAAAAAAGAGGCTTATTTTTCTCCTACAAGAAGAAATCCAGAAATAGGCAGTTGCTGGCATAAGTTCAAAGATGTTAGTACCAAAACCTGAGATGTTCTTAGTCTTTCCTTTATGAGTGCAGCATGGCTGGTGCAGATCCAGCCATCACTTGTATTCTTCCAGCAGAAAGAAGGTGGAAGCATGGTGGAGGCCAGGACAGGGGAGCACCTTCATCAGGTCAGCTGAAGCTGTCTCCAGGAACAGTCCAGTGGACTTCCACTACAATTTATTGGCCAGAACAGTCATAAAGCAGCACATCTAAGGAGGAGGGCAGAATGAGGACAGTGGGGTGGGGGGATGGGCAGTGGGCAGCAGCCAGCACTGCCTGCCATGCAGATATAGCCTCATTTTCTTTTTCCTTTGTAGAGGAGCTGACTTCTTCCCCTGCCCACACTGCACACTTTGTTTCCTAACTCATGGCTGGCCTGAGTGGCCCTGGTCTCTGGGACCATTTAGGGTGAATGTTGGGCTTCTCCACTGAGACCAGATGGATGAGGAGGGATGGAAAACAATTAGGAGCTTTCCCATTTTTTCCCCCTCCTCTAATCTCTCCTTTGAAAGATGTCCCCCTTGCAGGTGAAGCAGGCATTATCTGATTTCATCAGTGACTCAGCGCCATGCATAATGAGAATGATGTATTTTGATGTGTTTGTTTCCCCTCTCCCAGCCAGTGGGCAATTTCACTGGGTGATGGGCCTGGAGAAGGGTGCCAAGGAGGGGAAATGGAATCCAAGGCTCCCGCAGCTGCCCTGTGTCTGCGAGGGACACTGGGAAGCCAGCAGCCAGGACTTCCTGCTGTCTACATGTCCTGACCCAGCCGCTACCCACCCCAGGGCTTTGGTTAGGTCCACAGTGCCTACCTGTCATTCAGGGTCTCTCCAATCTCCCCAGGCAGGAAGAGGCACATCTTCCCCCACTCACCAGATGGCCCAGCTGTCACTTATGGTCACTGTCTTAGTTTGAACTCCCTGAAAAACCGACCCTAAGTCAAGGATTTGAGTGAAGATGGCGGAGGTGGGAAACGGGGCAAGGAAGGGCAGGAATCTTACACACTGAGGTCCTATCCTAGGTTCCACCACGAGCAACTGTGGCTCAGTCCTACTGCAGGCCTTTGGAGGACCATGTGGGACATGCCTCAGAGTGGCCCCTGAAGGAACAGGGAGCTGGGGCACTTCTACACCAACTCCATCAGCTGCTGTTTGAGGATCTTACCCAGGGCTATCATCCCCCAGTGTTCTGGCTGCCACATGGCAGGCAGAACAGGGTGCAATCACCAGAAAAAGGCCCTAGGCACAGACATGCAGGCAGTGCCCCAGGTGAGTTAATCTGAGAGTGGCTACAATGGTGAGACCAGGTGCACGTGAGTGGAGCTCTAACAGTGATTACCACAGACACGAGGAATGTCCCAGCTGGAGGAATAGAAGGGACCATCCCAGTGGGGTGCTGTCAGCATTGGTTGGAATGACTTTCCTTGTGTGGGACAAAGGCTGTTTGCAGGATGTTGACATCCCTGGTCCCACCCAGTCAATGCCCATCATACCTCCTAGTCCCAATGACAATCGAAAGTGCCCCACACATTTCTAAACACCCCCCTGCCACCAGTTAGGAACCTCTGATACAATCCAATCCCTTCATTTTCCAGATAAAGACTGTGACTCGGCCAACAACACACAGCTAGTTGTGAGAGGCCAAGCTAAGCCAGAAACACGAGTTTCCTGAGTTGCTATACTTGCTTTTTCCAAAAACAAAAATTGGGATGGCTTAGTACTCATTCATTCATCACAATTTATTTAAATGTGCTATCTGAGCTCTAGGCCCTTGTCTCCCCTGGCTCATGTCTAAACTGGTGCCCTCCTGCTATCATCCCAGGCCTGTCCCCAAGGGTTTCAGCAGCACTGGTACCCTGTTGCCACTGAGTTCTGTGTGAGGGGAGGGCTGGTGGCTGCAAGTGGCCTAGCACAGGCTGTGGCTAGATGGGAACATCACTCTCCAACAAGGCTGCCCTGATGCCTCTCCTGTAGCTGATGAAGGCCGCACAGCCGCAGTGATGGTAACGAGGCCCTAAGTCCTCAACATCAAGCTCCTGGGAGGGAGACGCTACCCAGCAGCCCTCTCCTCATCGCTGCTTCTACACTATCCATCTGCCGTCCACTTGCTGCACCTGCAGCCAGGCCCTGGGCCACTCTCCACCCTCTGGGCCCAGGCTTCTCTGTGACTGGCAGTCCGTTCAGGCCTGGCACAAACTCCTGGCATCAGGTGCGGCATGAGTGTCATGCCAGACTTGGAAATGATGGAGCATCTCTGGCTGCCACCCCAGGGGCCTGGTTACCCGACCCACCTCCAGCCAGAATCCACCTGGCTCCCTCTGCTCTCTGCTAAGGGCTGGGACCAGATGGTGAATTATTGGGGCTGATTTACAGCGACAGCTAAATCGGCCGAGGATGAGATGTGGATGCCAACAGGCACAGAGTGAGGGGCCTGCTAGGTGGGGGTGGGGTTGAGATGGGGTCAGAAGTGGGGGAAAGGAGAGGTCTCCCCCTCAAAGAAAAAGTGATGCAAAGAGCAAAGAAAAAGCCCAGGGCCATTAGAGGAGACAGGAGTTGGAGAGCAGAGGCTGGGAGAAGAGGAGGAGGAGAAAATTAGTATAGCCGCCATACTTAATTAATTGAGCCCATATCATATGCCAGGCATGAATGTTCCCATGGCCCTGTCCAATATGATAGCCACTAGCCACATGTGGCATTTTAAATTAAATTAGAATTAATTATAATAACTGTAATTACAAATGCAGTTCCCTCGGTCACGTTAACCACATTTCAAGGGCTTGATAGGCACATGTGGCTAGTGTAGTGGACGGTAGAGATAGAGAAGCTTTCCATCATCCTAGAATGTGCTAGTGAGTGGGCGGCAGAGGGGGAGGCAGATATTAAGTAACAACAGCTGACAACTCCATGCTGCTGATATGCACATATATCTCTATCCATCTGTATATCTCTACATGCATATATCAGGCACTGTTTTAAGAACCCTATGTAGATTTATTCACTTGTATCAACTGTAGATGGCAGGGTTTTCTATCAGAGGTCAGCAAACATGTTCTGTAAAGAACCAGACAGTGCATATTTTAGGCTTTGTGGGGCATATAACGTCTGTCACCACTGCTCAACTCCGCCACTGCAGTGTGAAAGCAGCTGTGGACAAAACGTAAATGAACGGGCATGGCTGTGCCCCAGTAAAACTTCATGGGCACTATGATGTTTAATTTCACGTGTCACAAAATATTTTTCTTTGATATTTTTTTCAACCACTTAAAAATGTAAAAACCTTTCTTAACTTGAGGGTAGAACACAAACAAGCAGTGGCCTGGATTTGGCTCATGGGCCATTGTGTGCTGACCCCCTGATTTACATCATCCCCGTCTCACAAATGTGGACAGTAAGACACTAAGATACAGAGGGGCCAGACAGGTCACCTGAGGTCCCACAGTCACAAATGGCAAAGTTGATATTTGTACCCAGGTGCTTGGGCTCCAGAATCCAGGCCCTCAGCCTCTCTACACACCAATGAACAATGTAATTTCTGATAGTGATCATTGCTGTGAAGAAACTAAGAGTGTGATATGGTAGCAATCAGGGGAGAAGGGTTGTCTAGATCAGGTGAACAGGAAGCCTGTACTGATGAGGGAGCTTTTGGCCTGAGACAGAGTGACAAGAAGGATGCAGTCATGGCATGACCCGGGGGATGACATCTCAGGCATGAAGGGAATGGCGGGCACCATACTCTGCAGCAGGGTCATGGGTCAGCATGGCCAGGGCATGGAGTGAAGGGCAATGGCTGACTCCAAGGACAGGGAGTTGGGCATGGAGGGAGGCTCATGAACTCTGATAAAACAGGGACTATTTTAAGTGTGACGGGTAGTCACTGTGACATTTTAGCAGGAGAATGGCCAATACAATTCATGGTAAAACCATGCATCACCCTAGATGCATAAGAGAAGAGGCAGGAAGCCAGTTAGGAAGCTGCCACAATCAGTCACAGAAGCAACAGTGGCAGCGTGGAGTGGGGCAGAAGCTATGGATTTGTAGATGTGAGGGTAGATTTGAGGGTTTTTTTTTTTTTTTTTTGAGACGAGGTTTCTCCATGTTGGTCAGGCTGGTCTCAAACTCCCAACCTCAGGTGATCCACCTGCCTTGGCCTCCCAAGAGTTGTCTTTCTAATCGGTGCCAACAGAATTTATTTTTCATTTGGATGTGAGATGTGAAGGTCAAGGAAGAAGTGAAATGACTCCTAGTTTGGGGGGCTTCAGCGATGGGTGGAAGGTATTGCTATGTAGAGACTGGAAGGACAAGGAGAAGTATAGGTTTGGGATGGGGAAAATCAAGATTCCTGCTTTGGGACATGCTAAGTCTGAGATGCTATTGGACATCCAAGTAGCAATGGCAAGTGGACAGTTCCACATTGGAGTCTGTAGCCCACTGAAGAAGCCAGGGCTAGAGATATAAATATGGGGAGCAGCAGCAGGTAGGAGGCTGTTAAAATCATAAGATCAAAGGAAGGTACAGGCAGGGAAGAATAGAGGGTCTTCGAACTGCACCCAGCATTGGAGGAAGGGCTGAGGTGGAGGCTCCAGCAAAGGACAGTGAAAAGAAGACACTGAAGTCAAACTGAAAGAAGAGAAGCAAAGACTAAGGTAAAACATTTCTACTATATTTAACAAAATATTGACATGTATAATACAGAGTTTTTATAAATAATTATAAAGGCAAGTCTATAGAAAATGGGCAAAGAATATGAACAGGCAATTTAGAGAAAAAAAGCTAATAGGTCAGACAAGACTCAGGCAGAACACAGAATTTACACCTGATGGTTCAAATGATGGCAATTAAATAAAGCATCAGCTTGTAAAGAAATGGACAGAGTTAAAGGAATAAGCAAGGGATGATGAAGCGCCCAAGGCTAGCAATAGCAGGAAGCTGTTACCACTCCTATGATTAAAGAGGCAGTGGGAGGAAAGGTCACTTGAGTCAAGTAGAGGTAGAAGTTGGAGGAGGGGCCACCCCACAGGAACTATAGTTTTAGAACAATGCCAATGCCAGAGGCATGGGGCTGGAGCAGGAAAGGAACACCCTGACCTTTCTCTCTCTCATCCCACACTTCAGCCTCCTGTCCCCCAGCATTCCAGGAATCTATTCCATAGACAAACACATATACACACAAAATATCAGCAGAAAGATATTCACTGTCGCATTGTTTAGAATGGAAAAAACTGGGAACAATATTAACATCTATCAATAATAGTAATGATGATGTTGATAAAGATTATGATAGCCGATAGGTGTATGATGCGTGTGTGTGTGTGTGTGTGTGTGTGTGCACATGTGCACTTACAACATGTCAGGCTTAATTCTAAGCAATTCTCATGCATCACCTTGTTTAATCTAACAATGATCCTATGTGGCAGGCACTATTATTTCAGTTTATATATGAGTAAATCAAACATCAATACGGGCATAGTGAAATTATGGTATGGGCATACTATGGAATACTGTGCAGCCATTTAAAAAAAGGACATAGGTTTAGATATAAGAATCTGCAAAGAAACACATTGTTAAGAAAAATAAGTCACAGAAATATTTGTATAGTATAATCCCTTTTATATTTTTTAAATAGCAACTCTGTATTTCCGTGTGCAGAAAAGATCTGGACTGATACATTCAACAAATAATGGTGCTCACCTAAGGGGAGAGGGTGGGCCAATGGGAGTTGAAGAGGAGTGGCATTTTTATTTTACATATAATCAGTATATACTGACATATTACTTATGGATAAAATAATGAAAGGATAAACTGAAGAAGTACAAAGAAACAGAAGATAAGAATAAATCCCATTGTTGAAACTGGGATTTCAATCAAGCAGGTTCCCATCGCAGTACTGCTGCATTCCAGCTGTGTGTTCCTGGGTGCATGCATTGCTCTTCCAAGCTCGGTTTCTCCATCTATGAAAGGGGAATATGAATCACGGTGCCCACCTCCTCAAGCTGGTGTGAGGTGCACGTGAGAGAGGCGTGAGAGAGTGTACGGGAGTCATGCAGCCTAGTGAAGAATGCCCTGCAGATGCTCAACAGGGCACACTCAACGCGTGCTGTGCTTCCAGCCCCTGGGAGGCTTGAGAAAAAGTGAAGGTGGTGAGAGGAGTGGGGATGGAGGGCCCACTTTTGTGATTCTGTGGCTAGGACTCCAGTCCCTAGAGTTTATAGGGCACTTTCTTCCCTGCTCACACAGAACTCAAAACCCAGTACTGGGGCTTGACCCCACCTGCACACAGCCAACACACCCTATCTATTTGGCAGGAAACAAATCATGTCCAGAGGCTCTGCAGCCCCGTCCCCTGATCTGAGCTGGGAATAGAGGCCACAGTCATTCAGTAGAAAAGTGCTGGGAATGTGCCTCTTTGACCTTCTGAGAATTAATACTAATGGTTCATAAAGTGTCACCAAGCCACTTTCTGAGGGCCTTTTAAGATAATGTCCATTTGCAATTCACACATTGAGGTTGTTATGGAACTAAGTGCTGCCAAGAGAAAGAGTTGTGTCTACACACTCCCCAGTAAGCTTATTCAGAGTTGTCACCTTCTAATGCTTTCGGACATGGAACTAAGCTTTACAGCCCCAAGGATTGTATTGGTGAAACACAAGTCTGGAAAGATAAATACCAAACTTATACCAGTAGTTAACTCTATGGTACGTGTGTGTGTTTATGAGGGGGTGAGACATTCCTATTTTACTTCCAATATTGATACAGTGCTCGAATCTGCTGTGATGAAGATTTTTTCCAGATATTTTACATAAAAAAATTAATAAGAAAAAAGGAATGCACCAAATACGATTGTTCTGTGGAATACGCAATATCATAGATGTATGAAGAAGGACCTGCACTTCCTACACTTGAAAGTAGTTACCATTTATATATACAGCCTGATTTGGTGCCAGGAGCTATTACACGTGTTAAGCTATTGAATCATGCAGAGGACTCCACAATGTAAGCATTATTCACCCCACTTGCAGAAGAGGAAAGACAGGGTGGGGTAGAGCGACACCCTAAGTCATCAGTCCATGCATTGGCTGATTAGTGTGGAATCACAAAGCAATGAGAAATGGCCTTCCTCCTCCCAGACAGAGACAAAGAACCTCACCGGGAGGCTCTCCCTCCGTACCTAGCTGGGAGTCTTCAGAGAAAATCCCGCAGCATCTGTTCACATGATATCAGGGAGAAAAATGCCAGCAAAATTAGAAATCCCACCATTCCGCCTTGCTGGAATGAGTCCAAGAGGATAATCAGCCTTCGAGATGAGGCTGCCAAGCAGAGCACGCCAGGCTTGGCCCTTTTCAGGGAAGACCCCAAACAGGGGGTCTGGGCTGTTTTTGCCTCCAGGGACAGTCCTGTAGCCAATGTCCAGGGGATAACAGGGGTGGTAGCTGGAGAGGATCCCCCTTCTCCCCCAGAATCCTTGGCAGGCAGCAGGCTCACAGCTGCCTTCCCCTCACACTAAGGTGAATTTATAGGAGCGCCAGCAGGGCGTATAACACACGAAGATAGGTCTGTTCCTCACTCCAGCCTGGCTACACTGAACTGGAGCTCAGATTTTACATCCAACCCCCTCCCTCCCTCTCTTAATTCTGCTTCCTTACCTGCTTCCCACAGCTGAAGGCGAAAGGATGCCTTAAAGACCCTTCAGTCACCAACAGAACAAGCGTGGCCTGGCCTGGAGGTGCTCTCCTAGTGGCCATGCTCACCGCAGCCCCAGGAACCCTGGATCGTGAGCTGGGGGCTGTGTGCCCTTCCCTGGCTCTGCTTCCCCAGATGTTCGTTGTACCTCTCCCTCACCTTCTTCACACTTCACTGGTGGCAGACAGCCAAAGCACCCCCCCCACCACCACCACCACCACCACCACCACCACCACACAGTCAAGCTGGCAACCCAACTACGTGAAATTTCTATGGCTGCAGATAGCCTGAGGCTACGCTTAACCTTGACAGGATCTAAGGCTGGGGGCTTGAGATTAGTCAACCAAGGCTCAGCCCCTGGACGGGGTTAGAGTCACTCCTCCACCTCGTGGTCATTGTTGGAACTACACCCTGGGTTAGCCTGTTCTGAGAGGTGCTTACTCCAAGGGATGATGGAGGAGGTTTGATGGTGATGACGATGGTGATGATGTGATCACGATGATGATGATGATGATGGGTCCAGAGTGCAATCACTTACCTCTTGCCACTTTCTGCTCACATCAACTCCTCAAAAGGGCTTTTTCCTGACCACCCTATGTAAAACAGCACCACCAAACACTCTCCTTAACTCTCTCATTTTTTGTAGCACTTATCATCTAAAATATTATTAATTTGTTCGTTGTTTGTGTAAGCTCCACGAAGGCAGGGGCTGTGTGTGTGTTTTTTTTAACTGATGTATCCTCTGTAGCTAGGAGTACCTCGCATATAGCAAGTGCTCAATAAATATTTGTGAAGTGAAGGGGTTGGTAAATGACTCCCCCAAGTTGCCCCTGTGCCCAGTGTCCTCCCAGCTCCTGGCAAGGCCACAGATCCCCTCTCCCCGCAGACCCAGTTTGCCTGTAATACTGGGAATAGTCCCCGTGCTCACCTGGGAGATGTAAGGACCCTGCGTTAATCTGTTTTGCATTGCTAAAGGAACACCTCAAGCTTGGTAATTTATAAAGAAACGAGATTTATTTAGCTCATGGGTCTGCAGGCTGCACAAGAATGGCACAAGCCTCTGGCTCCGCTTCTAGTGAGGCCTTGGGAAGCTTTCACTCATGGTAGAAGACAAAGGAGGAGCAGGTGTGTTAAGAGAGAGAGGGAGCAAGAAAGAGTGGGGAGGCGTCGGCCTCCTTTTAACAACCAGCTCTCAGAGTGAACTAACAAAGTGGAAACTCATTCATTACTGCAAGGATCGCACTGAGCCATTCAGGAGGAATTCCCCCCACCCCACCTGCCATGACCCAAACACCTCGCACTAGGTCCCATCACATTTCAACATGAGATTTGGAGGGGACACACATCCAAACTATATCAGACCCCTAGGCCTCACATCTGCTGGTCTGGACGCTGCTGGCCTGTGGTGTCTTGCTGTTGGTGGTCAAGCCCTTGCCCTTGGTCCTCGCCTTTAGCATCTGTATCCCTTGATGTCATTCCCTGAATCCTTGTCCTCCTGCTTCATCCCAGTGTCTGTGCTTGTTGCCTGCCCACTGAGTGCCAGGCCCTGGGCTGGGTGTTTTGTGTTCCCTACCTCTGATCTTCACAGCACCCTGCAAGGTGGGTGTTGATTATCCTCCTCTTTAGATGAGAAATGAGTTCAGAGAGATTGTGCAACTTTGCATGTGTGATTTATGCCACCCCTTGTGTTTTCCAGAGATGGCCCTAATGATGCTAATGGGTGAAACAAATAAAGAAAAACATACACAAAAAAGCTTCCACAGTGAGAAATTTTAGAAAGCACTGGGTTAAACAAAGCAGAATTCTTTATATCATGACTTCTTAGACCCTTTAAAATGCTCATGTGCATGGCAACCCCCCAGTGGGGAGGGGTATACGCAGGACATAGCATTTCCCAAACCTATCTGACTTTGGAACCACTTTTCCAAGGAGCATCTCACAGGGCATGGCTTGGACAACAAAGCCTGCAACCCTCAGGGCACCAAGATTGGTTTCAATCCTTCTGGTGAAGAATGCCAGGGGTGTGAGAGGATGAATGACAGGCCACTCCTGTGTGTATCTTATTGGATCTCCACAACAGCTCCATGAATAAGCAATCCTTATCCTCACTTTCCAGATGGGGAAGCTGAGGCTCAGAGCACTAAAGTAATTTGTCTATGCTGCCCATAAATATTTGAAGCTAGTGGAGTGTGACTATTCACCAGGTGCTCTTGAATGATGGTGAGAGGGAAGAGGATTAAGACGGCTCACCGGGAACCAGGAGGCAGACATGGGGTCTCCATGAAAGGAGTCGAGAGAGGAGGAGGTGACTGTGCCCAGTCTCTGCGGGTCACCCAGCCTGACACACAACAACTGCCACCACGGTTTCCACGCTCCTCAGTCCGTGTTCTCAGGATGCTCCTGCAGTTTTAATTAAACGCTGCGTATTGCAGCTCATTAAGGAGAAAACAGTTGTTCTGTATCGAAGTAGCCTCAGGTCTCTTCACTACTTTTACTGCTCAAACAACATTGCAGAGAACTTCATAGTGTTTGGACTTGGTATTGCCTCTTGCCTGGCAGGACCCCCAGGCCAGGGCTGTGTGACCAGCCACCCTGCTCCGAGGACACTGTCCTCACTTCAGCAAGGATTCCTGGCCAGGCCCTGCCTCCCTTCTCTCTTAGGACCCCCTCCCACCCCATTAGGAGGGGCTCAGCCTGCCCTAATGTTGGTGTCAGGATCCACGCTGTTGGGAGGTAGAAAGGCTTTGGAGGGTTAGGCTGTGTGTGCTAGTTCCCATGACAGGAAGGTTGCCTCACCTCTGAGCTCTGACACACACCGTTTGGCACCTTGGTCCCTTGCTGGGTTATTAACAATATTAGTGTATCCTCCCACAGCCCTTGCAACAAGCCAGACGTTGTTCTGAGCTCCTTACCTACAGTAACTTGCCAAATCCTCACAACAACCCTATAGGATAGGTATGGGTGTTATCATATTTAATAGATGGGGGAACTGAGGCAAAGGGGTTTAAGTTTCTTGCCCAAGATTATAAACTACTAATTGGTGAAGCCAGGATTCAAACACAGGCTCTCTGGTCCTGAGTCTCTGCTCTTCAACACCGTGTTATACTATCTGCTAAAAACCCGACTCGCAGGCTTGGCCTTGCTCTCTGTCAACTGCCCTGAGCAGGGGCTGTAATTCTGCCACTGAATTCCCAGCTGACTGATGACCACTTGATTGACTGCTTGCCTAGGTCTTCAACCATCACTTGATCCTAGATTGGCATCACCTTTAGCAAATTGTATTTTCGAAAGATGGCACAGTAATGTCTTTAGAACTGTCCGACTTCCCCTCTGAATCTGGACAGATGTTTGTGACTGCCTTTCCCAGAAAATGTAGCCAAAGTGACAAAATGTAGCTTCTGAAGCTAGTTAATACAAGTGTCATGCACTTCTGCCTTTCTCTTTGGGGACTTGGCCACCATGTTGTGAGGAAGCCCAATTAGCCTTTGGAGAGACCCATGTGGAGACAAACTAAGGGCCCATCAAGCTGCAAGCTGACAGCCAGCACTGACTTACCAGTCAAGTGAGTCACTTTGAATGTGATCTGCCAGCCCCAATTTGAGTCACTCAGCTAATGCTAGCTATGTAAAGCAAAGGGAAGTTGTCCCCTCCAAGTCCTGCCCAAACTGCAGATTCTTGAGCAAAATAAATGATTCTTGTTGTTTTAAGCCCCCACGTTTTGGGGTGGCTTGTTACATAGCAGTAGATAAACAGAACACCAGCTGTGTCTGCCTTTGGGGGCATTTTATGTTTCTGGATCATCTTCCTTGACACACCCTATTTTACTGCTGGGCTCTATCTGCCAGGCCAGACCTCTCCCAATTTCTCTGTCCCCCACAATTCCTGCCCCCTCTCTGATACAGAAAGCAGAATGGCTGGTGCTTTTCCATCTGCCCATCTCCCTACAGATCACAAGGTGCTGCTGGCCTGGGCCCAGCTGCCAGCCATCCTCCCAGCACCACCCAGCCTCCAGACTGACTCTGAATGTCAGGGACCAGTTTCCTAGGCAGTAGGGCCAATTCCAATCTATCTTCTAGCTCACACATTGTTGCTTCAGCAAGAAAGCTACTATTTCTCCTTTCTATTGAGTGTATTACAACAATTTTTTTATTATGAAAGTTACAGTCCATTGTTTTCGTTTTTCATAGAACTGACACACTTTGAGTTGTGTTTTAATTTTAAAACATATAAAACATACTACTTTTGTACTGGGTGTGATAGTTAATTTTACGCATCAACTTGACTGGGTTAAGCGCTGCCCAGATGGCTGGTAAACATTCTTTCTGGGTGTGTCTGTGAGAATGTTTCCAGAATAGAGTAGCACTTGAATCATTAGACAAAGTAAAGAAGATCTGTCCTCACCATTTTGTGGGGCATCATTTAATCCAGTGAAGGCCCAAAATAGAACAAAAAGGTGGAAGAAAGGCAAACTCCCCCGAGTCTACCACCACTTCTTGAGCTGAGACATCCATCTTCTGCTCATCAACATTGGAGCTCCCTGGTTCTGGTCCTTTAGACTCAAGGACTAACACCCCTCCTCCCCATCCTACCCTACCTTGAGTTCTTCAGCCTTATAGTAAATTGCATTACATCTTTCCTGGTTCTCCAACTTGCAGATGTCTTTACAGGGCTTTTTGGCTTCCACAATCATATGAGTCAATTCTCATAATAAATCTCCTCTTGTATATCTATATATATGTCCTTTTGGTTTTGTTTCTCTAGAGAACTCTAACATGCTGAGTAACAAACAACACAATACTTCCTATTTTTTAATCATTTTTGTGTTACTGTTACTCATGATGGTTTGTTTTTCTTTGGGTTTGGGGATTTTAAGCTGTGAGCTTGTGCCCTATCAGTATTTCTTTATCTGTGAAAATTCTTTGAGATCTGTGTTTAAAGTACATTCCTCAGAAAAGATTTGTGTTTGCTTCTACAAGGCTCCTGGTGACACCCCCAAGGCAGAATCACTGGCAAATTTCACATGGATTTATTAGATTAAATATGAATCTAAAAGGACATGCCACCATGGCCATAATAGGTTCTTTCCAGCTCCCCTGAGGCCCACTTTTCCTTTCCTTTACTATTGGAAGTATTTTAGGACCCCATCTCTACAAAAAAAAATTTTTTTAAATTAGCTAGCTAAGCATGATGACATGTGCCTACAGTCCCAGCTACCTGGGAGGCTGGGGTGGGAGGATCACTTAAGCCCAGGAGTTTCAGGATGCAGTGAGCTATGATTGTACCACTGCAGTCCAGCCTGGGAAACAGAATGAGACCTTGTCTCAAAAAAAAAAAAAAAAAAAAAAATGGATTTTGGAAGAAACATTTGCTCTACATTCTACTCTGGTTCCAGTGTTCCAATGTGTAAAAGTTTGCCACATTTAACCTGAGTTAGTTTTCTTAACTACCTTCTTTCTTATGCAAGGTACTCTAGGCAGCCTTAAAACAATGGGTACCTGTGGAAGAGAAAGTGTTCAAAGAGGGAGGTAGATAAACCAAAGGAAACAAAAAAAATATATTCATAAAAAAACGAAAAATTGTGCCTGGGTTTGTGCCTGTTTGCGAGAAAAATTTTTCATCTGACTAACAACTAAAGTTCTCTCTCAAACCATTTAGTAACTCTCGGTACCATCTCCATAAGCAAATTACAAGTTTATTTTATCTTTTTTTTCTTAAAGTATGTTCCTCAACCTGAAAATGGCTTAACGTCTACCTTAAGTTATTGTATGCCTTAAGAGGCAATTCTCCAAATACCTATTTCCTGGAAATAATGAACTCAGCTTTCTCAGTGGTTAAGCATTATTTTCTACTTGGTTAGTTTGCAAATCTGTGGTTTGGCAATCTCTGCATTAGAGCTGGCGTATTTGCTATCTATTGTCACACTAATGCTATCTAATAAACCATCCCAAAACTCAGTGGCTTTAAGCAATGAACATTTACACAGTGGGTCAGTAATTTAGGTGGGGCTTAGCCGTGTGGTTCTTCTGGTCTCAGCTGCATTCGCTCGTATGCCTGGAGCCTAGAGGTGGGCTAGTGATGGGCTGCTGCCAGCTATCCTTGGCCAGGGGGACTGAGAGACTTGGCTCTGCTCCATGTTGTCTCGTCCACCAATAGGCTGGACTGGGCATATTCTCATGGCAGTGGTTCAGGAGAGCACCTTTGCAAGCCTCAGTTGTGTTTTACCCACAAATATCTCATGGCCAAAGCCAGTCACATAGCAAACCCAGAGTCGAGAGATGGAGCATATCACCCCACCAGGCAAGAGCACGTGAAAGTTGCACAGCAAAGGGCGAGAGTACCAGGAGAAGCAAAGGAGCCAAGTGACATAATCCATCACGGCTAGTGTTCAGGCAGCCCTCTCACAGGAGCCACGCCAGGCAGCTGGTCTAATGGTCCATTAGGGTGTCCCTTGGTGACCAGAGCAAGAATGAACAGAACCCTCCTCCCCTCTTTCCTCAATCCTATTTGGGCCTTAGTATCAGAGTCCATGTGTCTGACTCACTCTCTCACTCCTCACCTCCCATGGATTAAAACTGCTAGTAACACAATTTTAGAGTTTTCGGGGACTGCCTAGGAAGGCAGCAGTCAAGCAGGACTGATCTTCCTGCAGCCAACACGTCCACTTCCGAGCTCAAACCAGAGTGGCTGCTTAGTTCTCTGGGCATGTTACTGAAAACAAAATGTGGCTGGAGTTCAATCACTTGAAAACAGAACACCATTTCTTTCCCGAATTAACTGAGAACATATTAATAGATGACTTGTAGAGAATCTGTCAAATCTTCCATTCATCAATACCATGCCAAGGAAGGAAGCAGAAATCAGAAAACAGTTATGAGAGATTGTGCATAAATGCAGCAAAGCTCAAGGTCAGTGGCCAGACCATGCACCTGCCTTCCATACACCCAGAGCCCACAGCAGGCCTGCATGCACATCAGCTGTGTGCCTAATGTGTGACCCCTGGCCTCTGCTTCATAAACTGAGAGGCGTTCGTTACACCTGTAGCCTGAGAAGGGTGAGGGGAAGACCTGGGAGGGCTTTGGTTTAAACTCTCCATGTAGGATATATTTGCCAGAACTGTCACAGAAGCAGCTGACGGAAGTCTAAACTCAAGGTAGCTTAAATAGAATGAGAGATTCATTGTCTTGTGAAACCAAATAATGATGAAGGCCAGTAAGGAATGCCTGGTGCCATAGACACAACCGTCAGAAGCTTTGCTCTTTCCCTCCTCTACTTCCTAGCTTTTCCCCCGTGTGAGCTCTCATCTCATTCACCATTTTTCTCCACATTGTAGGTAGATGGGTCAGGAATTGAGAAACTTACCAGTGACCAGTTCTGAACCCACATCCAATGTGGAAACTTCCTGGCCAGTCAGGAGAAGGCTGTCTGTTCCGAGCTCCTGCTTGAAAATTCTAGGGAAAGGGTCTGATTGGCCAGACTTGCATCATGTGATCCATCCTGGGCTGACTGTTGTGGCTGGAGCCAGTTGTAGGGACAGGGATGGGTCATCGGTGGTCAGCAGCTCTCCTCAGAACCTTGTACATTTAGGAAGATGAGGAATACTGTTCTTGGCAGAGTGAACTCTGCACGTCCACCACAGAGGGCTGATTGTTCTAGCACAGGGGCAGCTCTGAAGGTCCTCACCATGAGGTTCCTCACCTACAGAGCCTCGCCAGCTTATGAGTGATGAGCACAGATATAGATTGTAAGCTACCCCTTTTCTTGAGGAGAGGCTGGGCTTGGTCCAGTGAAATATGAATGGAGAAGGAAAGTAGACAGGGACTGTCATTTTCCTAAGTGTGCCAGGTACTGTCCAAGGTACTCACCAAGACTTTGTCTCTCCTATTAATCACCTGAGAGATATTCTTTTTGTTGCTGTTTGAGACAGAGTCTCACTCTGTGACGCAGGTTGGAGTGCAGTGGCACAATCTCAGCTCACTGCAGCCTCAACCTCCTGGACTCAAGCAATTCTCCCACTTCAGCCTCTCAAGTAGCTGGAACTACAGGCAGCACCACACCCCCAGATAACTTTTGCATTTTTAGTAGAGACAGGGTTTTGTCATGGGCCAGGTTGGTCTCAAACTCTTGGATTCAAGTGATCCGCCTGCCTTGGTCTCTCAAAGTGCTGATATTACAGGCATGAGCCACCACACACAGCCAAGAAATATATTCTTAGCCCCATTTTGCTAGGGAAGAATACTGAGGCTCAGAAAGGGAAAGTGACTTACCCAAGGTTACACAGTGATGGAACAGGCACTTGAAATAAGTCTTCCTGACCACTCCACATCTACTCTGCTCTACAAATAATCTAACCACACCATTGAACCCTTTCTAAGCATCAGCAATTCCACTGCTGTGTATTTACTCTAAAGAAATGATGGCTTATGACCATGAAACAACATGTATGAGAATGTTCACAGCAACTTTATTCCTAATGGCCCCAAACTGGAAACAAGCAAATATCTATTCACGATAGAATGCACAAATAATTTGTGGCATATTTATATATGAAATACCACACAGCAAGGAAAAATAACACACTATTTTTGGAGGCAGAGGTGGGTGGATCTCCTGAGGTCAGGAGTTCAAGACCAGCCTGCCCAACACGGCAAAACACCATCTCTGCTAAAAATATGAAAATTAGCCAAGCATGGTAGTGTGCACCTGTCATCCCAGCTACCTGGGAGGCTGAGTAAGGAGAATCACTTGAACCTGAGAGGCAGAGGTTGCAGTAAGCCGAGATCGCGCCATTGCACTCCAGCCTGGGCAACAAGAACAAAACTCCATCTCAAAAAAAAAAACAACAAAAAAGAACAGACTATTGTTACATGCAACAGTGTGAATGATGAATCTCACAGACATTTTGTTGGGTGAAAGAAGCCAGGCACAAAGAGAACATACTATGTATATTCACTTATATGAAGTTCAAGAAGAGAGAAAGCTAATCTTGGTGAAGGGGGCCAGACTAGTGGTTATCTCTAGGGTGGGTAGAGACTGGAAAGGAGCATCAGGAAATCTGGGAGGCTCAAAACCTAGACATCTTGATAGGGGTGGTGATTATGCAGGTGTTTACACAGTAAGAATTCATCAAGTTGTACATTGATGTTTTGTATACTTTATGTATATCATACTTCAATTTAAAAAAAACAACAATTCATTCACAAGTTTGATAGAGAAAAGTTCTAAGCCCTTCAAGTTACCCTGTTCTTTATTAATTAATTTATGTTTTCCAAAGAGAACCTGAAGATTCCCCCACCTGAGGTTTGCGGTAGAAGCTCCCATTCATTTCTCCATGTATCTCTGCACAGGTGCTGTAGCTAGAGCTCGCCTAGAGACCACTCTGGGGCCCTCCTCTCTCCTCACTCCACCTCCCAGATTCCAACAAGGGAAGTCCCCAGGTTCCAAAGGGTCTTCCTCCTTTCTGAGCTCCACCGTCAGGGTGAGCTGAGGTTGGGGATGGTAGCACTCAGCACACCTTCCTCTTGAGCCAGGTGGCTCTTGTGTGGCCAGAAGGAACCGAAGCTCCCAGGGACACTGAGCTGGGGAGTGGATGCCTGGTACAACACCATGGGTAGGAACATCTTCACGGAAGGTGATGGAACCAGACACAGGGCCCACATCCACAGTGGCCAAAACACAGTGGGAAAGGGCTGTGTTGTGCGCTTGCATCACAGATTGCTAGTTCCTTCTCTTATCCACCTACCTTGATCCTGCCCATATCTGTCTCCTTACCAGGAAAATGGACCCAGAATATCTAATTGCAGAGTTATCTTGAGGTAGAATTTCAAAAGGAGACTTTACAGAAGAGCTCATCTAGTTTATGCAGTGCTTTTGTGTAGATAAGAGAAAAGAGACCCTTCCTCAGGACATTTCATTGCCATCCATTGACTAGTTATCCTACTGTACTGATTTCCCTAGAATGAGACACATTATAGCCATCCGCCATAAAATGGTCACATTAACCTTTCAAATCTACAACATCTCTTGTGTGACTGGTAACCACTAGGGTTGTGCAGTACACAACCTGAACAAACATACACATGGCCCTGTTTTCAGGATATAATGCATGATGTACAAATAAAGAATCTGCCATGTTATTCTCATCTGAAGCCTTAGGTAAATCCCTCTTTTCTTGCAGGGCAGTCTTTGATTTGGACTGAATTGTGCTCCCCCTCCCAAAATTCATATGCAGAAGCCCTAACACCCATTGTGATGGAATTTGGAGATAAAAGCATGAGGGAAATTGGGTTTAGCTGAGGTCATGAGGGTGGGGCCCTCATGATGGGATTAGTGCCCTTATGAGAAGAGGAAAAGACACCAGAACTCTTTCTCTCTCTCTGCCGTGTGAGCGCATACGAAAAAGACTTCAACTGAAAGCCAGGAAGAGAGCCCTTGCAAAAGTCTGACCATGCTGGCATCCTGATCTGACTTCCAACCTCCAGAACCTTGGGAAAATAAACTCCTAGTGTTCAAACCGCTCAGTCTATGGTATTTTCTTACAGCAGCATAAGCCAAGACAGTTCTCATCAACTGTTAACGTAACTTTCCATGAAGAATTCATTGATCATTACTTAAGTTGTTATCTCTCTCAGGGACATCTGAATTCTCGAGTCTATTCATATCCAGCTCCCAGAGTGAACTGCTAATGACAGGCCTTGGAGCAGCATTATAGGCAGTGGGGGGAGACGCATTCGAGGGAGATAGAGGGTGTTGGCACAGCCTCTCTCCTTCAATCACACTGTAGGCAATAGCCTCCGCTGCCCATGCCTGAAGATAGCCATGGATCTGGGTTCTGAGGCCCTGCTCTATGGGAAGGAGCCTGATCCTGAACACACGGGGGATAAAGTCTCCAAGGCAGGAGTTTTCCATCCTTGCAGCCTCCTTCTGGCTATAAATTTAGACTTGCCAATTCCAAAGGAGCCATCTGGCAGGTGGGAAGAGTAGCGAGTGGGCCCTGACCCTCCAGGGACACCTGGCTTAGAGACAATGGAGAAAGTCATCTAGTGAGAGTCCACATGCCTCCTTTCCCCACAGTTTCTGTTTTAGCATTTCGGGAGGAAAAAGGCATTCTGTCGATGAAAGTAGGTCCTGCTAGCAGGAGAAGATGGCTGTTATCATAGGATGCTGCATCCCTGGGGAATCCACAGTCCCCCGAGCTCCGTGAGCTTTCCTGGCGAGGGCTCAAGCTGAACCTCACGCAGTTCCTTGTCCACTTGGCCTCTCCTGTGTGTCCCCCACTGTGTGGGCATTGGGGAGAAAAAGATGTGCAGGAATCCCCCCCACCCTGGGGGCCCACAGCCAGCTGTGGGAGTTTGGCTCATAGACAAATCATTACGGAAGGTGTGAGAAGTCCTGTGGGAGACATAGGGAAAATGTAGGTGCTGGGAGAAGACAGAGGAGAAAGTGAGGCAGCCCTCTGGGTGGGGCACTCAGGGAGGGGGGAGTCCTAGAGGAGGTCACATTTGAGCTGTGTCTTGCCAGCTAGACCAGAGTTCACCAGGCAGAGGATAGCGTGGGTCCAGCCAAGAGGCATGGGGGCGGGCTTGCCAATGGACAGAGGGTCCAGCCAAGAGGCATGGGGGCGGGCTTGCCAATGGACAGACCACGTATCCAGGCAGGGGCAAGGTCCTAAAGGGCATGCGACTAGACTGAGCTGTCTGGACTTTATCCACAGTAGGCACTAGGAGCCATACAGGATTTTAAGCAAAGGCAAGGCTACCTTCCCCAGTGGGAAATGGCATGTTCTTTTTTCTTTTTTTGAGACAGGGTTTCACTCTGTTGCCCAGGCTGGAGTGCAATGGCGCGATCTCAGCTCACCGCAATCTCTGCCTCCCGAGTTCAAGTAATTCTCCAGCCTCAGCCTCCCGAGTAGCTGAGATTACAGGCATATGCCACCATGCCTGGCTAATTTTGTACTTTTAGTAGAGACAGAGTTTCTCCATGTTGATCAGGCTGGTCTCGAACTCCTGACCTCAGGTGATCCTCCCACTTCAGTCTCCCAAAGTGCTGGGATTACAGGCGTGAACTACCGCGCCCAGCCCGGGAACGGCATGTTCTTAACTGAAACTTGGAATCTCCCAGGAAGGAGTGGCACGAACCTGGGCCCTGGGACCTTTCTCCTTGGGGAATGCCTTGCTGCTGGCATCTGAAGCCTACTGGGCTGTATGCTGTATGAGCTGAGGTCCATTTTTGCTACAGATTCTCACAAGTCTTTCTGGAAACCTGCAGTGTAGCTCCTCCTATCACAGCTGAGGTATAGGATATTCCACCTCAGTTGAGAAGGGAGACTGTGGGCCCAGGACAGGAACAAGACCCAACAGGAGGGGAGAAGGGGAGAGAGAGGGAGGAGGGCAGGACCAGCTACATCTCTGGGCATAGGTTCAAAGTAGAGGAAAGTGTTAGGAGCCTGGTAAAGGCAAGTGTTCGCTATCTGGGGTCAAAACAGGGGTATGGACATAGCTCCAGGATAATGGCCCTTGATTGTCTGTTTATTTATCTTGGGAGTTGCTTTGGGTTTACTGGGTTATGCTTGGAGGCGTTGGTGCCTGTTGGGGCCACACCCTCCATCCTCAAGGGGAACGGGTTAGGGTTTCTCCTGAAGAGAATGCCCTTACATCCTTTTCCGTCATACCTAGAAAAGTAGAGTCCTCGGTTAGAGACCTGGAATGCTGCAGGCAGTTCCTAGACAGCCAGAAGCAACATCAGTCTATCTCCAGGTCGGGTCCTTCTGGGTCTCAGTCACAAAAGGGCTCTTGCCCAGGCAGGAGTTCTCTGCAATAGGAACCAAAGTGGTGCCCACACCACAAGGCAGGCAGGGAGTGGGGATGGAAAGGGGGCCAGACCACCCCAGAGGAGGAGAGCCCTGTGAGCCAAATGGACCAGTCGCAAGGGATTCTCTGTATTTCTTTTCCTCCTATTATATCCCTAAGTGTTGTGTAAGGTGTTAGCTAACTGTCCCATGGGAATTATTGGGAGAGCCTCAAGGGAGGGTGACTGTGGGGACAAAGGTGAGCAGTCCAGCTCTCACTGCACTACCTCTCTGGTGATTCGACCCCTACCCCCACCCCCTGCCCTCTGCTCCCAGTGAGTGACTTTGCAGGATCCAAGTTGTCTTAATGAGAGATGCTGGTCCTTTTGTGATTTTAACGTTTGAGAATGCAGGAATAGGCGACCCTTGAAAGAATAAACTATGAGTTCAAATTGAGAAGTAGAAGAACTCCATACCCACTACCCACCAGGCTGAGGGCAGGGCCAGAGCTGGGTCCTGGGTGGGGCAGGGATGGAAATGGGGAGGCTGAAGCGTCCCAGCCATGAATCTACCAAGTCAGGGTCTCAGGCTCTGGAACAAGACATTTGTATTCCTCTTTCTCTTCTGAAAATGTCTATACAAAAATACACATGTACCCGCATGAATGAACCCAGGCAGCCACGAATGCAACACGTGTTTTTAACCAAGGAAACATTCCCCGCTCTGCTCCCAACAGACAGAGCTACAGGAAGGGGCTCTGACTTCCCAATAATCTTACAAACAAATGAGCTTGACTTTAACTCCGTTACCAGGGCTAATCTGTCCCGACTCCCACCTGATTTGCACAGGAAATGGGCTCATTCATAATGAATGGTGTGTGCACTTTGTGGAGTTCCCCAGAGGTATCAGTTAAGCAGTTTGCAGCGGCACTTTCCTTAAGCAAAGGGAAGGGGCTGATACAAGTCTGCCAGGAAAAGGTCAGGCCGGGAGGGAAAATGGCTAAATGACTCCTCCCCACCCCGACACCTATTGGGCAGCCCTGTGCCTTTCACTGCTGCACTCAGCTGACCCTGCACAGCGTTCACAGCCTGCAGCACATCGTCCCTGGCCAGCTCCACGGTGGTGCGGGCCAGATCCCTTCCCCGTTTACAGGCAGGAGGACAGAGAGTGTGAGGGAATGACTTTAGAGGGCAATAGTTCTTCTAGGACTGTGGTTCTCAAGCTTCAGTGTCCATCAGAGTCCTCTGGCGGGCTTGACAACACTCAAGCTGCTCCCACACCCCCTATCCACCATTCTAGGGCTTCTGACTTAGAGTTCCAGGTGGGCCTGAGAATTTCATTTCTAGCAAAGTTTCCAGGTGCAGCTGCCACTGGTCCAGGGACCACGCTTTGAGAACCACTGGTCTAGCTCCTGGCTTGCCACCAGAATCTCTCTGCAACCTTCCTCACAGGTAAAGCCAGAAACTGCAAGTGCTTCCTCTTCTTAGATGCCTCTTCCTACCAGTCACCATTCTCTCCTGTGCTTTGTTTTCTTGTCTGTCTGTCCTTCCAGGCTGTAAGTCCCTAGAGAACAGGATATGTCTTAGTTTCCTGTGTGTTCCCAGGACTGCACATGTACCAGGAAAAGCTTCAGCAGGAGGCATACCACTAGGGGAGCCGTGGTTACCCCAACCCAGGAAGAAGCAGGATCAGGGTGGGATGTAACTACTGAGGGACTCTTACTTTTTAATTTCCTAATCTGCTATATTGTTTGGATTTTAAAAATGAGAATGATTTGTGCATTAATGGGTGATTAAAAAGTAATGCAGAAACCAATTTTATTGACTCAAGCATCCTCTCTGAAGGTACTAACTGCTGTCCCAGGCTCCCACGGAGTCCTCAAATGTGTTCAGCTAAATAGCATTACTGCCAGGTGCTGCTGACAGAGCTTTAAATATACAGATTTATTTAGTATTCACAACAGCCACATGAGGTGAGGACTATTTCTTATCCCTGCTCCTCACGTGAGGAAGCTGAGGGACAGAGACACTAGTTAGCTTACTCAAGGCCAGGTGTTTCATTTGCAGTAGGGTTGACATTCACCCCTCAACAGGCTAGTTCTGGGAGTTGTGGTCTTGACCCCTACTGTAGCTGTACCACTCAGAAGTGGAGGTTCATCAACAGATGGAATCCTATTTATTTACACCTAACCCACTTTGCTCTAAAGAGGATTCGAGGGGGACTCCTATCTGATTTAGTTATCCAAAGCTTATATTGCCTAGAAATGTTACCTTTAATTAAATTCATGCTAGAAACACAATACAAAAACATGGGCTTGAGCACATGAACTTACCAAAGAGAAGAGAAAAAAAAAGCCATCAAAGCAATCATGATCAGTGGCTTCTGAGATTTTCTGTTCCTATTGTTTTTCGTCAATATACTGGTAAGCGTGCAGCAGCAGGTGCCAAAAGGAGAGAAAAATTTATAGGGGTAGGACTTTAACTACAGAATATTCTATTCATTAACTTGATTTCTCTTGTGCATTGAGAAAAATAGCTGCATGACTCAATTTTGGTGGAGGAAACCCTTGCCTTGCTCTCGGAAACCCTAAGTTCCCTAGCAGCAGAGCTTAGTCTGGTGTGGGGCATATTTTGTAATCATCTGAGGCGCTCAGCCCCCATCCAGCCTAAGGAGTGAATGTCTGCAGGGACCGGGAGGGGCGGTGTCTGGCATTGCTATGTTTAAACAAACCACCCCTGGTGATTCTAATGCACAGTCAGGGTCGTCCAGAGCCTCTGAGATGATCCCTTACAATTCTGAAGTTTTCTCACTCTAAAATCTCAGTTTTCTAATATTTTATGATCATATCCTTCTCCTCCAGCTCAGAATCCCAGCCCTGCCTTACCAGTGGAAGTCACTGGGTTGGTTTGGAATTTAATCACCTCCTTGGAAGCAGAGCCCAGCTCCCCAGGGGGCTGCTTGTTCACCCTGTGTGAGGCCAGCAGGTTTATTTATGGTTTCTTATTTTATTTATTTCCCCGCCTCAGAGCTGTTCTTCTGCATACAGAGAACTCAGGCTGTCTGCTGCCTGTGCTGCTGGGGCCGCTATGAGTTGGGCTTGGATGGATGTGCGGCTTTAGTTCACCAAGATGGCTGAGAAGCTGGTCACTTTCCTAGGGGTGATTTCTGTGGTGCGGCAAAGCCCTGCCTGTTCCAAAACATATCCCCCAAAGCCTTCCCAAAACGGAAGTTATAAATGGATGGGGTAACACAGGCCTTGACTGCAGGAAATTCTAGAATTCTCTTCTCACTTGGAGGGCTCAACTCTGCCTATGTTACCATTTGCCTTGGTACCCACCAGGAGGGCAGCAGCTAGATCTTGCCCTGATGCGTGTTCATCGCCCTCCATGGCCAAGGGCTGATTTGGAGGACACAGCCTTTTAGAGGGTGAGTGCAGGTGGCGGAGTTCACAAAGTGTGGGTAGGAGGAGACCACCGTTGGTATCTATTTTCTATTTTTCATATTTTCTGCCTCAGCTAACACCCACTCTCTCTCCCCTTGTTCCTCTCCCTCCTCCACCAGGGTCCTGCCATGCAGATGGTATGTCTAAACAGGAAAGCAGAAATCGAGTTAAGGGAAGGACACGACGGAAGGTAATGCAGGGACTTGGTTATAGGTGTTGGAGGGGCCAAGAGCCAAGTGGGACAGTGAAGAAACTTCAAAATCAGCAACCTCAGGAAGCTCCTGCCAACTCGAGGGCTGGTGGCAGGAAAGTGGTGTTGACAGTGCCTGGGAGCTGGGGCCACCCACGAGAGCTGGAACCATGCCAGCCTATAGGGCAGGAGCTGAGGCCACGGCCAGAGAAGCCAACCCGGAAAGGAGAGAGGGACAGACACCTCCTGCGTCCTCCCCCCGAACCTGCACTCTCCACAAGGGAGACAGAACCCAAATGGCACAGTCTGGTGTTACAGAGCAGAGAAGGGTGGTTGTATGTTTAGGAAGGAATTTGAGGACAAACAGGCAGGAGACCAATACCAGGGGACCACCGTGTATTGAGATTGCGAAGCAACTTTTCCAGGATCTGGCAGCCCGATGAGGACCTGGTCAGAGACCTGGTTTGGGACCTGGCTAAGGATGGAGCCAAGGATTTTAGCCTGACTGCCTGTCCTGTGTAGGATCTATCAGGCTTTCTGCCCTGGCCCTGGTCTTAGCAGCTCTCTAAGACCAAGAGCTGCTTTGCAGACAGATGGCTGAGGAGAGAGATGTGGTCCCTGACTGCTGGAATTAGTCAGTGTGAGGTGAGGGAGGGATTGTGGGCAATAGCACCTCCTGTTTCCTCTCTACTCCTTTCACCCTGTCCCCCACGTTTCTTTTCATCTTCTTCACCTTCTGGGCACCCCTCCCACCATGTTCTTAAACCTGTACCTTGGAGGTAATGGCAACTCCTGATCTTTTCTTTCTGGGATCCAGCCACATGAGTTGCTGTGGCAGAGACAGTGGTCAGTATTCACCTCCCTGTTTCCTCCATCTGACCAGGTGGCAAGGTTATGTCTCCCAGACTCCCCTGAGGTGAAGTTGGGCCATGTGACCAGTTCTGGCCAATGGGCTGAGATCAGTGCGGATGTGGGTGCCCTCTAGTCCAAGGCACTTAAAACCAGGTGTGAGTTCTCCAAGATCTCCTTTTCCTGCCACAGTAAGCTGAAGCCCACTGGTGTTGACATGATATCACTGGACAGAAGGGATCCCCCAAAGAAAGAACAGCTGCCTTGGAGAATCAGACATCCTACACTGGAATTTACATGTGCAAAAAATAAATATTTTATTGCATTAAGATACTAAGAGTTGGAGGTTAATTAAAAAAAAAACACACAGCATAGCGTGGTATTACCAAAATGCAGTTGCTACATGCTATAATGATTTCTCCCAGAGAGACAGTGAGACCCCTCTTGTATTTCTCCATAGGCCTCTGGGTAACGCTTGTCTAGTTTAAGGCTGCAATCTCCGTGAAGGCATCCCCCAAGCCTGGCACAGTAGCTGGCACAAAGGAAAAACTGAGTAAATAGCTGTTGACTAAATGAACACGTGAGTGAACAAATGAATAACCCAGGAGCAGCTAAGAACATCTTAGAATGAGATCATGGCTTATCCTGCAGCAACAGAGGGAAAACACCCAGTCCAAGAGGGAAGAAATATAATTCAGGAGAACCTTGACAGATTAGAAAAATGATCCATTCAGGATGGGTAAAAGACAAGGCAAGGTTTGTAGAAATTCAACAGAAGCCTCATCAATCCAGGAGGAGGTGAGGAGAAACTGAAGGGGACCCAGGATTATAGGAGTCCAGGAGTCTAATAACATCCTTGGGGAAGGACCAGCCTCTACCAGGCTGGGACAGGACCCAGGAAGGAGGAAACGGCACATGCAAGGCAGGGTGTGATCATCCCACTGCACTTGGCCCTCTCCCGACATCTAATTTTGGCTGTCACATTTAAGAAGGGTTTGGAAGTTCTGGAGCAGAGCCAGAACCAATAGGAGAAAGGATGAAAGGTTGAAAAAAATAGAACCTGTAGGAAAAGTCTAGGGGAGGTGGGAGTTAAATGGGGCTGGGAGAGGCAGGTGTATGCAAATGAGCAGCTCTTTGGCTAGAAGGGGGTGGGGAGGCCAGAACTGGGGGACATTGATTTATACAGCAGCAAGAAAGATTTAAGTTAGACTCCAGGAAGTGAACTTTGATGAAGGTTTCTGGCAAACTAAATACTTCCCTTGGCTGCCCCTCTGCTTGGGAGGCCCTGGTAGGCCCCTCCTTTGTCCCTCAAGGGGCCAGGCATGAGGATGACTGGGAAATGTGAAGTCCTAGAGGGCTCTAAAGGCAGAAGAGATCTGATACTTCCCCTAGGTCATATGGCAAGCAAGGAAGGAGCCTGACCAGGGTCTATCTGCTCTGGTTTCTCGGCCTGACTCAAGGACTGGAGCAGATGACTTCTGTGGGTGTGGGGATTCCTCACATGACATGGGGAAATAGTGATGTCTCAGGAATTGGAAATTTTTCACATTTCCTCCAGGTTATCTCCCATATGGCTATATCCCTAGGAAACGTCTTATATCAATTAAAGCAGTTGATGCATTCTAACTATGACCCTGCGATCAGCTTTAGGAAAGGGGTCACCGAGGATCAACAGAGCCTAATGCATCCCAGGATGTCAGAACTAAAAGGATTCTGGGCAGATTATCCAATCCAACCTTCCACCCCTTTACAAGTGAAGACACAGAGCTCTGGGGGAGCTTTCAGAAATTAGAACATCAGTGGCGAAATCAACAGCATGCCCAGGTCCCTGGACTTCTGACCCAATGTTCCTCCAACTAACTCATGTTTGACTCTCAAAGTGAGAGCCAGGAGGCCAGGGGAGAGGTCCGGATGAACACAGGAGAAGGATAGAGGCCTGGAAAGGGGTGATGGGGCCAGAAATGGGGAAGGGGAAGGAAGGAAAAGATAAAATGAAAATTTCCCTCTCTTGGGCTGGGTGGTGAGAGGAGCCAGGCAAGATTTTCTGTTGTTTTAGAGAAAGCTAAGGGTAGAGGGCCAGTGCGGGGGCAGGGCTGCTGAGGGGGGCCTCTCCACAGGGGGTTCCACTGGGGTCAGCACCTTCTGAGCTGGCCGGTTTCATCCACCCGCCTTCCCTGGATTTCTTTACTTCCTGCATTCTCACCTTCCCCTTCCCTCAGTTAATCTCTGAGACCACAAGAAGAGTGGGGTTCTGGGGGCAGATATAGGAGGGACTGTCAATGGAGTGTGATGTCCTAGAGATGTCACTTGGAAACAGACGTGTATACCCCAGAGGATGCCTGAGCCCCACTAGGTGCCTCACCAACATCTCAAAGCATGAAATGGCATCCGTGTGCTGAAGATCTACTCACGGTAAGGGATGGAGCAGAGAGGAAGATCAAGAGGCTTGAAAGCATGAATTCCCTGTAGGAGAAAACTGGTTTAGTTTCCTTAGCTGGAGGGCCTCTCGGTTCTCAGGCTTCCATCAATGTCTGAGCAGGAGCCGGGCAGTAGTGTCCGTCCCCTGGGTCACACGCCTCGAGGACCTCTGCATCCATCCTCCTGCCTAAGCATTTCCCCGGCACACCTCCAAGTGGCGTCATCCTCCTCTCCACAAGGGAATAGTCTCTGGGCTCTCCTCCGGCTTTTCTCATGCTTTTAAGCTAAGCCACAGACCCACACTGGGATCTATGGAAGAAGGACCACTCCTAGCTCTGCTGGGGAAACTGCCAATACAGTGGTCTCCCCCTCTCCTCTACTTGTCCTAGAGACTCTTCCTCTACCTTATCTAGTTCCCCCAGCCCACCTGTCCTCTCCTTTCTCCCATAGGGATGCTGCAGCCACCCCTGCACCTGGCCGCTAGAGGGCACCATGCCCTCACCGCCACCCCAGCTCTCCAACCCACTCCTACCTCTGCCTTCCTTATGGTCCTGTCAGATCGGACTTGGCAGAAAGGAGCCAACTAGGAAATCCCAGGATAATCCAAGAGGTTTATGTCAAAAGGTTTACAAGGGAAATGGTAGGTAAAAGTAAGTGCCTGGCACCCTGCCAGCTGCTGGGGATTAAAAGGTGAATAAGACCCCTACCTGCCCACTTCTCAGTCTCAAAGAGGAAACAGGTAATTACTGTGCAGTGGGTGAACCCAGGAAGGTAAAGCAATGCAGCCTGCTGATGGAACATCCAAGAGGAGCTCCCTGTCCCCAACTTCAGCAGGGGTTCAGGGAAGATTCCTAGAGGTTTCCTGAAAGGTGGGTAGGAAACAGCAGGTGAGGGAGGCAAGGGCAAACTGGGAGGCAGGAACAGCAAGCCCAGGAGTGGGAACAGCATGAGCAGAGGCTGGGAGGCACGAAGACTTAGAGTGGAAGGTAGGGTAAGTAGATCTATGTCACATTCCAGGCACCAGGCTCTGTTCCCGTCCTTTGCTGGTCTGAGGAATGCCCAACTGTGGAGCTCTCAGTGCTACCCTAAGAAGCCTAGTGGAGTTCCCAAGCCCGCCTGCATCCCTGCCCTCCTCCTCTTCCTGGAGAGGAGGGGAGTGTCCAGGCTTGGGGGAAGGTGCTATTACTCAGTCCTCATGGTGTTCCCTGGATGCTGACCTCCTGATTCAGGTCACTATTATTCCCATATTACTAATGAGAAACCAGGGGCTCAGGAAGATGAGGGAACATGCACAGGGATGCCCAGCAAAGCCAAGCCCGTCAGCCAGGGCTTCCGCCCCCGGGCTGCGTGGCCAGTGCTGCTTAGGAGAAGGGACCCTGTGAAAATCTGTGTCTCCCCATGTGGTCCAGAAGGCTGACACTAGCCATTTGAAGCAGATTTTTTTTTTTAAATGGAGGTTTTCCGATTACAAAATAAATACTCATTATTTTAAAAATCAAACAATATAGAAATTCACAATATTGAAAATAAGTCTCTTTTAATCCCCACCTCTCTTTCCCCCAAGATAACTATTCTTAACAGTTTGATATGTTATTTTTCTAGACTTTCCCATGGGTTTGTAAGTATATGATTATACATTTTTAAAAAATGAAATTATGCTTTGCTGCAATTTGCTTTCTTCAACTTAACAGTCTTAAACAACTTTTCACATGCATGCATACTAATCTATAAAGTGGGGTTTCTTGGGATCCCCACTTATTGCTGAGGAAGCCAGGCTCAGGGAAGGGTAAGTTTCCCCAACCACACAGCTCAGGAGGGGACAGACTTACCAGCCCAACCTGTCAAGATCTGGGGCAGCCAGTGGGGAGCTGCCCATAGCTACACCCGCCCACTCACTGCTTTCTCTCCCAGCAGCCTTCTCACCGTCCTCAGCTGCTGGGAATTTTTAGGAATGGATTTCTGTGTCATTTCTAATAGATCAGGAATATCCTAGCAAGACAGATTGCATGAGTGTGTTGGGTGGTAAAATCCAGGCTCATCCCTCCTGTATGCAGATCATTCCTTTTCTCCAGGAAGGAAGCTCTGGGTAGCAGCTCCCTGGGGGTGGGAGGTGGGGGCGGGATGAAGCGGCACTGGGCCGCTGACCCACCAGCCTCCTGAAATAGCCAAACATCTGGGCTGGGGGAGGCAAGTGTCATGGGAATTCAGCCAGTAGCATCCTTTTACCTCTTGATACTCAACCTGTGGTCTCAGAGTAGCATCCCCGGCATCCCTGAGAGCTGGTTAGAAATGCAAAATCTCGGCCCACAGACCAGACCCACTGAATCAGAATCAGCATTTTAACAAGACTCCCCCCAGGGAGTCCTATGTGTAGTAAAGTGTGAGTAGCCAAGGTTTCGCAGTATTCTGATTCCTATAAAGCCGGCCATGGCTTCTTTTCCAGAAGTTTAGTTGATGCACTTGGTATTAGAAACTTATTAAGAAATAGCAGTTACAGGGAAGTCTCAATGTGCCAGGCAACATTGCAAGTGCCTTACTTATACGAACTCATTTAATCCTTATAAGGATGCTTATGAATTGAGGTACTGTTATTATCCTGATTTTACAGATGAAGAAAACGAGGTGTAGAAAATTTGCTTAATTTTTGTGAGGTCGCATGCTAAGCAGAGGGTGACCTGGGACCTAAACTCAGGTCCTCCAGGATCTTGACCACCGCAGCACACTGCCCTGCAAGTAGATGCACCCGTCGGGCGTGGAGCAGTTGTGGCACGCATCTCCAGAGTGGCATTTCCAAGTGGAGCTTGCCAACACATCTTGCTTTCCTCCCCCCACCATCTTCTCCCTTCCTAAAGGCTGGCTGCCCTGGAGAAGCTGCCAGAGCTCAGTATGAACTGCACTGCTGCTTTTGTGGTGATGCTGAGACCAAGAAGTAACAGCAGCTTATTACATCTGCAAAACCCTTCATCATCTATCATGTCTCTTCTTCTCCAGGAACCAAGTGAGATGAGGCAGATGTTACTACCCCCACTAGAAGAATGGGAAGGGAGCCTAGTGGCGCCCCGTGACTTAATCAAGGTCATGCAGAACTGAGACTAGCAGCCAGGTCTCCTGACTTCCGGAGCATCTTCCTTTCATCTCTCTAGGATGCCCTGTTTTCTAGAAGACTCTATACCAGCCCTCTCCACCCTGAAGGCGGCCAGCATCTCCTCTCAGTGCTTCTGCAGCTCTGTGGGGAAACGGGGTCCCTGATGAAGCCTCAGCCTCTCTCCCAGGCTGCCTCCTGCCTGAAGCAATTATAAATGACGGCATTTTTCCTTCATTCAGACCTGATGTTTAATTCATCGCTATTCTGGCTGTTTTAATGCAGAGAACATTTATTCAGTGGAATAGCTTTGTTTTGCCTCCTAAGCTTTATTCTCCTGTTTGGAATACCATTGCTATTGCAGAGGGGGGCTTCCTGTTAGCCAGCTTCTGGCACCCTCACCCTCCAGCTCCCCAAGAGTGGCCCAGCTCTGCCATCTATGGGGACCCACCCCTGGGCTGAGAGTGAGCTTCAGCTCCTAAGAAGGAGGAGTCCAGGCTTTTCTGTCCTTGGTCTAAGTACCTGACATTTTCAAATTGCTCACCACCCCCTTTCTCCCAGGCCACATGCCTGGTGCCTGGTGTGATGAGCTGCCTGGCTCCCAGATAGGGCTGCTTCTGCCCAGGACACAGGAAGTTGGAAGGGCTTGGGGTGGGGGTGGGGGTAGCACAGCTGTCATGCTTCCTTCTTGGAGCTCCTGCCTTGTGGCACATCTTCAACTTCTTGCAGTCTAGACAAGTCTAGAACCTTGGACTCCAATCCCTGAATGCTATGCCACGGCCCCACCTCCTGACAATAGACCTTCTGGGTGACCATTTCTTTGTCCTGGATCTCAGGCTGCTAAGTGTCTGCAAAATATCCATTCCTCCTCTATTTTGTAACAACAAAACCCTCAGCTAAGCACCAGGCTCAAAACCTGGTTTACATATAAAACTACGTTGCCCAGTCTCTCTTGTAGCTAGGTGTGTTCATATGACTAGGTTCTAGACACTGAGAGCTAAGTGGAAGTGTTGTGTGGGACTTCTGTGAAGCCTTTCTAAAAGGGAGAAGGCACAACTTTCTTATTTTCTCTTACTTACTAGCTGGAATGTGGACGTAAAGACTGGAGCTCTAGCAGCCATTTTGGACCATGAGGTGGAAGCCACATAATGGGTTTGGGAAAGACACAACACAGAAGGAGCCAGATCCTTGACACTGAGGATTCATCTTTCTTTGCAGTTGGCTCATCTCCGAATTTCTTTTACAATAGAAATAAGCTTCTATTTTGTTTTAGCTACTTTTATTGTGTGTCTTTCAGATATAGATAGCCAAATTGATTCCTAAGTGTTGAAGACACAGCCATTTACCACTTTCTTGATCTCCGTAATGGAAGCTGCTTGCCTGCCAAGCTCACTGTCTGAACTCGTTTCTGATACAAGATTTAAAAAGGTAGCAACTGATAGAAATGAAGGACAGAAAGGTTACAGAGGAGGGAAGTGGAGTCTAGGACACAGAGTGAAGAATGAGTGGACATAGTTCAACCTGCTCACAGTACAGATGGGAAGACTGTGTTTGGGAAAGAATTAGTCATTAGCTCACAGCCCTAGAGCTAATGGGTGACAAATCCAGGATTTGATACAAGAATGTTTTTACTCAAACCACCACTCCATTACCACTTAGAGAGAGCTTGGGAGAACATGAGGGAAGACGTGCCACACCTTCCAATCTTGCCATGGTCTGGTCCTCACTGTGAGAACTGGAACTTGTCCCCACAGAGCTCTGTTTCTTTTTTCTTCTCTTGTGGCACGTATTTATAAAGCAACAGCCCTCTCCTGTCACACAAAGTAGATGCAGGGGAAGGAATCAGCCCTTTCTGGGCAAAGCTACCTGGGAAGAGGGGGAGCTTCCTCTACCCTGTCTCAGGCTGGAGGAGGATGGCTTCCATTTTTCCATACCCTGCTTTCTACCCTGTGGGTAGGGAGCAATGATTAAGCTCAGGCTTTGAAACCAGGCTGCTGTGGTTCGAATCCTAGCCCCTCCACTGGCTGACTCTGTGACCTTGCCTCTCCATGCCTCAGTTTCTTCACCTCTAAAAAAGGTGATAATTATACCCACCTTATATGGCGGCTGTGAAGATTGAATTAATAAGGGCACAGGGTATTAGCTATTACTATTTTCCAGAATTGCTATCTTCCAGATCAAGATCTCCTTGCAGTAGACACACTGACGTGGTTGACATTTTAAAATTTGGCTTGTTTTCCATGTTATCATATGGTCATAAGTTCCTTGTTGGCAGGGAGCATATTAGTCTTTGTTCCTTAATACTTAGACTGGTACCTAGCACATAGTAGATACTGAATAAAAACGTGTTCAATAGAGCTAGGTAGAGCTGAATTCTTTCCTCTTCTGAGGAGAATCTCCCATTCTCCCTCTCCACCTCCCTCCCTCCCTTCTTCCCTCTCTTTGTCCAACTCTCTCTCCAATTAATATACTCCCTCTTGCTCTTTCTATCAACCATTTTCTCCACGGTTCCCGGCTTCACACTGACCCCTTTCCCTGGCTGCCCCATCTCCAGAGCATGTTCATGCTCTGCTCCAAATTTGTGTCCAGGCTCAGCCTTCCTGGGAGGCCTCCTAAGGCTCAGCCTTGAGGACACGCAAGCATCAGGGCTGAATGGGAGCCTGACTACCTGTTCTATTCCAGCCTGCTCTCTTTTCACATGAGGAGGCCGAAGTCCAAAATATCAAGAAGGCTGCCTCATGGTCACATGGCCAGCTTGTCCCAGAGCTAGGATTCGAACCTAGGCTTTCCCACTCTCAGCCCAGTGCTCTTTACATTAGAGCATTCACAGAGGCAGTGGCAGAAACATAGTAGGAGACCACTGGATACTTGTTAGATAAATGAATGAACGAATGCTATTGGAAGAGGAGAGTTACTCAGACAATACTATGTGTTTTTCTGTAGCTCCTTTTAACCTGCTCAACCCTTGTCTCACCCTCCACATGCCCCAGGTCCCCAGAGGAGGTCTTTGGCAGTGTTAGCCTTGCCTGTGACCCTTCTACCACCCCTGGGGGAGTCAGCACCCTTTCTCCCTCCTCTCACTCCTGTGTGAATAAAGGCCATTTTCATTGTTCCCCATGGAAAGATCTTTAGAGGTCCAAGGCCATTCTCTAAGAACAAAGCCTCCTCCTAGGGAGTGGTGGTCAGGGCTCTTGTCTTGGTGGCTTGCTGTCTGCTCAGAGCCTTGTATTTTGACCAGAACAAAGTGATTCCAATTGGAACCCTGTAGCTTGTTGCTGGCTCTGCCTGTTTTTCCTGTAGACTTGTAGCCCCATTCTGGCCTCCTCTCCTCTCAAGGAAAGGGGAGTTGTCATCAAGTGTTTCCTGTAGACATGTAGCACCATTCTGGCCTTCTCTCCTCTCAAGGAAAGGGGAGTTGTCTTCAAGTGATGCCCCCTCCCCAAAGCCCAGCCCTGTCCTTCTCCATGCCTTTCCTGGTACCTGACCTGGCACTTCCCAAACGCTACCTGCCACTGCAGTTCCTTGTTGAACTGTTCTTGTTTTAATTCCATCCCCTGCAATTGGAGCCTGAATAATGAGTTATTTCACAGGAAGATTGATCTGGGTATTAGGGCATCATTTAGTTTGCCATTACAACAGCCAATTTTGGTTACATGCTCAGCTGTGAAGGGGAAATGGGCCAGCTTGCTGGAGCTTTCTAAAGCATGGAGCTGGTGAGTGGGAGGATGGGGTGCTGGGCTGAGGGGGGAGAGGCGGCAGGTGGGTGGGGAGGAGGGGGTCTGGTTTGCTTCAGCCAAAATGTCTTTATCTTAGAATATGACACTGGGAAAGAAATTGTAAGGATTGAAAAGGGACATAACCCTTTCTCAATGAGACAGAAAGAGCAGAGTTTTCAGCTTATAGATGCCAGGAGTGGAAATGTCTCTCTTAAATAACTGAGCGAGTGAACCCCAAATTAAAGAGCATTCTAGACTTGCCAATATTTCAGGATTGACAGAATAATGGAGAATTCTTACTTACCAGTCCCATACCAGACCCAGCTGGAGAAATTTCAGTACCTTCCCTATTTATTTCCCTCATAGCACTTCTCACAACCTGACACTTCCCTTCCCATTTACTTTATTTTAAATGAAATCTTGCCTCTCTCTTCCTCAACTAGAATGAAAGCTACATGAAGGCAAGAACCACGTATATTATGCTCATCTGTTTCCCCAGGGCCTGAGACAGTGCCTAGAACTTCATGGCACTCAATAGACATTTGTTGAATGAACTGAATGATCATCAGAGGGCACTGGTTTCATGGATCTGGGTGTGCGGGACAAGGCATGACATGCACACTGGTCTCTAACGTCTCTGTGTGCACACACACAGTGGTCTCTAACACCTCCACGCACATGCACAGTGGTCTCTAACACCTCCACACACACACAGTGGTCTCTAACACCTCCATGCACACACAGTGGTCTCTAAAACCTCCATGCACACACAGTGGTCTCTAACACCTCTGCATGCACACACACACAGTAGTCCCTAACACTTTCACACACGCACACACACAGTGGTCTCTAACACCTCCGCGCACATGCACAGTGGTCTCTAACACCTCCACGCACACACAGTGGTCTCTAACACCTCCATGCACATGCACAGTGGTCTCTAACACCTCCATGCACACACAGTGGTCCCTAACACCTCTGTGTGCACAGACACACAGTGGTCCCTAACACTTTCACACATGCACACACACAGTGGTCTCTAACACCTCCACGCACATGCACAGTGGTCTCTAACACCTCCATGCACACACAGTGGTCTCTAACACCTCTGTGTACACACACACACACACACACACACACACACAGTGGTCCCTAACACCTCCACGCATGCACACACACAGTGGTCTCTAACACCTCCATGCAGGCACACACACAGTGGTCTCCAACACTTCTGTGCACATGCACAGTGGTCTCTAACACCTCCACACACATGCACAGAAGTCTCTAACACCTCCATGCACATACAGTGGTCTCTAACCACACAGTGGTCTCTAACACCTCCACACACACACAGTGGTCTCTAACACCTCCGTGCACATGCACAGTGGTCTCTAACACCTCCACGCACACACAGTGGTCTCTAACACCTCCATGCACACACAGTGGTCTCTAACACCTCTGTGCACTCACACACACAGTGGCCCCTAACACCTCCATGCACACACAGTGGTCTGTAACACCTCCACACACATGCACAGAGGTCTCTAACACCTCCATGCACACACAGTTGTCTCTAACCACATAGTGGTCTCTAACATCTCCACACACACACAGTGGTCTCTAACACCTCCATGCACATGCACAGTGGCCTCTAACACCTCCATGCACACACAGTGGTCTCTAACACCTCCATGCACACACAGTGATCTTTAACACCTCCGTGCACTCACACACACAGTGGTCCCTAACACCTCCACACACACGCAGTGGTCTCTAACCACACAGTGGTCTCTTACACCTCCATGCACATGCACAGTGGTTTCTAACACCTCCATGCACACACAGTGGTCTCTAACACCTCCGCACACATGCACACACACACAGTGGTCCCTAACACCTTTGCGCGTGCACGTGCACACACAGTGGTCCCTAACACCTTGGTGTGTGCACGGACACACACAGTGGTTTCTAACACCTCTGTGTGCATGCACAGTGGTCTCTAAAACCTCCATGCACACACAGTGGTCTCTAACACCTCCACGTGCACATGCATACACACAGTGGTCCCTAACACCTCCATGAACACACAGTGGTCTCTAACACCTCCACGCACATGGACAGTGGTCTTTAACACCTACACACACACACAGTGGTCTCTAACACCTACACACATGCACACACACAGTGGTCTCTAACACCTACACACATGCACACACACAGTGGTCTCTAACGCCTCCATGCACACACACACACAGTGGCCTCTAACACCTCCATGCACACACAGTGGTCTCTAACACCTCCACGCATGCACAGTGGTCTCTAAAACCTCCACACGCTCACACACGCAGTGGTCCCTAACACCTCCATGCACACACAGTGGTCTCTAACACCTCCATGCACATGCACAGTGGCCTCTAACACCTCCACGCACACACAGTGGTCCCTAACACCTCTGTGCACGCACCCACACAGTGGTCTTTAACACCTCCTCATGCACGCACACACACAGTGGTCCCTAACACCTCGGCGTGTGCACGCACACGCACAGTGGTTTCTAACACCTCTGCATGCACAGTGGTCTCTAACACCTCCGTGCACACATGCACACATACAGTGGTCCCTAACACCTTGGTGTGTACATGCACACACACAGTGGTTTCTAATACCTTGTGTATACACACAGTGGTCTCTAACACCTCTGCATGAACACAATGCTGTCAAACACCTCTGCGCATGCACAGTGGTCTCCAACACCTCCACGCACACACACAGTGGTCTCTAACACCTCTGCACACACATAATGGTCTCTAACACCTCTGCGCATGCACAGTGGTCTCCAACACCTCCACGCACACACACAGTGGTCTCTAACACCTCCGCACACACATAATGGTCTCTAACACCTCTGCACATGCACAGTGGTCTCTAACACCTCTGCACTTGGACAGTGGTCTCTAACACCTCTGTGCATGTACAGTTGACACCTCCACACACGCACTGTGGTCTCTAACACCTCTGCACATGTACATTGGACACCTCCATGCATGCACAGTGGAGACCTCTGCGCATGCACAGTGGTCTGTAACTCCTCTGCACCCCTTTTGAGCATCTCAGGAAAACAGTAGACCCTCTCCCCCAGGAGAAGGTGTACCCATATCTGCAATGCGATATTTTGCAAATGAATTCTAATAGTTAACAGAAACTTCTGTAGAAGCTAAAGTTTTCTTTAGAACCTCAGTTAAGAACTCCTAGTATAGAACTACACAGGTAACACTGAATTTGGAGTTAGTAGACTTGAGGTCTTCCCTATGGAGAAGTCATTGAACATTTCTGAAGTTGTTTTTTCTTGCCTGTTTCACATCTCATACAATGTTTGTGAAAATGCCTTGTTATCTGCTAGTTGTAATTAATAGCATCATTGACCACTTCAAGCCTGTCTATGACAAAATGAGTTTCCTAAGAAGAAACTAAGGAAGGCGGTCCTATGGGGAGGCAGAGCTTTGTAATCACTCTTGGCTCCAGCCATAGAGGGGCCACCCCCTGCCCCATCAAAGGGCCTTCAGTATTCCAACTACCCGCAAGCTCTAAGCCTGGCCTGTTAGAGAAATAAGTCAGAAGACCTGGTAATGATCCGCCTGAAGCATTCGAGTAACAGTAGCAACAGAAGTTGAACAGACTTTAGCTACATTACCAAAGCTATTAAAGTTAAAAACCACTAAACAACCACAGCTTGCTTCCAATCATCCACCCCCACAGGCATTCAAAACAAAACCAACAAGAATGTGTTAGAATAAAACGGACACAGTCTTATTAATGTCTTGAATTTGCCTCGAGCTTTAAAAGCAAACCCCTGGCACTGAGGACAGCAACCAGTAGGCACTGTTGAGCAGCATGGGTCCATCCAGGAGCATCCTCACACCCCAAACACCCCACCCCCAGACATCCCCACCCCAGACACCTCTAGGTCCTAGGCTAATTTTAGGATCCATGGTCAGAGGGCATTTGTGAACACAGATGTGACATGGGAGATACCTCTGGCGTGGGGAGGTCAATGAGTCAGAGTTGAAGATCCTGGGGCAGGCAGAACAGCCAGAAGGATGGGGGCACCAAGTGGGAGCTAAGACATGGGACCAAGGGAGGCCCTACATGTGTGAGCAAGGGCATAGACTGTGAGTCAGTCTTGGGGCAGAAGTAGCCAACAGCATCAGAGTCTGCCAAAAGCCCTCATGCTGCACTGGCAGGCTCTACAAACAGGGAGCTTCTGCAAACAGTGCAAGAGTATTAAATAGCTTCAGGTCCTCTAACCAGCAGCTTTTTCTATACACAGAGAACGGTACAGTCTTCAGGGATCTGGTGAGCAGACGGCTACAGGATTTGTACCCCAGGATTAAAGCCACAAACCAAAAGACCATCTGCCAGTACACGTAGGAGGGAGGATGCAGATCATTTTCATGTGCAGTGACGTTGTAGGTAGGTTCATTTTCCCAGAAGACTCGAGGCCTTGACACCTCTGTGTGGCTCTTGCTGCCCTGCTCCCCCTCTCCCCCCAGCCGAGAGGATCAGAGAGAGTGGGCAAGATCCTGATTCCTTCCTGTAGCACAGCATAACAAGCTTCTCACTGGGAATCACTGGGTGTCTGGCTGTGGTGGGTGTGGACCATGCATTATTAAGAGAGAGGCAAGGCTCCCTGCAGAAGGCTGAAGCCGGTGGCCATTGCACAGCATCGCCCAGCCTTTCCAGTTTACAGTCCATTTGAACATCCATTATTTATGGTAGCCAAGTGGCTGTGAACAAGCTGAGACTCAATTAAGGTAATGTCCCCCACACAGAAGCCATGGTTAATGCTGAGAAGTTATTCCAACTCCCACCTTACCATCACATAGCTGGAGACAAAAAGAGACCAAGAAGTAGAATTAGAGAAACCCAGAGATGAAGGCAAAGAACAGAGAAATGAAAAGAGAGGAAGGCAGACACCACCCCCACTCCAACCACCGCGCAGAGCCAGAGGCTTTTCCCCGCAGGCCATCTTAGCACTCTCCTGGCTCTGCCGGAGTCCCCGGAGCCCTGTCTTACAGGAGAAGAGCCCCTGTGTTCTGGCTCCTGGAGGCCAGAAATGGATTCTCCCAGTCTCCACTGTCCCCCTCTTTCTTCCCTCTTAGTGTCCATCCTGTGCTGTGCCCCAGGACATGGGAGAGATGGGACACGTCCACTGTGGATGGTGCCTGCAAGGGGAAGCAGGTCCCAAAGACAAGCTGCTAGCAGTTCTAGAGTCCATGGAGCTGGAGGACAGGAGAGGGAGGCGAGAGGTGTGGCCAGGCAGGGGCTCTGGGAAAGGCATGGCTGGGGAGGGCTGCAGGTGAGGTTTTGGTGTGGAAGTGGAGAGGAGAGTAGGTGGTAGAGAAGTGGCTGAGGATGGGGAAAGACACAGGCAGAGAGGGAAGAAAGTCGGGGAAGAAGGGTCCAGGATGCTGACATGGATTAATGCAGGGAAGGTGGGAGAAAGAGAGGTGAAGGAAGAGAGAGACAGAAGAGGGGAATGGTGGAGTTTGGGGTGGTGTGGGTGGGAGAGAGGCAGTGTTTCAGAGCTGGCAGAGCCTGCGAAGACATGATGCTTAGGTGAGAAGCCCTTGAGGATACTGACTGATAGTGGCTGCCTGAGCGTCGCGGAGACTGGCAACTGAGTTTCCTGAGTCTCCTGAACCCTGAATCCCAGATTCCTGGGTTGGGGGGAATTCCTGGCTGGCTCCCTGCTCAGGAGGCTGGCCAGGTGCAGGGGGACCTGGGAGGGCTGCTCTGCAGGCAGCAGGAGTGGCTGTGTCAGCTGTAGAGTCCACACCTGACTCAGGGCAGGAAGAGCAGGCGGTGGACCTGACTGTCTTCTGTCCCTCTCGGGGTTGCATCTCCTCTATGCTCACTTCTACTCCCTTTTTTTTTTTCCTTTGGCAGAGTTTTACTCTTGTTCCCCAGGCTGAAGTGCCATGGTGTGATCTTGGCTCACTGCAACCTCCGCCTCCCAGGCTCAAGTGATTTTCCTGCCTCAGCCTCCCTAGTAGCTGGGATTATAGGCGCATGCCTCCACGCCCGGCTAATTTTTTGTATTTTTAGCAGAGACCAGGTTTCACTCTGTTGGCCAGGCTGGTCTCAGACTCCTGACCTCAGGGGAACCACCCACCTCAGCCTCCCAAAGTGCTGGGATTACAGGCGTGAGCCACCGCACCTGGCCACTTCTCCTCCCCTTTCATTTCCCTACTGGAACCTTGCAGGTGGCCTGGGGCAGGGTTCTGCTGAGTTCTTCTTGTTGATGGTAAGTGATGCCCATCCACCTCCTCCTGCTCAGCCCACTGTTCCTTCTAGTTGAGATACAGTTTCATAGTTGTTATTGTTATTATCATTTTCATCATCATTATTATCATTACCTTTCAGAAGCTTGTAAGCTCCCTGAGGGCAGGAGTCATATCTCATTCACCTCTGTGCATGCACACGTGTACAAACCACATTACCTCACAAACACCCCTTAGCTACTAACAAAGACCCCATGTTTACTCCAGGGATGCTGTACCAGACAGGATGTTTGCAAATCTACTCTGGCTAGCTTAGGCAGAAAATGAAGACATTAAATCTTTGGGGGAGACAGACTCAGACTTTGGGAGCAGCTATCCAGTCAGGAATAACCCCCAAACCAACCCCAGCCTCTTCTACAGACCTCAGGGTGGCTGTGGTCTGGCACATGCCTCCGAGCTCCCACTGCTGATACAGGGTTCTGGATCCTGGAGCCTCCATCTCTGCTGCCTCCAAAGCCAAACGCCTCTGCCCCTGCCTTTACCAGGAAATAGATACTGCATGGCCTTGGCCCCTGCTCCGCGGTTCAGGCCAAAGCCTGTATCGGTGGGTGGGTCTCATTGGCAGAGTTCACATCCATGCCTTGTCCCAGCTACAAGAGACACTGGGAAGGATGAGTCTCTGGTCTCTCACTCCAAGAGGCAGGACTTGGAGTGGAAAATTCTCCAACAGGGGGAGTGGTATTCAAAAGATGTGGGTGGCCAGAAAGCTTACTGGATGTTCTCTAGGGTGGTGAGGGGCACCCACCTGTAGGACTCCACTAATGGTGGTGGATGTGGAGATGTCTGCGTCATTGGCAGCTGCTGTGGAGGGCACGTTGTCTCCCTGGGGGGTGCTGGGGGCTCCTGTATCCAGACAGGGTAAAGGTAGGCATTGAGGATTGAGTGGCTGAATCCAGGTACAACAGTGCCTCCCTTTTTAACCAGCAGACACATTGGGAAGCAGGTGAGATAGACCCTTGGCATTTTCTCACCTGCAGCCCACCTTCTGCCAGGGAGTGGTGCAGAACTGCTGGAGAAGGGCTAACTGAGTGGGGGGTGGGTACGGCAGGATGCCCCTTCCCAGGTGTGTCTGCTGGTTAAAAAGGGAGGCAAAGTGAGGAAATGAAATCGGATGTGAAGGCGTGAGGCAGGGCAGCCTGGCTGTGGAGATGTTCCGACCGAACAACTCACCGAGGGTATTTCCATTCACCCAGCTGCCTGTGTTCCTATCCCACCAAGACCATAAAGACAAGAACACTCCTCACTGGATTTCTAGAGGTGAAAAATACTCATGCTGAAATTTCAAGCACCTGATAGGGAATGGGGGTTTGAGGGTAAGAAGATCCCCTTGCCTCGACCTGGGCTGGGCTGTCATTCATTCCACCCCAACATCACAGAAGTGGGGTCTATCTCCCCCCGCACCATTGCCCATAGCCCCCCCCCACTCCAGACCCTTCCCCACACATGCCCAGGCGACCCCCCTGGTGAGAATTACACCTGAGTTTCATTTATCTCTGTGGCTTTCAGCTTAAGGTATCCACGTGCAGAGGCAGGTACATGGGCCTAATTGGACCTGATACATCTCTAACCAGACAGGGAGTGTGTGTCTGGATTTGTCACCCGACAGGTACAGATGTCAGAGGCTCTCATCCATGAGATGGAATCACTCTTGGGGGATTGAGAGGCTTAGGCGGTGTCAGTCAGAGACGGGCCACACATCTCAAACTGGGACGGAGGCTGCTGGCAAAGCCCTCTTCAACCCACTGGAGGTCAGCAGGCCCAGGGCTTCATAAACCAAGTTATGAGAGCAGAGCTGAGAATTTCTAAGGTGCCTCCTTTTTAAAGCCTTTCACTTCACCTCCTCTCTATCATTATCAGCTAGTGAGTGCTTCCAGGGAAGCACAGGTGAAGGGATGAACAAAGTGTCAGAAACAGAGCACCTGGGTTGAAACCCAGCTCCACTCTCTACTAGCTGAGGGGCCTTGGGCAGGTCACTTGCCTGCTCCTGGTCTCAGGTAACAGGTCGTGGGTGGACTGGCGTCAGCAGTGAGTGGGATTCTCTAGGTAGCTGCTCCTTCTCTAATGCTTCTGTAGCACTTAGTTCCTCCCTATTAGGTAGAAACTGTCTAGTACTGGACATATTACTCAACCTGAGACCTATTTAATGCCTGTCTACAATGGGGATGGTGACAGTGCCTCCTTGGTGGGGCTGTCAAGAAGGTTAATACCTACAGAGCATTCTGACAGCCTGGTGCATGGTGAGCCCTCAGGAAATGGTGGCGGTGGTTTTTGGTGGTGGTGGTGGTGCTGGGTGGGGGTACTCCAGCATCCCTGTCCCTGGGGAGCAAGTTTCCTGCTTGCTAGCCTTGCTTCTCTTGCCAGCAAGGGAATGGGTCAGGGGCAGGGTCTCTGTCCAGCCTGCATCCTGGCAAGGAGCCAACATTCCATAAATCTACGTTTGATAAATTAGCGAAGAGATGATACCGTGCAAAGATAACACACCACTGCAATGCTGCATAGTGACTCTGGGTATCTACATGACCCCTGTGTCCTCTCATCCACTGTGAGGACTTGGGCAAGCAACTGCACCTCTCTGAGCCTCAGTTTTCCCATCTGTGATGTGAAGATATATGATATTGAGATATAGTAGAAATATATACATTTTGGTCTTATCCCTAGTTTCTTGGCATGCAGCTCCTAAAACCCGTGGGATCTCCAGAAGTGACAGGTCATTTGTATGCTAATGAAATGACTGGTGTCTGGGGACTCCTGGATAGCCTGGAGATTGGGAGACTGGTTGCCAGGGGGAACCAACCACATGATCAGAGGGTTGAAACTTTCAGCCTCACCCCCTCAGGAGGGGAGAGGGCTGGAGATTGATTCTGTCACCAATGGCCAATGATGTGATCAATCATGCCCATATAATGGAGCAAAACACCCAAAAAAGATGAGGTTTGGAGAGTTTCCAGGTTGGAGAACACATCCAGGTGCTGAGAGCATGTGTGCCCCACCCCACCCACATACCGTGCCCTGTGCACCTCTTCCTTCTGGCTGTTCCTAAGTTGTGTCCTTTTATAATAAACTGGTGGTGAAGTCAGTAAGCTGCTTTCCCGAGTTCTGTGAGCTGTTCTAGCAAATAATTGAACATGAGGAGAGGATCTTAGGAACCTCCGATTTATAGCCAGTTGGTCAGAAGCACAGATGGCAGCCTGGACTTGTGATTGGAGTCTGGAGTAGGGGCAGTCTTGTGGGACAGAGCCTTTTAAGCTGTGAAGTCTGCACTAACTCTAGGAAGTTTGCATCAGAATGGAGTTAAATTGCAGGGTACCAAATCATTGCTCACTGAAAATTAGAGAATTACTTGGTGTGGGGAAGAAACACTCCCTACACATTTGGTGGCCAAAGTACTGGTGTAGTCGGTGTAGAGAAAGAGTTTGTTTTCCTTATTCAGGATAATAGCCCCACCTAGGAGAATGGATTTAGATGATGTCTCTGAAGCATCCAGTACAATTCTGGGCCCTTGGTGGATGCTTAAAGAGTGGTGGCTGGCGACTGGGCGTGGTGACTCACGCCTGTAATCCCAGCACTTTGGGAGGCCGAGGCGGGCGGATCACAAGGTCAAGAGACCAAGACCATCCTGGCCAACATGGTGAAACCCCATCTCTACTAAAAATACAAAAAAATTAGCTGGGCGTGGTGGTGTGTGCCTGTAGTCCCAGCTACTCGGGAGGCTGAGGCAGGAGAATTGCTTGAACCTAGGAGGCGGAGGTTGCAGTGAGCAGAGGTTGCGTCACTGCACTCCAGCCTGGTGCCTGGTGATGGAGTGAGACTGCCTCAAAAAAAAAAAAAAAAAAAAAAAAAAAAGAATGGTGGCTGGCAGCTGTCCCATGGAAGCCAGTCTGGAAAACTGGTGACATTGGCCAAGAATCTCCCACCTCTCCTTGCCTAGGTCCTACTTCCGCTTCCTGCTGCCCTGCTGTGGTCCAAAATGACCACGCCTACCCCCAATCTCGGAGAACCTCAGCCAGCTGGAGTCCTGTGAGGGTGGCTATCCATCAACTAGTTCCCACGAGGTGTGATTTGTAGGTTCTACCTTTTCTAAGGCCACTTGCACATAGAAGAAAGAAGTTTGGAGGTGGCACGATTTATAAGTTAGCAAGCTAGAACCATAGGGAGTGATGAGAACTGGAAAGAATTCAAGAACAGTGTATTCAAAATTGTTAAACAGTACGTTGGCAAAGCAAAACATTTGGTTACGGGTCCCCCAGTTTGCCACTTTCAAGACAAAGGTGGGCTGGAAGGGTGAAATTCTAAGCTGAGGGTTAATCAGGACCAGAATAGCCACACTTTCGCTTCAGATCATTCCAGGGCGGCTCTGAGTCTCTAAAACCTGTGAGAACTGCCACAGCTGGGAGCCTTTCCTCTCCTCCTTGCTTCAAGGAAGTCCAAGAGCCAGGGATGGTGCCCCTCACACTGCCAGGAAGGCCTGACACTACCCCTCCCCCATGGCACAAGCTGTGGCCAATTGACTCCTTATTTAGAAAGAGCTGGGACTTAAATGTCAGTGGCTGATATGGAGCAGCATGACAATTACCAGCTTAAACTGAAATAAAGGAAAGTAGGATTAAAACACACCCAACACCCATCAAGCCAGGCCAGAAGAGGAGAGCAAAGCCCTGTTTCTACATTAACCCCCTCATCTGCCAGGCGCAGGTCAGAAGGATGCCTGGGGAAGAAGCTGGGAAGCAGAGGGTGGGTGGGGAGAGGCTGAAGGAAGGTTGGAGGTGGTGCTGATTTGGCCTCCCAGACCGTCAAGGAGGGGACCCAGAAGACACTCTGCTCCTTTTGGCAGTACACCCAGTGGTAGAACTTGTGGCTCCAAATTAGGCAGACTGAGTTCAAATCTCAACTCCACTAACCAGCGCTGTGATGGTTGGCAACTTCCTCAACCTCTCAGTTTCAGTTTCAGTTTCCTCATCTAGACCAGTGGGATGTACTGAGCCCACCTCAGCCATAGAGACCCCCACCCAGGCGGCGCTGAAGGCATTGAGAAGCAGACACCCAGATAGAACAGCAAAGTGGGACTATCCGGGGGCCAACAGCCTTCCAAGCTGAGAGCCTCAGGAGCTGACGGCATCCCGGGCTGAGGGCCTCGAGCAGACTCTGACTCACGTAGTTACTCTCTCTGAACAGGTGATCGTTATTAACAAACAGGTGCTCTGTGTCTTCTCATAGACCCAAGATAAACCAGGTAAGCAGCTGGTGCCCTGCTTACTACTGATCACAGACAAACTAGAAAGCATTCTCCACGAGGAAGCCACGGGGACAGGGTCACATATCCCATGCTTAAAGAATTGTTTTAACCAGTGTATGATATACATATACTGTTTTGCTACTTTAGAATGCCCCTAGCAGTTTTCCACTTGGGGGTGGGGGCAGCCAGGTTTTCCTTTCCATCATTCTCAGCAAAAGATATAATTTATCATACACACTAGGACTTGCCCCAATAGGGATGATGATTATTCCTCTTAGGATTAAATGGGGTGGTACCTGTATGTCACTGGGCAGGCAGCAGTTCTCAGCAAATGATGTCTCTGCCGATCAAATGCAGTCAGGAGCTAAGAGCCAGGTACAGCACAGGTAACCCTAATTCCATTACCCCTAGTCATTCAGCTACAGACAGTCTCTTTTAATTTTTCTGTAGGGGGAATGTGTGGTTCTCAGATGTAAGTCTGGCGGGAACTTGGCACCTTTGCAGCAGCCTCAGCCTCTCCTTTTTCTTGGGTGCAGGGCTCAGCTGGGCAGGCATGCCAGGACCAAGACCTGGGCCTGCACCTCGGAGCCCCTTTGGGTTGCTGCAGCATCTCCTCTTGAAAGGGTGAACTGCTCTGGGGCTGGGAGATGCACCCCACGGGGCCGAGGCAGCCTGGGCACTTTCCCCAGGAAATTCTTGACACTCTGCACTTTTCCAGCCTGCCTCCTTGAAGGGGGCTGATCATCTATCCTCCCCTGGATGTACTAGAATTGGCCCCACAGGCTGACCCAGCTGGACCCCAAGCTCTGGGTGAGCTCTGGCCTGGATCGTTTACCCATCTCCTTCAACTCTCCACAGGAGAGCAGCCCTTAGTTTCTGAACGAGGGCAGTTCTAGGCCTCCTTTGAAAGGACCTGCTGGGATTTCTGCAATGCTCCCCTCCATCGTCCACAGCAGGTCACTGAAGCCCAGCTGATGGTCTGTCACTGCCTACGCCAAGAGCCTCTGACCCTGAAGCTTGCAGTTTTTCTCAACCACATCACATCCTCATCACAGACACCAGTGTCAGCGTCTTGCTTGGCCTCTGAATCAGGCCCAGGCTCACCCCCTCCTTTGTTTAGCCCAGCATTCACCTGGCCCAGCCGTGTCCCATATATCAATCAGCATTCTGTATAGAAAGTAGAAACACCCCAAAGGTTCCAGCAGGAAGAGATTTAATAAGGGAAATAGCGACTTACAGAGTAATCAGAGGGCCTAGGCAAATGAAGGTCAGGACCAGGGCTCGGCTTTGGCTTAGGGTCACATCCCCCACAGCTGTGAGCCTGAGACCAGGAGACAGCAGCTGCCACTGCAAGGACCCCTAATGCAGCTCCCAGCGGCCCCACATTCAGGAAGCTGGTGGCAAGACCATGGATATACCAGTTGCTGCAAATCCTCATGTTGGCAGGAGTCCGCGGACCATCCAACACACAGCAGAGGCGCACCTCTGCCTCTCTGCCACTGTCCAGAGCTCATGGAAGTACATCTTGATGGCAAAACTGAAACTGCAGCCAGATCCAAGCAGGAAGAAACTCTGGCAAATGTCATTTTTGTCCTGCTAGCCCCTGTGATACAGAGGGAACATAAAGGGCGTGAAACAATGCTAAGTGCTGGTAGACAATACCGAGCACAGCTCAGAACTCACTCAGACCCCAGCTGGCCTGCAGTCCTGGTTTGCTGTAGCCCCCACCCAAGCCTGTGGCTGGTGCTGACTCCTGCCTCTGCTGCATCGCCCCACTCGGCCTCTGTCCCTTCGCGGGCTGGGGGAGGACCGGCCTCATCCATTCCCCCAGCGCACACCCAGCTCCTTCAGCCGAGGCCCTCCTAACCCCGGCATAGCTCCAGGGCCTTCCTGGGGCTTTTTTTGGGATGGAACCAATCCAAAGCTGGCTCCGCTGGAGGCTGGCTTGGGACTCAGTATTGCCTGTGCTGCAGCTATAAACACAGAATGTGCCGTCTCTGAGCCACATCCCCCAGAGCACGTTCACCTGGGAGTCTTGTCCAGCTGTGAGGTTCTGAGACACACACACACAGTCCTCCGGGAGCTGGATGCAGCTTTGCTGAATCAACCCAGAGTCACTATCCAACTCTACTCTGGAAACGTGGGCAGAGATAGGCGCTGAGGGAGGAGGGGGTGGCTGAAGCAGAAGGTAGGAGCAGGTCAGGGACTGCCCCCCTGCCCAGCGCATCCCCCCACCACTGACTTGTGTCTTGAGTGGGCTGGGAAAACCCGCTGAGGGCAGGTTTGGGGAGGACAGAGGAGGCTGGGCGAAAGACGTGGTAAGGGCAGAAGTGAAGCACACGGGCCACAAGAGAGGAAAAGCCACTGTCTGTGCTGAGCTGGACCTAGGGGCTCAGACCCCAGCCTCCCTGCTCTCCCTTCCTTAGCGTCCCGTCAACTAGACCTCTCCCAAAGCAAAGCTAGAGCCATGCCAATGACCTTGAGTTGCACATCCAGCTTAATCCGCATCAGCATCAGAGTGAAGGCCTTGCTGTCAGTCCAGGATATTTATAACCTGCTTGCCAGGTCCCACTACCTGGCGGTCGCCAGGAAACTAGGCCGCAGGAGCCACAGACGAGGCAAACCCTCCCCCGCCCCAGCCCCAGCGTCAGACGGCTCCTCTGGCTGTTTCGCACCTGCCCTCAACTGTCTGCATCCTCCCCATGTCCCTGCTCCCTGCTGGCAATCAAAACTCACCAGAGTTCCCAATGCCTGGGGCATGTCCACAGACCTCAGTGCCATGTCCATGGCCTTCACTTACCCCTGTCTTCCCTGCCCACTCCCCCGTGGTGGTGTGGTGTGGTCATGAAGGCTCCACTGGCCTTCATGTCAGGTGTCGGCTCCACTGCTCTCTGTGTGGACCTGGATAATCTTGTGTGACCTTTCTGTGTCTCAGTTTTCTCATCTGTAAAATGGAATTAATAATGAAGACTCTATGAATAAAAGGCTCAGAATGGTGCCTGACACACAATAGGGCTCCGTGTGTGCCAGCTTATCTAGAAAAGTCTATCAGATAGCAGCAGAAGCCCCAAGGCCAGGCTGTTCAGATTCAAATCCTGGTTTGGCCACTCACTGGCCATGTGACCTTGTGCCCATTAGTTATACACTCTGGGCCTTAGTTTCTTCCCATGATATGGTTTGGATGTTTGTCCCCTCCACATCTAGTGTTGAAATGTGGTCCCCAGTGTTCGAGGTGGGGCCTAGTGGGAGGTGTTTTGGTCATGGATCTCTCATGATTGGCTTGGTGCCCTTCTTGTGGTAATGAGTGAGTTTTTCCCTCTGAGTGCACACGAGATTTGGTTGTTTAAAAGTGTGTGGGACCTCCCCCTTCTCTCTCTCTCTCCCCTCTCTTACCTGTTCCTGCTTCATCTTCCATCATGAGTAAAAGCTCCCCTGAGGCCTCACCAGGAGCAGATATTGGGCTGTGTTTCCTGTGTAGCCTGCACAGGAGTGAGCTGATTAAACCTATTTTTTAAATTAATTACTCAGCCTCAGTGTTCCTTTACAGCAACACAAAAACCATGTAAAGCTGGAAATGATAATATCTACCTCGTAGAATTGAGAGGATTAAATAAGCTAATGTGGAAAGCTCTGAGAATGGTACCTGGCACACAGTAGATGATCAATTAGAATTAGCTCTGATAATGATGGTAATTACCATCATGATCATTGTTTATTCTGGAATGATTTTCTCCCAACCAGGCTGCCCTGTCTTCTTCCTGCCTCCACCCTTTAGCTGACACAAACGTTCTCTTTACACACTCTCTCTTTTCTTCTCTCCCCTCCCAATTCAAATGTTGCATTTCTCTCAAGCCTCGCCTCCTCCATGCAGCCTTCCTTGACCATTTTGGTGAACTTTGCACTGGCCCCCTTCCCCAAACCACCTTAGACCTGATCCCCCCACGTGATTCCCCTGAGTAAATCCAGATTCCAGACCCTAAAAGCAGAGACTCTGCCAAGCCCACTTCTCCTTCCTGCCTCAGGCTGGGCCCACAGCGGTGAGGTCAAAGACGTCCTAGATCAGATATGTCCCTGCTGAGTGTCCAGACCCCTGATTCCTGGGATGTGCGTGCAGTGTGACCTGGCCCCCAACAGGCAGGTGTGTGTAGGCACACACACACATACACACACACACACACACACACACACAATGCTTGCACCATGTAAAGTAAAACGTAGTTGTTTACCCAGAAATAATGCCACATTCTGGCTACTGACAACCAGAATGCATTTTCTTTCCCAAGCCCAGTTATTTTCCGGATTTTCCCAGTTGGAGGGAGGACCAGGCTGGTATGCTGTGTCCTAAGGGTGGACCCCAAGTCTCTCCCCCACCAGAAAGGGCAGGCAGGAAAATGTCTTCCTTGGACACCCCAGGCACAACAAGCCCAGGGACACAGGGCTCAACACGGGGGGAGAGCAGGGGTGGGTGGGGGCGAGGTTCTGGCTAAAACACCACAGTCCTTTTGTTGAGGAAGAAAGCAGCACCCGAATGTCACTGTGCTCTCTGTGTTGAAGGCCTAACAGACAGCAGGTCAGCCCAGCAGGTCAGCGGTTCTGACCCAGTGCTGTGGCTTTGTTCAGCACTCTAAGCCTCTTTCAGTCAGAGGCTTGCTGATACTGCCTCCCTCCTCCGTACTCCCCACTGGCCTGTCACTGCAGAGAGCTCTCCTCCAGCCTGCTCCATCACCTCCCCAGCGATCCCCCTCTCTTCTGGGGGAGTAGCCTGGCCGGGATCAACATTGCTCAGCCCACAGGGGTGCCTTTGGTGGGAGCCCCCCCCTTTCCTGCATGCTAGGGCGGGAGGCAGGGACAGGAAAAGGGCTCGCAGGGTTGGGGAAGGGTGCTTCCTCTGCACTCATTATCCCCTCTGGGGGCTGAGGGCTGATTCCAAAATGGATGAGGATGGGAAGATGCCCCCTCCTGCAGTGCTTGGCCCTCAGGCCGTACCCTCACCCCTCTCGCCTGCTCTAGTCTAAGAGTGCCTGCAAAGAAGCCTCACTCTAGCTCTCATGACCAATAACTGAAAATTAACCCCCCTCCACATTCTTTCTAAGTTATACTAGAGAATAATGCCATCTCAAAGGGACATTTGTCTAATGGAGGGAGCTGAGGCCAGGGGAGAGAGGTGTGGGGGAGAGAAGCCGTGAAAAATCCAGCCAAGGATCTGTGACTTGTGCTCCATGGAAAGTGAAATCTGGGCACTTCTTCCACTAAACAGCATGGGAGTAAGTGTAGTGATACTAGCTGGCATTTACACAGCACACTACAGTTACAAGATGCTTGCCGAACCCTCTCAGTTTGCTATCCTTCTGCACTGCGATAGATTGAGGGAGGGCAATTTAACCCGCTTTGATGTGGGAGGAACAGGGCCTCAGAACAGCTAGGAAGTGGGGGATCAGAGGCTGGTGTCCCACCCAGATGTCCTTTACCAGCTGGGCACTGACTCCAAGCTACTGCAGTGTTGACTGCTAATAGCTCATAACTGTGCCCTTCTCCTCCACGTTGCCTTAGCCAGCAGGAGCCACTTCCCTGGGAGATGCTTCGGAGGTTGAGCCCCCTACCACAGCCCCTCCCCCAGGAGTAGCCTTTAGCTAAGGCCTGACTGCTGTTTGGACAGAAAGCCACCCTCTTGTTTCAGGTAGAACAAACTCCATGTGCTGTACACGCCCCGAAGCCCCTGTGGGTTTGGGCCCAGCTAGACCTCCCCTGAAGTGGCATCTTTGCCTGGACCCTTCTGCTGATCCATCCTTCCCATGCTCCCTCCCAGCTTCTCCGGCAAGCACTCACTCAACAAACCACCTGCTGGAATTGCCTCTCAGACCCTGCTTCTAGGGAACCAGACAGAGGGCGAGTACGTGGGGCTTCAGATCCTGAATCTGAATCCGGATGTTCTTGAGACAGTCTGGCCAAGCATCCTGAGGGTGTCTGTTGTGGTGAGAACATTGCCTTCTTCCAGGACCTCAGCTCCCTCCCTCTCCTCCTCCCAGAGGAGAAACTGGTTCTTGACACTTTGACAGTGAACTGAGGGATGACGCTGCCCAGAGCCCCGGCACCTCCCACACCCCACTGAAAGCTCCCTCTCTGCCCCTCCCACCCCGGCTGTGGCAGCCAACATCATGATTCAGGCGCCATCCTCACAGCCCTCCATGGGCCCCCAGACTGCTACCCAGTGCCCTGGCATGTTAAGCAGTGCAGATGGCAATTAGCTACGTGACAGGGAAGTATCCCGACACTAATTATTTCAGGGACAAGACCGGGGACCATTAATAAGTGATGAAGGAGTCGTTCCAGAGGCTCTTTGGCTGGGTCATGCCCCAGCCTGCAGAAGACTGGAGACTGAGGGGGGACCCTTCCCCACGCAGAGTTCAGTGGTGTGGGTGGCTGGTGAGACAAGTGGCAGTGCCGAGGGAGACGCCACATATTTTCCAGGGGAAGTCAGGCCGCTCTCCCCCAGCAGTTACATCGACAACTGTTAAGGGTGCAGTCCTCATCCTTCAGACAGGCAAAAGCAAACAACAGTGGTTCCCTGCATCTTCTCTGATGAATAATTGATTGTAGAATGCAATCTCATGAATGAATTACGGGAGAATCCCCAGTCAGCCCCTTCTATACTCTCACATCTGCCTCCCCCTTCCCTGTCCCAATCCGAGAGGCAGGCAGAATTTCCATTTTCCTGAAACGATTCCATTTCCTCTGTGCCTGTTTCTAAGGTGGCCCCCGGGACAGCTCCCACAAGGAGCAGCAGTCAGGGGCCAGGAACAAAGGACGGTGTGTCCAGGTGGAGTGCTGAACCGCGCCGGGTCAGCCCTGGACTTGGACAGTGTCTCTCTCCAGCAGCGAATCACAGCAAGGCTGGGAGAGGAAGAAAACCATCGCGCATTCATAAACCCTTTTATGTGCCAGAGTGAATGCAAATGCACACACTCTCACACACACGTACACACTGACACACCTGCTCTCACACCCACACTGCCACACACACATACTGACACACTCTCACATGCACACCAATACACTCACACATGCACACTGACACACTCACACATACATATCCATTGACACACACTCTCATGCACACTGACACCCAGTTGCTCTTGTGTACACATGCACACTGACACACACTCATAAGCACTGACATGCTCTCACATACACAAACATGCACATATACATACACACTGACACATACATGCTGATGCACACATACACTGAAACATGTACACTGACATACATATGCACTGACTCACACACACACACACATTCACTTGCATACACTGACACATCCACTAACACAAATACATGCATACTGACACATATGCACTGACACATACACAGTGACACACATATACACTGACACACATGCACACACACACATGCTCACATTCACATAGCTCACATACACACACAGACATACACATACACACCGACACACACACCACACACATTGACACATTATTCCTCATACACATGCGCTCTCACACTCAGATGTACACACTGACACACACAGCCACACATACACACTGACACACATACATATGCACTGACACAAGCTGACCCACAAATATACACACTGACACTCATACACATACACATGGACACACACTCATACACACCCCTACACGCTCATACACACTCCCACACATACATGCACACTGACACACTCTCATTCTCCCTCACACACATTCACATATACTCACACTGACCATACACTCACACTCACACATTCATTCTCACACACACATACACCCTGACACATACACACTCTCACACTTACACACATGTACACAATGATACACAAGCCCTTCCTCTCTCTCTCTCTACTACACACACACACACACACTTGAATAGACAGGGGCTCCCATACTTTAATAGACTAAATATGAAAGAGATATTTATGGAGGAAGAGAGATTTGCTTCCCAAAAGGATTTGCAATAGGGCTTTTTCAATAATAGGAAACCAGAGTGCATTGAAAATGGAATTCGATTTACAAAAATGTGATTTCTCTGTAAATCTTCAGAAGCCCATGCCTTATAGGGTATGGATGTGTGCTTGTAAATATGCAGGACTTGTCAGTGCCTGTCTCCATCTGGTTGTGGAGAGGGGCAGGCATGTCAGATGGAAGTCCTCGTCAAGACTGCTGGCTACACACTCAGGAGTCTGATGGCAATCTAGCTAGGAGGACCGCAAATACCATCTCCTTTTGCACCTCCAGCTTGCAAAGGGGAAACCAAACACTTTATCCTCAAGGCTACCACAATGCAAAAATGCAAGGTGTATTGTCCTCAAAAGGGTCTCATCTCTAAATTCTTTCCTTTTATCCCCTAACTGGCTAACCAGCCCAGCCTCCAATGGATGTTTCGAGTGGGGTTAATGAGGAAAGATCTTGTCAGTTATCTCAACTGACTTCTTCACTGATGACAGATGAAAACCATGAGGCAGAAGCCTGCCCCAAATCGCATCTACTAGACCCTGTGCCCTGCAGCCTTCATCCTCATCAGCCATACCTGTAGCTGTTCGAGGCCAAAGCCAAGACAGAAGGCTCTGGGCAGCACAGCCCCGCCGTCCCGTCTCTTCCAGCCCCATGCCTCACTCCCCTCTCCCCTGCTTCACTCATCTTCTTTCCTTGCTGGAAGTGAACAGCTGAGTCATTTGAACTTTTGCTTGCTAAGCTGCTCTTCTGCATGAGTTTGGAACTCACTCTTTTTGGGTAAGGACCCCATCCACTAATTAAGACCCCCACCCTTAGGAAACAACGCCTGTGTTGAACACTAAACTAGCGTCTCACAGGACTGTCTTGGTAACCCCTTAAAGGCACTGAACACCTAGGGACTTGAAGACACACCAGATAGTAAAATTCAGGTCTCTGATAATTTCCAATCCGGAACTTGTTCCGGCAGACAAACGCACTATTCTTCAAATGTAAGCTCCTCTCTTGTAACAACAATAAGGCTGATCACAATAGCAAATACTTATTTAAAAAAAGAACCACACAGCTGACATATATGCCAGCTATTGTTCTAAGCCCTTTATATATGTGAACCCATTCCATCATCGCCATAATGCACTCTAAAGGAAGTACTGCCATCACCCCTCAGAGGCCTAGAGAGGTTAGGTAATTCCCCTCAAAGCCACATAGCTAGTAAGTGGCCCAGGAGGGAATTGAGTTCTGACTCCCTGAGCCCTGCAGAGAGCTCTATTTCTGACCTCAGATCCTACCAATCTTCCCCCACTCCCACCCGCTTCTCTCCAGCTACAAATACACCAAGCTCATTCCCCCACAAGGCTTCTGACTTTGCTCTTTCCTCTGCCCGGAAGGCTCCATCTCCAGCTCTTCCTGGAGTCTCCTCAGTGGGGCCTTGCCTGACAATCTCATCTAAAGTAGCCACCGTGTCCACCCCACCCTCACCCACCCTTCATTTACTAGTCATTGATCTGCTATAATTCCATCAGCATTCCTCACTACCTCAACCTTATCTGTTGGTTTACTGATTCCACCACAACAAAAACTCCATGTGAGCAGTGATTCTTCCCCCTCTCCTTCACTACTGTGCACTTTCATCTAGGACACCCTGGCTTGGTACAAAGAGGGCATGCAATAAAGTCTGATTGATCAAGGAGTGCTCTCTTCACAAACCAATATGCACACACACTCACATGCACACACAGTGCATGCTGGTGTGTACATGGGAGTGCATTCACATCAGGCCACAGGCGGACACCAAGTCAGTGATACCATCCTCTGTGGTGTAACACTGATAGAAGTGATGAGGCCAGCCTGACATAAATGGGCTTTCTAGCAGCTGATGCTAAGAAACAGAATTCCTCTGAGGACAGATCCGTAAGTACCCAGCCTGGAAGAATGCAAAACAGAAAATAGAGCCTCTGTGTAGGAGCCCCAGCATCTCTACCACTTGGTCTGGGCCTTTTGTGTTGGTTGCCTGGAGAAATGGAAGACGATTAAAAGGTGTGAGAAACTGGCGCTTTCAGAGTCCTGGGAAGGGAAGGGAAGGGGGGCTAGGGTGACCAGTTGCTCTAGTTACTGAATTGAGGTTGCTAAATATAGCTGGGTCAGACATGGGGCACTGAGGAGGCAGGTCTGAAATCAGATAGGGTGGAGGGGGCTTCTCAGGTCCCTGCCCCCTGACTTATACTCCTACCCCAGGCCCAATCTGTAGTGAGGGGGATGCCCTTGACGTGGAGGTGGAGGAAGAGGGAGAAACAAAGGCTTAAGCTGATGGATGTTCTGACCCAGTGCCTACCCAGAACTGGGCATGCCATTCTGAATGGCAGATATCTGAGGTCAAGGTACAGCCAAACCCTAGCAGATAGGACCCATGTTCTATGGTACTCAGGCTTGATCAGTTTCAATGCTGCTCAAAGCCTTCTTGTGTGGATGTGTGAGTGTGGTTCCCACAGTAGGAGGGGGCAGGATACTCAATCCCCCAGCATGGTTAAAAGGCTGAGTGGGTAAATATGTCGTCTTTACAGAGCAGACGCATGGAGGTGTTGGTGAGAGCAAAACTCTGGAGCTGTCACTAGTGGCATGGGACGGGTTGAGGATTACCTCCTCAGCCCAGCAGATCCCCAAAGCTCTTGCTTCCATGGAAGAAGATTCCTAGAATCATGTAGTGGGTGGAAGGGCCGAGAAAACCTCTCCATAGGAGAGGGCCTGTGGAGCTCAGGCCCTCTGAGACATTTGGCAAGGCAGGCTGCATGCCTCTGGAATCACCCCACTGCAAGGTGTCCAACACACCCTGCCCCCTTTTCCTCTTGGGCAATCCCAGCCTTTGGAGCTCCTGATGCCCAAAGCTCCTCCCTAGCCCCAGGTGATGTTCCCCTGGACTCTCAGCCAGAAAGCCTTGGAATGGTCCTGAGATCACCCACTGTTGTGGCCTGAGATTCTCCTTATCAGCTCATAAATAGCCATCCTGCCCAGGCCCCTACCAGCCCAGAGACCTTGTCTATAAAATGGGAACGACAATGACCTCTTCAGAGGTTATTCTGAGGGTGGAATAAGAAATGACAGTAAAACGTACAGCACAGTGTACAGATCCAATCAGCAAAGAAGGCATTAGAACGTTGGCTGTATTTTCTTTCCCCGCTTCTCTTTGGGTCTCTTTGGATTTCGTATTTCCTACAGGAAGGAGATGTGGCCAAATTGTGTGACTGCTTTCTACCCACAACACAGTTTGGAGCTGCCTTCTCCACCCCTGCCTCTAGTGAAAGCCCTCCCCACCTGCCATGTTGTTGCATCCTTCTCTGCTAAGGCTGAATTCTACTCCGTTGCATGTGTGCTCCCCTTTAACTGCTCCTGTGTTAATGAACACTGAGGTTGCCTCCACATCTTGGCTGTTGTGGATAATGCAATGAACATGGAAGTGCATATTTGAGATCCTGATTTTAATTCTTTTGGATGAATACCCAGAAGTGGGATTGCCGGATTCCACTTATATGAAGTATCTAAAATAGTCAAACTCACAGAAGCAGAGAGTGCAATGGTGGTTACCAGGGACTGGGAGGAGGGGGGAGAGGGAGCGTTGCTATTCAATAGGTGCACAGTTTCAGTTACGCAAGGTGAACACATTCTAGAAATGTGCTGTACAATGTTGTTGTACACTGTTATAGTTAACAATACCTTATTGTACACTTAAAAACTTGTTAAGAGAGCTGATCTCAAGTTAAGTGTTCTCAATACAAAAAAAAAATGATCAAAATCATAATGTCCTATTCCTCTGGTTTCTGTGAAGGAGGCTGATCGATGCTACCTAGTTGGGTACAGTAAGCCAGAGCTCTATCTGACACTGATATTGTATCTGTGTTCTTCCTGCTGCTGCCTTTTTCCAGTTGTCTCCTGACTTTCTTGTTCTTTCATGAGATTCAAAGCCTATGATTATTTTTCAAGCAAGAACACAGGGCAGGAGACCACCTCACCCATCCAAAGAAATGCATGCAAAAAAGCCACCTTTCCAACTCTGGGACGCCACCATGTGACCCTACCTAGGCTCCCTGCTTCCTATTCTATACTCTCTGGGCTCCAGGTAACCTGTACAGGGATCTGCTCATAGGACCTGGGGCCTTTGTTTTCACCCCTCCACCACCCAAGATGTCTACTCTCCAACTTCAATGAGGAGGGAGAGCCAGGGCACCTAGAGAAAAGCCTCACTGCTGCCTCCTTTCTCAGGGCGAGGTTCTCATGACTGCTCAGAGGGGAGGAATGGGATGTGAGCTGGAATCCCAGTATGACCAGAAAGTGCATCCTCCATCCTCCTTCCCCTTCCTGCAGCTCAGCTGTGACCCTCCATTTACATCCACAGCAGGGAAGGGGGAAGCTCTTTACCTGGGCGGTCCCCTGCTTCTCAGCTAAGTGTCCCAGTACTGCCAGCCCTGTCCTGAAGTTGACCCCAGAACATCTTCTCCCATGATTCAAAGGGCCTGGCCAGCCACTCTTATTCCAACAGAGCCACCCTTGCATCAGGATGGGGTGAACAGTGTTCTTGAATGAAGTTTTTATATCGTATTTCTTACTACTGGAAGTTGTGCTTGGGGGGTGAAAAGGATTAAGACAAGAGTTTATTCTTGCTTTCCACCTTTCCACCCCAACCAGATGGACTGTATCTGGGCAGAGAGAGATGAGAATAAAAGGGAAGGGCTCCCATCTCCCCTAGAGGAGCGGTGGCCTCCTGTTGCCCTGTAGGCTCCCTAGAGCAGAGCTGTGATGTGCTGGGAGTGGGGATCATCTTGTTATGCATAATTCTGTTTTGCAGAGGCAGTTCTAGAGCACTAAGGCATGGCTTCTTCACCACTGGCACACCAGGCAAGGCTGTGGAGAGCAATGGGGTAGTGTTCTTCCCTGGTGTGGTTTCTTGGTGAATGTGCCAAGAATGGTGGAAAGGATGACTCCTGGGTCATAGATGACCATGGCAGCAGTGCCATCGTCATATGGGTGGGGAGGTCGCTCCCAGGGAATTGGGACCCTGTGCTTATGTTGTTTATCTCTGAAGTTATATCGAGGGCTCTTGGGGGCCTTTCAGTTGACACTTGGGACAGTGAAGCCTAATTTCCTGCTGGGCCTGGGGGAAGTAAGCAGCTGGCCCCACCCTTAGAAATATTCTCCAGTCTAAGCCCTGACCCATAGCTGGCTTTTCGATTCAGATGATGACATAGCCCATTCTGGATGCCAAATCTGTCTGTGCTCAGGGTTCTAAGAGGGCAAGAGTGGATCTAGTCAACCTGGGGAGGCCTCATGGGGGACAGGCAGGATTACCCACTCTCCCAGGCACTGGATGGACTCTGACATTCAACAAGTTCAGTATCACTGAGGAAAATATTAGTACTCCTTAGCACGAATATCTTACAGAGAGTTCTAATATCAGCTAAGGAGGACCAGGCTAGGTGGCCTCCGAAATACTTGCTGTGCCAGTTCAGTGATTCTAGAACCCAATATGCCCAATGTTATCATTAATATGCTGCAATTGATTACAATGTGCTCAGTGATGCATATAATTAATATAATGGAGACCGTTAGCACTTCCACTTCTCCAAGTCTATGTGTTATGCATTTAATTACTTTAGTACTTCACAGTTTATAAATATACAACCCCCTGAGCTACATCTTTCTTCATTGCCATTTTACAAATGAAGGAACCAAGGTCATGGAATAAAAGCCCACTTCCCTCACTCACCAAGAGACAAGCAGCTTCCCCCTGTCTAGGCTGCTGAAGGACATTGTTCTCCCCCAGGCCACCACCCTATATCCCCCTCTGTTTGCCCTCCCCCACAAACTCACACAACCACAACCCCCAAACTCCAAAGGAGTTTTTCTCCCTCAGGCCTCCTTGGTCCTCAGCAACAACAACCCTTAACTGGACTGAAAGCTAATTTCTTCCCGTTCAAGGCATTAGTTGCATTTTAATAAATGAGACACACATGTCTGCGAACCAAGAGCACCCGTGAATTCTTCTTGGACTGAGTGATTTTCTGGCCAGTCCATCCTTGCCCAGGCAGTATGTTCCTCAGAGTCACAGGTACCCGGTAAAATTGTGAAAACATGTCTGTCTGTCAGCTCGAGAAGCTAGTTCTCCAGGGAGGCTTGTAAAGACCTCAAAGTCATGGGGCCATGTTCTTTCATTTCTCACACCATGGGGAAGTGTCTAGCATTCAGCAAGTTACTAAATGTGAGTTGTTTTGGTTTCTACACCTCCCTTATGTTGCTGCTGGGCTCTGTCTTCTAAAGTTCATGGCCCGTGTGTTAGGATCCATGACTTGAGAAATGAAAGACTCTTCTGGGTTTCATACTGGGTTAGGGAAACATATTTACTGAAGACTTACTCAGCCCTGTCCCTTACTAGGACCATGACCTTGAATATCTTGTTTAACCTTTTCATATCTTAGCTGGTTCATCTAAAACATGAGTCTTTGTGTCATGGGCTTAGTGAGGATTAGTTCTCATAGCACATATGAGGTGCTTAGCAGAAGCTGTGTAAAGAAACACATTTCTCCCTTCCCTACCCATAAAGCCCCTTCTGCACTGCTCAGAGCCTTCCTTTTTGTGAAGCCTTAGAAGAATCAAGTAAGGTTAGTGGGAGCCCCACCCCCTGGGCTTCAATCTCTCATCATAGGTGCCATTGCTTGGTCCATCCGTGTCCTTGAAACATTTGGTAAAGCCACATCTCAGAGCATCTTCTCTGCTCCCCTCCCCTAGGCTGAACGACCCCAACTCCTTTGAGATCCAGCTTTGTCCCAGCCCCACCCCCCGCCCACTGCCTGTGTCATGGCTGACTCAGGGACCATGATAGGTTTTAGAAGGCCAGTGGCTTATTATCCCTACTCCCTGCACTTTGGCCCCATGGGCCAGCTTTAGTTCCTCATTTGAGGAGGCCTGGGTGGGGTGATGGGCAGGGCCCAGCCATGGGATATTTACAGAGGGGTCTGGAGCCAGGCTTCCTGATGTGACAGCTGCTGTGTCCTCAAGAACATGTGCACACCCACACCTACTGATCCTGGGCTAAAGAGGCGACAGGTAAGAGTGAGGTTATCAGGAGTCCTGAGGTTCCCACAGGTGGTATACTAACCCAGGCAGGAAGAAAAAGCACCCTGAGGCCAAAATATAGGCTTCCCTTCCTCAGAGTCCTGGTTCCTGCCCTTTTTTATTGACAGCCACATTTACTGCCACTGCTACTCCTCTCTGGGATTCTCTGGTGGCTGGAACATGAGAATAGAGAGAAAGTAAAGAAAACCATCAGGGGGTCCCCCCAGGCTCTGTGTTTTAGGAGTCCCCTCGTCCACTGCTTGTGCCAGAATCAGAGGTTTTCTTCTGCGTCTCTCTGTCTGCACCATGGTGCTCTCTCCTGGGTTCCAGGAGGTGCTGAGTTCTGCTCAAGAGGTTCCAGAGGAATAAATGTACACAACTCACCACCAGTTTTGTGGTACTTGGGATCCTGGTTGTTTTTCACCCAATCCACTTCCTGGTATTTACTGTTCGGATCATTCAAATAGCTGCACTGTGCACTCTATTGAGGTTGTATCCTCAGTGGGAGAGAGAGGCAGCCATGTGTTTACTTCATCTTACCTGGAACAGAACACAGTAAAATGGTAAAGCCCTATCGAGTCCTTCTCCTCCCCTCCTGAAGGAAGGAGTCAATCCCTGGCTTACTGTCACATTGTCCCATATCCCTATAAAAACATAATCACACCTATTCACTTATTCATTCATGTAACAAACATTTCTTGAATACTGATTCTGTGCTAGGCGCCTTCCAGACACTGACTATACAGCAATGAAAAAGCAGACAAAACTACTGTCAGGCAAGGCAGTCACAATGTAAACAAGTAATGTCATATATAATATGTGGGCCATAAGTGCCACTGTGAAAAATTCAGGAAGGTAAAAGGATGGGAATGCTTTTTGATAAAGGTGGACAGGCAGGACCTCTTTGAATAAGTAATGATATATGAAGAGAAGATAGAAAAAGGCGACCTCTCCAAATACCTGAGGCATTCTTAGAATGGAAATTGCCAGCACTCTTTAAGAGATGAGAGAGAGTGTGCACCTGGCAGGTGTGAGGGAAAGCCAGGAGGCTGTAAGCAGGACTGCGGGTGGCAAGGAATGCAGTTGAGGATGAAGTCGGAGATGGGCAGGGGCGGGAGAGGGAGCAGCTCCCATGGACCATGCAGGATATGATTAGGACTTTGGCTTTTACTCTGAGAGGGATGGGGCATCACTGTGGAGCTTGATGCACAGCGATATTATCTAACTTATAATTCAACAGGATCCATCTGACTGCTATTGAAAATAGATTGGGATAGGGGAGTGGGACCAAGAAGGAAGAAGAAAAGTCATCTAAAAGGCTATTAAAGTAATTTAAGAGAGAGAAAATTGTGTATTGATCCAGGGTGACTGAAGTAGAGGAAGTTAGAAAGGCTTGGATTCTGAACACATGTCAAAGGTAGAATAGGCAAGATTTGTTGACAGAGTAAGCTTGGATAGTGAGATAAGGTGAATAGTCAACTTGGCATTGCCACAGAGAGCATCTGATAATCCCTGCTGACTCAGGGATCTCCTACCCAACACCCCTGACATCCCGATATCCAGCCATTTAATGAAGAATGAAGACTCCCTGGGAGAGAGACTTCACTACCTCACACAGCAGCCTTTTGCGGTCCTCTAACATTCCTTCCTATGCTCACTCAAAATCCCTGTCCCTGTGTCTTTCTTTCACTGCCCCTAAGGCAATACAAAGCAGGTCTCCACCACCTCGCAGAGGATAGTCCTCCGGATTCCTCTGAGGTTATCCCTGAGAATGAAGTCTTCCATAGTTGATGTTCCCCATTAATGCCGTTTTCGGCTCCTCTGGACACAGAGATCCCAGAAGGAAGTAACTCTGGGTTCTACTAAGTAGAAGGACCGGGAACTGATTGCCCTCTGAGCTCCTTCTGGAATATCATTCATGAATTTTGAGATGTGATTCACATTCGGGCCATGAATCTAAATTTGACAAATGCACTCATCTCCATCCTGTTTTTTAGGTGGGAGATTGGAGAGTTAGCTTAGCACATGCTTCCTTACCATTAAGGAAACCACAGCAATTAGAAGAGCCCTTCCTTAGACATCACCTCCATGTCTCCCCTGACCCCGTAAGCATCCATACCCACACTCTGTTTACTGCCCATTATGGTAAATGAACTATCCACATTCCTATTTAAAAGCAATTTCTCTGCTGTCCTACTACATTCCATTCCTTTATACATGTTTAAGAAATTGATATCTCTAACAGGTGGAAGGCACCATGGAATAGAGCTAATATTTTTAAATAAAATCCAAACACTCTTTACAGAAATAAGAGAAAACCTAAATTTATGAAATAGCCAACGTGCCTGGGAAAATTGACTGAGAATGATTAATTTTGAGACATAGCCTATAAAACTATTAGACTATTAAAGATTAAAAAAAAACCAAAACAAGACTTATGGCCTCCAGACCCAACAACAATAATACCTAGGAAGGCATGAAAATTATATCAGCTTTACAGTATTCAAGAAAAACCTGCAAAGCAAGGCAAGAGTGGAACATTATTTTCAAGTAATCAAAGAAAAGAAAATGAAATGTGAGCCACGGGCTTTGTATGCAGCAAAACCATCAGTCAGTTATTAAGACTATAGAGAAACAAATGATATATTCAAGGAATGAGAGAACTTTGTATACATGAGCCCTTCATGGATAATTTGCTAGAGGCAAACATTTGCAAAAGAATGATGGTGAGCATGTGGTGTAATAACTGTAGATCTAAGATTTAAGCAAGAATCAGGGACAAGGATGGCAAATAATTTATAAGTGTTGTATGTTCTGACAAGGTAGAAAGAATACAACTTAAAATTTGAGCTGAGAATAAAGACAGAAAGAGGAAAGTAGAAAAAGATCATTGTTGCATAGAAAACAGGCAGGTGTCAAATTATACCATTTAGAATGAACAATCCACATAGTAAAAGGTTAAGTAAGAAAAAAGATGAATAAAGATATTTTAAAACTCACCAATGCAAGGGTAACTACTAGAGCAAAAATGTATATATTTTTAAATCTCAAGGGAAATCTTTTGAAAAGAGCAAGGAAGACATATATAGAGAAAGAAACACGAAACATAACAATAGATAGAAAAATAATAGGATAAATTGACATAAGGGGCTGACACCTAATATAATAGTCATATCAGTATATGTGAATGAGCTTAAGTTGCCTAGTAAAAGAAATAAATTTTCAAAATAACTTACAAAGCAATAGACTGTGGCATATTCCATATATAGGAGAAACATTTAAAACCAAGTGATCCAAAGGCTTTAATTTTAATGAACAAGAGAATGTAAAAAAGAAGATGGGCAACATCGTGCTAGCTAAATGGGAATAACTCTAAAGCAGAAATAGCTACTCTAATATTACTCAATGCAAAATTTAGAACACAGAGCATTAAACAAGACAAACAATGGCATTATAATGCAAAAACCAACAATCTACAATAAAATATATTTTATCAAATAACATCTATGTAAGAGAATACACAAAACCCACCTATATGTAAAAAAAATAAAAATTACAGCAATGCTAGGATACACAGAAACAATAATGATGAGATAGTTTTACATATTACAGGACAAGAGAAGTCATGTGAACAAAAATAAATATGGATAGAGAAGACTTAACCAATATCAATGATAAATGTATCAAATGTTATACCCTTTAATAAAGAATATTTTCCCTTCTCAAGCAGAAGTGAAACATTTATTGAAATTGCTCCTGTATTAGATCACAAAGGAAATATAAGTAAGTTCCACAGTAAGAATATTATAATTATCTAATCACAATGCAGTAAAAGTAGAAATAAAAGGCAAAATTTAAAAATGCCCTTCCAAAGATAAAGGAAAAGGGACTAACTTCACTCTTCAACTTAAAACAACAAAAATGTCTGAATGAAACATTTAAAACAGTGATTTTTAAGATACTGGACATCAAACCATGAAAGACAGTGATCCTGAAGAACTGGAAGACAAATGAGATAGTTCTACAATTTTACCAGCTGAGTCCCTTGAGTGGATTTCCAGGCCTCAGTGCAGGAAAAGGGAGCCCAGGTAGACTCACTGACTTGAGAAACTGGACGTCTGAGAAGATTAGGATGACCAGAGTTCACAGTACCAGAGAAAGGAGAGCGGCAGAGGGTCTCCCCTCAAGTATTCAGTGGAATGCTGATGAGTACATACATACGAGAAACTACCTAAAGCCAGATAAAGACTTACCTGAAAGGATTAGAGGAAACACTGCCAGGTACTTTTACAGGGCCAAGAATCATGTCTGTTCTGAGTAGCTGAGCTGGAAAATCTCATAATTAATGCAGAATTGTCTCAAGTACTCACGAGGATCTTACCTCAGAATGCTCTAGACTAAATGCTGCTATCGTTCCACCTAACTAATCTTAAAAGCAAGACATGAAAAGATTAACTATCTCCAAGTAACTTAACAGCATTCCAAAACAAAGCTCAAGAGTATTTATAGGGAATATATAAATATCCAACACCCAATAAATTAAAATTCATAATGTCTGGCATCCAATAAAAAATTGCCAAGCACGCCAAGAGGCAGGAAAATACAACCCATAATAAGGAGAAAAATCCATCAATTAAAACCAACCAGCATGGGGAGAAATGCCAGATATAGGTGATGGGGAGGAAGGCAGCAAATCACACTGCCATGTGTGTACCTATGCAACAATCTTCCATGTTCTTCACATGTACCCCCAAACCTAAAATGCAATAAAAAAAAAACAAAAAAAAAAACCATTCCTATACACCAATAACAGACTTAAAGACAGCCAAATCAAGAACCAACTGCCATTCGCAATTGCTACAAAGAGAATAAAATACCTAGGAATACAACTAACAAGGAACGTAAAGGACCTCTTCAGGGAGAACTACAAACCACTGCTCAATGAAATAAGAGAGGACACAAACAGATGGAGAAGTATTCCATGTTCATGGCTAGGAAGAATCAATATTGTCAAAATGGCCATACTGCCCAAAGTAATTTACAGATTCAACGCTATCCCTATCAAGCTACCAATGACCTTCTTTGAAGAACTGGAAAAAACCACCTTAAACTTCATATGGAACCAAAAGAGAGCCCGCATAGCCAAGTCAATTCTAAGCAAAAAGAACAAAGCTGGAGGCATCACACTCCCGGACTTCAAATTATACTACAAAGCTACAGTAATCAAAACAGCATGGTACTGGTACCAAAACAGAGATATAGACCAATGGAACAGGACAGAGACCTCCGACACAACACAACACATCTACAACCACCTGATCTTTGACAAACCTGACAAAAACAAACAATGTGGAAGCGAGTCCCCTGTTTAATAAATGGTGTTGGGAAAACTGGCTAGTCATGTGCAGAAAGCAGAAGCTGGACCCCTTCCTGACACCTTACACTAAAATTAACTCCAGATGGATTAAAGACTTAAACATAAGACCTAACACCATAAAAACCCTAGAAGAAAATCTAGGCAAAACCATTCAGGACATAGGTGTAGGCAAGGACTTCATGACCAAAACACCAAAAGCAGTGGCAACAAAAGCCAAAATAGACAAATGGGACCTAATCAAACTCCACAGCTTCTGCACAGCAAAAGAAACAGTCATTAGAGTGAATCGGCAACCAACAGAATGGGAAAAAATTTTTGCAGTCTACCCATCTGACAAAGGGCTGATAACCAGAATCTACAAAGAACTGAAACACATTTACAAGAAAAAAACAAACAAGCCTATTCAAAAGTGGGCGAAGGATATGAACAGACACTTTACAAAAGAAGACATACGTGAAGCCAACAAACATATGAAAAAATGTTCATCATCACTGGTCATTAGAGAAATGCAAATCAAAACTACATTGAGATACCATCTCACGCCAGTTAGAATGGCGATCATTAAAAAATCTGGAGACAACAGATGCTGGAGAGGATGTGGAGAAATAGGAACGCTTTTACACTGTTGGTGGGAGTGTAAATTAGTTCAACCATTGTGGAAGACGGTGTGGCGATTCCTCAAGGACCTAGAAATAGAAATTCCATTTGATCCAGCAATCCCATTACTGGGTATATATCCAAAAGACTATAAATCGTTCTACTATAAGGACACATGCACACGAATGTTCATTGCAGCACAGTTTACAATAGCAAAGACCTGGAACCAACCCAAATGCCCATCGATGATAGACTGGACAGGGAAAATGTGGCACATATACACCATGGAATATTATGCAGCCATCAAAAACGATGAGTTCGTGTCCTTTGTAGGGACATGGATGAACCTGGAAACCATCATTCTCAGCAAACTGACACAAGAACAGAAAATCAAACACCGCATGTTCTCACTCATAGGCGGGTGTTGAACAATGCGAACACATGGACACAGGGAGGGGAGTATCACACACTGGGGTCTGTCGGGGGGAAAAAGGGGAGGGATAGTGGGGGGGTGGGGGAGTTGGGGAGGGATAGCATGGGGAGAAATGCCAGATATAGGTGACGGGGGAGGAAGGCAGCAAATCACACTGCCATGTGTGTACCTATGCAACAATCTTCCATGTTCTTCACATGTACCCCCAAACCTAAAATGCAATAAAAAGAAAAAAAAACCAACCAGAATAGTACACAAGTGTTATAATCAGCAGGCAAGGACATTGAAACAGTTATGATTGTAATCTATATGTTCAGAAAAGTTGGTATGGAGGCATACATGATGTCTAAAAGTTATAAATTGAACATCTGCAGCTGAAAACTACGTTTTACATGAAAAAAACATTGAATGGGATTAATGGCAGATTAGACAGAGGAAAAAAAGATGACTGAACTTGAAGATAGCAACAGAATCAATCTAAAATAAAACACAGAGAATATCTCTAATGTCTGAAATAATAAAAAATGAAATGAGCTATAGGACAATTTCATGCTGCCTAACATACCTGTAATTGGAGTCCCCAAAGAAAGAGACAGAAAAAAAATTTTTGAAGAAAAATAATGGCCTAAAATAACCCGAATTTGATAAAAACGATTAACCCATAGACCCAAGAAGCTCAAAAGCCCCAAACACAAGAAGCACAATAAAAACTATGCTAAGCCAAATCATAATAAAATTACTCAAACTAGTGATAAAGAGAAAACCTTAAAAGCAACAGAGAAAAAGACAACTTACATAAAGAGCAACAACGATATCATCCGATAGCAGTTTCTAGACAGAAACAATGAGAGCAAGAAGACAGTGTAGCAACATCTTTAAGATACTAAAAGAAGTAAACTGTCCATGTAGAATTCAAAAATGAAAGCAAATAAATAATTCTTTAGACATGCAAAAGCTGAAAGCATTCATGCCAGCAGAGTCATACTACAAGATATGTTAAAGAAGGTCTTTCAGGCCGAGAGGAAAATAGTAGCAGACTGAAATACGGATCTACCCAAAGAAATGAAAGGACAGGAAATGGTAGCCAGGTGGATAAATATAGAGATATTCCTTGACATACAATGCAGTGTATCCGCATAAACCTATTGCAAGTTGAGAATATCTTAAGTCAAAAATGTATTTCATACACCTAACCTACTGAACATAATAGCTTAGCTTAGCCTACCTTAAACATGCTCAGAACACTTAATATTAGCCTACAGTTGGGTAAAATCATCTGACAACACAGCACACTATAGGTGTATTGGTTGTTTATCTGCCTGACTGTGTGGCTGACTGAGAGCTGTGGCTTGCTACTGCTGCTCAGCCACACAGGAGAGTAGAGCTGTCTCCTGAATGCATATAGCTTGTGCACGATCATAAAATCCAAAAATCATAAGTTGAACCATCATTAAGTCAGAGACTGTCTGTATAGGATTTTCTTATTATTTAAATCTCTTTAAAAGATAATTGCATTTAGAATAAAAATAACTGTAGTATATAATTTACGATATATGTAAAAGCAAAATATATGACAGGGAGAGTATAAAGGCCAGAGGGAGATAAACGGAATACACTATTAAAAGGTTCTTATACTATGTATAAAGTAGTATAAATTTACTTGAAGGTATATTGTGATATGTTGAAGTATACTGCAAACCCGAAAGCAACCACTGAAATAGCAAAACTAAGTATTATAGATCATAAGCCAACAAAGAAAAGAAAATGGAGTTAACAAAAAAGAAAAAACAAAACCCTCAATGAATTCAAAAGAAAGCAAAAAAAGAGGAAATTGAAAATAAAGAACATATGGGACAAATAGAAAACAGATTGTAAGGCAATATACTTAAACCTAATCATATCAATAGTCACATTGCATGTAAATGCATGTGGCCACACTGCATGCATCTAAACACCCCAATAAAAAAGCAGAGATTATTAAATTGATGAAAAAAGCAAGCCTCACTATTGCTGCTTACATAAAACTCGCTTTAAATATAAAGACACAGATAAGACAAAGGAATAGGAAAAGATACACCATGTTAAAACTAATTGTTTAAAAGCTGGAGTGGTTTGTTTACATCAAACAAAGAAGATTTCAGAACGAAGAATATTATCAAGAATAAAGAAAGTAGTAAGTTTCAAATGATAAATGATAACTAATCAGTTGGAAAGACATAAAATTCTAAATGTCCATGTGCCTAACAACAGAGTTTCAAAATACATAAAGCAAAAACTGGATAGACCAATCCACAATTATTGCTGAAAGTCTTAATACCCTTCTCTCAATAACTGATGCAACAAATAGAAAATCAGTAAAAATATAGAGGATTTGAACAGCATGGTCAACCAAGTTGAACTAATTGATATTTATAGAACACTGCATCCAAAAAACAAGAGAATATGCATTCTTTTCAAGTGAAACCAAGATATTGAGCCAAAACAAGTTCTAATACATTTAAGATAATTCACATCATGCCAAGTATGTTATTTACTTTGTTATTTTGCATTAGTTTACAAGACAATGGAATTAATGTAGAAATCAGTAACAAAAAGAACATTGAAATTTCCATATATTTGTAAACCAAATAACTACTTCTAAATAAGCCAGGAGTCAAAAGAGAACTTTAAAAGAAAATTATAAAGTATTCTGAACTGGATAAAAATGAGAACAAAAATTATCAAAATTTGTGGGATGCTGATATGGCATTACTTAGGGGGGAAATTTATAGCACTAGATACCTAATTAAAAAAGAATAATAGTCTCAAATTAATAAAGCACTATCAGAAAAAAGTTAGAGAAAACCCAAATTCCAATACCAAAACTAAGAGAGGTGATATCATTACAGATTCTACAGACATTAAAAGGATAACAAGAAAATATTTTTGAACAATTTTATAATAAATTTAACAACTTAGATGAAATGAGTAAATTCATTAAAAGACATAAACTCCCAAACTTTATGTAAGAAGAAACCTGAACAGTCCTATGTCTACAAAAGAAATTTAACTTGTAATCATAAAACTTCAAAAAAGGAAAACGTCAGACCCAGGGCAACTTTACTGTTGAATTCTATTCAACATTTAAGAAAGTCATAATACCAATGCAACACCAACTCTTCCAGATAAGTGAAGGGAGTACTTGCAAAGTCATTTGATAAGGTAACCATTACTTTGATATTAAAACCAGATAAAGATATTACAAGCAAAGAAAACTAAAGACTAATATCCCTCATAAATATAGATACAAATATTCTTAACAAAACTTTAGTAAATCAATACAACAAAATATTAAAATAATAATACGTCAAAACAAGTGGGATTTATCCCAGGAATTCAAGGTTGGTTCAACATTAAAAAAAAAATCAATAAAGTTTACCATATTAAGAAACAAACAGAATAAAAATCATGTGAACATCTTTGTAGACACAGAAACAGTATTTTAAAAATTGAATATCCATTTCTGATAAAACCTCACAGGAAACTGGGAATGCAAGGAACTTCCTTAATCTCATAGTGTCTTTTAAAAACCTACGAATAATATCATACTTAATGGCAAAAGACTAAACGCTTTCCCCCCAAGAACAGGAACAAATAAGGAGATCTGCTCTTACAATTTCTATACAATATTTACTTCAAGTTGTAGCTAGAGCCATAAGGCTAGGAAATAAAATATAAAGCATCCAGGTTTGAAAGGAAGAAGTAAAATTGTCTTTATGCACAGAAAACATTATGGTCTATGTAGAAAATCCTATGGAATAGAATGGATTCCTATCGAATCCACTATAAGAATTACTAGAAATAATAGATGATTTTAGCAAGGTTGTGTAATACAAGGTCAGTATGCAAAAATCAATTGTATTTCTGTATATTAATAACAAATGGTAGGAAATTGAAATTTCTAAAATGCCATTTCTAACCACATCAGAAATATGAACTATTTACAAATAAATCTGACAAAAGATGTGCAAGACCTGAACACAGAAATCTATAAATTGTTGATGAGATAACTTAAAATAGACATAAATAGACCATATTTATAATTAAGAAGACTCAATATTGTTTAGCTGTAAATTCCCAAATTTATAATTAGATTTAATGCAACCCCAATCAAAATTTCAGCAAGTTTTTTATTTAAAAAAAGTTTTTCATGACAAGCTAACCTTAAATTCTATATGGAAATCAAAGGATCTAGAACAATCAAAACAACTTTGAAAAAGCAGAACAAAGTTGGAGGATATTATTATAATGTTATTTGATTTTAAGAATTAATATAAAGATAGTGTATTAGTCCACTCTCACATTGCTGTAAGAAAATACCCAAGACTGGGTAATTTATAAAGGAAAGAGGTTTAATTGACTCACAGTTCTACATAGCTGGGAAGGCCTCAGGAAACTTGCAATCAAGGCAGAAGGGGAAGAAAGGTACCTTTTTCACAGCACAGCAGGAAGGAAAAATGCCCAGTGAAGGGGGAAAAGGCCCTAATTAAACCATTAGATCTCATGAGAACTCACTCACTGTCATGAGAAGAGCATGGGGGAAACTGCCCCCATGATTCAATTACCTTCATCTGGTCCCTCCTTTGACACATGGAGATTTAAGGAGATTACAATTCAAGATGAGATTTGGGGTGGGGACACAAAGCCTAACCATCTAGAGTAATCAAGACAGTGAAATCAGCATAAAAATAGGCAAATAAATCAATGGAACAGATAAAGAGTCTAGAAATAGGCCGACACATATATGGACAACTGGCTTTTCACAAAGGTTCAATAATAATTCAGTGGAGGAGAGATAGAGGTTTCAACAAATGGTTCTGTAACAAATTACAAAATATGATACTATCATAAAAATTGACATACAGACCAATGAAACAAAATAGAGTCCAGAAATACACCCATTCATGATCATAAGGATCCAACTTCATTCTTTTGAATGTGGATATCCAGCTTTTCCATCACAATGTGCAAAAATATTCCATCCATACCTCGTACCGTATACAAAAATTAAATATATTTCAGATCTAGCCAGACATGGTGGCTCACACCTATAATCTCAGCACTTTGAGAGGCTAAGGTGGGCAGACAATTGAGGCCAGGAGTTTGAAACCAGCCTGGCCAACATGGTGAAACCTGTCTCTACTAAAAAATACAAAAATTAACTGGGCATGGTGGTGCACGCCTGTAGTCCCAGCTACTCAGGAGGCTCAGGCAAGAAAATCACTTTAACCTGGGAGGTGTGGGTTGCAATAAGTGGAGATTGTGCCACTGCACTCCAGCCTGGGTGACTATATATATATATGTATGTATATATATACATATATATATGTATATATATATATGTATACACACACACACACACACACGTATAACAGATCTAAATGATCTAAATGTAGAATCTGAAAGCATAAAACTTCTTAAGAAAAAATATTTGCAACTGTGAAGACCAGGCAAATGTTTCTTAGGGATGATACCAAAATCATGACCATATAAAAGAACAAATTGGTAAATCAGGATTCATCAAAATTAAATCTTTTCTTCAAAATACACTCTTTTTCCTATATATTAATTATCACTTATTTGAATAGTATTTTTAAACCTGTAAATCTGTACAAACATTCATTTTACAACCTTGATCAAACTATTTTATTTTATTGTGGTAAGAACACTTAACATGAGATCTATCCTCTTAACAAATTTTTAAGTGTACAACATGTTATTGCTGATTATAGCAACGATGATATAGCAGATCTCTACAGCTTATTTATCTGGTTTGACTGAAACTTTATTCCTGGTGATTAGTAACTCTCCATTTCCTCCTCCTCCTATTCTCTGGCAATCACCAGACAGTTCATTTAAGCGGAATCATGCAGTCTTTCTATGACTGGCTGTATTAGTCCATTTTCACAGTACTATAAATACCCGAGACTGGGTAATTTATAAATGAAATAAGTTTAATTGATCACAGTTCCACATGGTTGGGGAAGCCTCAAGAAACTTACAATCATGGCAGAAGGTGAAGGGGAAGGAAGGATCTTCTTCACATGGTGACAGGTGAGAGAAATGTGAGCAACAGCAGGAAAAACTGCCTTAGAGCCATCAGATCTCGTGAGAACTCACTGGCTCTCACAAGAACAGTATGGGGGAGACTGCCCCCAGGATTTAATCACCTCCCACCAGGTCTCTCCCTAGACATGGGATTATGGGGATTACAATTCAAAATGAGATTTGGGTAGGGACACAGCCAAATCATATCACTGGTTTATTTCACTTAGTACGATGTCCTCAAGATTCATCTATGTTGTCACATATTACATAATTTCCTTCCTTTTCAAGGCTGAATAGTATTCCATTATATGTATATACCATGTTTATTCATCTGTCTATGGACATTTAGGTTGCCTCCCACATGTTGGCTTTTGTGAATAATACTGTAATGAGCAGAGGAGTGCTAATACCTCTTTGAGACCCTGATTTCAATTCTCTTGGATAAATACCCAGATATGGGATAGCTAGGTCAAAAGATAGTCCTATTTTTAATTTTTTGAGGATCTTAGAAGGTACTGTTTTCTATAGCAGCTGCACCATTTTGCATTCTCACTAACAATGTGCAAGGATTCCAGTTTTTCCACATCCTTTTCAATACTTTGGTTTTTCTGATCATAGCCATCCTGAGAGGTGTGGGGTGTTAGCTCATAGTGTTTTGACTTACATTTCCTTGATGTTTATTGATGTTGAACATTAATGTTTAATAATGTAACTATCAGGTTTGTTAGTTTGCTTTTTTCCTATTGAGTTGTAGGAGTTCCTTACTATTTTGGAGATTAACCCCTTATCAGATATAAAGCTTGCAAATATTTTCTTCTATTTTGTAGTTTGTCTTTTCACTTTGTTGATGGCTTCCTGTGCAGAAGCTTCTTAGTCTAATGTAGTCCCACTTATTTATTTTTGTTTTTATTGCCTATGCTTTTCTGTCATATCCATAAAACCATTGCCAAGACTAAGTCATGAAGCTTTTCTTCTATGCTTTTTGTAGGGGTTTTACAACTTCGGTCTTACAATTAAATCTTTAATCAATGTTAGCTTTTGTGTGTAGTGTAAGATAAGGGTTCAGCTTTATTCCTTTGCATGTGGATATCAAGTTTTCCCTCATCATTTCTTGAACAGATTCTCTCACCCATTATATATCTTTGGCAACTTTGTGGATGATCAGTTGAGCATTTATGAGTGGACATATTTGTGGGCTCTCTATTTTGCTTCATTGGTCTATATGTCTGTTTTTATGCTGGTATTATATTGTTTTGATTGTTGTAACTTTGTAAGGTAAAATATTTTGAAATCAGCCATTTTTATTATACAAGTCTTTCATCTCCTTGGTTATGTTTATTCCTAGGTATTTTATTCTTTTTGTTGCTATTGTGCATGGGATTGTTTTCCTAATGTCCTCTTCAGGTAGTTTGTTGTTAGTACATAGAAACATAACTGATTTTTGTATGTTATTTTTGTATTCTACAACTGTACTGAATCTATTTATTAGTTCAGCTTCCCAAAGTGCCGAGATTACAGGTGTGGGCCACTGCGCCCTGCCAGTTCTAATAGTTTTTTAATGGAGTCTTTAGAGTTTTCTATATATAAGATTAAGCCATCTGCAAGAGGGATAATTTTATGTGTTCCTTTCCAAATTGGATATGCGTCTCTTTTTCTTGCCTAATTGCTCTGGGTAACACATCTAATACTATGTTGAATAGAAGTGGCAAGAGTGGGCATCTTTGCCTTGATCCTAATCTTACAGGAAAAGTTTTCAGGTTTTCACCATTGAGAATGGTGTTAGCTGTGAAGTTTTCATATATGACCTCTTTTATGGTGATATAGTTTCCTTCTATTTCTAGTTTGTTGAAATTTTTATTATGAAAGAGTGTTGAACTTTGCCAAACACTTTTTTTGTATCTATTGTGACAATCATGTAATTTTTATCTTTTATTCTGTTAATGTGGTGGTATATTACATTAATTTTTGTATGTTGAATCACCGTTCATTTAGGATAAATACCACTTGATCATAATGCATGATTTTTATGATATGCTATTGGATTCAGTTTGCTGAGAGTATTTTGAGGATTTTTTTAACATGTATATCCATCGGGGTACTGGATACTGGCCTGTAGTTTTCTTTTCTTGTGGTCACTTTGTCTGGTTTTAGTATCAGGATAATGCTGGCATCTTCAAATGAGCTGGGAAGTATTCTCCCCTCTTCAACTTCTTGAAAGAGTTTGAGAAGGATTAGTGTTAGTTTTTCTTTAAACATTTGGTAGAATTTACTAGTGAAGTAAGTCATCTGGTCTTGAGCTTTTCTTTGTTGGGAGGTTTTTGATTACATATTCAATCTCTATATTACTTATAGGTCTGTACAGGCTTTCAATTTCTTTACGATTTAATCTTAGTAGGCTGTATGTTTCTGGGAATGTATCATTTCTTCTTGGTTATTCAGTTTGTTTGTATATAATTGTTCCCAGAAGTATCTTATAATCTTTTTAATTTCTGTGGCACCAGTTCTAATGACCCTTTTTGCAGTTATGATTTTATTTATTTTAGTTTTTATCTGTTTTTCTTAGTCTAAGGATTTGTCCACTTGTAAACATTTTGCTTATCTTTCCAAAAATACAATTCTTAGTTTTGTTGATTTTTTTCTATTGCTTTTATATTTTCTGTTTCATTTATTTCTGCTCTAATCATTGTTATTTCCTTCCTTCTGCTAACTTTGGGCTTAGTTTGTTGTTCTTTCTCTGATTCCATGAGGAATACAGTTAGGCTATTTATTTGAGATCTTTCTTCTTTTTTAATGTAGATAGATGTTTCTTTCTATGAAACTCCTTCTAAGTACTGTTTTTCCTGCATCTCTAAGTTTTGCATGTTTTGTTTTCATTTTCATTTTTCTCAAAGTATTTTATAATTTTCAATTTTTTCTTTGACTCGATGATTGTTCAAAAATGTGTTTAATATCTACACATTTATGAATTTTTCAGTTTTCTTCCTGCTGTTGATTTCTAGTTTCATGCCACTGTGGTCAGAAAAGATACTTGATATAATTTTAACCCTATTAAAATAGTTAAGACTTGTTTTGTAACTGAATATATTATCTATCTTGAAGAGAGATCCTTACGCTGCTGTTGGGTGAAATATTCAGTATATGTCTGTTAGCTCCATTTGGTCTATAATGTTATTCAAGTTCTCTGTTTCCTTACTAATCTTATTTCTGGATGTTGTGTCCACTATTGAAAGTGGGGTGTTGGAGTCTCCTGCTATTATTGTATTTCTATCTATTTCTCCCTTCAGTTCTGTTAATGTTTGCTTAATATATTTAGGTGTTCAAATGTTGGGTGCATATATATTTATAATTGTTATAATCTTCCTTGTGGATTGACTCTTTTATCATTATATAATAATCCTCTTTTTCTCTTAAGAGAATGAGAATGCAAACTAAAGGCTAGGAGACAATATTTGCAAAATACATATCTAACAAAGGACTTGTATCTAACACATCTATAAAAACCTTCAAAACTCAGTAAGTAAAAAACAATACAAACCAATAAGAAAATAGGCTAAAGATTTCAATGTATAATTCACCAGAGAAATTCTACAGATAGCAATCAACAGATGGAAAAATACTCAACATTCAGTCATTAGAAAAATGCAAACTAAAATCACAATGAGATACCACTACACACATTTTAGAATGACTAAAATTTAAGAAACTAACTTTGTCAAATATTGGTAAGGATTTGGAGGAACTAAAATCTCTCACATACTGCTCCTGAGAATTAAAGTGTATAGTCACTTTGGACAACAGTTTGGTAGTTTCTTTCCTTTTTTTTTTTCTTAAGAGATGAGGATCTTGCTATGTTAATCAAGCTAGCCTCAGCTCCCAGGCTCAAGGGGGATCCTCTTCAGCCCCTTGAATAACTGAGATTACAATAGTGCACCACTGCCCCTGGCTGGTAGTTTCTAAAAAGCTAAACATACACTTATCATATGATAGAGTCACTCAACTCCTAAATACTTATCCAAGAGAATAAAAGCATATGTTCACACAATGTCCTCCAAGGTTTTTAGCAGCTTTATTTGTATTAGCTAAAAACTGGAAACAACACAAACATCATCATCAGGTAACTAGATAAACAAATTATTGTACAGCCATATGATAGAATTCTATTCAACAATAAAAGGAAATTAACAGTAAAACTAATGTTTTAATCTCAAAGCAATTATGCTGAGTGAAAAAGTCATACCAAAAATAGAGGACATGCTATCTGATTCCATTTATATTAATTTCTATGAAGTGCAAACTAACCCACAGTGACAAAGCAGGTGAGTGGTTGCTTGTGGGGAATGAGGTTGACAGCTAGATTACAAAGAGACAAAAAGAGATTTTTTTTTGGTATGTTCATTATCTTGATTGTGATGATGATTTCATTGGTTTTTTAATAAATGTCAGAGTTCATCAAATTGTACATCTCAAATATATGAATTTTATTATATGCCAATTATATCTCATTAAAACTGTTAAGAAAAGATTTTTACATCAAAAAAAAATTGTAAAAGATGCCCTTCTAATTGGAACTTTAAAATAATGTATTGTTAAACAATTGAGTGATAATTAAAATACAAACAAGAATTAAAGGATTCTGAAAAAAAGATAATTAAACCACTATAAATATCCTATCTATAAGATATATTTAAAACAGTAATCAGAGGATAATGTATAGCTATAAACACTGTATCTCGAAACACAGAAGAATGAAACTGACTTAATTCAAAAATATATAATGTCTCCCTAAAAATTACAAGATAAGAAGATATAACAACTGTACATTATATGTACCTAACAACAGAGGCCCCACATGTATGACATAACAACTGTTAAGTTGAAGGGAGAAATAGACAATTCAACAATAATACTTGGATATCTCAGTATATAACTTTTAATAATGGCTAGAATAACTAGATAAGAGATGATCAAGAAAATAGAAAACTTGAACAATACCATAAAATAACTGGACCTAATAGACATCTATAAAACAATTGAACAACATATGTTCTTCTCAAATCCACATGGAACATTGTCCAGTATAGATCATAAGTTTGGCCACAAAAGAGTCTTAGTAAGTATAAAAAATAAAATTATAAAAAGTTTCTTCAATCACAATAGAATAAAATTAGAAATCAATAGTAGGAGGAAATTCGGAAAATTCACAAAGTAGAAATCAAATTCTTAACCAATCTAATGGCTCAAATAATAAATCATAAGAGATACTTGAAAATTCTCTGATATAAATGAAAACAAAACCAAAGTATACCAAAATGCATGAGGTACAACAAAAGCAGTATTTAGATGGAAATTTTTTCATTGCAAACATCCACATTAAAAAGAATAAATATCTCAAAGCAATAACCTAACTATATAATGAACCAGAAAAAAGAACAAGCTAAATTCAAAGCAAACATAAGAAAGGAAATAATGAAGAGTACAGTGTAAATAAATGACATCGAGAAAAGAAAAACAATAGAGAAAATGAACAAGCACAAAAGTTGGTTCTTTTAAAAAAATCAACAAAATTAATGAAATAAAAACTTTAGACTTACCAAGAGAAAAAGAGGACTCAAATTACTAAAATCAGTAATGAAAGAGAGAACATTACAATTGACCTCACAGAAACAAATGGGATTATAAAGAAATAATATGAACAATTATATACCAACAACTTAGATAACCTAAATTAAATAGACAAATTCCTAGGAAGACACAAACTACCAACTTGACTTATGAATACATACAAGCATAGACACATAGCTCAATGGAATCAAATTTAGGGTCCAGAAATAAACTCATATACTTGTGGTTAATTGATTTTCACCACAGGTCTGAAGACCATTCAGTAGAGAAACAATACTATTTTCAACAAATTGTGCTGGAAGACAGCTGGATAAGCACATGTAAAAGAATCAGTTTGGATCTCTACTCACAACATGTACAAAAATTAGTTAAATATCATAAAGATGAAATGTAAGTGCTAAAACTATAACTCTTATTTTAAAAAAACAACTCTTCATAATCTTGGATTTGGCAATAGATCCTTAGATAGGATACCAAAAACAAGCAACAAAAGGAAAAGTAATAAATTGAACTTTGTCAAGATTGAAAACTTTTGTGCATCAAACACTACCAAGAAAGTGGAAAAAACAATCAACAAACTGAGGGAAATTATTTTCTAATCATATACCCTGTGAGAAACTTCCTACGAACTAAATACTTCCCCCAAATTCACATGAGGCAGAGCCCTTATGAATGGGATTAACACTCTTATAAAAGACGTCTGAGAGAACTCCCTTGTCCCTTCCACCACATAACCTAAGTATATACTTAAATAAAGTACACAGGAAACACTGCAAGATGGCCACATATGAACCAGGAAGTAGGCCTTCACTAGACACTGAATCTGCTGGCACCTTGATCTTTAAAGTCCCAGTCTCCAAAACTGTGAGAAATAAATTTCTGTTGTTTCTAAGCCATCCAGTCTATGGCACTTTGTTACAGCATCACAAACAGACAAAGCCAGGTCTAGGACTGTGAATATATAAAGAACTCTTAAAATTCAACAACAAAAAGATACACAAACCAAATTTTTTTTAAATTGTCGAAGGACTAGAACAGATATTTCTCTTAAAAGACATACCAAGAAGATATAATCAATAAATACATAAAAGGATATCCAGAATCTTTAGTAATTAGAGAAATGCAAAGTAAAACCATAATGAGATAACACTTCACACCTACTAGGATAGCTATAATTTAATAATCATAACAAAAAGAAAACAAGTGTTGACAAGTATGTGAAGAGATCAGAACCCTTATATGTTGCTGGTGGGAACATAAAATGGTTCAGCCACTGTGGGAAGCATTTTGGCAGTTCCTCAAAAACCTAAATATAGGATTACCACATGATCTAGCAATTCCACTCCTAGATACATATCCAACAGAACTGGAAACATGTCCAAACAAAAATATGTGTACACAATATCCATAGCAGAATCATTCCTAACAGTCAAAAAGTAGAAACAATCCAAATGTTCATCAACTAGATACACAATATATAGTATAGCCACACAATGGAATATAAGCCTTAAAAATAATGAAGTATTGACACAGGCTATGATATGCATGAGCCTTGAAAACATTATGCAAAGTGAAAGACCCTAAACACAAAAGGTTAAGTACTGTATGATTCCATTTATATGAAATGCCCAAAACAGGCAACTCCATTGAAACAGAAAGCCAATTAGAGGCTGAAGGGAGGGGCAGAACAAGCAGTGGCTGCTTAATGAATGTGTTTGTCTGTTCTAGCACTGCTAAAAAGAAATACTTGTGACTGGGTGCTTTATAAAGAGAAGTTTCTGCTGCACACCAGCCTGGGCAACAGGATGAAATATTGACTCAAAAAAAAAAAAAAAAAAGGTTTAATTGACTCACAGTTCCACAGGCTATACAGGAAGCACACATAGAAGCTTCTGCTTCTGGAGAGACCTCAGGACACTTACAGTCATGGTAAGAAGGCAAAGGGGAAGAAAGCACTTCACATGGCCAGAGCAGGAGGAGGAAAGGGAGGAGGGAGGTGCCACACACTTTTAAACAACCAGATCTCGGGAGAATTCATTATTGCCATGACAGCATCAAGGAGGATGGTATTAAACCATGAGAAACCGCCACTATGATCCAATCACCTCCCACTAGGCCCCACCTCCAACACTGGAGATTATTATTTGACATGAGATTTGGGCAGGGACACAGATCCAAACCATATCAATGTGTATGGAGCTTGTTTGGGGGGTGATAAAAATATTCTGGAATAGGGTTAGTGACAATGCTTGCACAATTTTATGAATGCACTGAAAGCCACTAAATTGTACACTTAATACTGTGAATTCTATGCTATATTAATTTTATATCAGCTTTTTAAAAAGGGACATGGGAGGCTCAAATATAATGGCACATTTGAACTTTTAGGACAAGATCTTTCAAAACACTTTCCCAATAAATATGAATATATGGGCATCCCCCAATTGGCCTTTAAGACATTCTTCTCATTGGCCAAGAGCATTCTCATCTGCTCAGCAACTCTCTCCTATTGGCTTGACCCTTGATGCTGAGGCTTGGAGGCAGAGACTGGGTCTTCTAGGCACTGCTCATAAGTCAGGGGAAGGAAAGTAGGGGGTTTTAGCAAACCCTCCAGTTAGGGGTCTGGGTCCCCCAAGAGCTGACTGAGTCTGTTCAAGCATTTCTCTCTAGTGCCAGGCCTTTGGTTGGTATATAAAGGTCAGAGGTTGGCATTGGGGGGGGTCTGATTTGCAGTCTTACTCTTAACTCTTGTGAGGCCTCAAAACAAGTACCTTCTGGGTGGTGCTTTCCACTGGGGTAAAGTGAAAAGACTCCAGGATCACAGGCACGAGGGGTTCAATGGCCTGGTAAATAGAGAGCAGGAGGTAAATAGGTACCAGCACAGCCGGAACCCCTTTGGGCCTGTCCCCCTCAGAAGCCAGGGGATGGCTGACCTAAATTCTGGAAGGCCCCACCTCCCATAGCCCCAACAGGCAGTACTCATCATCAATGACTTTCCCCCAAGCCCCCCCACCGTCTCCATACTGCGTGGACTCCAGGAGTCCCCCTGCCCCTACCCCTGCCCAGGAAGGCCGGTCTGGGACCAATCAGAGGCTATGGGACTTTCTGGAAGGCCCAGGGCACCTCCCAGGGTGTGGCAGAGCCTCTGATTGGAGGAGGCCTGCTGGGAGGGTGGGGCGATGGGCGTGGCTAACGGAATAACTGCCGGAGCCAGAGCCGTTGGCAGTTACTAACAACCTCCACCTGTTCCTCCAGGATGACTCCACACTGACTTCTTCCTCCACAGACTGATTTAGGGGTGCTCCCCAAGAAGATCAGAACTGCTGAAAAAATGAAGAAGAACCTCCGAGGCCCAGGATGTGCAGAACGGGGCGCACTTTCACTTACCTTGCAAGGTGGTTTCTGACTTTTCCGCGGAAGGCCGCCCCGGGCCGCTGCCGCCCATCCTCCCCTAGGTGTGGAGCTTCTGAACCGGCGGGGACGGGAATGGCCTGCGGCAGCCGCTGAGGACCCTCGTGGGCCTCTTCCCGGCTTGGCTGCAGCTGCAGTCTGGTACTTGTCCATTCTGCTCTTCCTTCACCTCCGTATTTTCTCCCTCATGAAGAAGAAGTCCATTCCCCCATCCATGGAGGAGAGTGCCCTGCATGCCACAGAAGAGCCCAGGACCCAAAGGACAAAGACGTGCCCGACAGACCTGCCCTCGCCAGCGCTAGCCCGGGTCTGAAATCTCCGGAGTATGTGGCCCAGACCGGCCCCGCCCAGGCATGGCTCTGTTTCCGACTGGAGTGGGTATTTTCCTCCTGGGCCCACGGCCCCCTTGCTCCCATTTCTCCCCTCCCTCCCTATGGTGACGAGTGAAGGGTTGGGGAGGGTGGAACCCAGACCTGGGATCAGAAGGTCCCCTTGTCCAGTCCTGGGTCTTCCATCTAAGCCGTGCGATCATGGGAAAGACACCTCACCCTTGGTGGGCATGCCCACTCACCTGGAAAGAGACGCAATGACAATGCCCTAATCCAGAATTCTTAGGAGAATGGGAGTAATTATGTAGATATCTTTTGAAAACCGATGTGCTGCCAATTACATTTTGTGATTTTAACTTTGTCTTGTTTCTGTGCTGTGTGTTGTCTTCGTATGTATCAAGTTTCCTCTGATTTTTTTTCTTTTGTAGAATGATCATTATCCATAATGAAGCTACAATGAAGAGGAGGAAGGCAGTCTGCGTGCACCACCATTTTCTAGGAACTGGGAAGCCACCCCTTAGGAAGATCTATCCCTGTGGAACCCTGCCCAGGCTTACCAGCCTTTGCTGAGCTTGCGTTATTTGGACTAGTAACTGAGAGTAGGACTTGAGACGTTGGTTCTCCACACTTGCACCCTCCTTGTCCCCATCAAAATATCCAGTACTCTGCCTTCAGGGAGGAGACATGACCCTCACACAACAAGAAAAAGTCTAACCTTCCCAGGTCTAGATTCCCTAGGTGGGGTTGGGGGCGGGGGGTCAAGGTTCCTATGCTTCCTTAGTAGAGAGGGCTAGCTGTGAGTTGGAATCCCACTATGAGCTTCAGAATCAGTCAAGAGGAAGTGGGCCCCTTCCCTTCATCCCTCTTCTTTTCCCCTTTGTCCCAGAGCTCAGCTCTGACTCAAAAGTTTTTCCAATTACCATCAACATGGAAACTTGGCTCCCCACATGGGTATGTTTTCCCCTTTTGTACATGGCCTTGTTTATCAAAACTCCCTTTCTGTGAAAGAGGCCTCTGGGGCTCAAGAAACCTGGTCAGCCAGCCAGGCTAGTCCCATGTACCTCAGGACAGAGTGGACCAGTTTAATAAAGGTTCTATGTTATTCTTCTCTGCTTGGGCTGATTGGTGTGCTGATTCAGAAGACCCTGATCTTTTATTCTTTCCCCCAAACCAGCTCAATTGGTGTTTGTGCTAGAGGTAGATGAACAATGGGGAGGGCTGTTATAAGGGCTGCCCTTGGCCCTCCCCACCACCTCCTCTGAATGATACCCTCGTTATCTTAGGCAGGGACCTGATACTGGTTGGTTTAGCAGACACCTGGCAGTTTACTCTGAGCTTTACCTTGTATTAGGGCAAGGACTAAAGGAACAAATGTGTCCACCTCAATGTCAGGTCAAATAGGATGTGGGTGGGAGTAAATAGTGATTAGTATTGAGGTCCTAGAATTTTTTTGGTTACTATTTTTATACTTTTATACTCTTCCACTTCTTGAATGAAGGTAAATGGAGACTTATTAAGGAACAAATTACTAGTGGCAGGGTGGTGGTGTCCTGGTGTCCTGCTTAGAGTGTGAAGAGAGTGTGTCCCATCATTGGCCTATGCTGTGCACCTGGGAGGTGGTAAGCAACTGTCCTGCACTGCACAACTGGTAGTGAAATTCATAGCAGAATGTAACATTCATTTACTGGGGCCTCACAGTTGGCCAGTGTCCCTGTGCCTTTTCCCCTTTTCCTTCCACTCGATATGTCATAGAGACCAGACTTGATTTGGCAAGAGAACAATGGACATTTAAGATTTCCTAGAGATTTCTCAGCAAGGACCCTGGCTGGCTGTTTTTCTACCCTAGTGGTGACCACAGCAGATACTGGCAGTTTTCTGTTATGCCTCTGGGTTCTTTTAAGGAGCAGGAATGGTGGAGTATGTGCAAACCTGGAGCCACAATCAAGTACTAAGCCCCTTGAAGCACAAGGCATGAGAATACTTTTATCATGTTTTCTCTTCCTCGGAGGATTTATGAATTAAAACTAAGGAATAATTTGTAATCAGAATAACACTACCTGACAGGGATACTGATGAGCTGAGGAGGGCTTATTTGGAGATTTCTGGTGTTTTCCAGCTCTGAGATTCCAGACCGAAAATCCATGTAATGGTCATTAATGTAATTTATAACAGTTTTATCAGTGATCTATTATATTAATCATCATGAGTTGGTGACTTTTCAAATCCTACAGGTTATTTGTTTAACTATATAGAGCTATTTAATTTACAAACACAATACTCTTTGAGGTAGATACCAGAACCATTTTACATTTGAGGATATTGAAACCAGGAAGGAAAAAGACTCAGCTCTTGAAGGAATGGACATGGGGCGCCCTTGCCTTCCTTTGGGGAGAGCCACCTATTCTGTGCAGCTATAGTTAGGGCCTGCCACCCTCTCCTCCTCTCTATCCAACCGCCACACTTTAGAAAAAAAAGCAGCAGTGATGTGGGAATTATTTAGTGCTTAGTCTGAAAGGAAAAATTTTAAGGACCTTAAGAGCAACCTTTTATTTCTTACCATATGTGGCACTGGGACAGGCACCGAGAAGTCACTAAATATTATTTGCCCAATGCATTTTTTCATGGCTTCTACTTTTTAATGTTAGGCTCACTTTTTTAACCTCATTGCTCACATGATTCCTTCCAGAAAATTCATTGAACTTCTAATATCCCTTGGTGTTCCTTAGGTAACTTAGGAGTAACTCTAGTTATTAAGTGATTACCCAACACTTGCCCTAACTAGTTGTATGACTTTGAGCAGGCTGCTTAACTTCTGTGTGTCTCAGTTTTCTCAGCTGTGAAATGAATGATCCAACCCCTATGTCAGAAGGATGGGTGAGGCTCATGAGGAATAACACACATAAGAAATCTGGGATGCTTACCACAGTGTTTGGTAAATAACATGAGTTTCCTCTTCCCTGTTTGAACAGTCTTTTATATTCTGCTGAGAGCGTTCCCATTCGTGCTGCATCACGACCCAAAGGGGAAAGAATACTGAGTCCTGTGCTCATGACTTCTCCCTCCTCTAGCTGGTTCAGGGTCAATCCAGATTCCATGATACTTTATGAAGAACCCCACCCTTCTGTGCAACAGCCTTCTTCCCAAGGATACTTGATATGACTGATTTAACAATCTGATTAACACTCTGGAACAATCTAGAAGGGTTAGGTCTCATTACCCTCATCCATTCTCCACCCATTTAGTCTCCAAGTCATTCCCTGAAAGAGACAAGTGGATCTTGTCCAAATGGATCCTGGAAGAGATGAGCGGGGCTGTGCCCTGAGACCTCCAATATTCATGGAGAAGCAAGTCCTTTCTTCCTTCACCAGGCCTTGAAAAGTCGAGATTTCCCAATGTGTCTCTATTCTTAATGTGGGGGGATGGGAGTCTTTGCCTTCATACAGGAAGTAACTGGAGACTCAAAGCAGATGGGACAAACACAAATCTTGAAAATGACCATGACTCCTAGTTGGTCCCTACTTGCCTCCTGGTTTCACTAGGTAGAGAGTCACTCCAGGTAGAGCACACTGCTCCTTTCTCCACCTTTAGACATGGACAGTGGGTGGGCTGGGCCAATAGCCTGGACCTGGACAGCTGCATCCTCTCAACCAGACTTTGCCATGCCCCGCTCTTTCCTACTTATACTTACCTAGATCCCTCTTACTCCTCCTTTCCTACTTGGGTTACAATGGACAATAATCTCTGACCCCTGTCCCAGCTAGATTGGCACTGGAGAGCTGAGAGAGCCTCGTGTTCATGGATAATTCTGGCATAGCTCCTCTCTTCAGCCCCCTCTCAACTCTCCAGGGTCCTGTGCCCTTTGTCTACCTCTCCAGGCTTGACTCTCCTCCCACTTGCATGGACACTATCTTTCCTAGCTCTGGGCTGCCTTCTTAGCCTCATGTTTTTCCCTCTTTGCTGCCGTGGCAGCCAGATATCACTGTAATGACTGAGTGCGGGGCTGTGGTGTGAAGGGAACGCCAGTTCTAGGGTCAGAAGATTTAAAGTTTGAGACCTACTTCTGTCCCATGAGCTCTATAAAAACTAAGCCAAATAAACAACTTTGATCCTCAGTTTGGAAAAATTTGTAACATGGAAAAATCAGACTTTTGATAAAGAATATGATTATCCATGCTTAAGAAATGTTTGGAATGCTGAGATGGCATAGAATCTTTTTGACTGTGCTGCTGACATTGTATACCTCTATATATAAATGTCTCCAGTTTTGTTTCTGTTCCACCATTCTGCAGACAAAGCTCAATGCAGGCAGGGAAGGAACACTCACTGACCACCCCTGGAATCAGGTGCTCTTGTCTGAGCGCCTTCATCTTTAGTTTGGGGTAAAAAGCACAGATGGAACCCTTCTCTTAGTTTTCTCATGTCTGGCACAAACCCTCATTTTCTGTAACCTCAGAAAGGATGGAAGACCTTGAGCCTCAAGAAAAAAGCCACAAGAAAATTCTATGCCTCTGCTTCCCTCACAAGTCAAAGCTGAGCTAGCCCAAAGCAGTCTGCATGATTCCTCAGAAGGTGGAACCTCACCAGGACTCTTAAAAGCACAAAGACCAAGGAAGAATTGGGCTTCTGCACCGTATCACTGCTGAGGCCCTCCCTGCCTGCTTCCAGACCTCTGGAGTGACCCACAGTCTTCTCTCTTTAAACACAGAATCCAACTTCTTCATTAGGCCAGTCACCCCAGCCCCAATATGTCCTGGCACACTCCAGCTCTCCCCAGACAAACTGTGAAGCATTAGCCCTACCCAAGGAGCCTGTCCAGCCATGCACACTTCAACCAACCCTCTCTGACCTTAGGATGAAACCATTTCTCTAACATCTTTTCTTCACTCTCACTGGGACTAGTGTGTTTATTCAGAAGATCAAATTGGCAGTTAATTTTAATCTCCCTACCTAAAGCAAATGAATGGTCTTTGGGTTAGAGGGGGCCCAGGTATTAAAGGGAGGCAGAGAGGGATGGTCAATGGGCTATCACCCCTTGGGAAAAGCTTGCCTACCATCTCAAGTGGAGAGCCTTTGGCCCACTCTCAGCCTTCTCATCAGAGCCAGACTCTCACTGAGTGATTTTCCTGGTACCTGGCAGTCTTCCCATCCTAGAAGGGAAACAGTGGGAGGTGTTTAGTGGCAGCATTTGTGTCAATCCAGAGTCCTGGTGTTAGATTTTGGCTGTTGGGCCAATCCTGGAAGAAAGATGAAGGGTGGACAGGATTAGGGAACCAATGAGGGGCAGGATGGCCATCCTCAGCCCAGCAGTGAGGTCTAGAATTCTCCAGGTGCTTCTAGCTACTATTGGGATTGTCGTGTATGTCAGAACATACAGGGCATCAGGGGCTACAGAGGTTACCATGTGCTCTCTGCCCCTTCCCTGCCTCCTTTCTTTGCTGAAAATCGTGGAGACAGTGCTGATTTGGCATGGGAATAGTGAACTGCCCGAGATTTTTCCAGCTGGGTTCCAGGCTCTGTACCTAGTTTTTTAAAACACTATTTTGACGATAGCAGTCTTTGGGAGCTGCTTGATGTCTGGGCTCTGGATTTCCCATGAAGTCAAGAATGATGGATTCACAAGGGCCCACCAGGAATATGGAGCCATAAGCCTCAGGCCTTGGTGTGATTAGAGCACAGAGAGCCACTCCCTGCCTTGAGTAAATTCTGAAATTCATTATGCATAATTTTGCTTGTAATAAGATTAATAAGAGCTTGTATGGATATTGAACAGGGGATCCTAATACCCATTGAGGGAGGCTGGAGTAGACGACCTCTGATAGCTTTTGCCAGCTTTGAGAGTCTGTGAGCTTAACATATTGAATATTATCATTAATATGCTATAATTTATATTAATTTAAATGATGCATATCATTAATAATAATGACTGTTATCTCGCTGCCTTTTCCAATCCAATATGTGATCTGTATAAACTACCTAGTACTACACAGGCATACTTACTGAAGTAGATACTTACCATTGACATTCCACCAATAAGGAAACTGTGGCGAAGGAACAGGCTCTCAACCCAGATCCGCCAAACTAAACAGCCCCTTTCCCTCAGGAGCAACTGCACCTGCCTTGGGATTAATCAGGACTCTCTAGTTCTCTGCAGCTGCCTTCTTCCAGGCCTGCTTTGCTCCCTCCACCACACCCCGTCTCAAGCTCCTGGGACAGCTAGAGATGCCTCCTTCAACCCCTGCTTGCCCAGGCACAGGACCCCAAACCTTAATGCACCCCTGTTAGACCCAAAGCCAGTCCTTCTCCATACCAGGTCTCAATTTCCTTTTCTGTAAAGTGACTCAAGATTTTAGAACTTAAAATCTGGCAAATTCTTCCAGGCACAGGTGTCATCTTACGTTGTATGGCCTTTGGCCAATCCATCTGTTCATCTTTTCTTTGACTTGAAATTAGCAAAAACAGACCACTCTTTGTATAATCAGAGATGTAAAACATCAGCTTATGTCCCCGTCCTTCAAGGTAATGTGTAAGGCCCTCAAAGGCATACACAGTGTCTTTCACTTTGACTTTTATCTCTCTCAATACCACGCACAGTGCTAGGCACACAGCAGGTCAGTAAGAGCATGCTGAATGAGCACAGATAGATTTCTCTACCTCTCCCCTTTTTCTGCTGGGCTCAGTCTTCTGAAAGTCAAGGTCCATATGCCAGGACTCAGGCCTTTCACAGGAAACCCAGACAGCTCTGCATTTCTGCCTCCTCTGCAGCTCTGTAGGAAACTTCCAAGCAAATCCATCAGCAGAGTGTCTACCCATCTTTGCTCCTCAATAGCTGTGGTTACCTTGGACAAGTTATTTAACTCTTCTCTATCTGAGATTCCCCAATGGAGATATTAATAATACTTATTCCACTGTGTTGTTTTGATGATAAGTTGAGATAATCTATATATAGCTCTTGGAAATACATGGAACATAGGAAACTCTCAGTAAATGTCAGCTATGATTACCAACTTAATTTTGCAGTTCAATGTTCACCTGAAAAATGCCAACCTAGTGTTCCTCTAATAAAGGTGTAAGAAATTTCCCATAACTAGTCTGCGTAGGTAAGGCAACCAGCCCATCTTTGGTGGACAGGAAGGACCATATCTTCCAAGAGAATCCCACAGGAATGGGTAGGAAGAGCATAACAGGAAACCCAAGACGAAAGCCTTGAGGATTAATAGCTGCACCTGAGGACTTAAATCCCTTCTTCTTGGCAGTAGTACTCCTCAAATGGTGGGCAAGTTACCTGCTAGTTGTCAGGACATGCCAAGTTCATGACAGAGCGGACAAGTGTAGGGCCCTAAGGTTTTACTTCATGACAAGTGGAAATGGTATCAGATAGGTCAACTAACAGAGGTCTCCATGGTTTGGAAAAGGGGATATCTTGAATGTAGCCTAGGAGATTCAAGGGAAAGAAACTCATCCTTGCAAAGTATATGAATGTTAGTGCTGCTGTGGGGTGTGCCAGGGAGCACCATTGAACACATGTTACAGAGGAGGTGCAGGAGAAGAGGGGGTGTGCTCATCACCAACCAGATGGACAGCCTGGACGGATGGGCTGGGGCTGTGGGAGGCTGGTCAGTGGGCTGACTGGCTGTGGACCAGATGGGTTTGGGGGATCCCATGGAGATGGGTGAAATTCCAGCTCCACTCTCTCATCAGTAGGGAACCAAGCGTGTGACTGTTGACGTCTTGGAAAGGACTAGATCATGAGATCTTCCTTGCTATAATCCCAGACAGACTCCAGCATGAGATGGTGGAGGAGAATTCTGGCTCTGATCACTAGGAGCACAGTCAGCTGTTGGCTAAAGGGACCAGAATATCAATTATTCCAACAATATCAGGAAAATAACCAGGGAAGAGCCTGTAATCTGGGCCTACTTCCTCAGAATAGATGAGCAAAAGAAAGATGCCACATGTTATACAAAATGAGAACATGGGGAAAGATCATTGAACCTGTCAGAAGATCCTAAATGTCTATGATAGGGGTCAGGATAGCCTTAGAAGGTAAAGGCTAGCTCATCTCTTTGGTATGGGGGAAACATGCCAATTTCCCACTGATAGAAGCTTCAGGGAAGGGAAATCTATGAGCCTTGTAAACACTGACTGACTGTGAGCTACAGAACCTTAACTGAGATGACGGAAGCTACAACCTTTAGTTTAAGGGCTGAAAGCACAAATAGATATTTTTAAACTGTGAAAGTGACAGTGTTCCTTTTAGATACTGGGGGAGTAACCTGGATAGGTCTGATTCTATTATGCAAAGGTAGAAACCTCAGGTATTCACCTGTGAGAAGCCTTCTCATCACAACAAATTATACTTGCTGCCAACTGCGTCACATGGAAAGGCTGGGTTTGAGAATCTAGGTGGGATCTTTAAAACTGTGCATTCAGGTTTTGAGTGCAGCCTGCCAATACTCTTTTCTTTTGAATAAGTATTTCTATTTTTCTGGCAGCAGTTTGCAGAAATCCCAATGGTTGCAAGAACAGAGGAAGCTCCACCCAGCTTGCTGAAGCCCTGAGACCTTCACTGCAGACACATTGAGAACAGAAGACACAGAAGTACTTAGGCTCTACTTACGAAAAATCAATACTCAGACTTTTAAATAAAAGTTACTTTGTATTTGGGAAGGGGGAAACCTGAGACAGTGACTGTTGCCTAACTTGGCTGAAAATTATATCCCTTAGCAAAAAAGTATTCCTAAGGTCTTTTGGAATTTCAACACTGTAATGGTGAAAAAAAAAAATTCTCTTGAGGGAAACCTGAGGGATGTGTCACTATCAAGAACTTGGGGAAAGGGGTTGAACTGTTTTTTCAGAAAGCTTAATAATCAACTAGGCAAATATTGTATCAGCTATCTCACCTCTGCAATAGATTGAAGAGCTGGAGGTTTCCCTATATCCAGGACGAGGATATGGGTAGGTATCTTCCCTGCTGGGACAGGAGTATTCGAATAGAAAGAGGTGAGAAGATGGGTTTTGTCTCTCGAGCAAGCTGATGTCAGGCTTTTTATCTTAGGGGGAAGAAGTTACAGGCTCCTGGGGCAGAGGACCCAGACAAGACTGGAGATGGAAGTTTCATTAAACAAGGTGCCTCCTAGAGTCACTGAGAGGGGAGAGGGGGTGACCACAGGGTGGGCTGGACAGCACAGTCTGAATCCTGGAGAATTTTCCTGGCCAGGGGAGGGAACGTGTTTCAAGGCAAGGAGGGCCAGAAAGGCTGGTGTATGGTCAGAAGGAACCCCTTCACCAAGGTGCTCTTGCCTGGAGTTAACACTCAGGATTCTAGCAGATCTTAGGCTAATCAAGGGTTTCCCAATTAGGCTACAAATGTGAATCATTTAGTCAGTTTAAAATACAGTCTATAACATGTTGACAGGAGGAATAAAGGATAAGGGAGGCAGTGTGATGTCACGGAAAGAACTAAGGCTTTGCAGCCAGACTTACTGTGTGACCTCGGGCCAGTTACTTAACGCCTCTGAGTTTCAGTCCCTTCATTTATAATATGGGCATAATACTATCTACCTAAAAGGCTTTGGTGATGATTCAGTGAGAAACATGTGAAACAACAGGCACAGTATCTGGAAGCTGTAGGTACTCAACAAGTGTCAGTTTCCTTCCTCTTCCGAAAGCTGGGCTTTCAAGTCAATTGTATGTCTAGAGTCGCACTGTTCAGTACAGTGGCCAGTACTAACCACATATGGCTCTCAGGTACTTTAAAGAGGGCTACTCTGAATTGATATGTGCCATACATGTGAAATACATACCAGATTTCTAAAACTTTGAACCAAAAGACTATAAAATACCTTATTAATTTGAGTTATTACATGTTACAACAATATTTTTGATATATTGAGTTAAAAGGTAAGATTAAAATTAATTCCACCTGTTTCTTTATACTTGATTCAACATGGCCATTAGAAAATTTAAAATTACAGTGTGGCTCGCATTTTATTCTACTGGACAGCACTGATCTAGATATTAGAAAAGACAGATTTGGGAAGCTATGTTCCAGAAGCAGGTTTCTTTCTATACCTTGGGTTTGGGTTTTGGTTTGTTCTCCCATAATTTCCCAGTAAAAGATCCTTTTGAAAAAAAAAATACCATTCGGGGGCTCAACCAAAATGAGTAGAAGATACCCATGCGCCCCTATTAGTCAGGCGCTGTGATGGTGACCACCGTCCGGAAACAAGTAGGTAGGGCTGATATATCAGAGAATGGAGATGTCAGGTGGGACAGTCAGGACAGCTGTGGATGGACTGTTCTTAGCCTGAAGCTTGACTTTAGATTTCTCTACATATCTTTACTCTGGGAGGATGATCCCATTCTCTATTATTTCAGAAGATTCCCCACCTTATGGAACTAGGCAAGAAGCAGGCTCCCACCAGGCAGTAACAAACACAGGTGCAAGAGAAAATGCCACTTCAAAGCCATCTTTAGAAAACCCCAGAGTTTCCAGAGAAATGAACAGCAGACATTCACAGACGTAAGAATGTTCTTTTTTCTCCCACCCAAGAAGTGTGGTGTTTGTTTTTGAAACTGTACATTTTACTGTACATTTTTTTTAGCAAAGGAGAAGGTTGGCATTTATATTCTGACCACAGGGATGTTGCTTTCCAAAACTCCAAGTCAGAAACATGACAAACACAAGAGCAAGCACACATCATGTCACGACAGGGCTCGGAGCCGCTGATGAGAATAGACAGTGAGTTGGTTCCTTCCGCTGTCCACCACCTTCCCTTTGTGTGTCTGAATCCAAAGGCAGAAAAGAAAGCTGGTATTTGAGGCCACTTCCACAATGGCTATAGTTTGAAAGGATGAATGAGAAAGATAAGGAGGGAGAAAAGAGGAAAAAACAGGAAGGGAAAAGAGCAAGGGTGGAACAGATTTCCTTTCAAGTTACTCAATTCTGTGGGTGCTTCTGTGACCATAGAAGGGATGTGCTCCAGGCCTGGGACTGGCCTGGAAAATTATGATAACTTGAGGTCTCAGGAGGGACTTGCCTGGTCTGTTAATGACCTTGTCAGGACGAGAAAGGGACTGGGAAAGGCAGAGAGTAACAGCAGAAAAAAAAGAATGAAGAGATGGGAGGGAGAAGAGTGAGAAAGGAGGAAAGCCTGGGATTTGGAGGCTCTGGGGCTACAGCCAAGATAATCCTGCATAGACAGTTGCAGATCCCTCCTTGTGTGTTCTGGAGTGGGGTTGGGGGCCAGCAGCTCAGCACCAGGTCTAAGGCCATTGGAATTTTTTGGCCCAGAATGGTCTCGCCTGTATGCTTTGTGGGCTGTGTGGTTGGCAAGTGGAAGTAAGAAGAACAAGAGAGAGAAAATAGAGGTCTATGGAGGGAGTTGGAAGAGGAAAGAATGAGTTGGGGAGACTGAGGGAGAGGTAGTGAGTTGCTGATGAGTAGACATGGGACAGGGATGTGGGGGAAAGTCATTCCAATCTGTCTACAGCAGGTTCTTCCTGGGCACATGTCCTCTTTCCCTTCTCTTGCCACTGTCTGGAGAGTGGGGATTCATTTCTAGATGGAAAGGACCCTATGTACCCCTTCCATTCCATCCTGTAACTTCCAAGGATGGAGCCTCCTCAGGAAACCAAGAGAAGGCATTCCCCCATCACACCTTGAGCCACTTTCTTAAGGAACAAACATGGGACAACCTTTGGACACAGAACTTCCCTAATCAGGGTGAAGACAGGGTGATGGATCCCTAAGCACCACTGCCAGGAGGCAGGTGGCCTTGGCTCCTGCTCTGACCTGGTCACGAACTCACTGTATGACCTTGGGCAATTCCCTTATGCTTTGTGGAAGGGAGAGAGAGGGTTAAAGATGGGATGATTGCAAACACCTCCCCAAACTTCAAAACCCTATCATTCTAAAAAGATTCAACATTCCCCCTCCAAGGCTTCTAGAATTCTCCCTGTCCAGTAAAAAGGATGGGGACTGCTGTAACCAGCTTGTGCTTCTGGAATCACTAAGCAAAAAAGCATAACATCTAGAGTCATGAAGAACTAATAGGTCCATAGAACTGGAAAGGGACTGGAGACCTAGTACAATCCCAGTATTTTTGCAAATTAGGAAATTCAGGTCCCAAGAGATAAAATGTTCTTGCCCCAGTTATTCAGCTGGCTATTCATGACTATGGAGCCCAGACACAGAGCGTCAGACTCCAAGTCCACTGCTCTTCCTGCTACCCACACTGCTTTCCTTAAGAGAAGCCCTCCTGTCCTACCACATGCTCAAGGGGGACTTTCCATGCCAGCTTCCCAGAAAGAGTGGCAACAAGCCCAAAGCAATTCCAGAAGTTAAGATCCCTTATGCCCTAAAGCAAGAAGTTCTCCTCCTTCCCCACACATAAGAACCTAGGAAGTTACTCTTCTGGTTTAAGCTTCTGTGATGGGTGTGGCATGTCATGTTGGAGAAGCAAAGGAAATGAGGTCGGGGTATCAGAGGTCAGTCACTCACCCCTTCCAGTGTTGGGTGTGGGGGGTGACTGGGAGTAATGAGAGCCTTGGGTAGGGAACCCCACAGTCTTCCCCCAAACAAGTGTGGAAACAGAATAATTCCCTCCTCTTGTCAATTGGCAACAATTACCCACTACCAGGGCTGCTGGGAACACGTATTCATATGTACGATTAACTCTCTTGATTATCCGTGTGAATGAAGAGGAGTCGTCTGGGAAATGGAAAAAAAAATAAATTAAGAAATAAAAACAACACTAGACCCATAAGCAATCCAAAGCCGCTTGCTTGTAGGCTACATTTGTGATTAGAAAGGCGGAGTCTCGCCTTTCCAAACACTCAGGGCTCAGTCCGGCATTTGAGCGAGTCCGCATTCCCTGAGCACACCCCGGCCGGGTGGTGGGGGAGGTGATGTGGGTGTTGGGGGGTAAGGGGGGGGACACGAGGCCATTGACAGGGAGACGAAACTGTCCCTGGATGTAAACATCACCATGGAAACTCCACAAACACTTGCCAGTAAGATTCTTTCCCCTTCTTCTCCCACCCTGCACGCAGGAAAGGGAGCATGCCCACCCCCCACCTAGACCGTGCTCTCCATCACCCACTCGGAGCTGCCAAAAGTTCCCCGAGCCCCCGCCAGGTCACTGTCCTCAAAGGGCAAGAGCATGCCATTAACAGAAAGGCTGCGCTTCGTCCAGATGTTTGAGACCCTCTGAGGGGGACTATAGCTGCCGGGCACGACCCCTCCCGCCGCAGCAGCCGCAAAGTCCCCCATGTCGAAGGAGTGGCTGCGTTGGCCTTGCCCTCCAAAGGCAAGGGGAGCAGGCTCCTGGCCCGGGCCGCGGGGGGCCCCAGCAGTGGCTCTCGGTCCGAGTGGTGGCCCCTGGCCGACGTCCCAGTCCCTCTCCCCGGCTGGAGTCCTGGAGTCCAGCAGCTCCTCCTTTCTCTGACTCTTGAGGTCCAGGGAGGCGAAGGCCCCCATCAGGCGGTCAAGGCTGGGCTTGGGGCGTGGGGCGGAGGGTGGGAGCCTCCAGGGGGCCCGTCCCAGCCCTGCAGCCTCCCCCGCTGCCCAGGGAGCTGGAGGAAGAGGAGTCACTGGCTCGGGCCAGGCTGGCGGTGAAGTCCAGGAGCTCGTTGCGCACCACCACCTTGGGTGGGCCCTGCAGCAGGGCCCCGGCGGGCGCGCTGCTTGGAGGCGGCGGCGGCTGGGCGCCATTAGTCTGCGAGTACACATTGCTCACGGCCGCGGCCATCTTGCTGGGGGCCTCGTGGTTGCAGACCTTGTAGCGCACCATGAGGATGACGATGAAGACCAGCAGCGTGGCCACAATGATGCCCCCGATGACCAGGATCATGGTGCCGCCCAGGATCTGGCTGTGCATGGACTGGCACTGCGGGTAGTCGGCCTTGGTGAAGAACTGGGCGCAGCCCACGATGTTGGTGGCCGTGAGTGTCGTGGCTGTGTCATCCCACATGGCCAGCACGCACAGGTCGTAGCCAGTCCCTGACACCAGGTTGTTGACCACGAAGGCCTTGTTGGAGGCTGGGATCATCCTGGGGAGGGGGGGTGTTCACAAAGGGTGAGGGGTGGTGGGGTGGAAGGACAGGGTGATGTGGAGGGGACAGAGGCAGAAACAGAGTGATGGGGGGTGGGGAGACCAAGACAGACACAGGGGTACAGAGAGAATGGGGCCGAGGCAAAGAAAGGGACAGAGGGGTAAAGAAACACAGAAGGCGAGAGATGGAGAGACAGAGGAGGGGGAGGAGGGAGTGGAAGGGGTAGGCAGGTGACAGGAATAGAGCATAGAAAATGGAGAAGAAAGAGAAGTGAGGAGGGAGACCCAGAAAACGTAACCGAGACAGGTTGGGGTGGAAAGGAAGGTGAGAGAGGGAGATTCAGGGATGAAGTGTCAGGGAGAGGTGTAGATGGAAGAAGATGTGTCAGAGACCGGGTGAGGGAAAATCCAGAGGTATGGAAACAAAACCACAAAAAGACAATGAGTGTGAAGATGAAGGGATTGAGAAGGAGGGTAGGTGAAAGCAGAGACAAGGAGAGGCATTTAGAGGTGAAAGGAAAGAGGAGGAGTGGGAGAGACTCAAGCAGAGGTGAGAGAGAACAAACAGGGACAGGCAGAGGGAGAGACAGAGAGGCAGAGAGGTTAAAGTGTGAAGCAGCAGAAATCATACAAAGGGACACCAGCTACTCACACCCCCATACCTGCTACAGGTATTCCCTCTGTCTCTGGAAAGGGCGGAGTGAGAGTCAGCTCATGCCAGCCCACTCCAAAGCTTGCTCCAGCCCTCCTGTGACCTCTGAGACTCATGGGGCTCCCCATCAACATTTGCTGAGCCTTCTTTCTGGACCAGGTGCTGTGCTGTGTCAGAGACAAGGTCCTGCCTGGAGAGGCCAGCACCACCCTCGCCTCCAAAGGGCTTTCTCATGACTTGGAAGGGAGAGTGTTTGCTGCAGTGGACTGAGGGAAAGGGGTCTCAGGAGAAGAGGATTGGAGGCAGGAGCAGGGGGTCTGCTGCTTAGGAGTGGAGGGACGGTGCAGTGTTAAAGATGGCGGGGGCACTTCTGAATCCTTTGTCCTAGTTGTAGTAGGCCAGGCTCAGCCAAGAGACTTGGGGGAAGAGTTTCTTTAGTAGAAGACTGACTGTTCCTTCCACCTTAGGGTAGGGTCTGATGGGGGAAGCACTCTCCCCACATTGCAGCTGGTCCTCTCCTGCCTGGACCTCTTCACTCTGAACTCTAGGCCCTTGTGGCCTTGTTAAGCCTGGATGCACACCCTGAACTCTAAGGCCTTTGTTAAGGTATCATGCCTTCTGCTGATTCCAAAGATGATGCCTGTGTCACTTCTATAAACACTCCTGCAGAAATACCCAGGCCTGAATGAACCACTGTGTAGCTTTCTTGGTAGTTCCTCCACTCCCATTCTCCTGTTTCCTACTACTTGAGAATGAGAGGGCTCTATCAGCTCCCATCAGCCTCTCAAACCTGGAGCTGGGCAACTTAATTAAGATCTCAAATATGAAATACTGAAGCCTGAAAACTTCCACCTGGGATCCATGCACAGAGGACTGGAACTGACAAGCAGATATTGATATCCCATCAGTGGGAACCCTGGTGGGTGGCTGCTGCCTCCCTCCTCACCTACCCACCTGCTCTTTTGCTGGGGAAGCCACACTGGAGAAAATTGAGGCCCCAGGGTCTGCCTGACACGGTTTGGCTGTGTCCCCACCCAAACCTCATCTTGACTTGTAGTGCCTACAATTCCCACGTGTTGTGGGGAAGGACCTGGTGGGAGGTAATTAAATCTTGGGGGCGGGGCTTTCCTGTGCTATTCTCATGATAGTGAACAAGTCTCATGAGAACTAATGGTTTTATAAAGGGGAGTTTCCCTGCACAAGTTCTCTTCTCTTGTCTGCTGCCAGGTGAGATGCACCTTTCACCTTTTGCCATGATTGTGAGGCCTCCCCAGCCATGTGGAACTGTGAGTTCATTTAACCTTTGTTTTTTTTTTGTTTTTTTTTTTTTTGTAAATTGCCCAGTCTCACATATGTCTTTATCAGCAGCGTGAAAACTGACTAACACACAGCCCCACCCTAGCACAGTGTTTGGGTAGAAGAGGCTGGAGGGGTTGTTAGGAGGTATAGATCCTGCAAGGACTCTGCAGCCAGCCCCATAGGTCTATCTGAAGACTTTACAGCCAGCTTCACCCTGGACATCATGACAGTCCTGTAAAGGCAGTGATCAGTACTCCCATTCACAGAGAAGAAATGGCTGCCACTCAGAGAGGATAAGTGATTTGCCTGAAGTCACATAGCTGGGACTGCTAGTATGCAGCAGTTGGGACTTTTCACACTAGCTTCTGGATCCATGTCTGGGCTCGTTCCTCACTGTGTGACAGATATGGGAGCACCTTTCCTCATTTCAGTGAAAAGTTCACCTTGGCTTGTGGCTGGATCAAACACCTTCACCCCTGGAGCAGCTCAGAGCCCACTGTGGCTCACGCTCCTCTGCCGTCAGGATGTTCAGCCTGCTGGGCCATCTGCTGGGCAGGGCCTAAGGAGCCCTGTGTGGCCAGTGCTGCAGGGTACACTTGAGTCCTCCAGGGCCTTGTTCCTTTCCCCTAAGGGCTAATGATGTAAGTTGAGAAGGCAGGAGCTAAGCACACCCAGAACAGTGACAGCAGCAAGAGCAAACACCAGCTGGTAACTGTGTGCCATGCTCTGTTTTAAGTGCCCTATGCCAATTCACTTAGGCCTATAGCAACTCCCTGAGACATCTGCCATCATAATCCAGATTTTTCAGTTGGGGAAACAGAGGTGCAGAGGTTTTATGTAAAGATAACATGGCAGAACTGGGATTAAACCCCAGAGAGGCCATCTTCAGTCTGCTCTGAATCACAGCATTCCACCATTTTGCTGGGTCACAGCACGATAAGAGCATATCCACTTGAGAAGCAGATGGGCACACTTGTTTACTGAGCCCCTGTTGTGTAACACAGGTTCCCACATTAATTACTGCATTTAACACAACCAACCCAGGACACCAAAGAGATACCACCAGCCCAGAAATCATCTCAATATTTAGCCACCTTGTCCTGGGAAGCAGACCACGCTCGTACTACTGTTACTACTACTACTAATAGCAACAAAATAAGAAGGACATCTAACATGAGGGCTTGCTCTATGCCAGGCACTATTGTGAGATATTTAAGGGGTTTAAGACTCATTTAATACTCCCTAACACTGTTGGGAGGCAGTTATTGTTATTCTCATTTCCACTTAACAGATAAGAAATTGAGGCACAGAAGGGTTAAGCTACCTGCCCAAGGATGCCCAGCTAATAAGTGGAAGAGCTGGGATTCAAATCAGGCAGTTTGGCTCCAGGGCCTCTGTGCCTGATGACTGGGTCATGCTGCCTCTTAGACACTGCCCCATCTTCTTGCCCTTCCTGGGCAACTTTGTGTGGGACCCTGCCTGGCCTCTCCCAATCCCCTTTGCTCCCCCAATTCAGACAGAGCCATAATGTGATGAAACCACATCATGTGATGAAGCTGCAATTGGGCTGTGCTGCTGATGGAGGTGTAATAAGGCAAAGCTCATTCCTGATGGGCCACTGGCACCTGGATGAAGGGTCAGGCCTGGAACGGCTTTCCACTGTAACTGGCCCATCAGAAACAAGGCCAGTAGGAAAAGCATGCATTATCCCATTTAATGTCCTAACAACCCTCTGAGAAAGTTATTCCCATTTAGAGAAGGAGGAAGCTAAACAGTTGGAACTTCCCCTTTGGGGAAAGACCAGATCAGGTGCATTGGGACCCAGAGCCCACACTTCCTAAAAGCAAGACCACTCCTGCCTCCAGGCAGTCAACAGACAAACTGCATAAGAAAGCCACGTGAAATGGGCACTCTAGTGAAAGATATAGAATTCATCTCCGACCTCTGTCGCCCTGTCCACCTCTCATCCAACCCTACAAAACCATCCACTGATCCTCCAAGCTATATCTGGGGAAACTGGATTTCACCCTTCACTCTTGCTTGCAAACCATCACTCTAGCTGGTAGATTTCACCTTCCAAACACCCTCTGCCGTCCAACTCTACCTGCAGTGTTAGCGCAGGTCTCCCCATTTCTGGTCGGGACGGACGCAGCAGCCTCCAGTCAGGCTGTCTGCCTCAGACTGTGCTCCCTGAAAGCGCATTCTCAGCACCACACTATCTTGAGTGCTCCATCTAAAACACAACTCTGGCTGGGTCCCCTGCCCGCTGAGGCGCTTCAAGTGCTACCATGATCTACAAGAGACAGTGCAAGCTCCTTAGCTGGGCTTCCAAACCAGGCTGCTGTCACACTGTTGTCTACCCACATAGCCTCTGATGCTGCCCACATTCTTAAAAACTTGCCCAGGTAGGAAAACACCACAGAATCAGCAGGGCCCTGCACGGGCAGACAGCACTTCCCAGAAGGATAATTAAAGACCTTATTTATAAAGGGACTCTAATTGTAAAGAGGCAAGAGGACATGGGGGATCACAAAGGAATGTGCAAGAACCCAGAGCTAGTAGAAGCCAAGAGCCGAGCGGTTACCTCTGCCCCACCCCCAGGAGAAAGAAGCATGGAGGTCAGTGCTACTTGCAGTGTGGCTCACAGATGGATGCCAGCCCATGGACTGTTTGTCCCTGCTCCACGATCAGACACTACAGAAGTTAAGAGTAAGCATTAAGGTTTTATGGCAATCTGGCATTGGTTGTCACATTCAAGTGCGTGATGATTTTTTCTGATAACTTACTTCTAGTCTTACAAAAGCACTGGCTGCAACAGAGTGGGGAAAATTGACGCTGTTCCTTCACAATGAATAGCATGAGGAGCTCTGGGCTAGTGCAGGCTTTCTCAGCCTCATCATTGTTGACACTTGGGCTGACTACCTCTTGGCTGTGTAGGGCCATCCTCTGCATCCCAGGAGGACAATCCCAGGACACCCCCTGGGTTCCACCCACCAGATGCCAGAACACACCCCCAGTGTGACAAGCTAAAATGTCTCCAAGCATTGCTCAAAGTCCTCGGGGGTGAAGTCACCCTCCACTGAGGCAGATTGGTTTAGAGAATTTGGTTGAGAAACAGAAGCTGCCAGGGGCAACCTCAGAGGATAGGCACCAGACAAAGAAGTAGCCAGACCTCACTTTTCCCCTGCTGCCAACCTTCTGCTGCTGCTCTGCATGGCTGAACCAAACTGAAAACCAGTATACATGGGCACATGCAGGTCGGGCTTCCAGAGTGCAGAGCAAGGAGGAGGAGGGGGAGAGTGGATCCCGAGGGATAATAGACAGTAAGTGGCTCAACCATCAGGTCAGTCACAGGCCTCTTGGTAAAAACATGTCCCTGAAATCCTGAGAGATTTCCTTCCATCATGTAAACTAGCAACATCTCTGTTAGCAGAAAACATGAATTGCTATTTTAAGTTAAGCTGCTCCAATGCGTTAAATTTAATTAAGCTCACACACTCTAAAAGACAATTTGAAACTGCAACCCCAAGCACTTACCCAGGAAATAGAAAACAACTCTAAGTGGCTGCCTCTGGATTGTTTTTCTTTCTTTCTTTTTCTGTTAATATTATTTTGTCATCGTTCATTCAGCTTAGCACTAGCACACAAATCTACAGCTGTTACCAGAGGTCTACAAAATCACAGGAGCATTCTACTGTTGGCTCTCAAAGCTGTTCTCCACCTTTCACCTGCGTGCCTCTGCCTGTGGGAAACTACATTTCCCAGGCTCCCTTGCCTGTTCCCAGGTTTCCATGCCCTCAGGCTGCCAGGTGGAGTTGGCCAATGGAGGCACTGAAGAAAGACTGGAGGGCAGGAAGAGGGGAGAAGTCAGGTATCTCTTCCACTTTTTTTGTCTGAAACTGGTTTCTCCCTGTTAGACTCTGAGTCTCCTCTGTGATTCCAGCTCCCAGGGTTCCAGCTCCTGCTAGACACATGAGGATCTTAGTCTGTGGTCATGCCATCTCCTCCTGTGTCCTTCCAGCCTGGGATGGGGATGGGTGGGTGGCAGTGGCTCTCGGCTGTTGCTAATCTCTACGGTGTCTCACTGTCTTGCCCCCACCCACCACTCCTGCACTCCCCCCACCCATTGTTGACCTCCGAGCATGTCTATCATCCCTAAAATGTAAACCCTGTACTGAATTTTCTTCCCAAGCTCAAGTGCAGTGGTGTGATCTCTCGGCTCACTGCAACCTCTGCCTCCAGGGCTCAAGCGATTCTTGTGCCTCAGCCTCCCAAGCAACCGGACCTGCAGGCAGGCGCCACCACGCCAGGCTAATTTTTATTATTTGATTAGAGATGGGGTTTCACCATGTTGCCCAGGGTGGTCTTGAACTCCTGAGTTCAGGCAATCCACCTGCCTCGATCTCCCAAAGTGCTGGCATTACAGGTGTGAGCCACCGCGCCGGGCCTGAATTCCCTCTTTCAGAAGACCTAAAATGTTTTATTTTTCTGAAAGACACAAGGAAATAACCTTTACATTGTTGAGAATATTCTATTTATTAACTTATTTTCTTGCACTTTAGGAAAAGGTGATGATCACTTCATGTCGGCAGCAGCACATCTTGGCTGTGTATCTAGTGAAACTCCAGCTTTAGGAAACAATTTACCGCCCTCTCGGAATCCCTCATCACTCCCCCAGTAAGCCAGCTTGATCCCATTGCACACAGTGGTCCCTCTTCCTTAGCATCATCTCTTTCTCCAGCTGGTGACCTCATCTTTTAAGGCCTGACTCATAAATTACCTCTGACCTCACCAGAGCTATCTCTTCTCTCCCTTCTCCCACAACCCAAGCTACAGTCCCCTGTTAAAGCCCTTCTCAAGTGGGGGGTTGTTCATGTACACCTTTCCCTTGAGGACTGGAACTGTGTCTTATGCATCCTTGTATTTCTACTGCCGATCATGACGTCTGGCCTAGAGTCAGTGCTGAGTAAATAATTACCCTATGGTTAGGCAGGGAGTGCAAGAGTTACATTTGCAAAATGTTAGGGCCTAAACATATGTGAGGAATTCTTATCTAATATTCTAGGGCTAGCTAATGGTGAACTGCCAGACACTGGATGGTTCTGAAGACATCTTTCTGGAGAGGTTATTTTTCCTTTTTTTCATGGGGGGGGCGGTGGGGACGGAGTCTTACTCTGTCTCCCAGGCTGAAGTGCAATGGCGTGATCTTGTAACTTGTAACTCACTGTAACTTCTGCCTCCCAGGCTCAAGCAATTGTCCTGCCTCAGCCTCCCAAGTAGCTGAGCTTACAGGCATGCACCACCATACCTGGCTAGGTTTTGTATTTTTGGTAGAAATGGGGTTTCACCATGTCGGCCAAACTGGTCACAAACTCCTGACGTCAGGTGATTCTCTCTCCTCAGCCTCCTAAAGTGCTAGAATTACAGGTATGAGTCATCGCATCCAGCCTAGAGAGGTATTTTTCTGTATCCTTGAAACTTACTGCAAGGATTCCTGAAAACCTTTTATGAATGTGCATATTCATATGTGCTTGGGGCATATGAGTGTGTGTATGCCTGTGTGTGAAAAGATGTGTGTCTAAGAGGTATTATTTGTCAGCTGAATGTGTGGGTATTTGTGAGCGGGTGTCAGAGTTTAGGTGTTTACATGTATGTGGCAGTAAGGGGTCCTGGTCCTAGGCAATGTTAGTCATTGTTCTGCCCCCTCTATCAACGAACCCCCTAACCCCACCTCCCCCAGAGGCTCCCACATCCTCTGAAACTTCTGAGGTGACTCCCTGTGTGACACCTCCCTGCAGGCCGAGCCTCCCCTTTCCTAATGGAACAGAGTTTCCCACCCAGAAAAGGATTTAGGCCTCAGGAATAGGAATGGGAATGGAATGGGAGGGATTCTAAGAGTTTCCACCAGGGCCTCGGGCCTCCAGGAAGAGCCTATGGGCTGACTACCCCACTCCCCCACTTCTTGTGGCTTCCCATCTAGGCTACACTCTTCAGCCTCTCTTGCGGCTAAAGGGATGTGAAGGAAGTCATCTGCACCATCTCTGGGTCAGGCCTTCAGTAGGTCAGGATGCCTTCCCCCACACTCCCCTTTCTCCTGCCAGCTGGACCCTTGGCAGGATGACAAGGCCCAGGGGAAGGTACATTCTGGGTGCCTGAGTCTCCCAGGAGGAAGGTCTCCTGATAACCTGGCACACCACTATGGACTAGTAGGACAGTGAGAAATCAAATTTGATTCTGCTTGAGCCTTTACATTTTGGCAATTTGCAGCAGCAGTTGCCTCCTTGAATTAGCAGACACTTACAGGTGAAGTGAGCCTGAGGAGTTTGCTATGTGTAGGTATGTGTGTGAGAGGGTGAATGTGTGTGTGTTCATGTAAGAGGAAGAAATTGGTTCTGGTGTCTATACAAGAAATCCTTGCCTTCCTGGAGTTGTCAACAAATACCACCTCTTGTATCTGCATAATTCCTCCAGCCTCCAGCCTCCAGCCTCCCCTCTGCTCCCCCCAGCACCACGCCTTTGTGGGTGCTCTGTCCTCTCCTCCCTCCATCAGTGATGCACCATGGCTGCCTGCTGAGCCTCAGCATTAACTTGAAAAGGCCACATCAAGTTTCCCCGATTCCACCCCACTGACTCTCCGTTCTCATTACTGGCCCTTCATGGAACTACTGGCTTGCCACCCTCTCTAGCTAGCCTTGAAATCTCAGAATACATGACATGGCCTCAGTAAACCAAGCCAAGCAGCCCTTACTCCCAGCCTCTCTCTCTTCCTGCAAGCCCCAAAGGGGCCTGTTTGCTTTCATGCATGAGCTGTAAGGGAGTAGAGGAGATGAGTACGGTTCCATCCTGCTTACAATTTATTGAGTACTTACTATGTGCCGGGAACTTGACAGGCAGAGTCCGATTCTGCACACTGACTCTTTGAGGTAGGAACAGTTATCCCCATATCACAGATGAAACTAAGGCTCAGGCAGATAGAACCCCCGTTCAAGTTTACACAGCTGGAAAGCTGCTGAGCCAGTGTTGTAAGCCAGGTCTGCCAGGCCACAAAACATGATCTTCCCTATGCTGTATTACACTGAATTGAACTGAGCAGAATCAGGATTAAGACGGAGGCGAGTCTTGGAGCTGGGCCAACTGTTTGCCAGCAATTTAAAAAGAAAAAACATGCATTACTTTACAATGATAGCTAACATTTATTGAGCACTGAAGCACTTACTGTATGTCAAACACTGTTCTGAATATTTTCCATGTATTAGTTAATTTCATCTTGGTAGTAATCCTATGAAGGTGGTACTAGTATTATTATCATTGTGGATGAGAAAATTGAGGCTCCGAGACATTAAGTGACTTGACTAGGGTCTCGCAGAGGTTGGTGCTCAGCCAGACTGAACCCAGCACTTTCATGTTTCCTCAATTCATGTTCATGACAACCCTGGGAAGTGCATCTGATAATTGTGCTGCCCATTTTACAGCCAGTGGTTAACGGAACTGCCCTGAGCTCACATAGCCAATTAGGGCAGGAGATGGGACTCCAGTGAATGAGGAGGGCGGTCTGGCTACTTCAGGACACATACTCCCGGGAGGTCTGAGGGAAGTGAGGGAACCATGTGGATATCCACGGGCAAAGTTTCCAGGCAGGAAGGAGCTGCCGGTGCAACGGCCTTGAGGTAGAAACAGTGAGGAGGATGGTGAGGCTGGAACAGAGGGATGGAAAGGGAGAGTAGTAGGAGATGAAATCACCAAGGTATTAGCCAGGAGCCAGGCTCTTGCAAATACGTTCACTATTGTGTTCCAACTCTGAGCACTGGCTACTGGGTGCTTGTGTTAAGGATTCTGAGGCTGTGTTTAAACTCAGTGGGACAGAGTCCTCTGGAGCCTGTGTCTCATATTTGCTGTTTCTGGCCTAGGGATCAGAGTAGTTAGAATTACCAGAATTAACAGTACAAGTTATAGACCCTATGGGTGACTAGTACCAAATGCTGGCCTTCTCTAAGCACCAGGCCCTGAGTGTTAACAGGGGAAGGCACATGTCTGATCTTTAGAGTGGGACAATCATGGAATTGGTGTGACTCATTGAGGGCTCTAAGGATCAGAGCCTCTGATCTTCCAGCTGGGGTGAGGGACCAGAGGCCTGGGGTTGGGGGACCAGGCTCTGTCCCTGCTCTTCTGCCCTTGTGGCTCCTGAGAATATGGAGCTTCCACAAATGCCCTGAGGCACCCCTGCCTTACTGGCAGTTTCTTTAGCCTCTCAGCTGGTGAAGAAGCCACATTCCTTTCCATATGCTTGAGGTTCTGAGACAGAGCACTGCAACCATTGCCTCAGTCCTCAGGTATACCCAGACATCCACTTCCACAGCCCCTGGGACAGCAGGCAGGGTTGGCATCAGCCCCTGTTGAGTTGGCCTCTGAGTGTCCTTCCTTGCTCCCATCCCCCCAGCCTCTTCTCTGCAAGCAGTCAGAGAAGAGGGTTAAAACCCAGGTCAGATCCTGTCTTTCTCTGCTCAACCCTGCTGCTACCCCCAGTGAAGCCCACCTCATGTAGTCAAAGTCCTCATGTGGTTCACAGACCCCCATGCGATCTGCCCCTCACCTCTTGGTTTTTCTCTCCTTCTATTCCCCATTCTTACTGTACAACCTGGGCTCCTTGCTGCCTTTCAAATCTGCCAAATGGGCTCCTGCCTCAGGACTCTTGCAATGGCTGTTCCCCTCTGCCTGGATGCTCTTCCTCCGGGTATTTATATGCTAGCAGCTTTGACTCTTTCAGGTCCCTGTTCCAATATCACATTCTCAGCAAGGCCATCCCTGACCACCCTTCTCAACACTGACTTCCCCAAGCCTGTTACTCCACTCCAATTTTCCCCATTGCACTTCTATTGCCCGACAGACAATATTGTTGATCTATTATGATTACTGCTAATTGGCTTTCTTTCTCTCTGTCTACTAGAACGTCAGCTCCCTGAGATCAGAGTTTATTTGTTTTTGCCTGTTTTGTTCACTGATATTTTCCCAGCACCTAGAATGACACTTGGCACAGAGTAGGCCCTTGAAAACATTGGTTGAACTTATAAATGAAATGAATGTTCCATACTGCACTGCTCAATATAGTAGTTGCATGTGGTCATTTAAATTTAACTTCAAATTAATAATAACTGACTAGAATTAAAAATTTAGTTTCTGAGTCATACTGGCCAGATTTCAAGTGCTCAGCTACATGTGGCTAGTGGCTGCTGGATTGAGCAGTGCCACTGTGCGACATTTCCATCATCACAGACAGTGCTATCAGATGGTACTGTTCTAAGAACATGCTATGGAGCCTTATCCACGCACCCAGCAAGTGGTGTGAACACTGTCATCTTCTATGCGAGCCCTGATGCACCCAACAGGTGGGCCAGTCCAGGGGATGCTGTCCGGCTCTGGGGAAGCTCACACCAAGCGATGAATTGGTCTTACAGGCTTTGATCTAGATCTCTGCGCAGCCCTCCATTCTCTCTGAGGCCTGGGACAGCTTCATCCCTCCTCTTTGACTCTTCCAGTTCTCCATGGTTCCTAGGATCTCTGGGTTCAGCATGCTGTCCCTGGGATTCTCTCAGGCCTGGCTCAAGCTCATCTGCCCCCTGGAGTGTTCTCTCTGACTTCCATACTCAGCCTGTGCCCCAGCCCCTTCCCAAGGCTTGGCCCCACTGGCAGAGCTGCCTCCCCCTTCCCCAGAGTCCTCAAATAGGGCCAGCCCTTAGCCAGCCTGTGTCTTTGGGCCCCCTCTGGTCCTCTGTTTCAATATGCTGGTTCTTGCTTTTCTGCTTCCCATGTTCAAGTTACTCATTACACTTCTGATGCATTTCCATGAAGAAAAATCCCTCACAGATCCAATAACAATGATAGATGTCATCGGAATACCTACCATTAGCGAGAGATGCTGAAGAGGCAGCAGGGTACAATGGTTATGTGAATACGCTCTGGAGCCAGACTGGGGGTTCCCATCCTGGTTTTGCACACACCAGCTGTAATGCCTTATCTTGGGCAAGTTTCTTAACCTCTTTGTGTTTGTTTCCTAGAAATATCCCCTTTCTGTAAAATGGGACATTCATGATCTCTGCCTTGTAGGGTTGTTATGAAGATTCAAGGAGTCATGATTCATAAAGTTCCTAGGTCAGTGCCTGGCAGAGTAAGCCCCACATGAGGGTCTGTTACATAAAGGAGTGGGCCATGCTTAACCCACTTAACCCCAAGGAAATGCCTCTCTGATGGCAGAAATCCAGGCCTCGGGGATTTATGGCTGGCAAACCTCATGCAAGCTAGAAAGTCGGAGTCTCGGGCAGTGCCTGACCCTGGCTGGGCTGGTAGGGAGGCATCTTGGCTTCAACATTTGCAGCAGGATGGGTCCCCTCCCCAGTCCTTCATAAGACTCTTGTTCAGAAGACATGTGGAAGAAGTGTTAGTAAAGGCCTGGCTGAGCAATGGCAGAGATGACAGGAAACTAGGCCAAAGAGGGCTGAGCCCCAGCAGGCTGCCTCTCTGCTCATCTCCTAGGGTTAGACCTTAGCTGCTAAAAGGTGAAGATCACCCATTGAGAGGCCTTGTGTTTGCTCCCTGACTTGGGAGGCATGGCAGATGCAGCTGCCTGGCAAGGACTTGGGAAAGTCACAGTCCAAGTGTTTGGTGGAGGCAATAGTGTCAGGTAGGGAGCGTCACCCTGCTCCATGGGGCTCCTTCAACCAGGGGATAAAGCCAGGAGGTGGAAGTCCAGGCACTGGCACCGCACCACTGGGGTTCAAGCTCCAGTGCTATCACTGACCAGCAGCGTGACCGTGGGCAAGCCACGTAACCACCCTGCAAGAGGGGGCAGATGATGAGCCCCCTCGCAGGGTTGCTATGAGGATTAAATGAGCCAATTCCTGTGATTTGAACAGTACCTTGTCCCTAGCGAGTGCTTAATTTGTGCTAGTGTTTGTGACTGAGGATAGAGAAGTGAATCCAGGCCTGAGGTTGGATATCGGCTCATGCGTTGGGTGCACAGCCAGCTCCACAGGCCAGCCATGTGAGGTCTGGCAGTCTGTCTTGGTGCAGGCCACTGGGGCCAGCCTTCCCCCTGATCCAGGCACTTAACTTCCTGACTCTCCAGGCAAGGTGTCTGTGGCTCTTCCCAGTTCTCCTCTACCCTCACCATGCACAGATCCTAGGAACTCCGGGTTGAGAAGGGCCCTGAGAGCCACCTTGCTAATCAGCGCCTCCCTAGCAGGCCCACCTGGCTGTCAGCACCCTCTGCTCACACACTTCCAGGGACATGCCAGGCAGTCATCCCAGCTCTGGACAGCTTCGAGTGACTCCCTGGGACCATGGTCTGACAGCCTGCGACTTCTTCCCACCAGCCCAATGCGACCCACAGCTGCCCGAACAAGCCTGTTTCTTTCTTTTCTACATGTGGATGCTTCCAATATTGTGAGGCCACTGTCTCATTCCACCTTGACTTTTCACTTCCCCAGAATTAACATTTCCATTGCTTCCAACCATTTCCTCATAGCACAGTTTCTAGTTTGCCTGCATGCTGCCCCGTCTGATCATGCCGGATCACATGCCAGTCTGTCTTTGACCCTTCTCTTTGGGGGTTCTGAGCAATCAGACCCTACCTTGCTCCAATCGGACATCACACTTCTTGTGAACACCACCCCCCTCCTGAAAGTACCCTGGATTCTCTAGAAGCCACATCCCATTGGTGGGCACACTGAGCAGATGTCAACGGAGAGGCCCTATGCTCTCCCAGGGCTGCTGTTAAGCCGAATTGCTTAAACAACGTCCCCACCACTGCAGGCTGAGCCAACCCAGGCAAGCTCTTGAGCCCATGTAAGGCCTGCCTCTCTCCCTCAGTCTGTGTGTGTCCTCATTCAGGTCTCACTGTTTAATTGTCCTTAGCTTCCAGCCCCCAGGGATTAGGTTGGCATATCTTAGAGAAAAGAGTATAGGCTTTGGACTCAGACAGAAATCTCTCTTTGAAGGCTAGTTCTGCCCGTGACCAGATGTGTGACTCTACAGCATGACTTTCCTCTCTCTGAACCTCTGTTTCCTCACATGTGAAGTGGGAGAGTAGTACCAGCCTTGTGTGGTGAGTGTGAGAAATCGAGTACGATAGATAGGAATAAACATGTCTGCTCCTTTCCTGGGCCATTTGGTACCACAATGATGATGACTACAATGATGCTAGTTATCATTTATCTCCTGGGGGAGCTGAGCGGAGCCTGCTCAACAACAACTTATCACTTACAGAAAAAATGCAGAAGGTGTCAGATCAATTATACCTTGTTGTAAACATAGATGTGTGCAAAACGAAGATTCCCTACCAGCTGTGCCCAAGACACGTTAGAACAACCAGCAGACACCAAGTAAACACCAACTAATGATGAACCTGACTGGACCATTCACCCCAGATGGCAGATCCATAATTTCATGGGGGCATCACCCGGAGCAAAGCCAGCACCAGCCTCCTTGAAAATGCTATCGCATGCTCTCTTGGCAGCACCTCTACTAAAACTGGAACGATGCAGAGGTTAGCACGGTCCCCGCAGGAGGATGATAGCACATTTGTGAAGTGTTTTATATCTGTATGCAATTCGGATACATGCTACAACTTGCGTGAACCTTGTGTGATTCCACTTATATACAGAACCTAGAGTAGTCAAATTCATAGAGACAGAAAGTGGCAGAGTGGCTGCCGGGCACTAGAGGGAGGGAGGAATAGGGAATTCTTATTTAATGAGTACAGAGTTTTCGTTTGGGATGAAAAAGCTCTAAGATGGATGGCGATGGTGGCTGCATAACAATATGATGTATTTAGAGCCAGCAAACTGTACACTTGAATGTGGTTAAAATGGTAAATGTTATGTATCTTTCACAATAAACAATGGCAATGAAATATTGCAAAGCCAGTTCTACCAGGTGAGCAGAAAGAGAAGAGGTTGTTGGAAATAGATGAGTCACTTCAGGGAGGCTGATGAGCATCTGGGTGGCAGTCACCATCGGCAGGGGCTTCTTGGTTCTGTTGTCAGTGGGCTTGGGTGGCCCTGTCAGATCTGCGGAAGGAGACAGCATTTGGGGAGGGGGTAGAAAGACCGCCTGCCCATCTGTTTGCTATTCTACATGTGCCCCAGTGGGTGAAGAATAGAGCAACTCCAGAGCAGAAGTCGGCAGGTATCCAATGCCTGGGAAGAGGTTGCTGAAGATAGAGCATGGTGGTCCACAGCCCCTGGGCTTGGGTTCCAACCACACTCTGGCACTGACTAGCTGTGTGACCCTAGGCAGATTCCCTACCCTGTGCCTCAGTTAAATAGGAACACTAGTACCTACTACGCAGGAATACTGTCAGGACTGAACGAGGTAAAGTGTGTTAAATGCTAGGGGTGCCTGGCAATAAATGAAGGAATGGTAAACACTGGGTTTTGTTTCAATGACAATGGTGAAGTCAACAGTAACCCTTTGTCTTGGTTTACTTGTATTGCTTAACAGAATACTACAGACTAATTTATATTTTTTAAAAAGCAACAACAACAGAATTTATTTTCTTGCAGTTCTAGAGGCTGGAAGCCCAATATTAAGGTGCCAGCATCTGGTCTGACGTGGGCCTTCTTTCTGTGTCCTCACATGGCAGCAGGTGGGAGGGCAAGAGAGAGACAGAGCGCCCCCTCTGCAGCCACAAGCCCTCACGACTCATCACCCCTTACAGGCCCACTTCATCCTATCATCAGGGTTAGGTGCTAACCTATGAATCTGGAGGAGGACACAAACATTCAAACCATTGCACCCTTAATAAAGCAAATCTAGTAAAATGAAGCCCTCAGTCATTTCATGGAAGGGTATTGGCGCCCTGCCTTTTCCTTCAATTATAACCCTTTCCCTCTGTTAGGTCAGAAGCCATATCAGAAGAAGGAACCTCTATCAAGCCCCAGGGTGAATCTGTGCTTTAGTGAAGAAGGTTTACTGACTGCACCATGCTAGGTGAATCACTTCCCATCTTTGAATTTCCCATCACCCTCACAGTTTTCTTACCTGCAAAATGGGTTAATAACAGCAATCATATGGTGTCTTTGTGAAAATTAAGTACAATGATATTTTTTCAGTACAAAGTATGCTGCTTAGAGAATGTTTATGCAATAGAAAGTAGCCATGATGATGTTTGCGTTGGTATTTGAAGATGAGTTTGAAATGTTGGCCCCACCATCTGCTAGCTGAGCAATCTTAAACAAGGAGATTTCGCTCCCCTGAATCTCAGCCTCCTCATCTGTCAAACGAGAATGATAAAGCTACCACCTCCCCCATAGGACCGTTGGGAAAATCTGCTAAGACACGCATCTACTTGGACGCAGTATGTAAGTGGTGGAGCATTCACAAATGCGAGGTGTCCATTTTTTATAATGGGACAGCCAGCACTTGTGCATGAATGAGTGACGGAGAAACTTACTGACACTTCCTTGGTGCTGCTCCAAGCTGCATACCTGGAGGCAGACCCCCCGGTGAGAGACTCGCTGGGCACCCAGCTGCCGAGTTGCTGCATCATCCTGCCCACTGCCTCACCCCAAGGAGAGATGCCCTTTCCACCCAGCGGTCGGGAGGAGCCCACTCAGCACTTCTCTGGGCTGTGTTTCTGCTGATCCTCCCCAGATACCTTTGTCTCTAACAAGCAGGCTGGCCAGGAAGGAATTAATTAAGAGTGGGGGAGAGTGCTGACCTCTAGAGGGAGGTCTCAGGTGGGCAGCAGGGCAGCCTCACTCTGTCCAGCCAACGGGAAGGCCCTGACACACTCCTGACCCTGGAGTCAGCAGGAGGGAGGATGGGGGAGCAGAGCCGTCCTCACCCACCAGCCATCCTCACGTCCAGGGTGGAGGATGAGGCTCTAATGCCCACTCTGTCACGACTTTGTTCAGCCTTGGGCAAGTCCCTTTCCTTCTCTGTGCTTCAACGTTCACTTTTAGCATTTTAGAATTTTGCAAGAACATCACTGAAAGAGGGGTGATGGGAGCAAGAGGGAGGCAGGAGGAGGGGGATGGGACACTGGGGCTGTGGGAGCAGGGGTAGCAGCAGGTCCCTGACCCTGAAAGCACACAGGAGTTAGCATCAAAGTGACCTGGGCTCTGGGCTCAAATCCCATCTCCACAATTTACTGACTATATCTTTACTCCACTACTTAACTTTCCATAGCTTTTGTCTTCTTTTTTGTAAAAGGAGTTTGCAAACTCAATTTGCAGAATTAAATAAGGATTAGAAGTAACGTACGCCAAGCACTGACATACAACATATACTCAATAAATCATGTATGTATCTAGTGGATGCTTACATACTTTATTATTGTCTATTCTCTGTCTATTTATCTTTCCATCATCTCTTTATAGGCAACACTAACACCGTCCATTTCACCCACCTCGCAGCAGGACCTCTCCTGGTGGCAGAAGCTGAGCCACCTGAGGGCACAGGTAGTTTTAGGGGTTGGAGTCTCTGCCAGATGGGCAGAGGAGACTTCCTATGGGATTTATTCATTAGCTGGGGGCTTTAAGGTGGAGCTGGCCTAGCCTAGAGGTGCACCATCCTGGTTTTGCCTGGGAATTACTAAAAGCAGCGATGTAATTATCCTCCTTCCTCTGTCCTGCCCCAAGTCTAGGAGCAGCCAGCTCCTGTGGGGACAATGAACACAGAACAGAGCCACTAATTGCACACCAATGTCCCTGGAGGATGGCCATATGGGCCTGTCATTTTCTTAATGTGGAAGTAATCATGTAAGTAAATCACGTGTGAGTAAATCACAGACTTACTCTCATCTGTAATTTTCTGGGAGTCTCTCCAGCACTGTTTATTGGGGTGCATGGATCTGAAGCCCCAGGAATTGGTTCTCTCTCCTCCCTTTCCAGGTCCAGCTGGCAAGAGGCCACACTGGATGGCAGTTGGGAGTGAGGCTGATGAGTCATCCCTTCTCTGCTGGGGCACATGCAGGTGTGGTGGAGGGCACAGCAGGAGTATGGGGGCTGTGAGTGGGTAGCCACTGGCCAGTATGTGTGTGTAGATACATATGTGAGCGTGACTGTGCATCCACTGGCCAGCGTGGAAGCAGCCCTGGGTGTGTGAGCAAGGAAGAGGATTGGCCTGAGGCTGTGAGTACCTGTGAATATACGCGGGCGGGTGGACATGTGAGTCGGCATCCTTACAAAGGGTACACGGCCCTGTGGGGTCTGGCCCCACTGCCTCTCTGCCCCATCTCGCCCACCCTGCCCTGTACTCACTCTGCTCCAGCCACCCTGGCCTCTTCGTTGCTCCTCAGAAGCACTCCAGCCGTGGAGGCTTTGCCCTGGCCCTTCCCTCTGCCTGGAAGGCCCTTTCCATAGACCTCAGTTTGTCTCCCCTTCAAATCTGCTCAAATCCCACCTTCTCAGTGAGGCCTGCCCTGGATACCCTAGCTAACAGTACAACTTACGCACCACCCCAAGCACCCTGCCACATCTTGCCTGTGGTTTCTTTTGTGTGTGGCCGTCACTGTCTCCCCGCACCCATATCATTTACTCATTTGCCGTGCCTGTTGCCCGTTTTCCTCTCATAAGGACCAGGATGGTGGGTGTTTTGTTGATTGATGTATCCTAAACACCCGGAACGGGAGGGTTTCTTTGCCAGCATAGCTGCCTCAGGCCTCACATCTGCATATAACATGGGGAGGAGACAGAAGCCATCCAGGTCATGGGGCTGCTGGGCAGGCTCAGTGGTCGGATACCTGAAAGCACTGACAGCAGCGCTTGGCACACTGCTCAGTAGCCGTGAGCCCTTGTTATCATGCCGCACTGCAGCCTGGAAGTGAAGCCTGCATGAGTGATCCGTGGAAGGGTCTGGTACAGCAGCAAGCATCCCAGTGAGGGCTCCTGACAAACACTTCCTGCCCCACTCCCACCCCATCTGACAAATTTGCAGAAAGAAAAATTCTCTGACCTTCCCCAGTCAAGGAACTCATATTTTTGGGATACCTTTGGGGTAGGAAATTATTTATCAGCAAATTTATATGAGTTTTGTTTTTTAAATCGAGGGAAGAGGCAAGCAAGTCCCCATCCCTGCCTAGCCTGAGGCTGCACAGCGCCGGGGTCCCATAGGTAGTTAAGAGAGCATGACTGACAAGTACATCCTCTGAGGGGTGTGAGAGCTGCTCAGACCATGCAGGACCTGGAGCTCTGGCCTCAGTCTCCAGCCCAGAGTCTTCTCCCAGCTCTGCAGCCCCCGACAGGCTATGAGATGGGGGGGGCAATCCTTTCTCTGGGTCTCTGCTTTTCCCTGACACAGCGAGGCATTGGAATTAAACCATTTCTTAGGTAATTTCCAGACTCATTCACTCATCCAGGAAATGTGTGTAGAGCTTATGTGACAGGCACTGCTCTAGGTCCGTGACCACCGCTGATATGACTCCCTGCCTTGTGGAGTTGACATTCTCTGTGGGGGACAGAGCAAACATAAACATAATTAGTAACTGACTTAGTATGTTAGAAAGTGGACTATGCTACGGAAAAAAGAACAAGCAGGTAAAAGAGAAAAAGTGTTGAGGTGAAGGTGGAATGGCTCATCTTTAAGAGGGTGGTCAGGCATCACCTCATTGAGCAGGTGACCTTTGAGGTGAGCGAGATCTTACATCCCAGGAATTTAAGAAGGTCAATGATGCCCAGCACTGCCATATTCCAGAGAGCACTGTTTGGGGTCTCTGGAGCCCCATCTCTTATTTTTCTCCATCTCTGTGCACACTGACCCCGTGCCACCCAGTGGGTGATGGGACTGGAAGACAGATCAGCCATACTTGCAACAGTGGTGAGTGATTTACTGCTGCCTTTATTCATACTCTGATATTTCATGGCTCCTTTGGCTCTGATGGGATAAATATGACCTCTTATTCTCCACGTTGCTTAAGATGCAAGGTCAACAGCCCAGCTGTGATCTATCTGCTGTTCCTTCTGCGGTATGTCCCCAAGCCAGGGAATCCCCTGGCTGTCCGAGATTCACGGCACCGTCCTCCAGCTACACACACCTACCTGCCACTCAGCACTGGGCCTGGGCCTGGGCCTGGCTGGGTGGGGAAGGCTGTGGCTGCCGTAGCTCGGCGGGACAATGGCTCATGAAGGGCAGATGCTGAGCCATAAATCTCTCTCTTCCCCAAGCCTGTGCTGTCTCTAGGGCTGAACCACGACCCAGTTTCCTTTCAGTCTGGAAGGAGGCAGTGGTGGGAGGCAGAGCAGCTATGGTTCAAATGGCAAGTTATAAATTAGAACACCCCAGGACATGGCCATCATCTTTCCAGCGTGGAGAAGGGGTGGAAGGCATACATCAGCCTGCCTGCCTCCAATGGAATCCCCCCAGGCCCTTGAAGCAGCTGAGGCTCCCTTCTGTCTTCAAAGCAGCTGTGGCTTTGTCAGACATCACCAGCACTGCCGGAAGTTCTTCCACTTGTCTAGCTGAGAGCCCACCCCCTCCTGAAGCACCCGTCTGCTTCCTCTTGCTCCTCATTATGTGCAGGTGGGTGGGATGGGTGGGTCTGGTTCAGTCTCCCCCATTTCCTCATGGCAGTTCTGAGTGCCAGCGGGCTGATGGTTCTGGAGTTGTTAGTAGATTGGGTGACCGGGGGAGGGGACAGGGTTGAAGGAAATGGGCTCGCTGGCTTCTATTTTGAAGACATTACCTGTGACTCCAAGACACTCATCTCACCCCCTCAATCCTAACTCATGTCCTGGGAGAAGAGGAACAGTCAAGAGCTCTTTAGAGCACATCAGACCTGGGTTTGAATCTGGCTCTGCCACTTCCTAGCTGGGAGGCCTCAGGCACCTTACCTATCCTCTCTTCTCCCTGCGGTTCCTAACCTGGGAAAGAATCATAACCCCTGCCTCCTGGGAAGCTGTGAAGGTGCCCGGTGCAGTGGGGCGCACACAGGGGGCACTCAGAAGCTAGCTGTGCACTATTGACACCTCAAGGTACTGCAGACCCTGGAGCCAGCCTGCCTGGCTTCAAATCCCAGCTGGAACACCTCGGGCAGGCTGAGTTTTCCCTGCTGTAAAATCAAGATAATAACTGCACTTTTTTTGGTCAGGATATTGAAATAATTAAATGAGCTAATAAACAGAAACCATGTAGAACAGTACCTGGCATGGAATAATTTCTCGGAAAGGTTGGCTCTTATTATCTTTATTAGAGGAGAAACCATTTGCATATACTTAGCATTTTTGACCTAATTCTATCCATTGGTTTTGTGATTTATAACCCAGTTATTTCCAATCAAAGAAATGAAATGGCTTGAAACATAAAAACATATAAAATGGGACAAGCAAAATTTGTGACTGTTTTATTGAAGATTGAAAATCAGTAACAAGGCTTGAATGAGAAGCATGGCCTCCTGGGAGGGGTCACTGCGACACCCAAAGGGTAAATTCAGTTATAAACCCCACATGACCACAAAGCTGAACACAGCCCTGGGCCGCTCTCTTTTGGAAACAGCCTGGGGGAGGAGGCAGTAAGATGGCTCCAGACAATATCGGGGGAGTGGTTTTGCTGGGGTACTCTGTGTGGGGGTTGGCACCATTAGAGGCTAGGGAGGGCTGAGGCTGCCTTCAAATGGGGGGGCGCCCTCAGCTACAGAGGGGACTTCTTCCGTCCACTTTGGCCTGGGCAGGCCACATTCAGTATACTGCCACCGCTGGACCCCATACCCGCAGAAAGACATCACAAACCCGGCACACATCTGAGGCAAGGTACCAGAGACCCACCCAAGGCAACTTCCTGCTCCAGAGACAGACAAACACGCCAGCCTTTTCCTGCAATGCCTCCTGTGCCTCTTCACTGATTGAGGTTTTTTTTTTTTTGAGATGGAGTCTTGCTCTGTTGCTCTGTTGCCTAGGCTGGAGTGCAATGGCACGATCTTGGCTCACTGCAACCTCCACCTCCCAGATTCACGTGATTATCCTGCCTCAGCTTCCCGAGTAGCTGGGATTACAGGCATGCACCACCATGTCCAGCTAATTTTTGTATTTTCAGCCGAGATGGGGTTTTATCATGTTGACCAGGCTAGTCTCAAACTCCTGACCTCAGGTGATCCACCCACCTCAGCCTCCCAAAGTGCTGGGATTACAGGTGTGAGTCACCATGCCTGGCCTGAGTTCCTACTTGACCTTCTGGGTCACCTCTTCCCGGAAGCCTTCCCTGGCTTCCCCAGGCTCGGTCAGTTCCCCAGCACCTGCTCTAGCATATGCTTGCCCAGCATTTATCACAGCTATAGCTACGGAATCAGTGAACACCTCCCAGCATAGTTGTTTAGCGTTTGTCTCCCTGGGAGATGAGTTGCAGGAGGGCAGAAATGCCTTGTTCATAGCTGCCCTTCCCATGTGTGGCCCAGATTTGAGTCGTAAACTTAAACACCTCTTAAATGACTAAAGGTAAAGGCAAGACAGAGGAAGTCAGGGAGGGAGGATGTTGAATCTGAACAAATAGCATTGGGTGAACTATGAGAATTACGTTCAAAAAATAAAATTAGTTTCATGCCTAATAAAGATAAAGGCAGATTCTGAAGATCAGAGGTAGAGGGACATAGATTTGAGGGCCTGCAATGATGTATAACTTTTGTTTGTTTTGAGACAGAGTCTTGCTTCTTCGCCCAGGCTGGAGTGCAGTGGCGCAATATCAGCTCACTGCAACCTCCGCCTCCTGGGTTCAAGCAATTCTCCTGCCTCAGCCTCCCTGTAGCTGGGATTACAAGCATGTGCCAGCATGCCTGGCTAATTTTTGTATTTTTAGTAGAGACGGGGTTTCACCATGTTGGCCAGTCTGGTCTTAAACTCCTGACTTCAAGTGATCCACTTGCCTCAGCCTCCCAAAGTGCTGGCATTACAGACGTGAGCCACCGCACCCGGCAAATGAGGTATAACATTTTAGCCAGTGGTACCCAACAATGGTGGGGGCTTTCTTGTCTCTGGAATTTATTCCTGCATGAGGAGGCCAGCCAACATCCCAAGGGGGTGGTGGGAATGAGGGGTGATGGGTCGGGGGAGTGATAGGTATCACAAAGATTCACAAAAGGGAGAGGGTTGACCTGGATGAACTTGAACTGACCTTCTCTTCCTCTGGACATTTTTTGGTCTGAGAGTAGCAAGAACTAGGCCCATTTTAAAGACAGAAGAACCAAGTTCAAGAGAGTTGCAATAAATAAGCAGCTGGACTGGTCCCAAAGACTTTGGCTCTGCCTTTCCTCTCCCTGACTCTCCCAAGTGCTTGGCAATCGGTCCACACAGAGGAACTGGGCTTTGAGGTCTCCTCATGACCCTTCCTGGCCCCTTCCTCTTCTTGCTAGGGCATCCACTGTGCCCTCCCTCGGGTCAGCATTCACTGTTTGCTGGTCCCAGGAAAAAACCCACTTTGCCATCTCTCAGGTTTCTGCCCATTAAACATGCAAATAAATCCATCTTTAATGGTGGAATTCCCAGCCCTCTGAACTGTAAATGAAGCATTTTGAAACAGGGTTCTGTTCTTAGGCCTATTCTAGGCAGGGTGGGGAAGAATAGGGCTTGGATCTAAACCCAGGCTGTCCTGCTTTCCTAGCGTGGGAGAAGCAGCCCCCAACCCACTCTCTTTTGCTGCAGGATAGAAGCTTCCTTCCAGCCCCCTGCCCCTGAGGGAAGAGACTGCTGAGCACAAGCCAAGCCAACCCGGGAATCTTCAAAGCCTCCCTATCCACTCAGACCTTTTTCCTAGCAACAATCAAAGCTTGAGGAAGGAGAGCGAAGCAGCCCTTGGCACTGGCTCACACGCAGTGGCATTTTGACGGGTGGTAAAAATATCTTTCTGGTGTTCAGTGCCGGCTGCCGCTGCTGCCACCATCTCAGCTTCCAAGATCCTGTCTCCATGCTCAGTGCCTCAGCAGCCTCCCCCACCTGTCCATGCACACCTCAGGAGTCAGAGCACAGGTCACTGAGCCCCTGACCAAGGGCTGCAGTCACACCCCACAACTGCCACCTTCATTGCCAGGGCCAGACACCAGCAAAAAATGCACTTCTGAGTTACTAGAGTAGGTGATTTATTGTCAGAAATGCTGCGGCACACACCTAATGAGCTAATTAAACAAGAACATAAATAATTACTTTCTATCAGAGTATAAGGCTGTGGGGTAGAGGGGTGGGGGGATGCTGAGAGGAGCTGGGTCAGTGACGGTGTAGGATGCTTTGCTCTGCAGAGGGAGATCCAAACTCCTCTCCATCCAAAAGGCTGTGAGTTGGGCCTCAGTGAGGTTCCTGGGCCAGGCAGACATAGACCCCAAGATTCTGCCAGAAAAATCATCACAACATGCTGCTTTGTTCCTTACCTAAGTACTTCCTTCTCACTCACAGGCCCACACCCTAATCTCCTCCTGCCCCAAGTGGGAGAGAAGAAGGGATCCTTCTCCCATTTTATGGATGTGAACATTCAGATACAGCTAAAACCCTGGAGCCATCCCGTAACTGGTCTCCCTGATAGCATCCCGGCCTGCTGTGGGCATATTCTCCAGGCAGCAGCAGAATCTTCTGAATCACATCATGCCCGTCTCCTGCTTTCAAATCTCCCCGGTGCCAGCCCCAGTGCTTTCCATCTCATTCAGGATAAAATCAAGGCCTCATGATGGCGAGCAAGGGCGTATGTAATCCAGCCCTGTCTGGCCCTCTCATTGGCTGCCACAATTCCTCCAGAGGCCCTGGAGTCCTTTCTCTTTCTCCAACAGGATAAATGCATCCCTACCCCAGGCCCTTTGTATATATTCTTCCCCCTACCTGACTCTCTCATTCCATTCAAGTCTCCATTCCAATGGCACTCCTTACAGAGGCGATTCCTGACCACTGGTATAAAGCCGTAGCCCTCTGGTCTCGGTCTCCTTATACTGCTTATTTTTCTTCCTAGTGTACATTTTTGAATGTTTCATCTCTCCCCCAGATAGAATGTAAGCTCCTTGATGTTCAAGGCCACCCTTCCCTCTTCCAACGTCTACATCCTCTTCCCTCTTCCAACGTCTACATTCCTATCACTTTCCTAGGCAAGAGCTGTGCCTGTCTTTCTCAATCCTGAGCTCTTGATCAGACAATAAATATTTATTGACTGAATAAATGAGCATCTGGTTCCAAACACAGAGTTTTCCTCACCCCAGGTCATGCCTCCCCTCAGAACTAGACCCTAGCTTCTCACCAGCAGCAGGAGGAAGCCTAAAGTCAGGACATCACGGGCTCCAAGCTCAGGCTCCACTGCCTCCAAGCTGTGGGGCCTTGTAAGTCACGTCACCTCCCTATGGCTCAGAGTCCTCATCTGTCAAGTGGCAGTAATGGATCACACCTCATAGGGTTAGCGTGGGTCCAAATAAGAGAACGTGCAGAACGTCTTTAGAACAGTACCTGGAGTGCAGCAAGGGCTCAGAGACATAGCTACTGTGTGTGACATTCAAGGCCACCTATACCCTGCCCTCTTCCAACCTCTGCATTCCTATCATTTTCCTAGACCAGTGATTCTCAAAGTAAGGTCCCCAGACCAGTAGCATCAGCATCTCAGAGAGAATGTATTAGAAATGCAGACTCTCAGGCTCCACTCGGTGCCTACTGAATTACAAACTCAGGGGGCAGGGTCCTGCACTTGTGTGTTCACAAGCCCGCCAGGTGATTCTCATGCATCCTCAGGTTTGAGAACCACTGCCCTATGGGGGGCTTTCTGCTAGGAAAGTCAAGGTGTTGCAAATTACTACTGGTCCTGTTTCTTTACTGGTCTGGATAAAGCAGTACCTCCACAGCCTTTCATGGCTTGATGCTGAGCGCAGTACGTTCCCTGCACCTTGAATTTGGCTTGGCCACGTAACTTGCTGTGGCCAGTGGGGATTCAGCAGATGTGATGCCAACAGAAGGTTGACATTCATTTCTGCGGCTGGGCTTGCCTTCCTGCATATTTGCTGTCACCATGAAAAGAACATACCTGGAGAACCACCACCCCTCTCCTGGGGCTCCAGAATGAGATACATAGAGAAGATTGAAATCAGAACTGGAGCCTGAAGCTGAGTGCAGCCCCACCCAGCCCAGAGGTCAGACCAGTTCAACTCCAGCCAACCTGCAGAGCTATGACTAAGGAAATTCAGTATTCCTGGTTGTAAGCCACCTAGAGTTTGAGGTTCTTTGTTACGCAACATGTTTGTGGTGGCAGCTGACAGACACATCAGGGAGCCTCACAGGCCTTTGATGGGGCCTAATCATTCTTGCCTCTGTCTCTCTCTTCATTGTTTTCACCTAAAACAGCTACCGCCACTGCCCACCGCCCCCACCCCACGCTGCCTCCTTCCTTCCAAATCCCACCTTAACCCCAGGACACAGTTTACATTCCACTCTCTATGAGAGCAGTTATTTCATACCTGCTCTCATAGCCCCCCAGAATATGCTCCTCTTAAGCCAGGCAGTTAGCTCATGGAAAAGCTCATGTGGATTAATTTCACCAAGCAATTCATTTATGTTTTAACCTTTTAGGGGGCTAATTGCTAAACTGAGAAGCTCCTTTACTTAGTGCCATCACTGACTAATGACCTAGTGCAAAGGTCTGGTGTTTAACAGATCTCTTCCACGCTTCATTTCCTGCTGCTCACCTCCTTTACGATGCAGTCGGAGTTTATCCACACATCTGGATCAGCACTCCCACCCACAGCATCAGCCCCACAGTCACAGAGCACAGTGGAGCCCACCTCTGCTGGAAATAGCTCTCCTTTGTAAAGAGTTAACGAGCTTGTTCATCCACAGTGCACGGCTGCATGGTGCTGCTTTCACCCTGGGGTGGCCCATCACATCCTGTGGTTTTGTGCTATTCTCCCCCGCACCACCCCAACTTCTGAGACCCTGAAGATGATGGACATTAATTTGACTTCTTGTCGTGATCCCTCTGTCATGCACAGGGTGCCCACTCCCATCACACTCACTCATGCCAGACCATTGGCCTAATTGGCAAGAGGTAAGCTTTTCTCTTTGCTTTGCTCTGTGTCTCCAGAGATGAGAAAAGAACACTCACAGAGAGGCAGGAAAGCAGCTCCATCAGCTTACTCTCCAGGCTGGCCTCAGCCACAAACTGGCTACTGGTTGCTGGGACTGTGTGGGCAGATGCCAAGGAATGCTCACAGCAGCGATGCTTTCGCCCATGCAGCTCTGTGGCAGTCGTGTGCCTCCCCAGCATCCATTCCCCACTTCTAACTTCACGGTAGAACGTTGATTTTATCTACTGGGGAGCAATGGGCCCAAACAGGCAACTGCCTTCCTCAGCCTCCAATGTGCATTGGGGGAATACAACGAGCTAGCAGCAAAAGTCAGTGAGTGGGATTCTTTAGAGGGGTTGGTGCCTGTCTTAGCTAGGGTGTCCCAGAAGCAGACCCTGAAACAAGGATTTGAGCACAGGTAGTTTATTTGGGAGGTGGGCTCGGGAAGCTGTGGTAAGGAAGTGTGGAAGGAAGTCAACAAGGGCATTTTGCCAAGCAAGTTACCACTGTGGGCAATTGGGGCACACCCCCTACTGGGAGCCAGCCTAGACCATGTCTCTGCCTTTCTCCGAGGGGGGAGGAAGCTGGGGTATTAATCCTCCTACTCTGTTAAAGGCTAAGGGCTGAACCCAGGGTTGGCAACTCCCTTGTGGGTGGGCCACACCAGAGAAATTCCCCAGGTTGAGAATGTGAGCAAGAGCAGGAGCAGTGAGCCACACATGAAGAATGATGCAATTGACCTGCCTCAGTCCCTGACTGCACAGAGCTCCCACACCAGCTCTGAACTACCTCCTTCTGGAATGCTTTGACAGAATTGTGAACTCACAAAGTATCTGACAGGTCTCAATCTACTTAGAAGTTTATTTTGCCAAGGTTAAGGACATGCCCATGACGCAGCCTCAGGAGGTCCTTATGACACATGCCTGAGGTAGTCCAGGTGCAGTTTGCTTTTATACATCTTAGGGAGACATAATACATCAATCAAAACATGTAAGATGTACATTGGTTCAAACAGGGAAGACAGGAGGTGAGTTGCTTCGAGGTAATAGGTAGATTTAAAGATGTTCTGATTGGCAATTGGTTGAGCTATTATCAATAGAAAGATATGTCTAGGTAACAATAAGGGGTTGCTGAGACCAAGGTTTTATCAGGCAGATGAAGCCTCCAGGTAGCAGGATTCAGAGAAAATAGATTGTAAATGTTTCTTATCAGACCTAAAGAGTCTGTTCTATCAGTAATTCCAAAAGGGAGGAGGGTATAATGAGGCATGTGTGGCTCCTCGTTCCCATCACGGCCAAGTTTTTTCAGGCTAACTTTGCAATGCCCTTGGCTGAGTGGAGGGGTTCATTCAATTGGTTGGGGGAACTTAGAATTTTATTTTTGGTTTTCAGAATGACAGAAATAACCCCCACATTTGGAAATGTCAGATCTCTGCCTCAAGAAGCACTTAACACTTTATGAAGATGTTTTTTCATGCTGTGTCATCGCTTTCCAATTTTATGACAACCTGGTGAGGTAGTAAGCATAGTTATTATCCCCATTTAGCAGGTGAGAAGCCTGAGATTCAGACAAGTGAAGAGAAAGAAGAGCACAAGAGTCCATGTCTGGAGCCCCTGATTCCATCTTTCTTATAGTAATCACTCAGACTCAGCTGAGGGGTAAAAAAATGGCTCCAGCAACTGAAATGCACATGGTGTTTTGTTTCCAAAGTGTTTCTACATATGTTATCACTTTGGAGATAACCCCACAGAGAAGATTTTTTATTCCAATGTTAGATGAAGCAAATCTCAAAAAGATGAGTAGTACATGGGAGAGCTGGGATTGAACCCAGGCCTTCTGGCTTCTTCCCTCACTAGCAGTTTAGAGACCAATCCCCTAGCTGTGGATTTACAGAAACTCTGTCTACCAGTGCTGTCCAAACCCCTAATTTCTCTGGGCATGCTGCTGAATGCATGTCAGAATCACTGGGAGAGCTTTAAAAACGTAAATATCCAGGCACCAACCCAAGCTGACTCAGAATCCCTTTCATGGTTGGGGGATGCAACTCCTCAAGGGGTTCCAAAACACAGTCAGGGTTGGGAAACATGGGTGCTAGGAAGCCCTGAGCTCACAGTCAGAATGCCTGAGTTCCATGCCTTCCCCACCCCTGGTCTAACCCGGGCTGTTAATGAGGCTGAATGGATCTGGGTTCTGTGAAAATGCCTGGGAAAGCTCAGCTGTGAGGTAAGTGTTCAGTGTTGTTCTGATGGCCACCATCACAGCACCGTCCCCAAATCCCAGACACTCCTCCAGGCTTAACCCTGTCCCTCTGTAAGCGTTTTTTGGTGTTTTCCCAGTACAGAATAAACAATTTCCCCAACTCCCATCTCCAAACTAACCAAACGTATGTAAAGTTAACTGGGCTCTTTCTCTTGTTGTCTCTTACTGGAGGGGGAAAAAGCCTCATTTCAGAAGAGAGGAAGACCGGATACATGCTGTAATCTCTTTATTCCTGCTAATTATTTTTTTATCTTTGGAGCTCTCTCCAGTCACAGCTTTTGGAGATTGAGAAGGGAATAACATGTGGAGAAATTGGTCACCTCTGAACAGATGCTCTGAAGTATTTTCAATCCCAGTGGTGTCACCTTCTTGAGGACAGTGAGAGGGGCAGGATGTGGAGATAGTAATATGATTTGAGATGCTCTAAGAAGGTGCCCTGAAAAACATCTCCCCTGTGCACAAGCCTGCTGTGGTTTTAAAACTCCACCATTAGAGATTCATTCCTTTGGGTCTTTCAGAGCTCCCAATTGAAGTGTAAATATTTCTGAAAGGGGTTATACCTTACACCTTGATCCCTTAAAGCCTCATCAGATCATTTTCCAAATTTACAGCTCTGTTGATTTTGAAAAACAGAGACACAAGAGGCAAGCTGGGGAATAGGGACTAGAAGAGGGGTCCGAGAAGGAAAAATGGGCAGGCTCCTCGTGATCACAGGCACTCTCATGTAACCAGTACGCCACTGTTGACTATGAAGGACACGCTTTCAAATACATGAGCTCATTCAATCCTCACAACAACAATGCTATGAAATATGCAGAACGGAATCTCTATTCCCATTTTACAGATGAGAAAATAAAGATGACAAGCAGTAAGGTGATGTTCCCATGGACCCAGGACTGGTAAGTGACAGAGTTGTGTGGATGTGCTACCTGCCTTCCTATCTTCTCTCTATTACTGATGGTGCATCGTGTCTAACATGGAAATCAAAAACAAACAAAAACAAGCCCTACATTTCCTAGCCTCCTTTGCAGAAATGTGTGCCCAGTGACATTCAAACAGAAGTTATTGGGTGGAGATTCTGAGAAACTCCCCATTTTGCCTTCTTGCCCTTCTTCTTTTCATCTTTCCTATTGCATAAAAGTGAGATGAGATCACTGGCGCTCCAGCAACCATTTTGTACTATTAAGTGGCCTTAAGGACAGAAACTGTGTGCTGAGTGTGGCAGGATAGAAAGACAGAAGGAATTGGGCCCCTGATGACCATGCTACTCAGAAAACCAGACCTAAATTCTCTTCCACTGGACTTCTTTTACATGAAAGATTATAAACCCTTATGAGTTTAAGTCATACTAATTGAGTTTTCTGTTCCTCCTAATCGCCACACTTCCGATTCCAGATTCATTTTTTTCTGTGGTGCCTCTAGCAACTTTGTCACGTCACAGTGGCTTACCTGGTGAGATGTAACCCAGAAATCCTCATGTTGCCCACTGATCACCTGGAAGCCCCCAGGTGGTAGAGCGGAACCAAGCTTCTCACTGGCATCCCCGTTTCCCCAACATTGCTGGAACTTAGAAGTATGAGACTGAGTCTCAACTAAAGCTAACAGAGAAAATCCCTGTGGACTCCCAGAAGGCTACTCCATACTTCCCAGAAAGAGAAATTACAGCTGGTGTCCCCTGTCCAAGTCTCCAGCCTTAATAAAAACTCTTTGGAGCCTTAGGGAGAAGTGCCCCACAACAGGTACATAGCATGGTGGAAAGCGCTCGATATAGAAGACTACATTTCTTAGTCTTTGCTTGGATAACTTTGTAAAATCCACTCAATCTGTTTGAGATTAGTTTTACTATCTATAAAATGGGTTTCATAGCATTGTCTTCTGCATCCCCTCTTGTAGATGTCACATTTCAACAGCGTGAAAAAAAATTAGAAAATATAAAATCCAAGGCAGGTTGATTTTGATTTGGGCTCTGACCAAGGAGTTGCCTTTCCTCCCTGTCCACCCCTATTTCCTCCTCTATACTGTTCTCTTCCTCTGCCTGTGGGGACTCAACCCACCCTTCCAGGAGAATCCAGGCCTCTGGGGAAGCAGCACAATCAAAGAATCTTCTCCAGCAGGTCCTGTTCCTGGCATGCTCCCCCTCTCTTTAGAGAACACCTGTCCCCACCAGCTTCTCCCCATGGCCCCAGATCCTGAGATGTTGATTTCATTAGTAAATTTTTTTTCCACCCTGCAGTAGAGATGGCTGTCTTTTCATGGGGAGGAGCACAGCTACACTGAGGTGTGGAGTGTTTAAGATCCTGATGGAGTGAAAACTTGTTGAATCTGCCCTCTTGTCCTTTCCCCAGATGGGAGACAGAGCAGCAGTAAAAGATACAGCCCCCTGCCCCAGCCCTGCAAAACTCAGTAGGGTGGTGCAGTCTCCCAGGACAGGGTGTGTGTCTAACAATCACGGAAGAACATGGCATGGAAAAGGGAGCCTGCAGACAGGGTGGGACAGAGGCTGGGGTGGCTGTCATCTCCCCCACCTTCAGGGTCTCTCTCCTCACAGCCCCTCGCTTCTCTACACAAGGATGGGGGTAGCATTACGAGCAGCACCAGGCACCACTGCATCTCGGCTGCCTGCCTTAGGAGCAAGCCTGCTCTTCCCCTGGCCCTCCTGGGGACCGTTCCAGCATCATGCCTGGTGACAGATGTTCTTAACGTCTCTTAGAGACAAGTGTTTGTGAATGTCACTTGGACTGATAATGACATGCAGGACATTTAACTTTCCATGTCACAACAGGGATGAAGCCAAGCTGGGATGGGCTGTTACTCCCTCCAGGGTGGAGGGGGAGGCCACCTTTCTGACTCCCCCTCTCCCAAACTTCCCCTAGCTCTCATTGACTCCTCTCCCCTTTGTTGCTGTCACCGTTAGTGCCAGTCCCTTCCTGACAAGGCAGGTCCTGGCATTAAGAAATAGGATGGTCAGCCCTCCCCAGTTACACAGGAAACAGGCCAGGCCTCACTTGTGGACTGTCTCCCGTGTGCCACAGTGCCTGCCTGCAGGGCTCGGCTGTGTGTACTCAGGAAGGGCAAGCAGCTTGGGAGTGCAGCCGGAACCGTTAAATAACGAGGGAGCTTATTAGCTGAAAAACAGAGCAAGGCACTATTTTAGATAGCCTAATTCAAATCTGGTCTGAGTTATCCATGATTTGGGGCGGTCCGTGCCTCTGCTCCTCCTCCCTGGTGTGTAGACTAGTGATGTTTTTAGACACTGCTCACAGCTCTTCGGGGTTTCTGTGGGACCTTGAGGTGGGCCACTGGTGACCTGTCAATGGCCTATGTCCAGGTCTGGTTGAGTTCTCTGGGCCTCTGCCAAGGTTTTTGTCTCTGACCTCGGGTCCTGGAGCTCAAATGCCTATGAGACATGGCACCCTAACCCTGGGTGGCAAGGTGACACAGTGGCCCCAACTGGTAAAAGCAGGTGAATTTAGCAACAGTGGAAGCCATAGTATCTTGATCATGGGATTATGAAAGTCTCAGGTAGATGCACACCCGATGACAGCTGGAATCATTTAAGTCAAATGTTTTCACTCCTGCCTGAAAGTCAGGCTGCCTGCTTAGTATCCCTGGAATGGAGTCAGCCAGGTTCTATTGAACCCTTTTGGTATGGGCAGCTCACTACTTTGTGGCACTTTTACTTTAATCTGCTGTTGGGCAGCTTTGATCTTTATTTCAAGTCTGTCCAGTTCACCAAATGTTGACTCAATAGCTATTTTGGGCTAGGACTTACTAAAAGCTGGGGACATGGAGATGAACATGCATGAATATCACATGCCAGCGAGGAAGACAGATACAAAGCCAAATCATTTCAGAGCCAGATGGAGAGCAATGGGAGACATGTGTAAGGCTGTTGCTGTTGGAATTTTGTTTCTGTAATGGGCCAATGCCTACTTCCATGCAACTGTGTGTATCTTTCCCTCTTTTTCACCCACAAATTCTTCGAATAAGTTTACGGAGCCAGGACTTCTTTTCTAAGTCCTCTCATCTCCAAGGTAAACTTCTTCCATTTCACATGCGCTTCCAGAACCTCATTCTCATCAGCCCTCCTCTGGATACGCTGCAGTTTGTAAACATGATTCCCAAGACTGTGCTGTCCCAGATTAAACATATGAAAGCTCTGCTCTGACCAGCTTGAATGACTCAGCAGAACCAAAACTTCTCATGATCTGACCACTATGCTTCCATTAGCGCAATTAAAAATTGTCAGATCATGAGAGGTTTTGGTTCCGCTGAGCTCCATCACGTTGTGGCCATAACATCAAGAGCAGCTGCAACTCTGAGCCTAGGCACACAGAATTTCCGTCCAGCTGGATTTTCCTACCTTGAACTTGTGCAATTGCAATGATTCCTTGAACCAAAATGGAGATAGATGATTGACTGATAGTTTTGTGGACATGACAATTGGTCAAGCATATTTTCTGTGTAGTTATCCATCTCAATTAGAAAATACACTGGCAGTACAGAAATCAGACAGATGTTGAGGCAGAAGCCAAAGGCTTTCTGGCATATTCACATCAATTTATTCATCAATCTGGCTATTTGACCAGTTATAAATTCACTTCATCAGTTTACAATTCTCCATTTTGTCCCCAGGACAGCATGAGAGTTCCCTAAATGTCCTGTACAATGGTGACGTGCTCTGTTTATGGTAGTGACTCACAGCCAGCAGAAACTCCTAGGACATTTTCCAAGTGTACCTGTCACTGCAGAGATTCTAGTCCAGCAGAGAATCACCATGCAAGGGGAGATGTCTCTGAGAAGCGTTGCCCTCATGAATGACAAGGAGGCAGATAAAAAGGTTGAGAACTACTGGTCCACATCACCTCCTGAAGACATGGTTCAGTGACTTGGCAGGATTTGCCCTTAGTGAACCCATGTTAGGTCAGCATTCTTTTCCATGGGCTCACAGCTGCCTATTGAGAAAGTCTTTGTAGAATTGTGTAGGGACTCCATGACCAGCCTAGCACCCTAAGCATTACAGGGTTTATTCCCTGAAAAGCAGACCAGCCACCCCTTTCCCATCTTAGGCGTCTCTCTGTCCAGGCTATCTCAGAATCACCACCGTAGGACTGAGAACCTCATCTGCTTGCTCCTTTAGTCCTTACTCACCTACATATGACCCATCAGGGCCTGGCGACCAGAACTCAACAGGCACTGTGATGCAGGCCTGTTGGGCTTGGCCATCCCTCTCCATAGTATTGGTCTTGTTAGGTTGAGGCTCTTGGCAAACATACAGGCTGCCTGCATTCAGATTCCATCTCTGCTGCTTATGTTCTGTTTAACATGTTTAGCAAGTTTCTTCTATGTAAAGTGAAATAATAGTTTTTACCTCCTATGGTTTCGTGCGAACTGAATGAGTTAGTGCACATAGAACCCTTAGAATAGTGCCCAGCACAAATAACCCATCAATGCAGGGTTGCCTCTGTTCTCATTGTAACCTCTTTCCCAACCAGCATTTTTTCTTCTTGGACATAAACATGGACTAAAAAGCCCTCTTTGGCTGCATTTAGCTTTCTCTGTACAGCATGTGCTCCTCTTTAATACTCATCTTCAGATACAGACCTTTCCTCCCTTCTTTTGTAGACTTTCCTGTTAAAATGAGCAGGGCAGAGAGCCCTGTGCCCGCTGGTGTCCATTCTTTCTAATGAGGACAACTCATTTTCTAAAAATCCAGATTCTTCATTAGAGTCTCCTATTTCTCTCAAACCATAGTCCCTTTTAGGACAGTGAGCAGCACGACCACAGGGGTTGAGCCTGGATGCTGAAGCCAGAGGCCGGAGTTCAAATCACAGCCCTGCCTCTTTCTGCTGTGTGATCTTGGAAGAATTTTATTTTTTAATTCTCTTGGTCTTTTATGCCTCTTGATATGTCCAGAAGGATTAAATAAGATACCACCTGCAAAAGTCAAGCATCAAATACATAGAAGGCTGGCAATAATGTTGGCCAGCGATTGCTATTGCTATTATCTGGCTACAGACTCACACTTACTTTTTTCTTAAAAATTTTGGAAATTTGTCTTCTTAAAGACCGAATTGTGTATCTAACTTTCCTCTTCCATTTTCTTCCTCAGGATGGTGGACATATTAGTCTTATTTTAACACTACTATTATTCTCAGTGCTGCTACTACTACTACTGATAGTAATAATCTGTATTCCTTGAGTGTTTGCTACTATATACCACCACTATTTGGAGAATTTCTATGCTGTATCTCTGCATAACCAGCCCTGAGAAGTCACCATTGTCAGCTGCATTTTTTTTTAATTCCAAAGTTTCTGATGCTTTTATTTAATCTGTATTATATTTAGGAAGTTAGGATCTCCAGGTTCTCAATCACCAAATAAAAGCAATTTGAATTCCTACCTTGAGTGATTACAGGAGCCTACCCCAAGCCCTCTCCTCCTCCTGCCAGTATCTTTGAGACCCCCAGTGAGTTGCACCATTTTGGCAACATTAGCATGTTGCCTTCTGGAAGCCAACATCTTTCTCCCCCCCTCACAAACTGCATTTCCCTGTGCAAACCGCAGAGCTGATAGCTTTTTGCCTCTACACTTTTTATCAAAGTCATGACCATATAATAAATTCCCAAGTAAAGAAATACATTTATTTTCAAAAGGTCAACCTCACAAGTTAGCAAAGAAATGCAAATTACAATAAGTGCCATTTTTCACCTCTCAAATTGGCAAAGATGAAAGTAATTATATATTCAATATTGGCAAAAGTGTGATCAAAATGAGTACTCCCACTGGTGAAAGGGTAAATATTTATATGTAACGTATAAAGATTATAATTTACCTGTAAACCAGTAATTCAACTCCTAGAAAAATATGCTAAGGAAATCACAAATGTATTTATGAGCAAAAATATCCATCACTCTATTACTTTTAATAATGAAAAATAAGAAACCGTCTGAATTTCCAATAATAGAAAATTAGTTAAATAAATTATGGTAAAGCCCAATAAAAAATATTTTAATGCCATGGGAACTAAGGTAGCTGTCATATTGAATGGGAAGAATTAAGATACAGAAAATACACTAAATTGATTATAAATACCATTTGAATGAACTCAGACACCTTTCAAATTTCTCTTATTAACTTTGGATAGTGGGATTTCAGGTAATTTTAATTTCCTTCTTCATAATTTTCCCTACTTTCCAAGTTTTGAATAAAGACTATGACTTTTATAGTGAGAAAAATACATACATGCATATTTAAGTTTGACCATATGCCCCTATCCATATATTTCTATATATGTGCATATATGCATGTGGTTAAGTTCCAATATTGCTTTCTCTCCATCCTGAGACATGACACTGCTATCCAGACAAGGCCAGCAGCTGCTAGGTAAGGGGAGTACCCCAGCTCCACTATGGTTTCCACGACACACCCATCCTCAGTCACAGTGACTCTTCTCCCCCCCCAAAGCTTCCCATCCACAGACTCATCATCTCAGACAGTCAGAGCTGGAAGAGACCTTCACGATGGATCACGTGTTCCTGATCTCTCTTGCACCATGGGCCCTTTGGCTGGTGAAACTCATGGGGTCCCTTCTCCAAACAATCATTTTACATGCATAAAATAAAACACACAGAGAGTTTCAAAGGAGACCATGTATTCCTTGAGCGGTAAGGTTCTAGGCCATGTCCTTCATATTTCATATAAGGGAACTAATCTGTGGTTCAGCATCTTGGCGCTTGGTTTTTGTACCCCTTGACATTGACCAGCAGACGGTAGAACTCTGTGACCATTTTCCCTCTGAATGACTTATGTGATTCTATCGAAGCATTCCACGTTTAACCTCCCTTTCTATCAGACCTAGAAAATGACCGCTTGATTTTCACAGCAACTTTCCAGGGTCAATATCATTGTCTTCACGTCTAGATGAAGACAATGAGGTCCAGGGGGGGTCAGCACAGGTGAGAGGGGTGATGATACCTGTAAGACCCAGGGGGCTCACATGATGTAGTCTGACTCAATCAGTGCTCAATTGGGAAAGGGAAGCTCTTCTCTCTAGGGCTTTAAGTGGGTTCTAGGGCTGCTTAGAGGACCCAGCAGACGACTTCCAGAGGAAAGAGACTGGTTGATGGTGAAGCCAACCCAGAAAAATGTAGAACTTAGGGGAGGCAAGACATTGAGAATACAGGATTTGTGGGGGACCTCTGATCCAGGTGAACCTGAAGCAGGTTCCTGACTTGTTAATGACATAAGTCAACATACTACCCCCTCCCTTTCTCTCTCTCTTTTAAAGCCAGTTTGATTCAGTTACCTACAACTGAATAAGTGCATTTAGTGAGTGTACAAACTAAGTCAGGTACTAATTGTCCCTATCTTACAGATCAGAAAACTGACCAGGAGAATGAAACGGCTAGCAAGTGGAAAAGCCATAATTTGAGTCCCACTCTTTCTGACCTCAAAGCCTTAACCACGACTGCATATGAGTCCAGGTGAAGGTCAAAAGCATCCCTCTTTGGGGGAGTCAGAATCTTCAGCCAAGAGGTCTATTCAATGTTCTTGCATATCCTCCATCTGGGCTCAGAGCAGAACATTCAGAAGCTCATGGCCACATGACCACTGACCACAGCTACCAAGCCAGGAGGTGTAGTCTTTCTCTACACATATTTCTCAGGCTGCCTATGTGGGTTCTTTTCTTCTTAGCCTTGTGGTTGATGTTCTTTCTATTCCCTCTTACCTGCATGAATGGCACAGTTTGCTCCAGAATCCCCCACAGACACCTTTGGCGAAGAGGGGTATAGGTGGGAGCAGTCCCCAAACCTCCCCATCCCCTTCTCCTTCCCCAGCCAGCCACCCTCCCTGCCTTTGCCATGGCTGCTCGCTCACCTGTAAATCAGTACCTCATCGTCAGAGCAGTTGTACTGCAGCTGGTACATCTTCACCCGGGGTGCTGATTTGCTGACAGACCACTTGACCAGGGCCGAGGTGGTGGTCACTTCAGACACAAGCACAGCCCGTTCCGGGGGGGCTTTTGGGAGGCTCTCCGCCCCCACTGCCTCCACCTCCCCCGGCTGGTCTTGCTAGAGCCAGTGATGTCTGAGAGGCGGGACTTGGGGGAGGCAGTGCGGCTGGTGCTGTTGCTGAGGTGTGGCAGCTGGACGATGGAGACCTCCACCGTGGCTGTGGCCTCTCCAGCGGCATTGGCAGCAATGCAGGTGAAGGCACCACTGTCCTGAGATGTGGTGATGAAGATGTCCAGGGTGCCATTGTCATAGACAGCGGTCCTTGAGGAGTTCCCTACCAGGCGGTCATCGGGGGCTACCCAGTGGATCAGGGGGCTGGGGTCCCCGATGGCTTTGCACTTGAGTGTGGCCGCCTGGCCCTCCAGAACCAGCAGCTTGTGTGTGTGCTGGGTAATGAGAGGGGGCTCACATACGAACTCCTCCTCACGCACATGCCAGAAGTAGCGCCCCTTGAGGCCCCCCCGGGGAGCCACAGGTTTCCAGGTCATCATCCCGCTCGAGCCTCCGCAGCCAGAGAAGCTCACAATTGCAGTGAAGTGGGTTGCCCCCAAAACTAAAGGACAAGGGTGGGGCAAAGGGTGTGGCTGTCAAAGCCGAAGCCTGGGAGCGGGCAAAGATGGGGTCTGGGGGGTAGCTTCTGTAGCCGGTTGGAGGTGAGGTCCAGGCGGGCCAGTTTCTGCAGGTCTGCAAAGGTGCCCTCGGCGATGTGGTCCAGCAGGTTGTGGTCCAGGCTCAGCTGGTGGAGGTGCACCATGCGCCTCACAGAGTCCCACGGCAGGCCATGGAGGTTGTTGTAGGAGAGGTCCAGGTCCTCCAGCGTCAGCAGGAAATCCTCGAAAGCCTCGTCTGCGATGCCGCCCAGCTGGTTGTTGTTCACGATAAGGTGCTGCAGGTTGACCAGGCCCCGGAGGGTGTCCTCCCCCAAGGCTCGGCAGCCGATTGCTGTCGAGATGCAGGGAGCGGAGGCTTTCGAGGTCCAGAAAGGAAAAGGGCTGGATGTGGCTGATGGTGTTCCTGGACAGGGTCAGGTCCACCAGCCCCGTCATGTTGGCAAAGTCCTGGCGGCTGATGTGGATGATGAAGTTGCCACCCAGGCGCAGTTCCACCGTCCGCCGGTCGATGTAGGGGGTACAAACAGCAGCCCCTTGGAGGGGCACAGGGTCCCCAGTGACTCAGACAGGTTCTGGCAGACACAGTACTTGGGGCAGGCGTCAACCACGGCAAACGCCATGCCAAACGCCAGCAGGCCACCAAGCAGGGTCTCCATGGTCTGGTCACTCAGGCCGCGGTGCCTGGAAGGGAGGAACACAAGGTCAGGGTCAGGAGGCAAATTCCTAATGCACTCACTCAGAGTTTCCTCTCTCACATTAACCCTCTCTGTCTTAGGGAGCGGCAGAGAACGGCATGTGCTCAGGCAAGGCCTACTCTCTTCCAGGAATCCCTCTAATTCAGTTTTACTGTTTCTCTTTTCCTTAGCTTTTATCACCTTCTAACACACTATTTAGTTTACTTATTTATGATGTTTATTTATTGTTTTCTGTATCACTCCTGCATGGTCAACTCCAATGAAGGCAGGCACTTTTGCCTGTTTTACTAACTGCTATATCTCAAGTATCTAGCTTGGTGCCTGGAACACAGTAGCTGCTCAATAACTATTGAATGGTTGGATGGAAGGAGAGAAGGAAGGAGAGGAAGGAAGGAAGGAAGGAAGGAAGGAAGGATGGATGGATGGATGGATGAGATTCCATACCATTGGCTTATCCAGTAATTGAGTTTGAAAGGACGTTATGGGTATATTTTGAGACACAATTTAACCTTCTTAATCGGTTTAGGCTCAGCATGAAATGAAATTGAACCAGCATTCCTTAAGAATGAGGTTGTGGATAAGAAGAGAGTTGGTGCTGAGAGACTCCAGGGTCAGTGGGGGAACTGTTTCACCAAGGAGAATCCACATAGCTCATGAGTCTTTAAGAATGTGGGAAGTGAAGAAGGAGGTGTGATGGGAGGCACAAGTGTGAACTTCTGAACCCTTCATAAGCAATTAGCCTCTGCCTGGACCCCCACATACATCAGCTCATTTGGGCTTTAGCAATTCCCTTCAGGAGGAAGGGATTATCTATACACAGACAAGGACCGCTCATGGCCTCAGAGCCTCCTTTGGATCTTTACTCAAAAGTTACCTTCTCCAAGAGGCCTTCCCAGATGCCCTTCCATCATCATCCCTGCCCCCACCCTGCTGCATAGCCCTCTGCTCTGCTCTGTATTTCTCTTTGGAACTTATCCCTATCAACTTACTCTATGTTTTACCTACTTGTCTTCTCTATCATTTGTTCTTTTGCTCTAGCAGTAAAGCCCCCAAAAGAAGCGACCTGTTTTTATTCACCACTGCATGCCCAAAGCCAAAGCACTGCCTGACACGTAGTAAGTGCTTCCACAAGAATGACTATCTAAGAAAGAAAAGAACAGAAATCTGACTGAGGTCTTTGTGCCTCCAAATCTCAACAGCTTCCTCACTATCCCATGCTGTACTAAATGTGACCTCATAGTTACAATGCTTCTTGGGGCTTTACTGCTAGAGCAAAAGAAAAAATGATAACCAGTTGAGTTGGACTTTTGGAAAATCATGTACACTGGTTGTGTAGCATTAAGCAGACCAGCATCTCTCAAGTTGCCTTCTTTCTAAGTTTTTTTTTTTTTTTTTTTTTTTTTGAGACAGAGTCTCACTCTGTCTCCCAGGCCTGGAGTGCAGTGGCACAATCTTGGCTCACTGCAATCTCTGCCTCCCAAGTTTGAGTGATTCTCTTGCCTCAGCCTCCCAAGTATATGGGACTACAGGCACATGCCACCACACCTGACTAATTTTTTGTATTTTTAGTAGAGACAGGGTTTCACCATGTTGGCCAGGCTGGTCTCGAACTCATGACCTCGGTAATCCACCCACCTCGACCTCCCAAAGTGCTGGGATTACAGGTGTGAGCCACCATGCCCACCCCCTCAAATTGCCTTCTAAGTATACTAATTACAGTTCTGCAAAAATGGCTTCTAAGACCAATAAGTTAGGGAAGCATTGCCTACTCTTGCTTTCTCTCACAACAGCTCTACACTCATGAGTAAGTTTAGAAGATACTGAGAAATTCTGCTGCAGTGAAACACTAAGTTAGTGTTTAATTTTCCATTGCTCCTATTTCTTACTATAAAGATATCGCTTTTTTGCACAACAGTTATTAAAATACACACACATACACATATATACATATAGATATATATAGATACACACACACACGCACACACACACACACACACAGAGAGAGAGAGAGAGAGAGAGAGAGAGAGAGAGAGAAGGTCTTGCTCTGCCACCCAGCTGGAGTGCAGTGGTACAATCATAATTCATGGCAGCCTGAAACTCCTGGGCTCAAGTGATTCTCCCACCTTGGCCTCCTGAGTAACTACAGGCACGTGCCATCATGCCTGGCTAATTAGTTTTATTTTTGTAGAGTCAGATTTTGCTATGTTGCCCAGGCTGGTCTCAAATGCCTGGCTTCAAGCAATCCTCCTGCTTTGGCCTCCCAAAATGTTGGATTTACAGGCATAAGCCACCTCGCCTGGCCAATATCTTGTGGAAGTAGAGCTCCATAGCTCCCAGTTTGAGAAGCACAGATGCAGACAAAACTAGCTGATTAAAAAAAAAAAAGATGCATAGTCTATTGAAAAATCTATTCCAATCATACATTTTATCATGTGTATTTGAATTCCAATCATACACTTTATTATGCGTATTTGAATTCCACTGTTGTGTCTCTTTAAGGGTAAATCTCCTACCTGAGATCCTTCAAGGGCCAGAGGCCTGTCCTATATTTTATCTGGAGAGAGCATCATTGTGAAGTAGAAATATGATGTGAGCCCAAAATGTGACTTCAAATTTTCTAGTGGCCATATTTTTTTAAAAAGTAAAAAGAAACAGGTGAAATTAATTTTGATAATATATGCAATTATTATTATTAATTATTAATGAGATGTCTAACGTTTTTATTTTACAAAGTCTTCAAAGTATTAATGAGATGTCTAACTTTTTTATTTTATACAGTCTTCAAAATCTGGTGTGCACTGTACACTCAGAGCACATTTCAAATGCTCATTAGCCACACGTGGCTATCCGCTACCATACTACATGGTGCTGTGAACTGTAGCTCACAGACCAAATATGGCCTGTCACCTGTTTCTGTAAATAAAATTTTATTAGAACACAGCCATGCTTATTTGTTTACATATTGCCTATGGCTTCCTGTGTGCCACCGTGGCAGAGGTGAGCCATTGCTGCAGATAACGTGTGGCCACCAAAGCCTAAAATATTTACTATCTTGTCCTTTACAGAAAGAGTTTTGCTGACTTCTGTTCAATAGGATATGTTTTTTTTTTTCATCTTCATCATGGCACCTTCATTTCAAAGCCTTTGCCAAAGTACCCAATTCCACACAGCTCTGCCCTGGGTTCCCCAGGAGCACCTGCCCCCCCTGCCAGTCCCTGTTCTTACCAAGCTCCTACCTAAGGTAGACCAGCTTCACCTTACGCAGGCCCCACCAGGTCACAGGTGTCAATACATGGAAGCTTTCACCTGCTACCTTTCCAACTTGCTCTGTGCTCACATGTGTCCTGGCCTTCTAGGTCTCTATTTGCTGGCGCCTCATTGAACAAAATGAGGATCTTCTCCATCTGCACTGAGTCTTCAGTTTTCTAGCTACACCTCCCTATGACTCACTGTGGTCACAGAATGAAGAAGGCTGAAGGTTTCCTGGCCATAGCATCTGCTCAAATAGCGTTGAGTAGTATTCTCTATACCCACATATATCCACAGGTACACATGAACAGCCACATCCAAGGATGTCCTTTACTAATTAACTAATTAATCAAGAAGTGGTGTGTGTGTGTGTGTGTCGTGTGTGTGTGTGTGTGTGTGTGTGTATGGGGTAGTGTTCTATGGCCCCATGATAAAGGCCATTCCCCTTATGAGCTGTTATCAGTAAATGCAGCAGTATTCTAAGGCTAGATGGTACTTCCCAACATTTTCAAGCCCTGGCACACAGGAAATGATATTTGTCAGGTGCCCTGGGCCCAAGGCCAAGGCTATTCATGGCCTGTGCTGGATATCTTGCACCCCTCCCCTAGCCGGCTCTGCATTCTGGGAGGCTGACCCATACGGACCGCAACTGTGCAATATAGATGGACTGCCTACGCTGTCTTCTGTGCCTTTCCATCCTTGGCTGTGTCGCCTGCCCTCTGGTAGAGGCAGCAGTGGCGACAGCAAGCAAGGAAGTCCCAGAGGTTTCTGGATGCATAGCCTGGAGCTCAGAGGCACAGAGCCCATGTTTTAAATGGTGTGTCTTTATAAATTATGCTAAATAAACCACATTTTTAAAAAAGTTTGTTGAGGATTAACAAACATCTAATGAATTCCAATCTGTGACATAATAGAGCTGGGTAAATATATTTTAAGTAATCAGCATGGAAGATTACTGACAGAGAAGTGACTATCGAATCTTAATTAAAATTGTATTCTGAGAACTGTCACTTAATATATTGTTCTAACAGCCAAACAAACGGCAGCTTAAATCCCAAGTTGGGAGGGAGACAAGGGGATGAGATGAATATGTCTAATTATTGCATATCTAGAGGGTAAGCACTCTCTCTTTTGGGCAAGAATTTGGACAAATGTTGGAAAGAGAAATGCAAGGCCTAGTTCCTTCTAAGTATCTCAGGGTGGTGTAGGTGTGAAGGGGAACAAGGAGAGATGGCAATTAGGGAAAAGGGCTTGGAGCAGGAGCAAAGAGATAAATGAAAGTGTGGGGAGGGGCCACGGGATTATTTGTGGGCAAAGCCAAGAGGGGTGTGTGGGGGATCAGAATCGAGGCTGAAATGGATGCTGGTATCAAATGTCAGAATCAGCCTTCATAGGAGGAATCCATCTGCAAAGGAGCGAGAGCTTGTCTGCTCAGAATGTCTCTGAGCCTGTGCTGAGGGGGAGGCTGAGTGGCAAAGAGAGGCAGATACAGGGGAGCAGGGATAAGAAGAAAAACACTCCTCAAACCAAACCTACAGTGCTCCAGAGAAGCAGTCCAGTCTTGGGCATTTACCCAGGATAGAAACAGTATCTCCTCCCTTCCTTGACTGGGTTTCTTCATGCGATCTTCAAAACCCTACAAGGTGAGTGCCACCACAACTGTATAAGGTACCCTGTGCAGGCAGAAAGAGGTGTCCCTTCTGGGCACTGCTAGGGTTCTGTTATCTGAGCCACCTCCTGCAGTGAGCACCCCACCCTACCTTGTGGCCGTGGATATTGTCATCCCCATTTTAGCTACTAGGAAGTGAGGTTTAAAGAGGGTTGAGCCTATCTAAATTCCTCTAGCTACTCTGGAAAGAACCACAATTTAAACGGAGATCGTCTGGCTCCAGGCCATGCTCAGAGTAAAGGAGGCCCCTCTGGAGGCTTCCATGTGCCTGGCTTGCAGAGAGACTGGCTGTCTGTACTACAGGTTTCTTAGTAACCAGCTGTTCAACTACATGCAGGCAGTGGTGTTTCCTGCTTGGGGGCCGGCCTGGAAGGAACACAGGCGTTCTCGGAACTAGAGAGGCCTAACTGGCCCAGAAAGACCCACCTGTCAGGCCCTGATGATGGTGAGTCTCTCATACACACATACACGTGTTCAGAGATACATACTGGCAATAATAAAGTTGTGGAACTAGGCTGTTAGTTTGTAATAAAAGCCTCCGGATATGATTTTATAGTTAAAACCAAAGGGAAAAACAAAAATGAGGACAGAGAGTGGAAAAATAATGAACATGGCGGCAGAAAAGGAAAGTTTCTTTTCCTTGTCTTGACCATAGGCTTTCCCTCAGGCCAGGGCCTTCCTCCCCCTCATTCCCATTCCTGGGCTCTGCCTCCCAGTTAGAACCACCTCGAGCTATTCCAGAAAGAAGAGGCAACAGTTAGCAGATGGCTGGCACGATAAATGTGATATCTCTCCACTCTGATTTCCATTTAAAAGATACCTTAGCAACCAGCCGAGGAGCCACCCGCCCCTGGAGCCTGTAAATCAAGTAAGATGCCTGTCTCCTCTTCAGGTAAAAACAAATGGCCCCTCCAGGGTGCTCCAGGCCTGGAAAGTGTGAATTAATAAGAGTGGGAGGGGTTGGGATCTGCCACGGAGAGGCAGCTACCTGCACCTTCTTTCCAGACTTCCCTCCGCCTCAGAGCCCCACTGCTCCCCATAAATCATACCACTCAAGGTGAGCCCTGGAGAAACCAGCTCTGGAGAAAGGTGTGGGGAAAGGAAACTTGACTTCCACTCGGCTGGGGCAGTACAAGCCCCAACATGGCCTGATGGGCTGCATCTCTGATTTGGGACTTGCTGGGGGCGACTGCTGCCAGCACCCTGTGTCAGCTCCGGTGTGAAGCTCCTATCCCTGCTCTGCTGTCTCCAGCACATCCACCTCCCTGCAGGGTGCCCACGGACTCTCAGGAAGTGGCACTCTGAGGTTTCTTCTAAGAGGTAGCATCAGTGAGTTGATTTCCAAAACCTCCTTTCCAAAGCCACCCTGTATAGAGATCCTTCTGGAATCTTGAGAAGAGGCAGCAGGAGCAGGTTCAATGAGTATGTGTTGGGTAGGAGAGGGTCCCCTGCCCCAGAGAGATCCCAGTCTGACAGGGGAGGCACAGTCTTTGACTTCAGGGACCTCCTAGTTTGACTTTGGAATCACAGCTTCTAATTTGAAGGTAGGGGGAAAAGACAGAGAGAATCCCCAAGGGAGCCTCCTGTTTTCAGAAGGTTCTAGCTTAGTGGCTGCAGAAAGACACCCACACAAGACAGGCAAGAACATTCCCTGTTCTTTCCCCAAACAAAGCCTTGGGGACAGGAGCCACACTCTGAATCTCCAGTAAGAAGAGCAGTCTTTGGTAATACAGACAACAGGAAAATTTTAAAAAGGCAAAATAATGTCTAAAACATCAAAAGGACAAAATGAGCCCATTAGGCTCTGTTTAAACTTCTATTGTGCACGATAAGCAATTGTTATAAGTCAGTTAGTAAGCTCCGAACCACTTCCCCTCTGTTCTCAATGACAGCATTATGCCTCTGCCTTAGCACGTCCGTGATAGCTTTTATTGTGTTGCAACATAATTATGTGTTTGCCTGCCTTCTACCCTTGTGCACCTGGGAACTCCTTCTTGGCAGGGACTGTATATTGCTCAGCTCTGAGTCGGTGGTAGCAAACCCAGTACCTGGCACTGAGTAGACACCTGGGATATGTCTGAGGAGAGAATGAGTGAATGAGTGGATGGATGGATGGATAGATGGTTGGTTGGATGGATGGGTGGATGGATGGATGGATGGTTGGATGGATGGATGGGTGGTTGGATGGATGGATGGATGGATGGATGGATGGATGGATGGTTGGATGGTCCAGCATGAACAGACACAGTAGCCCTTGGCTCCTCTGACACCCTGTACCCTCTGACTCACTACAAGTGCATGCTTGCCCCTCTGGGGCAGGCTGAGTGTCTAAGGAACTATTGCCCCCCAGAAAACAGTCCCCAACCAATGCTAGTGCGGGACATAGAGGATAAATACCTCAACTTCCTCACCTCCTGCGTGGGACAACTCCGAGGCACATTCTACACAGTCTTCTAGAGGCCCCTCGAAGGGCTGAGCCTCAGTTGTCCTTCCCAGTCACCTGCTCTTTAATGCACTGTATATGGGCCTCCTTCCTTTCCCCCATCTCATTTCCCCACTTCTCTTCCCTCATTTCCTGCAATCATTACCCAAATAAACTACTTACACTCAAATCCTATTTCAAATCATCGTTCCATTTCTGGGGGAATCCAGCTCAAAGCAAACTTCTTAATTATAACTGTCATTATATAAGGGACCAACTATGAGCCTGGGCCACTGTAGGAACGTGAGATGCAGGGAAATAAAAACTGACCTAAAAACCATGCACATTCTTGTCAATGACTAACAAATACCAGCAACTTTTCAGAGGAAGGAGACCTCAGTTCACACACAAATGATTGGTAGTAATAGTTTAATGGGAAATGTCTTCTACCCAGGGCATTCACGACCTGGGCTGCGCGGCACTTGCCGTCTGTTGTCTTGAGACACGTGTGAGCCAACGTGTGAATGAGTGTCTGTGCATGAATGGAGGGAGGCCCATGCACGGATGGGGTGAGGGGTGTGAACGCGGAGGCTGGAATGTGAATGGAGAGGCGTGTGTGTGTGTGTGTGAGGAAGATCAGTGCGACAGTGGGCGTGTGTGACAGCGCTCCTGAGGTGTGTGAGGGGGCCTCACATGAATGGAGGTGAGTGAAGGGGTATGTCTCTTGATGGAGGGATGTGTGGGTAAAGGAGGGCTGGGTTTCACAAACGGGGGCTGGGATATGAGTGAGTCCGCCTGAGGAAGGGAGAGGGAGCACAGCCTGTTTGTTCAGCTTTGATGGAAACAAATGCCATTCTCCTGCTGTGTTGTCAACTTCCGATGCATTTATCTCCATGGTTGCTGTGATCGGTCCCTGCTTTGGGGACACAGACAGCTGGCAGCATCAGTTTAGACCTTGGGCAGCCCCCTCCTCTGGCCTGTCAGCCTCCGCTCCAGCCCACAAGTGTGAGTACGTGGGGGCTCTCGTGTCACACAGCGAGATTTTTGCTTGGAATCAGTCATGACTTTCAAGATTCTTTCTCTAAACTGCCCCTGACCCCCAACACTGCCCGTTTCAAGCATCTTTGATTCTCAAGCAAGGCTCCAACTCTAGGGACATGGATGGATCCACTCCCTTCTCACTTAGAGGGTGAAGGTGGAGAATGCCCAGGGATGCATGTCCAGTCACCAGGGCCTTGCTGCACGCATCCTTCTCCCTCATCCAGGGTCTTCCCCAGCAGATCCAAGGGTCAGCCCCCAGGCCTTGATATTGCAACCCCTTACATCCCCTCCTGCTCTGAAGCACAGAGCACCCCAGTTCACTAACACACCAGCACCCTCTGCCCTCCAAGGAACTCGGCCTTTCCCCCAGTACCCATCCAGGGAGCAACCTCAGTGCAGGGTCCTCTCCAGGACTGGGCTAATGAAGGGGGCAGTGGGGTGAATAATTCAAAGCGGCAGATAATACAAATCTCATTTCCATTTGGCTGGGGAATGTTCACTCTATGATTTACTCTCCTCATTATGGCTGGCCCAGGCGAAAATTAAAATAGGCTTTTCTTTTTCAAGCTACACAGGATAGAGGGTAGGCAAAGACTAGGAGGCTAGGTAGCATTAAAGGTCACTGTGGCTAGACTCCATAATTATGGGCTGAGACAAGACTTAAAAGTTACTGGAGGCAGGGGTTGTATTTCGCTCAGACTGGGGCTCCCTGAGGATGGGGCTGCCTCTCCCCCTCGTACTGGGGCTCCCTGAGGACAGGGCCATGTCCCCCCCTCAGACTAGGACTCCCTGAGGATGGGGACACATCCCCCCTCCATCTGGGGCTCCCTGAGGATGGGGACACATTCTCCCCTCAGCCTGGGGCTCCCTAAGACAGGGCTGTGTCTCCTCTCAGCCTGGGGCTCCCTGAGGTTGGGGCTGTCTCCCCTCAGCCTGGGGCTCCCTTAGGATGGGGCTGCGTCTCCCCTCAGCCTGGGGCTCCCTGAGGACTGGGGCTGTGTCTCCCTCAGCCTGGGGCTCCCTGAGGTCGGGGCTGTATCTCCCTCAGACTGGGGCTCCCTGAGGACGGGGCTGCGTCTCCCTCAGCTTGGGGCTCCCTGAGGACGGGGCCGCGTCTCCCTCAGACTGGGGCTCCCCGAGGATGGGGCTGCGTCTGCTTAGATTGGGGCCCCCCGAGGACAGGGCCACGTCTCCCTCAGACTGGGGCTCCCTGAGGATGGGGCCGCGTCTCCCTCAGGCTGGGGCTCCCTGACGACGGGGCTGCGTCTCCCTCAGGCTGGGGCTCCCTGAGGACGGGGCTGTGTCTCCCCTCAGACTGGGGCTCCATCAGACAAGGCTGTATCTTCTTTCTGTATGCCAAGAATCAGCCCAAAGTCCTGCCTCCTGGGTCTGAGGCTGACATGAGCAATGACCTCCTGTTTCCTCACAGCATGGGGCCCTGCTGAGGGCCTGGTCTCCCTGAGCACCCCTCCTGGTTGTGCAGAGCTGGGCCTCGGCAGGGGCTGGCCAGGCTGTGTCTCCGGAGCATCATGTCCTCAGGCTGCTCTGAGGAGAGTCTCATTACACAGGCCTGCGTTTATCACCCTGCCCTGTTATTATGTGTGTGGTGTAACATTACACATAGCATATTTAATCTTAGGCTCCTAATAACCCCTCATTATTAAAACAAAAATAATTTAGAAAATCAAATTTCCTTCCTGAAGGGCATTTGTGTTTCATTTGCCTGTTTGTGGCTGGCCAGGCAGGGCTGCTGCAGAGGAGAACGGGTTATAGACAGAGACATCCCACGTTGCACCGGCAAGGTCTGCTTGGCCTTGGGACAGAATCCTCACCTGTCGACCAACCTGGCCTTATAGGAAACCAAGATGGACAAAAACAAGAGGCCTTTTCAGCTGGGACTACCTTTACTGTTCTTGAGCCCCCACAAATTATTTCAGTAGATGTAAGTCACAGAAAACTGCCACAATAGGGAAAAGGTCCATTTGGGGGGATTCCCACAATAGGTTCCCTATCTCATATGCATTAGCCAGCTTTGAAGTATTTATTAAGCAGCCATGAAAGGATCAGAATGAGATACGGATCAGGACTTCCAGGGCCTCTGAGGGCAAAGAGAGGTTAGGCCAATATGCCATCTCTATCCCCATACTGTACGTGCTTCCCCCAAGACCAGGTAGAACCCGGGCCCTGATCCTTCCTCCCACTCTGCAAAAGGCAAATGAAGCAGAATCCCCCTGCCTGTGGCTTTATTGCTCTGCTGTGTCCCCACAGTTCTGGGGAGAAGGAATAGAGACACTTTATCAGTCAGGGTCTGAGAGGAAACAGATGAGAGAATCCAAGCAGTAGCTGAAGGATGGTTGATGAAGGGACCATTTAGAGAGGTGTGGGCAGGGTGGGGGAACCAAGAAGAGGTGGCGTAGCACCCAGGGGGGTGGCAACAGAGGGGAGCCGCTCAGCCTTCCACCACTAGCCTAAAGGGACAGGGTAGAGGGCAGTTTTTAGAACACAGCCAGGGCACAGTCACGGGAGAAGAGTTGTCCAACAGGAGGATGTGGCCCTAAGTAGACAGGTACAACCCACTGATAACCTAGAGCTCGGGGGGGAGCTGGCCAAGGGAATTAGCCTCTCTTTCACCACCCTCTCACCGCCTGCTGATGCCTCCCAGTGGCCAAACCCAACTAGAGGCCCAGGGGTAAGGACATTTGCATGGAGTTGCCCCTTATAGGTCAGCCTACCCGGGCACAGAGCAGGGCAGTTAAAGATGGAGAATTTCTTTGGAGGAACAAAGAAATGAAAACTAACTAGCACAGACGAGCAGTCCTCTCTTTTCAGCTTTCTCAATGAGTTACTGGATAATTAAGGCACTTGGAAGTATAGGAAAATGAAGAAGGGAAAGAAGAGGGAGAAGGAGAAAGAGACAGAGACAGACGAGAGAGATGAATCCATTGGAAACAACAAACCCACCGACACAAGAGCAGTAAATATGAATTCAATTTGGTTTTGCCATTTACAGAACCCAGCCTTCTAAAGCGCTGACAGGCTGATCAGATAAAAGGCGCTGTTGCCACCAGGACAGCACATTAAAATTTTTATTGCAAACACCAGGCTCCATTACCCCTGGGATTTGCTCTCTGCATTCCTAATATTGTCTTTCCTCGGGTGGGAATGGGAGCATCCTGACTCTCGCTAACAGCTGGATACAGCAGGAGGAGCATGCACAGGAGTTCTACAAGCTGGGTCCCTGCACTGACCTTGCCTTGGACCTCAACAAGCCACTTCTCTTTGTGCCTCAGATTTCTCATCTGGGCAATTAGGCTGACAGGAGTCATCAATTCGAGTTTATTTCCAGCCCTGCTCTGATTAAATGTGGGCAAGGAGCAATGAGGACTCAGAAAACCCTAGCCCTTAGTCCACTCCGCCCAGTTTCGTCCAATGTGGGGGAATGAGAGGTGGTCTCCCTTCAGCCCTCAAGTCCCAATGGGGCTTCTTTTTCCTGCTTTGCAATTTGCTGCTTCTCCGTTTCTTCCTGCCTCTGACTTCTTCATCATTTTTTTTTAATTACCTCCAGTCTCCTCGCTGAAGACCTGGTTTGCTGTCAAGAGCTGGAACAATGTAGTCAAGCCCTCCCTCCTGCACCCCCCTCCACCTCACGCCTGTAGACATGGGGACCTGCTTTACTCAGCAGCAATGATTCAACCCATTCAGTCAGGCTTCTGTCAAACGCCAGCCCCACGTGGGCATACAGACATGGGGGTGGTGGAAAGAGCTGGATAGGACATCTCCCCCTCTTCTCAGGAGGAGCTTACAAACACATACCTGGATAAGTGCAACCCAAGGGAGGAGGGAAGTTGGCATTTTACACATTATTTCATTTAAACCATTCAATAATGCAATACCATCTGCCCATTTTATAAATGGAGAAATTGAGGCTTAGGAAACTTACACACCTTGTTCAGGGTGTGTAAGTGACAAAAGGCAGAGCTGGAATCCTAGTCCAGGTATGCCCGACCCCTCCTAGATGACACCATTCTCAAGGCAGAGAAAAAAGAAAGTGATCAAGTGCTATGGGAATTCTATGGAAGACTCCCCCACCAATGAGGGCAAGCGAAGGCTTCTTGGAGGAGGTGGTGCTGATTGTGGCCTTGAATGATAGGTGGTAGATTTCAGCAGCTTGGGCCAGTTGTCTTAATGAGGACGTTCTAGAAGGAAGAACAAAGATTCCAGGTGTTGTGACTGGGGAGAGGTGGATCTACCAAAGGTGGACAATTATAGAAGCCTTTTAAAAGAAGCATCTTTAAGAGGCCCTGGCTTGAGAAGTGCTGGATTAAGAAGCTTGACTTACTGGCAAGGTGGCTAGTGGTAGGCACATGGCCTCTGGGGTCCAGTCACTTTGTAGGACTAAGGAGTCCCCCTCAGCTTCAATCCTGGCTTGCCTCCTCCTGGCCCTGTGTGGGCAAGTGCTTGACCTCTCAATATCTCAGTTTCCTCACCTGTAAAACTGAATAATCTCATGAAGCTGTGAGGATTGAGTCAATCCTATAATACACTTAAACAGGGCTGGGCACACAGTAGAATCTCAAAACAGTGTTTCCCATCGCAGTTCTTATTAAGTGTACCGTCTTTAAGTTGTGACTGGCCGTTCTCAAGGAGAAGCTTTGGTAAAGAATGAATTGTAGATTGCCACCAAAATAAAAAGCTGAAGTGTAAAACATGCTCATAGAACTCAGCACCTCCTGGGGGCCTCACCACTAGTTTAGGAAATTCTGCTGTTGTGGGTTAGATGGGTAGGAATAGGGCCATGAATAGGGAGCAATAATCAGATCTTCCTCCAGCCTGGCTGCTCCTGAATCCAAGATCAGGCTGGGGTGTAGTTTGGGTATAGGAGGCCTCCTTGCCTAGGAGAAAGGCAACCAGCAGTGGAGAGATTTTTTAGTTTTTAATGAAGGAAGAAGCATTCCAAGGCAAAAGTGGCTAGGGCCCATGAAGGCCATAATGCAGCCCTGCTCAGGGACACTTTCTGGGCACCCGTTATGGGGACTACAGAGAAGGAAAGATCTCCCCCTCCCCCACTGCCCCTGCATTCCTCCTCTTTGATCATTTCAGGCTTTTTAGTAACTCCCTCCCCAGCAACTTCCTCACTGCCAATGGCCCCGACGGGCATAGCTGTTGTGTGCTGTGTTCATGAGACTTCTGCCACTGGGGCTAAGTGTATTTATTGTGCTACATCATTAGCGGTGATACGTATGTATTGAACACCTGCTGTGCTGAGCGCCCTACAGAGTCTGAGTAAACTGTTCCTTTCTGTCCTCTGGGAGACTGCAATCTATTAAAGGCAAGACAGAGTCTGCACAGAGGAAGATACACAATTATCTTCTTCCAGTAGGAGAGAGACATGTGCAGGTAGAGGACAAATGATAAAAGCAAAATCTGCCCTGTTTCTCCTTCAAACTAGAACTTCCAGAGAAGTGGGAGTTGTATTTCCCTCAGACTGGGGCTCCCTGAGGAGGGGGGCTAAGTCTCCCCTCAGACTGGGGCTCCCTGAGGACTGGACTGTCTCCCCCAGACTGGGGCTCCCTAAGGACTGGCTGCATCCTCCCTCAGACTGGGGCTCCCTGAGGATGGGGTTGCATCTCCCTCAGACTGGGGCTCCCTGAGGACGGGGCTGAGTTTCCCCTTAGACTGGGGCTCCCTGAGGACCGGGCTGTGTCTCCCTCAGACTGGGGCTCCCTAAGGACTGGCTGTATCCTCCCTCAGACTAGGGCTCGCTGAGGATGGGGCTGTGTCTCCCCTCAGACTGGGGTTCCCTGAGGATGGGGCTCTGTCTCCCCCTCAGACTGCGGCTCCCTGAGGATGGGGCTGTGTCTCCCTCAGACTGAGGCTGAGGACTGGCTGCATCTCCCCTCAGACTAGGGCTCCCTGAGGATGGAGCTGCATCTCCCCCTCAGACTGGGGCTCCCTAAGGACCGGACTGTGTCTCCCTCAGACTGGGGCTCCCTGAGGACTGGCTGTGTCCCCCCCTCAGACTGGGGCTCCCTGAGGATGCAGCTGTGTCTCCCCCTCAGACTGTCCTTTAACCAGGCCACAAATTTCCTCATTATCCTATTAGTTTTCCAAGAACACTGTATTTCTACTTTCTCTATTCAAGGCAAAAGACCCTACCAACCTTCTCATTAACCTCAAGCCAAGCATGTCCCCACTGTATGCCTCAGTTTTCCTGTGCAAATGAGGACATTTCCTTTAATGTTGGGGTAATGTTATGACGTTAACTTCAGACTCAGAATTCTGCCTCACTCTCAGACTCTCCTCTTTCCCCAAATTTGGCCACCTTTAACATCACCATAGGCAGAGTTGTCACCATCTCGTGATGTCTTCTTCCACCTGAACTAACTGGGGACCAGAGTTCAGAATCTTTAACAAGTTTGTTCCCAAACCTTTATTTTCTGTGAACATCTCAGAAAGTGAAAGACTTGACTTTTGCTCAAATAATTCTCATTCTTCATTATTTCAAATGTAGATGACATCATCATCATCATCATCATCATCATATCAAATGGTGAACACCTGAGTGCTGACTCTATGCGCCGTTTTCTGCTTTAACACATTTCATCTTCCCACCCACCCTATGAAGTAGGTGTGGGAATTATTTCTATTTTACAGATAAGGTGAGGCCCAGAGAGGTGTTCAGATGATTAACTCCAGGTGGCCTATCTAGTTGGTGGCCCCTCGTCCATCTGGGCTCTCAGAGAGCTCTGTAGACATTGCCAAGGTCTAGGGGCCCTCGGACTCACCTCTGTTCTCCTCCATTAAAACCAACCAACAAAATGTATACAAGGCTCTAACCAAACAGTAATCACTTTACCATCAAACACTGATATTAACTGATCATTAACCAAGAAAGAATGGGGAACATGTCCTGGGTTTCAGGGAGGGAGGCCCAGCCTTGATGTGTGAAAAGTCACCAGGGCTCCTAGTGTCAGGGCAATAGCCATTGAGAGACCAGGAGTGTGGGTCCTCCTGAGCAGTGTCCTTCACATCCATCACTTGGCCTTGGGATCTGTGGGCTTGCTGAGTTGGGGAAACAGCTCACACCTTCCCGCTATGAAGAGGAGATGCAGAGTCAAGAGCTTAGCTGAGGCAGTGAGTTTTGTGCTTCTCCTGCAACCCCCTGGGCTTAGTGCACCCAGCAAGCGAGTGCTCACCTCCAGACCCCACCTCCGGCAGCCTCAAGTAGAGTTAAAAAATAAATATTTTGAGAATCAGGAGATCAGGGCAAGCCTGAGGCCAAAAGAGACTCACCTCTGCCAAAGTAATAATGTTATCCCATAAATATACACAAATTGTAAATTTACAATAAAAGATAAAAATTTAAGAAATGAAATCTTTGCATCCTCCTCTAGCCCTAATCTTTTAGATTCTTAGCTTGCTGCAATACTCAAAAAGATCAAATACATAGATGGTTAAAATATTAATGGCTGATTATGTTAAATGAGAGTTCTACACTGCCTTAACCAAAGGACAGAACCGCTAATGAATTTTAGGCACTATCTCCTGACTTGTGGGGGTGGTGTCTAGAGAGACTGCAAGGCTGGCGAGAATCTAATTGTTTCTCTTAATTTGCACCATATACATGTTTCCTGTCCTTTGACATAAGGCAGAGCCAAAGAAGCTGAATATTTCTGGCTTCAATTCCCTTGCAGAACTGGAGATTGAGTGGAGGGGGCTGGATGGAGGGTCTGTGGGCTGGGAAAGGGGTACTGGGCCTATTGTGCAAAGGAAGGAAGCGAGGGCAGTTTCCTTCTTTAGTGGGGAGGGGTAATGGGGAAGTCAGGCTGGTGACTCAGAAGTGTAACCAAAGCAATCAACCTTCATGGATACATAGCATGGCGCTCTTCCTCTGTGGGGTGACTATGACAGCCTCTTGGTTGTTCCCTAATATCCACTTTCCTATTCTTCCCTAGTAAGAATCCCCAATTGCACATGGTGAATATAGTTGATAATATTGTACATTTCAAAATTGCTAAGAGAGAACAGTTCAAATGTTCTCACCACTAAAGTATTAAGTATTTGAGGTGATGGGTAATTATGTCAACTAACTTGACATAATTATTCCACAATGCATTTATAAATCAAAACATTCCTTTGTATCCCATAAATATACACAAATTGTAAATTGGCAACAAAAGATACAATTTTAAAGAGAGAAAAGAAGTCCCAAGTGTTATCTGGCCAAAAGGCCACACCCAAATAAAGACTATATTTCCCAACCTCCCTGTACTTAGGTGTGGCCGCGTGACTTAGTTCCAGCCAAAGGGTTGCGTGTGTGTATCCCTACGATGACTCACAAGTATCCTTAAAGAAAGGTCATACCCGTCTTTTCTCCTTCCTGCTTTCTACTGATTGGAACGTAGACGGGGTGGGTAGAGCTTGAGCAGTCATCTTGGACCATGAGGTGGTGGCCAGGTGTTGAGAATGCAAAACAGTAAGATGGAAGGAACCTGGGTACCTGGTGATCATGGCGCCACCATATAGCCCTGGACTTACTGCAGTTTGTTTCTTTTTTCATTACAACTTTCTATTTTTAAATAGTCTAGGACTCATAAGAAGTTGTAAAAATAGTATCAAGAGTTTCTATATACTCTTCACCCCGTTTTCCCCATTGGTAACATATTCCATAGCCACAGCACAACTGACATTGGTACAGTGCTATTCACCCAAATAGAGACCTTATCTCTGTATTTCTGTATTTGTTACATGATAGAGAAATAACATTCTATCTCGTTTGGGCTACTTTGCATTGTTTTGGTTTTATTTGTTATCACTCACAATGAAATCTATTTCTAACTGATATAATTTCCAAAAAATATAAGGTGGCATCCCAGCCCCATCCCTAAGAAATGGATATGGTAGGCAGAAGGAGCTGATGCAGATGCAGGGAACTAGAAAAACTTCAGGACAATGTAGAAAAGTCCTTTGAACAGAGAGAGATACAGGACTACCAAGTCATCTTTCCTTTTGATGGTGCTGAGAGATCTGTTCTCTCCAGCCTCCTTACCCCACCCCTGACTTTGCATCCTTGCCTCACCTTCTCTACCTCAGTGCTCCCCTTTCACATGCTTGAACCACCTGCATATCCACATCTCACCTACCCAGAGCTCTGCATCTCCCTGCTAATTCTTGGAGACTTAAGATTCTCATTAGTATTGCCAGCTCCTGGCCCATCAGAGTCACATGTCGGGAGAGAGGCGTGAAGGCGGGTGACATTTGTTGGTATTTTCAACTCGGGTGAAAACAAACAAATTGCACTGAAGTTAAATGTCAAAGGCCCCTGAGCATATTGCAAGGGAGAGAGGGAGGGAGGAGCACCTCTTCACAGGGGCAAACTTCTCCTTGTCCCTGGGTGGGTATGCATAGCGGATGCAACTGTGCTGGAAGCCTGCAAGGAGGGCCAAGTGTTCAGTGCTTGTCCAATGTCCAACTTCATCCCATTGTGGGCAGACTGGTTATACATGGGCAACACCCAAGTGAGGACATTCATTTATTCTCCATCTGTTCATTTAGAGAACATTTACTGAGAACTTACTACATACAAAAGTTGCTATAATAGGTGCTGAGGGAAGCCAACTATGAAACAAATTTTGGCTGGTGTCCACCTCCAGGGAATGGATCTCTTTAGAGAGGACATAAGACGTGCAACTATGTAATATAAGAAGCAAATAAGCATCATCACTAGGAGTACAAAGTTCTTTGAATACTCAGAGGAGGAAGGAAGATCAGAGAAGAATTTCAGAAGCTTTATCATGAGACCTGAAGGAGGGACGACATTTAGACATGCACAGATGTGGGCTACAGTTGCCACTCACCTCAAAGAAAGCGTAAATGCATCTCCATGGATATCACAATTAGCTTTGATATCATTGTTTCCTCCAACTAAGGAGAAGTGCATTAAAGGAACTAGACATGTGTGACATAATCTAGCAGAGGAAGTCTTGTTTGTTTTACTCCTTAATCCCTGGGGGGGAATTTCTATGGCTGGGGAATTTCTGTGGCCAGTGAACTGACTGAAATTGTATGTCACATTTTTTGTGATTGTGTAATTTTCTGGAAAGAGTGTCCACAACCTTCATCAGTATCTCCATGGTAGAGGTGACTTCTCCCAGAGTTCAGTTCTTATTCCACAAGCTGTCAAGAAGTGGGGCCTCATTGAATCGTGGACCAATACTTGTCTGTCTGAATCTACTGCAGGAGGAGAGGTTGGAGGTTTCTAGATGTGGTTCTTCCTGCACAAGCTCTAATTCCTGAGACCTGGGTTACACATCTCATCTGGAGAGACCCTACAGCAGCTGCAGCTCAAGGGGGTGGGGCAAGAGACAGTGAAACAGGGGAAAAGACAAGGCAGGCTCTTCCCCTGGGGGAAGCAGCATCTTCTGCTTACATCTGGCCCCATGATGACTGAATTATCAACCCTCTGACTTAATGAGTACCTCTCTAGTCTGGCCATGCGGCTGCGTTGGGGAGAGCAGACATTTCATTACTAGAATTCAGTGATGCCGTGAGGATCCTGGTCTCCTGACAATTATGAGGAGGAGCTGTAATGCCAGGCAGCAGCCTGTGTGAGCCTTGCCTTGTTAGAAACATGCCAACTTCTGCCACTCCTTAGTCACATGTGTAGCTCCATGTGACCAGGGGGAGGCAACATGTCCCTTCTAGGAGACCCAAAGTACAAAACAAATGCTTTGTTTGGATGTTCCTTTGGGCCTGGACCGTCTGGCTACCCAGACATAATTAGAAGACACAACATCTTTGAAGATTAGAATTAAGAGAGAACTGCACAGGCTGCTGGTGGACAGTTTCTAGGAATCATCATCACTCCTTCATCTTGTTACTTCCACGGGTACCTCTCCCAACTAAAATGACCTTAGGGACACGTCAGGTCACAGTAGATATCACCATTATCTTTCCTTCTACACAAGGAGAAACAAAGGCACAGGAAAAAGCCCAGTGGAACTAGTAGGAGACTCTGGGAGGATGTCCAAACTGTCTAGTCTTACCACCCAGTGAGTCTTCTAAGAGTCAAGGGAAAAGCATGGATCATAATTGCTGTGTAATGTGACAATGCCTGTCAGAGTTTCTCTAGGTCACCCCGCCTCATGTCCATGGCATCACCTGGCCTCAAGAACAGAGTCATGGTTGGTCAACACCAAAAGCCCAAGGCCAACCAAATCTTGGGTCTACCATGCCATAGGACTCCTCCTGTGACACTGCTGACATCCCAGACCAACAACAATTCAGAATTAGCCACATCAGCTGGCAAAGTCATGATAGCCAGCGGGGTATCTCCAGTCAGGGTGACAATGTCATTCTCTGCCTTGGTGAGTCCTGAGCACTGCTGGATTATTACCTCAGGGCATCCTGACCTGAGGGAAAGAGAAGCACATTTCAGTCTGTGGCTGTGTGATTCTCCCTACATGCTCCACCCTGGAAGCCAGAAGAACTGAGGGATTCGACACACCTGATTGTTCCACCAAGTCCAGAAAGCTTTAGTGATGGGTGACAGATCACTGAGAAGAGCCACACAGACCACGAGTAGGACAGAAATGACCAAGGACATAAGGGAGGTTCCTTTGAGCCAACTGTATGAACATCATGGAATTATTCTCCTCCCCTAATACTTCCTTAGCACACAGAGAGGAGGGCACAGGCACACACAGAGAGAAAGAAGGAAGTAGAGGATAAGAAAGAGAGGAGGAGGGAGAGGAGAGAGGGAGAGGAAGAATAAATATACGTAAGGAACTTTAGAAAGAGAAATTCCAGCATATCACACCGGTCCCCTAGGGCAAAAGATTTGGATGTACCCTTGGGCAACTTACATAAAATAAGAGTGACTCATTGCTAGGTGTAAGAGAAGAGGCCCGTGGCAAACTGCGTTGACAGACTAGGTGATTCTTCCTCAGTGGGAATGTTCTTTGGCACCCTGCTTCAGGCTAGAGAAGAGTCCTGATCACCACTGCAGATAGAGACTCCACCTCACTCCAAGAAGTAACCTAAAGTCCTTTCCTGTTATGTACCCTGCAGGGAACTCTCGCCCTGGAAATGTCATTGATTATGTCAATACAGTGGGAAGGATAAAGGAAGAGGAGTGTTGGAGAGTGAAGATATGGCAACAGGGTTGAGGGCAAAGGAGAAATGATTGGCTAGCTTTGATATTCTCATTGTGCATTGACATGGCACAATATGGGGGATAGATGGATGATAGCTCAGTTTTCTCTAGCTTTAAGGATCCTAAGCATCCATATAACAAGCATCACCCCCCAACACCCACCGCCACCACCCTTAGCAATGCCAGGCCCACCACCACCCAGACACACACACGCGCACACACACACACACACCTCTATTTGAGTTGACTTTGATATTCATGTTTCTTTCTTCTGAGTTAAAAAGACACTCTTTTTCCCTCAGAGACATTTGCCTAGAGGGAAGCATGGTTAGGACTGGGTGATATGCAGGAGAATTTGGAGTTTTACTCACATCACTCACAGGGTTTTTAATTTGCTGAGGGCATGTTTTGTGCCCAAGGATCAGTAAGTCCCTGATTCTGACCATTCTCTACAACAAACTAATTTTAAGATTCTTTTGGATGTGCCAAAGCTCAAAGCAAAATGTTCCCATAAACATCCAGGCCCTCTCCATAGTTTCATCAGATTCAAAACACCTGCCAGCCTCTCCCTGCTTCAGGCGAACCCTCCAGCCCCTGTGTGGTTTCTGTGCTAGACTGTGTCTCTGCACCATCTTATCCTGCTACGATTGACTCTGGGTTCCCTGAAGTAGGGTCTCCTGTCTAGCTGGGATGCTCCAGACCAAGACCACTGATGATTTAAAAACTCCTTAGATGTCTAACAGACTCAACCTTGTTGATTTCAAGGAAATAAAAAGGAAAACACTTTAATTTCATTTTTCCCAAGAGTTTGGTAGAGACAAAGATGTTTGATAATAGCCAGTGCTGGTGAGGCTGTAGGCAAATGAACACAGCCGAACACTGTTGGGGCTGTGGGGGAGGGAGGTGAAAATTAGGACAGACTTGTTGAAAGACAATTTGGAAATATCTATAGCAATTTTAATGCTATCTGTCATGGGTCCATCTAGCTGGGGATGGTGTCATGGGTGGCAAAATTTACCAAGACAGTTCTAGGTAAAGAAAGTCAGATTTATTAGAGAACGTATGAAAATATGTTGCAAGGGTGCAATGGGGAGTGCAGCAGAGAAGGGGCTGTCTGCAAAGAGGCCGCAGGGCTGGAGGGAAGTTTTATAGGGTCATGCTGGAGGGGGGTGTGCAGAAGAAGGTCATTGTACCCTCAAATCATTTGTGATTGGCCATGTCTCAGAACTATTGCTCATTTTTCTCCCCTACCTGGGGCTCTACCTGGGGCCCCTTCCTTGTTCTTGCTTACTTATCAGGACTCTACACTATCCACTTTTGATCCAGCAATTTCACATCTTGGAATTTATTCTGCACAGATACTTGCACTTACACACAAAAAATGTAAATATAAGGATTTTGTCACAGCATTGTTTATAAGAGCCAAAGACTATATATAACTTAAATATTTACCTACAGGATGCCCATATGTGAAATGATGAGTTGCAAAACCTAATGCATAGTGAGATCCTATTTGTATCCCTGAAAAGGATACACACACACACACACACACACACATACAAACACATCTATTTATCTTCTATATGCTATCTATGTAGAAGCCAGAAATTTTTTGAAAGGTTTCCCTTAGAACTGTAACTGGAAATCTAGGACATAAAAAAGATATCCTTTTTATTATACACACTTTTGCACTGTTCCCATTTTAAAAATTGAAATCCAATGCTTTTATAATAAGAAAAAACTATTTGTAAAGTAAACAACTGAAATAAAATTCATACCTCTGGACTCTCTCCCCCTCCTCTTTATTCTCATGGTTTCTGCCTTGGAGCCATGCTTTCCTCTCACTTGGCTTATCACAGTAGCTTTCTGTCACTCCTCAGTGTGCAAAGCCAGTGCATCTCTGAGAGATTACTTTGCACCGCTCTACCAAACACATCATGATCTCATGGCCTTACCTGCCCCTCAGCCCACCAGCTGTTTGTTCTACCTCAGTTGTCACCTCAGCAAAACAATTCTACGCAGTCATGTGGATTCCATGTGGGGTCTGGCATAAGCCCCCACGCCACCCTATGGCACAGGATCTGGCTTCAAGAGCCACCCTTTAAGAGGCCAGTGACACAACCTGGAAGTGCAGGGGAGTTAACTCCTTATGGGATGCTAGCCAATGGAAACATCGTAAAATGGAGATAAAAGTATTACATGTTCCCCCTACGGCTCTCAAACAAGCCAACAAATATCCCAGCTTTACTCACTCTAAAGGGTTGTGCAAAGATGAGGAGTTACCATGCAGCAGCAGCAGCAGCAGCATCACCATCATCTTTATTGTGTTATTTTGTGTCCCTGAACACACACGTAGAGCACGAGATATCAGCAGGGGGGAGGGGGTGGGACTTGTCAACATGATGCGTGTGATGGGGAACCACTCCTGTGATTACGTTACATTGTAGGGCAGAGGAAGTTTTGCAGATGTTATTAATGAAGATCCCTCATCAACTGACTTTGAGTTAATCATAAGGAAAGTTAATAAGTAAAATTTTCGATGCTGCAAAAGAAGTAGCTCCCCGGATATAAATTTCCTCGGCAAGGCAATTTACTTCTATAGAAGGGTGCAGCTCACAGATGGAACAATGACGAGCGCACACCTGGACAAGGGAGGGGAAGGAGTATTTATGCCTGATGGATGTTGACCCTACTGCTGTGTCGCTCCCCTATTGGCTAGGGTTAGAACACACAGTCTAGTCTAATTCCGACTGGCTATTTTAAAGGGAGCAGGGGTAGGAGCCGGAGTGGAGGGGTGGGTAGTTTGGTGGGAAGGATGGTTATGGACAGGTCAGAGCAGGTAGCCAGGGGTCAAAGCAGGTAACCAGAGCAGGTGACTGGGGCAAGTGACCAGGATGAGTCAGGACAGAGCAGGGGACTGGGGGAACAGATGTGAACTGCTGATTAGAGCTTGTGGAAAAGGTTGTTCACTGAAACTACAAGGAAGTTAAACTTTAAAATGGAGGGTTAAAGAATAGGAGAGCTCAACACGCTGACATACTTTGAAGAGAAACTCGGGGTTCACTATATCTAACAAGGGAGATTGTCCTGGGTGAGCCTAATTAGGTGAGCCCACAGAAGGGACTCAGCCCTTCCTGAAGTCATGGAGATTCAAAGTGGGAGAGATGTTTCTCTTGCTGGCTTTGAAGGAGCAAACTAGCATGTTGTGGAGAGGCCCGTGAAGCAGGGAGTCGTAGTCGGCCCCTAGGAAGCAGGAGAGACCCACAGGTTGACAGCCTGCAAGAAAGAAGGGGCCTCAGTTCTACAATCTCAAGTCACTGAATTCTGCCAACAATCTCAAGGGAGCTTAGAAGTAGATACTCCCCTAGAGTCAAGCCTACAGATAAGAATTCTTTGACTTCAGCTGTGTGAGACCCTTAGCAAAGGAGCCACAGAAACTGCGAGGCAATAAATCTGTGTTGCTTGAAGCCATTAAGTTCCCGCTAATTCATTATGCAATAACAAAAAACTAACACATATTCAGAAGTGTGAATTCGTTTTAGACTAAAAGAAGGAGGCAGCTAACTGCTTAGACAGCCAGAGGAGAAGGGCAATGAACTCCTAGGAAATGAATCTAGGAAAGAGAGACTGAGAGAAACTAGACCCAGGTATGTTGATGAGACATGTCCTAAGCCAACAGTAGCCTACTCAGTAGATAGCCTGAGTACTTAGGGTCGCTGATGTCTTTGAAACTTGTGCTCGTGTGCGAGGTCAAGGCCACAAAATAATGATCGTGCTGCTGCTGCATGGCAACTCCTGGTGTGTGCACAGCCCTTCAAAGTTAACAAAGCTGGCATATTTGTTGGCTTGCTTGATTCTCTAAGAACCCTGAAGGGAATATTTAATACTTTTATCTCCATTTTACAAATGAAGAAAATGAAAACAGATCATGGAGGGCTTTCCATAGTTACACAGTTACTAAAGCCTGCCCAGGGCCCAGACCTAAGGCTCACGACTCCCTCTCCAAGGAAGGACAGAAAGGGAAAGGGGAAAAGCAGTAGCTGTGCTCCTTGGGTCAAGGACACAAGAACCAGACTCAGAGGCAGCCCAACTCCCTCTTACTTAGAGTTATTTTGGCACCTAAGGAAAAATAGCATTCCCAGAATCACCACACTTGCTTTTCTCTAGCCAGGAACACACCAACCATGAAGCTCTTCAGCTTTCAGCTCAGTGAAGGATATGGGTGGTCACCATCCAATCCTCTCCAACCATCCCAAACCACCTCCCCTGCACCCCTCCCCCACCACCCTCTCCTCTGTTCTCTCCTCCTCCTCTTCCCCTATCGAAACATACCTGTTCTAATTCCTAGTCTCTGCTCACTAAGAATATCATCACCATATGGAGGTAGAGATGGATAACAATGGTTTACATTCTTGTCTGTAAGCCAAGAGAGATGTGTATATGTTAAGAGCTTTTTCCTTAGAGTCCTAATCCAAAGGAGGGATCTTAAATATGTAGATTTAGGGCCTTGAAATATAGGTAGGGTGCTTACTCTGGAAGAAAGCCCAGCATTCCACAAGGAAGTTTGGGGGAGAAAAATGGATTAGCCTTTTTTCTCCCCCAAAATAGCTATCTTATTAGTCACATGTATAAATATTTTCTGTTATCCCAAGGGAAAGGTAGGTGGAGCTTGTCTTATTGTCAGCATAGGGTTACATCAGAAATGAGAAAACTCAGGCCAGATGCAGTGGCTCACGCCTGTAATCCCAGCACCTTGGGAGGCTGAGGCAGGAGAAATCACTTGAGCCTAGGAGGTTGAGGCTGCAGTGAGCCATGATCGTACCTCTGCAGCCCAGCAACAAAGCAAGACCCTGTTTCAAAAACAAAAATAAAAACAGAAAGGAGATGATACAATTCTTTAAAAACCTGAAGGTGCCATGATTTACCGTGGGATCTTGTGCAAACATGTGTGGTAGACATGATGAGTGGTCACCAGTATCCAGCTCTCCTTCTCTTCTAGACACTTCCCAGTGCTCTTGCTGGTCTGAGAGCTCTCTGACTGCATCTGGCCAATGAAATGTGAGCAGAAGCAATGTGTGTGATTGACATATATGATTGTCCAGCCCCCCTCCTGCCCTGCCATGGGGGCCAAGGGAGCTGTGTGGTCCAGAAGTTGTAGCTACAGGAAAATGAAGCCATCGTTAACCTGGATCGTTGAGGGCCACATATAGGACAGCTGCCCTTAAGAGTCATTCAGGCCCATAGCGGATTTTGTGAGGGCGAGAAATAAACATTTGTTGTGTAAGATTGGAGGCTGCTGGTTACTAAAGCATAAGCTGGCTTATTCTGATTAACAGATCTCTTAACTTCACTGAGCCTGTTTTCTCTAACATGTGGAGAAAACCTGCCCAGCCTTCATTCTAGGGTGACAGTGAGGAACAGATGAAACCACTGATAACTGCTTTGTAAACACGAATGTATAAATTATGCCAGGTTAAATCAAGGCATGGGCAATTTGCCGGAATGGAGGTTTCACTGCCAATTGGTGCAGGCAGTGATAAGCCTCACACATTAGGCAGCAGGGAGAGCTAGGCAGTGGACATTTTTATTTTAAAAAGGTACTATTTAGCAGCAGCAAGAAGTTCGAAGTTCTCCGAGAACAGGAACACATGTCAGTCCAGGGCTGTCCGCTGCAGTCTACACATTGGTTTCTATATCCCAGCTATGTTGACGGGTGCTAGTCCAGAGCAACATAAAGTCTCCGGCTTTCTCCATTCCGTCAGCAGTGAGATAGAGCAGAATCACGAATCACCCTTCTCTCCATGCTAACAGACCCCATCCCTCCTACAAGGGTGCTTGGGCAAATGATACCAGCCTCTCCTAGAACGACAGTGTGACCTTGTGTTCTCCCAAGGAATGTGCAGCAGTAATGAGGGCAACTTCTCTATCCCTTGCTTTAAAGAAAAACTCTTATGCTTGGCCTCTCTTTCCAATTCCCAGGAGTTGGATACTTGCAGTCATCCAGCCCCAACAACACAGATGAGCCCAGCACCCAAGGGGTTTGAACCACAAGATAGAAGAAACCTGGGTCTGAATGACTGTCCAGCACAGCTGACCCCACCAGATGGCACCAACTAGACTGTTCTGTGGGAGTAAACTACACTTCCATCTTATTTAAGCAATTCTCTTTTTGGACTCTTTGTTACAGCAACTTTACCTCATCCTGACTGACGCACTCGATTAAAAGATGCTATAACAAATGCTTTAGTTTATTTCATATGTGTTTTCCAAAAGCCCATGACACCAACATAACAAAAAGTCTTTCTGGTTTGTAAACTTGGCTAAGATCTCTGCCTTCCCTAAGAAGGAAAGCCAGGTCCCCGGACTAGGCAGGTAGGTTGGAGGGTATCGAAGGGTACCCTCTGGGGTCCCACTATCTCACTCTCATTTCCCCCCCAAAATCCAAGGAAATTGTCTCTTTACCTTGGCCACCATATTTTCAACAAAATCAACAAACTCTACGATGGGGTAGTCACAAGAGTAAAGTCTTAGACCAGAGGAACTTCCATTGTGAGGGACAATGTGTGCCCCTGATCTCTCCACCCACAGGGTGACTAAACAGAGTAAGAAGCTTTAGAGAGGTTGTGCATGACATATAACTCCTTAGTAAGTTGCAGCTACATTGTAAACACTGTCTTTTAAACTATGATATGTCAAGTACAGACAAAACATGCATTTTGCTGTGGACCTCTCTCCATGCACACTTCACCATTCCCTGCTTCCTACTGTCCTGCCCGCTCATCTTTGCAAGGCCTAATCCCATCAGTCTTTCAGAGCCCAGAACAAATGCTATGTCTTCTCTCTTGAAAAACCTGCATGTTCCCTACAACCAGGTCAGTTGCTCCCATGTCCAAATACCAAGGCACTTTCACCTGCACTTCTTTTGGGATGCTTGGCACTATGTGCCTTCTGGATGGGTTGGTGAAGACGCACAGCAAAGGCTTGTGGTTTCGATGGAGGGAGAATCTTTTAATCTTTGTCTCTGGCTAGGGGCCTCATACATTATTTCATCTAATTCTTATATCAACTCTGTGAGTAGGGCGCTATTACTAGCTCCGTTTTACCAAAAAGCACTGAGAGATGAAGTCACTCACTCATGGTCACCCAGCTAACAACCAGGGAGGAAGACATTCAAACCTAGGAAGCTGCAATTGTAAGCCAGTATTTATAACCACTGTAAAACCCTGCCCACATTCATGGCAGGGACAAGTGGGTGCCCATGACGCTGGGCACAAGGGAAATATTGATGGCAGAGAAGGTGGCTGCAACCAGGAACAGTGGCAAGTTCAGAAGTCCTCATGTGGACTCCTATGGAGTCCCCCTCACAGGGGCTCCTTCCAGAGGTTCCTACTGACAGCAGACCTGAGCTTTGAGTTACTGAGCCGAGACAGTGAAACAACTATGTCAATTAAGTCAAACATCTGGTCGATGTAGTGAAAAATCAGTCACCAGGGGTCTGGCCACAGACCCAGGACTTCTTCCAGGCGGCAGACGCTCCCCAGGCCCCTGCAGATGGAAGAGATGCTTCTTTATTCCCAGACCCTGATTTACATGCTCCTTTCTGATTGGTTGGTGAGGCTCACATCTCATCTGGTCCTAAGGACCTACCATGAGCATAGGAGGGGGCAAATTCTGTGGCCTCTGAAATGTGCATTAGAATGGAGAGCTGGATTCAGCCCAGATCCCCAAAAGCACATTCCCAAGCCGGGTACTAAGTTCTGTGCTGCCTGCTGTAGAAATGCAAATTGTCATAATAAATGCCAATTATCCCAATTACCTCTAATTGTCTGGCTTGTGTAGCAAGAGCATTACCATAGGAGAGGCCTACCAGGGAGAGGGTGTTTTTAACAGAATACCCTATCCAGGGAGATGGGTTACAAATGAAGTAGGTGAGCTGGCCCAGAAAGCCCCCTCCATGGCCCCTGGGATAGATCACCACAGAAAGGTGAGGCGTCTTCACAGTCTCCCAGCTGCTTGGGGACAGCACTGATGCAGTGACATCTTTAGGCAATGGTCATTAAATGCTATTTTTAAAATTGGCCAAGTGCTGGAGACATAAGCGCAGAGAATATATGCTTGTTCCCTACGCCTCTTCCTTCTGGCCAGCTGAGTCTATGGAACAACTAGGGGAGAGGGGAGGCTATTGAATCAAACAATGACATTATTTTCCATCATTGTAATGTAACATTTGATTCATTCATTTGTTTAATCAACCAGCCAGGCAATCGGGAAGCATACACTATATAGCAAGCATCTGGAAACACAGCGTTTTGAGCTAAAAGTGACATTAGAAATTATACACACTAGGCTGGGTGCAGTGGTTCATGCCTGCAATTCCAGCACTTTGGGAGATTGAGGTGGGAAGATGCTTCAAGACCAGCCTGGGCAACACAGCAAGATTCCATCGCTACCAAAAAAAAAAAAAAAAAAAAAAAAATAGCGGGACATGATAGTCACGCCTGCAGTCCCAGCTACTCTGGAGGCTGAAGTGGGAGTACTGCTTGAGCCTAGGTATTCAAGGCTGCAGTGAGCCATGATTATACCACTGCACTCCAGCCTGGATGATTGAGTGAGACCCTGACTCTAAAAAAATAAAATTAAAATTAAAAAAAAGAAATTATATACACTGCATGTCCAACAATCATACCACGTGATTTCATTCTGTCCTATAGCAAATAATTTTCTGAGCCAGGCAGAGTTGTAGCCCCGAAAATAGAGCAGTAAATAAGACAGACTAAATCCCCAGCACACCCCCCCACCCCGCCACCAAAAAAACCTCCACTTTCAACAGAGCCTATATTAGAATCTGGGGAGACAATATACAAAATAAAGTAAACATGATATCAGAAGGTGGTAAGTGCTTCAGAGAAAAATAAAGTAGGGGAGGGAATGGAGATTACCAGGTCTGACATTGAAATTTAATGGGATTTGGGTGACATGAAAGAAGATGACACAAAACCTTTAGTAGTAGCAATGAGAGATTGCACCCTCCTCCAAAAACCTCACACTCTATTAGTCACTACCTGAATAGACTAGAGAAAATTTGATACAAGACAGAAAAATGTGGTCATAGGCTATCTACCAATACATTAGCTGAGGTCCCATTTGTAGTTATGCAGGCTCATTTTTTATTAGCTTAGGTAAGATCATGAGTCTTGCTGGACCTCTTAATTCTGTTACAGTATTGATTAAGGTTGAGCAAATGCAAAACGTGCAATTTACACATACCCTTGTGAAATTAAAACCTCTCCATTTACTGAGAGAGCAGTGATTACTGCAAGAACTGAGGGCAGCTCAGCTAAAACCAAGAAATGATTTCATTTGCCAATGAAGAGAAAAACAGAGACTAAATGATAAGTCTGGGAATGGTTGCCTTCTGCTCCCGTTCTTAACCTTGGCTTGGTCCAAGGGCAGAAGCATGGGTGAGCTCAGGATGATGGAGAAAAGCCCTGAGAGAGCGGCTGGTAGGAATGTGTGGCTTACAAAGGAAGCTACACAAGTCCCTCCATACTCTCTTTAGGATTCCAGGCATCCTCCTGGCTTTGGCTGAAGATGCCTCCTCCAGAAGCACACAGACCCTGTTCCAGGAAACCCTTGCAGCTCCCCTCAGTATGTGACTCATAACCTCCCTTCCCTAAGTCCTCTCTGTCTAGGAGAAGCCCTGCTCCTACCTCACTCGTTCCCTCCCCCCATTCTAAGAATTTTTACTGACATAGAGGCATCTAGACCTGTATCTCTCATTTAGTCCTTGTGAAGCAATCTTGGCTCATCGATGGGGCCACAATGAATACAACCACAGTGATGATATCTCACAAGCAACAGCACTTTACAGTTTATAAAATACTTTTTTTCACCCATATCTTTTCCTCCAAATCTCCAACAAATATATTGGCAGAAAAAGCTGTTATATGTTATACTTTCTGGTATGCTCCCCTTTTTATAGAGTAACCCAGAAGACCTTGTGAATCCCTCCTCATTTCCCATCTCCATATCCACTAATATCACCACTGTAGTACAAGCCACCATCATTTCTTGTCTGGAAAATTGCAACAGACAAGGAACTGCCATTGCTCTTACTATAAGCCCTTCTATCTAGCTTGTTTATCATCTTGTCAAATCTTCACAATAACTCTACGTCTCCATTTACTGATGAGGGCACCAAGGCTCAGAGGAGGTACCCAAGGTAACAAAGAGTGGAAGCCAGGTCAGTCTGGCCACAGAACACATGTCCACTGTTACCTTACAAGGACCAGTAGCTTCCAGTGCCCAATGTACCCTTGTGTAGTAATAGAATTGTGGCTAGGCAGATGGCTTCCAGAAAAAAGACCATATTTCCCAGCCTCCCTTGCAACTAGGTGTAGCCATGTGGCCAAGTTCTGGCCAATGATGTGTAAGTGGTAAAGGTATGGACGACTTCCTTTTTTTTTTTTTTTTTTTTTTTTTGGAAACAGAGTCTTCCTCTATTGCCAGGCTGGAGTGCAGTGGCACGATTCCGGCTCACTGCAACTTCCGTTTTCTGGTTTCAAGCGATTCTCCTGCCTCAGCCTCCCGAGTAGCTGGGACTACAGGCATGCACCACCACACCCGGCTAATTTTTTTGTATTTTTAGTAGAGATGGGGCTTCACCATGTTGGCCAGGATGGTTTCGATCTTTTGACCTTGTGATCCACCTGCCTTGGCCTCCCAAAGTGCTGGGATTATAGGCATGAGCCACCGTGCTCGGCCAGGTTTGGACAACTTCTAGGAAGCGTCCTTAAAGGAAGGGTTGAGCTCTTCTCTCATCTCTTTCCTGCTGGCTGGAATGTGAATGTGACAGATGGAGTTGCAGTGGTCATCTTGAACCACGAGGTGGATTTGGGAGTGGAAGACATGCAAGGCAATAAGGTGCAAGGAGCTTGGACCACCCCAGCTAGGGTTTTATATAAGAGGAAAATAAACTGCTATTGTCCAATTTGGATTTTCTCTCACTCAAAGTCGTATCTTGTCCTACATTATGTAACAGTAGTTTATCTACAAACAGAGCTGCCCTTGGAATGCAGACAGATATCTCTCTACCTCTGCAACCAGAATCCTAATTTGGAGGCTCTTTATCTCTTCCCTGGACTGCTGCAATAGCTCCTGACTAATCTCCCCTGCTTCTAGTCTCAGTATTTCATATCCATTTTCTACACTGTGGACAGAGGGACCTAACAATGATACTACTCTGGCTACATTCCTTCCGGTTCAAAACCTTCAAGGTTTCCCATTTGCTCCAAGTTGGTGTTTGAACATCTTCCAATGGGTGCTAGTGTCCCACAACCACATCCTGCCCAGCTCTCCAGAGGAATCTTTACCCTGGTCTGCCCAGTGATTTGAGCAGGGATGCTTACTCCACTCCATGTTCCCTCATGCATCATACTACTTTCCTCCTCCTCCTCCTCCTCCTCCTCCTCCTCACTCCTCCCCCTACTTCCCTCCCCCCTCCCCCCTCCCCCTCCTCTTTTTTTTTTTTTTTTTTTTGAGGCAGGGTCTCACTGTGTTGCCCAGGGTGGAGTGCAGTGGTACGATCACAGCTCGCTGCAGCCTCAACCTCTTGGGTTCAAGTTCCTTCCCACTTTGGCGTCACAAGTAGCTGGGACTACAGGCATGCACCACTGTGCCCAGGTAAATTTTGTATTTTTTGTAGAAACAGGGCTTCACCATGTTGCCCAGGCTGGTCTTGAACTCCTGGGCTCAGGCCATCACACTGTTTCTTATCCATGTATATTTGTTCATGCCTCCTTTCCACCTTGAACAGTGACCTGCCTTTATCTGGCCAACTCCTAATGCCCTCCAGTGTTAACTCAGACTTTACCCTGCAGGATGTCCTTTCTGATCTGTCGCTTATCCCCATTCCGGACTGTGTCCCACCAATTCCCAGCTCAAGTCTCTATCACTACACTTAACACACTGCATTATAATGATGTCATATGTGTTTATACCTTCCACTAGACTGTGAAACCCTCTAAAGCAAGGACTGGTGTGCTTTTCCTCATTTTCTTACTAGGATATGGTATAAAACCTGGCCTAACCATTCATATTTCTGGTGAATCAATAGATTAATTCTAGCAGTGCTATGGTTTGACTGTATGCCTCAAAGTTCATGTGTTGGAAACTTAATCCTCAGTGCAACAATGTTGAGACTTGGAACCTTTAAGGTGATAAGATCATGATGAATTAATGCTGTTATGGTGGGAGTAGGTTAGTTATTGTGGGAGTAGGTTCCTGATAAAGAATGAGTTTGTCCACTCCCCCCCCCAACTTCTGCCATGGGATGATGCAGCAAGAGGCCCTTGTCAGAAGCAAGCCCTTTGACCTTGGGCTTCTCAGCCTCCAGAACTTTAAGAGAGAATCTCTGTTCCTTATTAATTATCCCACTCTCAGGTATCCTGCGATGGCAGCACAAATGAACTAAGACAAACAGACCCTGTTGGTGTCCTACCCACACCCCTCAGTGCCCACCATTCACATGCATTCTGAAGGCTTCCTGCCCCAAGCACATGTGACTCTGCCTTCTGTGGCCACAAGACTAAGTGGACTATGGAAGACAGGTCAGAAATGCAGAAGGGTTATGCATCCCCTACTGCAAACCAGTCTCAGAAGGGAGCTAGTGAACAAGTACCCCAGCCTTCTCACTTTTGGGTAGGACAACCCTCAGATGTAATCTGCGCAATTTCTTGTGTGCCCATTATTCTGTAAAGGGCAGAATAATGTCCCTTTACAGATATCCACATCCTCATCCCCCAGAGCCTATGAATATGTGAGGTTACATGACAATGAGGAGTTAAGGTTGTGGATATAATTAAAGTTGCTAATCAGCAGACTATAAAATAAATACGCTAGATTATCCTGGGTGCATCCAATATAATCACTAGTGTCCTTAAATATGGAAGAGAGGAGGAGGTGGAGAAGGTCAGAGTGATGCAATGTGAGAAGAACTAAACCGAGTGTTTCTGGCTTTGAGGGATGGGGCCATAAGCTAAGGAGTATGGACAGCCTCTAGAAGCTGGAAAGGGCAAGGAAACAGATTCTGCCCTAGAGCCCCCGCAAAAGGAATCAGCCTTGCCAGTACCATGATTTTAGTTTAAAGAAACCCATTCTGAACCTCTGAACTACAGAACTGTAGAATCATATATTTGTTATTTTAAGCTATTAACTTTGTGGTAACTTGCTACAGAAGCAACAGGAAACTAATGCCCTCCTGGAAATCTCAGGAAACCTGAGTCCCAGGTGTTCAAATCAGTAACTTGCTCATGAGCATGCCCCTTACTGGCTTCTTGCCCTTCCTGCTCTCACTTCCCAACTTCTCTATCAATGCCTCTTGAAATCACCCCCGAGATAAACTACTTACTCTCAGATCCTGACTTGGTTTACTTCTAGGGAAATCCAACATCAGATATTAATTAGAGGAACCAGGGAGATATTTGACCACAAAGAACTGGGCTCTCCTGACCTATCTAGGATTTGACTCAGATCTGATACTTGACAGCTTTAGGATCCTTGGGTCTATGATGTTCCCAAGAGGATCAAATTTTGGGGAATTTGGAGACTGGAGACATGCCCCACAATGCCAGGGGTGAGGAGGGCAGGATGGGATGGAACAGAGGTGGAGCAGCATGTGCTCGCACTGTCCACCCAGAAAAGAATGGCAGTGACCTCTAAACTGCCCCTGCTGCCCCTAGGACTCTCCTGCAGAAGGGAGGCTCTAACCCGGAGAAGAAAAGGTTGTGGGGGTGGGCATGGTAACTAGGAGAACAAGGCAGGAGTGGTGACAAAAGGCAATCCTCTTAAGGCCCTACAGTCTACCAGGGGCTTACTCAGAATATGACAAGAAAGAGACAGTGGTACAGCAAGGAAAGGCGGACTTGAGGCTACCGACTGTCTCTCTCATTAGCCACTGACCACTTCTTTTGGATCTGAGATCATGGGATTATTCTCTGCAAGAGAATCCAGGAGATGAAATAAATGGGATAACCTTTGCAGGCCCATTCCCATCTGACGTTTGGATATTTTATGACCTTAAGACAAGATGACCAGATCACCCCAAGGAGCAGGCAGCAAAGATAAATGGAGGGGAAAAGCAGAAGAACCTATAAATGTGTTAGGCAAAGGTCACCCAGATGTTGCCAGGCCATTTTTCTGCAATTTTTCCCTCTTTTAGGGGATGGGCCAGATGGGGAAATGAAGCGCCATCCTGGGGAGGCTCCTCGTTGGAGGGAAGAATCTCAGTCTCATTTTTAAGGAGCCTCCGATGTTACAGGTAGAGCAAGGACATTCACCTGAAAGATAGCCATTGGCACCCAATAATGTCTAGTATACGCAGGGGTCTCCATCATGAGGTGATGTAAGGAGAGAGGCCCCCACTCAGCAGTCTACCAGGATTGCTCCTGCCAGAGGACAAAGCCGCAGGCCCTGGGCTGGACCTAGCATGAGATTTAGAGGTAGAGGGTGCTCTAATCCACTCTGCTTCTTCATCCCTGTGCAAGTCACCCCAGGCAAGCCACTTCTGTCCCTGCCTTAATTTTTTTAGCTGTAAAGTGAAGACAATGTCTGCTTTACTTATTGTTATAGGATGAATATGGCCAAAATTCATAAGGACATTGAAATCCTAAGCCCAAGTGCCTGAGATATATGACTGGATTTGGAGATTAGAGTTTTAAATAAATATTAAGGTAAAATGAAGTCATAGATGTGGAGGCCTAATCCAATGTGCCTGGTATTCTTATAAGACGCCAAAGTGTGGACATGGACACACACAGAGGAAAGACCACGGGAAGACAGAGGGAGAAGACGGGCACCTATAAGCCAAGAGGGAGAGGCCTCAGAAGAAAGCAACCCTGCTAACCCCTTGATCTGGACTCATAGCCTCTAGAATGGCGAGAAAATAAATTTCTATCGTTTAAGCCATCTGTTTCTGTTTTGGTAGCCCTAGCAAAGTAATATACTTATCTCAGTATTTGGAAAGTTGAATGAAATGATGATGATGATACGTGTGTGTTTCAAAAATGAGGCCGTTTCCCCCTCCCATTAGTCCCCTTCCTAGGTCCCTACTATTCTTTCTTTATATCACAAGGTGAAGTGAGGGGGAGAAGCTTTCTCCAGATCCTGTCTGGGGCAGGCCCAGCTGCCTGTGTCCTTGGAGGCTGCACTCCGCCTGCACATACTGCAGCAGGCTCTGAGCTACAGCCAAGACCTAAATCAGAGGAGGTGACATTCCCTTCCACAGTTGCGCTCCCTCTGCAGCCCAGCCACGCTCACATCTCAGCGGCACACACATGGAGACAGTGTCTGAGGGGCACAGTGAGCGACTCCTGGCAAAGTCCAGAGTAGCAATACAACAGGGCTTTACAGATGAGCTATCTGCAAGCTGAGTGGTAAGAAAAAACAAGGAAGTTCCAGAGAGGCTGGGCATTGATCAAGGACATCTCCATGGCAGGAGACAAGGGACCAGCTCTTCTCTCTTTGGCAGAGACCAAGCCTTGGCCATGAGAGGTTCTGAGTCTGGCCTCATGATTTCCCAATCTCATGGAGGAGATACAGCCTGTCTTCAGGGGACTCTTAGTCAAAGGAGAGAAACAGCCTCTAATTTCAGAAAGACCTATTAGATGAGAGAAATCTGAGCCTTAGGGTGCTCCAATCAGACAGAGAAGACAAATCTGACTTCTTGTGTCTGCTAGTATGATGGAAGAGACCTAGTCCTTGTCACAGGTAGTCTCCAGTCTAATGAGGGTAGACAGCCTCTGCTTCAGGCATTTCCATATCTGACAGGCCACACTCGGTCCTGACCTCACAAACATCCCAAAACCCTGTCTTCAGGGAACTCCAGCATGAGGGTGTAGAATGCACTTAAAGAGTATCTGTCACAAGCCAGAGCAATATGTCACCATGTGGCAAAGTATTTAGGGTATACCGGGTTCATTATGGAGTGCCTCTCTGGAATCAGACATGGGGTGGAGGCTGCCTTGCAAACCCTCCCACCCATCCAACCCAGTTCCTGCTCATGACCTTCCTAAGTGGTCTCACAGGCCCTATTCACCCAGGATAGCAGGTTCCCAAAACTCTTCTGTCATTAATTCCATACTTGGTTATTGGGCACCTGCTCTGGAGTAGGCCGTGGGGACTCAGAGGTGAACCTTTCTGAACCTGGGCTCTGCCCTCCAGAAATTCCCAGGCTAGTGTCAGAAGCAATCAGTGAACAAGTCCTTGGTCCTCACTGCCCTTCTTCTCCACCCACAAGCACTGGGAGGTCCCATAATGCCCTCTCTAGATGATCCAGGCCTCATTAGCTGTCAGAACTTGCCTTGCCATCTCTGCAATCTGTGTCCAGCACGAGGCCTGGCACCAGTAAAAATATGATGAGAAGGAGATGTATTAAAACCACACAGAAAGGAAAGCAAAGGAATCAGCCAGAGCGATCATTCCTTTGGGGAATAAGGGGTGTTCAGATGGGTGGGACTGTGCTCAGATGCAGGTCACAGCCAAGCTTTTGTTTTGGGTGATGGGATTGTATGCACTTATTCCATTGCTAAAGAAAACTAAATGTCATAAAAGTGGGTTATGTAAAGCCCAAAAAGTAGTGAGATTAAACCAGACCTGGAGGCCTGAAGTTCAAAGAGGAAAAAGAATATCCAGTGAAAACAATACGAATGGGTAGTTTATGGAGGTACTAAAGGAGCAGAAGGGAGGCGGGGGGCGGGGGCTTATCTGTGCCTGTGAGGAGGCAGGACATGGAGGAGAAATACAGTCAGCTGAGCTCCTGTTCCACCTCTGCCCCTTACCCCATCTCCTCATACACATCTCTTCTCCATTCTGGCTCCATTTGTAAAATGGGAATTATGTCAGCCCTATGTAATCTCCCAGTCAACTCTGAAGTGCAATGAGGTGGCATGCAGAGGACCTGAGAGGGACAGCAGCTCATCTGAGATAACCATTGTACTGGGTTGAATGGAGACCCCGCCCAAAAGGCATGTCCATGTCCTAATCCCTGAACCTGTGAATGTGTCCTTATCTTAAAAAGGGTCTTTGCAGATGTAATTTAGTTAAGGTGATGAGATTTTGTCCTGGATTACCCAGGTGGGCCCTAAATCTCATGACAAATGCCCTTAAAAGAGGCAGAGGGGGAAGACACACAGAGAGGAAAAGGCCATGTGATGACGGAGACGAGGTTGGAGTGAGGCAGCCACAAGCCAAGAACACCTGGAATGATCAGAAACTAAAAGAGGCAAGGAAGGGTTCTCTCCTACAGCCTTCGGACGGAGTGTGACTCCAGCACCTTGGTTTCAGACTTTGGGCCCTCAGGACTATAAGAGGACACATCTCTGTTGCTTTAAGCCATCCAGTTTGTGGTCATTTGTTGCAGTGTCCCAGAAGCTGGTCCAACCATCATCTTTGGACAGGAAACCTCCTATCCTGGGCCAGAAGGGTCTGTTAGTCCACTGAGGAAGGCCATGAGCAGGGATTGGGATTAGATGGGTGGGAGGGTATGCAAGGCAGCCTCCACCCCATGTCTGATTCTGCAGAGTCATCTCAGAATGAATCTAGTATATCCAACCATCCATTGCATTTCTCAGGCTCACCTTCCTCCTGGTTCTTGGGTTTGGTCACTGGGAGGCACCCATAGGAGACTGGAGGATGGACAGAGAGCAAGGTCAGGACATGTCTGCTGCCATCCCACAAACTCACCTGCTTCATAGAGGTCCTGCCAGGGCCTTTTAGGATTCCAGTTCTCATTGACTGACCTCTCTCATGAGACACAGCTCTCCATGTCCCTCCTTCCTTCCCTTACCCTGATAGCCTCAAAAATGGTGCTGCTCCTGCCTTGTCCTGCCCAGGAGCTGCACCAGGGCATCCCTCCACCCTGCACACAGCCTGTAAACCATTGCTCCACTCATCCCTGTAGTTAGTGCTGGGAGTTGGTCATCTACCCACAGCTGGGTCCTCGCCAGCTGCAGTGTCCACCTAGGAGCAGAGGGACAGACTTGTAACCTGGAGCCAGTCCCTTCCTTTTGAATTCCCACTGGTGGATCTGTCTTTCTAGAGCATCACATTGGGTGATCATGGGCCACTTGGCACCTAAAGCACATGTCTGGGCCTCAGTTTTTCACCTGCCACACATCTCCCCATCCTGCCTGCAGAACCCCACCTGCCAAGCCAACATGGCTCCCCAGGCATGTGGGCCTAGAAAACGGGCATTCATGGAGTCGGTGCATCTGAAAACACAACACCCCCTCCTTCCACACCTTCTCAGGTAGCAGAAACCACAGCGAGATGGAGCCAAGGTTTTCCATTTAATCAACAATTTAAGAGGCCGTGTTCTGCCTGCTCTCAGAGGAATTCCCCGATGGAGAGAGAGGAGCTGGGAAGGCAGAGCAGCCAATGGAGAGCTCTTCTCACCCCAGCCCCCAGGTTGAGCACACCTGGCCTCAGGCCCTGCATTACCTGCTGCCGCCCTTACTATTCACCTCTAACACAGGCAACTGCTGGGCCTGGGCCTACCTCCAGGGGAACACCAGGGGTGGGGATGGGGCATAAGAGACAGGGGGCAGGATAGGGGTAGGTGGCTGCAGTACAGATGCCTGGAATGTCAGAGTACCCTGAGTCAACCCCTGGCCCTACAGAGGACTCCAAGGATGGAGTGCCCCGCCCAAGCCTGGGACAGCAGGCTGAGAAGGAGGTTGGTACATCAGGGTGTGTCCAGCTGGTCTGGGCCTCATAGATATGGGGTGTGGGGGACCGTGGCTGAGAAAGAGAAAGGGTTGAGGGGATCAGGGGACCACAAGCTTGTTCAATCCAAGGCTGCAGGCAGGAGAATGGATGAGGCTGACCTGCAGATCTCTGAGAGTATCTGGGAAAGGGGATGGGGCTCTTCTCGGTGGCTCCAGAACTAAAGCTAGGGTAGAAGATACAGGAAGGCAACTTTGGGGCTCAACTTCCAAACAACTTTTCCACAAATCCAAACCATAGGAAGATGGATGACTCTGGTCTCCTGGCAAAGTAATAAGTAGGTTGTCACTGTATGTGTTCAAATGAAGGCTAGGCTGCCACGGTTCAGGGATGCTATCATGCTGTCATTCCATGGGAGCTCTGCAAAGTGTCACACTGACTGCTGAAACCTCTCCCCAGTACACACCGAGCTGCCCTGGGAGAGGTGGTGTGGCATGCTGTCGAGTGTTCAACCCTAGAGCCAGCTGGCCGGGGTTCAAATCCCTGCTCTGCTACTGAGGAGTGGAGCTACCTGGGGAAGCTCACTGCAGCCACCCCCAACTCCCAGTACTCTGTAAGAAGGACAATAACAGTGCTGACTGCAAAGGGTTGCAGTGATGATGGAATGAGTTAATATCGCAAGTACTTGCTCATTCTGGTTGCACAACCAGAAAGGCCACTCAGACCAGTATCCATCCTCCAGACCAGCCAGGAAGGATTTCACTTTGTAGTACACAATCCTTCTCTGGGATGGCTTGTCACAACCCACGGCCAGACATATAGTTGCCTGAAGGAAGAGGGGGAAGCAGGGGGACCCCAACACTGCAAAGCAAGCCCCTTGAGAGCCCCAGAAGCAGTGAGGGCCTATTTATTCACACTTATTTAGTGAACCTCATGCCCCAGGTATCCCAAATGCTGGAGGGCCCAGTCCCAGGGAGCCAATGACTTGCATTACCCAATAACAAACAGATGCCCCAATCCCACTCGTACGGTCCTAAGCGTAAGCTCCCTGGTGTGTGTGTGCATGTGCATGGAAGTAAAGACAATCAGGCTGTAGCTATAGAAAACTCGAATTCCTCCCCCTGGACCCCGTGCACTGTCCCCTCCCTCTGTCTCTGCTCCTTATCTTCCCTCCACCTTCCCCCCAGCCCTTTCAGTTTCTCTTGTTTGGCTTCCTCCCCAGAGCTGGAGAGGTGTTTCCAGGTCAAGACAACTGGTGGATTCCATCAAAATCCACCGCAGGTGGGGCTGTGAAAAAACCAGGAGTCTGCAGATTTATTCTCATGACACTTTTCACTGCCTGCCTGAACTTGTCACTTTTCTGCAGGCTGAGCTGGTATCTGAAGACCCTCTGCTGTTGACCACTGCAGCAACTCAGGAGAAGTGGGAGGATTTAGGAGCACAGAGAGCAGAGAAGCCGCTTGGGCATTTTCAGCCTAATAAGCTTTCCCGAGTGTCCTGCCAAATGACCCTTGGGAGCAGCCTGCCGGGTACCCCCTCGCTACCCAAAAGCATTCAGATTCACCCTATGAAAGCCTAGCTGCATTTGTGCACTTCCCCCTCCTGATGCTGGTGTGGCTCAAGCCACTTCAGAAGCTGCATCCCACGCTTCCAGGGAGATTCTGCAGGAGCCCTAGATGTGACCTGACTCTGAGCAGCATTTGACACATTGATACCCTTTTTCCCCAGACCTCTCTCCTGCCTGAGCCTGCTGCTTCCCCCTTCCAGGCACCTTGGCAGGCTGACAGGTCAGAGCCATGTCGTTCCCTAAAATGTATTTTATTGGCTCTGAACTTTCAGTGAGTGTGATTCTCCTTGGCTTGGAACCTTCCGTCTCTGTCTCTCCCCACCCTGGCGTTCACACCCTTCATTCACTCTGGGCTGCATCCGTCAAGAGGTCCCGAAGCACCTGTTTCTTTGGCTGTTTTGGAAATGGGTCTCATTGGGTGAGATGCTGGAACAGATGACACAAAACACACACCTGCCTCATCCCTGCCCCTTGGGGTTTGTCTCACATCTCTTCTCCCACGACCACGCCTCCAGATTCCTCCTCTTACCTTCTTGCTCCCCCAAGATAGGTGATCTCCTGCGCCCCAGTCAAACTCCAGGCCCCCACTCTCTGCTGGGTGACAGCCAGAAAGGATGGTTATAAACTGACAAGCAGCTCCCAGCTGCCACGCCTCGGCCAGACTGCCTGTGAGGCACCTCAGGTAGCATCCTGCCTCCTCCCAGCTTAAATGTCATGTCTCCAGGAAGCTCCCGAAAGGAGACGGCATGTGTCAGACTAGAAAGTGCCTCTGCTTCAAAATCAAGAAAACCTGGGTTTAAACTCTAGCCCAGCCATCTTCTAGCCATGTTGGGGAAGTGACATAGCACACCTGGGCCTCCGTTCCGCCCTAGTCGTAGGGGGAAAAGGTCATGGCCGACACTTCCAGAGTACAAGGCATGGTTCCCAGGGTGCTATATATACTAATTCATTAATCCCTCACAACAATCCAGAAGGTGGGCATTACTATTATCATCCCTATTTTTATTTTTAAGTTCTGAGATACATGTGCAGAATGTACAGGCTTGTTACATAGGTATACATGTGCCAGGGTGGTTTGTTGCACCCATCAACCCGTTATCTACATTTTAAGCCCTGAATGTATTAGATATTTGTCCTAATGCTCTCTCTCCCCTTGTCCCCCAATCCCCAAGAGGCCCTGATGTGTGATGTTCCCCTCCCTGTACCCATGGTTCTCATTGTTCAACTCCCACTTGTGAGTGAGAGCATATCATCCCCATTTTACCAGTGAGGAAACTGAGGCAGAGTGGTTACATCACCTGCCCAGGGATACATAACTAGAAACTTACCGCCTGGACCCGTCATGCCCTCAACCGCTATTGCACACTGCCTTGCATGTCTGCCTCCTCACTCACCGGGATACAAAAACCCAGGTGTTCCTGGCACACGGCAGGAACACAGCAATGCAAAATGATCTTAGAGTTGTTTTTTTAGGCAGGCCCATGGGATCTAACAGGTATAGTGGGGAAACCTGGGCACCTTCTTAGGTAAGTCGAGAGCCTTGTGTATGTTTCCTGGTGCTGCCATAACAAATTGCCACACAATGAGTAGCTTAAAACAACAGAGATTTATCCTCTCACAGTCTGGAGGCCAGAAGTCTGAAACGAAGGTGTCAGCAGGGCCATGTTCTTTCAGGAAGCTCTAGGGAAGATTGGTCCCTTGCTCTTCCAGCTTCTAGTGGCTCCTCTAAATCCTGGGTGCTCCTGGGCTCTAGCTGGATCACTCCAGTCTCTGCCTCTGTCTTTACATGGCTCTCTTCTGTGCCTGTCTCTTCTCCTTTTTTGTCTCTTACAAGGACACTATCATTGGGTGTAGGGCCTACTTTAATCCACAATTTTTTTTTTTTTATTTTTGAGATGGAGTCTTGCTCTGTCACCCAGGCTGGAGTGCAGTGGTGCGATCTCAGCTCATTGCAACCTCTGCCTCCTGGGTTCAAGAGATTCTCCTGCCTTAGCCACCCAAGTAGCTGGGATTATAGGCATGAGCCACCACACCTGGTTAATTTTTGTACTTTTAGTAGAGACAGGGTTTCACCATGTTGGCCAGCCTGGTCTCAAACTCCTCACCCCAGGCAATCCTCCCGCCTTGGCCTCCCAAAGTGCTGGGATCACAGGCATGAGCCACTGCACCTGGCCCATAATGATTTCATTTTGAGATCCTTATTCCAAATAAGGTCATATTCTAAGGTTCCACAAGTGCAGTTACCATTTGGAGGTCGCTATTCCACCACAAATACTCTTTTGGTCCCAGCTTCTGTTTCTTAAAACAACAAAATAATGCTAGAAGACCCTGTGCTCTCTGGGTGTTAAGGACAATGACCTCAACCATTCCAAGGCTGGTCCTGAAGAGATAGCCCCAGCCACATTCACTCTCATGGTTGCTGGAGACTGGGGCTTCATGAGTAAACAGCCACAGTGCACCCCATATGTGCAGGAGACTCCGGGGTCAGTATGACCCCCAAAGTCTCTGAGATGGGGCAGGGGATCCTTGCTCCATAACAAGCCAGCTGCTTGGGCACCAGCACTGAGCCTGTATGTTTGACCAACTAAAGTGCAACAAAGGACCATCGACGTAGCTGTTCTGCTTGGAGATGGCAGCCAGACCCTGAGAGTGTCGCAGGGAAGAGAGACAAGGATGTGAGCCCAGTAGGAGCACTGGAGGAAAAATTGAAAAGGAGGGACTTGGGGGGATGGCCTGGGGAGGGATTCCACTCGGTACTACAGACAAGCACGGTCTGTATGATACTAAGTTGTGTGTGCAGGTGAGGAAGGTGTGGGGAGGGCCAATTGAAGTCCCAGGCCTCAAGGGCTGGTGGGGTGTCATGAGATGTGTGCTCAAGGGGTGCACAGACAACTTCTATACGTTGTGCCATTAGCAGTGGAAACTGAGAGGTTTTTGTTTCATTGGAAAGATGTGATATGAGGTACAGGGAATGGCGATGCCGAGGCTGAGGAAGGGAGCCCTGATCCCTTCCCCCAAAACTAAGATTCTCTCCTCACAGCTGCTTTTAAAGCAATTTCACGTTTCTTGCTCTGTGGACTCCTCACTCTTGGCCATCTCACCTTGTTGCACAATTCCAGGGGGCACCATGCTTGATGTAGTCCAAGCCGACAGTGCCTCTGGGGTGTGCTGCCTTTGAGATGGATCTACCCTTCCCAGGTTACAGAAGGGCAAACCAACCCTTAAAGAGGATAGTGAATTGTCCAAGGATGCACAGCTAATTAAAGGTAGGGCTTGAAAGAGCATCCAGGGATTTAGAATCCCACCCAAGTGTTTTGCCCTAGAATGGTGGTGTGACTTTCCTATAGTTTCTTTCCTCCATGAAAAGATATTAAAAGGTATATGTTATGATTGCATTGGTATAAGGATGACGTAGTCCAGGCTAGATTGTGTCTGATGGACCCAGCATGACCGAGAAGACCCCTTCCTGCTGGGCCCCAGCCTGGCCTGGTGCTGCTCAGCCCATGCCATCTCCCTGTACCTTGGTCAGTCTGGGTCCTCCATGCCCACCCCACACTCGGGGCCCATGCCAGAACCTGGATTGTAAAATATGCAGGCCTTTTCCTTCTCCCCACATTGACTGAAGTTCTCTGGGATGCTGCCTGCCTCCTGTCTGCCTCTACATTTCTCCCAACATATCTCCTCCAAGAAACCTTCTTTGATAACACAGATGTATTAGGAGCTGCCACTAGAAATTCTCTTTGTATGGAACCATCTTGAATTCCCTTTGAACCTGTCTCCTGAGCCTTACTGTAAGAAAGGCAGGACCCACATTCTCCTGTGTACATGCACCACCACCCATCTAAACCTCCAGCTATGCCTGGTATAGAACTGCTCATACGGGGAACACCATAGGTGCTGAGTTAGCAGGGGTAGCCCCTAGGCCAGAAGCACTGAAGTACTTGCTGTTTTCCATTCCCTACTTTCCACCTGGAAAACTTGTATACATCCTTCAAAGCCTCAGCTCAACACTCCCGGTCCTAGAAGCCCTCCCTTATAACTTTCCAGACACAGTTCATCTCTCTACTTGCCCATTCCCCTTAATTCCCAGCACAGGCTCCACGGGAAGCGGATATGATGCATTCCTCTCTTCATCACATGACTTGGCTGTTTCCCCACCACACTGGGGCACTCTTGAGAGTAGGCCTGATCCATAGCCCAGAATAGGCCTCGGATGTTGGTGGCCCGATGGACATCTTCTGCCCCAGCTCATGCTCACTGGCAAGCAGAATCAGGAGTGGCATCCTATTTTCAACCTGCCTGGGCTAGACCCCAAGGGATATCTCAGGCCTGCTACAAAGTAGCCTAGACATCTCGTTCCCCAGAGTCTCTTCCCACCTTCTCCTTTAATAAAACTCACCTTCAACTCTTGATGATCAGGAAATGGATCATCTAGGTCAGCAGTCTCCAATCCTGACCATACACTAGACTTACAGGGAGCTTTTACAAAATTCCAGTGCCTGGCTTCCAGCAGATCAATTACATCAGAATTTCTGGGAATGGAACCCAGAGTGAGTATTGTGGGTTTTTTAAAAGGCTCTTCAAGTGAGTCTGATGATCAGAGGGGTGGAAGTAACTCATGTTGGTGGTAGGTTTTCTAATTAGAAGTGTCTGCCTTTTGCTCTCATGATGTCTTTGTTTTGGCTTATCTCCCGAATCAAGGGCTCTCCTCGAAGGCTGGCTGGGAAGAGGTCATGGCTCCTAGAGCTGAGGGAGATCTCAAGGGATGGTGGGACCTGGCTGCCTGCCTTCAACAAGGTTACCTCCGTTGTCTGTGATCCCAGGAGAAAACCAAAACCCAGGGAGGTTAGGTGTCTTTCATGAGGTCACCCAGCCAGTGGATGGCCACAGTGAGTTATAAATCAGGTTCTTTCAATAAAGATTTGGTATTGGACTGGGGCAGGGGTCAAATGAGGCTCCAGAATGGCGCTGAGTGCATGTTTTCCCAGCATGTCACTGGCCTTCCCAGCAGGTGCTGCAGAAATGAGCAAGAGTGAGCTCTATTTCCCTCAGTAACAACTCCCTGGTGACCTCAGCTAAGCAGCCAGCTTTGGGCACATCCTGTCCTTGTTGTCTCCTCCTAGGAAAGAGACCCCAGCTGGAAGCATGCTCTCCCTTCCCTGTTCCTTCCAGAGCATTTTGCTTAAAGAGCTGCAGGCAAAGCTCTTTAGCGCCATGGTGGTGAGTCACCTGTGCCCCTCTTTAGAGACCCGACGATCCTCTCCAAGACCAGGAAGGAGAGATGTTTAATTTATCAGACAATGACACAAGATGTTGTTTACATGCACACCGGATGTCACACAGACGCAGCAAACCGTGACCATGGTAAACCTGTTTGTGGCTTCTCCTCCATGTCATAATTAAAGAGACAGTTTGAATCACACGTTCAAAGTGGCAGCATCAGGGTGGGAAGCCACAGGGATAAGCCGGCACCAGGGGATGTAATGTGCGGTCCCTACTGTGCCAGGGTGCACCCCCACTGCCATGCTCTTCCTCTCAGATGGAGTGGCTGTGCATGTCCTGCTGCCGGGTACACGCTTCCTTCTCCTGCCCCTACCCTGAGTCGGGGTCTGAGACCATACTCTGTGCTATCATCTTATTTGGTCCTCAGAATAATCCCAGGAGATCAATGCTATTATTGGGCCCATGTTACAAATTACAAATAGACAAAAAGAACTAATAATATTAGTTGCTGCCATTATCACCACCACCATGGTTAATATTTGTATATATTTACTCTGTGCCAAGCTCTACCTCCTTTACACATTCATTTAATCCTTGCAACAGCTCTGTAAGTACAATTAGTAACCTTATTATACAGATGGGGGAAACTGAGGAACAGTGAGGTTAAACAACTTGCCCACAGTCACACAGCTGGAAAACAGCAGTGAGGAAATAATCCATTCACTGACGGAGTGAGAGCAACTGGAGATCCAAGGGTGAATGGTGTAGACAGCCCATCCCTCACAGAACAGGTGAGTTAACCTGCTGAGTACCCCAGGGCTGGCCAGTAGATGAGCCATGGCTTGAGCTAGGTGATCTGGTGTTCTAAATTTGGTTTCTTTCCTGTCTGACCGTGCTCTCAGCCCTTTCCAATATGCACATGTGTGTATGTATGTGTATATGTGTACGCATGCACATATGTGTAGTGCGTGAGGCTACACATTACATTTTCTATTGATACACAGCACATTTTCTATCGATACATTTAATTTGGAACCAGCTAGTGGTTTTGGCTATCCAGCTTATCACATGGTAGATTTCAACAAATAAACTAAATAAGTTAAACTATATTAAATTGACTTTCTTCACGGAATTGGAAAAAACCACCACCTTAAATTTCATATGGAACCAAAAAAGAGCCCACATAGCCAAGACAATTCTAAGCAAAAGAAAAAAAAAGCTGGAGGCATCACACTACCTATACTATACTACAAGGCTACAGTAAACAAAACAGCATGATATTGGTACCAAAACAGATATATAAACCAATGGAACAGAACAGAGGCCTCGGAAATAACGCCACACACCTTCAACCATCTGATCTTTGACAAACCTGACAAAAACAAGCAATGGAGAAAGCATTCCCTATTTAATAAATGGTGTTGGGAAAACTGGCTAGCAATATACAGAAAGTTGAAACTGGACACCCCTTGCTTACACATTATATAAAAATTAAGGTGGATTAAAGATTTAAATGTAAGACCTAAAACCATAAAAACCCTAGAGGAAAACCTAGGCAATACTATTCAGGGCATAGGCATGGGCAAGGACTTCATGACTAAAACACCAAAATCAATGGCAACAGAAGCCAAAATAGACAAATGGGATCCAATTAAACTAAAGAGCTTCTGCACAGCAAAAGAAACTATCATCAGAGTGAACAGGCAACCTACAGAACGGGAGAAACTTTTTGCAGTCTACCCATCTGACAAAGGCTAATATTCAGAATCTGCAAAGAACTTAAATAAATTTACAGGAAAAAAACAAAGAACTCCATCAAAAAGTGGGCAAAGGATATGAACAGACACTTCTCAAAAGGAGATATTTATGCAGCCAACAAATACATGAAAAAAAGCTCATCATCACTGGTCATTAGAGAAACAAAAATTAAAACCACATTGAGATACCATCTCATGCCAGTTAGAATGGTGATCATTAAAAAGTCAGGAGACAACAGATGCTGGAGAGGATGTGGAGAAATAGGAATGCTTTTACAACGTTGGTGAGAGTGTAAATTAATTCAACCATTGTGGAAGACAGTGTGGAGATTCCTCAAGAATCTATAACTAGAAATAGCATTTGACCCAGCAATCCCATTACTGGGTATATACCCAAAGAATTATAAATTGTTCTATTATAAAGACTCATGCACATGTACAGTTATTGCAGCACTGTTCACAATAGCAAATACTTGGAACCAACCCAAATGCCCATCAATGACACACTGGATAAAGAAAACATGGCACATATACACCATGGAATACTATGCACCCATAAAAAGGATGAGTTCATGTCCTTTGCAGGGACATGGATGAAGCTGGAAACCATCATTCTCAGCAAACACAAGAACAGAAAACCAAACACATGTTCTCACTTGTAAGTGGGAGTTGAACAATGAGAACACATGGACACAGGGAGGGGAACATCACATTAACAGGGACTGTCGTGGGGTGGGGGGAATTGGGGAGGGATAGCATTAGGAGAAATACCTAATGTAGATGACGGGGTGATGGATGCAGCCAACCACCATGGCACATGTATACCTATGTAACAAACCTGCATGTTCTGTACATGTACCCCAGAACTTAAAGTATAATAATAATAATAATAAAAGAAGTTAAACTGAACTGAATCTAGCACCACTCCCTTCCCTGGGCTTCTAGGGACTGGAAATGTACAAAATTATCCTCTGAGGAGTCAGTATAGGCAAATAGTTGAGATGCAGGTTCTAAAATTTTGTCTGGCTTAAAACCAAGTTCCCACACATACCAGATAGAAAGCCTTAGGCATTTGCTTCACTTCTCTGTGCCTCAGTTTTCTCATTGCAAAGGGAGACAATAATGGTTCCTGCCTCAAAAGGTTAAGTGAACATCAAGCTCTTAAAATGTTTGGTACCCAGCACTCAATAAGTTACAGTTATCACCATCATCTTCATCACAAGTAATAGAAACGATATCTCTCCCAACCTCTTGCCAAAGCACACTTGGGGGAGATGCCCTGTCCTCAAGCTGTGTCATGGTAACCACGACTGAGAAGAGGGCTTCCCACTCCTGAGCTGACAGTGGCTTCAGTGCCATGGGCACTGGGCCTACAAGGCACAACGGTTTGAGTGCCAGCTCTGACACTAGACAAGTTGCCATCTCTCACCGGGGCCTCAGTTTTCTTATCAGTAAAATGGGGAGCTGCTAAACTACTTCTGCTAAGTTACTACTAAGTAGCCTTCTAAGATCATTTCTAGGTCTCACTTTCTAAATTTTTTTTTGAGACTGAGTCTCTCTCTGTCACCAGGCTGGTGTGCAGTGGCACAATCTCAGCTCACTGCAACGTCCGCCTCCCAGGTTCAAGCGATCCTTCTGCCTCAGCCTCCCAAGTAACTGAGGGAAGACTCAGCTTATACATCTGGGGGAAGACTTAGAAAAATCTGGGCTAAACATCCACAGAGAATCTCTCTAGAATGCTTATATATGAATTACAAGTGCCATGCTAATTTGAGGGAGTCACCTATTTCTGGGACTACAGGCACCTGCCACCACGCCTGGCTAATTTTTTGTATTTTTAGTAGAGATGGGATTGCGCTGTGTTGGCCAGGCCGGTCTCGAACTCCTGACTTCAGGTGATCCACCCGCCTCGGCCTCCCAGAGCTCTAGGATTACAGGTGTGAGCCACCGTGCCTGGCCACTTTCTAAAATTTCTAGGAGCCTCCCTTATGTCCCCTTCCTGCTGTGGTCCCCTTTCCTGGAGGAAGCATAATCCCGAGTGTGTTTTGCTAAAACAACTTGAAGGAGGTTCCTCAGCTTCTAGATGAGCAAGCTGAGACTCAGCAGGAATCCAGCCAAGTTCGTGGCAGGACCGGTCTGGGGCTCAGGGCCCCTGGCTCCCCTGGCATCACCACAGAGCCCACCTACAAGGCATGGGCTCCATGGGAGGTTGAAGACCATGCCAAGGTGGAGCCTGGCCACATTCCTCCTCCTCTCCACCACACAAGGCCTGCCAGCCCTAAGAATCTGTGCTGCTGTGAAGTAAGTTTGGAAAAATAATTTTGGCTTAAAGCCTGTTATTTTTTTCTAAGGCCTACTTCTAGGAAAATGTCAACGATTCCTGAGAATTGACGTTTGAATGCAGACACGAATCTACTTCCCCTCTCCATGTTTTTATGTGAAATCCTCATGGCCTAGCAGAAAGGATAAAAGTAAACACTGATTTAATGTTTGCTGTATACCAGGCGTTCTTTTAAGAACTTTGCATATATTAACTTATGGAGTCTTTATACAGCACCAGGTGAGTATTATGATTCCCGTTTCTGAGATGAGGAAATGGAGGCCAGATGGCTCCATTTACACGGCTAGATATTGATGAAACTGGGATTTGGTTCCATTTGTCTGGCCAGTTCAGTTAAGGCTCTTTTTCTTTTTTCTTTATTTTTTGAGATGGGGTCTCACTCTGTCACCCAGACTGGAGTGCAGTGGCACAATCATGGCTCACTCCAGCCTCAACCTCCCTGGGCTCAGGTGATCCTCCCATCTCAGCCTCTGGAGCAGCTGAGAATAAAGGCATGTGCCTCAACGCTGGCTATTTTTTAACATTTTTGTAGAGATGAGGGTCTCATTATGTTGCCAAGCTGGTCACAACCTCCTGGGTTCAAGCAATTCTCCTGCTTTGGCCTCCCAAAGTGCTGGGATTACAGCGTGAACCACCATGCCCAGCCAAGTTCAAACTCTCAACCACCATGCACATCAGGGATTATGCCTTGGAGCTGGGAAGTCTTAGATTTGAATCTTGACTCCCTGCCCCTGCTTGCTGTGTGGCTTTAAATGAGTCTCTTATTTCTCTGGGCCCCACATTCTTCCCCTGGAAACAGGAATAAAACCCTAGCAGGGAGGGTTGTGATTAGAACTTATCAATATCATATATCGCCATGTCTCATATGGGACCAGGTGGAATACAAGTACTCGTTAAATGGTAGCTATTATTGGTGACTTAAAGGAATATCAGACTGCTGACTGGGCACTTAACTGCAAAACCTAATGATTCTGAAATTCACAGTAGCTAAGATGGAGCCTAAAATAATGTCACCTTTACATCTGGAGGGAAGGCTTGGAAAAATCTGGGCTAAACATCCACAGAAAATCTCTCTAGAATGCTTATATATGAATTGCAAGTGCCATGCTAATTTGAGGGAGTCACCAATTGTGATGGGTCCCTGACAAGTGTCTGGGTCTGTTCTGGAGAGTAGATCTTCTGAGGGCTTTAGTTTTGAAGGAAGAACAGCATTTATTGGGCCAGGTGCAGTGGCTCATGCCTATAATCCCAGCACTTTGGGAGGCTGAGGTGGGAGGATCACCTGAGGTCAGGAATTTGAGACCAGCCTGGCCAACATGGTAAAACCCCATCTGTACAAAAAATACAAAATTAGCTGGGCATGATGGCACATGCCTGTAATCACAGCTACTCATGAGGCTGAGGCAGGAGAATCACTTGAACCCAGGAGACAGAGGTTTCAGTGAGCCGAGATCATGCCACTGCACTCCAGCCTGGGCAACAGAGCAAGACTCCATCTCAAAAAAAAAAAAAAAAAAAAAAAGGAAAAAGAAAACTATTTATTGAAAAGTGGTCCCTGGTTCAGACTTTCATCAATACAGACAGGCCCTCTGTTGGGTATCAAAATCAGTTTGCTTTGAATTTGCTTATTTTTCTTGCCGGGAATGGAAAGCACCTTTGAGAAACTGAGACCCCAGGAGTCTAGTGTACATGTAAGCCCAGGGAATAGCCCAGGAAGGCAGACCTAAGGATAGGGCTTGCCTCTCCCTATCTACCAGTTGCCTGATGACTGTACCAAAGGCTCCTTGGGTGAGGTTAGGGTAGCAGGAGGTCAGTGTTCAGATCCGAGAGGTTCTGAGGCAGGAGATGAAGGGTGAAGACCAGTCCCCGCAACCCTGTCATCCAAAGCCTCAGTTTCACAGCCCTAAAGTTGAAGATCGCCGAAATGCTACAGCACCAGGCCAGACCAAGCAAAGATGCTGTTCCAGGTGCTTTACACATGTTCCCTCATCGAATCCTTCCAGCGATGCAGTGAGCAGGATCTAGCCATTGTCCTCATTTCAAAATGGGGCAACTGAGGCACAGAGTAGTTACCCAGCTTGCCCAAGCAGCTAAGAGGGATACTGGGTAATGCAGCCAGGCAGTGTGATGCAGAGGCGTGAGGGCTGGCGCTTTGATCCCTTTGCCCTTTGTGTGAGTGTCAGTTGCCATGTAGAAAAGGAGACACTGTTAAGCAGGGGGTGGGGAGGACGGCACATGAGAAACCCTGGCTTCTGAAACTCACTCCTCCCAGTGGGCCCAAGTTTAAATGAGATTTCTCTGCTGGTTGCTTGGCAGGACCTGAATAGAACCAGACCCAGATGACAAGTGCCACAGAGGTCCCAGGTTCTCAAAAGAGGTGCTGGAAGGCAGATGGATGGACCAGAGTCAGGAGAAGATGCTAAGTTCTGGAGGCCCCCTGGGGACCACATGGAGGAGGCTCCACCATACTCAGGGGTGGAACCACATCCTCCCCTTGGGGAAGTCCCCGACACCCCCCACCTGCCTGCCCAGCCATCTCCAGCACTCCCTAAGATCCCTACTTTTCCTCCTGGCAAGGGGTACAAAGATAGCACATAAAACCACCAAACTTGTTTTTTTCTCTTATTTTTCAAAGATGTCCCTTGTCTGTGGTTGCCATGGCGACACCTGCTAGCTTCTCTGAAGTCAGTGCTCAACTCCCTCCAGCGGCCTCAGCAGCCTCCCCCACTGAGCCCTCCTTCTGCACACCCCTCCGCCCCCCACCCTGCCCATCTCAGCTCCACCCGGGCCCTGCCTCCCCCCTCCTGGCCAGGCCAGCTCCATGGGGATGGCTCAGGCTGAGGTGGAAGAGGACTTCAGAGGAACTCAGAGTACAGGCAGATAAGTGACAGTAATGAGCTCCCGAGTGGTGCGGGCCTGCCAAGGACTCCGGGACATGACTAGGGTGCCTAAGGGGCTGTGCCCACTCCACCTCCAGCTCCCTGTCCCTGCTGCAGCCACTGTCCCTCTGTCCCCTTGGCTTCTCCTCTGTCCTGGGAGGTCTCACTTCTTCCACCAAAGCTCACAACGCACCAGGGTGGTTGAGAAGAAAGAACCTGTGATAACTCATCAGCTACTTACTCGCTGCCTGACTCTGGCAAGTTATTTCACCTCTCAGACCTCACTTTCCTCATCCGCAAAATGGGTGACTAACACCTACTTTAAGGGTTGTTGCAGGACATAAAATAGAAAACGTGTGTCAATACAAGCTACGCTGTAGTTGTTAGAGTGACGCCATTTCCCATTTCTCTGCCTTGTGTTTCCATCCTCCCTTTTCCTACCATCTTCTCTCCCCTTGAACCTCAGTTTTTGGCCCTCCCTGCTCTATCTCCTCCCTGGACTTGGCCACTATCGCACTAGTAGGGTTGGTGGCACCCCTAATGGCTTCCACCTTGGGGTTCACCCATGCTGCCTGGGGTCATGGAACTTCTTGGGGAAGGTGGAGAGGGAGGTGCTTGATGTTCAGAATAGACAGCCTTGACCTCTGATGGGAAGCCAATGAGGGCACAAGAACACTAATGGCAATGGACCTATTTATTGAGCACTTATTGTGTGCCAGCCTCTATTTGAGTTTTTCACAAATGAGCCCATTTAATTATAACTTCACACCTATGCAGAACTTACTCTTGTTGTCCCATTTCATCTCCAGGGAAACCAAGGCTCAGAAGTGGCAGGAAATAAGGAGCAGCAATTCCATGATGTGGGCATGAGACGGGAAGGAAGATGACCTGGCAGCTCCCAGACTGAAGCAGGTTTTCCCCTCCCTCCCTGTATCCTCAGGTCTCAGTTTGACCTTGAGGCAGGTTCTGACATTATATTCCAAATCCCCGAGGAGCATCTGAATCCCTGAAAGCATCCTTGGTTCCAAGTTCAAGGTCACACACAGTCTCCTGCCACATCGTCCTCCCTCTTGAGCCTGTCAGCATTCCTGGCTCAGAGAGAACAGCCGCCTCTGTACCCTCTCCCTGCCAGGAGTACGGGCTGTCTTAGCATGCACAGCAGGCAGAATTTGCAATCTCCTTTGGCAAAACCTTTACCAAGGGGATCTTGAGGGGCTTCCTGTGCACCCATGCCAGTTCCCAGAGGGTCGGGGAGCTAGCCATGCCCCTCTTGCTGCCTCTGCTTAGCAGTTAGACAGCACCAACTCCCTCCTCATCATAAGGGAAATAATTTCATTCCAGGAGCAAGGATTTATGAGAAAGCAAGACAGCGGGCCCTACGGACAGAGTGTGGTGCTGATCCAGGAGACAGGGTCAGCTGAGCACTCTCATTTTGGAGGCCTCTGCCAAGCTGTGCAATCGGTGGCTAGTCTTCTAATTTTCAGTTGTCTAGTGCAGGCCCAAACTAAGGAGCATGGGCTCTCCAACGGATCCTGCCCCCAACTGCTGAGCCCCCAAAGCAGTCCCTCCTGCAGCTTCTCCAGAGGGCCAGGCCAGTGCCTCTTTCACTGTAGTGTACACACGAATCACCCAAGGGATCCCAGAAAAGGGCAGATCCTGATTCCGGGAGTCTGATGGGCCCTAGATGCTTCACTTCTTGCTCCCGAACTCTGATTCCACTAAAAGCATACTTGGAGGGATGAGGGTCTTTGGCTCTCTGGAGCCACACATGCTCCCGACTCCCCACCGCTAGAGTCTATTCCTCAGGAACTAGATATCAGACTATTGTTCTCAGCTGCTGCTCACCCATCCTCCAGGCCTGCACAGGAGCATGTCCGAGCTAAGTCCACGAGCTCAGAGCCATGAAATGTAATATCTGGTCCCTCCCTCAGAGGGATGCCCTCTAGTCCTCATATGTTGAAAAGCATGTCCAGGTGAGAGTTGCCCAGGTGGGCTCTGCCATCCACACTTTCTCCCCCAGCCTGATCAGACAGAGGCTGATGGAGTTCAAGAGAGGTGAGAGAGTTTCCAGAAGATGCGATGAGAGTTCAGACGTAGCCTTGACTACTGTAAGAGATCCCAGAAAAGGATTTGAGGGTCAAAGTGGAACACTCACAGAATTCTGCATTCACGTTTGTCATCACACTCCAACCTCGTGTAGGAAAGAAAGATCGTTAGCTTACTTCCTCTTCAGTTTACTATTCTAGCTGCAAACAGGATATTTTTCAGGCAGGTCATGTCTACTAAATGTTCAATCATCAGGCCAAGTGGGTCTGTGTGCACCCGAGACATGGAAGGATAGACACGATGATATCTCAAAGTAGCTTCCAAGTCAATGCAGAAATCCATGAACTTCCTACCCTCTTCTTGGGCATGATGGAGAGAAAAAGCCCCTTCCCCTACTGCAGTTTGTGGTTTTGACTTTGATTAAATCTCGAGATTAATTTTTCCCAGTGACAGAGTGGCCAGCCTGGAAGCCATAATCCCTTCAGTGGTTCAACATGTTTATGAGGGTGAGAGGATGCTTAATGCTGCAGTTAAAATGCTAAGCTGAGTAATCAGTTCATTAGAAATTTACTCAATATGTTTGCTGTCTGCAGCTGGGCCCCACTCCCCTGGACAGAGATAAATCAGCAGACAATGCAGCTAGTGACAAGATAAACTCCTCCAACATCGACAGCAAGGCTCAGAAATGCCCTCTCATAGAGGAGAATTCTGGCCCAGTGCCCCGGAGGTCTTGGACAAGGCCAGGCTGCTCCCTAGAGCTGGAGAGAACTCTTGAGGTAGAGTACATCCAACTTCTGGACTTTGAGCCCTGGAGGAACTAGGGTAAATCAGGAAAGCTGAAGCTCAAGGTCACTTGGTTATCATGGGCCAACCTTCCAAGGGTCTTGGTTTAAGTGCCCCCAGAAGGAGACCCTGAGGCAGGGATTCAAGGTCACACAGTTTATTTAGGAGTTGGTCTTTGAAAACCTTGGAGAGGAGTAGGGGAAGTGAAAAGGGAAAAAGAACCCAGCTAATAAGTGTGTTATCAAGATAGTTGTAACAGGGGCAACTGGAGCTCAGCTCCACTGTGGAACTCAGAGACAGCGCAGACATTCACATTAGTGCTACCCCCTCCCTCCTTTGGGGTGAGAGTGCTGCAAGGCGAGTGCCAGTCAGTCATTGTTTGAGGGCTGCTCCAGGGCCATACATTTCTTGGCCCTTCTGGCTTATGTACTTGCCTGGACAGAATGTTTAAGTCTAGAAAGCCCTCAAGTCAAAGATGCAGGTGTGGGCAGTGGGAGTGGGGCTGAAATTGTGAGGTCTGAGGGGAGACAGTGTGCCATCCACAGGAGGTGAGCAGAATTCAGTGGGAATACAACGCCCACCCAGTGAGTCATCTTAGAAGGAACTCAGGACACCTGGGCTAATGAGTTTCACTTTCTGACTGTGCAAGAAGAGCTGGATGCATCTCTAAGAAAGGGTGGGACCCCTGAGCCCTGGAGCACAGAGATTCCTTGGGCAATTCAGCAGGTAGTGAGGCCTTGTGGTGGATTCCTTCAGGGTTACGATGGGATGGGCTTGGGGGAATGGCAGGAGGGTGTCTCGGCAGACCTGTGCCTGGGTGAGAAACGGGTAGAGGGTTGGAGAACCTGCTGGGCACTTCTCTGGGTGGAGAATGAACGACAGCAGTGCCCCGTGGTTAGGATGAGGCCGCCTCATTTGAAATGTTAATAAATCATCTGGAAAAGGGAGTTACGCAGTGAAAGCTGGGGATGTGCAAATGGCACTAAGTTTTTTGAGGGAATGAAATGTCAAGCCAATGGGGATATGCTACAGAATCCCACAAGGGTGTGTACGAGTGGGCAGGAAAGTGACAGATGAGATTTGGTGTGGGCAAGTGTAAGATAATGTATTTAAAGACATATCTCAAGTGCTGTATGACTTCCTTCTGAGATGATGCATGCCACGGTGGTTTTATTTTAGGAAGAGTAAGGAGGGAAGGGGAACTGACATTTATGGTGTGGCTACTAGGTGTCTGCAGGTTTTATCTTCTGGACGCAGAGTGAGGAAACGTGGTTCAGAGGGGCAGAGTGAATTGCCCAATGTCACATAGCTGGGAAGGGATGGGGTTGGGATCCTAATTCAATCTGTGTTCTTTCTGGTCTGTTCCCTGAGGACATGAGCCAATGTATAAAGTGGCCTGAAGACCACCAGGGGCCAGTCATGCTAGGGATTGCTTCTGGGTCCCCTTCCTCTCAGGCCTGTCTGGCTCAGTCTCTTTTGCCAGTCTTTCAGCAAATGTTGAATTGCTTCTGGCCCTTCTTGGCCTTCTCTATTCTCTTTCCCTTGGGGAGGTCATCCAGTTCCACGGTGAGCAGACCATTTTATGCCAGTGAGTCCCAAGTCCATGCCCTCAGCCCTGGCTTCACCTGAGCTCCAGACTCACAGTTTGACTCTCACTAACATCATCACTGGGATGCCTCATAGGCGCCCAGACCTAAGGGCATCAACGAGTTCCTGCTTCTCCCCTTATACCTGTTCCTCCTGCAGCCTTCCTCGTCTCACTAAATGGAAACTCCACGAAGCCTATTCTTCCATCTCTGCAAAATGAACACATCCTGAAAAAGTCAGCAGATGGGAAAGGGAGGTAGGCACATAGCTGTGAAAGGTGCATGGCCTCTGACTTTTGGAAAGATGACCAGAAGGGATGGTGGGAAGCCCAGAGAACTGTGAAATTGACGGGGAGAAGTCAATGGGTTTCATCAGCGAATCCAAGGATGGGATGACTAGGATTTGAAAGTGTAAAAAGAGACACGTCAGGAGAAAACCAAAGGAAGCCACCAGGCCCACTGTGTATTGCCACATGGAGAGCCTCTGCCCAGCCTCCCCAGCTGCCTGCTGGGAGGTATCCTGCACTTCTCATCCAAACTCTACTGTTTCTCTGCCTCCCCTGAGCAGTCAGACTCACCCAACCCTCGTAACCCCCCTTTCCCCCAGTCATCCTTGAGCCTGGTGGGGGTGGAAGCCCCAGACTCCTCTGGCTGGTGGGTGGGTTAAGGGCTCAGCACAGCAAGCCCCGGGCCCCCCAGTCACAGCAGCAGCCCCTAGTTCTTCCCTAGCCACAGGTCAAAAAGGAGAGGGGAATGTTTTCTCTTGCTGGGAAGATGAAAACCAACCAAAAAAAGCTGTAAAATCACTGGATTGGAAAATGAGAAAGTAGAATAAATAGGCTCTTGGGAGGGAAATAGGCCTTCCCCGCTCTGTGAACAGAAATAAACAAGGAGAGCACCTGTCAGGGGGAATTTACACCAGAGAATGGGTGGCTTGGTCCTGCCTAGAGCCTGCAAGGAAGGGGTTCCAAGGAGTCCTGAGTCTTCCTTCCAGACCAGACCTTTCTTCTCCCACCCTGCTGGCCACCTGCCTGCCTCCCACTCCCATCCATACCCTGTCTTCCATCCTCTCTGCCTGCTCCTTCCTGAAACCAGCACCCCCATGAGAAGTGGTCCTGTCCTCTGAGGAAACAACCCACCTCTCCTCTAAGCCTCCCTTTTGCGGGAATCCTTCCTGGACCTCTTGCTTCTGAGAAGCTGAGTTCCAGGTATACAACAAATCAACTCTCCACCTGTCCCCACCACATCCTACGCAGCTGCCTGCCATTCTTTCCCTCAACCCAGCCATTTATCCAGCCTTCTGTGGTCCATAGAGTGTAATGATTCCCATTTTTCAAGGCTTAGCTTCCATATCTCCTCCAGGAAGCCCTCCATGAGCCCTACAACCTTTAGGAGGACTTAAGGCTTCCTCCCTATATCCACTGTGGATTAGGGGTAGTTCCAGATCACAGGTCTGATATGAAGGATCTCTACCTCCTCTGCCTCCTTGAGGGCAGGTGTATTTCACTATCTCTCAGTGCTTCAAGGAAATAGGGTTAAAGGATGATTAGAATTAGAGAACATTCTAGGAAGTGTAAAAAGTTAGGAGCAAACCAAAGGAAAGGAACTGACTCAGTCAAAAAAAAAAAGTACTTGTTGGTGGAGAGTTGAACTGATAATGTTGAATTTTGTTTTGCTTTCAAGGTGTTGGCGTGAAGATTTCACATAGCACTAAGCATATAGCCTGCTGTAAAGTCCGTTCCTTCTACAGATATTTACCAAGCACCTCTCTCACCCTCGTCTATACCATAGGCACACACATACTTCGAAGCACACCAGGAACAGGCAGGCACTCCCCACCCTGCCTGTCTGTCTCACTGCCTCCCACCCTGCCTGCCTCCATCTCACTGCCTTCTCTGCATCCCTTCTGTATGCTTTAGTGTATTTGAAAACCAGTAAAGACCTCCCACCAGAAAACCAAAAACACAAACGAAGGACAGAACAATAGAGCGCCCTGTTCTTCCAAAGCGCCAATTCAACAATCACCATGCCTCAGAGCTGGAAGGGGACTTGGAATAAGCTCACTGGACCTCTTAACTCCACAGATGGTGAAACTGAGGACCTAAGTGAGGCAGTGCCCATCTGAAGTGTGCAGTTAAAACAAGGCAGAGGCAGAGACACCCTGCAACCCTCCTGACACCCGGTCTCCAGGCTCTCCTCACCCCACCCCAGCTTGGCCCAGGGCAGGGAGGTGGTGCCTGGAGGAGGTGGCAGCATCTGGGACACACAGGGGAGGAGGGCAGCGGCCCAGCCCAGGAAGGGGTTGGATGGATCTGGTGTATGTGTGTGGGATTTAAATAGAGGTTCCTTGGAGCCTATTAATGAGGCGGGGCTGCCTGGGTGCTGATGAGGAGGCCTGAGCGGAGGGCAGGATACACTTAGAGCTCTGAGGGGAACTCTCAGGTTTACCTGCTCTTCTCACCTTCCCTCGGGTTCTGTCTTCCCCCACTTACTTAGGGAAAAATAACGACAGGAAGGTGGAGAGTAGAGACCAGAGACAGAGCTGACCCATCTGTCCTCCCTCCCATCTCTGTCCATCTGTCTCCATCTACTCTCTCCCCACCTGTGACTTACCCATTGCTGCAGTCCGTAGGCATGGCCGGGTACCCCAGCTCATCTCCCAACTTGCACCGCCTCAGCCCCAGCTGCTGCCCCGCAAGTCCACTTCCCCATGACCTCTCTGGCCTTCCTGCTCCTGCCCTCTATGCCTCTCTGCCTGCAGCAGAGGGACGGCCCACCGCTTGCCTGGAGCCCGAAGCCCAGGGCCCAGAGGTCAGTCAGCTCCAGGGGGAAGAAAGGCCCAGCACCTGCCGCTTTTTAGCAGGCCCGGGGAGAAGTCAGACCCAGTGGAAGCATATCTCATCAGGGCTCCGTGGAGGGCAGGGGGAGGAAATGGGCCCAATTAATCCACATTTGCCTCTCCAGATTGGTGTACAAGTGGGGAGATGGAAGAATTAACCTTTTCAAAAATGTAATTTCATAAAATCATCTTGCTTGGAACAGACTCTCTGGTTATTACTATTATTTATGGCCGTGTCCATGCCTCAGGCCACCACCAGTGTAGAGAGATGGAGGAGGAGCAGGGAGACCGCAGCTGCCTGATGGAGAGAAGGGCTGCCAGCCTGAAGCCCGGGCTCAGGGCTCACATAGACACCTCAGAGCCCTGTGGCCCCCAGAGTTCACCTCTGGCTCTCCTGCAGAAGGGCCCCCCACGGGGATGGATTTTCAAGTCACTCTCAAGACTGAAGACTAGGGACCCTCTGGCTACTCACATGAAAATTCACTGCTCTTTGCCTCTCCTCAGCCCTGCTGACACGCTCAGAGCAGCTGATTGCCTGCTCTCCCTCTAGAGCTCACCATGGCTGGCATAGGCCACAGCATATGGCCCAGTGTCAGCAGCTGCCCCCTCATATCCAGGCCTGGGTTTGCTCATACCACCCACTATCCCTGTCAGGACTGGAACATCAGAGAATCCTGCTGCCAGAGACTTGCTCCTGGGCTCAGAGAATGGGCATGAAGCTCTGTCTGCTGCCCATCTGCCTGGGGCAGGGGAGACTCCTTGACATTCTGGTCCTCTGTTCCCTCCCTGACTTCCCAGCTTCCCTGGCTTCCAGCTGGCTGCCTTCTCTTCAGGCTTGGAGTGATGCCTCATGTCCTTGACTCTTCCAGACCTATGGGCCTCACCTGTAAGGGGAAGGGCATGAGCCTGGCATGCAGAAGGGACAGCCAGGAGACCACTGTGGCTGTAGCGGGGTGGGCAGGTAAGGGGAAGAGGGTGACAAAGAGGATAGGGAAGCCATGGTGGTGGGGATGGGGGTCAGGTAGGGCCTTGCAGGCCATTGGGAGAGCTTTGGCTTTTCCTCTGAGTGAACCTCAGAGCCACTGCAGCATCTAGAGCAGAAGAGGGGTGTGATGTGCTGTTGCCACTGATGCTCACCTCTTCTCTGGGGCCTGGTCTGCTCAAGCTGCTTCATTCTCCCCACCTCAATATCTCCCCCTCTTTCCCTGGGACCCCAGGAATCCCTTTCTTCACTCATTTAACAACATTCTCCAGGTGCCCATCTCAGAGTGCACCTGGAGGGCAAGGAAAGAGACACGTGCGTCTCCTGCCCTTGTCAAGGTCGTTGCCTTGTGAAAGACACAAGATTTCCTCCCTAGAAGGGCCAAAGAAAGAGTAGCCAGAGGGCCCCTAGTATCCTGGCCCTGGCTCCACTCTATTTTTGCTGTGTGCAGATGGCCACACTGAGGACCCAGGTGGAGCAGTGCCCATCTGAGGTGTGCAGTTAAGAAGAGGCAGAGATACCCTGCAGACCTCCTGACGCCTGGTCTCCAGGCTCTCCTCACCCCCACCTGGGCTTGGCCTGGTGCAGGGGAGGTGGTGCCTGGAGAAGGTGGCAGCGTCTGGGACACACAGGGGAGGAGACGGGTGAGAAGGAGGAAAGCCGGGGAGGAGGGCAGCAGCCCAGCCTGGGAAGGGGTTGGGGGATGAGGCAGGGCTGCCTGGGTGCTGATGAGGAGGTCTGGAGGGGCAGAGGATGCATTTAGAGCTCCGAGCAAACTCTCGTTAGCCACTCTCTCTAGCCTTCCCTCAGGGTCTGTCTTTGAGTAGGCAGCTTATGCTCTCTGCGTGTGTTTCCCTCTCTGGAAAATCAAGGATAGGGACCCTGTGGTCTAAGATACCTTCCAGCCAAGACACCAATCCTCTGGAATTGGGAGGAAGGGAGAGGACGATTTAGGGTGATGGGACTAGTCCTGCAGGATTTCCTACAGGAGAGAGCCCTCCCGAGTCCTAAGGGTGAGTGAGGCGGAAAGGTGCAGTCCCCCTCCCCCTCGCCTGCGCCAGGGCCCCGCTCTCCTTCCTGCTCAGCTGTCCCCACCCCACAGTTCCCCCTGCTCCCCTCTCCTGTCCCAGCTCCTCTCTCGGCCCCTCTCTGGCACTGAGCGGAAAGCACATCCAACCTGCCGGGTTAAACCAGATCCGCATGTGCGACAATTAACAAGCGATGGATCTGGTGAATGTGTGCGGGTTTTAAATAGAGGTTCCTTGGAGCCTGTTGTTTCACTCAGAGTGAAAATAATTGATTATCTTTAGAGCCACTTACTGAGGCTTATCAGCTTTGATACAACCAGCCTGGGGTTTCTAGGACCCAGCGCTACTCACCTGCCCTCAGGCCTGCAACAGCCCTGTTCTCAGGGAGAAGTGGGCATCACAGTCTGGCAGCCAGGGGCACCTCCTCTGCTGGGGGGCCAGGACAGAGGCAACAGGACACCAAGGAGAGCAGTGAAGGCCACCTCTCTATCATAACCAGAACCAGTTCCCAAGCCCAGAAGCATTTAGAGGAGGAGAGGAGGGGGTCACAGGAACACTATTCCCCAACTCACTGCCCAGCAGAAGGGAAAGGAAATTCCCTACCCTGTGGGAGCTTCCATTCTAGCACTGGTGTGGTTGGTGAACAGTAACAAGAAAGCATTATAGGATGCTGGGTAGTAGTAAGTGCTTCAGTGAAGCACCAGGCAGGTTACAGGCATGAGGCAGAATGAGGACTTGGTGCAGGAGTTCATTTGGACAGGGTGGTTGGGGGAGAGCAGAGCCTGGAGACCATGACATATATGAAAGAGCCAAGCCCTGGTGACATCTCGGAAAGGACAATCAAGTCAGAGAGAAACAATCCTGGAGTCTTCCATGCACTGGGACCCAAGCCAAGGCTGGGTATCAGGGATGGGAAGTATGTCCTTCTATGGATGTGTCCTGCCCCTGCCAGCCCACCTTGACCTCCTGCCTCAGGTTCCCTGCATGCCACTCTAATTTCCTGCCAGGCATTCCTCTGTACTTGGAGTCCTGACTTGAACCCTGACTCATCTGGCTGAGGAAATGGCACTTGTCTAACACTTACCAGCTGCTTCCCAAGGGCAGAGACACTATTTCCTATACCCCAGGCTAGGTGGCATTATACTGTGTGTGGGCAGACAGGATGCTCAGCTGGCTTTGACTACTGCCCTTTGCCTTCACATCTCCCATTTCAGGACTTAACCTGCTGGACATGCTTCCCCCATACAGAGTCTGTCTAGTACCCACCCTACAGTGAATGAGGCCGAACGGGACCCATAAACAGGCTCCTGGGCTCTCCAGCACCTCCAGAAACCCCAGCTCTCTCTCCACCCTCCTCCTGTCCCTCTATCTCCTACAGTCTGGTTTCTGCCCCACTGCCTTGCAGGCAGCTTCTGCCTCTCCACTAGTCTTGCTTGGACAGTCCATTTGGCTGGATGCTGGCCTCACCTCCAGACACGAACTTCCAGCTTGTAGGTTAATCCTGCCTTATCCCCCATTAAGCTAGACTCTGGAACCCCAATCAGGGACCAGTCTCAGGTTACAACTGATCTTTCTAGACCCTGATCTTGCCCCACAAGGCAGACACTATCACCAGGTGTGTCCATTAGCCAGGCCAGTGTGCCTTTCACCGGAGTCCCACCTGCTGTTCTGACAGGACAGTGCTGTCCTGTGGTCCTGGAAAAGCCCAAAAGAATGAAATGGACTTCCCTAGGGACAGCCGGAGAGGAGCTTCCTGCTAATGTCGTGGTCAGTCCTCTGTTTACAACGCTAAGTAGAGTGTTAGGAACCTTAGGGAAAAACAGCACAAGATGGGAAAGCAGGTTTGAAGCAGTTATGGATCTCAGGTCCAGGGAAACACAGGACACCCGGTTCCATTCGCAGCTCTGTTCCTAACAGGGTCACCTTGGATAAGGAACACTCCTGCTCCTCAAATGTCAAATCAGGGGCCTTGGCCCAGATCAGGACTTCTCTCACTGCGTGCAATGGAAAGCTTCTTGGAGCCCTCTCAAAGGCTGCTCAGCGTGGAAGTGAGAGGGAGGGGCTTAGTTCCCCCACCCCCGTTTCCAAACAGTAGGGCTGCTTTCTTCTATTTAAACTGCCTCAAAATGCTGCTGCTGAATAAGAGTTGAGTCTTACAATCGCTTTAAAACCACTTCATTAGATGACTTCGAAATTCCAAGAATTAAAGATTCATCACAGTTGATGATCTCAGTACTTGGCTCCCTGTCTCTCTCCACAACTATCCCTGCCATCATTCCTGACAATTTCATATCCTGGCAGATCACCTGTTCAACATCTGGGCCCCTCAGTCCATTGACCCTCCTAGCACCAAGGATCTTGTCCTTCTCTTCAAAATCCCTTCGCAGGGCCACAACCTAGACTTCGTCATCACCCGTAACACCTCACCTCTGAAAGCCTGATTTCAAGCATCCTCTTGATTGCCATCTCCTATCTCACTCTCTACTCCTATGCCAAGATTTTTCCACCTGATTGAGAGCCCCAATCTATTTATCTTGTTCACTGTTGATAAAACGGTGCTCTTATTTTCTTCTGTTACTCAGCCCAGATTTCATGGACCAATCCAAAAGCATCCTCTTCCAAGCCCTCTTATCCTTGGCCTCACCTCCCTCCTTCACGCTCACCTGGTAAGTCCTAACCCTAGTTAAACCCAACAGTCCACCTGCTTGGCACCTGCACCCATCAGCTGACTGGTATCTAGAACCCTCTAGGGAATAGCACACAGACAGGTAGACTGGTTCTAATACATAACTGGCAGACCTTTGAACCTTTCCGGGTAATGTTCCCATACTTTCCTAGTAAATTCACTTGTCAACATTTTCCATCTTTTCTCCAATCTTCATCATTTTCTCTGCCTTGGCCGTCCTCACTAGACAACAGCTTCGATACACACTTTATAGCGAAGTCAATGAAATCAGAGACCTGTCTCTTCCTCTATCCCTATGCTACCACCAGCTGACCTGGATTTTCTCAATGTCTGGATTATCTCACTGAAAAACATGGATCCCTATTTCACATCTTAAAAAATAAATTTCCCTTGACCCCATGTTGGCTTCCAGCCCCTCTATGACCCTGCACACCTGTTCATAGCAAAAGATTCACCAGTCAGTACTGTCTCTACTGCCTCATCCCCCACCTCTCTTCATGTGGGGCTTTCACTCCTACTTCTCCATGAAAAAGGCATTGATCAACATCACCCCTGAACACCCAACATCTTTTCAAAGCCAAGTTTCAGTCTTCATCTTGCCCACTCTCCTCATGGCCATCCACACAGTTGCCCTGTCTCCTTCCCGAAGCCTGCGTCATCTAGAATCCTCTAGGAAATAGCACACAGCCATATTGACTAGCTCTAATGTATGAGCCAGTCAGCTTACCCCCCAACGACACAGGTTGCTCCTTTCCAGCCTCCTTTGCCAGCTCCCAGGCTTCTCACTGTCAGATTGCCTACAGCTCCATCCTTAGTCCTCTTCTATTCTGTGTCTACACTCTACTCAGATGATCATATCTTGTCGTATGATTTCCAACACCTTCTAGTGGATGAAGACTCTTTACATTTACCTCCAGCCCAGCCCTTTCCCCTGAACTCCACTGAATCTGCACATCCTGCTGCCAACCTGCCACCTCCACTTGGATGTCTACTGGGCACCTCCAACCCAAACAGAAAAATACATTCCCTCTCCTCACTCCAAATATGCCAATACATTCCCCCGATTGGAGCCTCTCCCCAGCTCAGAAATGCCCCACCATCCACCCATCCAGCTGCTCAAGCCAAAAGCTTAAGAGACATTCTTGATTCTTCTCTTCCTCTCATACCAAATAGCCCATCCATCACTAAGTCTCCTTGGCTCTACCTCCAAAATGTATCCCGAATCCAACCCCTTCTTACCACCTCCACTACCACTGCCTGGTCCATGCCGCCATCCTCTTTCACCTGGACCGCATTAGTCTCCTAATTTATCCTGTCATTCTGGCCCACCTCCAATGTGCCCTCAACAGAACAGTTAGAGGGACCTATCTAAACCGGAATCAGGTCAGGTCAACCCACTGTTTTAAACCCTTTCAGTGGTTCCCGCTACGCCGGGGGTAATGTCCAGCCTTCATTATTCGGCTCTCAGGTCACATGCAGTGTCCCCAGAGAGGCCTCTCAAAGAGCCCCTTCCCCCACGCTCCATCATCCTGCCACCCACCTCTGCACTAACCTATTTTATCTTCTGTATTGGTGCCTGAAAGCATCTTCCTGATTGGTTTGTGTTATTCTCTGCTTCCTCCCACTAGAATATAAGATCCTTGGGGGCAAGGAGTCCATCTAGGTGGTTCCTGATCTAGTCCCAGCACTTTCAAGGCACCTGGTACATAGTAGGTGCTTATTGAAAAGACCTAACTAATAATCTCAGACCTTCAGTTCCTTGCTGATGGGCCTTGAAATCCAATTACTCAGTGCCTTCCGTATTTATAATTTGAGGGTTCTCATACCCCACACACCTCCCAGGCTGGTGTCAGGTGACTGGATGTAATAGAGCTTTGCAATCTATGGATCACCATGCAAAGGAGTCAGTCCCTCATCTGGCTCTGCTGAAACGAGCATGCAGCTGGGAGGAGAGAAGTTTATAGCATCCCAAAGTGAGGCCCTTCTGCTGCCATTTCTGCCTGCCCGTCTCACTCCTAAGTCTGCTTGCCTTCTGTTTCCACCTTTGCCTCTGGCCCTTGTCTCAGTTTCAGAGCCCCTCTGCAGTTCCCCCAGATGTCCCTTACCAGCAAGCCACTCCCTGGTTTTCACCCATTGAGGACCCCAGCACCCCTCTCTTCCAGCATCTCCTCTTAGTCAACCAGGCCCAACCTGTTACCCTCATCAATTCCTGCTCATCCAGACTCTACTTCATCTTTTCTGCTATGCCCTCCATTCTCTCTTCTGTGAGCCTCCCCTGTGCCCCCATCCCTATCCAGATGTTTGCCTCCAAACCTGTCCTGTGGCTTTGTTTTCCTGCAGGAGTCATCCAAGCACTCTGTTTCTTCTTTTCTCAGTCACCCATTATCATATTAGCATCTAATAAGTCCCTTGTACTACACAGAACACAAACTGATATCATGTCTATGGGGAATAAAAAAAGAATGTACTTACAATAGGGAAGGGCTAGGAAGGGAAGAGCTGAGGGCCTGACAGTGCCTCAGTTTCCACGCCTGCATCAAGGAGGCTCTGCAGCACAGGTGTCATAGGTTTTCCATAACACCTCCCCCAACTCCCCAACCCTCACCTTCCTGTCTTTCCCAGGATTGATGCATGGCCTTTGCAGAGAGGGCCTTGGGCTCCCCAGGAAGCAAGGATGATCATAAAAAAACAAGATCCAGGACATCAATAGCTGGCACACAGGGGATTCTTAGAAGGCTAGAAAAATGTCACTTCCCCAGTCTCAAGCCACAACAGCCATTTATCATCTTTACTGTTGGGGAATAGTCCTGAGAGGGGAGCTGACCTTGAAGAAGGAGAGAATCACTTCTGGGGTGTCTGCCTGCTGGGGTGCTGAGGGGAACAAAGGATGGGAGGACAGGGTGGAGACTGGAGGAATGGGGCAAGAAGACAAGGTTTTCCAGAGGCAACACAGACGCTATAACAGTGTGCCTATAGATCTGTGTCCACACGAAAGGCTCTGTCACTGTCAGGGAAGCCCTGGAGACTGAGTGGGGGCAATGGCATTGAAAGTGTAAGCAGGAGATGGGACACAGCTGGAAGGGTCTGCCACAGCCAGAGAGGTAAATAATGAGTCTCTCTGCCAAAAAGTCCAGTCTTCTGCCTTCAGGTCCTTCCTAATAATTGAATCTAAGCTGCATTCATGGCTGAAGGGGTCTACAATTAAGACCCAGATTCAGACATGCCAGGGCCATTGGCAGAGTGGCCAGAGCCTGCAAGAGAGGATCCTGACATATTTATAACGATATCCCTAGACATTTATTGGATATTTCTGCTTCCAGTCACCTACCCTGTGGCTGCCTTCACATACCTTTTTTCCCCCATATCTTCACAAAAAAAAGCATGTACACTTGTTCCCAAATGCAGATATATTCACATCCAAAAGTTCAGTCAACAAGATATCCAAGGACACTCGTTCTCACACATATGATCTCATGCACTATGCACACACTCAGCTCACGCCCAGCCCTCTCTGCAACACCCACGTGGACAGGCAGCTGTACACCATCGCTATTTAGGTGCTTGGGGCATGACAGTGAATGAAGCCAATCACGATCCCTGCCCTCAGGGAGCTGACATTCTGGTGCCCCATCCACAGAGAGGCACAGACCCTTCACCTCTGACTCTTGCACACAGACTTATTCAACACATACAGAGACTCTACATAAACATTTAAATAATCCACACACATGTATTGAGCACCTGCTACGTTCCAGGAAGCAAGCTTGGGACTAGAGATATACCAGCAAGCAAGACCAGCATGCTTCCCATCCTCAGACACACCCACAAAGGCAAACTCCCAAACGCAGGCTCAACAAATTCACAAACCACTTACACACATGATTTCAAACACAAACCCGAAGGCATTTTCATGATACCCCAGGTAGCAACTCACTTAGAATGAGGAAGGAGGGCCTTTAAAGTTCAAAGTCAGATCTGTACATTGTCCATTCTCCTACCAGGCTGTGTGTTTCTCCCTTTTCAACATCACATCGTCTCCATCCCTCCCTACTGGACCCATGGAGTAGTGAAAGTGCAAGGGACTGCCTGCCTCCTGGCGCCCCCCATCTCCCCAGCCCTGATGCTGCTGCTCAAGACATTTCCCAGGTTTTCCACTGCTAGGACAGGGCCAAGCACAGACCCAGTAGCCGGGGATTTTTGCTGAGACATTACATTACAACAGAGCCTGCTTCTTCCAGACATTTTTTTTTCCCTTCTACTTCTGCTTTTAAAGAATCAGAAATAACTCGGCTGTAAAAATGTGCTTTGGGCGGAAAGCTGACTCCCAGGGTCAGAGCCCAGGAGAAGATTTCTGCAACACAGTTTCAGGGAAAATAGCAGGCACTCAGCAATTTTTATTTTCTAAAGGATGAAGAGGAAATACAATTGGAGTGGATTTAGGGCTTCGCAGGGCTCCTCTTGAGGTTGCAGTGTGTATGTGGTTTCTCTCTTTCCCCAGCTGGAGGGAGCGGCAGCAGAGAGCATGAGCGGTGGGGAAAATGGAAGAGCTGGGTCTGCTGGCTGCCTGATACCACATGAGATCAGTGACCCGCTCCCCCTTAGAGTGTGGCGAGTTTGTGCTGCAAGGTCAGAGGCTGGTGAGCCATGTCCAGGGTAGTAGGTCCCTGCATTTGGAGCCACTAAACCAAGTTCAGATCCCACCTCTGCCTTCTACTAACTGTGAGAGCAAGGTTTTTAAAAACCTTTCTATGCCTCAGTTTTCTCATCTGGAAAATGGGAAGAACAGCAGCGCCTCCCTCATAGGCCATAGTGAGAATAAAAGAAATCTGCAGTTAATGTGTATTTTAGTAGAGGAGGCCCTGATAACCCTCGGAAGATGATTACTACCTGCTTCCCATCCTCTCTGACAGGGCTCTCCAGCTCCCTGCCTGTGGGATGGACGTCCGGCATGAAAGTCCTCTTAAAGTCCCCAGCTACAGACAGCAACACCTGGGCCCAGGGCCTTCAGGGCAATCCCATCAGCCCGGTGTTCTCACAGGTTCTCCCTGGGGGCCAACTACTCTGCTCACCACTTAGAGGCTCCCTCACCCAGAGCTGTGCCCCAGGGGGAAGCCACCCTTGCCCTCTTATTTCCTGTTATTTTTGGCCCATGGGATGTACCTGGCAAAGGTCAGAGGGCAGGTGGAGGGTGAGGCTGTTACTTCTGTGGCATTCCCTCTGGCTGCAGAGCCTCAGGCTGAGGGGCAGGCAGCTAATAGCTCCCATCACTGCTAGTCTTTGAGTGCCTCTCGGCCCTCGTTAATTCTGTCAGATCTGCCCACAGCTTTACAAAAAGTCCCTTCCTTAAGCAGTGTACGAGGAAATAATCTTGATTATACACAAAGGATTTCATACAAGGACGTTCATCACAGTGTTATTTGTAATGACAAAAGGTGGAAAGAAACTAGATGTCCAACCATCAGGCATTGGGCAAGTAAACCAGAGTAACGCAAACAGTGCACTGGACTGCAACTTGAAGAAAAATAACGCACTACAAGAATATTCACCAATACTGGGGAATATTCACTACACATCTCTAAGAAAAATAGTGGGCACAGAAGAGTATGGATGGACTGAGAGCATCAAAAATAACATCTACAGGTTTGGAAAGAGAATACATAGGAAGAAAATAGACCAAAATGTCTACTGTATTATCCTTGAAGATGTGAATTATGGGTGGTGGTATTTTTTCCTTTTGTGTGCTTCTGTGTTTTTTTACTTTTTTTTTTTTTTTTTTTGCATTGAGCATATATTACTCTATTAATTAGAAAAGAAGTTATTGATAACACAGGTACAACCATTAAAATGACATTTTAAAAGAATATTCAATGTCGTGGGTAAGTAAACGCTGTAAGATGTTAAATGAAAAAGCAAAAATTGCCTTCTCTTCATACATATGTCATATGGACATATGCCTACATATACATCTGTCTGTCTACAATAATATATATGTTGTTTAGTATTATATATAATATTTTCATTTAAAAAGACTAGAAGAAAGCACAAAATGTTAACAGAGGTTATCCAGGAATGATACAGTTATAGGTAATCTTTTGACCCTTACCTGCACGTTCTAATTTCCTATCATAAGCATTAATTTTACATTTTTTTTTTAGACAGGGTCTCACTCTTGTCACCTAGGCTGGAGTGTAGTGGCATAATCATAGCTCATTGCGGCTTGATCTCCTGGGCTCAAGAAATCTTCCCACCTCAGCCTCTCAAGTTCCTGGGACTACAGGTGCCCATCACCATGCCTGACTAATTTTTTTTTTTTTTTTTTTTTTTTTAGTAGAGACAGGGTTTTATTATGTTGCCCAGGCTGGTCTTTAACTCCTGAGTTCAGGCAATCCTCCTCCCTTGCCCTCTTGAAGTGCTGACATTTACAGTCACAAACCACCACACCCAGTCACCATTGATTTTCAAATAATCAGATTAATATTTTACATTTGGAAAATCTAGGATACATGAAGCCAAAATATTCCAGGGTACGGACACAGCCATGTGTCAGTGTGCCTCTCTCTGCCTCTAATACTCTGGCTTGGGTGTCCCTGCCCATAAAAGACGAGGCCAGGCACTCTTGTGACCATGGCAAAGTGGGGGGGCAAAGCCCTAATGGAATCAGAAATCTGAGCCCACAGGGAGTGGAGTCAGACAGACAGGGGGCAGAGAGCCATGCACCTTGGGTAGCCTGAACATTCCACCTTGCTGATGTGCGTTTTGTCATCAGTGCCTTCATGGAGCATGTCTTGACTCTACATGCCCTGTACCAAGCCCAGTAGAGACCTAGAGAGGTTGTCATCTGCTGGGGAGACAGACAGATGCCTGCAAAGGAAAGCAGCGCTGCAGTGTTAATACAGTGAAAGTAATCACCTTCCCATTTCTGCAGGGCGCTCCGGGTTTAGAGCACCCTGTCTTTGTTACTTTGTTGAATGCCCATAGCCGCCCTAGAGGAGGGAGGCATCATTGTTCCTACTTTGCTGATGAAGAAGATGAAGCCCACAGAACTTCAGTGAGTCACCCTGGACTAGCCTAGAATATGAGAGATGCCACAGAGCCTTCAGATGTGTGGGCCCAGCCAGCACCCAGAGCCAGGGTGCTTTAGGTCATCTCTGAGGACTTCAAGGAGGATTGAAGGAGGGGAGGATTTCAGAGGCAGCATGGAAGTCCTTTGGGCAAAAACAGCTATGGGGACAAGTTATAAAAGACATGAAGGCTAAAGTTACCAGCCCTTGGGAAATTTTTGCCTACGTCTACAGGAAGAGTGTGCCCAGGCACAGGAGTCTCAGCTCATCCCTCCCCTCCCTCCATGCTGGAGGCCTGCGGCAGGGGACCAGCGCCTGACTCCTTCCTTAGGATGGGGAACTAGAAGGCAAGTCACAAATGGGACATTGACTCAACACCTGATGAGTGTCCTTTGAATATGACTATATGTCAATATTCTATTTACTCTCCTGTCTCCCAGAGCCCAGACAGTGGCTAGAACCTAAGTCCTCAGAGAGTTTCTGTGGGTGGGTGAGTGACTACCTGCACTATGCTGTGTTCGGTACTGGGTTGCCCAGCAGGGCATAGACAGACATGGAACCTGCCCCCATGTAGCTGAGAGTCCAATGTAGAGGCAGAAATGATCAGACAGCCACACTAGGGGATGAGGCTCCCAACCCAGGAAGGGCTCTAAAGCCAGGCCAGTGGTTATAGAAACACAAAGGAGAAAATCACACAGGAGCTGAGACTGGGAGGGTCAGAATGCCCACAGCGAGAGGATAATCTGGACAGAGAGAACAGCATGTTCCAAGACTGTATCAGGGAGGACGCACAGTGAATTCTGGGGACTGGGAGGCCATGGAACCCAGAAAGCAAGGACAGGGCAGCGGGTGGGTGATGAAGACGGAGTGGGGGGTGGGTCAGCCATGCAGGGCCACGAGGGCCAGGTTTCGGATATAGAGATGATCTCACAAACAACAGAAAACCAACAGAGGGTTCAGTGGGGTTAGGGTGGCAGTGACGGGGACGTGATTAGAGTTTTGGTGTGGAAATTGGATCAAGAAGGACAGCAGTGGAGCTGCCAGAGCAGCTGGGAGGCTGTAGTGAAAGAACCGGAGAGAGGTCAGTTCTCCCACAGCTACTCAGGAGCACTGACCAGTCATAGTAATGGAGAGACTGTAGTGCGGGGAGCAGAGGGAAGTGCCCACAGTGACACTTAGCTGCTCATTGGTGTGGCAGATGGAGGGTGGTGCTGTCTGCCGGGACAGAGAACCAAGCAAGCAGACCACCATTGCTGGAGAAGCCCACAGCTCTATTGTGGACAGGTAGAGTGTGGGTACCTTTAAGATATCCAAGAAGAGATCCTGAGTAAAGAGATGACAGATGGGAGCTCGAGAGAAGTCTTGGTAGGAGATACACATTTGTAGATAACCCACACACGGGTAGGGAATGAAGGCCAAGTACAGATGAGATCGCCCAGGGAGAGGGAAGAGCACTGGGCCTTGTGGAGCCCAACACCAGTATGTGTGCCAAGGTGCAGCCAAACAGTCTGGAGGAAAACCTGGACAGGACGCACCACTGGAGGCAAGGGAAGAAGGTCGCGGTGGGCGGTAGAGTCAAATGCTGCTGAGAAGTCAGATAAGAAGAGGATTTTACTATGCCCGTTGGATGTAAAGGTAGAGAGGCCACTAGTGACACTAGAAAAAGCCCCTGTGTTGGAAAGACGGGGGTGAAGGCCCTTTCAGAAAGGCTGGAGGAGTTACAGAATGGAGGCAAAAAAAAAAAAGCCAATTCTAAAATGTTCGTGCAGGGGTGGAGAGAGATAGGAGGGTAGCCAGAGGGCATGTGGCATTAAGGGGGAAGCAGTTCCGTTCCCAGAATGAATGAGCTCAGGGCTGGGGTAAGGGCCTCCCACAGAAAGACCAGTGCAGACAGCAGAAGAGACCTGCCCACAGAACCATTCCAAAGCTGGCTATGGCATCTTGCCCATGAGAGACGGGTACACGCTGGAATTACTCAGGGATAAAAGCTGGAATTTTCAGATTGGTCCTGGATTCAGTCATTTAGTAGCTGTATGATCTTGGGAAAGTTACTTAACTTCTCTGGGATGAGGAACTTTCTTTCTCTGATGAGGAACTTTGGTTTCCTCATCTGTAGATTGGAATAATCGCAGGGCGATTTTAAACATGAAAGGAGACACGATACAGAGCAAGTGCTTAGCACAGTGCCTGGTGCACACTATGTGCCCAAAAGCATGACTCTAACCAATCCTCTGGTCACAGCAAAATAACCATTGTCATACCAAAGAAGTGGGCATGTGAGAAAACCAGGATGGTCATGACTCATTATGAGGTGGGAATAGGAACGAGGAAAGAAACACACTCTGGAGCTATGGGCAAGTGAGAGCCCCCTTCCCAAGAAATCCACTTGAACCGTGGACAGTAAAGATCAGAAGGAAACAGTACAGAAATGCATATAAAAGGTACCTTGCAGGGCTTGAACCCAAAGCCCAGCTAGAAATCACCCACTCTCACCAAGACCAAGAAACAGGTGTGGAGTGAGCCATGACCAGCCTCACTCTCCGGCCCTTTTCAAGTTTCAAAGGTCTTTTGTGTACAGAATCACCTTTGATATTATAGCAGCTTGGCTTCACATGTGTGTGCGAGTTACAATGACCAAAGGCACACTAGCGAGCTATGAGTACAGCGCTGGGTCTGAAACCGGGGTCCCCTACCTGAGACTAAAGCTCCTGTCCCTAACAAACTGCCCTCCTTTGCTGGGTGGGGAAACCCCTCACTCTGTCAAAGCAATTTCACACTGAGCCATTTCTAGAGTGTGTGATGTGAAGATGGGAGAGGGCAGAGGGGCAGACAGTGAGCCTCGATCTTTGGAGTGGACAGTTCCAGATCACTCGGTGCCCTCGACAAAGCAGCCAGTGGGCTCTGTCTGCATGGGGCCTGTGTGGCAGGTTTCTTCTGGTTCAGGCGGGCATCTGTGATTGTTTATAACCTGTCAGTAGGATCTCCCGGGGTTCTGTGGGGGTGGGGGATGGGGTGCTAGTCTTGGAGATCCCTAACATGAGAAAATAACCTCACGGTGAGTCTAATTACCACTTTCCACAAGGAATTTCACCGTGCGTGCTCGTTTGCTTTTAATCATCCTCTAAATATGCATTTTCACGTTATACCCTAATGGCACCCAGAGAATCATTAGGATCTGTTGGGACCATAATCCGTGGTTTCGGAAGTCTCTAAGTATGTAATTTCACTCCATGACGCAGGTTTCTAAAAGTCCACAAATAACCATTTGCATGATAAAGTCACAACTCTAAAGTCAATTACAGCTACAGCTGGAGAGAATTTATTTCCTTTTTGAAAATTAAAACATGAAATTGGGAAGTTGCCACACAAAAGCCTTCCCTTGCCTGGGTGGGAAGAGGGGAACAGAATCTGGCCCTTTCCCGCTGCCCCTCCCCCCATCTTCGGGTGGAGGCCCTGATTGACAGGGAGCTGTTTCATAACCACTGGGTAGCCTGAGCCAGGTGCCTCCAGGGTGGAGTTGGCTGTGGAACTTTGCCTCACACAGGTCTCACGTATCTTCCCCCACTTGATGTCTTAAGATCATGGCTCCTGGTAGGGGTTGGGGGGTGGTCCTAACTGTGACTCCCCAGGATGGGTCTCCTCAGCTTGGCTGGCCAGCTAGAGATCCAAGGCACATGGAGATGGGCAGGGGTCTGGGGTTCATGTGACCTTAACATGAGACAGCATGGCCAAGTGTCCACTGGAACAAATGAACCCACTGCTACCCGTCTCAGTAATTCAGGATCCTGCAGCCTGGGCCTGAGCTCTGCGGGCCCTCCATTGAGGGGCTGAGATCTTTCAAGGAGCCTGGGCATGGCTTGGAGCTGTCACCATTTCCACATCAGGATTAGACACACTTTTAGAAAGCATCTTATTCCAGCATTCTCAAAGTGCAGAAGGAAGGAAAGCTTTGGAACCAAGGTCGCACCAGTAAAGGGCAGCAGCGTGGGTGTAGACATCCACTTTGCTGCCTCTGAGAATAAGCTGTGTCATGGAACCTGGCAGTCCCACCACAATTTTGTCCAGACAGTCGTCAGAATAAAAACCATCCGGGTAGATGTCTGCTCTCTTTCGTGTGGGAATTTGTGCAGGAATTTGTACTAAAAGCAGAGTCCTGACCAGAATGAATCTGTTGGCTCTTTGAAGCATGAATGGAACTATTTGAAGAAAGAAAAAAAATATAAGGATACCCTCAGAAATCGTGCACACTGGAGCCAAATCTACATCCTATATATTCTAGAACTGTGGAGCTAGGAGTGGAGCGTTGATCTGTTCTCCAGTCTCAACTGGTGCTTTATTTAGTTGGTATTTAGGATCACCAGGAAGGTACATCTCATTGATGGAAGGTGCTAGCATGCTGATGAGTTCCCCGAGCATGTTCCTATATACCCTGCAAATCAGACTGTGTAATGGTTTGCCCCCGTTGTTGAACCTCACTGTCCCAGACCCTACTGGAAGATGCCTCTTCCAAGATGTCACTGTCCCCAAAGCTGGGATCAACCGTGCCTCACTTTGAGAAGGAGCCCAGAACGGGGACAGTGGGAATTTCTGGACCAGGAATTTGGAGTTCTGGCCCTCACACTGCCAGTAACTGGTCTTGCAAATTTGGGCAACTTATTTCTGCTCTGAGCCTCAGATTTCTCAGACGCCAAATGGGAACCTAATTTACCTGGCAGGGATGTAAAGCTAAAAAAAAGACCACAGAATTTTAAAGATTTATGCTTATAGAGGGGAACAGTTTTCAAATTATAGGGTAATAGACAGATCAAGAGCCATTATTAATTTAGAAAGCCTGGCGATGATGTCAGGTAATCGTGCTTAAACCGTATTGATTGTTTCCGCTCCCTGCGTGGGATGACGTCCTCCACTCTGGGTGTGGGTGGAGTCAGGAGCCTGGAGATGGCTGCCGACTCAGCTCACCCCGGCATCTCTACTAGACCGTGAGAGCCTTGACTCATCTGGCACACAGTGTGTTCTTAATAAACGTCTACTGACACGTCAGACCGTTCTTGGAGCCAGACTAACATTGCCTTGGTTTAGTTCATGATCTAAAAAGGGATTTTTTTCCCTGTCTTCTGTGCCCTAACAAAACACAGATGGAATTTGATTACCACTGTTTATTGAGTGCTTGTTCTGTGTCAGACATGGCATTAAACCCTGAACACACAGTATCTCGTTTAATCTTCACAACGCCTTGCTGAGACAGGGCTGAGCTTCAGAAACAGGCTCAGAGAAGTCAAGTGACATAGGTCATATGAGTAGGATGTGGGAGTGGGGATTCAGGGTGGAGGGCTCTGAAGACCCTGCTCTTAACCTCAATGCCAAAGGGTCTTCTCTTAAGGTTGGGTACACCCTTGGGACCCTTGGAACCTCAGTTTTCTCATCTGAAAATTGGGAAGAATGATGCTCTCACCTGTTCTGGAGGGGAAAATGCCTAGTTCAGCATCTGGCACACTGTAAGCGGGCCAGAAATGCTGGTGACAGCTTGTTTTGTTTTGATTTGCTGTTTTGATCATGCCTCTTGTAGATTCTAAATGACCTACTCACAAAATTCTCAGGCCCTGAAACGTTTCAGATTCTATCCAAATCTGATTAAACCTCAAGCCAAAACTCAGAGACAAGCACTGTGATTCTTATGCCATGATGACAGTAAGATGAATAATGGCTAACAAATGTATGCCTTTTATGACACTGTATGCACGTCACAGCTGTCCTCAAGGTGGGACCCTCTGCCCCAGTGGAAAGGTGAGGAAACTAAGGCAAGGAGTGGGCCAGTAATCTGCAGGACAGCACAGAGTAAACAGCAAAGTCTCAGAACTCCGAGTGAGATGGTGCTCAATCACCTTGAGCTAGTCACCTCCCCCTCCTAGCCCTCACCTCCACCTAGACTTGAATCTGATAATTTTTGCAAAGTGCTGGACATAGTGGCTGGTACCTAGTACCACTCTACAAGTTTTAATAGCTCTTGTTTTTTCTGCCTGGGACATGCTGCGGGTAAGGGGCAGAGCAGGGCTTGGGCTTTCTGCCAGCCATCCTGCCCTGCCCACTCTGGCCCCTTCTGCCCATCTCCCACCCCATAGCCTCCTACTATAGCTGTACCACTCTCCTTGCTCTCTTTCCTTCCTCTGTTCATGAATGCAGGAGATGGGGGTTTCTGGAGGGGGTCTGATCAACAGTGGGTAGGGGGGGATCCACCCAAGAGGATCCTGGTATTTTCTCTGTGCCTAAAGAGGCTCTGCTCCCTGCACCTAGGTCTCCAGCAGTACAAACTCAGGAGTCCACTTAGATTCAAATTCTTGGTCTACTGCATACTAGTAAGTCATCTTGAGCAAGTTACTTTACTCCTCTGTGCCTCCATTTCCCTTCTGAAAAATGCAATTGACCAGGGTACCTATTTTTAAGGGTTGACATGGGTAGTAAAAGATTTGATACCTGTAAGACACATAAAGCTGTGCTTGGCATGACATTAGCGTTTCATAAATGCTCAAATATGCCAGTGGAATTAATAGTAATAGTAACAGGAAAAGCAGTCTTACTGAAAGCCTGGGCTCTCCCCCACTCATCACATTGTTTCAGCCTAACTCTGCTAATAACCACAGCATGATGCCATGGGCCGTCTCTGGACCTCATTCCCATATGCATGCAATGATTGGGTTGGATAAGATGATCTCCAGGGCTCCTTCTATTCTAGGACTTTGAAATCCCTTCCTTACAAGGACTATGGCAACCAGCGTGGAATAGCCTCCTTCCACCTGTGAGGTCTGCACTAGAGATGTCTGGGGAGGTGGATTATTACTCATGCACCCATCTACACAGTCTGTCAACAAATATTTTGGAGTGCCTACCACTGACAAAGCAGGCTCTCTCTTCCTCAGTGACCCAGCCAAAGATGACACACCCCACATAACTTCCTTCCCAGGTTCTGATAGAACCTCTCACTTGCTTTCTATAAATAATCTTGTTCTCTTAACACAGGTCCTGCCCATATCCCCCAAGGTGGGATCGCTCACGGGACAAAGCATGGGCTTTGTGCCCAGCAAGTCTGGTTTGACTGTCACTTTTCACACTCAGTAGTTCTGAGATGTCAGACAGTGTTTCCCAGAATGTGAGTCATAAGCCACTTGTGGGTCAGGAACTCAATGTAGTGGGTCATGCCCAGTATTGAAACATAAAGAGTAGAGAGTAGTATGAAATGGCACAGAAAACAGTGTGCTGTGCAGGTATGGGATGGGTGCATGCATGCAGGTATGCCAGGGAACACTAGGGTGCGCAGGTAAGGAGTGGGTCCATGCATGTGGATATGCCAGGGAACACTGGGTCATGAGGGTAAGAGGTGAGTGCCTGCATGCGGGTATGTTAGGGGACGCTGGGCTGTGCAGGTAGGAGAGGTGAGTGCATGCATGCAGGTATCCCAGGCAACATTGAGCTATGAAGGTAAGGGGTGGTGCTTGCATGCGGGTATGCCAGGGGACACCAGGCTACGCAGATGAGGGATGAGTACATGAATGTGCATATGCCAGGGAACACTGGGCTGTGACGGGAATTCTATGTGTTACTGGGAGACGTGGCCAAAAAGCTTGAAAGTCGCATACGTAGAACACATAACTTGACTTCTTGGGCTCCAGTGCCCTCATCCCATGGAGAAATTTTGTGAGGGTAAAATGAGAACAGCGTTAAGGCTGGAGATCCCAACTGCTGCCTCCCTGGTCCTCTGAAGCCCCTTATCTTTTTCCTGGTTCATGAACCTCAACCTTCAGGAATCTGAGTCATCTCCCTCACAAAACCCTTTGCTCCCTCTCTGTCAACACACCAGTCAGTGAGTAAGAAAGTGCACATTAACCTTACGAACATTTGTGGAGCTCCTACATGATGCCAGACCTTGGGCTCAGTGCCAGGGCGCTGTGAGGAGTGTGATGATAAGAGCTGTGCCCCAGGGAGTTTACATTCAAGCATAGAAGCCAGCGATAAGCTGACAGGTCCATGACCAGAATGCCAGGCTGGACAACATGCTGGAGGAAATGAGAGGAGGGCCAGGGAGACAGGGATCCTGTTTTCCATTGGGTAGCCACTTGGACTACCTATTCATGCCCAGCCCTGCTGCAGGCAGAGGGCAGGCGGCAGGTGCGTGAGAATGACAGGGTTGTCAGCTTAAAGGAGCATTGGGAAGACAAGACTTACACAGCGGTGATGGAGGAAAGGTGCACAAATCCCTAGGCCAATGCTGGAGGGGGTGGGGGCACAAGACATCAGGAGGGGGAAGCCCAAGTGTGCTCAGAAATCCTGTTTTGCAAGAAGAAAGAGTAGAGCTAGGATAAATAGGAAGTGAGCTGGCATTCCAGGAGAGGGAGAGAGCTGAGGCCATGGGAGAGAAGGCCAAAGGGAGCCTGGGGCAGAAGGGAAGGCAGAGCTGAGTTACATGCACACCAGGGGGAAACAATGAGGGGAGACCTTGAGGGGATATGAAGATCAGACAGAGTTTACTCTTGAGCCAATAATGATAACATGTATGGGGCACCTACCGAGCACCAGGGCCTGTGTTAAAAGTTCTACATGTGTCAGCTCATCTTCATCTACACAACTCTTAATGTAGATGCTACAACATTTCATTGAATCTCAGATGCCTTTGATTAGAAGATGGATGGCAATTTTTTTGTATCCCTAAGAAAGAAATGTCACTGTTAATTAAACTTGGACAGGTCATTGATTGCAGAATGCGTTTCAATTCCAGAGATATTAAAATAAACATCTTAGAATTGACAGAATGTGGTATTGTTATCCACAGGAAGGAGGGGCAGTGGGAGGGTAAGTAACCTTCTCCAAGTCACAAACTGGTAAGCAGCAAGGAGGTCTGAGCCCAGGCTGCCCAGCTCCAGAGAGTGTGTTCTGTTCTGTCATGTGCCACCCTCTCTGTCTGGGAGACGTCATGGCAAGAGGGAGGTGTTGCGGGTCTCTGAAGGGAGGCATGAGGGATGTTCCAGGAAGCATATGGGCCAAACTGGAGAGGGAGAAAGGGCAGGACATGGCCCCCAACGGAGGGACAGTGAGAACCAGGTGTGGGTGCCGATGGTGTGGCCAGCCCCTCGCAGGTAGAGAGGGACGTGAGAGAGAAGAAGGGGTGACCAATAATTCAAGGTTTTAATATGATGATCCTGTCCAGCCAGAGGCTGAGTTTTCTACAAAGGTGAAATGCAAGGGATGTAGGTTTCAATTAATTGTAACTCTCTTCCTTGACTGAAGGATGCTCAGGTGGAAGAGAGAGAAAGAGGGAGGAACTAAGGAAAAGAAGACTGAGGAAGGGGCAGGGTGGGTTTTGCAAAGATGAGCAAAGCCAGTCAGTGAATCACTGTGGGATACAGAACCCCTGAGGCTAAAAGCCAGACTTTTGGACACTTAAGATGCAGCTCATCCCCAACCCTGCCCCAGGTTCCCCAGGTTTTCTGTGCACACTGACCATAGTCTCCAACCCCCCATCAGGAGAACTGACCTGTCCTATGCACTTGACTTAAGGGAGAGTAGCCAATGGCTCATCTCTGCTGTGTCCCAAAAGACCCAAGGTCTCCAGTCTCCCATTGCCTATGCCTAGGTAGGTGCCTACCCTCCCACTGCCCCTGCTTCCTGTGGGTAATAATGCCACATTCTGTCAATTATAAGATGTTTATTTTAACAACTCTGGAACTGAGTGAGTCTTATAATCAATAACATGTCAAAGTTTAATTAGCAGCGATATTTCTTTCTTAGGGATACAGAAAAGTATGGTTTATCTTCTAATCAAAGGCATCTTATATTGGATGAAATACTGTGGTACATATGTATTTCAGTATCTCAGACACACCCTGGTTGCAGAGACTCTGTGCCCCCAGGCCAGGCCAGGCTAGTCTCTGTGCAGACGCCTGGCAGGAGCCACATTTTGGGCCTGGTTTAGCCTTATGGATTCCCTCCTTGCAGATGTGGACTCAGCCTCACTGAAAATAAACAGAGCAGACCCTGGATTCCTCCTGGGGGCTCACCACAGTGTGCCACAGATCCCTGGAACCATGCTGGGATAAGAAATATCTACCAGCAGGGTGCCAGAGACATTATGCGGAGTCCCTTGGACAGAGAAAATCACTGCCACTTTCTAAGCAGAAAGAAATCAACTCCAGCCAGCATCCCCAGTGGTGGGAAAACAGCCAGCCTAGGAGATGAGAATGAAATACACAGAGAATACCAGGGCTGGATGGGGTTAGGGGCCTACAAGATTCAGTCTCCTATCTTCCAGCTCAGCCAAGGTGAGCCATGGCTTTTCTGTTTATAAACGTCAAGCCTGGTGCTTGTAACAGGCATTTGTTTAGCATGTCCTTAGTGGCTGGGGCTTGTCGACTGCTGGGACCCAGAGGTAGGGCCAGAGCAAGTGCCCTGGAGAAGCCAGTGTACTGGGGAGGCAGGGTGTGGCAGCTATGATTTGTCTGCAAGCTCGAGTGTTCAATAATTATTCATTTGAAGGAATACAGCAGAAGAGCTGAAGAAGCAGTTAACAATACTCTTTCATTTAACAATTTTTTTTTTTTTTGAGACAGGGTCTCACTCTCATCGCCCAGGCTGGAGTGCAGTGGCATGATCTCGGCTCACTACAACTTCTGCCTCCCAATTCAAGCGATTCTCCTGCCTCAGTCTCCCAAGTAGCTGGGATTACAGGTGCGTGCCACCACGCTCAGCTAATTTTTGTGTTTTTAGTAGAAATGGGGTTTCTCCATGTTGCCCATGCTGGTCTTGAACTCCTGGCCTCAAAGGATCCATCCACCTCAGTCTCCGAAAGTGCTGGGATTAGAGGGATGAGCCACTATGCTTGGCCTCATTTAACAGTTTTTTGAACACCTACTAGGTGCCAGGCACTGTGAAGAGGGAACAAAGTGAAAAATGACCCCTACCCTCATGGTATGACATTCTGGAGGCAGGAGACAGACCACACTGAACAAACCAATTAAGCTAACTGTATAATCTGTGCAAAGGTGATAAGTGCCAGGAAGAAAAATAAAGCAGGAAAGGGGAATAGGGAGCTCTGGGGGCAGGGGTAGATGTTTCAAGAGTAGCCAGGCCCCCCACCGCGGGCCACCAAGATGAGGACAAGATCAAGAGGAACTTCCCCAAAGTGATATCCAGTCCAAACCTTAAGAAGTGAGCAGGGGCCACCAAGTGAAGCACTTCTGGCATAGGGAGCAGTGTGTGCACAGGCTCAGGGGTCTGAAAAGCTCAAAGTGACCCTGGGGAGCTACCAGGAGGGGGGCTCGACTAGAGATGACATGGGAGGGGGAGGTGTCCATGTCATGATGGGCCACCATGCCAGGCTAAAAATGTCTGAGCACCATCCAACTGGCTGGGGAGTCTTGGTGGGTTTGAAGCCAAGATATGACATAATCCTGTTTAATAAAAGCCAACCAGAAGCAGGTATGGAAAAGCTCTGGAAAAATTCTGAGCAGTATTCCCAAGGAATGCTTCACGTGTGGATTCTCGCAATTTCTAAGAACTCCATGTGAAAGAAAGAGTTCTGGCTGGGTGCAGTGGCTCATGCCTGTAATCCCAGCACTTTAGGAGGCTGAGGCGGGCGGATCATTAGGTCAGGAGTTTGAGACCAGTCTGCCCAGCCTGGTGAAACCCTGTCTTTACTAAAAACACAAAAATTAGCTGGGCATGGTGGTGAGTGCCTACAATCCCAGCTACTCAGCAGGCTGAGGTAGGAGAATCGCTTCAACCCAGGAGGCAGAGGTTGCAGTGAGCTGAGATCACGCCATTGCACTGCAGCCTGGGTGACAGAATGAAACTCCATCTCAAAAAAAAAAAAAAAAAGGCTGGGTGAGGTGGCTTACATCTGTAATCTCAACACTTTGGGAGGCGGAGGCAGGCAGATCACAAGGTCAAGAGATCGAGACCATCCTGGCCAACATGGTGAAACCCCATCTCTACTAAAAATATAAAAAACATTAGCTGGGTGTGGTGGTGCGTGCCTGTAGTCCCAGCTACTCGTGAGGCTGAGGCAGGAGAATTGCTTGAAACCAGAAAACGGGTTTCAGTGAGCTGGGATCGCACCACTGTACTCCAGCCTAGCAGTACAGTGAGACTCCATCTAAAAAAAAAAGAGAGAAAAGAAAGAAAGAGTTCATGATCCAGACAGTTTTGACCCTCCCAACACAAACACACACATGCACACACACACACACACGTATAATATACATACTGTATATATGTAATATATATGTTACATGTGCGTTTTTTTTTTTTTTCTTTTTAAGATGGAGTCTTGCTCTGTAGCCCAGGCTGGAATGCAATGGTACAATCTTGGCTCACTGCCACCTCTGTCTCCCAGGTTCAAGCAATTCTCCTGCCTCTGCCTCTCGAGTAGCTGGGATTACATGCATACACTGCCACACCCAGCTAATTTTGGTATTTTTAGTAGAGACAGGGTTTTGCCATGTTGGCTAGGCTGGTCTCAAACTCCTGACCTCAGGTGATCTGCCTGCCTTGGCCTCCCAAAGTGCTGAGTTTACAGGCGTGAGTCCCCGCACCCAGCCATATGTTACATGTGACTTGGCAAATCAGCATTCTTATCTGCCAAAGAAATGTAAAGGATCTGAGAAGGTCTGCAGTAAAAATAAACTTTTGGCTTTTGACTTTTACAATTTTCAAAATCTCTTGCTTGATTTTGCCAATTCCAAAGTCACTTGACCATATAACTCTTCTCATTTCTCTCTCTCACCCTCATAATACCTATTAGCTTCCTGGAGAAGCAGCAGATTGCGAGAAAAGCTGTCAAACAGTTCCCATTTCTCAAAGTGTATCTCTTTTTCCTTTTGCAGCCCCCCTGCTACGCTGCCCCTGGCTGAAGGCCTCATTTTTAGAACTTCTCAGCAGTAGCCCCACCGTGGGCCAGTCACCTGGGCAGCTCCCAGCCTGTCTGACCTATCGTAGGTGATCCCAGCAGTCCTGGTCACTCTCTAGTGGGTTACCATAATCCAGAACAGTAGATAATCTAAAAGCCATTTATTTTTGGCATGCTTTAATGAGTTTATTTTTACTGTAGCCTTACTTTCCTAATTTGGCCTCACTCAAACACATGCTAAAATGAGTGTGCTTTTTCTGAACACACTCTGAGTAAAGAGGGGGAAGGGGATCCAGAGAGATGCTGAGGAAGGCTGGCAGGGGAATGTCATACATGTTGTGGCCAGTGTCTCCATCCTCGACAGCATGTTGAAAAGTCCTCCAGATTGGAAACTGTGTGCTGACCTGGTCCCTGAACACAGCAGCCCCAAGGAAAAAAATGAGCAGAATACATGGTTCAGTGAGATTTGATGCAAAAAGCATGAGGTTGAGGGTCACACTGACCGGGGTCGGACTCCCAGTGTTGCAGATCCCTCTGCCCTTTCCATGACAGTACCTGGCTCCCAGCTGCCAGCACCTGCATCTTTCACCTGAGAGCTTCTGTCACATCAAAGCCACGCTACCTGCCCACAGGGTAGGCCAAAGCTGCCAGGGAATTAACACTCCCCACCCTTAACCTAAGAAGTCCTCAACCATTGCCACAGCATAGGGGTATAAATACCCCAGCTCACTCACTCCTCAGATGTTCCATTCTGAGGCTTGAGTCTCACTGGCTCCCATGGGGAGCCTAATTCTCCAGGGGGATTAGGCTGTAGTTGCCACCAGAGATAGGTGGCTTGAAAACCTGCCCTTTGTGGGCTCCCTTCCCGCTTGTCTCACCATCTATTTGCATTTTCTGGGCCTGCTCCCAAACAAATTACTTAGACTCAAACCCTGGTCTCAGAGCCTACTTCTAGGGGAACCCAGACTAAGAAACCCCGACAGGCTGGGTGACCTGGGAGCAGTGGCTTAGCACAGTCTGAGCCTCTGTCTTCCCAGTCATTACAGAAGGGACATGACCCCAGCTCCACTCCGTTCTTCTGAGGGTTCCAGATATCCCAATAGATGCCTAATAAACACCGAGACTTTGTTATTATCTGCAACAAAATCATTTATACCAAGTCAGGCCTGGAAGGGTCACCAAGCAGACTTCACAGCAGACCATGACATCCACAAGGAAACAGGAACAAGGATGCTGGGGGAGAGAAAGGATGCAGTTTTCTGCCATCTGAAGGCAGCTGGGGAAGCTTGGCCCATACACCACTGTGAGAAGGTGAGAAAGGGGCAGCTAGGGAAGCTTGGCCCATACACCACTGTGAGAAGGTGAGAAAGGGTCACCTGATTTAATTTGCAAGAATCTCTAGTTGATGCCACCTGCTTTGCTAATTAGAAAATTACCTGCCAAATGGGTTCTCCCCCTAGCATCTGCCCACCAACTTGCTGACAAAGCCCCGCCTCCCTGACCTCACTCCCTCCATGGCTGGCTCTCTCACACACACCCTTCACACTGGGCATGGACTGTTCCCACTCAAGTCTCCAGGTTCCTGGAAGATCATGGGGTGGCCAGGAGCAGCCAAGGGTGTGTAGGGTCCCCAATCCAAGCCTTGCTTGCTGTGTCACCTTAGGAAAACACACCCCTCTCTGGATCTCATTCTCCTCCTCTAAGAAAGGGGCAGAAAAGGACTCTAAGGCTAGGAAGGTCTCATCCTCATCTGGGCTGAGTTCTTCATTCCTTCCATAGCCGTTTTTTATTGTGTGTCTGCAATGAACCAGGCCCTGTTCTAGGTGCTTGGGATATACTGCTAAATGAACCAGAAACAGTCCCTGCCTGCAGAGAGCTGATTTTCCCATTCTAAAAATCAGCACTTGTTGAAAGAACAGCTCTGCTGTGCAAGAAAGACTAGATCACCCAAGTGTTCTGATGCAATAACTGGCCTCACTCTCCTCATCCCCAGCTGCAGTACTCTTCCCACCCCTACCCCTGCCAAAGATTACCAAGTGCCTGATATCCCAACCTACATCCATTCAAGTTAAGTAACACATGGTCTCCAAAAGACGTCTGTACCAAGTAGAAGAAACACTACCTGGGAGTGAGAACTACATTAGCCCTACCTTATGAGTATGGGGGATGAAGGTATGATTCCTAGGTGGAGGGCCAGATCACGCTGCAAGACACAGAAACCGTAAGATGGGGAATGCACACTTTTCCACGGGTCCCATCTCAGACTTTTCAGACAAAAATCACGCTGCTCCATTTGAGCTCGACTCTGGGCAAGGTGTAGAGTCTTGCTCTCTGATGTGGCCCCTGGACACAGAGGCAGAGAAGTTCTTAAGCCTCCTTCAACTCACAGAGCCAGACTTCCATGTGGATTATCCATTTCCCTGCTCATTCATCTTTGGCACCTTCATGCTAACCAGCTTTCCCCACCCCGATGCCTCCCCAGCACCTGTACATGTGCATTGGAGGAGGCAGGCTCATTTCAGTATCAGTCTGTGCAAACCCTAATTAGGGGCTTAATTAGCAGCCTCTCCTCTCACACCCACCCACCAGCAACACACACTCGATGGCAAAGTGTGCATGTGGCAGAGCTGGGGGAGAGGGTTTATAACTGCCCTTTGGAATTAGTTCTGCTCCATCAGTCTGGACAATTTGGCAATGACAACAGACTGAATCACTCAATCAAGGTTCACTTGAGCTAAGAGGGGGGATCAAGGGCAGATCAGGCCTGTCTTGCTCCTGCTCCCCACCCACTTTCTCTGACTCCTCATCTCCCAGTTCACCCCTTTCCAAGTAGAAGTGGTTGGTGACATATAAAAAGCCCTGTGCACTGCTTGAATATCAGGAAACCTGGATGCTAGTCCCAGTCCTGTCTCTAATTTGCTGTGTGGCCTTCGGTGAATGCCTAGCTCCCTCTGGGCCTCAGTTTCTTCATTTGTCAAATAATAGGCTTGAATTAAAAAACAATAAGAACAATTGTGGACACTGTGTGCTATGAACTTGGCCCTGTACTAAGCATTTTTTATGTAACATTTAATCCTCTGCTAATTTTAATCTGTTCCCTGCTCTCTCTCCAGTTGGTGACCAATAAATATTTGTTCAACGAATTCATCTAACACCCCTATGAAATAAATGCTACTATGATCCCACTTGCTAGAGGAGAAAACTGAGGTACAGAGGATTAAGTAAGTTGCCAAGCTCACCCAGCTTAGTGAATGGCAGAGCCCAGATCTGAATCTGGGAGGTCTGGTTCTAGACCTGCACACTCACCTCCTATGCTGCTCCCCTCCTGGATAATCTACTGACCATAGATGTGAGTCAGAGCAGGGTCTTGGTCCTGTGCACTTCAGATCATTGGCCCAGGGTGAGCACCTAGTAATGCCCCATGAAAGCCAGCTAGCATCATTTTCTAATGTCCTTACATTGATGGCCCCCACATGACCCGTCCTTGAGCCAGTACAGATCATTCAGGATACACTCAGTCAACCATGCATCGTCATTCAACCAATACACATATTGAGTGCCCACTGTATTCCAAGCACTGGAGACATGAAAATGAACAGGACATGGCTTCTGCCCTGGAAAATTTGCCATATTACAACAAAGTGTGGCTCATGTTACCCAACAGAAGTGATGCTTGAACTGAGTCAGGGGAGCAGGGTCAGAAGCAAGTAGGTGAAGGTGGGCAAGGGGCTTCTAGGCAGAGGGAATGGAATGGAGAGTGTGGGGGCAGCAGAGAGCTCAGCACCTTCAGTGGGGGCTGGACTGAGCAGTGGGGGAGAGGCGAGGGCAGATCTAGACCAGGGCAAACCCCAGGGGTGCTAACCATGGGAGAGCCATCCCTTCTGCAGGGTCGGTGTAAGAGTTAGGGGACTTATTAATTGGGTCAGACACTGAACTCAGCATTCTACATAGATTATCAGTTTTGTTCAGAGCTGTATTTTCAGTACTTAGAACAGTGTCCAACACACAGCAGGTAATCAATACAATATGTGCTGAGAGAGTGAATGAATGATTGTAATTCTCATAACGACCCTTTAAAATTAAGAAAACAGAGATTCAGAGAGGTAGAATGACTGGTCTATATTGATAAGCAGTGGGACCAGGACTCAAACACTCGTATGGCACCAAATCTGCACACCCAACCCTATATTCGCATTCTTTGCTGTAAGACTTGGAAGTTCCTCCCATAAAGGGCAGAGAATACCACCCCTTGACTTTGGATTTGGCCATATGACTTGTGTTGGCCAACAGAATAGGGTGGAAATGATGTACAGTTCCAGGCTTCAGATTCAGGAGCTCTCACAGGGTCCTCCTGTCCTCCTGTGCTTCCACTGTGGCCATGACAAGAGTATGCCTGGCCCAGCCTGCTGGTCTCAGGAGTAAGATGGGGGCCACGAGAGCAGAGCTCTGTGCACAGCCTCTCCAGTCAAACCAGGCTCAGCAGCACTGCTTTCAGCCATTGAGTTTTAGTGTGATTTGTTACTCAGCAAAAGCTGACGAATACAACAGGGGTAGAAAAGGTGATGAGTAAAAGGTGTCCTGATAACACGCAGGGGGAGCAGGAGAGTCTATATGGCAGGAAGGAAAGGCTTCCCAGAGGAGGGGGCATTTGAACTGGGGCTGAAATGATGAGTAAGATTCATCATTCATTTAATAAACTTGAAGTGTGCACATGCCATGTGCCAGTCACTGTCCTAGGCATTAGAATTGCTCAGAGGAGAAGGGGTAGGTAAGGGCATTCCAGGCAGAGGGAAGGGCATACACAAGAGCAGAGTGGTGCTGGGACAGTACGGCGCATCTGGATGTAAAGTGTGTGTAGGACAGAGTGGGAGATGAGGCTGCAAAGGCAGGCGGGGCCAGGTGGAGCAGTTTGGGCCTGACTCTGAGGTGACAGAGACCCCTAAGGATCTTAAGTAATTTAGCGATGAGACTCAGCTTTGGTTTTAGGCAGAATCCTCTGGCAGCCATGAGAACTGTGGCAGGAACAGGAAGCCCAGCCTGAGAGGAGATGATGCTGCATTTCTGGCGAACGGCAGTGATGAAGGGGTGGAGGAGTGCAGAGGGGCTGGGCGGGAGGACCGGCAGCTTAAGGATGTGGGCTGAAGAAGGAGGTGCAGGGACGGGGGAGCAAACATGACACTCTGGGCTCCAGCTTGGGCAGCTGGGTGGGAGGTTGTGGAACATGGGAGGTGGGTCAGTTCTGGGGCTGGGGCAGGGAAAGAAAGGACAACACTAGATTTATGCTCCCATTGCAGGAAAGCCCCCTCCCTGGCAGACGGGTCCCGTCTAACCACCCAGCCATCTGTCCAACACAGCCAGAGGCATCGTGGCCTTCCTGTCCTTTCCTATGCACTCCCATCCCCATCGGAAAGGTCCCTCGAATGGCCACTGCTGTTCATGCAACCTGAGGAGGACAAGCAGCTGGCTGTGTGCTGACACAGTGGTGCTGGCGAGGAGAAGGGCCTCTGGAGGCTGGGGCAGGCTGCGGAAGGGGGGAGGGAGGGCAGGAAAGCTGCCCATCTGAGACCTGTCCCTTCTGCCCAGGCCTGGTTAGCCAGCCCCTTCATGATCTCCATGGCAGATGTTGGCCATGAATGTAGCTGGGGAGGCTGCCAACCCTGTGTCACCACCGAGCACCCTCAGAGAGGCAGCACCCAGCAGCCAGGAACAAGGTGAAGACATTATCTCAGTTCCGTCCCAGGCAAGCTGAGAGTTAGAGGACCAATGACATAGGCACAGAAACAAAGAGGGAAGGCAGGAGAAGCCACTAGAGAGACAGTGAAGAGTGCAGGGAGGCAGACTCCGAGTCCTTCCTTCAAAGGCATGGAGCTGCGTCACTACAGAGACACAGCTAGAGTCAGAGAGAACGGTGCAGCCGGAAGGAAAGAGGGAGAGAAGAGGAGGGGACAGGAAAAGTGTGTATGTGTATGTCATCGTACGTTGAATAGAGGAGAGAAGAGAGGAGGAAGGGGAAAGGAAGGGAGGATGAGAAGGATGGGGATTCTCACATGGAACCTGCCAGCAGCAAGACACTCTTGCTGTGCCCTGAAGGAATAGGGGCTGGAGTCGGAGAGGTTTAGAAAGGGCACTGACACTCCTTTCCCAGCCAGGATCTCAGAGCCCCAGGCACCTGTGAGCTGAGGCTGGGGACCAGAGCAGCTAGGGAGAGGGGGCTTCTTTGACAATTTGAAACAAAATGGGCACAGCTTTCTAATACTAACAGCCTGTTATTAAAATCAAGTACTATTTTGCAAAATGCATTTGCCAGAGAATCACTAATTACAGGCAAGACACATTTCTGTGTGTTGGTGCCGATTAATCCTAACGGTTTAAGCAGTTGAATTTTATACATATAATTATCACTCAAGATTCACTAAACAGCAACAAGATGCTCTGGGCTCTGCCCTTGAGGGACTGTGTGGCGGGGAGGGGAGGAGGCAGGGAGGTGTCCAGACAAGGAGGTTCTAGCTCAGGCTGGGCTGCACTGTATCAGTGCTGGCAATGTCACCTTGACCCACCTCCTCTTATCTATCTCCTACATCCTGGAGTCCAACAGAATAAAGATGCCGATGAAAAGGGAGGGATGGGAGAAGCTGAACACAGCCCACAGGGGGAGCTGCTAGCAGTGCACTACCCCTTCCCAAACATGGCCCCATTAGGAGAATGAACTAGCCGTGGGCTTTGAAGCAAAAGGTATGTTCCATTCTTCCGTGGTCTTGGATTTTCATCTGTGAAATGGGCTGGCTGAAGAGTTTCTCAAGGATTAAGGCCATGCCTCTAAGACCAGAAGGAAGAGAGGGAGTCTTTATGGGGTTCTGTGGTGCTGCTCAGCCAGAGAGGATGGGTCTTCATAGAGCCAGATGTTGTATGTGGTGCTGCCAGCTGCAAGGCATGCTGGGAGGACCTGCCGGGAAGAGGTGGCAGGGAGCTGGGGCAGGCTCACACCAGTGCAGGGAAAAACAGAAAAACGGAATGGTGATGTGGGACTGAAGGTCAGCCGACTGCCCATTTTGAGAGGAGGGACAAATTCAGATAAAAGTCAGGCTCGTCCTAGAGGGTTCCCAGGAGGGTGGTGTCATGTGGGCTTCTGAGCAACAGCAAGGAGTTGGAGTATACAAGTGAGACCCAGTGGAGCAAGAAGGCTGAGCATCCAGCCAATTTTGCAAGAAGAAAAGGCCCAGAGCCTCAGCCTACTATCCAAGGCACATGCTTGCCCCAGTCTCAAGGGAAGCTGGAGGGTGGTATGAAGGTGTGAATTCCTGTGGGGGAGTGGGTAGGTGAGATAGGGAGGTTCCTGTCTGCACACAGCTCTAAGAGAACAACTGCCCTCTGCACTCCCTCATCTCCTGCCCAGCTTTCTCAATGGTAGCTGGGATGGAACCAGCAAGCAAGGGCTGGCAGGGAGACTGTGTGAAGGTTGCTATTTCCTACCTGCACCAGAATTCCAGGACCCTGGCCTGCCCCCTACTCCAGAGCCCCTTCCTATGGAGGAATCCTGGGAGCACAACAGTGTGAGAAGTGCTGGCTTAGACACAGGCAGTTGCATCTATGTGGGACCCCACAGGGGTTTCAAAGAAAAAACAGGGAATCAGGGATGAGAGCCAGTCACGCCTTCCCCTGAGCCCATCATGTTTGTGTCTCTGTCCTCTGTGTGATGGGCAGAAACGGGCTGAGTGGCAGGTGCGAGGCCCACAGTGGATGTGAATGCACCTGTCTGGAAGGTGAGTGTGTGGCAAGGGGGAGGACAGACACACAGGCACTGGGCCAAGTTAGCAAACCCGCCGTCAGAATGGCGTTAGAGAGACTGAGTGTGCAAATGTGCACTGTGGTGCAGTGAGTCTCAGTAGGTGTGAGCTTTTCAAGGAGTCTCAGTAGGTGTGAGCTTTTCCTTTTGTTACCATGGTCCTGGTTGCTTCAGGGGCTCCAGGGGCCACTTGAAGCCCAGAGGAACAACAGACTATGTGTCACTGGGCCAAATGTGTCTGCACACAGCTCTCAGAGGACAACTGCCCTCTCTGCCTCCCTCATCTCCTGCCCCCTAAGGACAGGTGACCAGCTTTTCCAATGGGAGCTGGGATGGAACCAGCAAGCAGGGACTGGCGGGGGTGCCGTGTGAAGGTTGCTATTTCCCACCTGCACCAGAATTTCAGGGCCCTGGACTGCCCCCTACTCTAGAGCCCCATCCTGAAGTAGGTGCTCAATAAATGCTCGATGCCTGGTGAATTTGAACCCCTCCTTGTCCTCCCTCTAAATGTCATGGAGGACTCAGGCCTCCAGTTTTACTCTTGCAGACAGCCCCCTGATGCATCACCATGCTCACTCACCAAGACTGGGTTTCACAAGCACCCCACCCCCACCTCAGCCCCATGGCTCCAAGTGGTGAAGGATAGTTTAATCATAAAGTCAACTCCTTTTTGTTTGTTTGGTTTCTAGTGCTTTAGAATCCTGAAGCATCTTTAGGTGACTTTACCAATAGCCCTATGAAGAAGGCATTAACAAGACTTTACCAGAGATGCTATGAATAATACCTATGGTCCACTGAACACCTACTCTGTGCCAGCCACAGGGCAGGAGTTGGCATGCAGGAGCATGTATGATTGCACCAGAAATAATTTCTAGCATCTGCCCTGCTTACTCATGAGCACATGAAGCTTGCTATGAAAGGTGAAGACACCCAAGGCCACAAGGCACTCCCATGGCCATGCTAAACCCTCCTGCAGCAGAGCAGGAATGCCAGTGCCAGGTCTGTGCTTCAGCTCTTCTATTTCTGTCTCTGCCACAGCACAAAGAGGTGAGTTGACTAGTTCAGGGTCACAGGGATGGTCAGACACAACCTGAGGCTCAAAGCTGGGTCTTCCCATGGCCAGTGCTCTTCCCACTTCCATCCAACTGCATCTGTATAGAAGGGCAGGGGCAGGGGCTGGGGAGGCCAGCCCAAGGTGCATGGTACTTCCCAGCAGTTGCAGGAAACTTACATGCTGTTTTCCTCATCACCGTGAACAACAGGGGCACAGGAAACCTGGGGGATAATGTCCCCATTAGCCTGTTTTCTTAGCACACAGAGGGAGAGATTTTAAAAATGAAATAAAACTACATCCAAATTTGATAACCTAACCTAACAAAAACACATGCAGATTTTTAAAATGCAAAAAGTTCCCATCAGAGTCAACTCAGTAATCCCCCCTGCCTCTAACAGGTGTCCCATAGCCAGGACAGCTCAGCTGGGTGCCTGCCTGCCCTGATAACTGATCTTGTAGGTCAGCCACCTCCCCACACCCTGACTCACTGCTCGCCATACCTCTAACACACACACACACACACACACACACACACACACACACACAGTGACACACGCTCTCTCTCACATGCACACACACACACACGCTCTCTGTCACACACACACCCCTGCAGCCCTCGAGTCCTGTCTCTCTTCAACTGTGAAGTAGATAAAGCCTGGCCTCTGATGTCCCCTTTTTGTACCTCTTCCATCTGTCTTGGTGGCCTGGCTCACGCAGGCAGGGGGCCGAGGTGCTCCCTCTCACTCACTCTGTTGGCAACCCAACCAGCCTTTAAACTGTGTCTTTCATATATAACAAAAGACTTTTCTTTTTGTCTTTAAAGCAACTTGAGGAGCCAAAGAGATGGTGGTCAATATTCCCAGGAGAGAGGGGCCCTCCAGCTGCCCTGAAATCAGGCCATGACAGTTGCTTATGAAAAACTGGATCCTAATAGTAGCAATTCATTCTTATTCTGAACCCCTACTCCCTGACCTCTAACCCCTGCCTTAGGAAACTAAGTCAGGGGTCAATGATTCTAGAAGCTCCAGATCCTGCTCCTTTATTTCCTATTGGAACCATAAGGCCATCGAGGCAAAGGTAATGAGCCTGGAGTAAGGAGAACTGGGTTCTCGTCTTGGCACTGCTCCTACATTGCTATGTGACTTTAGGAGAGTCACTTCCCCTCTCTGGACTTCAGTTCATCATCTATAAAATACTAAGTGGGTATAGATGGACTTCAAGATTCTCCAGTCCTGGCCACCTCATTTCTGATTCTGCGACAAGGCAATACCCCCATCTGGCCCTGGCTCCACTGTCCTCCTCTGGGGCCATGCTGGTGATTCCAGGAGCGGAGCTGCTCATAGAAGCATTCCATAGGCCACTCCCTTGCTCACCCCTCCCTGGAGCAGTCTCGGAAATCACCCCAGAAAGCAAGGGCGGCCCTGCTGCAGGCTGGCTCCACTAGGCAAATTACAGCCTCTCAAGGGTGCATATGACAAATGAGGACTAAACGGTTTGCTTTCCCTATGCAAATGAAGCCGCCAATTTACATTCATTTGCACCTGATGGGTGTCTGAAATGGGTGGATTTGATTTGTGCCTGATCTGTAAGTGTCTAATTTATTAATCAATAAAACGTCATGTACAGGCTTGAGGATCCCCAGTTCCAGCCGGCCTTCCATATATATGTAAATAATGCAATCTCTCAATCTACTTGTTATGTAAATGTTAATATAAAACTGACAGAAATACGCATCTGCAGAACTTTATGAGCAAAGGAAACTGAGATTTACACATGCTTCGAGCCCACCCTTTGCCCCTCAGCTCTTGTGGTGCCTCCTTCCTCTTGCCACACCTTCTTCTTACTTTCCCCTTAGGTCACTTGACCCTCACCTCCTCCAGGAAGCACCTCCAGGAAGCACCTCCAGGAAGCACCCCCTGCTCCCTCCCTCCCCACACTGCCAGGCCTCCAACCACCAACCCTGGCTTTTACATCCTGGACAATCTTCCCTTTCTCTGGCCCTGGAACTTTGCCCCCAAGACCACATAAGACACAGTCTTCTCCCAAGTTCTCCCCTTTCCATTTCTGTGCTGAAATTTACCTCTGTCCAAGGGTCAGCTACACGTCACCATCATTAACAAATACACACTGAACAGGAAGGCATGAGATTGGTGCTGGGAAGAGGGAGAGAGAAAAGGTTCCTGTTCTTGGATTTTCCTGGTTTAAGAGCAGGAATGTTTCCTTGGCTATGTGCAGGGCACGGTTCTGAGCATTGCTTGTGGGCTGCCTGCTTAATTTGCACAATAATCTCTGCAAGGAGAGTGTCCCTGCTGTCCCCCATTCCACAGAGGACCAAAACAGGGCCTTCTTGAATAAACTAGCAGAACCGGGGTTGAATCCAGCCAGCGTGCTCCACAGCTAGTCACACCACCACAGTTTGGCCTTTACCCAGTAGGCAAAAAGGTCATTCCAAGCAATGGTGTGTGTGATGTGTCACCATTCCAAGTGCCAAATTAAGTCTCTTCTATAGTTCTCCTTGAAGGGGCCACAGAACAAACCTTAGCAAAGACAGAAAATGGCAGCCTTTGCCTCCTCCCAGTTCTGATCTTCCCTGTTCTGGTTTCCCAGCCTATGCTACCAGGAAGGTGTGACCTTACCTGGAGCTTGTGAATGAACACCTGTCTTTAGCACACCAGTGCCCACTTGATGTTCTCTCCCCTGCCCTTGAGCTCTTGGGGGTTCCGCTACGGCAGCATTCTCTGTGTCTGTCTACTCCCACTCTCTGTCCACTGTGAGGGCAAGGCCAGCTCTTCCCCCAAGTCAGCGGCCACCAGTGTACCCAGCACTCTGCAGACCTGTGTGACCAGTGGTTGGCTTCCTTTTGGATGCGGCCATCAGGTCCCTCCCCCACTCAAACTCCTCATGCCTCTCTTGTCCCTGTACACCCACCACCTCATTAACCCAAGCCTCAGGAACACTCTTAGCCCACATTTTAAGATGAAAGGGTTGAGATCTGGGGAAGTAAAGCCAAGCTCACAGCATCACATTCCTGGGAGTGGGTACAGCCAGCTTCGAAGCTGGGTCTACCTGGCTCCAGGGACCATTCCTTTGGGCAGGACCGGTCATTGCCTGAACTGGGTGACCTCAAAGGGACTGAGTAGGATTAAAAGGTTGCACTGAGGGCAGAAACATGGATTTGTCAGCAGGAGCTCAGTGAGACAAGGCTGTAACTCCAATGTGGCTAAGGGAAAGACCCCTATACATGAGACTAGTGACATCAAATTTCAGCATTTCTAGAGATTCCTTTGGAAGAGGGGCATTTCACTCACCCTTGAAAGCAAAATGGAAATTGATCTTGTTTGCACTGGAGAGCTATCTTCCAGAAGGTGCCTGAAGGAGGGCCTAGAGCTGCAGTCAGCCTGAGCCTCCTCTTCCAGGGGCTTCTTAACAATACACACCAGGACAGCCAAAGTCATGCCAGAGAAAAACAAATGAAAAGGGACGAGGTAAGGACTAATGTTCAATGATGCTTACTCTGCACCAGGGGCCTGGTAGATTTTGTTTTATTCAATTAGCTCTGTAGCCTATGATGTGACATACACAGTGAAACAAACTCTGAGAGGGGAAGATATTTACCCAAAGCTACACAGACGGCAAGTGGCCAGACCAGAATTGCAGTTCAGATCTTTCTGACCACAAAACCGGGACTATTTCTAGGACCTCAAAGTCTTCAGTCATGGAAGGAAAAGGCCTGGGGCCACTGTAGATGATACGCCAGTCTGAAAATGAGAAGGAACCTAGATTTTAGATCATTGAGAAGAGAACCAATATAGGCCTGGCTAAAGATAGAACAATTACGTAAGTGATTAAGGAGAAAGTTACCATGGCGTACTTGACCAGGGTTTGAAAATCATATGACATAAATTATTTTACTCATTAATGATTGCTTAATGATGCTGTTTTTAAAATAATTAAGCAAGAGCGACTTAAGGCGTTTGAAACTACATGCTTAGCTCTAGACTTGGGGCCACGTTCAATTTGTAGTTTGGGTCCTATAGAGGAGACAGAGGAATCTCCTGCCACCAGACATAACAATAATCGCCATAATAGCTATTATCATATGTGCTACTAAGTGAAAATGCCTTAAACACACAAACTCATGTAATCCTACAAAGTGACTGTTAATATTCCCATTTATAGAGGAGAAAATGGGGTCTCAGAGAGGTGAAGTAAAGTGCCCAAGGCCACACCACTGACGAGGGCCAGAGTGGGAATTCAAACCCAGGTTTCATTGGCCAGAGGTTAAATACTTAAGCCCTACAGCATGTCCTAGTTTTTATAAAAGAGGTATCGTAAAGGAAAGCTTCAATTTTCTATTGTCAACCTTTGAACTCTAACAGGGTAAAGATCACATGTCCTAACTCCAGCCCCTTCTCTGCACTGGTAGCCTGCTGAGGTGGAACTGCACAGTTAGGGCAACCAGGCTGAACACAGAGATGCCTGGATCTTCAGATACTCCAGATGCCCATGGGAAGAGGGGAGCACTAACCAAGACACTCAACCAGAGGCGCACCTTCTCCCAGTTCTTTAACACGAGGAGGAGGCTGGACCAGCTCACCCTAAAGCCCTCTAGTGCTCAGATCCTGATGCCTCTGGCCTGCCCTGCCACTGCTGCCCTTGGGGAGCTAAGGTGGATCCCCTTAGCTAAGGGGGTCAAAGCCAGGGTCTCGGCTCCTTCCATAGGCTAAGAGCTCCAGGCTCAGACTAATACAGATGCTTCTCAACTTCCGATGAGGTTACATATGTTGAATGCTTACAATACTTTCAACTTATGATGAGTTTAGGTTTTCCCAGACATCACCAGATCGTAAGTCTAGGAGCGTACTGAATGCTAATTGCCTCCGCATCACTGTAAAGTCAAAAATCCTAAGTTGAAACATTCTCAGTTGGGGACTGTCTATATTCCTATTTTCTTCCTTTCTAGGGGGCAGAGGATCCTCTTGGGCTTTCTGATCCTCACCCCAGGTCCCCATGGATTCTCCAGGAAGCCTTCTAGATTGTTCTCTCCAACTCATCCCACTGCTAGCCCCATTCCTGCCACCCCAGGACACATTCTGGGCTCAGTATATTTACACGTTTGGGGAAGGCATGGCCTGGGTGGCTCCTGCTTCTCTATCAGGTGGGGGGGTCCCCACACAGTATGTGTGTGTGTGTGTGTGTGTGTGTGTGTGTGTGTGTCACAGACTCACACACACTAATTTGTGCTGATCCTCCCTATCACCCTTTTCTTTTTCCAGGCCTCAGGTAGAAAATAAAAGATGCTTGAGGTCGCTGCCCCTCCTGTTCTGTACACAAGCCTAAGCTCAGGAGGAAATTATTTGAGGTGTTTGGAAGAAGCAGGGAGAGCAGGGCAGCTCTGAAATCACTGGGAGGCTGTGAGAGTTCAGCCAGCACATCAAAGGACCCTAGGACCTTTGCATAACCCTGGACTGAATGAGAAGGGAAAGTCCCAGTCATGAGAGAAACTGAATTTCCCACCAACTCAGTAGGAGGTTTGGGGTTCAGGGTCAGTTTCATGATAGCACAAACAAAATAAAGAAAAAGTGATATTTATTGCTCACTTAGATGTGTGGACCGAACTGCCTACCATGCTATTCACACTGTTTCCTGCAGGCGGTCAATGTGGGCTTAAGGGAAATGTAACTCATCTTAATATTTGCTTAAATCAAATGGAATATAGAAAGTAAATAAATCTGCTGCCAAGCCATCAAGTAGGGCATTCGAAACCCAAAATAAAGAGCCTCTGGACTGTCTGTGGATTTAGATTATGCATAGTCTTCTGCCGCCACTCCCTGTCCAAATCAATAGTCACATTTCATGAAAGGTTGCAGACAGTTTGAGCTGTCTGGGTTCAAATCCCAGCTCTGCTGCTTATTAGCTGAGCCACCTCGGCCAAGGTATTGAAACTCTCTGTGCCTCAATTTCCCCCAGCCATGAAGTGGGAGTCATAATTGCAAAACCTCCACAGGGTGCATGTGACAATTCAATCTGATCACAAAAGTGCACGCTCAGCCTAGTGCCTGGTACACAGTAAGGTTCAATAAACAGGAGCTATTATTATTATGTTAATTTGAAGGATCTTTGTTGTTTTTAAACGTCCTCATTTCACATTGCAGATACCCAAATAGAAGCATAGATTTTCATTTGCTTACAAAGCTTCCACTTTTCTCCAGCTAGAAGTTATAGGTAGCCCCTATGGGTGAATGCATTAGGTGACACCCACACTTGAAGCATAGGGAAATGCAAGCCCAGGGAGAGTCCACGTAGAAGGAATGAAGCAGAGCCGGCTGGCCCCTCTCTCTGCAACGCCCCTGTCTGTTCCACCCACCCCCCTAGATTCTGTGGCACCCAAGCATACAGGCCCACTCAGGGAAGCCTCAGTCTTCTCTACTTTCCCCCATGGCTTAGACAGATAGAAGGTGAAGTCTAACAGGGAAGAACACTCCACATTCAGATCAAGGCAATCAAATGCACAGGCCTGGGATAGGAAAGTACTGGCTCGCAAGCAGTTCCAGAAACGAACAAGGGCCCAGGTTATGATAAGGGTGAGCGGTGAGGTTCAGGATAGGAGAGGGTAACTGAATAGCTCGTTGAGACAAAAACAACATGGAAGAAAGCAGTAACAGCAGCAGTGGTGGCAATGGTCAAAATGGCAATGCTTGGCCTCTCTGCAACATAGGGCCCTGTGGACCATGATCTCTATGACGCGCTCCTCTCTCTGATCACCCCTTTCCCAACTTCCTCAGAGGATTGCCCCTCTGCATTCCCCTGAACCCTGGTTCTCCGCCAGGACCCATCACCCCCACCACCCATTGCCGTCTTCACTCTCCACACTCCACGTGGGGGATCTGCCCCCTACTCCTCAATGGCCCACCATACTGATGGCCCTCTGGTCTACGCTTCTCCAAGGCCTGGTCCAAGCTCCTCACACACACTCTGGAGTGCCTGGTTCACACCTGCCCTTGACTGTCCAACAGGGACCTTAAACTCAGCCTCATCCAAAGCACGTTCTTTGCTGCTTCATATGCTGCTTCTCCCTTTGTTTCCTGGTCTGGGTAACTAACTGTCAACACTGTTTGCCTGTCTGCACGATGCCACAATCCTTGGAGCCATTTTTGGAAGGGAGAAAGGGAACATTTAAAAAAGCATGTTTGTTGAGATACCAGATGCATCCAAAAAAGTGTGCATATTATAAGCTCAATAAATTTGCACCAAATAAACAGACCATATAACCAGCACTCAGATAGAGAAACAGAATAAAACTACTCCCTCATGCTGCTTCCGTTGCTCCCCGAACTGGGCAACTGCTTTTCTGACTTCTAATATCACAGAGAGGCCATCTGCTTTTGTAATTTACATAAAGGGAATCCTGCAATATTTAGTCTTTCATGCCTGGCTGTTTTCACATGTTTATGAGATCCTCACAAAACATGCAACATAACTTTAGGTTGCTCATGACTGTTGCTGTGTAGTATTTATTGATGTGAACACATCATGATTGAATTCTAGTCTCCACTGCTGATGAGCGTTTTCGAGTCTCCGCTTGGAGCTATTATAAATGTTGCACTCTGAACGCCCAGGAACACATCTTGCAGGGACACATGTGTACATTTCTGCTGTGTATTCATCTAGGCGGGTCACAGAGTGTGCATCAAGACAGCTGTAGTCAATTCTACCCAACCATCTTCTGAGTGTCTGTCTCCCAGATCCTCCCTCCAGCAGTGTAGAAGACGTTCAGTTGCCCTTGGAGCTCTCCCTCCATCTGCGAGCAGCATTTGCGGCTGTCTTATCTGTGTGCCAGTTTTTGTTTATAAGACCGATTCCCATGGCCTCAGGTCCTGCTGATTCTACTTATACAATAGTTTTTTAATCCATAGCTTCTTCAGCCCCACTACCACTGCCCCCTCCTTATCTCCTGTGTGAGCTGTCACCTGCAAATGTCCTTCCCTACAAGCCTGTACTGCCCACTGTCCCCCATTCTATCCTCTACATTCCAGCAAGATGCCCTGACACAACCCATCAGTGCCACTTTCTGCCCAAGAACCCCACTAGCCCCTGGCACCTAAAGCAGTCTCCATACTGGAATCTATGAACATCTTGCAGGCAAGGGCAATCGCCTGAGTCTCCATGCAGGAATTCTTCAGGTACCCACATGGTTTCTGCATATATTGAAGCCCAGTTTGCATTCTAACCCCACCTGCCTTTCCAATCTCATCCCCTGAAGTTTGACTAATGAACTCACACCAGGGACACCTGCACAGCACACAGCCGTGGGCTCTCTCAAGCCTTACCGTGGCCCCACTATGTGTCAGGCAGTTGGTAGGTGCCTTCCCCCTTTCCCCCGAAAGTCTTTCTCCTGTGGAGACAGTCTAGTTCTACTTGGGATCGTCATATCCTAGAGACAGCTGGAATGGACTTCCAGTTCAGCCTGGCTCATATCCACACATTGTAGGAATATAATGGACCCAGTGGTCACATTCACCCATATAGCAATCATGCCCCCAATGCTATTTTTTACATTTGTTCAATTTATATTTTACAAAACAATGTCATGTGCTTTATCTTTTAATACAATAGCCCTGTGAGATATGTAATGGAACACCATTATTCTCATTTCATAGATGAAGGTTCAGAGAAGTTAAGTCACCAGCCCAAAGCCACACAGCCAGGAAGTGGCACAGTTGAGGATTAAATCCAAGTTGTCTGATGCAAAAGCCTTCCCACCTCCACTGCCTCTGCCTGCCCTGCCTACGGAAATCCTGTACCTCCTCCACGATGCCTCATCAGTTATTCCTTACAAAGCAGTTCCGGATTTCCCAGTCAGAATTAATTAATCTCTCCTCCATGTACTTTATCTGAACTTTTATTATAGTAATTATAGCAGCCTGACTTTTATTATAATCATTATTTACATGTCTGCCTCTCCAACTGGGATGGAAGCTCATTAAGGACGGAACACTGTCAATTTTGTACCTTGAGCCCCCAGCAGGTGTGTCCTGAACACAACACAATGATAACAACAGCACGACAATAATGAAGGCCTCCAGCCTTCAGGTTTCATCAAATCCGTAGCTAGTTCACCTGAACTGTGGGTCAAGTACCAAGAAGTGACAGGCTGCCTGTGGTTGTAAAAATGCAACGACCAACCGTTTAAAGGTCTTAAGCAGCAGAATGTTAAATTCTCATGGGATGAGAACATTTCCCAGGGCTTCCTGGGGTGTCTTGGTTACAATTTACTTGTTTCACCCATGGAGTCTTTCTTTTATTGTGTTTTGTCTCTCTGTCTGTCTCTATGTCTCTGCCTCTATCTCTCTCTCACTCTGTGTCTGTCTCTCTTTTTCTCTCTGTCTGTTTTTCTCTATGCCTTTAGTCCTTTCTTTTTCTTTCCCTTGACTGGAAGAAATACAGAACCAAAATACATTTTCTATTACTTTATGTACCAATTGAATTTTTAAAATCTGTTCCCTGCTCTAAAAAGTATATGAGTGGGATGTTTTCTACTTTACTCCTCTCTTGCTCAAAACACACACACACACACACACACACACACAGGAGGGGAGAGAGAGAGAGAGAGAGAGAGACATCAATTTCTTTCAGGGACCCTCAAGGAATCTTTTCTGACAATTACTGGCTATTGATTAAAACCAAAAAAAAAGCTCTCCTCCTACCTCTCACCCCCACCAAAGTGAGGTACAACTTCCTAGACTCAGTCAGGTCAGCTCACCTGTACTAAATGCCCTGGGAAGCAGAGGCCAGAGCATCCCTGCTTTGGACACAAAATGAAGACAGAAGTAACCCTTAGATGTTCGGACCTCCTATCCTGATATAGGAGACTTGGCAAACAAGTACCCACAGAAAATTCCTAAGAAGCATGTTGTGGAGGAAAGGAGGGATTAAAAGCCCAGGTGGACCTAAGCACAGCCTGGACCAAGGAAGGAAAGGGAAGGCCTCGACCTGTGACTACACTGCAAGGTGCAGGCTGGAGCAGCGTTAATGTTACCGTACTGGTGTCACGAAGGGTCAAGTGTGCCCAGTTCACCGGGTCTTAGAATTCTTCAGGCATTGCTATGAGTTCTTCACATGGTCTAGCCCATTTCATTCTCGTGTCATAGGCACTCCTACAACTTCCCTTCCACCTTCCACAGGAGAAACCTAGGGACAGAAAGACGAAGTAGCTTGGCCACAGGGACGCAGCTGCTCAGTGGTAGACCAGGCAGTCTGAACAGCAGAGCCTGTTCTCTGAATCACTTTCCAACATTCCAGGGAGCCAGGAGCCCTGAGACCTAGTGTCAGCTCTACCACCAGCGGTGTGACCAGTCACTTCTGCTAGGTCTCCATCCTCTCACTGTGAGATGGGCTCAATGAACTAGATGAGTTGTTCTCATGTTTTGTGGGGGGGGTCATGGACTCTTGTGAGAATCTGGTGAAAACTTTCCCAAGGAAAATGTGAATCGCACATTTTCATGGAAATGTACACATATCACAAGGGCATCGTGGAAATGTACACGTAACACAAGGGCGTAACACAAGACCCTGAGAGCCCCCCACTGCTGATCTGTGGACTAGCAACTCTATGGAGAATTTAAATAGTAGCTTCAGCAGTACCTCCCTTTGCAACGGCAGGCAGACAAGAGCTGTGCAGGCTCTGAAGGCAGCTCTATGACCCTGGACAGATATGGAACTGGCCTGCACTTCAGTTTCCCCCTCTGGAAAATGGGCCTCATAATAACAATATTTCATAAAGATTTTATAAGAATTGGCTGAGAAAATATACACAATGAGCTCAGGATAGTACCTGACCCACAGCCTGAGCCTGACACATATCAGGAAGTGCTGTTATTATTGTTGGCCTCATTCCCCACCTTCCCTCCAGGGTCATCATTCTCCCCAGGTCTCTGGGCACAGGCTATGGGCAAGGTGACCCACAGCCTGTGACAAGAGAACAGGGGAGCTCTTGGATGAGACCAAGACAGATACCACTTACTGAGCATTTCATAAGTGCGAGGTGCCCTGCGCCCATCTTAGAAAATCCCTAGCCAATGAGTACCACGATCCCATTTCACAGATGAAGTGCCAGAGACTCAGAGAGCTGGGACCAGCTGGCACCACTTGCCCACAGGCCCATGATAGAATGGCAGAGCTTGGACTTGGACTGAGGTCTTTCTGACTATAAAGCCTGGGCTTTTAATCACCCCTCTAGCTTACCTTCCTTGGGCAGCTGCGGGTCGGGCCTTGGGTCTTGGAGTCATCCCAGAAAGCAAGAGGAAGCCAACAGAAGTGGGAGGCCTCAGTGGCGGCAGCCTTGTTATGGGATCATAAACCTGGCAGCCTTGTTATGGGATCATAAACCTCTGATTCCCTCTGGGTCTCAGCCGCCTCGCCTGCCTGTCAAATGAGATGATGAAAGGGAATGCCCTTTGGGAGACATTCTGAGCATTTACAGCCAGGCTTCATGATGATTACCATCATTATCATGACCATGATGATTGCTTATCCTAGTTAGTAGGCAGGCAGCTGTGTCCTGGGTGCCTAGGGAGGGCTTAGGGCAGCCTGGAACCTAGGCTGTGACCAGGACCCAGAATTCCAAAGAAAAGGGAAGAGTGGAGTCTGGACTGTCCCTGACATTGCCTTGGTGTCCCTTGGAGATGGTTGGAAACCCGCCTGGGGTCAGGCGACATCCCCCACTGCAGCCTGTCAGAAAAGGGCTTTGACATGACCCTATTAACCACCCTTACCTCTCTTCCCCCTCCAGACGCATCCTTGGCAGGGGGCAGGACTATGAGCCAGGCCCCCTCCTCCTGCCCTCCAGCAGACCCAGGCTGATCTGTCTGTTGACTGTTTAGCTACACAGCCTATGTTGGTGGGAGGTGCAGGTGGGGAGGAAGGAGAGCTGGAAGGGAGGCAGGCCCCACATCTGCTGACTATGCACCGAGACTCTATCTATGCCCTTCTCATCACTGTTCTCAGAGTATTTTGAGTGAGTGTAGAGAACCCAAGTCAGCTGAAGCTTCCTTTGACGTACACAATGCAGAGAAAAAAATAATTTGATTAGGGAAAGGGGACAATAAGAAAGACAAGGAGAGGGAGGTCACCTGGTTTTGCAGCTGGCTCAGCGATGCAGAAACAGATGGGTCTGGCCTGAGTGAGAATGTTAGAAGACACTGTGCAGGCCCAGGATGGAGTCACATGGGGAGATGGAAATAAAGAAGTTGGCAGTCAATTGCCAGCTGCATGTGACCAGTCACAGGAGGTACCGCTTCAAGCAGAGGCAGAGTAGGAGACCCAGAAAGGTTCAGAGGTGCCTGCCCTAGGGGCAAGGCCTGGGCAAACTTTGAGGAGAAAGCCAGGTGCTCCAGCAGCTCCCGGGGTGAGTGGGGGCCAGTTCTGTCCACAGGGAACCCCAATCTGAGGGAGACACAGCCCCATCCTCAGGGAGCCCCAGTCTGAGGGAGACACAGCCCCACGTGCAGGGAGCCCCAGTCTGAGAGGAGATGAAGCCCCATCCTCAGGGAGCCCCAGTCTGAAGGAGATGCAGCCCCGTCCTCAGGGAACCCCAGTCTGAGGGAGATGCAGCCCCATACTCAGGGAGCCCCAGTCTGAAGGAGATGCAGCCCCGTCCTCAGGGAACCCCAGTCTGAGGGAGATGCAGTCCCATACTCAGGGAGCCCCAGTCTAAGGAGATGCAGCCCCATCCTCAGGGAGCCCCAGTCTGAGGCAGACGCAGCCCCATCCTCAGGGAGCCCCAGTCTGAGGGGGGAGAAATAATCCCTAATTTCAAGGTACTTCTAGTCTGAGAGAAGAGTCAAAATCCCTGCCTTCCTGGAACTGAACCCAGGACATGTATTACCTGCAATGTTAACTATTCCCTGAGGTCACAGTGTGACCTTCTACCCATTCTGGACTTAACAGAATGACAGCAAATAAGGGGACAGAATTTCCTTAGCTGCCATGAGTTAGGAAAATGAAAAGAATCAGTGAAGAGACTGAAGGGTCTGTGCCTACAGTGGAGACAACATGGCGACCATGGGAAAGGAGGAGCCTGTTTGGGGCCACAACCACTAGGAGGTGCAGCTGGAAGATCGCGGGCCCCGATCCGCAGAGCACTGGGAGAGCCGGCCTGCAGGGACGCCGCGCAGGGAGGGTGCAGCCTCCACCAGGGATCCCAAAGCCCTGCCCCTCAAAGCTCAGGAGCCTGAGAAGACCTGCCAGACAGAGGGCAGCTCAGAATCCGCACATCAGAGGGTGTGGAGCCTGTAAGACCTTGAGCCTCATCTGCTGGCCCCCCGTGAAGGCACCTGGAGGATAATCACAGACCCAGTTACCGCTCTTTGTATAAAGGTGCCATTTGTCAAGTGCTTTCCATGTGCCAGCCACTCTTTTTGGGCCCCACACCTCCAAGCTTTCTTAAACCTCACAACAACACTATGAAGTAGGGTTATTATTCTTCCTATCTCCCAGATAAGGAAACTGAGGCACAGACCGTTGACGTACCCTGCTGAAGGTTATGGAGCTTGTACCTGGCAGAGCTGGACTTTGATCCAGGGGGATCTGGTGCAGTGGTTATACATTCTCTACTTGACTGTTTCCAGGGACTGGGAGCTCACACCCTAGAAGGACCGCCATTGCCAGAGGACCTTCTAACATAGTCTGCAGCACCTAGCAGAGGCTCATCACTCTAGATGTATAAGGCTCATGGGGGCAGGAGCCCCAATACTGGGAATAGTGCCTGGCATATTGTAAGCCCTCAGGAATATTTGCAGAATGAATGTTCTTCCAGTAGAAACATTTCCTACGCACATAGCCCCTCACTCCCAGGACCACAACCAGGGAAAGGCTACAAGTTCTGGGTGTGCCTCCACCAGTCACAATCAACTGTGGCCAGCACCAGCCCCAACTATGGAAACCCAAGGCAGGAAATTTCCAAGGAGAAGTATCCAGGGAACTGAGCGGGCTGCTGTGAGAGAGCTGAATCCAAGGCCCACCTCAACTGCCTCCTTCTACAGGAAGCATCCCTGACCTCTCTGGCCCTTGTCCGATATGCACCATCTTTGCCTCTCCCCTGGTCCTGAGCCAAACCTAATGAGATTGGTTCCAGACTGTGGGGGTGGCTTACCTCCCCCACCAGACCAGAAGCTCCCCTTTCGGGGCAGAGACCTGGCACAATGCTCCTCTCCAGTCCCCAAAGCCTCGGTGTCCAGTTAGGGACTAAGGGGCTCCCTCAGTGTTAAACCTGGATCGGCATCAGAGGGCCTGGGGTGGGGGCAGGGGATATAGGAGGGAGAGGCTAGGCACAGGACCCATCCCAGCCCCTTTAATGCTCCAGCTGCAATCAGGAGGCCCCAGGCACACTAGAGACTGAAGGGAGCACCTGGGCCCATGGAGCTCCTCTTGCCCCATCGCCTTTCCTGTGGCTCCAACTTCAGCTTGTTCAGGTCTGAGGATGAAGGAGGGAAATACTCCCGGGACCCTCCCACCATCACCAAGGCTGTCTCTACTCTGCCACGGAATGCTAAGGGGGTCTGCCTCTTCCAGGTCTTTCTTTGCTATTCTGAGAAAGGGTAACAGGAGAAACAATTATTTGTTTCTCTTCATCAGGAGTTAAGTCCCATGAGCCCTAGGCATTCAACACTGTGGTGGGGGGCAGGAAGTGACGGGCTACCTGGGAAAAGGGGAGGGAAGGAGAAAGGTTGGGCCTCAGTGGGGTGATGGGAAGCCTCGGAGCCAACAGACTTCCCCTACTCCCAGGCCTCCAGCTCTGCAGCAGCCCCCCCTTCCCCATGGCCTCCTGACACCCACTGCCTTCCCTCTGACAGCTCATTCCAGAGGAGGAGCCATCCCCATCCCAGCTCAGGATTCCTATACCCCAACATGAATTATCATAAACACAATGGGTCCAATTACACTGAGAGACTGGCTGGCTTAAGAAGGGAATCCTCGCATCCAGGGCTCTCTTTTCGTTCTGCAACTACAGACCAACTGGCCACTATATTGTCCTTACTGCTCAAGACTGTCATCAGAAAACCTCAACCACCACAAACCCCAATCACTCACGCTTCCCACTTTACAGCTTTCTACCGGCACCTCCCAAGGGATATCCCCATCCCCAGCTTCCCCCTCCCAGACTCTCACACCTGTGTCTGACCCAGGGACCCAGGGGGTCCTCTCAGCACAGCCCCTCTCCACCTGCCCCCCCAGTTTCAGAGATGCTCGTTGTGTGTCAGGTCCAGGACTGGGTAGGGGAAGGCGGGCGGTGAGTCCTGCAAGCAGTGTTGGATTCTGTCTTTTTTTGCTCATCAGAAATGTTCGCATTAATTTTTATTTTTAGAAATATTGTATTAAAAGATTATTTTTTCCATGGCTGAGTGCTGTGGTGGCCTCTTGAATGTTGCACCCCAGGTATTCACCTCGCTTTGTTCTGGTCTCTTCACACCCTCGTGGGTGGAAGTGTGGACTGTGTCCAGGTTCCTCCCTCTCTGACACACAACAGCTAACAGCCCATTCCCCACTCCATCTTCTACCCTTCCCAGCCCCAAACCCATCCCCTTCCTTTAGAATAAGACACCCACCCCACTACCTGTCCCCACCTCTGCAGGGCCAGACCTCAGAGCGCAGAGGCTATGGAATAGCTGTTAGCCATGGACATTAGGAACCTTCCTAAACAGAGCCTTGAAGTCACCTTCCCTTTGGAGGGGGTCACTCACCCCTATCTTGTCATCACTGCCTCAGAGGTACCATTTCCCCAGCTTTAATCATTTTGGTGTTTCTTCCCTGGCAGCCTGGCAACAGACAAGGGTTCCGTGTAAGCCAATACTGTTTGGAGAACCGAAGAATAAATGAAGACCGAGGGCTCTAAGTGATGAGGAAAACAGGCCACTCTCACCAGTCTTGGAAGCTGCCAGGATCAGTTCATTCGTTTATCCAATAAATATCTCTTGAGCACCCACTATGCGCCAGACAAGGTTGTGGGAGCTTTGGGTACAGCAGAGAACAAAACAGAATCTCTACCCCCAGGAGCTGTCATTCAAGTTTCAAGGTGGGAGGCACATCCCACATGCACAGACCTCCAACATACCCAGGCCACACCTTGTCTCATTAGCACAGGATTTGCAGCCTACATGGCACTGGGGCACCCAAGACAACTGGTTAGTGTATATATGTGTTTAGAGCAAATAAAAGGAGATCTGAACTTCTACTCAGGGTAGAGGCTTAAGATAGGTGTGGGAGGTTGCGGTCTTAGTTTTGATCTTAGTCCCTGCCCTACTCACTGTGGGGCCTTGGGTAGGTCATTGATGTCGTGATCCCTGACTCAGTTTCCCCATCTGCGACCAAGAGAGGATAATCTTCCCTTCATCCATCACCTCTCCAGGATGTTGTGAGACACCGCGAGAGAGCAGAGGCTGTAAAGCTTGAGATCTGGCAAAGCCACCAGGGCGGAGAAGCAGCACTGGGTTAGGAGTTGGAGTCACAGCCGTCACGTGGCACAGGCCATGGATGCAGTAGTTGACAGAACACATGTGGTGTCTGACGTGGGTGTCAATCCCAGCTCTCCCACTGACTAGTTGTGGAAACTTGAGACAGACTCTTAAGTACCCTGTGCCTCAGTGTCCTTGTCAGGTGTGTGCAGGGAAATACTACTCAAAGCATTACTGCAAATGAAATATTCCAAACAGGCCCTGGCACGCTCCAGAAACATTTTGTATATGTTGCTGATTGTGAGTTTGCTGGGGCCCCTGGGCCAGCCCGTCCCTCCTCTGGGGTTCGGGAGTGCCATCTGTAAAATGAGTATGTTGGACCTAAGCTCCTTCCAGATCCCAAGTTTTTGCAAAACATCAGACCCTCAGGATCTGCCCACTCCCTCTCCACCACTACAGGGACCAAGGGCACTGTCCCACTCCACACGCTTCAGGAGGGGACGAGGAGGCAGTCAGGGAGCTTTCAGAGGGTGCAGCTCTCTTGTGGACCTGCTGTGACTGGTAGCGTGGGGAAGGAAGATGTTGCCCTGAGGGGCTGCCAGCTGCCTCTGCTGCAGTATTGTTGAGAGCAAAAAGCACAATAGGGTTTTCATTATGAAAGAGAAACACGGGGCCTTCTGCAGAGCATTGCTTCCTTTCCTTCCTCACGTGGAGGGCAGCTTACCCAGCTGTGGCGGAGGGTGACGAGTATCCTGTCCTGGGTACACACACATCACGGCCCCCAGATACCCAAGGAGCACAGCAGGGGTCTGCAGATGCCAGAGAGGCAAATCTCTCCATGACGGAAGAGGGCAGTCTGCCAAACTAAAGCCCTTTCACTCTCAGGGCTAGAAGGGGTCTATCTGAGGCTGCAGGAGGCTGCTGGGGTCAGGAGGAAATGAGATGTGTCCCCAGCAAAGCAGGACAAGTGCTTGTGAGCTATGCTGTGCCCCAGGCACCCACTTTCCCCCTCATGCTGCAGCAGGAGAACTGCTGTGGGCACAGAGCCAGGCACAGGGGCAGGGTGAGTACTAACTGCTGCAGCATCACACATCACTGATATAACCATCAGATCCTGAGCCCTCCCAGCCCAGCCAGCCATTGGCAGGCCCCAGGCTCACCGTGAGTGATTGCTTCAGGCTGGGATGGTTCCGCCCAGCCTGAACTCCAAGTAATGCTGCTGCACAGACACCCCAAATATTGCCCCCACAACCTATGTGGGGTGACACCTCCCTGACATGGGACATGGATACCTCCCATGTGGGGCACACCTGTCCATTTTCAGTCACCTCATGTCCCCAAGAGGACCTTCTGCACCAGGCATGGTGCAAGCAGGAATTCACAGCTCAGCCAGGCGAAATGTGTCCCCTGGGCCGCAGCTGTGAGCTCTCTGAGGGCTTTGTTCACCGTAAGTCCTAGATGTCCCAAAGAAGTGATAGGGCCCCAGTGGGTATTCACAAGATCCAGGATGGGGCTGGGGTGGAGGCAAACTATAAAGGCAGACATCGGGGTGCTGATGGCATCAGCGGAAACCCCAGGAGCCTCCTCTGCCCACCCAGAGAATGAAGATACCAGAGAGAAGGCTTGGAGTGTGGAGCAGAGCCCAGGGGATACAGATCACTGGCACACTCCCAGACATGACGACCTCGGTTGTAGGTGACAGGTCGCAGCTGCTGCTAGCATGGATGTTCTCACTTGCAGAGGATGCAGGGAGGCATGGCTCTCCTGAAACATGGGCCTCTGCCAGGGCAGCCACAGCCCCTCAGTCTTCCAGCGCTTCCTCCCCCATAGACACATGCCCAACAGTTGGTTTCTGGGCCACAGAGAGATTCTCATTATGTTACACAAATGCCTGCATCTATCAGACTCTGCAGCGGCAGCATGCAGAGTGTCAGGCAGGCACCCAGAGGCACACGTGGCAGTGCCACATGCAGGTCCACACCACCAGCCCAGTATGTGTCTCTGTCCTCCCAGCCACCTGTAGGGACTCTGCCACACACACACTTGCACTCATGCGGACAGAGACCTGGTGGTTCTCACTCACACAAACACACACGAATACACACATACGCCATTTCCAGGTGACTGCTGCTTTGGGCTGGATGCTTGCTGCAGGTGTACTGGTGTCAACTGTGCCATGAAGCAACGACAGTGCCGGGGGAAGCCTCACACACCCTGCAATGAGCTTCCTGGGCCCCCGGGTGAATTGCCTTTCCACGGATGCAGGCTGGGAGTTTTCCAACTAGGAAACCTGGCCCTGAGAGGTGGCGATGACAGCAGGGGGTCATTAAGGATGCAGCCTAAGCAGTGCTGGGCAGGAGATGGAGGGATGAACCCGGGAGGCAGGCTGATGGGTAGGCGGGAGGTGCTGCAGTGAAACAGAAGCATGGGAGAGACTTTCAGAGTGATTTGGAAAACATCTGCAGAGCACCGAGATGCACAGACATCTCAGCTTCAATCAGCAGCCCTGGGCAGCAATGGCTTCTTCACTGCTCTCCAGGGCAACCATCACCCAGACTGCCAGCAGGGGCTCTGCACCTTGGGCCTCTGAGCCATGTGGGTTGGAGGGAAATAAGATACTAAAAGACCTCCACACCCTCTCCTCTGTATCCCAGCCCTGCTCCCCCGACTCTGACTGGGCCTTGCTTCTTTCAACAGGAGAATTTGACCCTGCTACTTCTCCCCTCTCTTAGCTTCAGCCAGAATGTGGGTCCATCAAGCATCTACCTTGAGCCCATCCCCCAGAGGGCTGGGCCTCCCCAGCAGCTCTCTCCAAGGAAGCAGTGCCCAAGTCTCTGCAGATGCAGCAGGAGCTGTTGCTCCCCAGAGCCAAGTATCCACATTCTCCCCCAGGACATCAATTGCCAAAGCACCCTCTAGACAGAGGCCATTTGCAAAGTGAATGAGTGCTAACGATAAGGGTCCTATTTCCCAGTTCCCCATCCTGTCACTTAGATGTTTCATCTGCAAAATGGGCAGCAAACCATTGAAGTGACTGGCCCTGATGCCTTCCAGAGCCCCTGCCAGCTCCAGAAGCTGTGATATTCTGCAGGAATCTTGAATGGAACCTTCAGACATGTTCAGGCACATTGCAAAGACCACAAGCCTGTCTCTCTGCAGTACATGAGTACCTTCCAACGTATTCAGTCCCTGCTTCATCAGCATAGAGTCCAGAGGGACACCTGTCTTTCTCTTCATTCTGGTTTCTCTACTTACACAAGCTACATAAATCCTTTCTGGATGGAGCCCAGGACACACAGAATTATACGTATGCACCAACATGTATGTGCCTGTCTCACTGCCAGCAGAGACATGAGCTATGTTTTTAGCAGCTGAGTCACATTCTTGGCTTACATTCAATTCCTGGTCTGTGTACACCAGGTGTCCTGCACATCTGTATCCTCCCCGCTCCAATTTCTTCCTCCCACCACCCTAACTCTGCTGTCCTCGCTCCTCTCCTCCCTCCACTCACCTAGGGAAACAAGCGATGGGAAAACAAGCCTGTGATTTTTCACCGTGTTTATAAATCTCTTAAGCTTGACACGGTGCTTTTTTTCAGCTCGAAGCCTAGCTAGAATGTGGCTGTTTTTGCAGAGAAAATCAAAGGAAAGGGATTATAATTATGGGTCAAGTCCCAAGTAGGAAGCAGCTGCAGGCATTGGGGGCTTCCCGTGCCTGGGTATCTTTTGTATCGGCAAAAAGCCAGGCATCCTACCAGCATGCTGAAAAGGGATCCGACCTGGGTTTTTGCCTCCTCTCACTCTCCGTTTCCTGCCCTCATGAAATACAGTGCTCCTGTTGAGAGTGTCCTGTCCTTGACTTTGGTGTGGCAAATCCCTGCAGCTAGGTTCTAAATGCTCAGCTCAGAAGCCTCAGAAGGACTTGGGCCTGACATACCCACCCTTCCCTAGTCACATCTTGGAGGTTAGTCACCTGCTGACCTCCAGCTTCCTTTCAGGGACTGGAATGTCTCACTCCCAACCAGCACCACCCTGAGATGCTGGGCTACCCAAGGACTTTCCCACCAGGGCACAATTAGCTAGTCCTATCCAAGCCTGGAAGGGACTATCCATCTTCCCAGCTGAGAGAAAGAAAAGGGAAAGGAGAGAGGAAAGAGCGTATGTGATAGCACATCAGCCCTAGGTCTGAGCTCAAACCCTTACACCAGGGAAGCACAGCTTCCTGCCTGACCCATGAAAGTCTGCAGAGTGTCTAACCCATCCCCAATAATGCCAAGCATGAAAGTCCCACCTGAGGCTGAGTTGCTGAGGCCTGTTGTTGGTTTTTTTAAAAAATATTTAACATGAATTCTCAGTGTCACTGTGAAACTGTGATATAAGCCAGCCTTTGTTCCCCAAGGCCCTCTTTGGGAGCGTCTTACTGCTGAGCATTTCTCAGTGGATTTGAGTAAACAGCCATGTGTGTGCCTGTGTTCCCCTGCAGTGCCCTGGCTGGGTACTTGAGTGGACACAGACTCTTAATTCCAAAGCTCTGTGAGCCTATCCCTACCCTTCCCAAACCCTGGAGTCAGAATGTCTGATCTGGAAAGGGCTATGAAGCAATTTGCTCCAATGCCCTCCTGTCACAGAAGAGAAGGAAGGAAACTAGTCCAAGCTCACAGGGAGAACAACCACCTACCCGCTTTAAGCCTGCCGGTGTAAAGGGATGGCCCATCTCCCCAACTCCAGCAGCGCTGAGGATAAACTGCATTTTCATGGTGCAGAAAAGGTGATACTGGCCAGAGAGCGCTAGTACCGACTCAGTGACCAGCTCCATGTGTGACCCTAAGCAAGGTTCCTTTTCTCTTTGGACTCTAAACCTGCAACTTTATAATAAGGAGGATAGAACAAATGGGCAGCTGTGGTGATTAGGATAATGGCAACCGAACAAGTGCTGCCAGTGAAGGGAGTGTCAGGTAGTGGTTAGAAGCACAGCATCCTGAATTCAAATCCTGCTCTTCCATTTACTAGTGGCTCACCCAGGGTTAGTCGCTTCTTGTCTCTGAGCCAGAGTATTGCAAATCAGGGATAATAAGAGTACTTACGGTGTGGAATTGTTGAGAGACCAAATGAGCAAATTCATGCAAAGTGCTAAGCTAAGTGCCTAGCACATAATAAATGCTTCATTATTGGTATTATTATTTTCTCCTTGTGGAAACTGACCAGGTAGCAAGGAGCCTAGTCCTCTAATGCTGGAGAACTGAGCAGTGATAAACCCTTTCTCTCAGGGTGAAGAGGCAGAGTGTCCTGGGTCCCTGGACACAGAATGAAGGCGGGGTGGTTGGTCTGGGCAGGGCAGGGCCCTGGAGTTCTAGGGCTCCCTCGGGTGTCCACTCACTCACTCATAATGTAGAGCAGGCAGGCTCCCTGGGCTACGACATTGATGGGTCATTGAAACAAACTGACTGAGTGATTTGTAGTCCCCCATCTCTCATGCACGAGCACTGGGCCAACCCCCGGTGCATGTTAAGTGGGTTACTGCCTGCAATAGAGTGGTGGAGGGGGAGAGGGAGAGAACACGGCCATGGCCCAAGGTGGAGGAAGAGGGAGAGGGGAGGTCTGGAAGGTAGAGGAGAAAGGAAGAGAGAGGGGAAGGATAATGGGAAAGTGGAAGAGAGGAAAGTGGGACAGAGAAAGAGAGAGAAGTAAGGGAGCAGAGAAAGAGGAAAAGTAGGGGAAAAGGGAGGATGAGGAAATGGATGAAACAGAGGCACTTGGAGGAGGAATGAAGCCAGGGCCTGGGTCCCTTGAGATGAAAAGATCAACCACAGCCCCTCTAAAGAGGGCTGCCAACATCCTTTGGCCCATGAGTAGCTTAATGAGGGCAAGGGCTTTTCAAAAATTGTTTCTTTTTCTTTGAATGTTGTATTTTCAGCTCCCAGAATCAGGCCTGCCCAGCAAAGCATTCAATAACTATTTGTTGAATGATAATATTTTAGTGCTGGCAGTCAACTAACCACATTTTAGACAAGTGGCTTCTGTGGGTTCAACCCTGTACTTCTGACAGTGGGGAGACTCCAGAGAAAGGGACCAGGCTGCCTGCCTATTTTGGGGGATCACAGTTTGTCTGGGGAAAAAGGGCTGAGAGAGGGGAGGTAAAGAGAATTTGCATGACAGCTCACAATGAGTGGGCGACGGGTGGCTCAGACTGCAGGTAGCACAGTGGGGACAGCCCAGAGACACGGGGCCTTGAATGCAGCTGAGGATGCAGCTCTGATGTGTCCACTTGTTCTTAAAGGTCTGGCATGTTCCAAAAGTTTGCACAAAACCTTCATGTTTTAAACTAAGGGCTCATTCTTCCCTGGGAAGAAGGTGCAGGATTAATCTCAATGACCTGCTGATATTGACCCCAGGTCTCCCCCACAGCCTCTTAAACCACCTGACTGTTGGATTCAGGTTCATTAGGGACAAAGGTGAATAGCTGGGGTCAAGTCCTAAACTACCTCCTGGCCAACACTGAGATGCCCAGGAAGCCTCTCATGACATGACCTCATTGGCTTAGCCAGTCCTCATGAATCAGACCAGATAATAAGGTGACATTCACTGACTTTGGAGTCTGGCGGGACTCAATCCCAGCTCTGTAGCTTCCAAGCCTTGTGACCTTGGGACACTTTGTGAATAGCAAGAGCTGAAGTTGACTGAGTATTGAGCCTGTTCCAGGAACTGTTCCCAGTGTTGTCTATATAGGTTCACTACCCTACGTGGCAGGAACTAGATCTATCCCATTTCTCAGATGAGAAAACTGAGGCACAGAGAGGTAGAATAACAGGCCTAGAGGCAAGGAGTGAGTATGCGATAGTCAAGACCGACCTCAAAGTCCTAGTCTTAACTTCTACATTATCTTTACCTCTCTAAGCCTCAGTTTCCTCATTTGTTGAATGAGAGAAAATAGGACCTTCTTCCTAGTAATAATAAGAGAATTTGAAATATGGTAATATATAGAGTACTTGATAAAGTGGGTATTCAAGAACCTGCAGCTATCATATTTTATAATGTAAGAATATATTTCTGTTGTTAAAAAAGTATGGCAATAATGCAAACCTTTTCTTTTTTCTTTTTGAGACAGAGTTTTGCTCCTGTTGCCCAGGCTGGAGTGCAGTGGTGTGATCTCAGCTTACTGAAACCTCCGACTCCCAGGTTCAAGCGATTCTCCTGCCTCAGCCCCCTGAGTAGCTGGGATTACAAGTACATGCCACCACACCTGGCAAATTTTTGTATTTTTAGTAGAGACAGGGTTTCACCATGTTGGCCAAGCTGGTCTCGAACTCCTGACCTCAGGTGATCCACCCGCCTCAGCTTCCCAAAGTGTTGGGATTACAGGCGTGAGCCACTGTGCCTGGCCACAAATCTTAATTAATGTAAGTGGCCTCAAACCATGGTGACACTCCTGCCTCCTAATACCTACTCTGACTATTATACCATTTAGCGTATTGGGCCTAGTTCCCCTGTGCCGGTTATCCTCCATGTGACCCTCCAGGTCCACAGTACACCCTTCTTCACCCTGGTCATTGTCCAGAAGGCTGGTCAGTGTGACCCCCATCAGTTGGCATCGTGCCCTCTGCCTCCTGCATAGGTGAGGTTAACTGGGAAGATCAGCAGAAGGTGGGAGGGAGAAAGGAGAGTGAGCTTGGGCTATTTATCCTCTTACCCCCAGCCTCCTCATCATGAGTCTGGCTGTGACCCACAAGCAAAGACGACGTACCTGGTGGGACAACTTTTTGATACTGCTCACATACCCTCTGGGGTCCAGGAAGTACTGCCGACCTTCTCCCTCCAGGTTTAGGAGAGGTAACAGCCCCCCCAGTGTTACTAGTCCCAGCGTATTCCACTATCCCTGTGGTTTCTCTATGCCATGCCCACACCTTTGTAAATAGTTTTTTCTTTTTTTTTAATATAACTCATTTGAATGTCTCTTCTATTTCCTGATGGGACCCTGAACAATATGCAGCTTCAACTAGATAAAGCCCCAGAAGAAGCCCCTGCTAGGCTTTAATCATCTTCATTAAAGCCTAGGAAACTGTGGGTCAAATCTTGTTTTAATATTTACCAGCCATGTGACTTACATAAGAACCTCAGTTTTCTCATCTATTTTTACAGGGGAGTAAAACTAGGGATAAAAATAGTACCTACCTTACAGGTTGTTTTAAGGCTCCAATGCACACTGCAGGACTCAATAAATGATAGCCACCAGCACTTTAGCCCTGTAGTTACATCAGGAGTACGTACAGCTATTTTCCCAAAAGCTCTGATTTTGAGCTACGTGGTCCTGGGAAGTTGAGGCTCTAACCAAGGCATTCTAATTCTGGAGGCCATCGTGATTGAGAGGAATATATAGCCTAAGCAGGTCCAATCAGAGTGAAACTCAGAACTCCTCCCAAGACTGTTGGGAGAACGTATTCTCTCTCCTTTTAGATGGTCTGCCCTATGGACACGCGGCCAACATCTGCTACAGCCGCTGTAGCCATCTTGCTACCATGAGGAGGAAGGCCCCCCTACGGACAAAGCCAGTTCATAGAGCGCAGGGAAATGAAGCCAAACTCTGGTAAATCCATACTTGACCTCCACACCACTTCGTTACACAAGCCAATAAAATTCATTTTTAAAAGTCAGATCAGACTGGGTGTTTGTCTACTTGCAATTAGTTTCAACCGGCGAATTGAGAATTTGGATGTTGAAATTCAGAATTGGGATGTTGAAATAATTGACCCTACAATGTCAGCAGGGTACACACTACCAAGCTAGATGGGACAACAAAGAACAAAAAGGTGGCCATTCAGACCTCCAGGTATACTGTGCCTTGCACAGCTCGGAGCCATCAATGACATTCATAGTCATAACAGATTTGTATGTTTGCAATACGGTTTTCTAGCAAAATAACAGTAAGGTGACTTGAGAAAGAGAGAAGGCTTCTTCTCATTTGCACAAAGATATCAACTGGGGTAGTAGCACACTGCCGTGCCCCTAATCTGGTGAACTGGCAAAATTTGTCACGCAGTAAGAGGAAGGTGGTTACACTGCTGCTTCGGTTTCATTTGGTCTCAGGCCATGTACCTGATAAGGCTATGGGAAGATAAGAAATTTTAGGATATTGGAAAAAATTGATTATTTCTTATGGCTTTCATTGAAAAGTAAGGTCCTACAATAAGAAGATAACCTTTGGTTCAGAGTGGCCCATTGAGAGCAGAGAGAGAAAAAAAAACCAATGGCTTTGCTAAGAGAGGTTATTGCTGTTGCCTAAAATCCAAATTTCCTGAGATTATGATAATCTGGAGCCTGGGAGAGATGGAAAAGTGATGCTATTGTATGTGAGCAAAGGTAGGTGGTAGGAACCACAGTAGAACATAAGATCGGGCTCACCAGGAAGTGTGAATCCTCAGACCATGCACAAACATCTGTTGAAATAAACTCTTGGCTGGGCACAGTGGCTCACGCCTGTAATTCCAGCACTTTGAGAGGCCAAGGAGGGCAGATCACCTGAGGTCAGGAGTCCAAACCAGCCTGGCCAACATGGCAAAACCTTGTCTCTACTAAAAATACAAAAATTAGCCCGGTACGGTGGTGGGCACCTATAATCCCAGCTGCTCGGGAGGCTGAGGCAGGAGAATCGCTTGAACCTGGGAGGTGGAGGTTGCAGTGAACCGAGATCCCACCACTGCACTCCAGCCTGGGTGACAGAGTGAGACTCTGTCTCAAAAATAAATAAATAAATAAACTCTTTTACTCTCTTTCTAGCAGTGAGGACAATCCCTTCGGTTGTAAGGGTGCAGCTGGGGTACAGCCAGTAAGCAAAGGGCAGTGATACCTCCCTATCCTAAGGCAAAGAGGACCCTAGGAGGTACAGCTCAATATGGAGGCAGAAGCTGTGAAATGAAGGGTTAGGGTATGAGCAGAGCAAGCAGCTCTGTTGCTAGGAGACAATGCTCAGACTTAAGACTGACTCAGCAATATCTCTGGCTGCAGTTATTGGCACATGATATTGACTGGGAAGTAAACAGACTGGAAATCTAAGGTCTTTAGAGACAGTACATTGTCAAGCCTGGCTGACAATGGCCTTTGATTGCTCAAACCTTAAATACCTCAAGTTCCCAACCTCATCCAGTAGGAGGCATCCGTCAAAGTAGCACAGAAGAGAGGCCTTCTCTAATACCCATCTTAGATGAGTCCAGAGAAGAAAATGGACAAGAAAGAACCTTCTACCCCAGACTAGCTAACCAAAGAAAGCATCCACTGCCAGAAGAAAGTACTATGGACCACAGACCAGTGGCCACAATGTGACTTTCCAATTTTACTAGTTTCCAAATGGGAGAGGTAGAGTTCTGTTTGCTTTTTTGTTTTGTTTTTTTGCAATTTTCATATTATTTCTCCACAGGTATATATTGGGTGTGTTGAGGTGTAGACAGCTTACCATTTAACAAGTCAGTGCCTAGGCCATAAAGAGTTATATCTGAAGAGGATCAAGAGGATTCACAGCACTGGGAGAATCTGGACCAGCAGCTCCCAGCAGAAACTAAGTCAAACTCCATAGCATCTCCCCTGTGGGTATGGGGTGAGTATATCATATGTAGATGAAGTATTTTTAAACGTACATATGTACTACAAGAGTATGTGTTGGCAGCCAAAGAGGTGGACTGCAGTGGATGGGAGTGGTTGCCATCAAGAGATACATCATATGCTGCAGAGGATGTCAAGAAATAGGAACACTCTTACACAGTTGGCGGGAGTGTAAATTAGTTCAACCATTGTGGAAGACAGTGTGGAGATTTCTCGAGGAGCTAGAAATAGAAATTCTATTTGACCCAGCAATTCCATTACTGGGTACATACCCAAAGAACTATAAATCATTCTATTATAAAGACGCATGCACACGTATATTCATTGCAGCCCTGTGTACAATAGCAAAGGCCTAGAACCAATCCAAATGCCCATCAATGATAGACTGGACAAAGAAAATGTGGTACATATACACCATGGAATACTACGCAGCCATAAAAAACGATGAGTTCATGTCCTTTGTAGGGACTTGGATGCATCTGGAAACCATCATTTTCAGCAAACTGACACAAGAACAGAAAGCCAAGCACCGTATGTTCTCACTCATAGGAGGGCGTTGAACAACAAGAACATGTGGACTCAGGGAGAGGAGCATCACACACTGGGGGGCAGTTGGGGAGGGCAGGGAGATTGTGGGGGTTGGGGGAGGGAGGGGAGGGTGGGGAGGGATAACATGGGGAGAAATGCCAGATATAGTATGCACCTAAAGTAAAATAAATAAATTAAAAAACATTTTTTTTAAAAGAGATGCATCATAAAATCTCCAGATGTCCATGTAGGGCCTCCTTTGAGTCTGGGGGAAACTAACGCCTAGTGTCATGAATAAGGTTCATGACACTAGGCTAATCAGTGACAGTGCATGACCCTGGCCACAAAGACTAGTCCAGAGGAGCATGTGATCCAAGTCAGTCCACTTGGGGTGACTCTTGGGGGACAAAGCACTTAGGGGCAGGGACTTACAGAAGGTCCACTGCATTCCAGGCACCATTTTGAGCAATGGCAGATACTTCGATGAGCAACTGAGGTAGGATCTCTGCCCTTCAGGAAATCACATTCTTTAAGAAAGCAGAGTATATAGACATGAGACCAGGAAGGATGTCAGCCCAAGGAGGACAAAGCTAGTACACAGAAAACAGGACACAGAGTCAATGAGAAATGGAGCCCAAGGCCTGCTCAAGCTTCTCCTGAAGCCCACATCACCACTGGAGTTTTCAAATACATGAACCAAATAAACACCCTTGATCATTTCACCTAGTTTGAGTTGGTTTTTCTATTATCTGTTGTAGCATTTACCTCTTGAGTTTAATTAACTCATTTGGATTTAATGATAACAACTAACCTGATGGCAGGAGCATAGATAGTGATTGATAAATACGTGTCAAATGAATACACAAAGGTGGAAAACCACCAAGCATCTGAGTAGGAGTGGCTGTCGAGGACTGATTCCAGGATGGAACTACAAACGCCATGATGCTGCGATCATACACTAGCAGTGAACCTAGCAATGCGGAGTGATTGAAGAATTCACTGCACATTCTCAATAAGAACAGCAGAAATGTTTAGAAATACAATTACTCTGATCTGCTCTGACATACCAACACGATAGCATCAAATGTTAAGATCAATGGTAGAAGGAAGGAAGATTCAAGTCTATCAAGTCCAATTCACCCATTTTACTGATGAGGAAACTGAAGCCCAAAGGGAAAAAAAAAACACACACCCACCTAAGTCACACAGATACAAAAATCCATTTACATGAGGTGAGAGGCACACTTTTCCCCCACACTGGGGGCTATGTCTTTTTGTTTCATTCTCTAATACTGTGGTTCTCAAAGTGTGGTCTTCAACGTGCAGCTCCGTATCACCTGGAAATTTGTTACAAATGCAAATTCCCAGGTCCCACTCCAAACCTGCTGAATTGGAAACTCTGAAGTGAGCCCAGGAATCCTTGTTTTACTAAGTCCTCCAGGTAATTCTGTTGCATCCCCCAAGCTTGAAAAGCACTCTTCTAGAACAGTGGTTCTCAAATCTGAACGTGCATACAAATCACCTGGGATCTTGTTAAAACGCCAATTTAAATTTAGTAGGTCTAGGACAGGGCCCAAGAATTTGCATTTCTAACTAGTTCCCAGGTGATGCCAATGCTTCTGGCCCAAGAACCACACTTTGAATAGCAAAGCGCTCTATGTTAAAATATTGTTTTTCATCTGTTCCCTGTCACCTGTGGAAACTGGAATTTCTTACACACGTAGCTGAGCAGACACAGTCATGTGGGACCTGAAAAAGTAAATCCCAGAGATGTACTACACCATGCAAAGGAGATAGATGCATACCAAATCATAACTATAGCTGAAAGCATTAAATAACTGAAAGACATCAGTCACTAAAGTCTCAAAAGCCATTTTTCTTTCCTTTCTTGCTTTAAAAAATTCATTAAAAAATCATTAAAATATTTTTAGAAAAGGAAGAAAAACACTCGTACTCTAATTACTCAAGCCCAGCAACTATTTTTTATCTTTGCATATTCCTGCCAATCTTTGTCCATAAGTATCCTTTAAAAAAAAAATCAGTTCCTGTCATGTACTATGGAGTTTTCTTGACCAGAATAATTCTGCATTGGAGTGTTCTTATCCTATTCTCATTTATCTTAATCAGTAGAAAATCCCATACCTAATCATTTCATTAATATACTTAGCTATTCAACAAGTTAGTAAGAGCTACACTTTCTGAAATTTGCACTAGCGGATGCTTTCCTGGTTCTCCAAGCAGGTGTATGCCCCCTCAGCTCTGTCTCTTTCTCCAGCAATCATGCATCTCCCTTCTCATTCACTCTGCTCTGCCTGCCAGGTGGAGGAGGGCATGCTGCTTTTCTCAGCCACTTCTAGTTTCTAATTAACCCACATCCCTGGGAGAATGAAGCCTCTAGGTGCCTTAGCCGACTCTTACCACCCGACTCTTTAAGGAGACTTGGCTATGGTAAATATCAACCAGTGCAGATTGACTTATTAAACAAAGCAATGATGAGTTCAACACAATCAATTTTTAAAATAATCAACAAAATCTACACAGTGGGGAAAAACAAATATAACTAGAGTGGAAGGGCTTAAAGCCACAATGGAAACTGAGTCACATCAAAAGAAAGCCAGATACTCTCTAAGTGAAGGAAGCATTTCACACACTGAACATCTTGGGGATCTCAGGAAACACTAAGTTCAGGTGACAAGTGAAGGACAGTACTTTAGGACACTCCATTTGTAAACAGGAAAGGACTTTCCCCCACTGTGTTCTGGGGGTAGGGGAAGGTCTAGGAGGGCAAGACCATTCTGCATCATGTTCTGAGATCAGAGCTAGCACATAGCAAATGCTCAGGGAATTGAATAAATAAGTGACAAATAAATCAGTCAATAGGGAACTACAGTTCTTAATGAATTTGCCTCCGATTTAATTATATTATAAAGATGAAACACACTTATCCATTACTTCCATAAGTAGTCTTAGAGGTGGATAATGTAGGCTTTACTTGAACTCCATAGGTGGGAAAACTGAGGTGATGCTTTCTTATAGGAAGCTAGTGGCAGAGGCAGGCTGAGGTTCCAACCTTGTGCTTCTCACCTCTGGGGTCTTCTCTGCAGATCACATTTTGGGTCACTGATGTCCTTCCAGTCCTGAATACTGTTACTCATGGAGGCAGATAAGCTGCTTCAAGTGCCTCTCTCTCTCTCATGACACCTTCCAGGGTTTCAGAGAAGGAATCACCATCAACTCTCTTCTTCCCCACCCACCTGCCTACAACCCTCCATTGCCACCACCTGGGAACCAGGGCTTCTTTGCTGGGAACAAGCTCCTGCCCTTACTTACCCTATCTCCCCAAAAGTGGGAGAGGAATGGTCCATGAGATATACTGAAGCAGAAGCAAGAGTCTGGTCAAGAACAGGCTACCTGGAAATGAGGATGGATGTTACATGGACCCAGTGTTTGGTTTATGAGAACCACCTCAGTTTTGGGGGCCTTTATATAGTGGACTAACTTCATGCCCTCCTGAGGGGCTTCTCTCCTTGAGCCTCCTAAAAGGCTATCTCCCTGCCTTGCTTCCACTCAGGTGTAAGCTGGAATCCAAGACGGATAGGTGGGTGAATGGGAAGGATAAGTAGATGGGCAGAGAGACAAAATGACAGAAACCAGCTTGGGCAGACAAATTGACAAGAAACAGAAAAGTCCTGTTACAGACAAAATGCTTGTTCCTAGGTGCTGCAACAAAAAATTAGCATTCAGACAAAAGGTTTTCTCAGCAAGGCAATTTTACTTTCTGCAGAAAGGGTACTACCCATCAGCAATCCTGCCACAAGAGCACACTGAACAAAGGAAAGGCAGGCATATTTATTCCTTACGCATTGGGTCCTTACTGCCGTGTCCAATCTCACAGTCTAAGCTAAACTTGATTGGCTAACAACTTAAAACTTTCCTAAATAGGTAAAAGCAATGGAGAACAAAGGAAAAGAGGAAGTTGCTTGTGAAAGGACTTAGAAAAGTACTAACATTTCCAAATAAGGAAGGGGGCATGGGCTGTGAGCTGGGACATGCCTGAGCATGTCCAGAACAAATATCTTGGTTCAAGTACAAAGAAGACATACAATGTACTTATTCCTTTATGTCTGACAGCTACATAGGATAGGGCTTAACAAAGAGTTATTAGCAAAAACAAAAACAGGAAGGCTTTGAAGAAAGTCTTTAGCAGAAACTATTATTTCTAACAGTTATTGTTTATTGTTTAACAAAAAGGGAAACTTTAAAGAGAAACTTTTTACTTTCCACAGGTCACAGGGAATCACCATTTTTATTCCTTTGCTTGTTTCCCAAAAGCAATCGTGAATTCAAGGTAAAGTGGACCTCACAACTGCTCACCTCCCCCAGGCCCCCACTTCATATTCCTGCCATATAGAACCACAAGGTAGCTGAACTAAAATGAGGTCCCTTGTACAGATGGGGCAAACTGAGGCCCAAGGAGGCCAGATGATTGGCTCAGCGTCTCAAATGCTGCTTTTAATCACCCCCTTCCTACTTGACTCCCCCTCTGAAAAATCACTCTTGTCCTGACTTTCAACTACTTATCTTCAGTCTGCCTTTTATCTCTGCACCCCTGCCAGTTTCTTGGTTAAAAATCACCCTTCTGTAAATCAGCCTGCCAGCACAGTGGTTTCCACAGCAAATGCAGGAGGTAAGGGCAAAATTGTGTTTCTCGCAAAGCCATTTTTAATAATATATAATTAGTTATAATTATTTAAGAAAAGGCCTTTTCCTTGCATGCTGGTGGAAAGTTCTTCCTGACCTCTAACATAACTCTGCCCTCTTTACAGTTGGTTAAATAATCTCCCTTGAGTTGGACTCTCTTTTCCCTGTGTAATTTTTGCCAGCTTTAGAAAAACTAGAATTAAAAGAGCTTTGCTGGGGGCCCCTCTCCTGCCTCTGCTCAGCACCCCACCAAGGGCAAGCTGTGAGGAGAAGGGGAGGAACCTTGGTTCCTGCCCACTGCCCCTCTCGGAAGAGGCCATGACAATGAGGTCATCCCTGGTGAGAGGTGAAGGCTGGGCCCCAGGGGAATGGACAGCAGCTGAGGGTCACAGTGGGGAGGCTGGGCCGGAGATGAGCTCACCCACAGTAAGGAGGTGAGGAGACCCTCCTCCTCCTCTCCCCTCCATAAGTGAGGCTGCACCAGCGGGATACAGGAAACCTTTCTCAGAAGTATTGATCACAGAGCGAGTGGCAGCTATGGATGGGCTGTCTAAGCCCCATCCAGGAGGTAAGAGCCAGAGGCAGTGTTGTCACACAGAGCCCCCTCCTCACATGCCACTGCTCCAGGGTGCAGGAGGAGGAGTCTGTGGCTCCTGGAATTGTGAGAGAATTCTTTGATTCTCAGCCCCACATCCTTGCATCCACTAATTTTCTTTGACCTAGCATTGCTCTCCAGCCTGTTTCTCTCCTATCCTTCCAAAGTCTCCAGAAACCTGTTTCCCAGCCCTGCCCCTAACCCCATGGCAGGAAGCCTTGCTGCACTCAGTAGATGAGATTCAGTGGGGACTCTGAGTCCAGTCCAGCCCTCTCTACCCTGCCTCACAATCCCCACCAGTGGCCACCCACCCACCTCTCCCTGACACGCACAATGTACATATCATTTCTTATCTGGCAGTGATTGTTTTACTGTACTAAATCTTCCTTCTTTGCCAATCTATCCAGAACTCCCAAAGAACAAGAGACATAATGAAGATCAGAATAACCTCAATAATAATAATACTGGGAGAATGCACTCTGTTCCAGGCACATGCTGACCCTCACTGTCAGCCCACCTGCTCTCCTCAAATGCCACACACCCCATCCACCTGAGCCACCTAGAAGACCACCCCCCCCGACCACTGCTGTAGTCTGGCAGGGATAGAATTGGCCTTATGGTTCTAAATTGGGTTCTGGGAGGGCTGGGAAGAGCCTTGGGCACCAGAGGTCTTCCCATCGCCCCTCCCACATATTGGCTCAGGCTGGGTGGCCAGCTTTCCTGTCTAGCAGCAGGGACCCAGCCCCAACTGAACACAGGGACTTGTCTGGGGCTCTGACACCCTGGCAGGACCCTCTTGCCCTAAAGCAAGGGCCCTTCTGCTCAGAAGGAGAGTGTGATGTGAGGCTGTGCTGAGGGGCGCAGAGCAGTGACGATAAGGGGCATGAAGCACTATCTGTACCTCTGAAAGGACGGAGGAAAGGGAAAGGGAGAGGGCCCCAGTGCAGTCGTTCTCACAGAAGGAGCTCAACTACAACCTGATTCTGCAGGAGACTTTGCCATTAGTCATTCCGGGGAAGTTACACTGCTTGTCTTTGGGATGGAAAGTTATTAGAGGGGAGTGCAGGTAAATGGGCACAAGGACATATGGCTAGCCAGTGTGGAGAGGGAATTAGAACCAGCTCTCTCTCTCTCTCAATCTCTCTCTCTCTCTCTCTCTCTCACATACATACATAGACACACACAGACACAACACACACACACCCCTACTGATGCCCTGAGCCACCTTCTGGATGGCTGATTTCTTGAACTCCTGCTCCCCTGTCTGAGCGACACCAAGTTTGACCCACCCTCAGAATTCCTGAGGCCATGACCACCAATGCTTTCACCTCCCAAGACACAAATCCAGCTCAAGGCATCCTTTGATTTTGCCTAATCCATATCACTTCAGACAGTGAGCTCCTTAAGAACAAGAGACATAATAATAACCAGGATCATAATCAACACACAAGGCCAGATGCCTCCTAGGGTCTCCCTTTCCCCAAGTCTGAGCCCCCCATCCCCATCTGTGTGCCTCACAGCCTTCTGCCACGATGTGAAGACTTTGTTTTGTGCAGGCCTCTAAGCCTTTGGGATGGAGCAGCTGGAAACTCAAAACAAGAACAGGGCCTCATCATTCACCCGGGGCGAGGTCTCCATGCATCCAGCACATGGCCCACCTTTTGCGGGTTCCAAGGAAGCAGAAGATACAAACAAGCCTGCCCTCAAGGCCCCTACATCTCACCAGCAGAAATGATGTCTCTCTCAGAGATAAAGCATAAAGGTCAGAAAAGCATTACTAACTAGTAAGGAACAGAGCCCCGGGGGCTTCAGAGATGGGGAAACAAAGGTGGTAACAGTGGCGGGGCCAAGGCTACCACTGCTGGCCTTCATCCTAGAGAGTCACCGGAAGACAAGATTCCACAGGCACAGTAGTCAGGGGTCTGAGGACCGAGTGACCCACTGGGTTTGGATCAAGGAGACTCCATGAAAGCCCTGGGGTCAAAAACAGGCCTTGACCCTGAAGGCCCAGTAGGATACCTACAAACAAAGATGAGAGTGGGGTGTGCCCAGGAGAGAAACTAGGGCAGCAGAGATACCACAGCCAGGACCCAAACCATTGCATCCAAAGGCTCAGAGATGCTCGTACACACACGATTAAGCGTGCAGATCCTGGCCCTGCTATGGGACCCCAACCTCCTATGTGACTCAGCCTTTCTGTGCCTCCTCTGTGAAATGGGGATGATAGCAGCACCTGTGGCATAAGATCCTTGTAAAGTTTAAGTGGGTTAATATTTACAAAGGAGATAGAACAATGTTTGGCACGCAGTAAGTTCTATAGAGGTGATGATTTTTACTGTTCATAATGATGATGTTATTTCATTGCACAGAAGCCTTTTATAACAAAATCCCCAGTGGTTTTGCTGTTACCTGGTTTCTAAGTTTTGAGCAAGGATTCACTTGTCCACTTGCCTGAAAGAAGCAATAGATTTTAGGGCCAAGCACGGTGGCTCACGCCTGTTATCCCAGCACCCTGGGAAGCCGAGGCGGGTGGATCACTTGAGATCGGGAGTTTGAGATCAGTGTGACCAACATGGAGAAACCCCACATCTACTGAAAATACAAAATTAGCTGCATGCCTGTAATCCCAGCTACTCGGGAGGCTGAGGCAGGACAATCACTTGAATCCGGGAGGCTGAGGTTGTTGTGAACCAAGATTGCACCACTGCACTCCAGCCTGGGCAACAAGAGCGAAACTCTATCTCGGAAGGAAAGGAAGGAAGGAAGGAAGGAGGGAAGGAGGGAAGGAGGGAAGGAGGGAGGAGGGGAAGGAGGGAAGGAGGGAAGAGGGAAGGAGGGAAGGGCCTCTTGACTCCGCCCACATGAAGGGGTGGAGGAGAGGAGGAGCCTTCTGGCTGATGGGTGGTGTCTGGTACTTCTGGGAATGAGTAAGCCGGAGGCCCCAAAAGGAAGCTGTTCTGATCCCCCAGAGAGATCCTCCAGCACAAGCCTACGTGTTCAGCCAATTAGCACCTCTTCTCCCTGTGGATCCAGGCAGGAGCAGCTAGCAGCCTGTGTCCCCTGGCTCCCGAGGAGACATTGCACGGACATGGCTCTGTGGCCAGTGAAAGAACAGCCAGCACTTCCTTCCCTGGACTGTGGAAGGTCTAGACCACTGCACTCTGCTAAGAACCTGCCCCCCCCACTTTGAGCCCAGCATTGGAAAGATGGCTCTGCCTCTGGCAGAGGCCTTTGGAGCTGTGAAGAGGGTATGGGCACCTTGCTCTGGGATTAAGCAGTCACTGAACTGAAGGTGAAAAATATTTGAGTTCCCAGGAAGGTAAAGCAGAGCAGAGAGAAGGCTGGGGGAGATGTCCCCAGTTAGGTGGATAAGAGAGTTCCTGATCCTGTAGGGTTTGGGGCCCGGTGGGGGAAGCCAAGGGCTAGACTGATGTTAGAAACATTAAATTACTGGCTTTATTATTATTGTTAGCTCCTACTCCTGGTACTACTTAGGCTCCAACTCTGCTCTTTCAAGCGCTTTACTGACACTGTCCTTTAATCCCACAGAACCTCTATGAGGTAGGTAACATTATTAGTGCCTCCATTCTGCAAAGGAGTTAACTGAGGCACAAAGAAGTTATGTAACCTACCCAAGATCGCACAACAATCAGAGGCAGCTCAATCCACAGGCCGTGCTTACCCACGACACTGCGAAGAGAATGCATGCTTGCATGTAGCACGCACACTCATAGATGTGTGAGCACCTGGCTGGGAAGGTAACCCCAGGCGTCCCGAGGAAGGATTTGTGAAAACAATAAGTGCTGTGGATCAAGGGGAGGGGTCATAGGGAGGGGCATATGTTGGGATGTCAGGGTGGTAAGAGATGAAGCCTCTGATGATATTGGGGGGAGGGTGGATGGCCGCTGGGTGGGGGGTGAGAGAGGCTGCTCTGGGTCAAGTGCAGAGAGGGGAACCAGTGGGCCTGGTGGGGAGGGGTCAGCCTCTAAATGCTCCTCCTGAGAAGAGCCAGGCAGTGAGGCTTCCTGATGACGCTGTAAATCAGGGCCCCTAAGTAAAGCCATTACCGTACTGAGACACTCAGTCTATTGCCGGATGCCACCGTTTGAGATGTTATTTTGATTTTAGTTTATGACTCCTGCTGCTGTAAATCCTGACTAGAGCCGATCTGGGGAGGTAGATGGGACACGCCCACACTCTGGGAATCCCCAGTCCAGCTGGGACGGTCCCAGGCCTGAGTGTGGAGAAGCTAAGCTGGTCAGAAGCCTCTGTGGGAGGCTGGCCCAGGGCCCACTACGGGGTGGGAGCAGGGGAGGGAGGGAGAAGGATGGAGGGGGCTACCTGGCTCCTCTAGCTAATACCTTGCTAATATCAGGACTTCTGACACTGAGAAATTGTCCAGCCTCTGAGATTGGCTAGGATCAGAGTCCCTAAAGAGGCTAGGGCAGGATGTAACTTAAGCCTGCCCCTCCCCCTGGGCATGTCCTACCTTAGCTGCCTACTCCACCCCTGCCCAAGCACCTTCCCAAAACTGAACGGCATTTAATCCACCCCCTCCGACTCCCCATCCTGGACGGGCTCCCCCAGTCTTATTCACAAATCTTCATTTCTCCTTCTCTGCCGTTCTTCCAGATCCCACTCATGTGGGAGCAGCTGGTACACAGGGCTGGCCTCTCTCCCTCTTCCGTTTCCCAGGCACAGTCCTGACTTGGCCCTCCCCATGCCAAGACGAGTTCTAACCATCTGTCCACACCTGCCTCACCCCCCAGGCTTCCAGCTCCTGGAGGCTGCATCTCCTCCCTCTCTGCATTATCTTGGTTAGCCCCCTGAGTGGAGCATTTACAGGAAGCTCAGTAAACATTTGTTTTGAGAACTATCCATTTCTGTGGCTTTAACGTCTCACACAATGTGGGAAACACAGACGGTGCTAAATAAGTGTTTGTGAACTGGGAATCTAGTCCAGGAGGTGCTCTGACTGAGCCCACAAGCCACCAACGCCTGCACCCATCTGGGACAGCGCTCTAGCCAGCAGCACCGGCCGCCACACCACCCACCTTTTCAGAGATCACGTATTCAAGGATTTATGGGTTCTTCCCATGACCACGCACCAGGATGCCAGGATGTCTGAGACATCATCCCTGGCTGGGGCAGTCTAGCTGAAGCCAAAGACCCAACATATTCAGAAATGAGGAGCCGCACCATCACGGGGCAGAGGTGGCGGGATGAGGGTGTGCCTGACTCCTGCTTTCAGGAGGCCCTGCATTTGCTGGCCTGCTGCTGTTTGAAATGCTGTCTGGATCAGCCAGACGGAAGATGCTCTAGGAGGCAAAGCTTCTCTTACTAACTCACATCAGACCAGATCTGCCAAGCACTCAGACCGGTGTTTATCAAACTGCAGTTCATGACCCATCAGTTGGTCATGGAATCAAAGCAGTAGTCATGACCAGCGTGCTCAGTAGAGCAGGATAGAACAGGACAGAGCAGAACAGAAGAGGTAACGGGGCATTGTGCTTGGTAAGGACATCGTGTCATAGTTTATTTGTTCCTCTTATACAAGTGTTGGGTGTTTGTATGTTTCAAATGCATATAGTAAGTTGTCATGTAAATATATTTCTTACAGTGGGTACCAGTCAAAAGAGTTTGAAAGCCACTAACCTACGTAGATGATAAAGGTCATCTCCAAACCTACCACACTCTAATTGCTCTGGGCCTCCGTCTTCCCTCTCTGTGATTTGATTCAGCAAATATGTGGAGTGTCCATCTGTGCTAAGAGATGTTCTGAGCAGTCTGTTGAGCTCAGTGAAGAAGTATCCTTCACCCAGTATTATAAGCAGAGCATGTTCAGAAGAGAGGTACCTTCAATAGGACCTCAGGGACATTAGTTTCTAGGGCCATGAGGTGGTAGTAGGAACTCAGGCCCCAGGGAAAGGGCAATGGAGAGAGGACAGCCAAGACCCTCGATGTTCTGTGTCCTCCTTAGGGACTGCTCCCCTGCCTTCAGGGAAACAGAAAAGAAAGGACAGGGCTGTGTGGGTTCCAGGAGATCAGGCCGGGGCCCAGGCCCTCAAATGGAAGGTCAGGGCTAAGAGAGATCCCAAGGACCCTTTGCAGTGACCCTCATTTACTAGATGGAGAAACTAAAGCCTCCACAGAGAAAGGCAATGGCTGGCTGGGGAACCTATCTGGGAATGGAATCCAAGTCTCCTAGAACTTCCCCATGAGCACTGTTTCTATGGCTGCCGGGACTTGCCAGAGGGGCTGGCTTGCTGGGGCAAGCAGGTAGGCCGCACTGACACAGTGCCCTTCCCTCTACCACGGCTGGCTGCTGTGGACCCCGTCGGTGCATGGGGTCCTAGGGAGCAAAGAGGTTCACTAGTTACCCTCCTCATGGGATTCCACGGAAAGTGCCTGAGCTCTAGAGTTTGATAGGAAGTTGCTCAGAATAGAAGGGCTGACTTAAAAGCAAAGGAGGCATAGCCTTTCAGATACTGGAAAAACAGGAGCCCAGCTTTATCCACACCTATCCCTGGTGGGAGAGTCAGGAAGAGAGGGAGATTCTCAGACGACAAGCTCCAGAGGGGCTGGAGGAGGCAGGTAGAATACAGCAGGCCTGGGAGGCCCACTCCAGGCTCAGGCTTCCTTGCGCAGCTCTCAGGGAACCCCAGACATCTCCCCCTCCACCGTAATGACCAGGAGTCAAGGAGACCCGAAGCAGAAAAGCATCAGTCTTGTTCAGCCCCACAGCACCAGGGACTAGTCCAGTGTCTGGCTCATAGCAGGTATTCTAGAAGTATGTGCAGAATGAATGATTAAATGAATGGAGTTGAGATTAGACAACATAGAATCTGTTCTCTGGAAAATGACAGTCCAGCTTGGGCATAAGGAAAGTGATAGGGAAGGATCATTTAAAAATCAACATATGATAAGAGACAGATGAGGCATACAGATCATGAATGGGAGTCGTGGGCAAGGCTGAGGTATAGCAATCCCAGAAGGCTTCCTGTGGGTGGTGATTAGGGTCATGTAAAGTTTCAGCAGACAGAAGGAGGAACCATGACTACACAATGAACTACTGGACTTGGGGGAAGTACAGGCTGTCTGAGGAGCACAGAGGAGGGGGCACCTGTCTAATGCTGACCTGAGGGGCCCTGGAAGGCTTCCTGTGGTTGGATGAGCAGGAACATAGAAACTGGTCAGGTGAACAAGTATGGTACAGGGGGAAAAGCAGGGCAGTGAAGAGCACAGGTAGAAAGAAGTCAGAGAGAAGAGACAAGATTTCCAATTTCACATCGCCAAGAGAAAATGGGGTCCACCCAAAGAGTGGGCCATTTTGCCATGATCCTGCAGTCCCAGCCAGAAGCAAGAGCTCATGGGAGTTTCTCTGTCAAAGCTTAAAGGACCCTTAGCCACCAGAGAAGCAGCAGGGATGGGGCCTCCTGGTCCTGCCAAAACATATACATATTAATCAGCCAGAAAAAGCTCTAAAAAGAAATCTAGCCTATTTCTGTCTGTGCATAGAGATAAAGACTTTCCTAGAAATTGACTCTTAAGCCTCCATGGTACATGCAAAGGCACATGTGAGCATGTGTGTGCACATACGTGCACGTGCGTGCACACCCCCCCCCACACACACCCACACACACTCCATTATCTCCAAGGGGCCGGATATGGGGCTTGCCTATGGCTGTGGCTCTCAAGAGGCTGCAGGTGAATCTGAAGGAGAGGCTGGCCATGGGGCCATGGGGGTCAGTTTGTGTGTGTCTGTGCATGGGAGTGTCATAAGGGTATCTCCTTGAAAGCTATGTTCAAATTTTCCTTAAGTGCTTAAGACTTCCCACTAGCTGGCTTCCAGCCTAACCATGTCTTCCTGAGAGTTGACTTGAAGCTGACAGGTAGCTTGAGGGACTGCACACGTGGAGACCCCTCCATGCACACACATAATACCCACAGATGACCCAGGTGTAAATGGGCTCCTCTCTCTGCTCCGCTCTGGAAATATCTGTGTCTCTGCATCCACTCAATTGCTTCATGTCTGCGACTTATAATTCTCTCTCTCTCTCCTGCCCAGACTTACAAGCACAGGAGCAGGGACAGCTGCCAGGCCAATAAGCTCCTTCTGCCTCCTCCTCTGGGGGGCCCTCCAGGGTTCTGAGACTTGCTGAATCTTCACTTTCTCATCAAAGGGAAGAGAGGCACAGGGAGCGGCAGCTGCCAGGGCTCCCTGTCAACCCACAGTCATTTATCACAGTGCAAAGACCATTAGGGAGCAGTTGTCTTTAGGGGATTCTATCTGGATGAACATCACCTGTTGCTATTTTTAAAACACATTTTTAAGTGACTAAGCTGGGATTGAGCTGAACCAAAGGTAGACATGGAAGGAGCTGAGTCCCCAGACATTCTGCCTTCCCCCTCAACACTGAGGGCCTGCCATAAGCCCTGGGGGCTATGTCACAAACAGCCTCATTTCCTGGACTTCCAAGAATTAGAAATAGAAATCAAGGTAGTAGATGTGGAAGACAGATGTGGAAGTAGCTTCAGCCTCCCCCACAATCTCCAGCCCTGTCATCAAAGTCTCCAATAACTTTCCCGTCATTGCTAGCACTGCGATTACCATGGATATCACCCCTTCCCTCATTTCATCGCCTGATTCCTCCACAGACAGACCCTCGGTGTGCCCACAAGGTGCTGGATTCAGAATACGGACAATTCATCTCTTAAATGACCAGCACTGCCCTTACCAATCCTGGTCCAGACACTGGGTTAAGTGCTTTCCAACATTATCTCATTTAATAATAACCCTGTAAGGTCAGCATTCTTTTTATCCCCATTTTAGAGTTGAATATATTCCAACTCTAAAGTTACCTAACTTTCCTCAAGTCATGCAGTCAGTAAAGGAAGAACCTAGGGTTCAAATGTGGGTTCATCTGAGTCTTAGGTCTGGCCCCGATATTAGCCATCTGTGAGCCAACTCCAGGGGTGTTTTGTGTCCAATGCTAGACACAAACATGGGGACCACAGCTTACAATATATAGCTTTTGTCATGTTCATCACCAAGAGTTAACAGCAACAATCATCCCACCAACACCAACTGAGGCCTAGCATGTGCTAGGTGCTGCTTTTCTGCTTGGGCACCTAGAGATACTTAGAGACAAAATTAAGTTCCTGCTCTCATAGAGTTTACAATCTAACCATCACAGCTGCCCGAGGCAGACACCCAAAGTTCCTCTTCAATATCTCTTTCACATTCACAGCTCCCTCAGTGTGATAAAGGTGTCATCTAATCACTACCAAGTCCTGCTGACTTTACCACCTAGGCAGCTCCAGCACCTGTGCACGTCTATCCATCCTCACCACCATAATGCAAGTTACCACGATCTCTCTCCTGAACTACGCCAGTGGGTTCTTAATACACACACTCTCACCATCCTCCAGTCAGTTTCCACAATGCAATTAGAGTGATCTTTTCAAAATATAAATCGAGTTCCTTTCCCTTAAATTATAATCCTTCAGTGACTTTCCATTGCTTATAGCAAAAATGCTTCTTAACAGCCCATGATGCCCTACCTACCTCTCCAGTGTTCCCCAACGCCATGACCACAATAGCCATCTCTACCATCAGAGTGATCATATCCTCCAACCCCACAATCCCCCCAGCCTCCTCCACCACCATCACGGGACTCTGCATAAAGCAACCCCTCCACCTTTGCGGCTCAAATGATGGAGTCGAATCGCCCTGTACCAAAGCTCTGACCATTTGACACAGACTCAGAAACACACCATCAGGACACCTGTCCTTTCAACTAAAAGCCTCAAGAAGACTGATCTGGAGTTTCTAGACTTCCCCAACTCTAAGAAAAATTGGAGGGCTTTCCTGCCCTAAAGGTAGAATGTATAAGAGCCAAGACCATGTGGATCTCAAATCATTATAGAAACCCCTGACATTTATATGTCAAATATATTCAAGCCAAAACTCGGTAGGATGACCTTCAAGAGCAACCTTAAAGAAAACCATGTAAAGTATGTTGACAGTAGAAGGGGCAGGCCCATTTCCTTAGACTCATTACAATATTATGTCTGTAGCCCTTACATCCCCCAGTTTTAAAGATGAGGAAACAGTTTTAAAGAGAGGAGAAGACACTTGATCAAGGTCATATTGCAAGTCCCTGGGATTTCCAGGATCCAAGCTCAGCCTCAGACTCCCTCCCTTACTTAGCCCACCTAGCTTCCTGGAGAAAGAGGTGGAGCCACTCAGGAAAGGAACAGCCTATTGCTACCAGGGTCCTCTTCCCTGGGTTCCAATGAGGAAAGAAAAAGACATACTTTCTTTGGACTTCTAGTTTTCCTCCAAAGCTGGGAGAAAAATCAAAATGGCGGACACTGCCTGCTTGCAGCCAATAGGGCAAAATCATGAGGTGGGAGGCCCTTCTGACTGGTGCTACCTTGGCTAAAGAAAGAGCAAAAATAGATATCCCCTCGACCCCAGTCCCTAAAGAGCACAAAGGAAGCAACCTGGCCACTTTATTGCTTAAAGCACATGATTACAAAGCTGTCTTGATCCTCGACTTCCTCTCTGTGTCCCCATCTTCCTCCTCTCCACTTCTGAATCTCAGCTCCAGAAAAGATATGGGACACCAGGCAGTGGAGCCAGAGAAGTCAACAGAGGTGGAATGCATGAGAGGGAAAGGATAGCAGTTAGAACTTACACTGAGCATTGACCATGGACATGTTTGTACACAAGCACTTTGCTGTTGGTCTTCACTGTTTTGAGGACTAGGCACACCACTACCCATTGAATCCCACAGCAGCCCGCCTTGAGGAGTTCTGATGGGGTCAAGGGGCAGACCTGGCCTGGCTAAGGTGGAGGCGCTGGTGAGGTGGCACCAGCAGGCATCTTACAGAGATTGCATCCCACAGATGAACTCCTAAGGCTCTTCTGGAAATCCACAACTGCCATCACATTCTTCAATGCCCCCTAGACAGCCTGCTCAAGAGCTGGAATACCCAAACTAATAGCGCTACCAGCTGCCAGATGATCAGTTTACCCCCACAACGTACAAACAAAATTCACTCTTCCCAGAGGGTCTGCAGTTTCCCCCCTCCCCCTTCTCTTCTCTCTCTTGCTCTCTTATAAATTGGGTTTTGCCTGTGTGAATTGACAGTAATCTACTGACTGTCTCTCCTCCTAAGAGAAATATGTACAGATAACGAAGTCTAAGCCAACATTTGACAGCAGCCTGGGCTGGCCTAGGCCTCTCTGGGAAAATACCCAGGTCTGCCCTCCCACAATGCAGTTAAGATACATGTGGACTGTCGTGTCTGCCCTGTGTCCTGTGAAACCCCTGATCTGTGGGCCTGGGGAACTGTGAGTTGGCATACAGGCCTTGGATCTACGTGTCTAAGATGGTATATGGGAAATTGAGACAGCACCTTCTCTGTAACAAGGAGACTCTTACACACCTCTCAGGTTTTATCAACAGCAGCTGACATGGCCCACATGGGTGAAGGGCAAAAAAAACTTATGTATGTGGGTAGCTTCCAGGCCTCCCCCACAAGACAAAGATAAAGATACTACGTGTGCTCTATCTCCTGTTGTGTTCCAAATCCCTTGCTAATGCTAAGAAACACAGTGCTAACTTAAAGCCTACTGTATCCTCTGAGTCAGATGGCTAATTCAAACCTGTGATTACTCCCAGTGTCACTGGGTTACTAAACATCACCCCCGTTTTTTTCTTTCCTTCCTTCCTTCTTTCTTCCTTCCTTCCTTTCCTTCCTTCCTTCTCTTTCTTAATTTTCCTCCCCTTCCCCTTCCTTCCTTCCTCTTTCTTTTCTTAATTTTCCTCCCTCCCTCCCCCTTCCTTCCTTCCTTTCTTCTCTTAATTTTCCTCTCCCTCCCTCCCCCTTCCTTCCTTCACTCCTTCCTTCCTTTCTTCCTTGCCTCCTTCCTTCCTTCTCTTCTTTCTTAATTTTCCCTCCCTCCCCCTTCTTTCCTTCCTTCTCTTCTTAATTTTCCCTCCCTCCTCCTTCCTTCCTTCCTTTCTCCCTCCTTTCTTTCTCTCTCTCTCTCTTTTTTCTTACTTTCTTTCTCTTTTCTTCTTTCCCCCTCCCCCTCCCTTCCCCTTCCCTGCCCTTCCCTCTCTTCTTTTTTTCTTTATGGAGTTTTGCTCTGTTGTCCAAGTTGGAATGCAATGGTAGTATCTCAGCTCAATGCAACCTCTGCCTCCCAGGTTCAAGTGATTCTCCTGCCTCAGTCTCTCTAGTAGCTGGGATTACTATTACCGGCATGCACCGTCATGCCCAGCTAATTTTGTATCTCCCCCCATTTTCAGGTCCATTCTAACAGATAAAGACACGAAGGCACACAGAGGCCAGATAACTTGCTCAGGATCACACAGAGCCAGACAGGAGCACCCACTTACACTGCCTCCAAGCAGGGATAAATGGCGTGGTACAATGGGAAGGATACGGGTCACTTTGTCAAGAGCCCTGCCTTCCAAGGCTGGCTCTGGGACCCACAGCCTCATGTGGGAAGACAATTGAACACTTAAGGGGAGATAGCTTGGTAGCCAGGGGAGCTGGGAGGCAGGAAGCATGAGTCCACCTCCTATAATCCAGGTGATGGAAGATTGAGACAATATTTAAGCCTCTGCTGGAGCCTGTTGCTTCAAGGGAGGACTGGCCTGGAACCAGGGGAGAATTGGTACATTGGAGGCATTTAGACCTCAGAGCTTTGAGGGGGTAGGGCGGGGATCATAAATGAGGCAGTGGGCCTGGGAGGGATTTCCTGGTTGAAACAAGAAGCCCAGCAGCCAATGGGGTGTGGACTAGATAATCCTCACCGAGAGTCAGAAGTCCGGCTTAGAAACCAGACGGAAAAACCCTTCCATGTACCGGGCAGATGGGGTTTGTATCAGCCCAGAGTGACACCCGTTTGTCACTGTGGTTGGGGGCAGGAACAGGCAGGTGGAATGCTGCACTGCCCAGATTTCACTGTTCAGTCGTGCCAAGAAGGATTAAGTAATTAAACTGGGGAGCAGCAAGTCATCTGCCCGGTACAAGCCTGGCTCCGCACCGCTCTCACTGCGGCAGAAGAGCGTCTGCACTCTGATCTCCATGCCTTCAATTTCACTCGCAGTAATCCATCCTCCACACATCCACCCAGGCCAAGTCCCCTAAAGGCAAATCGGACCGTGTCATTCCCAGCTTAAAAGCTTTCCAGGGCCTCCATCGACTTCCCCACCAAGCCGAGGCTCCTTTGCATGGCACGCAGGCCCCTCTCAGGTCCAGCCCTGACTTACTGTGCTGCCACTTAACTCCTTTGCCCCTGCCTCACCCTCTGTGTTCCCTCCAGCATGGCACTGCCAGTTGCACGACATTCTTGGGCTGTGAATGTTTCCCTTCCCCATTTCTGTGGTTCTCAACCCTGGAATCAGAACCCTAGGGAAGCTTTAAAACTTCCATGGCCTGGCAACTGTCTTGGGGGTAGGGCAGGCATCAGTGTTTGTTAAAGTCCCCCAGGTGATTCCAACGTGCAGCCAGGGCTGAGAGTCACTATTCTGTCTCTAACAGACCCTCAACTACTTCCTTGAAGATTCAGCCCAGGTATCTCAGCCAATCATCAAATATTTATTGAGCCGGGCACTATTCTAAGCACTGGATATAAAAATAATAATGATAGCTAATATTTATCGAGCACTTGCCATGTGCCAGAAACTGTTCTAAGTGCTTTACATATATTAACTCATTTAGCCCAAACCATAGCTCTGTGGGGGCAGGTACTATTATTTTTCCCATTTTACACATGAAGAAACTGGGACACAGAAAGATAAAGCAACTTTCCCAGAGTCACGCAGCGGTGAGTTGTGCAGCCAGGTTTCTGCACTGTCAGTCTAGGCACCAGCCTGCGCTTTAACCCCTGGGCCACCTGTCCCTTCCCCATTCCTACCCCCCATTGTTTACAGGCTGCAAGAGAGAAGCAATACACCAACAAGCAGATACAGAGTATGGAAAAGGAACACAGGGGGTGGGGGAAGCTGCCCTTAGTGAGAGCAGCAAGGGGCCGAACTTTAGGCTAGGTGTGGTCAGGTCATCCCTAAAAGCAGTATTTAAGCTGACATCTGACGGATGAGTAGGGTCCAGCCATGCAGAGGTAGAGAAATGGTGTTCCAGGAAGAATGCAAAGGCCCAGAGGTGGGAAAAGAACATGATCTCTTCTAGTAAATGTTCATGGTTCCCTCAGGGTGTGGAACATGGGGAGAAGGCACAAAGGAGGCAAAGAAATGGCCAGTGCGTGGCAGGCCACCTAAAGAGTTAGGATTTTATCCTGAATGCACTGAAACGTCTTCAGTGAGGTGTGCACAGTGTCTATGGGACGGTGGCCTAGAGGAACTTAATGGGGCCATTCAAGAGGGGCGCTGCAGCCATTTAGCAAGAGGCCCCCGAAGCAAGCTGGAGAGGAGTCACCTCCTGCGAGAAGCACTCTGTGTTCCTGCCTCCAGTCACAGGACTATTGAGGTGCATTATAATTTCTCTGTTTACCTCCCTGCCTCCCCACTAGACTGGGAACACTTTGAGGGCAGGGACTAAGTCTAATTAGCCTCTGTCACCCAGCAGCTGACCAATACTAGGTGCTCAGTAAACACCTATTAACTGCAAGCGAGTTGAATGGAATCATGCAAGGCTGATTAGGTTGGCAACATGTTGAAGAATTTCTTCTTTCTCCTCCACTGATCTGGGACTTCACAGACCTTGGCCAGAATAAGAGGATGCTGCACTCCTCCAACCCTCAGTAGAGCCCCTCCTCTGAGCAACCCCCATGGGAAAGCAGTGTTGGGCTGTAGAAAACTTGTAGCAGCCACGCTCCATCATTTCTCTAACCCCCAGCAAACTCCATGAGGCAGCGCAATGGGGAGGGAGGGGGCTGAAGCCCAGAGTCCTCCTGAAATAGCGGAACCTTGAGATTCCAGGTGGTGCTGGATGTTTTAAATAGCCCAGGTTTTAGCAGGCAATTTGGGCGTCCATTGTGAGTCTGCACTTCTGACAGTGAGGACAGGGCCAGGTCCAATGGTGGAGCCTCTGTGGCCCTCCTTTCTGCTGCTGTCACCACCATCCAGGTGGATCCCCAAATCATGTGATGCCCACCTCCTTCCAAATCAGAGAAATGCAGAGGAAGAGGGAGGAGCCTTTGAGGACACCACGTCTCACGACCAGTTGGTGGCAGAGCTGGGGTGGCCTGGTGCTTTCTCCATGGCACTTCTCAGCTCGACCTGCACAGCCCCTAGTCTGCCCTCACTGCTCCTTGAGGAACGTCTCTTTGGAGGTGCTGAAACTGCCCACAGCACAGAGTTCCCAGAACAGGGGGAGCCCACGGTTTCCCGGGAGGAAGCAGAGAGCCAGGCTCTCCAGGACAGCAGCTACCCCTCCTCCTGTTTCTGCTCCCATCCTTTGCTAACAGCATGATGGTTGAGGGTGTGGGGCCAAATTCTTGCATGCCACTTATCACATGCATGGTCTTGAGCAAGTTACTTAAACCCTCTATATCACAGTTTCCTCACTAGGAAGTAGAGATGATAGTTACAATAACAGTACCTATGTCCTAGGATTTTCATGGGCAATAAACTAAGTATTAAGTGTGAAGTGCTTACAACACTGTCCGGCATGTAGTAAGTGCTTACTTAGTACGAACATCAGAGAGAGAACTTTCTAGATCAACATCAAGGGACCTGGGTCTTTATCCAGTTCATAAACCCCCTGTGTGCCCTCAGTTTTCCTATCTGTTAAATGGAGGAGTGATGCATCCACATGAGTGGCTTAAAGACAACCATGAAATGCTAATTTACTATGGGAAGTGCTGGGAAGTTAAAAATGAAAAAGTATCTTACAAATGGGAGGCTTGATGGGCAGATGACCCTGCAGCAAAGGAAGGGGCCCATAAATCACCACCAACCCAGCAGGCTGCCTGGGTTTTATGGGGCCTGGGCCCAGGCCACTTTCCAGAGCAACATTTAGAATTTATAGACTCTTGTCAGTGTCCTTCCTGTTTATTTAGTTGCCTTAGAAGCCATCCTGGCATTAATAGCATCTTTGCTGCCCCAAGCAGGAGAACGCAGCCTTTTCTGCGTTTACTCCCCAGCTAGTGCAAACAGTGAGAGCTGGAAGTCCACAGAGAACCCCGGGGCTGCTGGTGGGCTCCTGGAGTCAGCAGATGTGCTGCTCATAGGCGGGCACGTTCAAAGGTGCCTCCTCTACCTGCTGGGGGAAGGATTCGGATAATGACAACTACATCAAATGAGGTACTGGAGCCAAAGGGCAGCAAGACCCCACGTCTCCCCAGACCTGCTGTCTGCATAGCTGCCCCAGTGATGACGGAGACCTCATACCTTCATATGAATCTGAACAGAACTGAAAGGGACTGAGGGCATCCTGCCCATTTATCAAACATGAAAACGAGAGTGAGAAGCATCAGCTGAAAACTCCTGATGAAATCTAATCCTGCTTTCATCGCTTACAAACTGTGTGACCTTAGCCTGGAAACTTGGCCTCTCTGAGCCTCAGTTTTCTGTCCTTTAGAATAGGTTTAAAAGTACCTGCCTTGACTATTCCAGAGGCCACTGGGATGAACAAATGAGGCCAGGTGCAGTTGGAGGGAATTTGGAAAGGGTAGGAGGCGAGCTGCAGTAGAGTGGTCAGGAGTGTGGGGGCGCTAGGGCCAGATGCCCTGGGCACCAGTCCGAACCCGGCCACTTCCCAGCCTGGGTGACCCTGGGCACACTACTTGACCTCTGTGTTTCAGTTCCCCTCTTTGTTGTGATTTGGATAAGAATGCCTACGTGACAGAGTTTTGTGAGAATGAAGTGGAACAGCATCTCTAAGCCTGCGAGAGCTCCATAAATGTGGGCAGCTAAGAGAGCCTTCATCCCTGAGAGTGTCTAGAGTGGCTTAGGGCGTGGCAGTGGATATCAGAAACTGGATTCAAATCCTGGCTCAGCCATGCATTTGCTATATGACCTGGGTAGGGCGCTCAACTCATCCTAGTTGGCCTGGGACTTTTCTAACTTCAAAACTAAAGTCCTGGCCAGGCACAATGTCTCGTACCTGTAATCCCAGCACTTTGGGAGGCTGAGACAGGTGGATCACCTGAGGTCGGGAGTTTGAGAATAGCCTGGCCAACATGGTGAAACCCCATCTCTACTAAAAACATACAAAAAATAGCCAGGCATGGTGGTGCTACTTGGGGGACTGAGGAGGAAGAATCCCTTGAACCCAGGAGGTGGAGATCATGGTGAGCTGAGATCACGCTGTTGCACTTCAACCTGGGCAACAAGAGTGAAACTCCATGTCAAACAAACAAACAAGCAAACACACACAACTGAAAGGACTGCATCCCAGGAATCCTCTTAGTCCCAGGCCAATTGGGACAGTTGGTCACCCTAGACCTAGAGCAAATCTCACTGACATTTTTGAGCTTCAGTTTTCACACGTGCGGGGAGGTAATACCTACTTTGCGAAGTAGTTAGGAGACAAAATGAGAGAATACATACAAATTGTGGTACAGGCAAACACTTTAATAATATATGCCATGTGCCAGGTGCTGTAGCATTTTGTAGCTATTTCTCATTTTATACTCATGACAACCCTGGGGATTAGGTACCGCTGTTAGCTCCATTTTACAGAAGGGGAAAGTGAGGCTCGAAGAGCTAAGTGACTTGCCCAGGGGCACACGGCTCCTAAGTGGAATGGCTGAGATTTGAACACAGCTGTCTGACTCCTGGGCCTGAATCAGTATGCTAGAATTTCTCTCACATGTCAAGTGCTCATCAAATAGTAGTTACTAATAAGAAAAGCAACAGAAATGTCACTCTCAGAGTTACGCTCCCAGTTTGTGTCCCTCACGAGGCAAGGGGGTGGGCAGGGGGGAGTGTTGGTGATTCTGAGCCCACAGGAAAACGTGTAAGCTTCACTTTACCTTAATACTTCACACTTTCCATAAATGTGTGGCCTATTCCATAAATCTCAGGCCATGTAAATTTGGTGCATAATTGAGAGGCACTGCAGGTACCTGCGGCTCCAGGATAAATCCAGGCAGCTCTGTAGAGACAGCAGGGCCCCATTAGCAAGGACAAAGTGAGAAGTGGGCAGGGAGCAAGCCTCCCTTCACAGCAGGGCCATGGAAGTGCGGATGTGTGGGGCTGCCCTCTGCCAAGGATGGCTTCTTGGAGTCATGGGACACACAATATCCTCAGGCTCAGGACTCTCTTCCCCCACCCACCCCCAATAAGGGACATGCAGACAGCACAGGGGATCCATGCTTCTCCCAAAACACCTGCCTCCCTTCCCCATGCATGTAACCTGGAAGACAGGGAGGTGAGTGTCTGGGCCATGGCTCGGGCATATTGTGGCCTGACGCCAGCCATAGCAATAGGTCCTTAGGATGATGGAGGAAGAGGGGATGTGAGGATCTGGAGAGGAAGGACTCCTCAGGATGGTCCACGCTGGAGCCAGTCACCCCCTCCCAACTTCTGCTCAGGCACCAGGCATCTCAGGCCACAGTGGGCAGCACTCAGCAGGGGCTCCTCACTGCTGTGCACTAGTGAGGGCGGGGCTGGACCTGGCAGAGTGCGCAGAGCCCCCAGTTCTTCCCCCTGCTGCCCACTGGCTCACTGTGCCCCTGGGAGCTAGACCCAGGTCAGAGGTGCTCCTAGGCCACAAGCAGCTTTGCCTTTGAAACAAAGGGCAAGGGAACACACAAAGGCAGTCCTAGAGAGACCCCCATGGAAGTCAGGATGTCACCCTCCCTCCATGGACACATGAAAAAAGGAAGGTGGACAGCGACCACACCACCCAGCCAGGGCTCCCACAACCCTTACTCTGTACCTGCCCTTCTGCCCTTGATTGGGGGCCAAAACAGTGGATATTGGGGCCCTAGACATCTGTGGATATTGGCGTCAGAGGAACTTGGCCTCTTGCTCTGGGGACACTTCCTGCTGTTGCGAGGTCCCCAGGCCTTTCCTCTGGGTGCAGTGAAAATATAAAGAAATGGAAGCTGTGTAAGGACAAGAATGCCTCTTGTAGTACCATGAAGCCATCCCACCCCATCTCCCACTCTCCCACCCCCTAATCCAATTCAGGGATCACAGCACGTGACAGCATGCATCATGATTAAGAAAGCAGGCTCAGGAGCTGGCTGCTGGGGTTTGAATCCAGCTAATTCAAAGTTGAGTTTTACTGTAATAGCTGTGAGACCTTGGGCAAGCTACTTAACCACTCTGAGTCTTCATTCCTTCACCTGTAAAATGGAGTAATAACAATATCCACTGCAAAGAATGAATGTGGGCATAAAATAAGTACATAAAGCTTATTTAAGAATAGCACAGGGCTCACAGCAAGCATTCAATACCCAGTAGCCATTATTATTATGGTATAACATAATGCAAGCATGACCTGGTCATTCCATTAGCCTTCCTGAGCTACAGTTTCCTCACATTTAAATACAGACAAGTCTGCTTGCCCTACTTCCTCACTGTCATGAGGTCCAAAGAAGGCAGGTATGGCTGCAAGTAGAGCTTTAAAATGTATAAAGTGCTGTATGCATGGAAGGTTTGAATATAATGCATACTCCAATAAATACAATGCAGCGTAAGCCTAATTCCGTAGGGTAACATGATACAATGTAAGATAATACTCTGCATTAGAAACTGAATTGGAGGGAGACAAGACAGATGGAGAGAGAGACGGAGAGGCAGAGAAAGGCCGAGCAGAACAGGGACAGAGAGTGAAGGCTGAACTGGAAGAGCAGGGAATCAATGTTGTACTGTAATTTAAAAACCAATATACAGTAAATATCAGCCCGGCGTTGCAGCGTAGCAGCATGGGAGGGCAGCCCAGCCTGAGATAACTCACACCTCAAGCTGGGCCAGCCACTAGCGTGCCCCATCGGCCTTCCCTGTAACTCATGATCCATTGCTCTCTCCCCAGAGCTGCTTGGATTTCATCCTGGAGCCGCAGGTACCTGCAGTGCCTCCCAATTATGCACCAAATGTACATGGCCTGAGATTTATGGAACAGACTGATCACAGAGCCCTAGAAGGAGCTCAGGGCCTTGATTTCTCTCCACCCCAAGAGAGAGACACTGGGCTGGAGCTTTGGGTCGTGGCGAGCCTGGCTCTGAGCGGAGAGTGGCTGGGAGGCCTGGGCTCCGGTTGGATCCCACCCCCGGCTCTCTTCCTGCAGCTCTGGCTGCTGCTGCCTGATTCTGGCTTTCACCACCTTCCTGAGTCCTCTTTCCTATGGTCCCACAGCTATCTTCCATCATCACCTCATGTCCCTCCCTAGATACTGACCCATGATCCGTTTCTGCATCCTGACACCCCTGAGTTCCTAAAACCCCACCTCCACAAGCATTCCCTCCTCCAGTCCGGTTCTCCCTGCTGGACGTCTTCATCTTCTCTTCTGGGTCCTGGCCCAAGGCCCATTTTCTTGCCCCAAATGCTTTCCAAGTCCTTTCAAACCAAAAGATCCAGGAAGGTCCCCTTCCTACCACTAGGAGCAGGCCTTCCTACCACAAGGGTGTTGGGGTGGGTAGGAATATGGCCCAGGAGGATTTCTCTGGCTTTCTCCCCACACACCAGGCCAGGCTGAATCAGAGGGTTCCCAGTTGAGGTCCCCCATCCCTTCTGGCCCCACTGAGTGCTCCCAGCACAGCCCCGCCCTCACAGTAAGCACGCAACAACCCTATAAAGTAGATGCTACTCTAACCCCACCCCTTATCTCAAGGCATTCGTGACAGTTTCAAAAGGCTTCAACACTCATGTCCCGCGGCCTAACTCCCATCCTCTGGGGTGCTGTGTAGAGGGTAGCCTGCTTTTCCCCATGCCATTTCATGCAGATCCTGCCTAGTGATGCAAGCCTGCAATGAGATATTCCTTCCCCATCATGGCTTATTTTCCCAGCAATCTGATCCCAACATGCATAAGGTTCAGTCCTGAACCTATCAGCTATCATCATCCAAAACCAGCTGCTCCAAAATTCTGGTAATCCCTTGCCTGAATGCAGTGTGGTTGAAAGGTACAATGAAAATCCCATCGGACCAGAAACCACTTCATAACATCTGTGCCTCAGTTTCCCCTTATGCAAAGTGGCTATAATCATAAGGTCTATCCTGCCTGCCTGGTAGGATTGTTGGAAGGGACAAATGAGATCATGTGAAGATTCCCCAGACTGCAGTCTAACTTAAGAGGTGGTCGTTAGAAAGGAGTATCCATTAAGAGAGCTCCTAGTGGTATTTTCCTAAGTATGGTCCTCTCCATGCTTAGAAAAATACCACTATTTCTACTACTACTACTAATAGCTCACACTTGTATAGTGTTCAATATATGCCAGGCACTGCTCCAAGTATTTTAGGTATAGTAATTCATTTAATTTCCTTAACAACCCTGTGAGGTAGGTACTATTATTATACCCATTTTGCAGATGAGGAAACTGAGGCACAGAAAGAGTAACCTGCTCAAGTTCACACAACCAGGAAAACAGAACACAGTACAAGTCCTACGAATGAAAGCACAGGTATGCACATTTCTCCCTGTGGGAAACATGCTCTGTTCATGAATTTTGGTGCTTAAATGCTCCCTAGTAATGAGCCTGTGTATGTACTTTATCCTCCTCCTTAGACATAAACTTCCCAAGGACAAAGACTGGTCTTCACTCATCAGAGGAAGAGTTCCTAAGCATCAGGGACCTCCTTTGCCCATTTACAACCACTCTGTGATCGCAAGCACAATCCCTGCCAGCAGCCTCATTCCCAGATTCTTGCCCCGCACCAGCGTGGGGGAACCACCCTCTCCTCCAGGGCAATAGCCCTTATTGTCATGTGCTTAGGAGGTGTGACTCTGGACAGAGGGTCCAGGATTTAATGTCTATTCCAGGGTCTCTACCCTCAGCTCCCCTTCTTCCCAGCTTAGCCCCTGCGACATAAGTCCTCAAGCAAGGAGGAAGATTAATGGTTCCTTTCAGGCCAGCTGTCCCTAAATTGGTACGATGACCCCAAATCTCTTCATCCTATCAGTTTCTATTTGGGTTAGATGGTAAGACGTCAGCTTAGTGGTAGAGCAGGAGAAGGAGCTGGGAAAGCAGCTGGAGAGTCTGTTTCTTAGTGGACTTCATTACCATCACCGTATCATCACCGTCACCATCATCATCATTACCACCACCACTGTCAGCTTTACATCAAGCGGTTAATTGTGTGTGACCTTGGCTGAATCCTAAGCAACACACATGAGCACACGCACACACACACACACACACACACACACACAGAGAATGCAGGTGAGGGACTGCACTAGAAATCAGCCAGAACTTGGGACCTCCACCCCCAACACCATCAAGTCCTGGAGTCTACACACAGGGCGGGAAAAAGTGCAGGAGAAGAAGTCAAATGGTCAACGAGGCTGAGGACTGCATGCACACATGGACTCGAGAGGTAATTCACCTTTGCAGTGTCAGGGCCCCTGGGCGGCACATAGTAGGCATTCAATTAATGCCTGCTGAATTAAACTAAACAGGGGAAGACTGCTAGCCATTGCATCATGAAAGGGTTGGGTGAAGGAGGATGGGATTGATCACCACATCCTAAAGGAACAGGCTCTCTAGGTCTTAAAGTTTGAAGGGAGTGAAGGAGGCACTTCAGAGCGAGCTAAAGGAAACCTCATTGCCATGGCAGGCAGAAAAGCACAGAAGCTATAGCCTCAAGAGGTGAGGTGGGCTGAGACTACAAAAAAGAATACATTGATGATGAGCGTAGCTTGATCCCATCATGACAAATGGCAGTGAGAGGGCTTGTTTACTTCCACCCTGAGGATGGAGCCAGCCTACTCTTCTCCCACACCCTACTTGGGTGAAAACAAGTCAGAATTGAAACTGGAATGCCCGTGGGGCTGCCCTAGGGTGGCATTTCTCACCTGCTGGAGTTTAGTGTGAATAAAACCTTCTAGCAGACTGAGAGCCAGGAAGGAAGAAGACTCAGGACTTTGCACATGTCCTGGCTGAGAAGGATAGCTGGTCCGGTCATCCTCTGTGTGGGCATCTCCCTGGTCCTTAGTCCCCATCTTTAACACGGGAACAAAATATACCCTTCCTGCCTTCCAGGGTTGTTCTACAGAACAGAAAGTGCTACGGCAGCTCTCAAGGGGTAGGTGAATCTCTGGACAGGATCCAGAAGTCTTGGCTCTCATTCTGAACCTGCTACCTGCAAATCCAAGCCAGTTTCCTCATCCATATACAGAAGAGAACATGGTTTTATCCTCCTGAATGAGGTCAGAGAGCTACAGGAATGACAGGAGGCCGTGTACTGAAATGCTCTCTAAAATAGACAGTGAGCTGGAAGGGTTGAATGGCACCCACCCATGTCTTTGAGGGAGAAGTCAGTGCAGTGGAAAAAGGGAGTGTGTGCATCTGCGTGTGAACATGTGGGAATGCTGCATTTGTAAGAGTAGGTATATGAACTTGTGAATGTGTGTACATGAATGTGTCCCTGTATGTGTGTGTGTATGTATGTATGTATGCGTAAGTGTATGTGGGGGTGTATATACGTATGTGAATGTATGTGTGAGTGTAAGCATGAATGTGGGTATGTGTAGGTATATGTGTGGGCATGCAAGTGTGGATGTGTGTGAGGTATGTGGACCTGTGTACACCGGTGGGTGGGGGTGTGTATGAATGTGTATATGTGCACATGTATGTGGTAGAGCGGGGGAGGAATGAGACACCCTCAATCAGACGGCAGCCCTGGGGATCCTGGTCATTCCAAATGAAACCCAGTTACAGTGTTTTGTCATAGAGCAGTCAGTAGCATGAAGCAAAGAAAAGCCTCAGGTCAGTGCTGTCTGGCAGAAGAGGATGGGAAAGATGATCGAGGACCCCGGACAAGTAACTTCCGGGGCCTAGACGGCTCTGCAGAGATGTCTTGCTCTGAGGCTGGATCATGGACTCATAAATCAAAGGATCAATGACCTGAACTGAAAAGGCCTTGGGAGAGCACGCAGGCTCTGATCTACAGGTGAGGACAGGAAAAGAGGGGATGCAAAGTCACGCAGCAAGTTCCGGGCACAGCTAAAAGGAGAGCTCATTCCAGGTTTCCCTGAACCACAGCAAGCATTCTCTGACCAGCCTGCAGTGCCTTGTGCTACAAGAGGACCTCTAACCTCTGACGCGTGTGACCCCAGGTCCCTATCCATCCTCCCTCCTTTCTGCCCCAGGAGGACATTTCTAGGTATTATAGTGGCTTCACTGCAGGAAAGTTTGAGTCAAGGAATCCATTCTGCCTCTCCAGGAATCTTCAATGCCTTTTTAGAATGACAAGCCTCATCTTACAGCCATTGCTAGGCATTTTTAGGAGTTTCCAGGAGCTTAGAAAGTCAGAAACGCCTTTTCCCTTGCTGCCATCATCCATCACTCTCTCACCAAGTACTAAGACCCTCGCATGGCTCATTCTCCAAGCTTCTCCAAGTCCTGTAGGCTGGGTGGCCACATTTAATATGATTTGGGGACCAGAGAGAGTCATGTAACATCAAGGCCTACTTCACAATGATTCTGAAGTACGAGCCTCCACAGACCCTCAACACTAGTTGGGGACTCCCTGGCTTTCTTGACGAAAGCTGCCTTAACAGGAGAATGAAAAGGATGGGGTAGCTGGGAACAGAGTGCTACATTTGGAGAAAAGGAATAGGAAGTGAGTCCCTGGGAAGAAGAAATGGAAGGGCCAAACAGACTTTGCATCCCCAGAAAGTGTATTAGAGATCTGAGTTAAGGTAAGAGGGAACCTGCTCCTCTGTGTCGTCCTACACCAAAATGCAGTAGAGAGGGGAGAGGGCCCAGGCAGGAGACACAGAGGGAAGAGGGGTTCAGAGATGCTCAGCTTTCTGTTTCTTCATGTTGTTTCTGGGCACATGGACTATAGCTTAGCTCCTACTGGTGGGTGAATTAATATAGGACATGCCAATGATAAATGCAGTGAACTGTAAAGAGCCCAACTTATTTTGCCATCTTTCATGTTTGTGGGGCCGCCCTGTTAATACAGGATGGCTGCCAGGGAGGCCCAGGCTCTCCTGCAGACAATCCCAAGCAGGTTGATAAATTACGAGAACACAGTTTTGTTCCTTAATCCAGCTTGACACAGTTTAACACCTATATCTTGTCCATATAGTTCCAGTCTGTTGGTCTTGTCTCCCGTTTGCCTCGGCCCTTGGAGACATTCAAAAAAAGCAGGCCCAGATCTGTCCACTTCAAAGATGCCCTGGTTTTCTGTTGCATGGAAGCCTTGGGTCTCATCTGCAGGGCTCCCGCACCTTCTACACAACCCTCAGTTACGATGCAAGGAAATCAGGAAAAAAAAAAAAAAAAAAACATAGGCTAATAAATCATGACATGTGTAGACTGTGTCATTACTAAAACTTGCTTGGTGCATTTGGACTCAATAGTTGAACAAGCTGAGTGGTCCAGAACATAGCTATTTTTGATCCTCTGTTCAAAGACTAGCCTTGTGTTCTTAGGCAGTCAATCCAACACTGTCCCCACCTCTCATTTTGATAAAATGGAGATTCCTACTCAGGAGGTCTGCAGCATAGGGTTTTTCACAGCTTACCTGCTACCAGGTGATGCTGATGCTGGTCCACAGACCACACTTGGGGTAGCAAGTTTCATCTATCTTCCTCACTGTCTTCTGGATTCCCCCTGCCTCATTATTCCACCTCTTCTAACTAATACTAATTTCTGTTAATCTTAGGACAATGCATCCTCAATGGGGACAATATCGCCCCCAAGGGGCAAAAATGTGTTCTTGGTGGGGGAGGCCAAAAAGAGAACTTAATCCTTTGACATACAAAGCATAAATATACACAGTATATCTGTCGTATTAAAATTTAATGGAAGGGTGTGATTAGGAAAAACCCTCCAAAAAATGCTTCTTCCAAAAATGCTGCCCATGTGCCCCTTCCTAGCTCTCCTGCTACCAGTCCCACCCAATTATCTAGACCAAAACTGCCCTGTTTCCGCAGGTTCTTACCACCCCTTTTCTCAGACGGCACAGTGTCCACTTGTTTGGCTGTAATCACCGCTTAACTGCAGTCCCACATGAAACTGACCTGTGAAAGCCCATCTTTAGTCCCCTGATACCTGAGCATAATTATATTTGACATTTTAGTGACAGTCTTAATGAGAAAGGGTCACAAATATAGCTCTGAGTGCTAAAGGGCTTGTCCAGTTTACAAAATGCAATCACACATGCTACTCTGCCCTTCCAACAACCCTGGGGGGGGGGGAGCACCAGCATCCTGTTTCATCAGTAAGAAAACCAGGTCCCTCTCTCAAATTGGATGTATCCCTCCCCCAACTCCACAGATAAGACCCAGTTCAATCACAAGCCCCGCCCAGGCCCCACAGGAGCTGTATCCATTCCCTTTACCTGGGCCTGACAGCATTCCTGTGAGGCCACCCTTGGGGGAGTGGGCAGCAGAGTAAAAAAGAGAAGACTGCTGGGTGCTGGAAGGTATTTTACATTCAAACCTCAGACAGGAAAGGCTGGCAGATGATACTTGTAAAATGCAGAACCCCACTTCCTGAGGAAATGTGCATGGCCATAAATTTCCAAAACAAAAAGAGAAAGGGAGGGGGAAGCAGGTGCCAGGGCCCAGAGGTGAAATTTGCTCCTCAACCATCAATTCTCAAAGTTTTCTGGAGGGCTTCCTGGAGTCTTTTAACAATCAGCTTATGTCTGATGGCATCAAACCCTCCTGGCAGCTCCCTGGGCAGGGAGAAGCTGGCTGTACTATCTTCCACGTCTCTGAAGACCTTTCCCCTCCCTTCCAATCCTCCCTACTTCAACCGAAGACTCTCAGATTCGAAAAGGGGTTTGGGGACCACCAGGAAAACATCAGGTCATAATCCATCTGTTGGGCATATGCTATTATTTTCTTTTACCAGGTCAAAACACAAAGACTCACATGGTTAACCAAGATATGGCAGAGCCAGAATTTGAACCCAGGCCCCCCAAGTTGAGGTTTCATTCCATTATTTCACAACTCTATTCCTTCAGTAAGTTGGACCCTAAAACTCTACCCCTACCCAAAGAAAAACTACAAAACACTCAAATTGTTGTTGCTCTTGCTGAGAGTCCAATTCCACTTGGCGGTCCCTGGTTGTTTATTGTTCTGTGTCTCTGCTTCCAGTCTAGCAGCCTCCTCCATCAGACTGTGAACTCCCTAGAGTCTCATATCCACCTTAGGAAAGGGGACTTTCTGAAAACAATTCCAACTTCACTTCTCCACTGTACCTGGGTAGACAGACCCAGGCCAGGAGCTTATATGCCTCTATACACCTACCCCCAAAAAGGAGAGCAGAAACCTGCTCAACCCCACAGTCTGAAGAGGCTTGGCAAACTGACACTTGGAGATCAGAATCACTGGGTTTTTTATTTTCCTTTGGAGCTGTAGCAAAGATAAGAAGAGCAATTCCTCCTGCAGTGAAACCAGGACTCAAGTGGCCAGAAGGCTGCCTGGTTTCCCCAGTGGCCCCACCCACTCTGACTGCATTTTCTTCCCATCTATCTTCCTTCTCTTCCTCACCCTCACCTCCTGGAAGCTCCCCCCGCTCACCCTCTCTCAGGCCAGACTCCCCCAGCTTCTCATGTTTCTGGGCCTGAGCAAAGAACTAGCATTTCACAGAAGAAGGAACCCCAAGCCCCAGCGTCCAGCCCATGGCAGGCACCCAGTCCTTCCAAGACAAGAGATGGAGCTGAGAGCCAACCTCCCGCAGGCTGAACACAAATGCCAAGTTTGCTGTTTGCATCCCCAGGATGAGGGCAGGAAAATAAATAATTACATTCCTGGGGGAGGAATTAGACCAGAAATTCTAAATTGAGGGCTGGGCAAGGGGCCTGAGCAGAAGCATGTGAGGAGACCAGAAAGGGGAGATGCAACTCTGCACTCCCAGCCGGAGTCAGAAGGGAAGGGTGGCATTCCAGAATCAGCAGAAGGGCCCGGGCAGCTGACATGGTCTGCCGAGGTTGATGGCTCCAAGTGCAGGCCTTTTGAAGCTTCTGAATCCTCCCTACAGGACCCTGACCCCCTTCAGCCTCCGATGTACCCCACAAGGAAATGCAACTGCCCTCGGGGCTCTGCTGTGCATGGCTACATAAAGCTCCTGCCAGAGGGCAGCGACCAGACCAGGACACAACCCCAAGACCCAGTTCCCTTGCTCCCCACGTTGAGTCCCAAATCAGCCCCCACACAAGAAAAACAGCCCACGTGGAACCTCTAGCCCTGGTCCCTGGGAACTTCATAGCCCAGGGAATGGCAGTTTCCTCCCTAGCTCTGCTCCTCCCCAGCTACAGGGGGGTCAAATTCCTGAAGCTGCCCCCTCTCCCAGCACTGGAAGGCTAGGGGGCCAATCAGGCCATGGAGGCAACAGCTGCCACCTCCCTGAAACATACACATGTGTATACACACACACACACACACACACACACACACACACACACACACACACTGTTGTGGCCAGGGCAGGGGGTCAGCACCTATAACCATCCCTGTAACTCTAACTCAAGAGTGCAGGCTCTGACATGTTCCCCGTCCCTGCAGGTGTCTGTCTGTCTGTCTGCAGCTGTCTGCTGTCTCCCGATGCACTTGGCAACAGTCTGGCTCAGTCCCTCTGCAGTCTCAGCTCAGGCTCCCTTCTCCCTCCACCGCTGGCTTTCAGAGGCTCTGTCTCCCTGGAACTCTCTGCCTCTGTCCTTTGTACTGGGCTGATGGGAAGATGAGCAGGACACCTCCCTCAGAAGGTCTGTGCAAAGCAAGGCACTGTCCACCTCGGAACGGTCCACTGCTCTCCCCTCCTCCCTGCCCAGGCCAACCTTAGAACCAGGGCATGGCTGGGTGGGAGACAGAGCCCTGTGAACCTAGGCATGGCTAATGCCATTTTCCATATTGCTTCATCATGCCATTCTCATGCCCAGGCTGCACACACACACACACACAAATCCCCCTAATCTCGCTTTTTCTGCCTGAGGCCAGAATAGGGTCCCTGAACCTGCCCTACTTGCCTCCCCCAAACTGCAGCCATGCCTTCCTTCCTCCCCTCCGCTCTGCATCAACCCCTCTGCACTTGGCTTTACCCCACCCCACCCAGCCCACAGAGCTCAGGGAGTCCCCGGCGCCCCCACCCAGCCCCTAGCAATGGCTCTAGCCAGGCCTTGCATGTGTGGAGATGCAACAGAGTGGTCTGGCGGCAAAGTTCTCCTGCTGCTTTCAACCGTTCCATCCACCCGCGGCTCCGTCTCTCCATCCTGCTCTCCACCCTGCTCTCCAGCCTCATGCGGACCCCGCTTTCCCCGCTCTCCCTGCTCCCCGCCAGAGTTTCACCCCCACTATCGGGGGAAATAAGGAAAGAAAGGAAAGGAAATCTCTCGCGATAAGGATGGGCGAAAGAGAAGGGGGTGTCCACTGAAGCCCCTAGGATGAGGGGGAGTCTTCAAGTGAAAAAGAAAGGGATGCAAAGTTCCCGGTTCCCCTTGCGTGCGTTTTCAGCCCCGCGCCGAGCTCCCGAGGACACCCGGGATCGCGAAGACGCAGCAGCGGCGACCACTCACCTGGGCGAGGCAACATCTACCCCCGGCTGGGAGGCACCGAGGCCGGCTCCGCGGGGCGCCCGGGCTCCCCCGCTCGGCCACGCATCCTTCTCCGCCCGAGACAGGCTCGAGCTAAACCCTCCGGCGGCTCCGGCGAACGCAGGCAGATGGTGGCCTCGGACGTCCACGCGGGGGAGAGCCCTGAGCAGCTTATTCAGTTATATCCATGGCATTTAGCAAGAAGAAGGGGAGAAAAGCACAACTTGTTCTTTTCTCTTCCAGATTAAAGAAGAAAAAGAAGAAAAAAAGATAATCCCTCCCTAGGAGGATGCCGGTAGGATTTTCCGGATCGAAGAACCCCGGGCATTCCCAGGAACCTCGGGCATCTTGGAATGTGGGGTGTCTTCAAGTTCAGACGAGCCTGCCGGGTTGTGTGCGTGTGCGTGTGTGTCTCAGCGAGAGGGAGCCAGGCACTCACACCCACACGCACACACACAAACACACTCCCCCGTACTCCCCGCATGCACACTGCCCCCCACACGCGCGCGCATACGCGCGTACCCGATTTCTCCCTGTTTCTCTCTCCCTTACACACACACACACACACACACACGCACACACACACGCACCCAATCATACGCTCCGATCTGGGAGGGGGCCGGGCGGGCTGCGGAGACAGCGCAGGGCCAGCGGTGGAGGAAGCCCAGCGGCCAGAGGCGCCCAAGAACCCGGCGGCCGTGCGCACCGTCCCCGCCGAGCTTTCCGGCGTGGCAGCCCCCAGTGGCGACTGGCGGAGCTGCAGGAGCCGAAGGCAGCCTCTGCCCGCCGCCGAGCGCACACGCTTCGGAGACGACCAGCACAGCCGCCGAAACCGGAGGGATCAGCGGTCCTGGCAGGGGTGGCGCGGGGGACGCACGGAGGGGCGGGAGTGGGCTGGGGTCGCGGTCGCGTTGGGCGGTGGGCAGGCCGCGAGCCCCGGAACCGGGAGGGAGGGCTCGGCGGCCCAGCGGCACGGGCAGCCCCTGCAGAAGGCGAACCGGGCGGCCAGGGCTGCAGCTCTGCAGCTGGCGCCGGCGCCGGCGTTGCCGCCTCACGTGCCTAGCGCGCCCTTCAGCCGTCAGCCCGCCGCCTGCCGGAGGAAAACCCGACCGCCCCAGCCCTAGGCTGGGAGTGGGGGGCTGGGACGATCGCGCCTACCCAACCCTGGAGCCCAGTTCAGATTCTCGCATCCTGGAAAGGGACCTATGAAAAACGAGCTCCCAGCGCACGCACACACACGCACTTTGACTTTTTATGATTATTACAAGAATCCGTGCAGTGGCGCCAAGTGTTTGCACAGCATCTTTACAACTCTTCACTTGTTTGATCTTCCCAGCAACCCTCATTTGATGTATAAGGAAACTGAGGCCTAGAAGACTAAAATGACTTGTCCAAGGCATGTGGAAGGTAGCGAGGTTCCTACTCAAAACAGACTGTGAGCTTAGAGTCAGAATACCCAGTCCGGCCAGGGTCTCATCTTTGGTTATCCTCTCTGCCCTCTATAAAAACTAGTTACCGGAAATGTAGGACTGTCCTCTCCCTTACTGGACTCCTCAAGAGGCACTTCCTTCCTTCTGAAGGAAATGAAATTTTGAGATTCCTGTTGGTACTCCAGCTGATAAAACCAGGGGGGCAGGAGAATGTCAATGTCGCAATCCATCTCTTCTCTCCTGGTAACTAACACATCCCATGCACCTGTCCCAGTTACCCACAGGGAGGCACATGTGGCATGTGGTTGTGTCTCTGCAGCCCAGGATTGGCTCAGCTGGATATATCTGTAACATACAACCGACCCTGTCTCCTCTCTACACACATAGGTGAGTGCATAACTGCAGAAGCCTAGGCAGCTGGTCCTCATGAGTGCACCCTCCCCATGTGCACCCCAGGAAACTGCCAGATTGGCATGCTGCAGATCCTTGAAGACAGGCCCCTCCCTGCAGAGATTCTGGAAAGCCTGGTGGAGTAGGGGCGTGGCCAATATGAAGCTCAGGGTGTATGGGGCGGACCCTGGAGAGAAGGGATCTAACTCAGGAGCTGGGAGTGAGGGATAGAGGAAGGGAAAATAAATGGGAAGGAGAGTAATGAGGAAGGAAGAGGTGAGTTAAAAGGAGGTGTGGAGTAGAAACTGGGGAGGGCATGTAGGGAAGAGGAAGGGGAAGGGAAGAAGGAGGTGAGAACAGCAGGGAGACTGCCTTCCTCTTTGCTTACCTGAAAGCTTACCTACTATGGGGTGGGGGGGGGCAGTGGTGCTCCCAGGAAGAAAGGCTTAGGAAAGCCACAGCCCGAGCTCAAGTCTCTCAATTCTTCCAAGGGGTGGGGGCAGTAGGCTAGGTTATCTCCCCTAACCCTCAGTAACCCATGAGATAACCAGAATGGAGTGGCAGGGATAGGACCAAGCTGGCACCAGAGCAGAAATGGAGCTGCTTTTAGAAACCAGTAAAACATTAGCATGATATGAATGAAGGATGTGGGAAGGAGGGACCAATGTCTGCTCCAGAGTGTACCCAATACTCCATCAAGAAGTTTTCTCAGATCAGAAACATGGATATTCCATGAAGAGCCAAGACCTGGATCATCAGTAATTCTGAGAATTACTGGTATATTTTTCTAATTACATTTGCTCCAACATAACCAGAGTACTGGGCTGGGGGGACAGGTGGCCTGGATGCTCACCAGGGCTTTGTATTAACAAGCAATATGACAAGTCCCTTTCCCTCCAAGGGATTGGACCATGAACTTTCTAAGAGCCTTTCCAGTTCTAGGAACCCCCAACCAACTTTGGCAGATGGAGCAGGGTGGGGACCACATACATTTTTGGGAGGCCAAGAGAAAACCAGTCTATGGTCACCATTTACCATGAAAATCACCAGAAGATAATCCACACTTGGGTCATGAAAAGGTGAACGATGGTGGGTTTCTTGGCTCCTTGAACAAGCCTGGAAGGACTGAGTTAGGGTCACTAATGTGGTACCTGGCTTCCTGTACTGGTTACTTACCTCAGAGTTCAGCCAGGGCTTCCCAAAGAGGTGATCCCATCATTCTGGAAGGGGTTGGGGAGTGAAAGCCATTCTAATAATGGGCATTTTGATTCTTCTACATGTTCATTCTTCTAAATAACCCTGTGGTGAACATCTTTATACCTAAGTCTTTGCCCACATTCTTGTTTGTGTTTAAGTTAGATTCCCTGAAGTAGAATCACTGGGCTGAAGGGTATGAACAGTTTGAAGGTTCTTTGTACGTACTTTTTGTTTCAGTTTTACAGCCAAGGCACTGAAGTGCAGGGCAGATAAATGATTTCCCAGAGAGCTCCCAGCAGGTGCTTAAGGATATTTTCACACACCCTTTCATGTCTCGATGTGGTAGAGAATGACTGTGCCTTGCACTTTAGGCTGTACATCAAGGCAGCACTCCATCCTTGAAGATAACTTTAATACCCCCAGTAAGAAGAAAATCTGGGCTCCCTGCCACCCCCAATTAGGACTCACCTTCCCCTCCAGGCCACGCCTGCTCTCCTTAACACCCCTGACCAGCCTTACAACTTACCAGTTGTCTGTATCCCTTGGCTTTTTCACTGAACTATAAACTCCAGACCCCTGGCACACTTCTGGGCACATGGCTGGCTTTCAACCCTCGCTTCCTAAATGGAATCACAGTGTCTGATCAGAAGAGTTCCCAGAAGGGTTTGGGGTAGAGAGGCACTCAGCCTGAAGAGAAGGCTGATTTGGCCTAGGCCTTTATAACCAAGGCAAAGACCCCTTTGCAATGGATGATGGTGGGTCTCTCTTTCTGTATTCACTGAGTATGAAAAGGAGAAGAGATCAGCTTTTTGTAGTGAAACATTCTGGTTTGACAACAGGTCAGAGCCAGATGAAGCTATGGGATCTCAGGTGAGGACCATTGCATCTGCTTCATAAAAGAAGGGATGCACTCTGTAATCCCAGGGTGTGCTAGATACACTTCTTAGAGTTTCCATTGGCTCACTGTGGCCTGAAGAGTGGCTTTGCGGACTGGGGGAATAAGAAAGATCCCAGGACACAGTTTCATACGGTCTTGGATCTCCCTCCACTGAGTCTGTTCCATGGACTGAACGCTGGGAGCCACTCCTGAATTAGCGCCTCGTTCACTGAGCTTCCCCCAAGACCAACAGCCAGCACAACCTCAGTTATCCACAGGCCTCGGCTTTGGCCTCATAGAACTTAGACAAATGCATCCTCAGGAGCTGAGGCCCAGCACTGGGGTGCGCTTTCTGGAAATGAAGGATGAGGTCTTTTAATTCTGCAGTGTCCTCTACTCCTCCTCCCTTCCCAAATGCTAGTGTAAGAAGAAGCCAAAATAAATTCTTATTAGTATGCATATGTATTCCCAAATTCCTTAACAGAATGACTAACACCACCTACAGCCATTAGCTCTGGTTTGTTTTCTAAATCCAGTTTACTTTTCATCATTCAGCCCTCTGTTTACCTCTTCCCCTCCCCTAGGCCCAGTGGACTCCCTTCACAGACTCACCCTCTTGTCCAAATACCAGGTCTGGGAGTGGGTTCCTGATGCATCAAAGGATCAGACAATCCTGGGACATCATAATCAATCAACAGGAAGGTCTTTACTGAGTATTTTTTTGTTTGTTTTTTTGAGATGGAGTCTTCTCTGTTGCCCAGGCTGGAGTACAGTGGCATGCTCTTGGCTCATTGCAGCCTCTGCCACCCAGGTTCAAGCAATTCTCCTGCCTCAGCCTCCAGAGTAGCTGGGATTACAGGTGCCTGCCACCAAGCCCGGCTAATTTTTGTATTTTTAGTAGAGATGGGGTTTTTCCATGTTGGCCAGGCTGGGTCTTGAACTCCTGACCTCAAATGATCCATCCGCCACAGCCTCCCAAAGTGCTGGGATTACAGGCATGAGCCACTGTGCCCAGGATTTACTGAATATCTTTTACGTACCTTCTAGCATTTTGCTAAATACCGTAGAGAAGAGAAAGAAGGAGGAGGCAGAGTTTCTCCCTAAAGAGAAAGACAGTCTACTGAGTATCTTTCATGTACCTCCTAGCATTTTGCTAAATACTGTAGAGGAGAACAGAAAGAAGGAGGAGGCAGAGTTTCTTCCTGGAGAGAAAGACACACCAATGCTGGCACCATGCCTTGCAATCTATAAAGAGCATTCCCAAATGTTACCTCACTTGTTCATCATAACAATCTCATGAAATAGAGCATGATCCCCCATTTTACAAACAAAGACACTGAGTCCTAGATAGATTAACCTGACGGCTCCAAGTGTTTAGAGCTATTGGCTGATGGCACTGTATTTCAAATCAAATCTTCTGACTCCGCATCCAGGCTCCTTCCTGTGAACAAGACAGCCTCTCTAATGCTAGCCTTGATGCCACTAAGTGGCGAATTACCTGGTGCAGGCTGAAGTTCAGTAGATGTGTGGCAAAGAGAAGGACAAAACGCCCAGGGCCACACTGACAGATACACAGAGCTAGGAGATTCTACAACTGGGGGCAGTGAGGTAGAAAGAGCACCAGAAGGGAAGAGAAAGGAGCAGATTCTGGCTCTTTGGTGTGACCTGGAGCAACTTTCTCCATATGTAAAATGAATCCGGGGAAAAATGGCTCTGGGATTTAATGAAAAGCAATAAGGAAAGTCACCTGATGAAGAACTGAAGACAGCAGATGCCACTGACTTCCCAGGCTTTCTGCCTTCCATCAGGGAATTCCTAAACCTTGAGGTTGGTACTGAAGCAGAGAACACCATGGGCTGTGGCAAGTGCCCAGGCACACCTAGGAAGCATCACAACTCTTAGACCCCCAGGGCTTCACTGGACCACCCTGTCCCCTAGCTCAATTTCCTCTCTAGCCATCAGGCATATAACAGTAAGAGTGCCAAGACTGTAGGCCAGCCACTCCCCTCTGTCCTGGGTGAGGATTATTGTATTTAATTCTCATAACAACTCTAGCAGGTAGAGTTATTATTCCCATTTTATAGATCTGGAAACGAAGACGCAGACAGGCTCAGTAACTTGTGAGGCCAGAAAGTTGGCAGGTGGCAGGGCCACGATTCTGATCTTGACACTCTAGCTTTAGAGCCTGTTACAGAACTGACTGGTTGAGAAGTAAACTTGTTAGAGGAGAAAGAATAAAAGGAAAACCACTATCTCAGTCTCCAAACTGGACAGGGAAAATCCCCCTCCTTTTGTACTGGCTCTTACTCCCTTCCTTCACCTCTCCCTGCCTCCTTTTATGTATTGTTGAAACATATAGTCATAGTGTGTGGTTTGTTTTATAATCCAGTCAACTGTGGAAGCACAGCTATCGTCATTTATGTCCCTGCCTTAACATCCTTCACCCAAGAGATTTATCGCAGCAGGAATTGACTGACTACAGAATTCTTTCCATTCCTTAATCAAGTCCTTGGCTTTCCTTTCAAAGTGACGTGGAGAATGGAGCAGAAACCAACTCATGTCTGCAAAACAGTAATTCCATTTAATCTAATGAAACTGCCTTTATGGGTTCCATGTGAAAAGGAAAGGGCAGGTCTAAGGGAAAGATCAGCTGTGGTCCCATCCTCCACTCTAGAAGAGCGGATCAGCTGTGTATTCAAAAGGCTGCCATATAAGAGAATAAGGTTAAAACAGAAAGTTTGGGGAAATTCTGTATTTCAAAAAGGGGAAGATCACCTCAGAGCACAGAAGATGAGACTTCAAGGAGTCTTGAAGGTGGATAATACTTGAAGGATGGTTAGCATTTTGGTAGGTAAAGAGATGAGAAAAACCGATAGTCCAGGTGGGGGTGATAGTCCAGGCAAAGGCAAGGAGGCAGGACAGTAAAGCAACTTTAGGGATGTGAGATTTCCAGCGTGACCAAGTCTCAGGGCAGAAGAAGGCCTAGAGGAATGTGGGCTCTGCTACTGTCTCGGCATTTAAATTCAAGTCTCCCACCTCTAAGGGAAGTTACTTGAGGCCAGTTACAAAAACCTCTCTGTGCTTCTGTTACTCCCTCAGTAAAGGAGAAATATAGTGACTATGTCACAGGGTGGATGAGGATTAAATGGCATGAATGACTTTAGAATACTGAGTGATACACAGTAAATTTTCGAGAAGTGTTAGTTGTTGATTTACCATGATTCTTACTAAGAACATAGTGGGAAGTAAGAGTGCAGAGTTGGTTGACACTATCTTGAAGACAAAGGCAATGTGTCTGGATTCCTTTCTGCAGGTAAATGGGCAACACTGCAGGGTTTTGAACAGATCTATGAAGGGTTTGGTGGTTGAACTTCTGGGAGAAGGAACTGAAGACAAGGAAAACAATTATAAATTAATTGGAAGAGTCCAGGGTAAGGGGGAAAAACTGGGTCATCTCAAAGGCTATCGTGCTAACATAGAAAGAGGTGAGTATGAGAAGTAGAATGGACTGGACCCTAGAGTTGACCATGTCTAGGAAAGAGGAAAGTGTGGTCAGAACCCACTTAATAAAATAAAGCCCACTGGACTGGATGAATGGTTGGTATCCTTTGGAAAAACCGGGAAGATGAGATCAACTGAGGAAGAGGCAGAAAATAATGAGTTCCACATCAGATGTGTGGAGCTAGAGAGCTCAGGGAAACCCAGATCCTTTTGTCCTGAACATAGTTCAACAAATGGGTCTGTAACAAATGGTCAGGGGTAGAATGGAGGTGAAGGTCATAGAAATGGAGAAAATGTGCAGGGAGAAACTGTAGGGTGAGAAGGAGGTGGGGATTAGGAACCTAACCTTTTTCAGCTTACCTCCATGCATGGTCCTGTGCTAGCCCTTTTACTCATATGATCTGTGATTCTTCCTGCAAGCAGAAATTGGTTAGCCCGTTTTGTGGATAAGGAGACTGTGGCTCGACAAGGTTACAGTCACTCTGTCAGTTAGAGAAGCCAGGAAAGGAGACAGAGAAGCTCACAGAGGAATCAAGGAAGAAAAGGGCCTCAGAGCTTTTTGCTTCACAAATATTCCATGCCAAGGCTCACACAGAAAATGGCATTTATATGGCATGTGGAGGATAAATAGGGAAGCTGCTTTTCACCAAAGGTGTTGCCCTCCAAACTCCCCTGACTCCGTGTGGCTGGTCCTAGTACTAAAGGAATGATCTACGCACAGCAATACACAGTGGTGATACTGACAATATCTAACAACTAGTACAATCCAGGTACCAACTAGCAAGAGCAGAAGCCCTGTGCCACACCAAACATCATTCTTTCTCTGCTACATAATGAGGAGGTCCATTTTGGGGTCCTGGAACAGGGGCTTGGGTAGCCAGGTGGGGGGAAAGGGACACGTAGGGTGCTCGGGCAGTGAGACAGAAGTATTTCTGTATTTTAATCACCCATATGTCTGAATGGCTCATCGCAGCCCAGCCTGGGACCAATCTGCAGCACACTCATGAGCCATACACACCAGCTGGACCCCTGGCTCTGAATCTGGTTAAATAGTGTATGTGACCTGGCAGAGGAGTAGGTCTAGGAGGATGGGGACTGGTGAAGCAGAGCTGCTAGGTTTGGCAATTTGAAGGTCACTGGTGGCCTTTAAGAGAGCAATTTTTGCAGTGTTATGGGTGTGGAAACCAGATTGCTAGTGGTTGGGACTGAGTGGGAGGTGAGGAAGTAGAGGCGGTGAGCGTATAATACTTTTTGAGAAGTTTAGCTGTGAAAGGAGGGTGGAAGGTGGGATGGGAGCTCAGGAGAAATCAGAGTAAAGGAAAGACTTTCTTGGGGGGTGGGAGACATTTGGGTGTAAGCCAGGCTGAAGCAGCCAGTGTAGAGAGGGAATAAGAGAAAGATGCTCTGGGGGAGGAGGGGGGGGGGGGGGGTCCAGACATGAACCCTAGCAGGAAGAAATGGTCCTTCTTTCTCAGAGACCAGATGAAATAAACAAAGCATCAGGAGATGACAGAGACATTTTGAGGTGAAGAGAAGTAAAATATGGTCTGGATCTTGCAAGTCGAGAAATGCAGATTGAGGAATTGGGATTTGAGGGAAAAAGAAGGTTAGAGCAGCCCCTTGGGGATGAGACTGGCAGTCGGCCAGAGGATTAACATAGATATTTCAGCAGAAGGGAGGCCTGTGGTTTTCATTACATTGTGGTGGAAACTCAACAAGGTTGTGGGACTTTGTCCTGCAATTTGCCAACCTGGGAACAACAGAAAGAACCAACATGTATGGGCTCTAGGATTTGGGGTTAGTCAAGAGGAGTGGGGATGTATCAAATGTGCGGTGAACTGAGGGTCTCATAAAAGATGGGTTGTAGGGTCCTGGGTCAGTAGGTGACTAAGGATAGTCAGGGAATACTGGACAGGGAGGTAGGGGGCTTGCTCTAAAAAGAACTGGGGGTTCAGTAGACATACAGTGAGAGATGGAACAATAAGAATTTGCGGCAAAGGACAAAGTGGAGCTCCAGGTTTTGTGTTGAATGCTGCCTACTGGCAAGAGACCCATACCTGCCCTTCCTACTCCCCACTGTGCCACAGTGGCTTGGATATCTGAAAAACCTTTTTTCCAAGGCTCTCTTGCCTGCTGGATTCTTCATGGGGTCTACAGAAGGGAAGCACTCACATGAGATGAGAAGGCATGGAAAAGGTGGCAGCTATTCTATGCTTCTGGTAGCAGCACCGGTGAAGGTATGGGCTCCTGGGTTTCCACCCAGTATTAGCAGCTGCTCCGCCCCTCTTCAGGAGCACAGAATCCTGGGGTCTAGATTATGACACTTTTGCTTTCTGCTCCTTCAGCTCTATGGGCTGTAGTGGTTCCTGAAGCTACCAATCTTTAGTAATAGTGCCTTCTTGCTTTTGCTTTTAAAAACCAACCAACCAACAACTTGATATGAATTCTCAGTGTTAAATTTCCCTCTGTTTGAAACACCAAGAGTGATTTCTATTTTCCAGATAAGACAGTGTTACCTGATGACAAAGTATGACTTGGCACGTGGATGGCTAAAGCGTGGTAAAGATGAAGGCCTGGGGGTTGGCAAGCACTGAGGTCAAATAACTGACACATCAGGAGGTGAAAAGTTCAGAGTCAGAATCTATGATCGTGGCTATAGAAGAACTCACACCTTCATCCAGGGTCTGAACTCTCTTGAGGTATTGGGCTATTCCCCCCCCAAGCATTCCTTCCCAGCTTTCACTCAACCACAACCTTCTGTTTATCCCTCATCTCCACAAGATAACATTCTCCTCTATACCCACTCTGGTCCCACCGCCTATGATCAAACGTGGTATGTTTGTCACCCACTCCCCCTCTTATTCCTTCTTCAACTACATCCCTTTCATGGTTTTTCTGACTTCCCAAATCCTCAGAAACAAATACTGTCCTCTGGTTCAGAAAGTTTTATTCTTTCTTAAAAGAGCTTCTTAATCTGAGCCCACAGGTGATTCTAAGAAGAGCTATGATCCATCCCAAAGTATACAGCCAATCTTACAACTATGTACATATATGCATTTTTTAAAAGACAGAGTCTATCATATTTATCACTCTTTCAAAGAGATCCTTGTTCCCTTCACCTTGAGAGTGGTTCAAGGGAGAGAAAAGAGCAATCACTGATAGAGTCACAGGAACTTTATTTGCTCAAAGTCTCTTTTTCTGTGACCTCAGATAAGTCACTTCCACTCTCTAGACCTCAGTTTCCTCATCTGTAAAATGGAAACAGTGATGCTTATCTTTTGAGATGGTTGTAAGGATTAGAAATAGTATTAAAAAACTAGCACAGTGCATGGCATGGTTGACTTTTAACAAACAGTTGCTATTGGTATTGAGCTAGTTTGGATCCTCCAGGCACAGATGTTTATATGGGGTTTGAGTAAAATTGTTAACATGTCAGCAGGAAAAAAAAAAGAAGGGAAATGATCCAATAAAGGTTGCATCATCAAAAATGTACTTTCAGGTGAAACTCATAACCCACTGGGGGTCCCTGAGATACAATGTGAGGCACACCTTGAGTTGTCCATCAAGGGGTGAGGAAGCGGAGTATTTATCTTCTTACTTGTCATCTATCATTGGCTAGGGGCTTCCAGGGACATGAACTCTCCAGCACGACTGGCTCTCTTGGTCAAAAAAAATCCCTGGGGTGTAAAGTCTCAGGTGTTCACAGTAGCAACCTAGTTGTACAAAGGTAAATGCTCAAGAGATAACATCAAGGCAATGACAGCAGCTGCCATAGTGAGTAATAGGAAGCCTTCCTCATCCCCACAACTGCCATTAATAGGTTTCCCACTCTGTGCCCCTTATCCCTTAGCTTGTCCTCTTGTCTTTGCTCTATGCTAGACTAGCAGTATTGTATCATATGCATGTATGTCTGTCTCTCCAGGAAGACTGGAAGCTTTTTGAAAGCAGAGGTTTAATCTAACCAGGTTCTCTCATGGCAAGAACTGATGTAATGGCTGATACAAAATGAAAATATCCCATACATGTTTATAATTAACTCCCCCTCAGAGTGGCAGTTTGGGAGGTTTCTGATGACCCACTCTGCCAGAGGGGGTGGCATCGTTAGGCATTCTGCATACACGATGGGAGATTTATGTCCCCTCCTGTTTCTGTGGCAGGTGCCTTTATCAGTCAGCATGTATGGTTCCTGAATCACTTGCCAGGGGATTCCTGTCTCAATATTATAATCTCCAAAGCAATGGTATTAGAAATTCAATTTTAAAAAGAAACTGTTTAGGGTGTGAGCATGTTATGATAATTATCTGGGAGGATTTTTCCCGTTTTTTTCTTGAACTGCACTAGTAAGCTCTTTTCCACCTCAACACAAAGAATGGGAAGAACATGGACTATTTATGTATGTGTCCCCCACCCCCATCCACATCCTCCAGCTCTTATCCCCATATTGCTAACACATGGGAAGCGTACTCTGCTCCCCCAGAGCACGTGCCTGAATAAGCCTGATTGCTTTCCTGTGTTTCTTTATAAAACTTTAAATATTCATCGCACCATCAAATTAAATGGGATTCTTTGGCTGTCATTCTTTTCAACACACTGACTTCTTTCTCTGGTACCTGTCCTACCACCATTTGAAGTCTCTGGAGACTTGTCATTTATCTAACATTACCCCATAGGAGCTCAACTTGCAATCAAGGGAGAAGGATGCTAATGAAAACAGAGGAGTCGGAGGGGCTTGTGGAGGCCAGAAAATCAGCTAGGGCAGGGGATCTGGAAAGTTGGAGGCAGCAGAGAAAGACCAGCTGCTTCTCCTTGCTCAAGGAAGGAGGTGTGAGCATGAAAGGCCCGATGGGAAGATGGGAAGAAGACATGACAGAGTAGGCCAAAGATGAAACAGAAACCACTCGACGGGCCTGCTGGCCTTCCTTCTTCCTTTCGATCAAGTTTAAGGGCAGAGTAAATAGCCCTTCGGGGATTTCAGTATTCCTAGGCCAGAAACAGACAGCTAGATTAGATGAGCTGTTGAAAGGCCCTCCTAGCCTTTCAAGTCATTAAATGTCTTTGTCTGGCACTGATAGAAACTTAACAAGAAATGCTCGATGGAAATCTCTAGGAGAAACGGGTGGGGTAAATATTGCAGATCCAGCTAAATGTTATGTGTTGCATTGTGTTAAATTTCAATGCAATACATTATATTTTAATCTACTTCCTCTGTCTGCTAGGTCCCTTAACAAGGGAATCGATCAACGAGCAGCCGACTAACTCGCCAGGGACCAGGTCACCATCTCCGCACTGTAGTCATTTATAACCACGCTGAAGTTGGATAATGTGCAGCGGGAGACAGTCCTGCGCGGCTGCGGCTGTGGCTGCAGGATCAGCGAGCTGCTGGGCGCTGGGGGAGTGGTGGGGGGGCACTACAGCAGTTTGCACCGCAGGGCCGCCCACCTTCGTGTAATTCCCAGTAGTGCTGGACATCGGAGTTCGCCCAGCTGAAGGCCAGCGCGCTTCGGGAACACGCAGTGCTGGACAACGCACCTCGCGCTTCCGGAAGCGTTGAGCCGTCTCATGATATTTTTACCTGAACCACCGAGGTTTTGAGGGGAATGGGGAACACCTGGGTGACATACCGCCAACAAGAGTATTAGCTCGCAGTGTGAACTCAGGCAAGGCCCATCTCCCCCTGGGCCTCAGCTTTTCTTATTTGCAAAGTGAGGATTTGTTCCAGGTGCTCTCAAAGGACCCTCGGAGACCTGGTCTCCTATAAATCAGTTTGCTTGTAAGCGCAATAGTGGCCTGTAGAACAGTGGTTCTCAGATCAGCATGGCCATCAGAACCACCTGTGGAGGGAGGTAAACTGTATATTCCCAGGTCCAACTGTGGAGTTCTGATTCAGCAGGCCTGGGATAGAGCTGGGGGATGGTTATTTTTAACAGGTATCCTTGTAGGCGCTTCTGCACTAGACAGAGGATTTGAGAAATATTGCATTTAGAACACCTGTCCTGATTTTCTTACCTCTTCACTATAACGTCTCTGCCCTCACAAACCCATCTTCACATCTGTGCAACACACACTCGCATCTCTGTGTATGAATGACATTTATTCTCAAAACTTTTAAAGCACTCATTGTATTCCTTAGTTTTCTCCAAGATAAACAATATCTAAAACAAGGCAGCTGCTCTCAAAGAGGTCTTAGGCTCACAGGGAACACAGACAGGCAGAGGGCTAACTGTAATGCAAAGTGGTAAGTGCCCCCACTAAGGGTGCATAGCTGAGTGCAATGGAAGCACAGATAAGTGGGCTTATGCTATGTGCTCACAAAATGGGGCAGATGGCTGTCACCCTTGGGTGAGGGTGTGACTCTTCTGGGCCTGCTGCACAGGGGTTTTTTTTTTTTGCACAGTTTCCTTGGCGTCATGCACAGGTCCCAATCTGTGTGGTACTCAGCACAATGCCAAGTAGACAATAACCACTCTGTGCATTGTACCTTCCTTTTGTCCCCTCCTCCTCCCTGTCTTCCTGTTTTTCCCCAAGATTTTCCCTAGCTCCCCCACTTGTCCGCATCACTCCCTATGGTGGCCTTTCCTTCAACCAAAAAATGCCTCTTTTCTCTAACTCCATTCTTTGTCCCCAGCCGCCAGATGCCATCTGTGATGAGGGTGGTTTGCAATGGCTGCTAGTGAGAGAGGTCCTTGAAGAGACTGAGTTGGACTGTTTGTCACAACACATTATGTGAGGGTTGGGATGAAATTTGGCTCTAGCACAGTGACACTGGCCTTAGCTGAGGGCTGAGGTGGTAGGATCAGCAAGGCAGGCCCTAGGTAATCATTGAAGCCCCTTCCATAGCTGCACCCAAACCGGCATTGGTCATAGCTCCTTTACCCAAAGATCTACACACCAAACTTTATTCCTTGGCAAATGCTGAGTCTTCCCATCCTCTACCCCTATTGTTTTGTCTACTCCTAGGTAATCATTGAAGAGTCTTCCATAGCTGCACCCAAACCGGCTCAGCATTGGTCATAGCTCCTTTACCCAAAGATCTACACACCAAACTTTATTCCTTGGCAAATACTGAGTCTTCCATCCTCTACCCCTATTGTTCTGTCTTGCTCCCTCTCCTTTGCCAGCCCACCATTTGGAAACCTATTACTGCTCTTCTCTGTTTTCATGGACTTGATACTGTAGATACCCATTCTCAATATTGTTCATCCTACAAACATCCATTTCTGAATTCTCAAAGCCTTCTCTTTCGTTCAAGAGGTCACCCTAATGGAGAACCTCTTCTAGATCTTTCCACGAAAGCCTGTAACCTCCCAGAGTCCATACAGGTCCATGCACATGATTGGAAGGCATAGAAATCTCTTCTACCTATTCTGAACTTTTTTCTATCAAACAAGGTGATTTTGTTACTCCCCTGCATGACCTGGTTCTCAAGTTATACTAGTTTTCACTAAGGATAGCCATATTTTATGCCACATTCCCATGCCCATCAAGTAAAGTTTGGAATGAATATTTTTGCAGCTGCAAAGTCAAGTTTCTAATGCGAGTCCTACACATGTATTGATATAGTTTGGCTGTGTCCCCACCCAAAATCTCATCTTGAATTGTAATCCCCATCATCTCCACGTGTCAGAGGGAGAGACCAGGTGGAGGTGATTGAATCAGGGGGCGGTTCCCTCATTCTGTTCTCATGATAGTGAGTGAGTTCTCACAAGATCTGATAGCTTTACAAGTGTTTGGTAGTTCTTCCCGTGTTCATCCTCCCGCCTACTACCTTGTAAAGAAGGTGCCTTGCTTCCCCCTCACCCTCTACCATGATTGGAAGTTTTCTGAGGCTTTCCCGGCTATGTGAAACCGTGAGTTAATTAAACTTCTTCTCTTTACAAATTACCCAGTCTTGGGAATCTCTTTATAGCAGTGTGAGAATGGACTAATACATAAACCATCGTGGCTCCCACAGTTTTTTGTCCTGGATCATGACTCACTGTTGGCTTTCCTGATAGGACTATCATAGAACATGCTTTCCAACTTTGGTGGTTCCTTTTCCTTGGGTCTGAGCCCTATTCCCCTATCAGCTTATCTGGTTTGATGTCTGATGCTCCAAACCAGAGGTCTTGCCTAGAGCTGAGAGTATGCCCCTCACAGAACCTGGTATACACTCACTACCACAAACTCCCACATTTGTGTTCCACCATCACATTAGTGGCTTCCTTGGACGTAAAAGCTAATTTGGATTCAGCTCCAGTTCTCTATTTGCCTTGAAACATGGACTGTTAAACAATCTACTGGAAGAATTAGACATGTTCCCATAGCTTCCCAAGTCCCAGCTAAACCAGCCCCTGCCTTCTTCTTTTCCCACTTGCCTACTCCATTTAATTATCATGACAACTCTTCAAGGTAACTACTAGTGTTTCCTCTTTCAGGTGTGAAAGTCGAAGCTCATGGGTTGAATGATTTGCCATAGTAACTAGTGGTCCTGAGACTACAATACACGTTTTCTTCCTTCTTTATTCAGGAAAGATTTTCAGAACATTTGAGTCTTCAGGTTTAGAGGAAGGGGAGGATTTAGACAGTCAAAGTAAAAGAGAAAAATTCTTTTTCTACTAGTTCATTTGCAGATGAATGGCCCTTTTCATCCTTCAATTGGCCAGAGGAAGTCATAGAATTTTAAGGACGTTAAATATGGATGGCGGATGCTGTCAGTGCCCTGCCCATATTCCCTCAGCATTCACTGGTTCTTTGCCTGCTGAGAGTCTCTTATTGTGAGCACCTGCATCTCCATGCCTGAAGCCTTTCTCTGGCAGTAGGAGCATGCTTGAGTCCCATCCAGAAAAGGCTGTAAGTGCTAGAGAGTTAACAACCAAACAGAAGTTCCCAATCAATGATGAACAGGAGCTTGGTGCTTAATGACCTCATCATTCCTCAGGTGAGATTGGTTTGGAACACGTGTCCCAGAAGTTCCCAGTGGGATTGAACACCAGTTGTTCACAGTGGTAAACTGGTCATCTACAAACCTGTACTGGCTTCTGTCTTAATATTGCTTATGACAGAATACCTACATCTGGGTAATTTTTTTTAAAAAGGAATTTATTTATTATAGTTACAGAAGCTGAGAAGTCCAAGGTGAAGGAGCCACATCTAGTGAGGGCATTCTTGCTGGCAGGGATTCTCTGTAGAAGTCTCAAGTCACCACAGGAAGAGGGGGGCTGAGCATCCCAGCTCAGGTCTCTCTTCATCTTCTTATAAAATCATCAGTTCTACTCTCAGAGTAACCCATCAATTCATTAACCCATTAATTCATCAATCCATGAATGAATTCATCCATCATGAGAGCAGAGCCCTCATGACACAATTACCTCTTCAAGGCCCCACCTCTCAATACTTCCACATTAGGGATTACATTTCAGTTTTGGAGGAGACAAAAATTCAAACCATAACAGCTTATTTGTCTGTCTCACTTCTCCAGTACCCTATTGGTGCTTCCCCCGGCTCACCTCTGAAATGAACTACTTGGACTTGAATCCTAGTACCAGGGTCTGCTTCTGGGGGAAGCCTAAAACAACGTGCTTGGAACCTTAGAGGTTTTCTGGCTCAACCATCTCATGAATAAATTAAGTTCCACAGAGAGAGGTGACCTGCACAGGGTCACAACCTGGCAGAGCTCGACTGGAGCCACACATTTGTCCACTCTTAGTTCGGTTCTCATTCCCTCCTGGGAGGCCCTCATGGAACCCCATGAAGCCACATATCACTGGGAGTGCAGCACCAGGAATTGGTGGAACTGGTTGGGGAGTGGAGTAAGCAAGCTGGAAAAGAGTGAGTGCAGAAAAACCCACTGTCCATAAACCTCATGATTTTCCCCTACACTTTGGCTGTCAACGATTTCACACCACTCTGCATACCTGGCCAGCTACGGGCAGCAGGGGATCTGCAGCCCTGACCCAGGTTAATTACATAGTTCTCCTGAGACTTCGAGACCAGAGAGGTTAAAACAAGTTCTGCAGCCATGTCCTGGAAGGCTGCTCTATGCCCTTTGCAAGCAGCTATTGGTGGTGCTGAGTACTGCCCTTGGTGCTGGAATCTGAGTTGGCTGTCAGGCAGGCTGGACTACGCTTAGCTAAACCAGGCTGCTGAAGGTTAGAGGCTTAGAACATCATCACAGAGCAGGGCGGCAGCTTTGGAGTTACTTATTTCACCCCCCTTATGGTAAAGGTGGAGAATGTGAAACCCAGAGGGTAAATGGGATTGCTCAGTTGATGTGATTATACTTGCCATTTAAGATCAAATATAACTTGGCTTTGATTACTTGTGTCAATGGAAATAAAGAGGGAGCTCATAGAATTCCAAATACCATGTAATACAAAATAATTTATATTTTAAGTGTAAATTGAATTTGAAGCCATATTCGGGAGAAGGTTGCAGGTGTACCTTTGTAATCATGCTGGGCCCTTCAAAATGAGGCAAGCAAGAAGAAGATGAAGTAGGGAGGAAAGCCAGGAAGTGGAAGTAGCCAGCCTAGGATTAAGGATGTCCTGTGGACAATCTTCATGGGCTAAACAAAAAAACCACTCTGGTAATACAAGCATATTTCCTTCACCTAGTCTTTACAATGCTGCCTTTTTCTCCCTCTCCCTCCCTGGTTTTAAGTTTTAGCTCCCAGGGAATCATATCCATCACTTCCTTATATCATCTCCAGCATTTTTACCTTCTTGTCAATCTGCCACATGCATCCTGAAAGCCACCGTTTTGGTCCATTCAATTATCTTCCCTGTACTTCTGTGCTGAGCTCTGGAGAGAGAAAGTCACATATTGGACTGGAATCAGAGTTGGGGGCTCACGCCTCATCTGGCTCCTTCTCCTCTCTTGGGGCTTGGACTTGGGTAATCTCCTTTTCTAACTCTCTATGGTGACTGTGTTAGTTAACCTTCCTCAACTTGTCTGAAAATCATTACATATTCCCAGTTTCCTCTCATTAGATGATAGGACTTCCCTGTGCATCAAAAGACTCAGGCTATTAGGCATGAATTCCCTCAACCCCATTAAAAATTGATCTGCTCTCACAGTTGTCCATACTGTCTTTCCTGATAAAGCCCTTCTTCTGCCCGAGGATAACTATTTCTATCCATAATGTAGAGCTTTCCTGTTCTAGCTCTGTGAGGAATTTGTTCCATCACTAAGTGCACTCTCCCTCATCAGCCTCTGTCTCCACTAAACTCTTACCCATGAGCACAGAAGCAAGTTCAAGTTTCTGCCACCTTATGAAGGGCTTCTCCTAGCTAATCATCTCTCTCACCTTCCTTTAAAAGCCATAGTTTCTAAAAGAGCAGCCTGCACTCGCTATCCTCACATCCTCTCCCACATTCACCTCTCAACTCAGAGGGTCAGGGGTGTGATCCAAGAGGTAGGAGAACAAAACAGTTCTGTCACAAACATCACGAAGAAGAGTCATTTTTAAGGTACTCACTGCACTGTGGGCTCTACTCTGGCCCCATCTGCTGAGGGCAGGGCATCAATGACTTCATAATTGCCACATCCCTCCCACTTCCGATCTGATCCTTTTCTTACTTAATGTCTCCTTACTCGTTTACATTTTTTGAATACCTTATAAATGATTCTTCTTCCATGACGTTTGTGACAGCACTGTTTTTTCTCCAACCTCTTGGATCACACCCTCTGAGCCTCTTGGGTTGTCCCTAAAATGTGGGTGCTCCCCAGTATCCTGCCCTTAATCCTCTTCTCACTTGATGCAGCCTACCTGAGTAAACCTACCCATGTCTCAGGTTTCATTCTTGAGTTAATTGTTCCCAAATGCATGACTCAGCTCAGCCCTATCCTCTGAGCCAGGCAAGAATACATAAAGGCCTTTTGAATATCTCCAATGGATGTCCACAAGCACCTCAAACTCATGCTATACTTTGCAGAAATTGTCACCCTTTTGCCAAAGCTGGCTTTCTTCCCCTATTTTTTACAGCTACAAACTTTGGTAACCCTAGATTCTACTCTTCACCTCCCCCACCCATCTTCCTCAGGCCTTGCTATACCAGTATTCCGTAGTATAGGAAGCCATATTCATAGTATAGATCTGTAGTTACCTAAATGTCTAATCTCCTGGCCATCCAACACACCCTCATTTAATTGCTGGTTAAGCTTTTTCATTTGATTTTTAGGTGCTGGGATGTGTACGTACCTGCATGTGCATGTGTGTTTGTCTGTCTTTGTTCTATTCTTAGGTAAAATTCAATTCTAGGCCAAGTTATCATCAGTCATTTACACTTTAGTATGAAGCAAGAGAAAACAAATGTTACAAATTACAATTTTTTAATGTTTGCTTAATGTTTCTGACAGAAGAATATGGTAGGGGGTGCAGGGGAAAAGCTTGAGTGCCCTAAATGGTAGCTAAATGGAGAACAAAGAGGCACTCCTAGGCACAAAACCAGGCAGCTGGAGGACTTGAGTCAAACTCTGCCAGCTTCCCAATTTTTGCCCAGCCTTGGCATGCAGTATTCACTAGCCTCAAATTACAAGCTGCTTGTTAGTGCTTCACATCTATCTCAGAGCTGACCCATCTGTGTCTGGCTCACATTGACTGTTGCTCTTGGGGGAGATTTGAAGATTTAAGATAGAGTTGTCTGATCTATAAATATAAGCTATATTTTTATTCTCCCTCCCTCCCTCTCTCTGTTTCTTTCCTTTGCTTTCTTTCTTGCTTTCACTTAGCTAGAATGTAATTAAATTTGAATTGCGGCCAAGACCGATTTGTGAGACAAGCATTTGGTTAGTGATATTGAGCCAACCAGGTGAAAAAAACCTCAGCAAAACTTCAAAAAGGCCAATAATCACAATGTGATTGAAATTCAGCCCCTGTCTTCTCATCCCCTCTCCTATTAACTTGGACAAGAGCTGGAATCCCTCTTGGGACCCTGGGCTCATTGTGTTTTGCAGATGGGTCTGGATGTACATGTGCACATAGCAGAGAGGAGGGCCAAGATATCCCCCAGCCATAGTTGAGGAGGCCTAGTTTGACTAACAGATTCTAAGAAATTTTCTAGAAAGGTACTAGAGTTAGTAGAAGGGAGTTAGATAGAGACAATGACTGGAAGGAGAAGATGAAGGAGCAGCAATAAAGGGGTTGGATAGCTGGGGCATCAAATCCTGGAATTTGAAGCTAGAACATAAGATGAAAAATCAGAGTAATACTCAGACAGAAAGTGTTTGGGGTCACTCATTTATGAAACAAGAGATTCTTAAGTTTGAAAAAGTAACCTCAGATGGTATCTATTCTAACACCCCTTCTCCGTTTTACTGATGTGGAAACTGACGCCCAAGAAGGGAATTGATTTACCCAAGGTCACCTTATAATATTAAATCAATCATCAGCAAGTAGTGATGTGCCTTATTCTGTCCCTGATTCTCTGGGGGCTTCCAAAGAGTGTTGAGGTACATTTTTTACCCTCCAGGGAAATGGCACCTGGGTGACAATGAACACACCCTTCCCAGCAGCCTTTACCCTGGCTTCTGTGATCTGCAGCATACTTGTGCTAGGTTAGCTATGACCCTGGACCTTCCTTTCCCTTCTCTTCCCAGGGCCACTTTTGGGGGAGTCCAATGAGTGGCCTAGAGACAGCCAAGAATGTACCGCATGTGTGTGTGTGTGTGTGTGTGTGTGTGTGTGTTAATGCCTGTGCGTGAAAGGTGGGCCAGGCAGAGCCCACTGCCATCTCTCATTACATTTCAATGCAATAGAGAAAGGATCTATAGGGTGTTTATTATTTTGGGTTCTCCATGCCTCTACTTCCCTTTCTTGTTGTGGATAAAATTGGGAATCCAAACATCTGGGCTCTGGTTTCGGCTCTGATGTTAGATTTACTAGTCATGTCTCGTCTTGGAGGCTCACTTCCTTTATTTGTAGAACAGGTCATATTTCACTCTATGGCATGCAAAGACTGTTAAGCCCTGATATTTTAAGATGCCATAATTTTAGATGCCAATGGATACCCAAGTCCCATTAATTCATTTAGTCAATAAATAGTAATGTCAATAATAAAAAATAATAATTATGATTGTGATATTTTCCAGCTGGATGAGAGATGTTTGGCTGCTAGACTTTTCCTTCCTGTTGCTATTTGGGGGATTCAGAGCTAAATATAGCCAGTGACAGGCATTCCAAACACATCATCTCAAATTAGGAAACACATTTGCACCTCCTATCAACAGTCCTGTGGCAGACACTCTGACGATACTGACAAAGACACAGGAAGACTGTTTCCTCCCATGAAAAAAACCCATGTCTGCCTCCTGGAAAAATCAGACCAGAGATTTCATGGAAGTACCTGATAGTGGGGTATGGGTAGCATAGGAATGTATGTAGGAATTGACCTTGGCAGTGAGGAGGTCTGGCATATAGAATCCCTACTATTTATTGGGCACCTGCCATGTCCCAGCCTGTGTGCTAAGTAATATGTTATATTTTCTTTTTGAGGCAGGGTCTCACTTTGTCACCCAGGCTGGAGTGCAGTGGCAGGATCTCAGCTCACAGCAGCCTTGACCCCCTGGGTTCAAGAGATCCTCCTTCCTCAGCCCCAAAAGTAGCTAGCACTACAACGTGTGTACCACCATGCTCAGCTAATTTTTGTATTTTTTTTTTTTTATAGAGTAGGAGTTTCACCATGTTGCACAGGCTAGTCTCAAACTTCTGAGTTTAAGTGATCCTCCCGCTTCAGCCTCCCAAAGTGCTGCGATTACAGGTGTGAGCCACTGTGCCTGGCCAGTAATTGCTGCTTCTAGTCTTCATGGCAACCTTGAAACATAACCCCTGAAGTTTTAAGTAACAGAGGAGAGAGATGCATCTATGGCTGTCTCAACCCAAGGTTGAAGCATCATCCACTACATAGTACTGCCCCTCTGCAGTTTCTTCCTTTCCCCCTTCCTTGAACAGTAGTGGATGTTTACCATGTTTCCGATACTGTGCTAAGCATGCAAAGGTATCTAAGACACAGTTCTTGACCTCAAAGACCTCCCAGTCAATGCTTAACCAATAAAATCAACTATAATCAAAATACAGCATACCACAAACAATGATTAAAAATAAATAAAATAAATGCAGGATGATGTGAAAACTAGATTGGGGATGGCATGAGAATCTTCAGAAGAGAAACCAGATTTGAGTCAAAGCGTAGAGTGACGAGCATTTGACAGACCATCAAGGCGTGAGACAGCAATCTGGCAAAAGGATCGGTGTAGGCAAAGACATGGAGTGTGGAGAGAGTGCCTGGGACCTGGAGAGCAACCATGGCTGCAGAATGGAATCTCGCTCATCGCCATCACTCCATCTCCATCCCCGACATTAAGCAGCACTATTAGTGAACCAAGGGAGAAGAATCATTTAAGGGGCTGAAAATGAAGAACTTCTCTCCCTCCTGCTTCACAAAATGAGAGAAGCCTTGAGCCCTGTTTCTGGGTGCCTCAATTCCTGCATGCAGAATCTTGTGTGTGCTGACCTGGGGCTGGAGTAAACTGAGAAAACCCTGCCCCCTTTCCTTGGCCTCCAAGCCACTTTCTGTAACGCTGGCATCTGAACTGGTCAGTGTCTCCAGGGGAGCTGAAGCATTTGCAGTGAAACTGACTGCTGCCTTTGGCTCTTGGTGCCTTCCCACTGTGAGGGGGCACTAAAGAGGTGGATGCCAATATCTTACTCTGCAGCAGCAACTCCTCCTTCCCCCTTTACCTCCCCTTCCTTGGTCCCCATCTTCCTCGGCCCTTCTCCATGGCCTTTCTTTGTGCCTCCTCAGTTCTCCTCCACTCTGGGTCTCATCATTTCTTCCTTCTTTTGCCTGGCCCCTCCCCGCCTTCCCTCCCACTTCTGTCTCCGTTCCTCCTCAGCATTTCTCTGTGTAGCCTTAGCTTCATGATGTCAGAAAATAAAAACGAGCCACTTTTTAAGCTTTCTTTCTAAACCCAAGCCAATAAAATACTTCTTTCATTTGAGAAGAAGGGAAAGTAATAACTCAGGCATTAGGAGGGAACACAACATACTTATTTGTAGTCTCGGGAGCGCTGCGAGGGCAAGCTCTTCCTGCTCCCAGAGCAGCGGCATAGGGTGTAAGACTCAGGAAACAGCCTGAGGGGAGCAGAAGCAGCAGGTCATCCTAATATGACAGGATGTGACACCATGCTCCCTGCCTCCCACAGTGGTCCCCTCCCTATGGGGTATGTTTGAGTCTCACCCTTTGGCCAGGACCCTAGGACAGTCTCTATGATCCCTGCACAAGCGTCTTCAAAAAACTTGTGCCCAGCCCAGGGCAGCTTTCATGACATGGCCAAACTAGTCATGCCTCTCCCCCATCCTGTAGTAAGTGACCACGAGCAGAGACTTCCCAGTCACAGGTAGACCCAGTTCCTGGCCTTAGGGATTCCCCGGTCTGATGGAGCAGACACAGTCCATATCCTCAAAGAGCTTCTTGTTTGATGGAGTAACACAACCCCTACCTTCAAGAAGTTCCCAAGTTAACAGCTGGCACAAACTCATCCTAATACTTGCAACATACCAAAGTGCAATGCAAAAGAAAGCAAGCAGGCACGTGGTCTTTGGAGCTAGGGGTCCTGTTGGTTATAAATAAATCCCAGCCCAACCTCAATAACATCCTCATCTGTAATCTGGAGCTTCTTTTCCTAGCCGCCTGCATCCCAGATGAAGACCATGGAAAGCTTTATTAACTGTCACTCCCTCTAACATGCAGGTTGGCAGGTCCATGGAATTTTTGCCAGTGGCTCCTCTTGGTCTCTGCCTCTGTGGCCATCTCTGCTGGCTGCTCCTCCTGCCCTGGTCCCATCCTAATTACTCTCATGCCAATTTCTGCCTCTCAGACTTTCTCTAGAATAACAATAATGATACTCTTTTTGAGACAAAGTCACTCTGTTGCCCAGGCTGAAGTACAGTGGCACAATCCTGGCTCACTGCAGCCTCTACCTCCCAGGTTCAAGTGATTCTCCTGCCTCAGCCTCCCAAGTAGCTGGGATTACAGGCACTTGCCACCATGTCCAGCTGATTTTTGTGTTTTTAGTAGAGACAGGGTTTCAGCATGTTGGCCAGGCGATCTTGAACTTCTGACCTCAGGTGATCCACCCACCTCGGCCTCCCAAAGTGCTGGGATTACAGGCATGAGCCACCATGCCCAACCAATGATACTCTTTTATAAAGGGCCAGCTTTGTGCCAGGCATCATACTAGGTGCTTAACAAAAATCTCAATCTTCATCTGTTGGTTTTAAATTCATTCTCTTTTCTGAGAGTTTCCTATGTCAATTGCCAAAGAAAAGCACCACTTACCTACTGCTCCCATGCTCAGCTCAGAGCGGCTGTGTGCTCTGGATGCCCTATTCCTGGTATGTCAGTTGTAAACCCGCCCAGAGCAATCAACCAACACATTCGCTCTGGGCCTCTCATACAGCTTAATATCCCAAAGTTCCCTTCAATGAGTTCATTTCTTGAGCCTTCTATTATTAGGCTACAAATCCATTTTCCAGATGGTGTTGCTGGCACAGGAAAAGTCTGGGACCTTGGCTCAAGGTCACCACTACCCTGTACCATGAAAGACCGTGAGTAGCTGGAGGTGGTTGGAAGAAGTGATAGTGGTGACATAAAAGAGTTGGGGGCTCCCATCCAGCTGATTGGCACCTGCAAGCCATGCATTTTGGGGAGCATACTCGCCCCTCTCCGGCCCTCCAGCTATGAGGCCTGAGGCCGGGCCTTGCAGCCATGATCCAGGCTACTGCAGTGGTCAGAGCAGACGCCAGGAGGCGGGCCTGATGCAGAGCTGACATGACTGTCGCACTCCTGCCAGGGCCCCGAAGGAGCCGTGAGGCTGGCTGCCAAGTAGTTAGGGCCCAGTCTTTGAGGATGGTCAGAATGGATGCCTCCCTCCCCTGAATGGCTGCCCAGAATGCAGAGAGACCCAGGCTTGGAAGGCACCGTTTCTTCTCAGATTCTCTCCAGCAGTGATAGCAAAGAGGGGACAGTAGCAAGATGTGCCCACTGGCATCCCTTCCTAAGTATCTGGGACAGTCTAGGGGGAGGGGAGGGAAGGGAGTAGCTCTCAGCTAGAGACTTCTGCTCTTTAGGACAGACTTCTAGCCCCACTGGGTAAGAGAACTTCAGCTCTACCAGTCCTGCTTCCTCTGGGATCTTCCAGGCTGGGGCTGTCTGCCTCGACCCAGAGGTTTGGGATCAGAAATGTCCTAGCTCCCTGGAGGACCTAGGAGGGGTATAGGGTGACCTGCTATGCCAGTTTGCCTGGTACTGAGGTTGGGTATACATGTTTCCAGGTGGGACTTTCAGTGCTAAAACTGGCAAAGTTCTGAACAAACCAGGACAAGTTGGCCTTGTCCCATCCATCGGGGGCCACAAACTCCACCTGATAGTATAACCCAAACTGCTGCTGATTCCTATCTCCCTTCCTACTCTTTAAAATAATCCCTCTAGATTAAACATTTCCTGTTTAGCACTCAACCCAGCTTAAAGGACAGAAGGAACATAGAGGACTAGGTGAATAGATAACATCTCCGTGGCCACAGCCTGCAAACGCTAAAATCAAGAAATGCTGGGTTGCGAAGCACCTGTGAGAGAATCTCGTTTGGAAGGTGAAGGAGTTGGCCATCTTCTAAGGAAGATCCCAAGGGAGGCAGGTGCTCTGACCGAGAGGCTGGGACCTCTAGCTTTGACCTTACAGCTTTATCAAGGTTGCCCATCGCTTATCTCAGTGGATCTCAAATTGAGGACCTGACTGATGTCATGGGATTGGGAGCTTCCAATGAGGCGGTGTGCCGGAAGGTGAGCATCTCATCTCTGTCATGGTAGTCAGTATATATGCATCCTTCCCTCCACTCTTTCACCCACAGCCTCCTGGAACAATCTCTTTCTCTCTGTGTAGGTTCTCATGTTTTCTTGTCACTCTCAGCTAATCTTGAAGCTCTTCTCTTTCAGGAAGCCTACTCGGAGGAGTGTCAATGAATTTCTGTTACTCTTTATTCCACGTTCAGGTGACATACACAGATGTCTTTGATTAGGGAATCTCATTCCAGCTCCAAAGGAAGTGACAGATGTGTGTCTTTGCACTTTGCAATTTAATTTAAACTATATTTGCACCAAAATAAAATGCTTCTCTTCTTTCCATTATCAGATATGTGTACATGTGTGTGTAAAATACCTAATTCATATTTTTTTAATTGAGCATTTACAAAACAGGTGGGGAGTAGAAGAAAGTTCCTGCACCAATCTTCCAGGCAAGAAAAAAGGTAGCTCAGTAGTTCTATATATTTGGGGGAGAAAAAGAGAATAATTGGCTAATGTTCATAAGAACTAATAATTAAGAAATTAAGACTCAGGTATTTCTTCCCCAAAGTAAGTATTTGTTTGTTTGAAATGAACAAATGGGTTGATTACAATTATTAACACGCGAAAGTGTTGACTGAGCCCAACTAGCAGCTGTGAAATGCAAACAGACGTGTAGAGACATAATCACATTCTCATTCCCACTAATGGCTGTGATGAAGCTAGATCATGATACTACAAACTGAAAAGATTAGCCTTGAGGTTATAAGTTGATGCAAAAGTTCTTTAATTAATGTGTGTCATTTCTGTTCTCTGGGGCAGCCTTTTGCAGCAAATCTGTTGCTGAAAAGCTAAGCATGCTGGTATATGACATAAGGCAAAATTTTATTTCCCACAAATTGTATTGTGTATACAAGTACTTTTCAACAATATTTCACTTATATTTTCTCTACATTTTATGAAAAATTGCAAGCATGTTGAAGAGACAAAAGAATTTTTCAGTGACACCCATAAACATATCACCTATATTCTACAATCAACATTTTAGAATGTCTGCTTTATCATACATCTATTATCTGTCCTATCTATCCATCTACTAATCTCATTTTATATATATATATATATATATTTTTTTTATTGCATTTTAGGTTTGGGGGTACATGTGAAGAACATGCAAGATTGTTGCATAGGTACACACATGGCAGTGTGATTTGCTGCCTTCTTCCCCATCACCTATATCTGGCATTTCTCCCCCATGCTATCCCTCCCCAACTCCCCATACTAATCTCATTTTTATGCATTTTTAATCATATGACAGATATTAGTGCAATTCACTTTTAAATACTTCAGTATACATATTAACTAGGGTTAAATATTTGCTTATCGTTCTTTTTTAGGTCATATTTACATACACAATACACATAGTGAATACACCAATCCTAAATTTATAATTTACCATTGGTGCATTCTGTATAACCCAAACTCCTAGAACATTATCATAACTTCAGAAAATTTCCTCACATCTCTTCCAGTCCATCCCTTCACCACTACCCCCCAAGGTAATCACTGTTCTGATTCTTTTCACTGTATAATAGTTAACCAGTTCTAGAATACTATATTAACAGAAACATCTAACATATACACTTTTGCATAAGGCTTCCTTCACTGAGCACCGTGTTTCTGAGTTTCATTCATGTTGTGTGAAATCAGTGATTTGTTCCTTTTGATGGCTGGGTAGTGTGGTTCCTTGGGTGAATGTGTCACAGCTTGATTGCTCATTCTCCTTCTTATGGACAGCTAGGTTGTCAGTTTTTGGCAATTATGAATAAAGCTGACATGAACTTTCTATGCAACATTTCTTGTGGACATATGTTTTCACTTCATTTGGGTAAAATCCAGGAATAAAATCACTGGGTCATAGGTGAGATATATGTTTAGTTTTGAAACTGCCAGAAACTTCCAAAGTGCTGGTGACATTTTACACTCTCATCAGCAATATAGGAGAGTTCCGGTTCAAGTTCTACGTCCTCGCCAGCACTGGTGCTGTCAGGCTGTTTAATTTTAGTGCTCTGAATGGGTGTGTAGAAGTCATTGTAGTTTTAATTTACATTTTCCTGACGGCGAGTGATGTTGAGCCTCCTTTCTTCATGTGATTATTGGCTATTCATTTACCCTTCTTTGTGCAGTGTTTCCTCAGATCTTTTGTCTATTTTTATTGGATTGTCTTTTTATTACTGAGTTGCAGAAGTGATGCATGTATTCTGGATTCTAGTCCTTTTCAGATATGTTTTGTAAATATCTCGCCCAGTCTGTGGCTGGCCTATTCATTTTCTCAATAATGCCGTTTGATGAGTAGAATTTTTAGGAAGTTTATGAAGTCTGATATAATCATACTTTCTTTTATGGTTATTGTCTTCCTTAATCTTGTCTAATAAACTCCTTCTTACCCCCCAAGTCACATAGATATTCTTCTATAATATCTTCTTGAAGCCTTATAGTTTATGATCCATACTGAATTAATTTTTGTATATGAGAAAGGCAAGACCAAAATTCAGTTTTCCATGTTAACAGTCAGTTCTTCCAGCACCATTTGCTGACTTTCCCTTCTTCCATTACATTGATTTTGTGTCTTTTGTGAAAATCAAATGCTTATGTGTCTATTTCTGGACCCTCAATTCTGTTCCACTCGTTATGCCATTCATACCGTTTGGATTAATGTACATTTCATAATCTGTCCTGGAAACAAGTAGCATAAGCCCTCTTTGTTCTTTTTTAAAGGATTGCTTTGGATATTTTAAATCATTGGCATGTCTATATAAAATTTAAACTTAACAGGTCAATTTCTTTAAAAATGGCTATTGGAATTATCAGTGGGGTTGTAATCCATCTATGGGGGACAGGCTAATTTGGGGAGATTTGGCATCACAATGATTTTGAGTCTTCCAATTAATGAAGATGAAATCTCTCTCCAGTTATTTATTTTCTCTCGACACATTTTATACTTTTTAGTCCTGCATTTATATTCTCAAATCTATTCCTATTTTATGATTTGTTGTTTTTCTAAGTGGAATTTTACAAATTGTTACTGGTATATAGAAACCCAACTGATTTTAGTATTTGACCTTACACACTGGGGTCTTCCTAAGTTCACTTATTAGTTCTATTAGTTGTTTTATAGTACAACTTCTAAGTCCTTGGCATTGTATATTTAAACAACCATGGTCATGTGCAATACAGTTTTATTTCTTCCTTTCCCATCTCTATGCCCTTCTTGTGTTACTGTACTAGCCATCAGGTCCAATATATTGTTGAATTATAGTGGTGAGAGTAGACATCCTTGCCTTATTCTCCATCTTAGGAGTACTAGGATATAATTCTCCATGAATCTCTCATATTTCTGCAAGAAATTTCCCTTCTGTAAGAGAGATGCTAACAGGAAGAAGCACTGACCCCCTTTTCTTCTGGATTATCTTTTCAAGAGTGTTTATACAATAAACAGCCTAGGAAGACAGATAATATCTGCAAATACCTCTGAGTAAGAAGGCAGATTTGCTATACAGGATAGGACCTCCAGGGTAAAAGGTTGGGCAAGTTTGATTAAGCCCCTTAGAAAAAACTGGGGTTCTGGTGAGGGTGCAAGGACTGGCTTGCTGATGACCACCTTCCCACTGTGTCCTCACATGGAAGAAAAGGAGGGCAAGCTCTCTGGTGTCCCTTCCTATAAGAGCACGAATCCCATCATGAGAACCGCACCCTCATAACCTCTTCTAAACCTAACTGCCTTCTAAAGGCTCCATCTCAAAAACCATCACATTGTGGATGTATTAGTCCCTCTACACTGCTGATAAAGAGATACCCGAGACTGGGTAATTTATAAAGAAAAAAGTTTAATGAACTCACAGTTCCACATGGCTGGGGAGGACTCCCAATCATGGCAGAAGGTGAAAGGCATGTCTTACATGGTGGCAGGTGAGAGACAATGAGAACCAAGCAAAAAGGGAGACCCCTTTATAAAACCGCCAGATCTCATAAGACTTACTCACTACCACAAGAACAGTATGGGGGAACCTCCCCCATGATTCAATTATCTTCCACCGGGTTCCTCCCACATGTGGAAATTATGGGATGCAATTCAGGATGAAATTTGGATGGGCACACAGTCAAACCATATTAGGGGATTAGGGCTTTAATACATAGGATTTTCAGGCAGTACAATTCAGTCCATAGCAGAGTTTTAGTAGAGCTGGTGTTATTTTATCCTTAAATATTTGGTATAATTAACCAGTGAAACCACCTGGGCCTAGGGTTTCCTTTGCAGAAAGATTTTAATTATGAATTCAGTTTTCTTAATTAATATGGAACTATTAATTTTTTCTACTTCTTCTTGAAACCATTTTGATAATTTGATTCTTTTAATGAACTTTTCCATTTACCCTAATTTGGCAAGTTTATTGAAACAAATGGTCTTATTAACTTTTTAATGCCTTTAAGGTCTGTAGTGATGGCCTCTCTATTCCTGATGTTGGTAATTTGTGTCTTTTTTTCTTGATGAGTCTAGCTACAGGTGTATTTGATTACTAATAGTCTCTGTTGTTTGTCTTTTTTCAACTTTACTGATTCCTGTACTTACCTTTGTTTCCTTCTACCTACTTACTTTGAGTTTGCTTTGCTCTTTGTTTTCCAGCTTCATAAGGTGGCACCTTAAATAATTAATTTTAAACATTTATTATTTTCTAATATAAACATTTAAAGCTATAAATTTCCCTCTAAGCACTGCTTTAGCTGTCTCCCACAGATTTTGATATGGTGTATGTTTTGCCACATAGAAGTAATAATCATGAAAATGAGAACTGAATTCGTCCTTCATTTGGATGCATTTTCACATTTCTCTGGTGAGTTCTTTATTTTATGGTTCTTTAGAAAAATGTTTAATTTCCAAATATTTATGGTTTTGTGTATATTTTGTTGATTTCTCATTTGATTTCATAGCAATCACAGAACATACTCTACATAATGCTAATCCTTTTAAATTTATTGAGCCTTGTTTTACAACTCAGAATATGGTTGATCTTGAGGAACATACCAGTTCATTTGAAAAGACTGTGTATTCTACCGTTGTTGAATGTCCTATTCCATAAATGTCAATTAGGTCAAGGTGGCTGGCATTATTCAGATCTTGAGTCAGATTTTTACTTCTGCTTTCCTTATCTAAACTAGGTAATAAAATAAGAGTTTCTGTGCACATTAAATAAGAATGTAAAGGTATAGAAAGCATTTGGGAGATGTAATTCTTAAAAATCCCAGTTGCCTTTCTCTTGTGTGTCCTAATCCCCACTCCAGACCCTCCCTGAGGTCTGATGTCAGCCAGAATAGCTGAATGAATCAATGGACAGACCCAAGAGAGGAAGGTGTGTCTGCTCTGATACACTCTCTTCCTGGTCCCTTCTCCCTTACTCTGGTTGACTGGTCCTGTTTTTTTCACTTATCAGAATTTGACCTTGTGAGGCTTTGATAAGTGGTCCTACCTTATCTTTTGTATGTCTTGGAAAATACTTTGGTAAAGTACCAGAGGAGTCATTAGAAGCCTGGGGTCAGACAGCCTCCACACCATGGCCTACATGGTAGAGAGCGAAAACAGATGGCATGAATGCCTTTCTTTCCAGACCTCATTTTTATGAAAGGCTTCATAATGTCTCACAGCACTTCATGCCTCTCAGAATCTGTGGGTGAGATTGCTGTGGTCCTTTAATAGCTGTTCTCTCCCCCTTCCTTTAATAAAGGACCCCCCCCCACATTTCAGCTGGATGCATGGTGAACCCAGGCAGTGACTACCCTTCCCAACCTCTTTTACAAGATTATGTGACCATGGTACTGAGGTCTTCCCAATGGATGTGAACAGAAAAGACATCTACAGCTTTCTTGCTATGCTCTTGAAACAAATGGGCCACGTTTATCCCTTCCTCCTTCCACTGGCTTGAGGACACATAGGGTAATAGTGCATCATTTTCTTGGAGCATCAAGATAGAAGTTTGAATCCTCTGAAACCTCCAGGAGCAATGGACACAAGGGCAGTCCTAGCTGCCCTGGTAATCTACTTCAAGATTTTAAAGTGGCAATAAAATAAATTTCAGTCTCATTTAAACCACTGTCTTTTGGGGTCTCTTTGTTACAATAGTCTAACCTGAATTCTGACTGATACTAAATCCTTCCCAACACAGAGGTCCAGGCATCCTCTGCCGATGGACTGGTATTTGAGTTGAAACCTATTTGCCATCCTGACTCAGGCGTCCAGTTCTAGGTGGGGAGACTGTCACCTCTGTGAGGCCAGGATCCATATCTGCTTCTTCACCTCCAAATGTCCAGCATCTATCTCAGAGCTTGGCTCTCAGGAGCTGCTTAATAAATATGTGTTGAGCAAATGCATGAATGAATAAACTTGGCTCGTGAGTTTATTCACATAGTAGGTTCTCAATAAATACAATGATGATGATGATGATGACATAAAATTAGAGCAAAGGACTAAATGATTCTTAAACATTTCCAACTAGATAAACATATAACTGCTTTTAAAATGGTCAAATAAAGAAATCCTCTGATTTTTCCACAGGTTTGATATAGAGTGCAATGAGCAGGGACATGCAGATGGCTCAGGAAGTCCCAGGCAGAGCAGTCTGTGTCTGGAGAGCATGCCGGACCCTGGGGTCCTCCTTAAATTACAGCTAGCCCAGATGCAGTGAGGAAGCCCTCAGGGGCCTTCAGTGCCAGATGCCATAATTCATCTCTGAATCTGCAACTGTTGCCTGGCCTGGAGTTTGTTCTCCAATCAGTCCTCGCTCTGTGTGGAGCGTGGTTGTTATAGAACACAGGATAATCGTCTCCAAGTGACTCTTAGCATAAGAAGACCGAGGGATGCCCAGACTGCCTTGAGAGGCTGTTGCCTCAGGTGGGACCTTTGATCTCCCCAGTAAGCCAAGGAGGGCAGGGATCTGGTGAGGCACCACCCCTACCCACTATGCTTCACAGCCCAAGGGATGCAGGTGACAGAGCTGGTGAAGGTGATGGTGACCATGTCTGACTCCTGCTGTGGCTTGAGGATGCATGCTAAGCTCAGGGGGCTGGGAGGATAAATCTGCCCCTTTTTATTGATGGCTCTGCCTCATCCTCCCTGAGAAATCTGATTATCTGGGCTATGCCGGCAGATGTCAACATGAAATATTTGCTTCCAGGTCCCCACTTAGAGGGGCGGATGGGGCTGACTCCTGCCTTCCTGTCAACAAACCATCATTAATCCCCCTCTCTTATAGTCGATACCTGATGTCACTTTTCCTGGTTTATGTGGCTCACTGACCTTTCTTTGCTTTGTTCCCAATAAAGATAGCCCCACTGGGGCTGGGCCTGAGGAGAGCTCTTTAATTCAGGGAGCGCTAAACCAGAGAGAGTTTTCCGAGGCGGCAGGCAGCTCCTGCAGCCGCCTCTTTGGGGTTCTGTTCACTGGTTGCTCTGGTCACTGTGGCAGCGTCTTTCTGTGACATCCCCTACAGAATCCAATATTCCAGAGCTTTCTATTTCTCTTCCTTCCTGCTCCAGACCGTTGACCTGGAAGGTACACTGCAATGAGTAATTCTCCCAGTCCCTGTGTGTTTTGGTATAAACCTGTTTGGCTGAGATGGAGGATTCTTGCTGTAAGAGCTGAGGTGTATGGCTAGGCCCACCCGTGGATGGGGATCAGACCAGCAGGACCAGCTAGTTGGCTGGTTCCCTGAGGGCTGAAGGGCAGAAGCATGATCCTCTCTCAATCAGACAATCCTGCTGGATTTGGGAGTGAGGACAGGAACTACTAAGGGTGGAGATGGACAGTGGCACTTGCTTTTCTGGTGGGCAGGAGTTCTTTACCTTCTCTTGGCAAGTGTGCCTACAAGAAGATTCCAGCTCAGCTGCTCTCAAGAGGTGCCCTGGACTCCAGGGCTATGGCCCCTATAGGTACCATACTACACACACACACACACTACACACACTCACACAAACACTACACACACACCACACACACACTACACACACATACACACAACCACACACACCACACACACACTACACACACATACACGCACACACACACCCTACACATACACACATACACACACACTACACACACACCACACACACCACACACACTACACACACACACTACACACAAACACTACACACATACACACACACCCTACACACACACTACACACACACACTACACACACACCACACACACACTACACACAAACACTACAGACATACACACACACATCACACATACCACACACACCCTACACACACACTACACACACACATACACACACTACACACACACCACACACACTACACACAAACACTACACACACACACAACCACACACACCACACACACTACACACACATGCACACACACACCCTACACATACACTACACACACACACACCACACACACACTACACACACCACACACACTACACACACATACACGCACACACTACACACACTACACACAAACACTACACACACACCACACACACTACACACAAACACTACACACACATACACACAACCACACACACCACACACACTACACACACATTCACGCACACACACACCCTACACAGACACTACACACACACATACACACACACTACACACACACCACACACACACACTACACACAAACACTACACACACACCACACACACACTATACACAAACACTACACACACACACCACATACCACACACACACTACACCCTACACACACACACACACACTACACACACACACACACACACACACACACAGAGTCCACCCTGGCTTCATCAACTCTAAGCCAAAAGCTTTCTACCACGATAATTAAGCTACTAAAGTTCTCAATGCTGGTTATGTATTAGAATCACCTGGGAAGCTTTAAAGAAATACAGATGCCTGAGAAAAAAGTAGCAAGCACTTTACAAACGAGGCTACCTAAGTGACCAGTGAACACGTGCAGGTGCTTAGGCGCACTAGTCATCGGGGGAAACAGAATAAAGCACAGTGTGATCCCACTACACGCTCCACAGGCTGGTGAAGATGATAAGTATAGACAATACCAAATTCTGGCTGGCACGTGGCATAACCAGAACTCTTATTCACTGCTGGTGATAGTGTAAATTGCACAATCACATCATGAAGTCACTTGGTGGGATCTAAACTGAACATACACATGTGCCTTTACCCAGCACTTTCATCAGAGCATACCCACAGAAATGCAGTATATATCCACCAAAGACACATACAGGAACGTTCATAGCAAAACTCTTCATAGGAACCCAAACTAGCAATGATCCATATGCTCATCAGTCAAAGAACTGATCCATAGAGAGTGGCATATTCATACAGTGAGATTCCAGAGAGCAGTGAGAATGAGTAAACATAGCTGCAAGCAACAACAAGGATGCTTCTCACGCAATGTTACATAAATGAAGCCATGCACACAAGAAAGGACTTGCTTTTTTAACTCATTTGTAAGAAGCTCAGAAACCGGCAAAACTACTCTAAGATGTCGGAAAGAATATTGGTGAACTTCAGGGGTGACTGGGAGGAAGCCTGGGGGGTTCTGGGTGGCTGGCAGCACAATGCTCTGTTTCTCGATGTGGGTGATAGTTACATAGGTGTGTTCAGTTTGTGAACATTCATCAACTGGCGCACACTTAGGAATTGTACACTTTTCTAAAGAATGTTATGTTTCAATATGTTTTAACGTATATTAATACCTAGACTCTACCTTCAGAGAGTCTGATTCTGTTAGTCTGGGCTTCAGGCCTGGCATGAGTATGTCAGGTCTTCCCAGGAGGTTCTAATGGGCAGGCAGGACTGAAATCCTGGGCTTAGGGAATGGGGGTTGGAGTCAGAAGCAGCAAGCTTAGAAGACTGATCCTCCCACAGACTTGCTGGCATAAGCTACTAAGTCTCTCTGGACTTGTTTCTCCCCCTGAGTCAGGAAAAGGGGACAATAATTCTGTACCCACTGCATAGGGTTGTTACAAGGAACAGCTGGGATTGCGTGTGTACAGTACTCTCCATTGTGCCTGCCTGTAGAGTGAGTGCTCCATGATGGCAGCAAACTACAGTGAGTGCTCCACGATGGCAGCAAAGCACAGTGAGTGCTCCATGATGACAGCCAACCACAGTGAGTGCTCCACAATGACAGCCAACCACAGTAAGTGCTCCACAATGACAGCCAACCACAGTGAGTGCTCCACGATGACAGCCAACCACAGTGAGTGCTCCACAATGACAGCCAACCACAGTGAGTGCTCCACAATGACAGCCAACCACAGTAAGTGCTCCACAATGACAACCAACCACAGTGAGTGCTCCACAATGACAACCAACCACAGTGAGTGCTCCACAATGACAACCAACCAGTGAGTGCTCCACAATGACAACCAACCACAATAAGTGCTCCACAATGACAGCCAACCACAGTGAGTGCTCCACAATGACAGCCAACCACAGTGAGTGCTCCACAATGACTACCACAGTGAGTGCTCCACAATGACAGCCAACCACAGTGAGTGCTCCACAATGACAACCAACCACAGTGAGTGCTCCACGATGACAGCCAACCACAGTGAGTGCTCCACGATGACACCCAACCACGATGAGTGCTCCACGATGACAGCCAACCACAGTGAGTGCTCCACGATGACAGCCAACCACGGTGAGTGCTCCACGATGACAGCCAACCTCGGTGAGTGCTCCACGATGACAGCCAACCACAGTGAGTGCTCCACGATGACAGCCAACCACAGTGAGTGCTCCACGATGACAGCCAACCACAGTGAGTGCTCCACAATGACAACCAACCACAGTGAGTGCTCCACGATGACAGCCAACCACAGTGAGTGCTCCACGATGACAACCAACTACAGTGAGTGCTCCACGATGACACCCAACCACGATGAGTGCTCCAGGATGACAGCCAACCACAGTGAGTGCTCCACGATGACAGCCAACCACGGTGAGTGCTCCACGATGACAGCCAACTTTGGTGAGTGCTCCACGATGACAGCCAACCACCGTGAGTGCTCCACGATGACAACCAACCACCGTGAGTGCTTCACGATGACAACCAACCACCGTGAGTGCTCCACAATGACAACCACCGTGAGTGTTCCACAATGACAACAAACCACAGTGGGTGCTCCACGATGACAACAAACCACGATAAGTGCTCCAGGATGACATCAAACCACAGAAATTGCTGATCCAAGGTTGCTTCCTCTCCAGTCCTGCCTCAGGACATCTTGGCCCACCAGAAGCCAGGATCCCAGGACTGGGAGGCAGAAAGCCTGGACTCCAGAGTAGGACACTGAGAAAGGAGGCTGGGCAGGTCACATCCCCTTTTCAGGCCTTAGTTTCCCCAGGTTAACACCCAAGGGTTTCACAAGAAGAGCGAATTTTCCTCCTGGATCTGACATTTAGGAAATGCCATTATCCACCTCTGAGCAGCTGTTGCAGCTGTTACAGCTGTGGAGATTACCTCCTTTGGCTGCATCCCCCCTTCCACACTCCTGCCCAGGAGCAGCGTATGTCGAGACAGAATTAATGTGGCTGAAGAATCAGAGTAGATCCCCGACTCCCAGAGGACCCCACGCTACATGGAGGTCAAACAGTGCCTCTGTTTAAGCTCAGCTAAGAGAAGAGCATTTCCATTGATTTTACAGGCCTAACTTCCTCCACTTGTTCTTTCCCCCACCTGCCCACATGAGAAAAAAGGTGAGGAGAAGGAAAACAAGAGAGTCACCAGCTTTCCCCTTTGTACAAGGGTCTTTGTCAGCCTTTGCTATTTCTAACTCCCTGATGCCCCATGTGAATCTTAAAGACCTTCAATTCTAGATCTGCCCTGCCAGACAGGGTGAAGCAGGCATTCTTTACCTCTTCTCCCCCCCATCCGGGTGTCAGGGACTGCATCTAGGAAGAGAGCCTGGAACCACACGTTTAACTGAAATAGTCTAGCTCAATGAAGCAAGCAGGAAAGGCAGTGAGGAAAACCAGCATGCAGATGTTGCAAAGCTATTCTGTCTTCAGAAGGTGTCATCCCCCTAGCAGGGAATGGGGAAGGGGGCCAAGCTGGAAAGTTTGCTGCCCCTCTGAGTTCACTGAAAAGTCTGTTCTAATATCAATCATCTAAACGTTTAAGAATACCACAGCTCAGCTCCCAGATTGGGAAGTAGGGGCAAATGGATGTGGGGATGACTGCCAATCAGGCAATGGAGCAGATGTCTAAGGAAGTGAGCCCTTTATTTATCTTCTCCCAGGAAGCCAGAAAGCCACCTCTGGAAAGTGGCCAGAGACCTTAGCACTCTGCACCAGGCCTGGTCCCCTGGGCTGGGACTGGGCCACAGGAGGGGAGGTGAGCCATTCCTTCTAGTGACTGCCAATGCATAATTTTGCTAAAGTCCTCATACAGCCCACAAACCAATGTATTCAGTTTGTCGAAGTTAAGGAAAATGATAATTTTATCTCCTGCAACAAATGACAAAACATTACTCTGAAAGAGAGGAGAATCTGTTTTGCTACAGCCAGTGGATCGAAAGTCCTTATCAGCTGTGACAAGAAAATTTCATCTGCCTTTAAATGCCTTTTTAAGTTGTTTATCACCCCCAGACCTAAAATGTTTAAGTTTAAATACTAAAGGAGGACTTTATGAAGCCTGGTAGAGACACATATGTACTCCCAGAAAGTCAACAAATACTTAGCTCACATTTGCTGAGCACTCCACGTGCATGAGCAAAAAGGAGACAGAGATGAGGTCCAGAGAGGGCGACATGCAGAGTGACAAACACTGAGAGAAAGCTGGAAAGACAGATACACATGTACCGAGCTAAGAGGTGAAGACAGAGGATGAGAGGCCTCTAGAATCAGAGAGTAAAAATGTTTCATGACTGCAGAACAAGGTATAAATACATCAAGGAGGACAGAAGATTCAGTAAAACCACAGATCAACAAATAGCATTTGTTTTAGTCATCTCTTCCCCCTCCAGCACTAAGAATCCCTGGCTGTATCCCTTACAGAGTCCAGTATTCCAGAGCTTTCTATGTCTCTTCCTTCTGGCTTTAGATCTTTGACCCAGAAGGGACACTGTGATGAGTAATTCTCCAAATCCCTGAGGGTTGTGCTATAAACTTGTCTGGCTAACATGGAGATTTCTTGCTATAAGTACTGGGACTTATGGCTCCAAGCCCACCTGTGGATGGGAATCAGACCAGCAGGGCCAATCGGTTGGTTGGTTCCATGAGGGCTAAAGAGCAGAAGTTCGATCCTCTTTCAGACAATCCTGCTGGATTTTGGAGAGGGGACAGAAATTACTAAGGGTGGAGACGAATAGGCAAGCCAAGGTGAGAGAGGATATGAGAGTCCTCTGGTTGGTCAGGGATGGGTGTGGGGTGAGAGGAGGTCGACCGAAGGATGTGCAGTAACAGAGAACAACTATTTCTTCTGGATCCACAGGCATGCTACTGAGGCCCCACGCAAGGGACCCCTGGCTAAAAAATCTCTCTCTCATTTTTGATGTGACTTAAAATACCTTTGCATCCATTGGGGTGCTTTCAGCTGTACATAACAGAATATCTAACTAAAACAATATTCGTTTTTTGCATTACAAAAATCTAGAGGTAGGCCATTTTAGAGTTGGTTACCAGCTAGTCACTAAGTGTGAAAGAACTTGAGAAACAAAAAAAAATGTCTGAAAATAAATGACCGTTGTTTTAGACAACTGAATTTTGAGTTGGTTTGTTACACAGCTTTATGGTGGCAATGGCTGACTGATACATCTTTAAAATTACCTCTTGCTGTCAGTTGATTACAATTGTAAAGTTCACATTATCCAGAGGAAATGGAGCTCAAGAAAGAACATCTAAGGTGGTCTCCTTAGTGTTTACAATTCTTTCCTGCTCTCATCTCCTTCCCTCCTCAATCACCCTCTAGATTGACGGAGGCCGCAGAAGCCCCCCTGCCCTCAGCTCCCATTCTCCTTCATGCTGTGGCCGTTTCTCTGCTGTATCCACTGTTCTTGGATTCCTCATTACTGCCATGGCTGTACACCACCTGCGGGGGCCTCCAATTTTGTTGCTCTCAAAGCTTCCCCTGCAGGCCTTCCTCCCTTCAAAATTCCCATTTATCCTTTGTAAAGCTTTCTCAAGCCAGGGGCCAGTTCCTTTGGAAATCTCACAGGCCCACCAATTTGGTGAGGCAATGAGACATTATCTCCTGCCTCTTCTCCAGGTGGCTTTGACACTTTTAATCTTTATCCATCAGTCTTTGCCAGATGGCTTCCCACAGCTCTCCTGCCCCCAACTCCTGCCTCTGTGCTTACTGAGGAACTAGCTCCTGGTTTCTATTCCTCACCCAAAATAGAGCTGTTTTCTTTCCTGGACTCCAGGAATCCTGAGCATCCAGTTGACATGTGAGTCATCAGCACTCGCCACGTGCCAGTCACCGTGCTAAGTACACAGGCTGCACAACGTACAGGCCTGCCCTGGCAGGCTGAGCATGTGTATTGAGAGGCACAGACAAGACGGTAAAGTGGGGCCCTAAAGTGCTATTACAGGGGACTTCCTGCAGTTATCAAGAAATATTTGTTGAGCACCTACTGTGTGCAGAGCAATGTGTTTGACTGAAGATAGAGCAGCAGCCCAAACAGATGAAGTCCCTGCCTCTGAAAGCTTCAGCCAGGAGTTTCCAGACTCTTACAGAATTTTATCCCAAGTCCAGTGGGATCCAATAAGGAGAATCACATTTCTCAAGGGACCAGGGTTGTATGTAGCAGATACACTCAATGTTCTTTCCACTCACTGTCCCAGTTCATGCCCTGGGGCGCTGCAATAAGCACTATCACTGCGCTCAGGCTTTCTCCCGACCCATGCACAGAACAGGCCCCAGCTGTCAGGAGTTGACAGTCCCGGAGCAGTCAATGAAGCCTGGGAGCTGGAGGGGTAAACATCCGGGGATTCCTTGCCCCCAGAGGGGACAACACTGGGGTGTGCTCTACGCAATGGTCAAGAGGTCCCCTGCCTCCACAGTGGTGGCTGCTTGTTAACATACCCTCCGGGGGCTTCCTTCCCCTCCCTCCCCACGGCCCCACCCCCTGCTGCACCTCCAAAATAAATCACTTGCATCAAAATCCATGCTTCGAGGGAATCCAGAATCAACAATAACAAGTAGGAGGAGGAGTAGCAGTAGTTGCCATTGGGAGCTTACAGTGTGCCAGCTATCTTTTGAATGGCTCAATTTTCATCACACACTTAATTTCTACAATGCTATGAGGCAGGCATTGCAATTGATCTCCACTTCAAAAAGGAGAAGCAGAGTCACGAGAGGGAAACCAGCATTACATTAGGAAATGCCACTGGCCAAAATTCAAGAACCCAGACCCGGCTCTGGGCCAACCAGCTGAGGATATTTTGAGGCATCTGCTTCAATTCTAGGGCCTCAGTTTTCTCTCATTTACCGTAAGGGTGACGCTCCCCCGTCTACCACATCTCAGAGGCCTTCTGAAGCTCCTATGAAGGGAAAGTTATAAAGCTCCAGTAACATACTGAGCATATAAGGCCTTTGGAGAAGACGAAGCTCAGTGTGAAATGGATGGATGAAGAAGGGAAGGATGAAAAACACAGTGTTCTGGGCAGCACTCCTAGCCCTGATGATCTGGGTTTAATCCAGGAGGGGTGAGGCCTCTGTTCCTGTCGCTCCCCATACTCAAGGGATCGATAGTGCAATTAAAAGCCATGAAAAGTTCTTCCTATCTAGTATTTCCTATTCTCATTGTCTCAAAACAATATTCTAGTCTTATGTATTCGTTGTTATTGTCTGCTGGATTTTATTGGTTTAATCTCCCCTCAGACTGGGGCTCCTTGAGGATGGGGCTGTGTCCTCCCTCAGACTGAGACTCCCTGAGAACAGAGCTGTGTCTCCCTCAGACTGGGGCTCCCTGAGAATGGGGCTGTGTATCCCTCAAACTGGGGCTCCCTGTGAATGCGGCTGTCTCCCCTCAGACCAGGCTCCATTAAGTAAATTAGGCTTGTCTTTCTTTCCCATCATTACCAATTGTGGTCCTGAGCGTGGGCACCTGTAGCAGAAATCCTGAGGCTGGGGGCTCCCACAGCAGATTCAGGACTCTTTCAGCAGATCTGGGAAGTTGGGAGGTAAGGAGGCTGGGATCCTGCTCTAAACTGCTATGGAGCAGAGCCCTGTGCTGTAAGAATGTCCTCATTCTGTTTGTGTAACTTTCCATTTGACTTATTTATAGGTGCCCACACCAAGTGAGTTTACTGGCTGTGGAGTCGGCCACGTTTCAGGATCTTTGTGCCGGAGGGGTTAGGTGGGGGAAGGAGAGGAGTAGAGGCTGTGGGGGAGGAGGAGAGGGAAGAGCTTCAGGACAGAGACTCAGTGAAATATCCCCAGGTCCCCAGAGTTCCTAGACTCCCACACATTGTATAAGTGTCAATCTGTGCCATTTCACATAACATTTTTATAAAGAAAGTTTAGAATGCCTACCTGGAGGATGAAATTCAATGCTGCCTGGGTGCCTGGCCTAACCCAAATCAGAAGTGGGATGACCCGTTTTTGGCTCTAATCCTTACCTCTCTAGGCCCTCCGTCTCGTAGGCTCCAGCCCGCCTGACCTCCATGCCCCGCCTCTACACTTACCTGCCTATGCTCCTCATCTTCAGGGCTCTGTTCCAGGAGAGGCACCTCCTGTCCATCGTGCTACCTTAGTGAGCAGCCCGCATGCATTTAACTTGTTCCCCCTCACAACAATATTATGAACAGTGACTTGTGTTATCATTCCCATTTTACAGATGAGGAAACTGAGGAACAGGGAAATTAAGTGGCTTCCTCAGGGTCACACAGCTAGTTAGTGGCAGAGGTGGCTTGAACCCATGTCATCTGCTGGTGACAGTGAGCACTTCCCAGAACAAGGGGATTTAAAGCCTCTTCCTGCAACCTGCCCAGGCCCCGTCAGCACCCCAGTCCCTTGCCGTGCTCTCCTCTTCCCTTCCTTCCCATGCAGTCGGCATCTTTGTTCATGCTGAAAGCTTGTTTATAAGCTGACCAGTGGTTGTCTGTTCACTGTGAGCCTGTAGGCTCCCTGAGGGCAGCCTTGTCAGCCAGCTTTGTTCCCCCCTGCTTTGCAGCTCTGGACCAGGACCTGTCACAGAGAGGTCACTCTGTACATGCTTGTGGAATCAAGAAAGGAATGATTTAGAAAGTGGTCACCCAAATGGTGGTCGTCTCTGTTTAAACAGTTTTTCCCAGTCACAGCAGTGAGGCCCCAGATGTAGTCTGGGAAGACTGTGTGTGTGCCTGTGCCTCTGTGTGTGTGTGTGTGTGTTGTCCCAGCAGTGTCCTGGCTGGAAGCTGTCAGCCCATTGGGCTGACTGGGCTGTGAGCTGCCTGTGTCTCATGGCAGCCTAGTCATGTCTGACAGATTGATTAGAGGAAAAAGTTGCTGCGTCTCTATCGCAACAGACAGGGTGAGCGTGTGTCCACTTAACCTTTCTCATCACACAGGAAAGCAGGGGGTGCAGGCTGGGGCGGAGAGGAGGGGTCAGGCATGGAGGGTGAGCAGGAGGTCTGCAGAGAGACAGAAGGAACAGGGGTGGGCAGAGTGAGTGAGCATGGACGAGCCAGAGGAGCTGCAGGAAGAGGTTGGAAGACAAGGGAGGCAGGTATGGAGCTGGTGGGGCTTGTCCCCATGGTGTGTACAGGGAGCCCCAGCTCTGCAGACATCCTCACTGGAGCAGTATTGCCCTATCCCTTGGATCAGCAGGGTGGTTTGTTGGACAACCTGCAGGCCCACAGCCCTTGGGTGTCCCTGAAACCTGGCTCTGAGCTGCACTCAGGAAGGAGAGAAGCAGAGTGAAAGTGTTCAGGAACCTTCAAAGATGAGCAGCCTGCCGGCCTGGCGTGGTGGCTCATGCCTATAATCCCAGCACTTTGAGAGGCTGAGATGGGCGAATCACCTCAAATCAGGAGTTCGAGACCAGCCTGGCCAACATGGCGAAACCCCGCCTCTACTAAAAATACAACAATTAGCCAGGTATGGTGGTGGGCACCTGTAATCCCAGCTACTCTGGAGGCTGAGACAGGAGAATCGCTTGAACCCGGGAGGCAGAGGTTGCGGTGAGCCGAGATCACGGCACTGCACTCCACCCTGGGCAACAAAGAGCGAAACTCTGTCTCTCTCTCTCACACACACACACACACACACACACACACACACACACACACACAAAAGAGCCATCTGTCATGGGCTCCCTCCCCCTCCTATGGCTGAATGATTGATGACCACTTAGCCTTCAGCTGGGAGGAGAGGAAGAGCACTGGCTGGATTGAGAAAGCTGCAGAGGCCTTTGGAAAGCTTCAGTCTACCCCCTCCTGGTTTCCTTCAAGAGGCAATGGGTCTAGAGAAGGGAAGGAACTCTCCCGGGCCATTTATTCACCCACCATCGGTGGCTTCTCTTACAGAATCTGAGCCTGGTGGGTGCCTGGGGTGACAGTGGTTCTCCTGGATCTGTCCCCCTCTGTCCTAGAGGCTTCACAGTGGGGGGACTTATAACAACTGTCACAGTAGACCTTAGAGAGAAAGTCATCTCCTCCGATCGGCACAGGGTCTTCTCTACAATTCCACAGGGGTCACAGGATGCAGTGAAACCCTCGAGTTTTCACCCAGACCACTCCACTCTGAATGAAGAGGCCCATTGCTTCTAGAAACCTGGACACTAATGTTCTGAATCATTATACTTTTTTAATTGGGAAAGTCTTCGTGGCAGATATTATATGCCACCAAGCCACCCCTTATATTGTGTTTTTGTCAAACTTGTAAATGTTACTGGTTAACTGGGGTAAAAAAAAAAATAATATATATATATATATATGTATATTCAAAATTTTATTTTAGAATGCTTAGCAAGGGGAACAAACTAGACAGAGCCAACGATAACAGTCATTATTATTGGGGAATTAGATCTGGGAATGAGAATTATATTTTTTTGCATCCCGTCTGTTTTATAAGTAGAACAATCGGCATTACTCTCTTAAAAGTAGTATGCCTGGTTTTGAATACACAAAGGATCTCAGTTTCATACATAAAACACACATGGCAACATGTCTGAAAAATAAAAGTTTTAAAAGTCCTAGTGGCTGTGTTGTGAAGCTGTGAACAATTTTTTCTTTTCTTCTACTTCCTCTCCTTCTCTCAAAATCAGCTGCGTTACTAACATCGGGGCTACAGGGTGGGTATGGGTGGGGAGGGGAGGACAATATCTTTAACAAACAAAACATTCATTTGCACTGTTCTTCCTCACCCTCATCAGGAGAGGCCCAGCAGAGAGGAAGATAATTGTAGCTTTACTCAAAGCTCTGGGCTGAAGGCCCTTGGAAAGACACACACAATGAAATCAGTTCAACAATCAGCAGACATTGTTAATGGCCTTCCTGAGTCTGCTCCCTCCCTTTGTGTCTCTGGCTGTATTCCAATGTTGGTCCTTTTCCCAGAGGCCAGGTGTGCTGCAAGTGTCCCTTGGCCCTGACCGGACTCCAGCGCTTTTTCCATGGCACACTGTTGGCATTTGTGTTACAGATGTGGAACATCTCTGCCCCCCCAGGGACTGTATGCTCAGAGAGGCCCCAGATGTTACATCTTCCAAAAACTCCTCATGTCCACATGTTCCCCAGTGAGGCTGCTACACCCTGGTTGAGACCCCCTGGAAGCCAATTACCATGCCTTTATTTCCTTTGCTACCAATTTAAGAAAGGTCACGGGTTAGGGCTCGAATTATGTCCCTCCAGAAAAGATACATTGAAGTCCTAACCCCCAGTACCTGTGAATTTGACCTTATTTGGAATTAGGGTCTTTACAGACTAAGACAAGGTCATTAAGGAGGGCCTTAGTGCAATGCGACTGGTATTGAGGAAGGAGACCCTTAATCACCCTTAAGCTTCTAAGACCACCTCCCCCTTGACATCCACATTGCATTTCAATAGGAGAAGCAAGGGCTGGCAGACCGGGGGCCACCTTTAATTGCTCTCCTATAGATCTCAGGCATGGCGTGGAGGAATCTTTCTGGAAAGCATTGTCTTTACTTAAACACGGTCAAACCCCCACCTGAGTCATGTACCCCATGACGACTCCATGGATCAAGACCCTTTCACATGTGAATTCTGGAGTTGTAAGCCTTTATAAGGGCAAGGATTTTCTTTGTTCGGGGGCTTCGCTATTTGGAGCATTCAGACCCGCTGCAGCTCCCAGCCGACATTGTTCAAGAGGTTTGTTTCGTGGCCTTTCATGCTTCAGTATCATTATAAAAAGAGGGACATGTGGACACAGACACGTGCAGAGGGAGGACTGCGTGAAGAGGCATGAAAGATGAGTTATGCTGCCCCAAGCCAAAGAATGCCAGAGCTGCAAAGATGGAAGAGACAAGAAAAGACCCTTCTACCGCATGTTCAGAAAAGGCATGGTCCTGTCGAAGCCTTGCTTTAGGCTTCAGGCCTCCAGAACTGAGAAAATACATTTCTATTGTTCTAAACCACTCAGTTTGTGGTGCTTTGGTACAGCAGCCCAGGAAACAAATGCAGCAGGAAACTCTATTCTAGTCAATAGCATCCAAGAGAAAGCCAGTTGGGAAAATGTTTCCCATTACTACAAAGAAACCCAAAAGAAACAGTGGTTTATCTGATGATGGTGTTGTTGTGTCTGTATGTGGTGGTGGGAACTGCCGCAGCCATCTGGAGCATGTGGGAGACAAAGCTGATCTGATAAGCCTGTAGAGAATAAAGAAGAACCTGGGTCATTGAGGATGATTGTTAAGGCTTTGAAGCAATCAGCCCTGCAATCACTCAATCTTGTTATGTCAGATAATAAATCCAAATGTGTCTTCAATAACACACCTATGATATAAATCAGTCAGTCAACAGCCTAGGGCCGGTGGTGAACCCAAGTGAGGAAGTTGGTAAAAAGTAGCCAAACTTAGTTTGTCAGTATCGGGTTTCTGAGTCACTGCCCTAGGACAGAGAAACCTAACATGGATATTATTTGCTTTTGCCTTAGTCAATCTTAATTTTCCAGATATAGTGACAGAAATGTATATGAGCACAGCCTGCCTGGACAGGAAGAGAGTTTAGTATTCATCTCATGCCGTGGTTCTCAAAGCATGGTCCAGGGACCTCTGGGGGCCAGTGAAGTCAAAATTATTTTTATAATAATACCAAGGTGTCATTTGCCTTTTTCACTCTGATTCTTTCACAAGTATTCAGTGGCATATTCCAGAAGCTGCATGACATGTGATATCGTAACAGATTGAATGCAAAAACAGACATGAAAATCCAGCTGTCTTCTGATAAACCAGACATTCAAAGAGAGTTCCAAAAATGGAAAATAAGACCACTGTTTTTACAAACTTTTTTGTAAAATAGCTATTTTTCATAAAAATATCCTTTGTATTCATATGCAATGGGTTTGTTATAATTTTTAAATAAATATATAAATATTTACAAATTTCTCTAAAGATAAAAGTATGTGTAACGCATATAAAGGAAAGCTCTTCAGAGTCCTTGATAATATTTAACAGTGTAAAGGGGTGCTGAGTCAAAATGCTTTCAAGCTGCTGATCTAGTGACCTAGGGCAAGGAGAGAGGTGCTCACATAGCAGGGACCATAGATAGATAGTGGCACAGAATCGTTTCAGCTGATCATAGTAACAGCAAATATGAACAGATGCCTGGAACAGGCTAGATATTATGCAGAATATTTACACCTGTTATCTTGCCTCATTCTCATATCAACCATGTATCTTATAACCTTCCTATGAGATAAGCAGGTAGACACTGCAATACCCATTTTGCAGATGAGACAATTTAACTAAGACAACCCTCTACCCAAAGTCTCACAGCTAGCATTATGCTCAAGTCAGGATTCCAATCAGACACCAAAACTAGTGTTTCTGAATCTGGTATCTTAGCCTCTGCACTTTCACGGAGTCAAAACCTGAGCCCCAACACTTACCAGAGTTTGAACTTCGGTCCATAATCTGAGATCTCTGGGCCTCAGCCCAGAACGTGGGGTGGAAATTACGGATGTGAGAACACTTGTAGACAGTAAAGTTGTCGTGATTATTATGACCCCTGCCTTCCAGCTGTGGTCTCTTTTGTGGGGACAATTTTGGGGATGGTTGTGAACATTAAAAATATGGACCCACTTTCATGTTTGAACATGTGTGTGTATGCACATACATACACATATGGCAAGGTGATATGTGGCATATACATTTTTAGATTGATACTCAGAGATATACTTCAGCCTGTAAATCTCTTTCTCTCTCTTTCTCACATACACACGGGCGCGCGCGGGCGCACACACACACACACACACACACACACACACACAAATCTCAGCTGCCTTTGTGGAAGGAGAGACTGGCTTAGCAGGGTTAATAGATGCACCAGCATTCCCGCAGCTAGAATGAGTATCCAGCACCTGGTCCTAGACAGTGGGCCATGCCCCACCATCTCTGGACCACAGTCATCAGCACTTGAGATGTGACAGGGCTTTTCTGAGTTTTTCTCTTGCAGCACAAAACTAAAGAAGTACCATTTCTAGGCACTATTTTGTGAGGCAAGTAATAGAGTCTGAAACAAATATTAGATATTTACTGTAGCAAAAGCACTGAACTGAGATGTGCTTTAAAAACACTAAACAGTAAACCAGGGAGAGGAGGGGAACCCCTGGAGACAGAGTGTCTGCAATCAACTCTGGAAGAAGCAGGCAGTGTCTCAGGCTGTGGTCCTGCTGCTGGCTATGGCTTGGAGGTTCCAGTGCCCTCCTCCCTCCTAGCCTTTGCAGTGGGGGGAAGAGTCTGGTTTATGCCAGCTCCCTGCCCTGATTCTTAGCCAGTGTGTGTCCTTGGGAAAGCTACATCCCCTCTCTGGGCCTCAGTATCCTCCACTGTGCCCTGAGGGTTGATCAGATGACTTCTGTGATCCCTTCGAAGTATGCCCCTGTGGTTTTACTTACTGGGGCTAGTGCCCCCAGGAGCAAAGGGGCAGAAGTGAGTGATGGGAGAAAGGAGGAGCCAGAGCTTTAGACCAGGGTTTCACATGCTTCTTATGCATCTCCCAGCTCCCCAAGAAGTCTTACAAAGTATGTGCATAGGGTGTTGGGGGTGCTAAGGACCAGCTCTGGGAGAGACAAAAGCCAAGAAATGGAGGCAGGGACAGAGGGAGAGACCCATAGTTGAAACAGATGAAGGCCCCTCTCTGGTCCGTTATTCCTCCATGATGCGCTTGCCCCTGGTTCCCTTGTGTCTGCACAACTTTGCCCCTGAAGTCTCTGCACTCATCATGCCCATCTCCCCCATGACTATCCCTCCCCCTCCACTCTCTGAAATCACCTCCTCCCTCTCTCTCCTTTCTAGCTGTTAAGCGCAGTGACTCTCATGTTCTGGATGCTTGGACACACAGACTTCTCTGCTCTTGCCAACTCTTCTGGGAGATGGAAAGAGCTTTTGCTTTGCAGTCAAAAGATGTGGCCTCTAGGTCCACCTCTGTCACTTACCACTAGTGGGCCCTCAGGCAAATGCTTCTCTTATTTGAACCTCGGTTTCCTTATTTGTAATTTAGGGCTAAAATGGATACATCTTCACAGGGTGTTTCGGTGATTACACATGAAGGCACTTAGTAAGCTGATATGGTGCTTAAATGCCATCATTTGACTACACTGTGCTCAATTTAATTATTTTGTTATCCCCTTTAGAGCCCTTGTGAAAATAGTAAGGTTTGCACACAGAGGTATATCTTGGAGAGAAAGCCTATCTACCTTCCATGGGGCCCTTTACTTTTACACACAGGCATACACACACACATACACATGCACACATGCACGCACACACACACACAGACACACGCACACACACAGAGTTGAGGCTCCAAAAATAGACTTAAGAGAAGGCAGGTGAGGGGGAAAGGGTGGTGCACTCTACAGGGAGGGAGGAAGAACAGGAAGAAAGAGAGAGGGTTTCCCTTGCCCCTGGGTTTTCTCACCTGAATGTCCACAAGCAGCTTGAAAGATACTCATTATTGGCTGAATTGTATGAAAAGACTCCTAAGAAATGTACCCTCCCAACTTGCCTCCTCTCAGCACCCCCCTTAGTCATATCATCATCTGAACGTGGACATTCTGCCTTATAGAACTGGAGAGCAGACAGCAGGTGTTCTCCAGTGTGGGAGTAGCAAGAGCCTGGATGTGAGGCCCACTGCAGCCTCATCAGGAACTCTCTGGAAGCCAGCGCAGGCTAACCGATACGGTTTGGATGTTTTCCCCCTCCACATCTCATGTTGAAATGTAGTCTCCAGTGTTGGAATCCCCAATTATATCCTGTCAATATTGGAGGTGGGGCCTGGTGGGAGGTGACTGGATCATGGGGGCAGACCTCTCATAAATGTTTTAGCACCATCCCCTGGGTGATAAGTGAGTTCTTGCTCAGTTAGTTCACATGAGACCTGGTTATTTAAAAGGGTCTGGACCACCCCCTTCTCTTTCCGCCATGTGATGCACCGGCTTTGCCTTCTGCCAGGAGTGGGAGCTTCCTGAGGCCCTCACCAGAAGCAGGTGCCAGTACCGTGCTACTCATACAGCCTGCAGAGCCATGAGCCAAAAATAAACCTTTTCTAAAATATAAATTACCCAGTCTCAGGTATTTCTTTATAGTGATGCAAGAATGGCCCAATACATTGACCTTGGGCCAGGAACCCCCCAGCTTCCATGGCTGGCCCTGAGGCAATGGTTCCTGGAGGAAGAGTTGAGGTTATAGATGGGCACCCCACTGTGTGCCACTCTAACCCAGAGTTCAAAGAGCACAGACAGGATGGGTGTGGTTCTGGTCTGGCTCAGTGGGTGGCACAACCCAGCAGTGGATCAAGTTTCGCCAACAGGACCCTCCAAGTCATATGACATCTGGATTATATGTCCAATCACAGCAGAATCCTGATCCCAGCAGAATTCTGTACTCTTCTAATACCAGGTATTCATGGATACCTGGAGGGTTGTGATCTCTATAATCCACGCCCCTCTGCAGTCCTAACTCCTTCTGCACCCACATCCATTCACCCTACCCTGGTACAACACAGGGCAGGACCTTTAGCAGAACCTGGAGGGCTAGCTGTGCAGACCTGAATTATCAACCACAAGGTGTCTGAGAATGGGAAACTGGCAAAGAGTGCTGGGAGAGGGCAGGGGCAGCAAAGATGGGTCAGGTTGCCCAGTTTTCATTCTGTGAACACTTTTTGGAGAGACGGACAGGGGTCTCACCTGGAGGAGGGAGTGAATCATCCTTTCTCAAAGGACACATCAAGAACTCAATATGTGTATATATTGGGGGTGAAGATGTGCAAAGTTTCCCATAGTTGGGAAGGCACATTTGCCACCAAAACAGTGGCTTCATTTTCCTGGCAAAGGGAAAGGACTAACATTTATGAAGCACCTATTGTGTGCTCCAAAGTTGTTTGGTTGCTAGGCTGCCTGAGACGGAGGAAAAGACGACTCTGTCAGATTATTATTACCATACTCTACAGATGGAAGACACTGGAAGCTGCCCAAAGTCACAGAACTAGTCATTGGCCAAGCCAGAATTGGAACCCAGGCCCTTGATGTCAAAGCTGATGCTCTTTTTACATCTGCATGATACTTCTCTGAAATCATATAACCCTGACCAGAATAAAAGTGAGCTAGAATGAACGCCTGGGTCTACAACTGTGGGAACCTCAACTCTTCCACGGTCACCAAAGTCAGGGGACTTCGTAATTCACAAAGATGGAACAAAAACTGCTCCCCCTCCAACCAGCCCCTTGTACTCCATGTGACAAATGTTCACACTCTTGCTGCCTGAGTCACACATGCCAGTAAATAGTACAAACATTGATCCACATATTTCATGTTTATAGCCTCTGTTCTACCAGTGTCCTTAAGCATCTCCTATACAATTTATTTGTCAACAGGTGCCGTGGTCAAGGTGAAGGGTCAGTACCATGAGGCCACCCTGGGGGACCTCTGGGGACCCTGGGCCATTCTGTGGGAACCTCATTGGGGTGGCATTGACACAATACACCAAAGTATAGGGAGTGAGGTTGGTGGTAATCATCTTTGGGTAGGGGTGGGTCTAGGTTCCAAGGGGAAAAGGTAAAAACTTGTGCTTTGTTCTGTATAATATTTAGCTTTGAACAGAAGAGAGACATGAATAAAGTGAAAGAGCACTTGGCAAGGTCCTAGACAAGATGGGGTTGGAAGAGAAAATGAATAAGGGAGAAAGAAGCAGGAAGAGACTGTACAAGGTAAGAATGAAGAAGAAAGAAGGTAAGAAGCCAGCAAGTTGAGGTTGTCTTCACTTTCTCCTTCTTCCTAAACTGAAGTAGAAAGGGAAAGTCTATTGAGACTCATTCATGTTATTAAACATGTCTCCAGGTCATCCAGGTCTCCCCCACCCCACCTACCAGTGCATCTACCCTCTCTGAGCCATTGGGAACAAGGCCTATGCCTACACAGGCAAAGCAATGAGCATTTCCACACTTGAATGTAAGTCATATGGATGGAAAACGAACAAGATGGGTTGCTTCCTCTAGGAGAGGGTTTCTCAACCTTGGCACGGTTCATATTTTGGGCCAGACCATTTTTTGTTGTCAGGGAGCCTTCCTGTGCTTTATAGGATGTTTAGCAGTGCCCTAGGCCTCTACCCACTAGATGCCAGTAGAACCCCCAGTGTGACAACCAAAAATGTCTCTAGACATTGCCAAAATTGCCCCTGGTTGAAAACTGTTGCTCCAGCAAGCTGGGGGCTACCTGCTTTCTTGAATGAGTTTTTAGAAATAGTTAACTCTACCTTCCTGCATCGTGAAGGACTTGCCTCACAACTGGCCTCAATATGTATCCCGCTCTCTGTCCCCATGTCTGATGATGCACTTCTAGAGGTACCCAGAGAGAGAATTTGTACAAACATCAAGGGTGGATGCTTTTCTTCTGCCTCTGAGATCCACTCCCCAAACACCCCTGCAAAATCTGGTCTAGACTAGGCATAAAAAGCTCTAGTACTGGCCAGCGAGAGGCAGAATCATTGAGGAGGATTCTGAGTCAGCAGAGCCTGGCTACGGGGCCCCCTCTGCCCTGGAGACAAGGATCCCTCCATCTTTTCTCTTCTTGTGCAAGTAGAAGCAGAAGACACCTGGCAGGCTGCAACTACATGTGTGCCCTTCCTTTATCAGGACCCCATGGCCCTTGTTCCTGCATTTTTTCATCTGCAATAGAAAAGACTGGACTGGAAAACCTATAAGGTTTCCACCCAACTCTGATGAACCCCGTTCTGAGAGTTTGACCCCAAGGTTATAATTAGAAAAAGCCTGATCTTGAGGTGCATTAAGGATATGCAGAGCATGCTATGAATTCCCTCATGGTTACCTTTTAATTACTTGAATGGATATAGGCAAAGCATTGCTAATTTGAAAGGAAAAGATAAATCCAAATCTAGTCTGGCTGGACATCAAATGCAACATAAGTCTGTCTCTCAAACACACATACATACACACAGGCACATACACATCTGTAATAGAAAGGAGATCCCCCAAGAGCTCAAGGAGAAGCCACACATGGGAACAGCTCATTGATAACTGAGAGTTAGCCAAAACATTTGGCTATTTTTAAATTTTTAATTTAACAGATAATATTGATATATATTTATTGTGTACAACATGTTTTGAAGTATATATATCCAAATATATATTTTGATTCATTTTTAGCAATAAGCCAAAGCCTAACTTGACCTGAATGCTTGGTTAATGTTTAATGTCCAGCAAAATGCCAGAGTGTCCCTGCCTTTAACTCTCCCTGGCCTAACAAGATCAAAGGAGGAAAATATCTCTGCCCTCTCATCCTGAATTTCCCCAGGGCTGTTACATTTTCTGTCTCAGTGTCTCTCCATTTGCATAAGTCTCTGAGTCTCTGCATCTCAGTCTCTGGGTCTCTGTCCCTGCCCACCTCTGTGTGTACCTCTGTGTGTTTCCATCATCTTTCTGTGTGACCAACCCCACCTCCACCCCCACCTCCATCTCTCTCCGTCCCTTCCTCCTTCTCGCTCTTTCTCCTACCAATCACAACAAATTGACACAGAGCAGAGGCCCTGTCAGGAACATTATCTGCCTGTTCAGACCAAAGGGGTTTTCTTTGTGCATCTTGCCGTGATTCATCTTCAGAGGGATCGATTCCTGGGCATCCATCTCTGTGTCTGCAGAAAAACTCTCTAAAGCTGCTGCTTCCCCACTTGGCCTGGACCTCTTGCTCTCTTGCAGCAACAGCTCTGTGGTTTGCTGGCTTCCGCCCCTCCAGGAAAAAAAAATCACTCAGGGGTAGGAGGAGATGCTGACACCACCGAGGCCGAGCTAAAAGCAGCTCCTTGGAAGGAACAGAGCCAGGACAATGGGCCCTGGGACGAGAACTCCAGCCAGCTCCCAGCCCCCTCCGCCCACCTCGGAGGGCACGCCTCTCATCTCGTGTGCTCAACATTGTGATTATTTATGGAGTTGTAAAGTGTCCTTCAAGCAGCTCATTCTTCTCAACAAGCTGTAAGGCAGGCGAGAGAAGGTGCCGGCCAAAACCGGGCTGCTTGGGGAGGAGGTGGCAGGGCTGGGAGTGAGGGAGAGACCCCTTCATCCTCCCCCCGCTCAACTTGCCTTTCAGGCTGACCTTGGAGAGCGCAGACTGGCTCTGATTTCCTCTGCTGTGGATGTCTTCCCCAGAGAGCTGTGTGCTAGCTGTGTGCTCCAACAACAAGGGAAGCACGCAGGGCCTGCCGGAGGGGTGACAGTGAGCACGTCCACGGTCTGAGCAAAGACAAGAGATGTGAGCTGGCCTCGACTCTACTGCCTTTCCCCAGAGCTGAGGGTCTCCCTGCTGTGTCAGGCAGACTGGGCACAGCCTCCACAAGCCCATTCCCAGGTCTAGGTAAGCAGAGATCACTGCTGAAGCCCTTAGGACAAGGCTGAAATGCTCTGGAGGCCCTTCTGGCTGTGGGTATGCCCCTGGACCAAGACAACGGTGATGGGGGAGCATCCTGAGTGTTTCTGGAAATGATGGTGGACAAGGATGACCTAGGGGTGGCCCCCTCAGACCTCACAATCTGAGATACAGGAAAGACTGGGGTTTTAGGAATGGGGGTTCTCAGTAGCATGCTGTACTGACATCTGGGTCAGATTGATGGTAATCCTGGCCATGCTTTTTTGCAGGAGAATAATCACTGAATACATCAAGGATCAGAATGGGAGCAGACTAGGTGTCAAGAGGTAAGTCCTGAGAGGTTGGGAATGTGAGCTGACCCATGAGTAACTCACACTATCAGCAGCTGAGGGCAAGGGGGCATTTGCTCCTGGAGTTAGAGATGAAGTGGCTGATAATAGAAGCAGGGCTCCTCCACAACTTGGAATGGTGGCGCAGTGGGCTTGGCGTGTAGTATGATGCTCAAGCACATGCTGTCAGGCACCAAATGCCCTGGGTTTGAATCCTGGCTTTAGAGTCAATAAGTTGTAAGACTCCAGGCAGCTCCCTTATCTTCTGTGTGCCTCAGTTTTCCCAGCTGTACAATGGGGCTAATATAATAGCGATATGCCTCCTAGGTATGTTGTGAGAGTTAATAAGATAGTAGACCAGTGCCTAGCGTATTGCAAACAGCTGTTATTATTTTTATAGCTATTACTGGACTCAGAGAATTGAATTTGATTTTCACCTAATTCCAAGTCCAGAACTTAAACCAGATACTTCATTTCTTCAGCCTTTGGTTTCTTGTATAAACCTGTCTCTATCTCACAAGGTTGTTGTGAGGATTAAATGTGAATATATGTGGACACATTTGCTAAAACTGCAAGTGATTATCCAATGTGAGCTGTTCCCAGTTACCACCGGGGGGAGGGGGACAGAATCTAAGAGATGAGGAAGAAAGGAAATAAAGACCCACATCCGGACTGGGTCTTGGGAGGTATTAAGCACACCTTCATGAGGCAATCCAGGAAGGCTTCCTGTAAGAAGAGGGTTGTTCAAGCTTGTCTCTCAGCAGTCTGAAGAAAAGGTGACTCTCTGTGGGAAAATTGACAAGATGTTCTGTGAGCAGTGACACCTACTGCCATGGGTTCTGTAATAAGGAGCAATAACTCCAAACCAGGTTGTTGCCCTCTTGGGTCTGCAGAGGAGGAGAGCCACGGACCTCATGGAGAGTGTGTCTGGGACAGCATCATCTCCAGGAGGACATACATCCTCTAATCCTGTCAAATGTTTGTGTCCCCCGAAGCCTCAAAGGCCCTGCCGTTTGTGGTATTCACAAACATTTTGGTTCTTCCTCTTCCCTGGCACATGGTAGGATGCATGTCTGTGTGCCTTAAAGTTAGGCATGGCATGTGATTTGTCTGCAGCTTGTATGTGATGTGCAATGAAATGCAGACATGCTTAATTGCCAGCACTTGACTTCAATTTTCCTTTTTTTTTTTTGCATTAGAAGCTTGTGTCCAGGCGATGCCTCTCTCAGCCTGGTCTCTGAGTGACTCGGCAAGCAGATCTTGCTTCCAACTTGTGTTGAACATGTAACATGAACAAGGAATAAAAACTCTCTTTGCCTGAAACTGCTGAGATATTGGGGTCATTTGTTTCTGCAGCACAGTCTAGCTCATCCTGACTAATGCAGCCCTAAAACATACAGTCTCAGCACCTGCTTTGTATTGCTATGTCTAGCCTTCGAGTGGAACTACTTGCCCATGATCCCCAATGCAGCTACAGTGACACTCGAAGAGGAATAGAGGGGAGGACTAGAACCCAGGTAAACAGGGAGTAAAAACAGGAGGTGCTGAGCCTGGGGTGCCCCACCTCATGAGAATAAGTATTGCTGGGCTTAGAGAAATGCTGAGCTGATCTTGTTCACCTCCATGACATTTTGTTCTATGTTCCTGTCACGGAATGCCTCTTGAAATAGAATATTCAGATATTTCCTCACTGATGCACATGCTTCCCTGGAATGGAGAACTTTAAAAGAAAAGGAGTGGCCTAGGAAATGGCACCTATGGTGATCTTATCTTATTCCCCAATTCTTCCCCCAGTCTCAAAACAGAATCTTCTCAGGGCCCAGGCTTTTATCTCATTGATCTGGATGTGATTTACAGCAGATAATAATAATCATTATAATAATACTAGCCTTTTGCATAACATTTACTATGTGCCAGATGGTGCTTTAAGCATGCTACGTGCTTAAAATCTTCACCAAAACCTCATGAGGAAGTACCATTGTTCCCATTTTTCAGACAAGGCAACTGAGGCACAGAGCAACTAAGTAACCTGCACAGGATCACACAGCCCATTCAAACCCAGTCCGTATGGCTCCATAGCCCCCACTCTTAATCAGCACGCCATACCACAAGCATAACATTTTACCTCCCTGGAATCTGGCTTCTTGGCAAGGGTTCTCATCTTTTCTGTCTTGGGGAGACTCCGAAGTAGGGTTGGATTTCAGAGTATCATCTGAATAGAGTGGCGATACCATGTCACAGACATCAGACCGTGCTATGACCAGAACCTCTTTGGTGTCTCTGCCAGCCCTCTGTTCCCCCAGGCCTGCTACAGCCCCCACCTATTATTTCAAGAGCAGCTCTTTTACTGGCTATATCAGAAGTAGATGTTGACTTCTTGAGGCACACCCCGCTGTTGGTGGCTACCCAACAGCTATTGCCGTCTCCCTTCTACGAGAACACTTATCTGGGGTAGGTGGGACTGTGCCAAGCTCATTGCCACATTTCTTCAGCTGTGAAGTGAGTTCCTTGGTCATAAGCAATGCTGTGTGGAATATCATGTTGGTAGATAAGGCATGATGAGGATAAAACCTGCTTGTTCTAACTTGGTTGTGATAACTCCATTCTCTGTTGCCAGTTACTATTCTAGGACTGGGCATGTAACTCTGTTCTGGCCAATGAGATGACAAGAAAGCCTACATGGGGATTGGGGGGGTTGCTGAGAAATCTTTTCCTCCTGAGGAGGAATGCCCCTCCCACCTTGCCGCTTGAGAGGTGAGCAGCCATATAACAACTTGAGGGATGACGACCTGGTGGCCCGGCAGAGCGGCCAGGCAGGAAATGTCTGGGGCTTGGATGACCTCATTGAGCTGACCCAAGCCTGGAATTACCTCTTTTACACCTGAAATTCCCCTACTACTGAAGCCACTTTTGTTCAGATACTTGGCTACTTGCTGCCTAACAGATCTTACCAAGAACAACTCGCACTGGTTTATTTTCTCCGGGGATACCTCCAATGAGGTATAAAGCAAGGGGACCCAATTAGTATGGAAGCAGCCACATTCCCACGCTTAGAAAGACCGCCGTGCTAATATCTGAGAAATGAAAGCATTCTTCAGGTCAGGTCTCAGTGACCAAAACACAATTAACTCTGACTCATTGTACATTTTAAATCAAAGTATATTCACTATCTAATCTTAAATACAATCATACCACTTATTTTTTGCCAGGGAGACAAAATTCCACTAATGTCTTATGGAGAACTCTCCCATACACAGGTTCACGCTTGCTCTCCTTTAGTTCCCAGTGGAGATAATGACAGGTGGAACTTTAAGAAGCTTCCTGCACAGGGCCCTGTGAGGTGCTGGGTGTGTAGAAAGGACGGGAGAATGGTACCTTGAAAAGGATAAGAGAAACTGCACAGAGTATGAGCCAACTCCCTTGTGGGGAGCAGCCCCCCACAACCTGACCTTGGGAACAAGAAGCAGTTGCTGTTCAGGGACTCCAAGACTGAAAGATATAGGCTTTAAATTGCTGATCCACATTTGCTGTGTGACCCTGGGCACTTCTTCCCTTCTGTGAGCCTCCATGTACTCAAGAGTGAAAACAAGGCGGTAACATCTAGACTGGTGAGAATGAAAGGGAGCTTGGAGTAGGGGTGAGAAAAAACGACAGCCATTACTAGTAGTCTGGCTCCCATCCTGGCCAGGGATAAGCAAAGTAATTTCTAACAGAACTCTTTAAATTCCTCAGTGGGGAGGCAGTGCCACAAGCGGGTGGCTATGCCCATTGAGACATCCAGGCTGAGCAGTAGTGGCTCTGGAGGGCATCCACCACAGAAGAAAACATGTCATGTCTTTTGGAGGCAGATTCTGTGGTGGGGCTGAGTCTGTGGCTGCCTTGCTCTGATTGGCAGGAGGAAGCCTACCTTGAATGAGATTCTAGACGATCTGTGTAGGAATTCATCAGGCCAACATAAAGTAGTAAAACAGGCCATGTTTGGGAGCCAGAATACTGGGATTTTTAATTCAGCCCTGCCACTGACCAGCTTTAGAGTCTTGGGAAATATATTTAAGGGGAATTTGCCTCAGTTTCCCCATCTGGAAGGTGGGACTCATAACCCTCTGTCACAGGAACGTGTGAGATTTGGCGATGATGCAAGCACCGAATGACTGGTGGCCAGGGCTTCTCCTATGACCCATCACAGGCTATTCCGTGAAAGCATCCAGCATGTGGGAGGGGGTGTTTGGAGTAGAAGAGTAAGTACAGTGGCTCATTTTCAAGTCCAATTCCTCACTTTAATCGAGTTTTGCTGAAAAGCCCCATGCAAGCACTTTTCCTGCCATTTTGCCAGATTTGATTCTCGCTGATAACACAAATGCAAGCGGCTGCTGAAGATAGATGACTGCTGTTGGCAGTGGGACGGGATGCTATGGAGGAGCAAGTGGGCTTGGGAAGAGCAGAACTGGCTCTGCTCTGATCAGGGCCCCTATTGATGTGCCTCTCCCCCACAGCCCCCTGCTCATGACCATCCTGCCTGGGCATTCCCAGCTGACATTTCTAGTCCTGACCCTCACCAAACACCCTGCAGGACGAGAGGCACTCACAGTGTCTAGGTACTACTCTTTCTTTAAGGCTGCCTAAGTGATCAAAGTGTATCTTTTGGAAGGTGTCATCATAAGACTCCTGAATTAGGATCCGTCCACCAGGTGACCTGGTAGAGAGCAGGACACAGATGGAATGGATGTGGGAAAGGGTAGCTTTGGATAATGGTGGCAAGGTGGGAGATGAGTCAAGTTGCAGTCTTTAGTACCTATGTGATGGAGCAAGCCTCTCCGAGATGGAAAAGCCTTTGTAGGTTCAGTTTCAAGGAGGGTCAGCCCATTTCCTTCACCAGCAGACCAGCTACAGGGAAAGTTACCTGTCACTCATCCTCATACACATCACATTCCGTGCACGGCAACAGGGTAGGAAGACAGAAGCTGTTACAGCCCTCAGCGCAGAATTAGCAATAGAAAGTAAACAGAAAACCAAATGGGAGTGAAAAGATCCAGCTACCTCGCAGTTATTGCCATCTTTCAAAAGAAACTCCAGTCATTTTCTCTAAATGGAGCATTCTTACCTGAAAAAAAAAAAAAACTCTGCAATTTGAAAACAAATCAAATGAAGAAATAAAGGCTCCATTGTGATTCTAACTCTTACCCCAGAGGAATTCTGGCTCAACACACTTCTTAGTTTCTCTTTTGATGTTATGTCTTTTAAAATAAAATATGTTCGCCATAAAAAGTATAGCTAATAATATGATAAACATTATGGACCCACTGACCATTTTACAAAATTAAACATTATAGTTCGAATCGAAAGCCCTTATAAAGCCTCTTCCCAGGCTCCTCACACTCCTGGGTCTAGTGTTCGTCAGGCCCATTTCTATACAGGTTTTCATGCTTGCCCAGGATATACGTATCCACAAACAATATAAAGCATTGGTTTGTATTTTTTAAAGCTTTATACAAATGGCATATTCACCGCCTCTCCTGAAACGTTTTTCTTTATTCAATGTTACATGCTTGCGATGTATTCACGATGATCCATATAGCTCTGATTCAATCATTTTCCCTGATGTATAGATGGACATTTTTGTTTTCTCCAGTTGTTGCCATTGCAAACAAAGCCATAGTTAGCATCCACACTCACCTCTCCTTGTGCATGCGTGGGAGAGATCCTAGGTACATACCCGGGAGAGGAATGCCTGGGTAGAAAATGTACCCTATCACTTTCACAAGGGGAAGAAAGGTGAATGAAGCAGGGGTGCCACAAGGACCCCTGGCTGAGAACCTCCCCACATCTACATGGCAGGGAACATTTTGCCCAAAGGTAGCGGCATCTACCCTAATGAGCAAAATCAGACTGTGGTCAAGGTAGCCAGAAGTTTTGACAATTGCTGTCCTTTCCTCCTAAGGAAGGTGTGGACAGAGAGAATGGTGTGTTAGGGGAGGTGTGTAAGAGAGAGAGAGAGAAAGAGACAGAGAGAGAGAGAGAGAGTGTGTGTGTGTGTGTGTGTGTGTGTGTGTGTAAGATCCACAGAAGCCATGACCTTTGTCTTTTGGACCAATGCATCCCAGCACCTAGAACAGTGCCTGGCTTGCATGTGCATGCAATAAATACTCCTTACTTGAATAGATACCATGCATGGATGTGCACATGTGCACCCATGTACATGTTCTGTGCTGAGGGGGTGCTCCCCCATTCAGGGAGGGCACAAGAGCTGAGACGTTGGGAGGCAAGACGATCTGTGCTCCCAGCCCCTTAGTGCAAATGTAACGACAGACCACCAAGTCATGGAGAAAGGCAAGTGGTACCTGCCGCCTGCATTTCTGGGAAAGGATCGAAGAAGAAGATCCTTGGTATTTAGACAATAGGACAAAGCCAGAGGAAAACTCGAAGGAAGGCTTGTGGTCACCTTCCTCACAATAGCAAATATCCTCCTCAGCAAGTTTGAAGAGCCAGCAAATGGAAACCAAAGAAGTAACAAATGAAAGCAAAAACGAATTTAAAAACTAAACAGACAAGATAGAGAAAACCCGACATGGACAGATGATACGAAGCAGTTTCACTTTGAGTAACCACCACCTAACTGGAGAGACTCTCAGGGACCTGGAATTTTGTTGCCCTAGACCTCAGGTTGTGACCCCTGCCTTTCCAGACCATGGAAGCTTTGGGGGCAACTTAAGTAGAAGTAATAATTTCAGCTGTTTCTAATTTTTTCCCCCATGATAGAAATATGGTAGGCAGAGAGCAGGCCAGGATTCTGTGCTGAAGGAATGACAAGGCCGACAGGCAGGAAGAAAGTGGCAATGGGAGACCAGGGTACGTAGTGACTCTTGGGAATCTAGGGGAATGGGCCAGCAGATGGTCAGTATCAGCAGGCTGCCTGCCAGCACCACGGGGGATAGTAAATGAGGAGGGTTCTGGTCTCTGGGCCAGGTTCTGACAAAAGCAGGGCAAGCTCTAGTCCTACTGGAGGAAGGACCCAGTCTCTGGAGCCAGAGATCCAGGTCCAAGTCCTACCTGTGTGCCCTTGGTCAAGCTGTTTGCTCTCTCTAGACCTCGACTTCATCATCTGTAAAATGGGAATGATGATAAGTAACATTGACTCAGTGCCCACCATGTGCCAATCATCGCCCTAAGAGTTTTTGGCATAACATGTAAGCAGGTTTGGGAGCTCTTCCTGTTTTGCAGATAGGGAAAGCAAGCCTCAGGGAGATGCCTCCAAGAACTGTTGTGAGGACCTCGTACGTGTGATGTGCGCAAAGCATGTCACACAACAGGGGCTTGCCACCAGCTGTGTTTTGATTGTGGCTACTGTGGCGGGGGCTGGGGTCGCAAGCACACTGCCCACCCACAGCCTCTCGCACAGGAATGGGTCAAGGAATCTGTCATCTCTGGGATTCAAAAAGGATGAGTGCCGTCAAGAACAGTAGAGCCTGCTTCTGAGCCTGCTTCTTCATTCTGTGATTCCCAGAACAAAGCCTGCAGACACTCATGGGATTTCGGAGCCTCTGACCTGGAACTCAGCCTTTACTTTGTCAGCATGCCCTCCCCCGAAGGGCCTCCATGGGCCAGCTACTGCACTAAGCACTTGACACGTGCTTTCTCCTCTGTCCTTCCAGGGAGCCTAATGCTGAGACGTGATTCATCCATTCTAGAGGGGAGATGTGAAGGCTCAGAGCGGGGATAAGACCTGCCCTGATGCAGTGACAGAGCTGGGATTCCAACATCATCCAGGCCTCCTGCCACCTTCTGTCTCTCTCACTGGCCATGAGTCCCCCTTCCATCATCTCTGCCCAGGTCTATTAATATCTCAACCTTGAGTCCTACTTCCCTCTTACTCCACAGCCCCACTCTCACACTGGGAGACCAGCCCTGGGACCCTCACAAGCAGCCGTCTCATAGCCCCCACTGCCCTAAATGTTTAGAGAAACTAAAAGAGTAGAGGTATTTTCCACATGTTCTTACTCATAAGTGGGTGTTGAAAAATGAGAACACATGGACACAGGAGGGGAACATCACATACTGGGGCATTTTGGGGGGATGGGAGAGCTAGGGGAGGGATAGCAGGGGGGTGGGGAGATTGGGAAGGGATAACATTAGGAGAAATACCTAACGTAGATGCCGGGGGGTGGAGGTGGGATGGATGCAGCAAACCATCATGGCATGTGTATACCTATGTAACAATCCTGCACGATCTGCACATGTACCCCAGAACTTAAAGTATAATAATAAAAAAAAAGAGTAGAGGTGTTTTAAACTCCTTTAAAAATGAGTTAATTTGCTCCCATAAAAACCAACCCTCTCTCCCAAGGCAATAAGAGCAGCCTGCACCTTGAGTGCAAATTTCCCTGCCTGTTATTTGACACAGGATCCTGTGCTCATACGCACCCTTGGACATGGTCCAACTAGCGTAACAGCCCAGAGAGGGAGCTCATGCAGATAGACACAGGCAGCCACAGACACATGAGAAAACACAGAGAGACAGGTGTGAGCAACCAGACACAATACACATCATGTATACTGACCCACAGACATATGCCCCAGCCCAGGGAAGGCCGGCTCACAGCACACACTCTACCCCTACACAGGGACACAGAGGACCCTCCCTCATGATTCCCAAGTCAAAGCCTTCAGATACTCATGGGATTTAGAAGACTCTGACATTCATGACCCCAGTGTCTTTTTCTGCCCCCCTGAGGCACTGACTCCATATGCAGAGGCTGGGAAAGGCTCCCTGTGGTCATCTCTTCCAGTTGGACTGAAGGACATGGTCTGGGGTTGGGCGGTGGCCATATCTCTGGTGTGAGGAGAACCTTCACCCTGTCCCATGCTGGCCATGGTGCTGGAGGTGAGGTAGGGGTGTGAGGGAGGAGGGTTGAAAATGCAGATGTCTAAACTCCCAGCTGTCCCCCAGAGTTTCAGTTAGTCTGACCCAGGAGACCAGATCTATTTATTTCCAGCAGAATAAATAATCGATCAGAGTTGATTTTCTAAAGAAAACCCTCCCTTGTGCACTCTAGCATAAGAAACAAGTGCTGGGGGTTGGAGTCCTAGAAAAGGAAATCATTTGAGTTCCAGTCTCTGAGCCGGCACCTGAGTGGTCACCCCGTCCCTCCCACAGACCATCGCAGGACCAGGGAATCAGAGCCAACAGGAGCCTCACCCATAACTCCAGGAGGCCCCCAGGCCCCTGCGGCCCTTCACCCTTACCTAAAGGAAGAGCCACGGGCCTGCAGATCCGGGTGGGGTGAGGGGATATAGAGCAGGGTTTACAATATTTCTTCTTCATTGTTGCCCCCAATAAGCATTTTAAGATACTTTTTTCCTAATAGCAATTTTAATACTACAGATGCACTATATCCCTGTGGAATTCCATGCATCATCATAATAGATCATTCCTCCTCCTCCCTCTGCAAAAAATTTTCCCCCACTAGGGCAATATTATTACCCTTGTCGAAGTATCCTGCTCTGGGTCAATGGGTTCTGGAAGAGAAAGCCCTGAGCCCATCCCAGGGGGAGGCAGAGGAAGGCTGCTGTCCCATCAGAGGATTGGAGCATGGGGAACTGATGGCAAATGGGGAGCAACATGGAGCACAGCAAGTATTGGTCGCTGGAGATTTATTAAAGAAAAATGAGCCAATTTTCTTGGTCTCCAACAAACTAAGGAAATTACAGCAGTGGAGATAGATGCAGGCATCAGGAAGGACTTCCTGGCACCACAGTGCTGATAAGGCTCTTGCTAATTACTTGTTTATTGACTGGCTGAGAGCAAGAGGGAGGCGTTGTGGGGGTGGATGAAAAGTGAGGTGTGGTGGGGGAGGGCACAGCAGAGTGGACACTGCCTGGCTTGTATGGTGGCTGGGCCCAAGAGCGTGGAGGAGGCACCAAATCACATCTCACATCTTCAAGCCTCAGCGTTCTCGTCTGTAAAATGAGATGAAACCTGTCTTGGAGTGTGGCTGTCGTATTAAAAGATGTGATGTTGCAGAATGTCCAGCACAATGCCTGTGGACCGTCAGGCAAGGTGAGCTCCTGTGTGGTCTCTGATTCCCTCCCCAGGTTCTTCCTCCAGCCTTCTCTACCCAGGCCCATCTTCTCCTACTGCATCTTCACATACCAGGTGTGAGTCAGGCATCCCTGAGAGTGTGTGCACACCCACCCCGCTGTGCATAACCCTGAACTCAGGCACAGCAGAATAGCTGTGTGTTAGCACACTGACAATGTGCCAGACGCGGTGCTAGGCACTTGGTATAAAATGACTGGCTTCATTTAATACTGTTCCAGTTGCCTTCTGCTGTCTAACAAACCACCTCCAAACACTGGCTTAAACAATAACAGTTATTTATTTTTCACGTGAGTCTGAGAACTGACCAGGCTCAGCTGGGCGGTTCTTGCTCAGCGTGTCTCATTGGTGACAGTCAAATGGGATCATCTCAGAAGCATCTCAGTCACAGGCCTGGCAGTCGATGCCAGCTGCCATCTGACCTCTTTTGGGGCCAACAGCGGGAACATTTACGTGTGGCCTTTTCACACTCCTTGGCTTCCTCACAGCATAGCATCCAGGTTCCAAGAGCAAGTGACCAAAAGAGACAGAGACAAGAGAAAGAGGGACAGAGACAGGCAGAGAGAGGGGTCACGTGGAAATTCTGCCATGCCTCCTTTTATTGTTCAGCCTTGGAACTCAGGTAGCATCACCCCTGCCACATTCGTTTGATCAGACGCAAGGCACACAGGTCAATGCATAGTCAAAGGGAATGAGACTCTACCTCGTGAAGGGATGAGTGTCAAAGGGTTCATCCGCATGCTTTAAAGTCACAGCCACTCAGAGTCATCCTACAAGTTAAACACTGTTATGCACCACAGACAAATGAGGAGACTGAGGTTTAGCACAATCGTGTGACTCATCCAAGAAAGTCTCAGTTTTCCTTTGAAGATTTTAATTAAAAGTAGAGGAGCGGTCTCATTCTTAGAAAATTCTTCAGTCTGGTAAGGAAAAACAACCCTGCCTTCAGAAATCTCCCACATGCTAGAGAGACATAGCTGTACCCAAGAGGGTCTCCAAGTCTTAGTGGAGACACAGCCTTGTCCTCAAGGAACCCCAGTCTGAGGGGTGATACAGCCCCGTCCTCAGGGAGTCCGTCTGAGAGGAGAGGCAGCCCAGTCCTCAGGAAGCCCCAGTATGAGGGGAGATGCAGCCCTGTCCTTAGGGAGCCACAGTCTGAGAAGAGCAGCAACCCTGTCCTCAGGGGGTCCCAGTCTGAGGGAGATGCAGCCCCATCCTCAGGGAACCCTATTCTGAAGGGAGACACAGCCCTGACTCAGGGAACCCCAGTCTGATGGAGGACTCTGAGTCATTTATCTTCAGTGATTCTTTGTTCCTATCTGAATGCATTGACCCTTCATCATGAACTACCTGGTAAGAATGCATTAAACTTGGTTTTTGTACCTGGTGTTGGACTATGGAGATTGTGTCTACCAATTCTTTTTGTTGGAAAGTTTTAAATAATTGAAGAAAAGCTTTCATGCATCTACTCCTCTAAAACTTTCCTACCAAGATTTTAGCTCTAATGTACTGGAAAGAGACTTGGATTGGGAGTCTGGTGATGGAGTTTTACTCTTGGTCCCACCAGAACTAAGCAGAACATTTTCTCTCTTCAGACCTCATCTTCTCCATCATACCATGGCCATGGTAATCCTGGCATGGTCACCAGTGACATATTGGAGACACATTCCCACATGGAATATAGAGCTGAGCCAGGATTAGAACCCAGGCCCACAGCCCAGGGATGTTGAGTAATGTCTCTTCAGGAGGGTCAGTTCAAATAGATGGAAGACCCACTGGGTTTCTGAGGGATAAGTGAGTCAAGGTGGGAGCTTGGTAAGAAATAGCAAATTCACACTCATCCCTCAGGGAGATGCCAAAGCCCCATGCTTTCCTCCGTTTCCTCCTACTCCTACTTGGACCCTAGGAGCTTCTGCACATCTGTGGCAGGTAGAGAGGAGGGTCATATGGACTTTCAGACAGGTCTCTGAAGCTGGGAACCATAAGGAGCTAGAAAGGGACCAGAGTTCCTTATAAGGCACTTAGTTCAGTATCTCTACTGTCTCACTCTAAGCTGGAGACAAGTCTGCATTCCACAGAAGTCTCAAAGAGCTGCTACAAGAATACAATAACTTTCGTAGCTATATACTCACCTGGTAGGAAGAAATTTTTGCTTTTTTTTAATCTTCATAGTAAAATTTGGAGTATTATTTCCATTTTTCAGAGGAAGGTTGGGAGTCTGGAAGAGGCTGAGACCTGTAGTAGTAGTCGTCAGAGAGCAATCCAGATTTTCATTGTTAATTCATTCAGCAGCTACATGTTGCAGGCATGATACGGGACAATGGCATCAATCAGAGGCCTAGTTCTTGCTCTCCTGGGGTGACAGTCTGAAGTGAAAAGACACACTTTAAACGGGTGATCACAAGTGCACTGCATGTTTTACACAAGAACAGTAAAAAGGAGCTGCAGAAGGGCATAAGAAGGGAGCCCACCTTGTCTGGATGGTGAGGGAAGCTGCCTAGAAGAGTTGGTGCACATGTTTGTATTTCCGGGGAAGAACTAGAATAAGCCAACTCACTGACTTGGGAAAATATCAGTTGTTTACCTGTGTACTCTAGGCCTGGGGCCAGGGGCAAGCTTCTCCCTTTGGGAACAGAGACATGTTAGGGTGGGTGAGCCTGCGAAGCTGAACTCATCACAGGAGAGAGGCTGCTCTTAGGAACTTGTGCAGAGTCTGGGCCCTGAGAGTCAGTCAGGACAGCAAAGCTTTCCAAATCATTGTGGATCAGTTAATGGAGATATTAACCAACACCTCCCCTTAGCCCTGTTCTGGTTGGAAGGGAGCTCCCCTCACCTTCCAGAGTAGCATAGTCACCAGCAGCTCAGACATGGTTGGTGTTTTCCCCTGTGATAATTCATTCATTCCATGCTGTTCTCTCAGGGTCTTTCTATCAGTGCCTTAGTTTCTTTATCCGTAAAATTAAGATAACGACAGTCCCTACATAATGGCTTGTTCAAGGATTAAAAGAGTTAACATAGGTAAAGTGGTTATAACAGTTCCTGGAATGTGTTATATGTTCAGCAAAGATTATATGTTATAATCATCAATGACAAGTTGTCCCATAGACAGGGGCAGAGTTACTCTCTCTGTTGAGCCTTTTGCAAAAGTGTGTGTGTAGTTTTTGGTAACAGTGAAGAGAGTGGTGATGCTGTAAAAAGTGGTCACAGTGGTGATAATGGTCAGTCTCCACAGTGATAATGATGATGGTAATAATGATGGTGACGGTGAAGATGACAATGATGATGGTTATGGTGATGGTGAAGATGATGATGATGGTAATAGTGATGGTGATGCAGTGAAGATGACAATGATGATGGTTATGGTGATGGTAAAGATGATGATGCTGATGGTGATGGTGATGACGGTGAAGATGACAATGGTAATGATGGCAATAGTGATGGTAAAGATGACAATGATGATGGTTATGGTGATGGTGAAGATGATGATGATGGCATAATGATGGTGATGGTGAAGATGACAATGATGATGGTTATGGTGATGGTGAAGATGATGATGATGGTAATAGTGATGGTGATGGTGAAGACGACAATGATGATGGTTATGGTGATGGTCAAGATGATGATGCTGACGGTGTGGTGATGACGGTGAAGATGACAATGGTAATGATGGCAATAGTGATGGTAAAGATGACAATGATGATGGTTATGGTGATGGTGAAGATGATGGTGATGGTGATGATGGTGAAGATGACAATGGTAATCATGGTAATTGTGATGGTAAAGATAATAATGATGATGCTGGTAATAACGATAGTGATGGTGATGGTGAAGATTGTGATAGTAAGAGTGACGGTGATGGGGAAGATGACAATGATGATGGTGATGGTGATGGTCAAGATGATGTTGATGGTAATTATAATGTTAATAATGATGGTGAAGATGACAATGATAATTATGCTGACAGTGATGGTAAAGATGATAATGATGGTGGTAGGTAGTGATGACAGTGGTGAAGATGATGATGGAACTAGGGATGGAGGTAGTGAAGATGACAATGGTGATGGTTGTAGTGATGATGAAGATGGTGATGATGGTGATGGTGAAGATGATGATGGTAATAATTATAGAGATGGTGATGGTCAAGGTGATGATGATAGTAATCATGATGGTTATAGTGATGGTGAAGATGACGATGATGATGGTAATGTTGATGGTGATGGTGAAGATGAGAATGATGAGGGTTATAGAGATGATGGTGATGGTCAAGATGATGATAATATAAGCAATGATAAAGATTCTCTGTGGTGATGATTGATACATAGCAAGGAGCAGGTTGTGGACAAGCAGTTTTCATCAGTGTCTTTTTATGACAGCTATGGGGAAAGCAGAAGTATCCACCACTCATTTCCGGAGAAGAATCACATTTTAGGTACTTCCTCTTTCTTTTTATGTCTTTCTTTGCTTCAAATGAAGAGACATTAATGAAAAAATTTACAGAGGGATGAGCAGAATTAAGAGAATCAGTAAGGAAGAGTGAAGTAAGCATCCAGGTACTGGCAACAGCAGGAAGCTGTTACTACACCTGTGCCCTGAGGGAAAAGGGAAGAGGGAAATAGCATTGCTGGAGGCATTGGGATCCAGAGCAAGGAAAAAGGGCCTAGGGACAGCCACTGCCAGGGATGCTCAACTGAAGCAAGGAGGGGTCCAGGAAGAAATACCATCACCTCTGTCTCCTCTGCCCTTTGATTTCCTGCCAAGCTTCCCAATTGGATGCTAAGGACAAGGAGGCCTTGATGGTACTCTTTATACCAGGCTCAGAAAATAAAGGGATTCCTGGTGTAGCTTGGAGGGGCATGTGTTTCCCTCCCCGGTTTCCAGTTTTCTTGGTGAGTCCCCCCAAGAACATAACCCATGTCTCATTCCTCTTGGTGCCCCCTGCCCCATCCCAGGCTGAGTCTGGTAACTAGCATACAATGCATGTTTTCTGGATACATACAAGACCTTGTTCCAGACAGGTAGCTCTCAGAGCCTCATCTTCACAAGAAAAAGAAATGTCACCCTCTCTTCTAGTGGCTTGTTGTATTTCTTTCATGACTCAGTTTAAACATCTTGATTTTTTTACCTGAATCACTCTAACTGAAATTGAAATTTCTCTACCCTCCCATTCTGTGGTGGAGATAAAGCAAAGGCACTCACCTTTCTCTGGAGCCCCAGTGCTGGTGCAGGGGCTGGATTGAGGCATCACCCCTGCTCTGCCAATTCACAACTGAGGATGCTTGTGGTACTGTCTGAATCTGAACTGTCAGGGACTGGGAGATACTTGTTGGAAGAAAAAAACAACAACTCCTGTTCCTGTAAAACACTGAAGAATAAATAACTCCAAAGGGTCTCCTTGAGCCACGCTTGCAGGGATATTAAATTATTTCAGCAGAGCCGTCCTACCTGAGACCCCTACAGGAGAGCAAAGCTTTCTCCAAAGCAGCCCTGCCCCTTTCAATAGGCAGTCTCCAAGCGCCCAGATCCCACAGCCCCTTTCCTGCCCACCACCATGAAGAGAAGACTGGGTCAGCGAGGTCTCAAATTGAAGGCAACCTGGGGCCAAAACCATTAGTGTCACTTAAAATTCAAGCACCCCCCTTTCCCATTGTTCTAATACTTTTTCTCCTTAATTGGGTACACGAGCATCCTAAATTCAGAAAAAAAAGGCCATCTTTCTGGGCCAGGCATGGTGGATCACGCCTGTAATCCCAGCACTTTGGGAGGCCAAGGTGGGCAGATCACCTGAGGTCAGGAGTTCAAGACCAGACTGGCCAACACAGTGAAACCCCATCTCTACTAAAAACACACAAAAAAATTAGCTGGGTGTGGTGGCAAGCACCTATAATCCCAGCCACTTAGGAGGCTGAGGCAGAGGAATCGCTTGAACCCGGGAGGTGGAGGTTACAGTGAGCTGAGATAGCACCACTGCACTCCAGCCTGGGCAACAGAATGAGAATCCATCTCAGAAAAGAAAACATCTTTTCTGGCCTTCATTGCAACTAGGTATGAACTTTGTGATCAACTTTTGGTCAATGGGATGTGAGTAGAAATAAAGTGTGCAACTTCTGAAAAATGTCTTTAAAAGAAAGAGAGCATGCTCTTCTTCTTCTTCCCTTCCCTTGACTTGCTGGATAGAAGGTAGACACAATGGATGGGGCTCCAGCTACCATCTTGGATGAGGAGGTAATGCTGGAGATAGAGACCATGGATGGTGGAGGAACAAGAAAGATGGAGCTTGAATACCACTGTAACACTTCAGCAGTCTCGAATTCACTACTTCTGGATTTCTTAGAAGTGAGAGAAAAATAAACTTCTATCTCATTTAAGCCACAGCTATTTTGCTCATTTGTTTGTTTTCTGTTACTACATACTAAACCTAATTCTAGCTGACATATTCATGGACTACATCTAGTCCCCAGGTATATTTTTTTTGGCCTACACAGTAACATTTAAATATTTTAAATTCAAGTCCAGCATTTTAAAACCAATAGGGTTTTTCTTTTTTTTTCTTTTCCTTTTTTTTGTTTAAGACAGAGTCTCGCTCTGTCTCCCAGGCTGGAGTGCAGTGGCACAAGCTTGGCTCACTGCAACCTCCGCCTCCTTGGTTCAAGCGATTCTCCTGCCTCAGCCTCTCAAGTATCTGGGACTACAGGCACATGCCACTATACCTGACTAATCTTTTGTATTTTTAATAGAGACGGGGTTTCACTGTGTTAGCCAGGATGGTCTCGATCTCCTGACCTCGTGATATGCCCGCCGTGGCCTCCCAAAGTGCTGGATTACAGGCATGAACCACCACTCCTGGCCAGGTTTTTTAAACATAAAAATTTGAATTATGTTTTTTTTTTTTTTTTTTTTTAGAGACAGAGTCTCGCTCTGTCACCAGGTTGGAGTGCAGTGGCACAATCTCAGCTCACTGCAACCTCCACCTTCCGGGTTCAAGCAATTCTCCTGCCTCAGCCTCTGGAGTAGCTAGGACTACAGTCGTGCACCACCACACCTGGCTAATTTTTGTGTTTTTAGTAGAGATGGGGTTTCCCCATGTTAGCCAGGATGGTCTCGATCTCCTGACCTCGTGATCCACCGCCTCCTGGGATTACAGGCGTGAGCCACCACGCCCACCTGTGTTTTAAACATAAAAATTTGAATTATGACTTCTAACATGATGGAAGATCTGACACTCTTGGGCCTATAATTTCAGTCCAGAAAAACTGGAAGAGGCTGAATAGCACCTGCCCCTTTTCAGCTGGGCATGGATCCTCCTGTTCAACAGTCTCTCCTGAGCCCACTTTATTCTACATTCCTGCCTGGCCTCTGCTGGCCCTGAGTTTGAGTTCCTGGGGCAGATGTCATCCACACTCAATTTCCTGGGAACCTCACAGCCGTCTGGAGAGCCCTTCTTTCCTGCTTTCTCTGCATGAGCTATGGGGAGCCTGGCCTCCCTTACATACCTTTGGGAACCATCCAGAGTCTCACTCTCTGGCACAGCCATGGAGTGGGAGCATTCTCCTGGAAGGAATTCTATCTGAAGGCAAAAGCAAGGTGGAGGACAGACAGCATCCTGGAATGACAGAATTTACCAGTGAATCGCAGCCATGTCTGGGACTGGACGGGGCAGTGACTTGTCCTAGGCCCTACAGCAAGTCTTCAGCAGAGCAGAAGCCAGAGGAGTTTCCCGAGTCCCTGGCCCAGTGCACCAAGCTTCTTAGTCTTTGCAAGTTTGTGTGGAAAACTTCCCTGGAAAAAGACAGTTTTTCTGTTATCCTCAAATTAAAAAAAAAAAAAAAAAAATTCCCACTGTGTCCAAATCCAGGCTGTGGTGGGAGTGTGTGGGCAGAAACCTGCATATTTTGGTGAATACAGCCCATCTGCCTCCGTCTTCTGGACCCTAACCTCCACAGTGCCTCTGATAGGGACAGAGGCCTCCACCTCATGGTGAGAGCTGCCCTGTTCCAGTACCAGGCTAGGAATTTCTTCTCATAGAGGTCATAAGTTGTCATTCTTTTTTGTTTTGATATCCCTGCTGCTAGCAAAGCACCTAGTACCTAAAAGAGGCTAAATACATATTTGTTGAATGAATGAATGAAATAGCAAAAGTTCAGGGCCATACGTGATGAGCTCCAGGTGGCTGGCACAGTCACAAAACCTCACCTTCCCCCTCCCAGCTTCCTGTCCTTAGGAATCAAACACCAAACACTCCCAAATGAGGGTTTCTAAGCCTGCTGGTTCTAACCCCCATCCTTCCCTAACCCGCTGTGGACCCCTTCTATGCTTCAAGAGAGAGCCCAGAGGCAACTTCCTAAGCGGCTGTAGTAGCCTCCCTGCAGGATACAGTGCCACTGCACGTGGTCTCTGCTGGGCCACAGGGGCTGTCTAAGGCACAGTGCCCCATTCCAGTGCCACAGAGACGAGGAGGAAATTGCCCCCGCTATTAGGACCCATGATTTGTCTCTACAAGCAGCAAAGTTAACTAGAACAGCTAATTAATAAGAGAAATGTGCAGCATCTCTGTAATTTTTAATTCCTCACCCACATGAATGCATTATTGGTTTACGTTAGGACTAATTCACATCCCACTGCTGATGTCCTTATCTCAGGGTTGCCAGCTTCAGGCTGGACGTGAAGGAACTTCTGCTGCTGATTTCCTAGCCCTTCAAATCATCTTAAGTATATTAGAGTCACATAAACAGGACATGTAATGAGACAGCCCTACTTTGCTTTGATACTCTTCATTACCAGCCTGAGAAAGGCAGGGGAGAGGGGGAGAGGCCCAGGAGAGATGCCAGGAAGCTGATGATGCACACACACACATGTTGCCTGGTGATACACACAGGTGGCCTGCTGCAGAAACAAAGTCAAAACCAGCTAACTCTTCCCTGGGCACGTTCCCTGCCTCATGAGCACTGATGGTTGGCATCAGCTGAGAGACAGGAGGGCACACAGGAGAGATGTGGCATATGCCAACTCAAGGCACATAGAAAAAGGTGACGTTTTCAGCAGCAAGATCCCTTCTCCCCCACAGCATGCTGTGGGTTCCTTAATGGAACTTCCTTGGTGGCGAGATGCCAACCAGAGGCTTTCTCCTTCCTCATAACAATCATTTAGTCATTCAACAAATACTTTTTGAGCACCTACTATATGCCAGGCACCGTTCTAGTTATTGATGATACATCAGTGAACAAAAGAAGCATCAATCCTGGCCCTCCAGCAGAGAAAGATGGACACAAACAATAAGCATAATAGATAAGTGCATGGCAGAGTTTGTTAATGTTGGGGGGACAATTATGCACGGGCCTTTTGAAATACTGCGCATCTCATTCTGATTTATCCTTTGCAGGGTGTTTGCTACACAAACATCCTTGAAAGTTAGAGGTAGTATTTCCCTTTGCAGCAGAAGGTGGACGTACTTACTACCCAGTTGATAAACCATTGTCTCTTCTGAAGAAAGGGGAGGCATGCTTACTATCTGTCATGCAGGATTCAGATTCCCCAAGCTCAGGTTTCTTTCCTATAACCTAACCCACTGCAGATGGCACCCGATCCTTTTCACATCATCCTGGGGATTAAGGCTTATTTGGGAAATTGGTATGAGGACCATATTAAATAAGACAGGAGGACTATGTTAGATAAGGTAGGATTAAATTTGTCCCTGACTTTAGTAAAGTCTCTGATCAATAACACTGCCTCTGCCCTCAGAGTCATTCAAGTCAGCTTCAACTCATTGCCCAGGGTCACTTTAGATGATATGATTGCCCTAGACTTTGTCCTGGCAGGTGCAGGTAGAGTCTGTGCAATGGTTAATACTCCCTGTTGCACCAGGTGGGCTCCTAAAAGGAAGAGGCAGCATTTTGTCAGAACTTAGATAGACAGGGCTAACATCTGAGTGTCCCTGAAAGTTTTCCTGACTGGGCTGCCTGAGGTGACCACTGATGATGTGCATCTCCCATCACAATGACTCCACATCTCCCAGCATTGCAGTGAAGATGTTCTCCTTTCCCTGTGGATGCTGCTTTCATCGCCCTAACTAGGTTGCCAGTCCAGGGCAGATACCAGGTCTCTGAGTGTCTCCAGTCTGTCATATACCTAGCAGAGCTCTCTGCTCATCATAAACCATCAATAAATTCTCAGTGACAACAACAAGACTCCTACTCAATGCCAAGCATGGTGCCTGTGGATGGGTTGGTGAGGAAGAGGAAGTCATGCTGGGGCTGGGCTGTTGAGGCCAGTGTCCTTCTCTCTCCCCCTCCAAGCTTTTCCTCTCTCCCGGTTCAGCCTGCCCTGGCCGTCCCACTCCTCAGGGGGGAAGTCACACCCATTTCCCACACCCTTTTTGGTGAATGGAGGAGCCATTTCCCTACCCAGAGCTCACCCTTCCTCCCCTACACCCAAGCATCCCAGGAAAGAAGGAGGTGGGGAAGCTGGTTAAGTACTTTCCACGTCTGCATCCTGCTCCCCCAGCCTCCGCGACTATTATTGGTAAGTGAACGAATTTTCTCTCCTGACATCTGTAGCTCTTAGCAGTGAATATATTTGAAAAACCCTTTATGATTGCTTGAAATCATCCCTGCAATTTGATTCCTGATATTTCTCTTTACTCAGTGAATGATTCTTTTAACTCATTATATCTTATACTGCAGGCCTGCCCATCTCCCCCTACCAAAACACACCACCGTGGATATTTATCCCCCTTCTCCCACAACCTGCAGAGAAGTGACCCTAGCAAGCCCCAGTGGAGGGCCTGCCTGCCCCCCCCTCCACCCTCCCCATCTTCTCCTCCACTGCTTCTCCAGCCTGCAGACATCCCTCCTCTAAGCCTCACACTCCACCGGGGCCTGGGAACAGGATGATTTCTCAGGGGAGAGGGGTCTTTTCTTCACTCACCTACTGTGAGCCTCACATACCACCACCCGCTTGTTCTCATGATTATTTCCAATTCCTTCCAGAACACTTAGCATTCCAGCCTCAGCATGTAAAACAACTTTTCCTCCAGGGGAAAAATAAGGTTTGGCGATTAGTAATAATACCAGCGATCAGAATAACAATACAAATTAGAATGGGTCTCAGAATCCTCCACGGCTGATGGTGGGTGGGGGTGCTGAGTGGCACAGACAGCCTCACTGGACCATAAAGATGTGGCTGCCATGGACCTTCCTGCAGTGGGAGGGAGGGCAGAGGAGGAAGAGAGCAGGTGGGAAAGGTTCTAAAGGCACAAAAATGTAGTCGGCTCCCAGGTGAACCCTGCGGATGTCTTATGACTCCAATGCAGCACGTGTCCAACCACAGTGTAGAGGGAGCAAATGCACCCCCAATGGGGCCTTTCCTGCTCTCTTCTCACCACCAGGCATCCAGCATCCCCATGGATTAGACCCAAATAATATGCGTTTTTGATGGCACCTGTCACTATGCCCCCCCATTTATTTATTTATTTATTTATTCATTTTGCAGATACTTACTGGTCACCTTGTATGTGTCAGGAACTATGTCTGGGGCTAGGAGGATGAAGAGGAATATGTCAGGTTCCTGCACAGTCCAGCATGGAAGATGGACACAGAAATAGCCATGCCAGAGCACAGCCTCAGCTGCTGGAGATGGAGTAGGCCTGGAGGTCAAGAACCCAGATTCTGGAGTCAGCCTGTCTGGGTTTGAATCTCAGCCTTACTACTTGTTAATTGTGGGACTTTAGGCTAGCCTTTTCTGTGCCTTGACTTCCCCTTCTGTAAAATGGGGATGTGAAGAGTATCTACCTCATACGGCTAATGTGAATTAGTATAGGAAAAGCTTTTAGGACAGAGCCTGGCAGATGGTAAGTGCTGTATGTCAGCTAGCCCTATTAAAAGGAAGGATTTATTCAGTTTCCCAGTACCTTTTCTTGAAAGAGGTTTTATTACATTGATCATTATTTGTCCTTAAAGATTTTGGTTCTCAGGACAAAGGGAGACCAAATAATCTCCATTTCACAAAAGGAAGAGCTGAGATTGACTCTGGAGAGGTTGGAAAAGCGATCCGGGGAGGAAAGAAGTATCCTCAAAAGATAAATTGAGTCAGAGAGGCAGGGTGTGCCTTCTGCTGAACACACAGGGGGATCAGTGCCCTTGAACTTGAGCAACTCAAATTCAGGGAGCATGCCTCTGTTCATACCCTTGGCTCAGGAAGGAGTATGAGATCAGGTTTCTTCCAGAGGGGCTCCTGGGGTAAGTTGACAAGAGGCCAAGCCAGGCTAAAACAGACCCTCTTCCAGGCAGCTGTTCCGCCCCTGAAGTTCCACTTGCTCTCACTGCCTGGTAGGTATCTCCAGGTGCTTTGTTCACTGGACTGACGTGAGGGTCCCTACTGCACCTGGAACCTCCCCCACCTGGACTGGAAGGTTCCGAGGCTGGGCCATACTCTCCAACCAAACTGGAAGATCTCACGGCTAGAGTAGGGTCTCCAAGTGCCTATGGGTCTCCTCTTGGCCCTCAAAATTGGCTCTGCCGACAGGGCTTCCGTCGGGGAGGAGGGGGTGTGGGAAGTGATTCAGATGCTGTGAATCATGGGAACCTGCCCTGAGGCTGGGAGTGTCCTGTCTTCCCAGACAGGCCACAGACACACATTGCCTTCTCATGGTGGAACCAGGCAGCCCTGCCCTCCAGACCCCCCCTCCGCATCCATAGAACTCCTCCTTCTCATCCACAAGAGAATTTGGGCACAGCTGGGGTGATGTACTGCTCAGAAGGGTCCACGGGGAGGAGCCAGAGGGTACCTCATCTCTATCCATCATGCAGGGAGGGGTCTCCATGAAATGCAGTGAAAGCTCCAGATATTGATTGTTTGGTACGGCTCTTAAAGCAGTTTGCATCTATGAAGCAGAAGCTTTTGCTTCGGTCCTATATGCTATTCAGAATGGGTCTTACTTTCTCCATTTCACAGATAAGGAAACCGAGGCTTAGACAGGTGGAGAGGCTTACCAAGTGTACACAGCCAGTAAGGGCAGCACAGACTCTCGGGCCATGGTCTCTCAACTCCAAATCCAGTGCTTTTCCACAGCCCTCACTGTGGTGTGTGTGAACCCTGCTTGCATTTGGGCTTTTAGCTGGGGAAGCAGAGCTTATAGCTCACAAAGAGCCAAGGGAGGCAGGCCCAATAGGAGAGGGGTATAGGGGTATCCATATCTCTAGAAGTCAGAGGCATTCAGGTGTCCCTTTCCTGGTCTGGTTTGACCCCAGTCGAGCTGCCTGGGGGGCGAGGTTGCAGGGTGAGTGTACAAGAGCATTCTGGCAGAGGCAGTGAGTGAGCAGCTGCAGGAGGACACGTGGCCCAGCACGGTGGGGCTGCCAGAACCATTACTGCAGTGATTAATTAGGCTCCTTCCACGCAGAGCCGCTGGATTCCCAGGGCTGTCTGTCAAAACTGCAGGGCTCAGCAAACTGCAGGGTACCAACCTGGAACCACCATCCAGATCTGCTAGCCTGGGGAGGGAGAGTGGTCCCTGGCATGCTGAAGTTCTGTGCCCAGGCTGGACTCAGGCCCACCCTTGCCTGGGAGTGGTAGTGATGGGAGTGGGTCACTTATTGCTTCCACCGGAGAGTTTAAGGACCTCACCAGCTTAAATTACTATTTATCGAAGACCTGCTATGTGCATCCACTAACTTTCACTGGTTACCATGTGTCATCCCCACCACAACCCCATTTTCTAGATGAAGAAACTGAGGCTCAGAGGAGTGAAGAAGTTGCCTGAGGCCAGCAGTGTAAACGAGGGGATAGAGCAGGGATCTGTCCTTCTAAGACTCCCACAGCTGTTTTATTAAGCCTAGGATAGGAAAGAAGTACCCACACCTTTCAACCTAGGGAACCCTGAGACCAAGACCTCTTGCCCTGTCTCTCAGTTAGGTAAATCATTCAAGGGTCACCACAGACTCAATAATCTCACTCCTCCTTACATTCCCCTATCCAAGCTGCATGTGCTCGCCCCATCTGGGGCCAGAGGCAGGTGGGATAAGTGAAAAGAGTTAGTATTGGCACCTTCACCCAAGCACAGCCACATGGAAAGCCCCACCTGCAAGTGTCCACGTGCATCTTCTCCAGATGCAAGCTGGAAATAGCCGAGTAACAGATGGTGGCCATCTTGGCTTTCCCTGTTCTCTACTTAAACAAACTGAGGTGCTCAGTGGTTTTAGGACCGTGAATTAAAGTCAGGCTGAAAACGAAGGCTAAGAGTGTCCATGAAGCATCACCACCAGTAGATCACTAGTCCTTCTTCATGGCATCTGAGTTCACGCCAACATCTACCAATCAACCAGGAGCAGGAGTGTTGAGTGCCACTTGCAAGGGGCCAGCACATTAACAAAATGCAAATGTGTATGAGTTTGTCCCACCAAGCCCTCACATCTGTGGTGATGTAGCTTCCACACTTCCAAGGACGAGCTGCAGGGATGTGACGTGGACCCCAGGTTTCTGAGGACAGAAAAAGGTGAAGAAAAATCAAACGAGAAGAAAGTTGTATTAGTGTTCTCAGGCAGCCATAACAAAATGCCATAGGGAGAGGGTTTTCTGTTTAAAAAAACAGAAATTTATTTTTTTAGACCTCTGCAGGCTGAAAGTTCAAGATCAAGGTGCCAGCAGGACTGGTTGCCTCTGGGGCCTGTCCCCTCGGCTTACAGATGGCCACCCTCTCACTGCTTCCTCACAGGTTGTCTCACTGTGCCCATGGGCTCCTGGAAACTCTCTGTGTCCTCTTAAGCCCCTCTTCTTATAAGGAAATCAAATTGAATTAGGCCCCACACTAACAGCCTCAGTTTAACTTAATCACCTCTCTAAGGACCCTGTTTTCTAATCTAGTCACATTCTGAGGTACTGGGGGTTAGAGCTTTAGCACATAAATATTGGGGGGGATGTAATCCAGCTCAGTGTTCCACCCTCTAGAGCCCCCCAAATTCATGTCACATGCAAAATACATTTACCCCCATCCCAACAGTCCAAAAGTCTTAGCCCATTCCAGTATTGACTCTGAGCTGCAGCTATGTGACCAGGGCTCCAAAAGGCTGAGGATGGGTAAAGGTAGCAAAGCAGCCAAAGGGGGCTGAGGGGTCTCACAAGGCTGAAACTCCATAAAGTAGAGTCTAACCCTTGGGTGGGACTGGGAAGGATGTTTCCAAAGTAAATGGCTTGACCTCAAGATCTCACTGGGCTAGTCCTATCCTCACTGAGGAGGATCAGGTTAGTGAGGATGAGGTAGGATGAGAAGCTATGAGGATGAGGACAGACAGGTTGTGCAAGGCTTTGGGTATAAGGGAACTGCCTGCTCTACCTCCCTATGGGAGCAGTACCTTGTGTGTGTGTGTGTGTGTGTGTGTGTGTGTGTGTGTGTGTGTGTGTTTTAAATGCTACAATTGGTTTGTATTCCCTGACTGTGCAGCTCAAAGACCAAGGGGCCAGGGCAATAGATCTATTGATTAATGTTTTCATTCAATTCAAGATATGGAATGTGGGTCACTTTTGAGACACATCTTGCCAGAGGGAGGTGCCTTTGCCTTGAATGTTACTGGGCAACTCTGTGCTATGATCTCTGAAGGAAGGTATAGACCCAACTAGGGAGGCTGGGAGGGGCCTGACCCTATGGATCTTTCCAGAGTAGAGGGAGAGACCCTAGGGCTCAGAGCCATGGACACGTGGATTCCAGGGTGGGGGATGTTTTTTATTTATCTCTGGAAAGGCTTTAGAGTCCAGCTCTGCCAGCCCTAGCCTGGAGTTTGTGCTGACCTTGAAGGCCCTCAGAGCGGCAGGCCCCTTGATCTGTGTTTTTTAAACATACGCACCACCACAGGAGTTTGATATAACAATAGACTTCAAGGCTTTCGTCTTGAGATCTCTCGGAGTGAGGTCCAGGATTCTGCATTTTAACAAGGAGTTCAGGGAGATTTTATGGTCCTCCCAATTGGCACTTGAGAAAAAGCCTGGGTCCTCTACAGAGCTGCTCCCTTAGCAGGGTGACTAGCTGGAGAAGCTGGGCCCTAGAACAGGTGCTAAGGCTGCCTGGCTGCACCATACTCTGGTCACCCCATATGTCCTTCAGGAGAGAAAGAGACCCCTCTGGCTTAACATCAACCATTCCTGATAAACCAGAGGTAACACCTTCCCACACCTCTGTCAATGCCTTACAGCCAAAGCCCCCAGGAACCTGTAGTTAGACAAGTTGGGTTTATGACTTGATGCCTTCACAACATGAAAAATGGAGAATCATGAGACATCTCAGTAAGAGGCTAGAGCTGGGAAGAAGCTATTATAGGATCTGGCTTTGGTTAGCTGACTTGGGGGAGAGTCCAAGAAAGCAGACATCTGCTCTGGACTGAGTGCTGTCAGAAAGCAGGGACAAGTCTGTGACTGGGTATCTCAATAAGTTTGATCTGCAGGGAGGACAGACTCGAGTGAGGCTACCAGTGCAATCAGTAGAGAAGCAGCAGTCACTCACGTTAGCTGGGGGAGGGGCCGGTTGCTATTTTATGGTTTAGACAAGGTTCATGTTTTGCCTGTGTTCAGACATGATTATGGAATAGACTTGTCTCTGCCTCGACCCATTCTTGTCATGGGTGGCTTTGTCTGATGTTGATGTTTTTTCTATGAAATTGTCTATGTTCATGATAGACATAGACATTCTCCTCCATGACATTCCAGGAGAATGCCATGGCCAGCCCGTGGACATCAGGGGCTGCTTTCTCTTCCTCACCAACCTATTACTTCCCCACCCAGGGATATTGGGCTGTTTGTGCACTGCCCAAAGGAGGGGCAACAACCAATGAAACTGACCTTTTATCTCCCGCCTCCCAGCTACTCTGACCGATTCCCTGTGTAGGCTCAAGTATTCTTCCACCAATACCAAGCCGAGGTCTGCTCTCTCCTCAGTGACGGATTCCCCCTCCCATCTCTATTCACTGCCCTGCCCACTCAAAGGCATGTCCTGTGCAAAGAAGACAGCCCCTCTCCATTTCTTTCAGTCCTGATTTCATGTTGCCTCTCTGCTGCTGTGCTCCCTATGTTGGTATGACTGTTTCAAATGGCAGCCCCTACATTGCTCTCATCCTACAGTTCTTGGTCCAGCCAGACCCTGCCAGAAGGGTAAGGAGGGGCATTAGATGATGTGTAAGATGTTGAGATTGATGGTGTTTTTAGTGTTGATTTCAGTGACGGTGGCCATAGAGGTAGTGATCACGTTAATAGTGGCAGTGATAGTGATGTGGGGGTGTGTTAAGGATGATGGTGACAATGGTGATGGCGATGCCATTGCTGGTGGTTGTAGTGGCAGTGGGAGTGATGTTGGGGGTGGTGGTGATAGAATTTGTGGCCACAACAGTGATGGGGATGGCAATCGCGATGGTTATCATAAAAATTCATTTATAGATTGAAATTCTTAAGATCCTTTCACAGTGTTCATAGAATAATCTCAGAGTTTATTAGGTTATTCTACTTCTTTCTTCAGGCAAGGAAATTCTAAATCAACTTTCTCACATTGCTCACAGGCAGACAGTAATGCAAAATTAAGCTGGTATGACAGATATCCTGTGGAGTCTACTTCCACATCTGCAGCTCCGCACTTGCCCCATTTCCAGGCCCATGAAAGAGATGCAGGTGGCCACTGAATTTCTGGCAGTGCCTTCAGGCGCTCGCTGATGAGTGCTGATAACTGTGAGGCACCTGGGGAGACTCAAGAGGCCTGTCTCTCTGACAAGACCTGTCATATGCAGCTATGGACAAGGATGGACACAAGATAAAAGGCCCTTTATCTTGTGTCCATCCTTGTCCGTAGCTGCATATGACAGGTCTTGTCAGAGACACAGGCCTCTTGGAGCCCCACAGCTGAAGCTGGCCCATTGGGCAGGGGCACACTGTGCTGATAGGCTGGACCAGCGAACTCAGAAGCTGAGATGCAAGAAGTTTTTTTTTTTGGCTTGTTTGTTTGTTTTTTTGGAGACAGAGTTTTTGCTCTGTTGCCAGGTGCCAGGCTGGAGTGCTTTGGCGCAATCTTGGCTCACTGCAACCTCTGCCTCCTGGGTTCAAGCAATTCTCCTGCCTCAGCCTCCTGAGTAGCTGGGACTACGGGCACACGCCACCACGCCCAGGTAATTTTTTGTATTTTTAGTAGAGACGGGGTTTCACCATGTTGGCCAGGATGGTCTTGATCTCTTGACCTTGTGATCCACCCACCTCAGCCTCCCAAACTGCTGGGATTACAGGCTTAAGCCACTGCGCCCAGCCCCGATATGCAAGAAGTTTTGAGGAGCTGAATGCCAGTGAGCAGCCAGCAGTGAAGGTGGGGCTGACAACCTGGGATGTACAAGACTGAGGTTTCCAGGGAAATCAGTTATTAACACAACGCCTGACGAAAAGGGCCCTGAAACAGGGTCAAAGCTGCCCGGGGTGGTGGACCATTACACTCGCCCTACAATAGGAGCACCCTGTGACTGGCTTCTTGGGGCAGGGAAAGCCTGGGCCCAAAGCAAAGAGTGTTACACCCCACCTTGGGAAGCCTGGATTGTACCCCACACAGTCTCCATGACTTCGTTCCTCCATGGGACACTCAGGACTCAGACCCACAGAGTTTAGGAGCTTGAGGTTTGCAGAGATCCCCAGGGAACTTTTGAATTCTACGGTGGCTTTTGAGATATTTGCCGTCCAGGGAATCCACCACATAAATTCCCCAGATAGAAACTGTGTTCTGACCCAGTCATGAAAACATAAAGCACTCTAGATATTTCCAACAGTAATAATTTAATATAGGAAATTGGTTACCCAAGTGGTGGAAGAGCTGAGAAGCCAGAAAAGGGACAGCAAAGCAACCAGCTGTTAGCAAGAACAGAAAGCCACTGTGACCCTTAGGGCTGGCTGGAGGGACAACAGGAGGTGCTGTTTCCAGAAGCCAGATGCCAAGTCTGTTTGGCAGAAGCTGGAACTGTGTTGTGTACTCAGCAGAGAGATCTCCAGAGTGGAGTACACTCAGATCCTCCCCCAAATTTCCACTCACTAAAGCAGGAAGACTTTAATGGGAGAAATACTCTGGCTTTTCACCTTTTCTTCCCTACAATCTCCCATTATTTCTCTCATTGTCTGACCCTGGCAAGAAGCCAGTTGGCAAGGAACACTGGGAAATGTAGTGCACAGAAGGGCAGGTACTATGATTTGAAGGTTTTTGTTCTGTGTGAAATTCCATTTGAAACTTAATCTCCAGTGCAACATTATTGGGAGGTGTGGCCTTTGGGAGGGGTTGAGTCAGGAGGGCTTCACCCTTGTGAATGGTATTAGGTGCCCTTATGAAAGGACTTGACAAAGAGAATTTCTCTCTCTTGCCCTTCCACCTTCTGCCATGGGAGGATGGTGTTTCTCCTCCCTGGAGGAATCAGGTGTTCAAGGAGCCATCTTGGAAACAGAAACAAACACTTACTAGACAATCAGCCTACTGGTTCCTTGATCTTGGACTTCCCAACCTCCAGAACTGTGAGAAATAAATTTCTAGTGGTCATAAATTACCCATTCTGTGGTATTCTGTTAGAGCAATACTCATGGACTAACACAGTAGGAAATAGATTCTTAAAGCAAAGAGGCATTGACTACCATATGTTCCAGCCTTAGTTGAACTATGTTAGGAACTGAGGGGGGTCAATGACTAATGCCCCTTTTCCACACCTAGTTCAGGGCTAAGAAATGGATACAGGAGACAGGCAGATGGAGACCAAAATATTACCTTTAGACTATTGAAAAAGTGGAGAATCTGGCATTAGGATCTCTCAGTCAGGTGGGCTTGCTAATACCTCATTCCCAAATTTGACAGGCTGATTAAGTCTCAAGGAGAGCTGGACGTCAGCTGTCCCAGCCCTATCCTGTGGTGGGGAGGAGCAGAAAATACATGCCTTCTATCAGCAAAGAGATCCCAGAATGGAGAACACTCAGATCCTCCCCCAAATTTATACTCAGAGAAGTCACCTCCTCCCCAGGATGCCCATGAAGGAAGCAATAAAGGAGGAGAAGATTGTTGCTCTGGTGGAGGCCCCTCCACCGGGAACCAGAGACAGGGTGACATGAAACCCTGGAGCCTCCTGTTGGGAGTGCAGAATCAGCTCTACAGCATCTCCGCCAATTGGTTCCTCAGCCTCTCTTGAAAATAGTCAGTGATGGAGACTCAGCACCATCCAAAGTAGCCCTTTCTATCTTCACACAGTTCTGGTGGTTAAAATATTCTTTATGTTAATCTAAATTGTTCCTACAATTTCTATTTCTCCCTCTGGTGCTTCACATAATACATCTGATCCTTCTTTAAGGAGGTTACTTGAAGGCAGGTATATCATCCTGAGATGTAACTTCTCCAAGTTAAATACTTTCAGTGCCTTTTATTTGATCCTATATGTCCAAGGTTTTCCAACTGCTCAGAACCTACTCACCTCCTTCTGAGTAAATTAAACTGGTCAAGTGATTTTCAAGGCATGGCATGCAACCAGATACACCAAGAAATCACCCTGTCATCACTACCATACAAGTGACTATCGTGGACCCTCTCCTGAATGGGGATCTTATATTTACCATTGATAATATTACTTAGTGGGATAGGCACTAATATTCCCCATTGGGAACTGGGAAAACTGAGGTTCAGAGAAGTTGTAACCTGCCCAGGACCACATAACTAGCCAATGACTCACGACCGTCTCAGACCACGTTTGTTCTGCTACGACCCACTGTTTCCAACACTGAGAGGTAAAGCAATGAGCATCTGTCAGGTTCACAGCCACACCAAATGTCCTGCTTGGGGTCAGGTTCCAGGCCATGCTGAAGTTCGATGGGAGTGGGCAGCCAGGTAGATAGCTAAAAGAGCACTCAGGGGGCTGTAAGCAGGTGAAATGTAGTTTCATTCAGCAGATCCCTCAGCAGCTTCTTCACACTAGCTCTCTCACACTGTCCACCTTGTCTCAACTATCTGCTCTGGCTCTGCGGCTCCTGCTGCCCCCACACCTGTAGCTACACTTCCTGGCTTGCAAGGCCAGCTCTGTCAGGGTCTGCAGCTTAACTCTTTCTCTCTGGGCACAAGCTGGTTCCTAGCTCCCCCGCTGCCTGCCTTCAAGGAGACAGGCTCTCCCTTACAGAGGTTAGTAGTATTATTCTCTCTCTGGGCCCACATGCAAGCCATGCCATGCCATGCTGTGCTGTGCCAAACTGAGCCCTGTGCACAGCATCAGCAGGGCAGTTATACGTTCTACGGACAATAATGGCATAGAGCCAACAGATGGCCTTCCCTTGTTATGGCTACATGGCTGTGATAGCAAGTGGAGTTGTACACCTGTACTCTAAACTCGCTGAGTCACTCTGGATATTTACCCTGCCTATCCTTGACCAAAGCACAGCCATGTTCCTTACAGCAACCCACTTGCAGACAGTGAAATTGATGAAGCCCACTGGAGAAGTGAGATCCTGAGGCTCTCCATTCACAGGGCATGAGAGGAAGACAAGGGCAGAAAAGCCAGAGAGATCCTGAGCCCAAGGGCCCTTCTCTACCTAGATGTGGCCCCACAGTGATCCTGCCTTCTTGGCTGGGGGAAATGACTCAGATCCAGGACACCTGGCCCAGCATCCTCCTCCTCCAACAAATCCAGAGGAGGTGGACACAGAGCAGCAGCATTTCCTGGCTTCTCACCAACCAGAAACCCCGAAACACAGAGCCACAGTTTTCTCATGTTTATTTTAATATGTTTTAGGCAAATAGCTTCAGTAGAAATGCTCATTTCTGAGTGTCGCTGAATAAAGCCTTCAGCTTTTCCCAGTGCTTGAGACAGAAAGGAAATCACATGTTAATAATTCATCAGAGGTCTTTGTGTGTGTCTCTGTGTGTGTGTGTCTGTGTGTGCGTCTAAGGCTACTGAGAACAAGTCTCATATTTCTCATTTATAGGTCTCTGATATCATCCAACAGAAATCCATTCTTAAGTGAAATATTGAGAGGTTTATTCTGCCATCTTAATGTGCCTCCTAAATTGCTGTAATTAAGGCTAGCAAAGAAGGGTGGCAGCAGAGAGGGCAGAGCAGGGATGCTGACGCTAGACCTGAGAACGTACGCATACACACAAATCACACACGTGCACACACACTGGCTAGTGATTAACAGTCAGCTGCCCTGAATGGAGCTGATGGCTGGATTCCCAAAGAAGAGTCACAAAGAGGCAGCTTAGACTCCTGCTCCCAGCTTGAAGTCTCTTCTCCATCCAAATCCACTTTGGATCTAAACCCTCTCATCTTACCCATTATAATGGTCACACGATAATTTCGGTGGCCACAATCTGTTTATCACTTGTGGACCAGCACTTTATAAGACTCTAAGAACCAGGTCTTTAAGACAAGGAGTTGCCCATGGGGGAAAAAGTTACAGCCCCTGCCCCAGGATGGCCACCCCAGGTTGTCTGCCCATGAGCCCTGCAGCGTTGGGGATGGGAGTATTGGTGTCTGTGGTTGGAGTGGGTCTTGGAGGGCAATAAGAGATGAGAGACAAGGGAGTGGGGAGTGGAGCCTCAAGGAGATGTGGGTAGGCCAGGAAAGACAGGAATTAGTGACACAGGAACACACAGCAGGGAGTAAAGAGATTCCTGTTTTCAAAATCGAGTTTACTGCTCCAGAGCTCAGCGGGAAGAAAGGGCCTGTGAGCGTGTGTGAGTATTCCAGGGGGCCTGGCTACGCTTGTTTGGAGCCTGAAGAGTTGTTTCTTTCATATTCCTCATCTATCTCCTTCTGACTATGTGTTCCCCCTTCTCTCCCTCTTCCTTCCTTTCTCTGTCTCTCCCTCCCTTTCTCCTACCTGCCTTCTTCTTCGTCCCATCATCCTACCTTCTTTCTCTTTTTTGTTATTTCTTTCCCAGGAAGAATCAGAAGCAATTGGTAAACATTTATCAGAGAGGCTTTAATTAAAACGTGAAACACTCAGTTACAGCCCAAGCTCCTTTCCAGCCCTCTGTCCTCTCAGCAGTTAATTATTTAAAGTAATGCAGTTCCTGTTGGTGGGCTGTCCCCCGTGGAGAACTCATTTGATACACCTGCTCAGGTATCCCTTTCCTTCTATATCCTTAAGTGGAAGCAAGATACCAAAGTGCCCTTCTCCTAGAGACCGTTTCTCCCTGTCTGAGATCTCTCCTTCTTAATTAGGGAGCACAAGAACTGGAGAAGGAGTGGAGGTAATGGGATCAAAGTGTGGTGACGGGGAAAGTATTCTTTTTAGATGAGAGCGGCAGAAAGTGGGGAAAAATGGAAACTGCTTGTGGCATGAAAATGGGGGCAGAGTGTTATTATAGGCAAAATGTTTTCGACAGCTGACACAAAAGGACATGCCAGAAGGGGAGGCTGTTGCCTTTCAGATTAGGGGGTTGGAATGAGAAAATCGGGTCAGGGTAGTAAAAGAAATCAGACTTGGAGTAGAGTCTCCAGAGGAGCTGCGAGTGCTGATCATATGCATTCATTCACTCATCCATTTATTTCCTCATTCATTGACTATTTATTATACCTGAGGAATGTGCCAAGCATTGAGTAAGGCACTGGGGTCACAGCTGCAGATAAACAGTCCCTGGCCTAAAGAAACAACCCAAGATCATAGCACCTGCATACGCCCTTGGTCTCTAGTCTATCTTCCAGAGACAGACACATGTCCTCAGCATTGCTAGAGTGCAAAGGTCATCAGAGAATGACAGTTGTGGGAGGCATAGGGGTGAGCAAGACAAAATGGCTCCTTAGGATCACTCATCCTAAGACAGAGAGGTGCATGAATCACAGCAGGTCAGACCTGGAAGGCCTTCAACATCGCTGGGTTAGTCCAAATGTCCTGGAAGACTGAACCCAGAGACAGGATGACACAAAGCCACACAGCTGGTCTATGACTAAACCGAGATCAAGCAGGACAAGACCTACAGACACTAATTAAGAGGAAATATCACACCGAAGACATTGTCCACAATAATGTACCTCTCAGTTGCCCAGGGAAACCAGGTTCCGTTATGTGCCTAGCAGTTAGCAGAATGCCAGGCACCTAGCAGGTGCTCACTCAGAGCTTACAGGGCATAAAGAGAGTGTCTGAGCCAGCCAAGCCACCTCCCTGGTAAACCTAGCTACATGCTTAGAGGCAAGACCTGGAGCCAGAAACTGTGGCATAGAGAGCATAGACACGTTAAAGGAAAATGCACGTACCTAGTCCTCAGTCCTCTGCCTGTGTGTGTGTGTTTGTGTGTTTGCACACATGTGTACGTGTGTGTGTGTGACCTTTGAAAAACGTGACTACGTTTTTCGGGGGAGTGGGGTGGGACAGACTGACCTTACTTATGGTGCAGAGCACATAGACGCATGGTAGGGGGAGAATGCAACAGATTTGGATCCAATTCTCATTTCAAACTCTTAGTTACTGTGCAATCTTGTTCAAGTTACTAAACATTTTGAGCCTTGTTTGCCTCGTCTGTAAAATGGGCATAGTAAACCCTATTGTCTCCAGAAGACACATGGATTAGGATATGTGAAGAGCTGTGGGTACAGTGCTGGCACACACAAGATGGATAAAAGGTATCACGGCAGCTGTCACCCTGGGTTGCAAGGACAACAGCCAAGCATCTTCTGAATAGGCACCACACAAGTTGGGACAGGTGACCCAGGAGTTTCACAGACAGTGGGGCAGACTGTCTGGGTTTTGCTTTTTGTTTCTTTTTTTTCTACCAGATGATTCACTGATGCAATCACTTGCTTGAGGATAGCTGGGAATGAACTCACATTTCCCAGCATGAGGCATAAAAAGTGAAAAATGAAAGAGGGAAAGAAATATCATGTCCTTCACTTTCCAATTTGCACAGCACATTCTCACCTATGTCATCTCTATAGTCCAGCCTTCTAACCTCCATCTCCAGAAGAGCCAAGAAGGCATGGGGCAGGGTCTGTGGATCCCCAAAAGGATACGTTGTGTTTCTGTTCATTCCTCTGAAGAGAGCCTATAGCTTTCCTCAAGACTCCCCAGCCTCAGGGAATCCTCAGCCTGGGCAAGCAAGACACAGCCCTGCCCTCAGGGAGCCCCAGTCTGTGGGGGAGACACAGCCCTGTTCTCAGGGATCCCCATTCTGAGGCCAAGCAACATTTGCCTAATGAGCCGTGGGCACTGGAGAGAGATTCGACAAAAGCAGGGTCCAAGCGGAGGACCCAGGACCAGGCTTGCAGCCACACCCTCCACTCTCTTCTGCAGCTCTAAAAACTTGAAGGCTCATGCTAAATTCAGGCAGCACGTGGTCGCAGACCCTCAGCAAGCAATTAGTATTCTAAACATGAAATTAATTTGTCCTACAAATATGAGAACCTTGTAATTTGTTTCACTTTTATTTTATTGTCAGATAGGATTCATTTTCTACATGATTTTATGGTTGGATAGGATTCATTAGAAATTTTTCCCCCAACTACTTCTCTTTAAAAAAAAATCGCTTTTCTGTGCAGCCAGTGGCTGAGCTAGCCTTAGCTTTTCCTTTTAATACTCCTAATAGTGCCCATTTCCACGCAAAGTCCATTGCTGTAGCCCCGGGTTGTGCACCTCAGTTTCACTTTAATTTCCAAGCCTGAAGAGCCCCACTACCAAAATGGAGATAAATCTTTCTGGAAGCTCCTGCAATGAGACCTTTGATAATGGAGCGGTCAGGATGGTTAATGGCTCTGATGCTTCTCCATGTTATTTACTGACAGCACGATCTTCACTCAATAACTATCATTTATTTAGCACCCACCTGGGCCAGGTGCTGGGCTGGGTCACTTAAATTCACTACCTGCTCTTCCTTCAACCTCTGCCTGTGCCCTCCTTACCATCAGATCACTGAAAACAGACCCCCTAGGAGTACGCTCAGCCCTGTCAGAACACAACCCAAAAATGCCAACCCTAGCCTATCTTCCAAGGCCACGTCAGCCTCTGCTTTGTCTGGTGTCCGGCTCACTGACCTCGGCTCAAATTTCAGAACTAGACCCCTGCATATCTCTTCTTCTATTATATAAGCAAACACTTGGTCTTCATCTCCCTCATCAGACTAGATAATGAAGCTATATATCCTCCATCAGATCAGCACAGGTTAGCTCTCCCCCGCTCAGACTGGATGAGGTCAGACTAGACTCTCCCCCGAGTCCAGGAGTGTCTCCCCCAACAGACTAGGATCATACTACCAAGATTGGCAGGGTCAGAGTCTCAGGGTCACATCCTCCCACACAGGGCAGTTCACCTTGTCACATTTTCTCACTGCACCCTTCTCTATTTATAGCACAGACCCCAACTGTAATTAATCGTCTGCATAATTGTCTATTTAGCATCTATCTTCCCCCTCTGGACTATAAGGTTTGGGTGGGCAAAGGCAAGTCTGGCCTGCTCACTGCTATATCCCAGCACCTGCCACACTCTCTGGCACAGAGAGGTTCCCAATAACTGTCTGCTAAGTGGACAAATAAAAGAATGAAGTGCCCCAGACACACACACTGTCACAGAGGACCCAGGACTCAGAACTCAGATGTCTGTCAAGGCTGGAGAAATTTCCTAAAGAATACTGAATTATCTCCCAGGGTGAGATGGGCACTCAAAGGCAAGACAGTGGAAGGGTAAGAAGCGAGACCACCTGGATCTGGAGCTCACTTTTGCTTCTTGCCAGCTTGTGATCTTGGGGAAATTTTTAAATTTCCCCATATCTCAATTGCTCCATCTTTACAAATGGGAATCATAATAGATTTGCTTTGATTCCATAGACCAGACCCAGTCCAGCCTCAGGGTTTTTGCATTCTTTAGGACAGGGACCCAGGGCAATCAAGTTATGACCACAGTGAGTTATAAACACACCTTTGCCACCAGTCACTTCCATTTTAGCACCTAGACAGTGAGTGTTTCTACCTGATGCAGGGGCTGAAGAATAAGGGACTGGCTTAGTCCACGTCCTCTGAGAAACAGATGCCAAGAATATAAGCGAGAATAACATAGATTTGGATTACATAATACATGTAAAGCACTCAGAATGTTCCCAGCACACAGGGGCATTCACTTAGTGTTAGCTACTGTTACTACTATTATTAGCATCATCTTTGTACAGATGCAGAAACTAAGGCTTCAAGAGGCTAATTAACTTGTGGAAGGTTCCAGGGCTAATTGATAGGCAAGCAGGGCTATGATTTCCGGATTTGGACTCCTGGTCTGGAACTCTAATGGCTATCAGTCTTCCTTCTCTTCTAGGATAGAGCAGTTGGATGCTCATTAAGAAGCATCAGAAGGGGTCTTAGAAGGAAACAAGCCATTTCTGCTGTTACAGCGTTGAAGAAATTAACCAGCAAGGGCTAAATCCTGCTTCTGATGAACAAGAGGAGGAGCGATAAGAGGAAAACCATGAAAAGGCTGAGTCCTGGCCTCCAGGAAAGACTACTGTGCTTTAGGCTGAGAATGATGTCCCAAGATTACCACAAGCCCCTAACGGATCTGGCCCCCTCAACTCTCTGAACTCAGCTACTACGACTCTGCCTTAATTTCATGGTCCACACCCGCTCCAGCCTCAGTGTCTTTGCATTCTTTAGGACAGGGACCTGGCAATCAAGTTACCATCACGATGAGTTATAAACACATGTTTGCTACAAGTCACTTCCATCTTGGACAGTGGCTAGACAGTGAGCATTTCTGCCTGATCCAGGGGTTGGAGAATAAGGGACTGGGTTAGTCTATGTCCCCCAAGAAATATAATGCCAAGAAGACAAGACAGAAGATATGCCTGTGAGTAAAAATACAGAAATGGCTGGAAGATACCGGGAGAACTGTCAAATTACAGTGCTGGTCTGACCCCTGTAGAGGACAGTGAGTAGCAGGGAAGATTGAGTGAAAACGATCCTAGTCTCAGTACAGTTAGAAGAAAGTTAGACTAGTTGGGTAAGGCCAGTGTAGGCCATGGGGGAAGAAAGTTAAACTAAAGCCAAAGTCTCCCCTTCCCCATCTGGCAGGAATGGGTCCGCCTTAAGGTTCCAGCCATTGTCCCACTTAGTCAGTGGCTGGAAGTAGCCAGGGAGAAGTGTGGCCTTAGGACCAACATGGCAGTGGGTTCAGAGCTCAGCAGCCAGGGCTGTCAGGCAGTTATGCTCCCTGCAGATCTGGGAGGTGCAGTTTCATAACTGCCATAAGCCAGACCCCTGCCTCTGAGAAGCCCATCCCAGAAGTTTTGTCAGCCAACACACTCCCTATGTCCAGTGCCCTGTCACGTGAGGTGGCCTGAGGTTCCCTCCCTGAGGCACCGCCAGGCATTAATGCTAGAGATAGGGAGAACACACTAGACCATCTGTTTCTGGCCACAGGTCAGCCTCCAAGGGCCTTGCTAGAAAAACCCAGTGTCACATCAGGGGACAGCTAGGGGCTTCCACCTCCAGAGATGATGGTCCCTAGGTCTGAGTTCTGTTTTCACTTTTCCTTTGGAGATCTTCTGTCAGGTCTTCTGTGACACAGGCCCAGTCAATTTACCATGAGGGGGAAATATCAGGGTCCCGGTGCCGGGAGCTCAGCAGGCCTCAGCGTCAGTCAGCTCCCGCTGCTACCGGCCTGTTCTCTCTCCACAGAGAGGTTTCAGTGCCTCCTCACTGGTCACTGTGAGGCTTAAACAGGAGAAGGCGGCTGAAAACAACCAGCTAAGAGCCGGGCTCCCCACAGACCCTCCTGCAAGTCCCTCCTGGCTTCTCTCACATCTCTGATCTTATGCTCTCTGGCAGACATGCTGCCTCTGATGCCAACGCAATTTGCTGGTTACATAACAGGCGTCTTCACTGGTGGCGAGTCTCACTCACTGGAGAGGTTCCAAATTAATAATCTATTATTCATGCCATCCACAGTCTTTTTCCACAGACAACCTCAAAAAGAAAGAAAAGCTATATGCAAAGAAAAAGAGAGGGGAAGGCCATCCTTGGAACCAAGCAGGGCCGGAGAGGTAATGTATTCGGAAGGCATAGAGAACAGGACAGATGCTTGGTAGGGGCCAATGACCTGACAGAGCCCTTCAAGTGTCTTGGAGGAGTTTCTGTTCCTTCTTTTTTTTGAGACCCAAGGTCATCAGCAGAAGAATCAGGGAGGGAAGCAGCTCCTGGAGCCCAAACAGCTCCTGGGGGGATCTCAGAACCAGGCTAGGTCGATTAAGTCTCCCTGACCTGTGACACCACTACAGCTCCCACATGAAGACCCCTTCCTAGACACTGAGGTGAAGCTGGCGGACAAGAAATAGAGACAGGAAGGAGACACAGTCCCACAGTCTCCCACAGCCTACCTGATTTCTTCCACAGTCTGTGGGACTGTCGCCTTCCTGTTTCTATTTCTTGTCCACCGGCTCCAATCTATGGAGCCCCAGTCCAAGGGGAGACACAGTTCTGTCCTCAGGGAACCCCAGTCTGAGGGGAGATGCAACCCTGTCCTCAGGGAGCCCCAGTCTGAGGGGGATGAAAAAGCCTTTGCAAAATTATAACTGAGGAAATTATGGCACTGAAGGAAATCAGACCTAACAGACTCCATCTTGCTTCTAACGTTTAAGCTGTCCTTGTTCATTCCTGGGAGTAGGCTGAACTAACTTTGGGAAGGAGTTCAGTTCATGGTTTGACTCTGAAATAAAATTGATAACAGCCCTTTCCCAAAAAGACCCCCTTCTTGCCAGGGGACCAGCCTGCTTTTGCAGAACTAACAAATTAGCTACAAGGTTAGAAATTACCATTTAGGGATCCTGCAGCCTCTGGCTCCAAGAGTCTGAACCTCCCCAAATTGCTCCTGGGGATAACATCCCTACTATAAAACCTAAGATCAGTGCTCAAGATGCTCTGCACCCCCCCCCCGCACTCGATGAATCAGTTGACAAGACACAGACAGGTAATCCAGCTCAACCAGTTCTGCCATCCCACCCAGGAACAGAAGACAGCAAGAAAACCTCACTTCAACCTCCTATGATTCCATCTCCAACCTGACCAATCAGCACTCCCCCACTGAGAATTATTTGGGTAATAACTAACTCTGGTCTCCCACACAGCTGGCTCCGCATAAATTACTATTTCTCCATTGCAATTCCTGGTCTTGATAAATTGGTTCTGTCTGGGCAGCAGGCAAGGTGAACCCCCTTGGGAAGTTATAGGGAGTTGCAGCCCTGTTCTCAGAGAGCCCCAGTGTGAGAGGGGACACAGCTTGTCCTCAGGGAGCCCCAGTATAAAGGGAGCCACAGCCCCCTCCTCAGGGAGCTCCAGTGTGAGAGGGGACCCAGCCCATCCTCAGGTAGCCCCAGTCTATTAAGAAATAAAACTCCTTCCCTCAGGAGGCTTCTATTCTAAAGAAAGAAACACAGAACCTATTCCTTCAGACTCTGAAGACACATTTTTCCTGTGTGCAACAGGGAAAAGATTTCTATTAATCTTATATTAGACTTTTATAAATCTTAGATTATATTTCTATCTATTCTTAGATAGAAGATAAGCGTGAAAAGCTGGAAAAGACATCTAGAAAACTTATTTTAAAGTTTCAGGGAAAATCTTGAGGACTCATTTGTAAGTATTACACCTTCACATAGTGGAAAATGATGGAAAATGATGCTATAGTTTTCAGCTGAACGTGGCAAATGGAATACATTCATTTTTTAGCTCTGATCTCTCTCAGAAGTCTAAAATGCGAGTAAAGGAAGACATCAATAAAATAGAGATAATTATTAACTGTATGGAATTAAAAGTAGTCCAGGAAAGAAAATGTTATCATCTATGGCTCTTTTCTAAACAGTATTTATATAATCATAAATGCTAAAGTGAACACTAAATACTAATTCTTTTATCACAAAAATTGTGATAAAGCCATATTGGGAGGCTCTTGGAAAGCACAATTACGTTGTCAGGGGCATGATAGGAGAACGGATATAAGAATGCTAAAAGCTTAAACGCCATGGTAGGCAATCATCAGATAAGGTCTGAAAGTAAAAAATCAAGAAAGAGCCAATAACATGGAAATGAATACCAGAGGAAGGAGCTAAAAGAGTGGAAGCGTTTCTCCTGAGGAGGAGAATTCTGAATGCAAGGGCTGCAGCTGGGCACTGGCCTTTTACATTCTAAACCTATTTGACTTAACTATATATAAAAGTGTGATTAAAATTAAAATGAATGTGTTTGTTCATGAAAGGAAGATGCCGTCAAACCTTTGCTATCTGGAAGATAATAGGTGTCATGTTGTTAACCAATCAGTGGATACGAATCAAAGCAGCATCAGAGGAGGGAGACCAGCTGGGTGCTGTTGCCACAGTCCTAGTGAGAGGTAATGAGAATCCACGGCTGGTTCAGCCTGAGCACCACAGAGCAGCTGCCAGAGAAGCTGACTCCAGCCTAGAAATGTGTGCCACAGACATTCTCCAAGTGAAAAACCCACTGGGTCAAGTATGACCTCCTGACCATCTAGGCTTTTAATATCATGAAGAATCAAATTGCTTTTCCTTTTTCTTCTTCTTTTTTTTTTTTTTGAGATGGGGTCTCACTCTGTCGCCAGGCTGGAGTGCAGTGGCACAACCTTGGCTCACTGCAACCTCTACCTCCCAGGTTCAAGCGATTCTCCTGCCTCAGCCTCCTGAGTAGTTGCAACTACAGGTGCCTCCCACCACAGCCAGCTAATTTTTGCATTTTTAGTAGAAACGGGGTTTCACCATGTTAGCCAGGATGGTCTCGATCTCATGATCTCATGATCTGCCTGCCTTGGCCTCCCAAAGTGCTGGGATTACAGGTGTGAGCCACCTCGCCCAACCTCAAATTGCTGTTTATTTTTGTTCAGCCCTTTACAGTTTATAAAGCCCTTTCACAAACATCATGTGAAATGTGAGCTTTGGGGCCCGTCTTAGTCCTTTTGTGCTGCTATAAAAAAATACCTAAGATTGGACAGTTAGTTTATAAACAAGAGAAATTTATGGCTCACAGATCTAGAGGCCAGGTAGTCCAAGATCAAGGTGTGAGCACATTCAGTGTCTGGTGAGGGCTGGCTCTCTGCTCCATAGATGGCATCTTCTACCTGTTTTCACATGGTTGGAACGGGTAAATAAGCTCCCTCCTCAGAACTTTTTTATGAGGGCATGCATCCCATTCATGAGGGCAGAGTCCTTCTGACCTAATCATCCCCTAAATAAACCCCTCTTAATATTATAACACTGGGAATTAGGTTTCTTTCCTTTTTTTTTTTTTTTTTTTTTGAGACAAAGTTTTGCTCTTGTTGCCCATGCAATGGCACAGTCTCAGCTCACTGCAACCTCTGCCTCCTGGGTTCAAATGATTCTCTTGCCTGAGCCTCCCAAGCAGCTGGGATTACAGGCACACACCACCACACCCGGCTAATTTTGTATTCTTAGTAGAGAAAAGATTTCACCATGTTGGTCAGGCTGGTCTCAAACTCCCGACCTCAGGTGATCTGCCCACCTTGGCCTCCCAAAGTGCTGGGATTGCAGGCATGAGCTACTGTGCCCAGTCAGGGAATTAGGTTTCAATATGTGAATTTGGGAGGGACACACTGAGACCATTGCAGGCCCTATAAGTCCTACAATCGTCTCCTTTTTGGCCTTAGAAATAGGGCTTAGAAAATAAACCAGTTAAAGGGTGAAAATAGGTATGTCTATGGCGCTTAAACCTGGTGGCATTTTGGGATCACCTAAATAGCTTAAAAAATATTCATGCCCAAACCCTACACAACTGAATTTGATGTTTTGTGGTGGTTTGAAGTCCTTTCAGATGATTTTCACGTCCCACATGAGTAGCTGCCTCTGCTACTCCTTAATTAACCCAACCTCACATCCCAATAATCAACACACATTCCTCCATGGACATCAGGGAAGGCTAGGTAATCTGCAAGAACAAGCACCACCAAGATTTCAGTGGCTTAAAGACAAAGATTGTTTTATCACTCATCCAAAGTCCACCGTGGGTCCAGCAACTTTCCAGGGCAGCTGTTCTCCATATGATGACTCAATGACCCCGATCCTTCCTCAACCCATGCTTCCATGGTGGTCATGGCTGGAGAAAAAAAGCACTGAAGACACTTGCACTGCCAATCAAATGCTTCAGCCTATAGGTGACACACATCACTTCCAATAGCAACCTGCTGGCCACATGAAGTAGATGGGGTGTAGTCATATCACCCCACATGATAGCAAGTGTGGGAGTGGGGGAAATACTTCTCTCAAGTGCCCCAAAATAGAGGAAAGCTGGGTATGGATAAACACTAGTAACAGCTACAAACCTCTTTGCATCACCTGTGCTATGTTTGCTGCTCCCTGCATGGCAATCCCCTGTCCTCTCCATTCTCCCCATCCTCACTACTCTTTAAGGCCTGGCTGAAACCTCAGCCTCTCCTTGAAGTATTCAACCAAATCTTTCTGCACTGATCCCCCTCGACTTGCCATCATCAGTTCTCATTATCTATGGGGTACGTTTTGGCATTTGTAGTTCATTAAGCATTTTCAGTCTTTACATTTCTTCTACTGATAATAATTTAATCTCCTGGATTTGGAGCAAAGTATCAAGAGGTACTATTGTTCTCACCAAAAGAGATGAATGTATCAGAAAGGTGGGAGGGATGGACACCTAGGGAGTGAGCTCTGTGACTTCTGAGCATTTGTATAGCTCCAAAATGGTGAGCTAGAGGAGGTGCAAGTGGATCTGGGAACTTTGAAGAGGTTTCAAAAGTTCCTCATCCTGAGAAGCTTAAGCTAAAAAAAAAAAAAAAAAAAAAATGTACACCATTAAAGAGAACTGAGTATTTCCACAGGAGAGGGATGACCTTAGAACTACTAGTTATCTTAATGAAGGAATAAGAAGAATTTTAAAATGCCACAGGTTGCATGGAAAGCCCACCACTTAGCCCAGGACTTAAAAGGACAAGCACAAAAGATGGGAGGTGGAGGGCATTACTTCCCCTGAGCTCCCACTGCACCTTGAACAAATGGGGTCCCTGCAGTTTCCACAGGCTCTTGTACCTTTCTGCTGACATTGCCACTGATTTATTCTTATTTAACAGACTTATAACATCTACTATGTAGCAGGCACTACTACACATCCTTTATAAACATTAACTCATTTAATCTCATTACAACTATATGTGGGTTGTAGTCCCCCTTATTCCCTTTACAGATGAGGAAACCAAGTTTAAGTATCTTGTACAAGGTCATTGCTAGCAAAACGCAGCGCTACTAGCTCCTTCACAACAGGTGCATATCTTTATATGCCCAGCAACTAACAATAGCAAGCACACAGGAAGTAGTCAAGTGCCTTCTAAATGAATGAATGCAGTCTGGTTTTCCTCTGAAGCCAGACTGCCTGGGTTCAAGTCCTTCTACTGCTTGCTAACTGTTTGAACCTGGGCAGGTTATTTGACCTTTCTGAACCTCTGTCTTCTCACCTGTAAAGTGGGAATAAGAGTCTTCACAGGGTTGTTGTGAGGATCGAAAAAAATTTAAATACATATATAGTACATCTAAAGAGTTTAGCACCATCCTGGAACAGAGGAAACACTCAGGAAAATCTTAGTTATTATAATCTCACATGCTATATCTTAGCTCATCAAATTACAAACTCCTGTAAGTCCATAGTAACCATTTACTTTCATACCTGAAACTAGAATATGGTAGGCATCCTAAATATTATCCTAAAAATGGATATTACTATTACTGCTACATAACAAAATTTAGCAGTTTAAAACAACACATTTATTTTTCTACAGTTCCTGTGGGTAAGGAATTCAGGCCCAGCTTAACCTGGTCTTCTGCTCATGGCCTCTCACAAGTATGTAATCAAGATGTTAGCCAGGGCTGTGGTCTCATCTGAAGGCTCAATTGAGAAAGAATCTGATTCCAAGTTCACTCTGTGGTTATTGGCAGGATTCTGTTTTTTCATGGCTATTGGACTGAGGGCCTTGGCTCCTTGCTGGCCACTGTCTGGTGGTCCTCGGCTTCTTCCCACATGGGCCCTTATAGTTCACTTCATTATAGCAAGTTCATCAAGACCCAGGAAGAGTGAGAGGATGCAAACAAGAAGAAAGTCATAATCATTATGTAACCTAATCATGGAATTAACACCCCATCACTTTTGTCATATTCTATTAGTTAGAAGCAAGCCATTCTCTAGGTTCTGCTCACACTTAAGGGGAGGGGTTTACACAAGGGCAGGGACACCAGGAGGTGAAATTAGAGGCCTATTTCAGAAACTGCTGACCACAGGGATCAAACATATTTGTTGACTGAATTCAAGAGGCAGCTTTGCTTTAGATGAAAGTAGGCAAGGTGGAGATGTTGATGTTTAGGGTTCTGATGCTTGAGGTTCTGATTCTACTTCTGCCTCTAGGGTATATCTTTTTAAACCCTCCTGGGGCCTTGGTTTCCACTTTTGTAAAATGAGCAGCCTAGACTAGGAGATGCCTCAGGTACCTTTTATCCAGCACTCACTCTAGAGTTCTAGGTTTTTAAAAATAATTTGCCAGATCTTAATTCAATTAAGCTCATAAAGTTAGATTTCTCTATACTCTTGGAAAGCTGCCAGGTACACAATTATCTGAGTCCCTTCTTGACAGAGGTGAAAGGTGAATCTCCGCTTTCCTCTCCAGTAGCCATGCTGCCCCGCCATGCCAGCACTGGTGGAAGGAAGGAAGTAGGGCAGGCAGAGTCCTCAGGAAAGGGAAGGTCCCAGGCATTTCCATTTGCCTTCCTCCTACCTCCTTGCCCTGAATTGCTCTGGAAGCTAAATCACAGCCCAGCACAGGCGGCCAGGCAGGCTGGCATCAAACCCTCGGCGAGATGAAAGGCCCTTTCGAGGTGCATAATTCAGAGCAGCAAGCCCTGCACGGAGCATGTGATCAGAATAAATGTGTGTCCCTGAGGCTGAACACGGCTCTGCAGCATGGCAAGCTCCTGCACATTCCCCTTGGAATTCTTCTTATCTCCCATCCCACCACTCATTTCCTTCCTTCTGATGGCTCAGCTGCAGCTCACCCAGTGAGCCCTGCCTTTCAAACAGCACCCTCTGTTCCTTACAGAAACAGTACAGGAAGCCAGAAAAACATGACAGGAGATGAGGAGTTTGAAGAGCCTAGTGTAGGTCCAGCCTGTGACCCTAATCTGTGCTGTGGCCCTAAGTGAGTCCCTTCCCCTACTGATCCTCAGTTTCTTCATCCATTAAGTACAGAATTTGGATTAGATGACTCTCAATATCTCATCCAGCTCTTAAATCCTGTGGTTCTTACATTTCCCTAAACTGAGCAGGGAAATTGGGGGTCACTAGATGAGTTCTGATGTGTTTGGACATGAGTAACTACCATGGTTGAAATGATGGTGTCCCCTCCAACATTTATGTTAAAATTTTATCCCCAGTGCAACAGTATTAACAGGTCTGGCCTTTAGGAGATGATTGGGTCATAAGGACTCTGCCCTTATGAATGGGATTAGGTATATTTATAAAAGAGCTTGATGGAGGGAGTTCACCCATTTTCACCCTTTCCATCCCTTCTGCCACGTGAAGACACAGTGTCCTTCCCCCTCCAGAGGATACAGCAACAAAGTGCCATCTTAGAAGCAGAGAGCAGTCCTCACCAGACACCCATGCCTACTAGTGCCTTGATCTTGGACTTCCCACAGAATTCCTCCAGAATTCTGGGAAATAAATGTCTGTTCTTTATGAATTAGTGAGCTTCAATGTATTTTGTTATATCAGCAAAAATGAACTAAGACAGTAATAGAATCTCAAATCAAAAGTGACTTCCGCACATTTATCCCACTTAGTAAACAATATAGAGATAGGAAGTAGTAGTTTTGGGGTAGTGGTTCAGCAATGTTACTTTTCCATCTTCCTTTGCCGCCAACCCCAGTGACAGCCACCTCTCTCAGCATCAGACCCTCACACCACGGGGCAACGCCACAGGCAGTGTGGTGGACTCTCTTTAATGATGTTCCTTAACAGGGAGGAAAGCTTTTCCCAAATACTCTCATGTCCTATTATGGGTGGGATTGGGTCTCCCAGAAGGAAATGTGGGAGACACAATGTGTGCCTCACAATGTGGTGTTATTTGGAAGTGGGGTCATTCATTACAGATATAATGAGGAATTAAGAGGAAGTCACACTGGAGTAGGCTAGGCCCCTAATCCAATATGACTGGTGTCCTTGTAAGAAGAAGAGAGAGACACAGAGGAAGATGGCCCTGTGAAGACAGAGAAACACAGGGAGAACACCATGTGACAAAAGAGGCAGACGCTGGAGTTCTGCAGCAGCAAGCCAAGGACTGCCAAGGATTGCTAGAGACACCAGAAGCTAAGAGAAAGGCATGAGACAGATTCTCCCCTGAAGCCTCCAAGAAAGCATGGCTTCGCTGACACCTTTTTTACACTGCTAGCCTCCAGACCTGAGAGAATACATTTCTGTTGTTTTGAGTCACCCAGGTTGTGCTACTTTGTTATGGCAGCTCTAGAAAACTAATACATGACCCTTCTGCTAAAACTGAGTTACACGTCCGCAACTATCGGTAAACCACCCACTGGTAAAAGAGAGTGGTATTGCCAAAGTCAGTCGTGGTTCATCTTGTGAGGCTGAGCTCATTGCTTCCAGGACAAAATCAGGTTCTACAGACTACAAAAAAATTAGGGAGTGACTATCAGGTCGCTAGTCTAATATACACATTTTGAAAAGTGAAAAAAAAATAGACTCAGAGAAGGGGAAACATCCTGCTTCAGCTCCCCTGCCTGTGATACAGTGCCTCCTCACTGCATGTGTGTGGTTGCTCCACGTGTGGACTCTTGCCTGCTCTTAGTCTATGCTATGCGATTCTGGCTTGCACAGATTACGGCAAATCGCTAAACAATGCTTGATGAGAGGCAAAGTAAGAAAAGGGTATCTTCCAAGCCTTTCAGCATCCCAGCTCACACAGAAGATTAGAAGTAGAGCTTCTGGGTCTGGGTACAAGTCAGTCTAAACGAGAAATGGGATTGGGAAGGAACAGCCTGAATGCTGCTCCCTTAGAGGTCAGGGGTCACAGCAAAGGCCGAGGTTGGACAGAGGGTTAAAATGAGAAGGGACAGAAGAACATGACACCTGAAGAGGAAAGCATGCCTGGCCTAGCCTGCAGAAGGCATGCTCTTGGAGTCCTGAGCTGACATGGAAGGCTTTCTCATGAAGACTCTATAGATAAACACAGACATGTCTAGGAAAAAAACAGTTATATTGCTGCCAAGAATGTCTCACGAGCACCTCACAGTCGGATCAACACGTATCTCCTCCAAATGCTCTTCACCGTGTGCTTTCTGTCTTATCAAAAAGTGTTTGCATTGGCCCAATTGTCCAAGCCACAGTCATGGGAGTCATCCTTGCTCCCTCCCCCCACCCCCCTCTTAGCCAATCACTCACCAGTTCTCCCTCCTAAATACTCATCAAACCCATGCACCTCTCCCAGTCCCTCTACCTCCATCATCCTTGCCTGTGGAGATTACCACAGTGGTCTCCTTGTTTATCTGTTGCCTTTAATTTCCCTTCCCCATACTCCAGTCCCTGCAGCTGGAATGGTCTTTCTGAAACCTGGATCTGATCACCTCACTGCTTAAGGCCAGTCAGTGGCTCCCCATGGCTTTTGCATTAATGTCTAATCTTCCTGACTTGCTTTCAAGGCCCCTCGTAACCTTCCTCCTCCACTTCCCTCCAAGCTTTCTCTCTCACCTCATTTCCCCTGGACCCCAGCCTTCATGCTTCACAAAACTACCCTTCCTACTTTCCCCAGCAAACATGCTCTCTAAGCACCAGCACCCATCTCCCCCACCATTCCCACCCCCTCCATCCCCAGGGCCCAAGTCTAGACTGAGCCTCTTGGCCCTCAGGTCCATTTTGCACCCTCCTTGGTCAACTGTGTGTTGTAGGGGGTGGGAAGGACCAGGCTGACCCCCATAGGTGGCAATTCCCGGCCTCCCCTGTCATGGGCTACTGGCTGGGGTCAGACAGTGGGAGGCACTGACAGACAGGAGGCGGTGACAGAGAAAGGGAAAGAGAGGGTATTTCTTCCCCTCTTTCTCTGCCTCAGGGGATATCAGCAGCAGTGTCTCATCCAGGCTCCTACCAGACACACCCACTGTGGCTCTACTTTCCATAAGGGGACTCTATGATCTCATTACGCTGCCTCCTGCCCTTGCGACTCTAACTGAGGTACAGTAACTGCTTCCTGGAGTTGTTAATTTCTAAGTCATCTGACCCCTTCCATCAGCTGTTAACCAGTTTCCAGCATTAAGTCACTTCAGTTATAAATACACTACGTGATTTTTGTTTTCCTGGTTTTTCCTAACTGACATGGGCCTTCTCTATCATCAGCTCCCTGTCCTTCCCTAAGGCATCCCTATTCATCCTGAATTATAAGGACTGGTTAGCTTATGTCTACTCCCTTCTGATCTGAGTGTCCCACGAAGGCAAAGGCCATGTCTGCTGGTTTGCCATGGTACCCCATTGTACCCCTAACAGTACCTGCACACAGTAAGTATCCAATGAATACTTGAATGAGTGAGTGACAGAATGAATGACTACAATTTGTCACTAAGTTTCTTGCCTATTCTTTCAACTGCCCAAGTCTACTTTGTTTTTCTCAGTCTTTCAAACCTCCCTTCTCCAAGAAAATAATAACCTTTGCTGTTTTATCCTTACCCTATAGCTTTCCCCTTTCCATTATTTTATTAAGTACAAGTAATATGGCATAAACCATCCAAAGGTCTCTGCGCACACAGGCTTCCCATTTCCATGGCATATCTCCTGGGTAGGGGCCACAGCCAGGGCTACCAACCAGAAGAGAAAGAAAGTTACAAGGTACAAGGATGTGCACAAAGCTGCCTGACAGAATTCTAGCTGGGGCTTTGGCTGTGGTTCCTGCAGGGAGCTTCCTCCTGGCATCACAGGGTGTGAATCTGGAGACAGCTTCATGAGTAGGAAAGCCTTTGCGCCATTTCCCCCTTCCCCAGTGTTCTGAGCACCTACTTGCTTCCCTGCAATGCAGCTTTTCTAGAGTGAGGTGAGGATGCAAAGGAAGAAGATACTTGGCTTTGTTCCCAGGTAAGGGCTGGGTGGAGGGTCATGCCTAGTTTGGCAGCCTAGAATGGGAGGGCACAGGGTGCCCAGTGGAGGAAGGGAAGCATAGGCAATGAACCAGGACAACTGCTGTGGTCTGAGTCGCTGTTTTCCCTCTCTCCCTCCTAAGCCCACACATCACATTTCAATCAGCTCGGAGGATCTGTGCGGCAGCGGGAGACAGACTGCAGGGAGGCAGAGCATCCAGCCACGGCCTCCCCCGGCTCCATAAGCTGATTAGAAATAAACATGAGGGCAGTACACAGCAGTGGCTTTCTCACCATATGCAACAGCATCTGTTTCTAGGGCCAGGCTACAAGTCAGCAGGCAAGAGAGGAGGGCACTGAGACACTTAGGCAAAGGCTCAGGGGCTGGGTGCCTTGGGGTCATCTTACCATCCCTCTGTCTCCAAGAAAAACTTCCAAGATCCAGTCCAGGCACTCTTTTGACTCCATTGGATAATGAGATACCCCAAAGAGTAAAGTGCAGGTCACCACATATCTCAAGAAAATAAGAGGATTCAATGGAAGAGGAATCTGGATTGGTGCAAGGGTTGGAAGAAACCTCTTCCCTGTGCCAGCCAGAAATCTTATCTAGGAATCCTGGATCTTCACATGATATGACAAGGAAAGGCTAGGAGAGAGGGAGTTCTCAACCATGTGGGCTGGGGATGGGTACAATGAGAGGAACTCAAGATCAGTGCTGCTGGGGGATATAACAACAACCAACACTCACCCTTACTGAGAATGTCCTAGGCACCAGGCCCAATGCTAGGCGCTGTTATAATGTCATAATGATGACATTAAATCCTTATAAGCCTCGGAAGTAGCTACTATTGTCCTCATGTTACAAAAGAGGGGAACCGAGGCTCAGAGAAGTAAAGAGACTTCCTAGGGTCACACAGGTAGGTGTGAGTGGCCCAGTCAGACCTGGAAACCAAGCTTCCAAAAACCATCGCTCTTGCAGTGACACCTGTGCCCTGTCCCCCCAGTGCAGAGCCATCACCACGGTACTGCAGCAGGGGAGGCTAGGCCCACAGCTCTCCAATGGCAGGCAGAGGGGTGGCTCTAAAGTGGATGATGCTGGGTCGGGGGACCCCACGGGTCTGGTTCCCTCTGTCTAGAGGCCTTTGGTTAGGGCAGCTGGAAGCCCAATCATCTCACCTCATGCTTCTAACACCTGTCTGGTTATTAACAGGGACAGTGGTTAAATTTCCCCTCTGTCTCTAAAGTTTCACCGTGTCCAGCTGCCTGGGTACAGCCACTGCCTTAGGTCAAACACTGGCTATCTTTCACATGGCCCATCTGAGCAGCCCCCATCTCTGACCTAGCCAGCTGCCACCATAATTCTTCCTGAGGCTAAGCTCATCATGTCACCTCTCTTAAACTAACTCTTTCAGGATCACTTTTGCCTGGGAAGAAAAGTTCAGATTGCTTAACTTGGCTTTCCCAAGCTGGCCCCAGCCTGCCTCCAGGGTCCTGTCTCTCCCACATCCTCTGCACTCCGGAGACCTCGGAGGCCTGGCTGTTATCCTGGGTGTGCCTTGCGTTGCCACACTTCCTCACCTACACTGGTGCTCCCATTCCCTCTTCCAGGGTCAGCTTTCCTGCTCCTGATTATTTCCTTTGGCAAAATGTCACCTTTCCTGCCCAACTCAAATGTCACATGCTTTATGAAGCTTTTCCTAGAAGCTTCTCCTCTGTGCCAACTCCTCCCCTGCAGACTCCTTCTGAGTTTGTGATGAAGATGAGGATGATAATAGAAGGAGTAACAGCTGGCCAGGCACAGTGACTCATGTCTGTAATCCCAGCACTTTGGGAGGCCAAGGCTGGTGGATCACGAGGTCAGGAGTTCAAGACCAGCCTGATCAACATGGTGAAACCCTGTCTCTACTAAAAATCAAAAAAAAAAAAAAAAAAAAAAAATTAGCCAGGCATGGTGGTGTGTGCCTGTAATTCCAGCTACTCAGGAAGCTGAGGCAGGAGAAACGCTTGAACCCAGGACACAGAGATTGCAGTGAGCTGAGAGTGTGCCATTGCATTCCAGCCTGGGTGACAGAGTGAGACTCTGTCTCAAACAAACAAACAAAAAAATAGTAACAGCTAACACTGAGGAATGCTCACTCTGTGCCTGGCACTTTTCAAACATTATCTTATTTAATTCTCACAACAACCCAAGGAGATGAGTGCCATCATTATCTTCATTTCCTAGATAGAAAATAGAGGCCCAGAGACATTAGGCAACTTGCCCATGGTCATGCAGCTCACAAGTGGAGAGGAGCAAGGATTCAACCACAGCCATGCAGTTCCTGCGCCTGTGCTCTTAAGCACCCCCAGGGCCCCCCCACACAAAGAACACCCATGGGGCTCATATCCAAAGGTTCCTCTACAGAAGCATTGCTCACCTGATATGAGAGGCCCTGAGCCGCCTGTCTCTCCTGATCAGCTGTGAGCTCCTTGAGGGCAAGGTCTGCCTTAGGAATCTGTCTTGTGTCTAGCACAGCACCAAGGACAACGATGAACAAGGCATCTGCCAGAGAGAACAAATGAATGATGTGTAATGATAATTATTTAAAGCATCTTTGCATCTAAGTCATCACAGGAGAGTGATAAAGTCCCCAAAATGATGACCCAGTTGTGAGATGAGGTACTTCTCTGCTGTCTCCCAGGCAGAAATGTGGGAAGAGGCCAGGAAACATGTCCTTTATGAAGGACCCTTAATGGGGCTCTGTGCACACAGAGAGAGGGAGGTCACATGTCCTTTCACTGTCTTTTGGGCCAACGGTTTAGGGCAGGGGCAGGGCACACCTTTTCCTTTTTCCTAAATACTCAAGTCTCAGGTAATACCTCATGGACTCTACTGTTTATGGGCTCACCAAGTCCTGTGAGACATGGTCAGCCATCTGCCCCTTCTCTCACCCACACGCTTCACTGTAGAGATGGAGGCGGAGTTGGGATTTACATAAATCAGGGGGAGAAGGTGATGGGTGACAGTGCCATTAGCCACTGAGAATCAGCTTCCCCACCCTGAGCCTGAAATCCACACACCCCACTGGACCTCCTACAGAATCCCCATCTCAGTTCAGTTCACCACCCATCTGGCTATCCAAATGAGGAACCTCCCACTCTCCAACACCACCTCCCTCCTCTCACCCCCCACACCCAGCCAGTCCCCAGGTCCTGTCATTCCATTTCCCAAATATTGCTGAACCTATCCCTCTTCTTCACCACCATGATCCCAGCTCAAAGCTCATCACTTCTGGTCTAGAGCTGGAAAGCTCCTACCTTCTACTTACTAAGCTCCCATGGAGCACATTATAATTTATAAATGGGATCATACCACTTCCTGTTTAAAAACTTCCAATGGCTGCCACTGCCCAAAGGATGGCACCCATGCCTGTAACCTCTTCCCACCCCCCTCACTACCTTCCACTCCCCTGCAACAGCACACCATGCCATTGTCAGGCCTTCTGCCCAAAGTACCTCCCCATCTCCACTCTCACCTTTCTCACCTGGCTGGCTCCCCTCCCTGTGGAAGATGTGGATCAGCTCCTCTAGGAAGCCCTCTGCAAGCCACTCCCTCTTTAAATTCCCCCTCCCCTGAAATTTGGCCACCTGCCTCGAAGTGTTCCCATTATAAAATTGCTCGTGAGACTCAATAATTTAACCGAAATCATTTCATCATACGTATTTCCCCCACTGAGCTGGTTCAGGGCAGGAATCCCCCTCTTATTAATGCTCCCATTTCCTGGCCCTAGTATAACACCTGGAATGGGACCTAACAGAGGCTCAGTGAATGTGTCTTGAATTGAACTGAAGTCATCTTTGAATCATCCATGTGTAAATAGTCTAACTCCTGAGTCTACTCACAGGGCTGCCATGAGGCAAGAGAGATACTGCTTATGAAGTGCTTAGCATAGACCCAGTGGTTGTTCACTATTAACATAACCATTATTACTATAATCCAGTGCCCCCCAGGCTGGGCATTAGGAGACACAGATTCTAGTCCCAGACCTGCTGTTAACTATCAGGGTGACCTTGGGCAGGTCAATTACCCTTTCCGAATTTGTCCTCCATAAATATTATTTTCCTTCCTGGCTTCACCTCCAGTACTGAATGATTCTCTATATAATCTCTACCTCTCCCTTACTTCAGCATAGACAATTCAGAATTTGCAGATAACTTACAGTATATCTGCACTTATGAACACTGCATTTATGAATAACTCAACATATAAGTAATCACTTTGGAAACCCACCACATGGGGTAACCTCTTCCCTCTCACTCCCTGTTGGCATTTTTACATTAAAAAGTGAAAAAAAATCGAACCAAAGGACAGTCCTTTAAATTAAATATGTTTAGCCTTACAACAAACAAGTTACATTTTTCTTATTTTCTCATTTCCTTGTGGACTGGTAAAGCTTCATTGTGAATGAATAACCGCCAGCCTGGATCAATACTTGGACACAAAGAACTTTGGTGCCCGCTACGGGATCTCCACGGCAAGCACAAGCACCTCTTTGTTACCAAATCCCACTGACCCACACAGCCTCAGCTCCTCCCCTAACTGTGGGGAAATAGCAACTGTGGGGAAATTCCATCAGCAGACAGGGGACAGGATCTTATCAAAAACAGCACTGCAGCCAGGCCCAGTGGTTCATGCCTATAGTCCCAGCACTCTGGGGGCCCAAAACAGGAGGATCACTTGAGCCTAGGAGTTCAAGACCAGCCTGGGCAATATAGTGACCCCATCTCTACAAAAGTAATTTTTTTTTAAATTAGCCAGGCATGGTGTCATGTACCTGTAGTCCCAGCTACTTGGGAGGCTGAGGTGGGAGGATCACTTGAGCCCAGGAAGTCGAGGCTGCAATGAGTTATGATCAGACTACTGCTCTTCCACCTGGGTGACAGAGCGAGACTCAAAAAAAGAAAAGAAAAGAAAAAAAAAGCAACCTGCCCCTTTCTGAAAATCTCTAAACTGTGTCAAGCTATAAAAAAGAAAATCATCGTTTCTATAACTCCAATTGTACTATTACTCCCTTGAGATCCGCCTCACAGAAGCTACTTTAAGATTTGAAGCCATTTTCTCCGAATAGCAGCAGGAGGAAGGCAGGGAACTACATTACCCAGAAACCCTGTGGAGGAACCTGGGCTGATCCATGGCTTTCATTCCTACTGGCAGTAGCCTGAGCTGCTGAGTAGGCAGAGAGAATCTCCTCTGAGCTCTAAAGACCAATCAGAGCATGAAACCGAGGGTGATATTTCCACCTGCCTCACCAAGAAACTCAGGGTGGGTGTAAGGAAAGTGAAACGAAAGTGTTGAGTTTTTCTAAGGCTGTTTTAGAAAAGAAGACTTGAGCAGAAACACACTCTGCTGGTAACTAGTCCCTTAACCACGGACTGGTGGAAGTAGTGCAGAGCCCAGGCTAACACAGCCACCTCTTCCACCCACAGAGGGTACTGTTTGTCTTATTTTTTTATCTCTAAGGCTGGGAGAAAAACCATCTCTGTGATCAGGGAACCCTTGATCTGATGGGGGAGATGCAGCCCTTCTCTTCAGAGAACTCCCGATCTGACAGAATCCTGACCTCTGGCTTTCAAGAGCCTCCAGTCTAATGGGGGTGACAGAGCTCCTGCCCCCAGGGAGCTCCCAGTCTGATGGGAGAAGCAGAGGTCCCATCTTCAAAGAGCATCCAAGTGATGGAGAAGCTCCGAGTTCAGCTCTGTGCACTCGCTGCCAAAGTGTCCTCTGCAGTCAGCTGAAGCCAGCTGTGCAGCTGTGAGGGACACAGGTGACTTCGCACTTGTCCTTGTCTTTGCCCTACTGAGCCTGAGGCTGAACTGGCTCTGGAGATGAATGGGCAGTCCACACACCAGGGTGAAGAGCTTTGAGGACGCAGACAGATCCAACTGCAGCAGACTTTGAGCCTAGCAGGTGGCCCACCAAGGGAGCTTCTCCGAACTCTTATTGACCAGAAACCTTTATTCTTAGCCCTCTTTCCACCCTCAGAATGCTGTTCTCTATTTTCTTTCCTCTTTCAGAAACTGGCCCAGCTTGCCCTGTTCAGGAAGCTGTCAGGGGTTACTGTCCCACTTCTGCCTGTTGTGTTCCACATAAGGCAGGCAGCTGCGCAGGGCTGCCACAGACACATACCTTTCCTGATTTGACATAGTTTACTCTCAGGGATTTTTTTGGGTCCTTTAATTCTTTCAGAGGTCCCTGTATTCCTCAAAAGTTGGGCCTGAATCTCTTCCTTTCAAATTGTTTTTTTCCTAGCTGTCTCAGGGCTCCCTACATGTAGGATCTTTGGGGTCTCCACAAGGGTGGATCTGTCCCCTCCAGAGGATTTGAAATTAGAAAACTTGTATTTGAACCCCATCCCTGCCACCCGAAAGCTGTGTTACTTTAGCTAAGACACTTCACTTCTCTAAGCCTGTTTCCTCGAAAATGGGTAAAATAAGAACATTCTTCCCAACTCAAATGGTAGCAAAGTTGTTTAAATGATTAAGAGCTCTGCAAGTATTAATTACCATTATCATTTAGCTGAGAGTTTCCTGGGTGCAACCAACACCTGGGATCCTCATTCCTCATGTATAAAAAAAAGATAAAACGTGACTTCTCAGTTAACAGCCAGGATGGGGTTCCTGGAAGCCCTTCCTTCTCAGCTTCTTCCATCTCCCTTCCTCCTCAAGACTTCAGAGCCTCCAATAAGCATAGTTACAAAGTTAGAACATCACTCAACAGCAAAGCCCAACTCTGAAGCGTATATCATTAGGAATTAGCAGGAAACTCAATCAGATAATTTAAATTAAAAGATGGTTATTGTTCTTAGATATCAAGTAATCCGGAGGTAGGTGTTGCTGGTATTGATTTATCACTCAGTGATGCCAGAGACCTCGGCCTTTTCTACCATTCCATTCCACCACCCCCAAAAAGCTGGCTTTCTTCCTTATGCTTAGCGTATGATGGTCTCAAGATGGTTTCTGTAGCTCCAGGCATCACATCACATTCAGTGAAGAAAGGAAGAGGTCAGGAAAGGACAGGATCATCTGATGTCAGAGCAAATGCTGTAGGGCCATGCCCTCTACAGCAGATAGACCTCATCTTTCCAGGAGGGTCAGGTGGGACTGCAGAAGTGTGGTGTGCCTAGCCTTTTGGACAAGCAGCCTCACCCTCCTGAAACTTGCTGCTTACCCAGTTCAGGTTTCCAAAGGATCACCTGTGCAGATATGTGCTCATCAAGTGTAGAATCTTTATCCCTTACCAGATGGAGAACGTGGAGAGCAGGTGGAAGGACCCCACTTCCAAAGCCTCCTCCACCTCCTGGTGGCATTCAAGCTTGTCGCAAACACTGGAGGTGGAATCTCTGGGAACAGAACTATGTCCTTCAGAGGTTGCCAACTTAGCTACTATAATAACTATTTACTTCGCCTTTGTCTTACTGTTCTCTACAGCAATACGATTAGAAGCACATGCTGTGCTAGGCAGAGATTATTAGAGATGCAAGACCATAAAAAGGCCCCCTCTGTGCCAACTGTCTCTTCTACAGAGGTTCTAGTGCACACATCTGAAAACAGCAGCACTAGGTTCTTAATATCTCACCTCAATTTTCTTCCTTTTATAGCACGAACAGGAGGTGACTGGTGGTGAGATGAGCACCGTGCTGGGAATCCAGTCCCCGTCCTAAGGCTGACCTCATTGTGTGTCCTTGGGCGAGTCACTTACTCTCTCAATCTCCTCTTCTGTAAAGTGGAAGTGATAATCATATGCACCTCAAGGTACTATTAAACCACTTAAAGCCCATATTAGAAACCTATTTAAAAATTGTTTATTCTGGGCCAGACACAGTGGCTCATGCCTGTAATCCCAGCACTTTGGGAGGCCGAGGCAGGCAGATCACAAAGTCAGGAGATCGAGACCATCCTGGCTAACATGGTGAAACCCGTCTCTACTAAAAATACAAAAAATCAGCCAGGTGTGGTGGCACGTGCCTGTAGTTCCAGCTACTTGGGAGACTGAGGCAGGAGAATCGTTTGAACACGGGAGGCGGAGGTTGCAGTGAGCCAAGATAACACCACTGCACTCCAGCCTGGATGACAGAGCAAGACTCTGTCTCAATTTAAAAAAAAAAAATTGTTTATTCTGGAAATTTCTTGATTCAAGATTGAAAGAGAAATGGATAAATATTATGGGCTAAATTGTGTTTCCCAAAAATTGATGTGTTGAAATCCTAACTTTCAGTACCTTAGAGTGTGTCTATGTTTGGATATAGGGCCTTTAAAGTGATAATTAAGTTAAAATGAGGCTGTTAGTGTGGGCCCCAGTCCAATATGGCCAAAGTCCTTATAAGAAGAGGAGATTAAGGCGGAGACAGTGCACAGGGAAGATCATGTGAAGACACAGGTAGAAGATGGCCATGTACAAGCCAAGGAGAGAGGCCTTGTAAGAAACCAACCTGCCAACACGTTGATCCTGGACTTGTAGCCTCCAGAATTGTGAGAAAATCGATTTCTCTTGTTTAAGCCACCCAGCCCATGGCACTTTGCTATGGCAGCTCAAGCAACATAAAGCAGTAGGAATGCTAGATTTTTAAATCCCAAGGCACCTTCAGAAGGTAAAGTGTCATTTCCTCACTAGTACCACAGTGTTTAAATGGAGAATCCCACATTGCCAAGCCCCATTCAAGGCTGGGGGAGTCATGCACACTCAGTGGGGGAGATTCATTTTAGGCACACCCTTTCAGTCTGAGACAGCATCTGTGCAGCCCCAGCGAGCCCCGTGGATGTCAGTTGTGCACCCAACAGCAACCAGCTCATCCTAGTCACAGAGGCAGGAATGAGTGCATGCTCCTGGCTTGCTAATAACATATTGGAAATTGTAATTTTCAATTCCCCAGTCCCATATCTGCTACTGCACTTCTGTGCCTGGCTGAACACCGCCTCACAGCCATCCAGCCACAAGCTCCCCTGTCACTCCAACTGTCTTCATCTTTTACCCCCAGAAGTGACACACTGACCCTCAGCCACCTATAAGGATGTCTCCCAGCAGTGGGGGGCAGAGCACCACACATCGTCTCTGGGTCCCCTTGTGACTGAGGTCCTGTTTGTGAGAAGAGATAGAGAACTGGGGGAAGCCACGGTGAAGGGTGATGTCAGCTGAGCCACTGCGACCCATAGAAGCTTGATATAACAGCTAATTTGCTGATTTTAAAAATCAGACAAGGTTCAGGGCCATGCCTGTGATACTCCCTATTCACTCACTGATTTCACTTACTCAGCATGGGTATTTTGAGGGTCTGCTATGTGCCAGGCTGTGTTCCAGGCTCTGGGGACAGAGCAGAAAGTAATCAACCTCCCCTGCTTTCATGGAACTTACATTCCCTGGAGAATAAAAGGCTTGAAGTAAACTAACTTAGTATGTAACACACACAGGCACACATGAAAAATAGTGCCAGATAAGGGAATAACACATGCAGGGATGTTATCTGACAAAAAAGCATCAAAGAAGAATAGAAAAACTTTCAGATTGCCATTAAATGCAATGAGGGAGCAAACCACGCAGATGTGTGAAGAAAGGGCGGCATTCCAGGCAGAGAGGGCGGTAAGTGCAAGACCCTGTGTGCGTATTTATGGAACAGCAAGAGGCGGTTTGACCAGAAGAGAGGGAGTGAAGGGGAGATTGGTAGGAGAGGAGGTCAGGGAGGTAGTGGAGGCCAGCTCATGTAAGTTCAATGAAGACTTTGGATTGTATTTGGAGTGTGGTATGAAGCCCCTGGGAGGATTTTACTCTGGGAGAATTACATGCTTTAAAAAGATCCCACTGGCTGCTGTGTAAGCAACAGACTGGAAAGGCAAGATTTGCCAATGGAAAGGACATAGATTCTGAGAAAAAGTTAATTAAGATTATGCCAACATTTTTTTTTCCCCTGAATACCTGGGTGAATAGAAAGGTATTTACCCACTGTGATATAATCTCTGCAGGAGGAAAGAAAGGGGCAGAGAACTATTCATAAACCACAATGCCGATTCTACACTAGGGTCTGGGAACAGGTGGGGCATGTGACATTATTGGTCTCTGGTAGCACAGTAAGAATCACCACCGCACCTCACATCCCTGAGATGGCCCTTATGTTCTGGCGAACCAAAGGCTGGAAGTCCCCTGAATATAAAAGTTGGGAGGGCCACCTTCATCATTATCACCTGGGATGCATGCCAAAGATGGAGCATCCAAGCCCATCCTTACTCCTTCTGAATTAGAACATCAATGTCCAGGGGCTGGAAAGCTACCTGTAACAAGTTCTCTGGATGTCTCCAAAGTCAATGTTCCCTGGCTCTAGCCTTCAATTTGCAGGTAAAGAAATAGCTCTTAACCTCCAGGTCAGGTCTCTTCCACTATATCAAGCTTCTAGGGTCCTCAGTGGCTCAGTTGACATCACCCTTCACCGTGGCTTCCCCAGCTCTCTACCTCTTCTTACAAATAGAAAATCAGTCACAAGGAGACCCAGAGAGAATGTGTGGTTCTCCACCCCCACTGCTAGGAGATGTCCTTACCGGTGGTCAGTGTGTCATTCCCGGGGGGTAAAGGATGAAGACAGCTGGGCTGATGGGAGAGCTTGTGGCTAGATGGCTGTGAGACAGCGTTAAGCCAGGTACAGAAATGCAGTAGCAGATATAGGACTGGGGTCCTCACTCTCCTAACACCGGCCCTTCCGAGTAAGTTACTGAGACTGGAAGAAAGTGTTGCTGCTGGTTCCCTCCATAAAGCCACCCCATTGCATAGTCAACATTAACCCAAATAGAGAAAGGCTGAGACCAGCCTCCGTTGAAGACATCTCACTGATTAAGGACTCAGTTTTGTAGCAAAACCAGCAGCAGCTACCCCCCTGAATCTCACCAATGGGGATAAATTGGCAACTTTCTCATAAGGCATTAAGCCAAACACGCAGCCAGCAGTGGGCAGCACATGGCAATTCCAGCAGCATTATGCTTGACTGACTCCTCCTCCCTAAAGCCCCAGTCTCCAAGGAACCTTGATGGCAGAGAGTGGAGGCCCTGCAGTCAGATGATTTAGGAAACCCACCTCTTGGGTTAATGTGTAAGAATTATAGTGAGAAAAATCAGTCAGAGTTATACCTGGCCCCTTGGAGTTTCATTAAACCCTTTGAGTTTCATTATACTGACAGGCAAAACTTTCATTCTCTGCCTCTGAAATATGGCCATCCAGTTACCCACCTGACCTCCCCTATAAAGCCCCAGGTAAAGAAGACCTCTGCAGTGATGGGAGAATTTTTTATCACTTCCTAGCTCCAAGTGAGATCTCCAACTAGAAGGTATGGGTGTCACATTCTACCTGGGAAGGAATGAGTCCCCAACAGCCAGGAAGTTCATTGTCTTTAATCATGCTAAGGTTTCATGCTCACCTTCACACGGTTGCCCTTATGCACATGCGCAACTGAACACAGATTCAGATAAACACATATGTACACATTCCAAACAGGAGTTCACATGAATAAATACACGAAACACATGAAATGAAAGTAGCCATCATCATAAGTGCTTACAATATGTTAGGCAACATATGAAAGGCAAGGTAAGTGTTACCTCCTTTAACCCTCACAAGAATTCTTTAAGATAGGTGCCATCGTTATTATTATCTCCATCTCACAGATGAGGAAGGCCATTCGGGGTTTCCAGCTGTAAATAGTAAAGCCAAGATTCTAGTGTGTCTCTGTGGTCTGTACTCTCAACCACGACCTTCTAGGTTTCCACTAGGACACATGCCACCCCCTGCACGTGTCCCTCCACATATGGTGCTCCCACACCCAACTCTTCATGAGCACATACCTGCATACCTGACTAAATGCACCGTGCTCTTTTGGGACAGGCACCACGTCAGCAGCATTCAGTGTTTCTCTGACCCTCTCTGGAGGGGAATGGCAGTGGCTTTCAATGCTGTTTTAAGGCTCATTGGTTCCCCTCCAGTCCTCAGACCTCGAGAAATTGCCCATTTGTCTTATTCAAATGCAGGCAAATTACTGAGATGGGATAAGTCCTTGTTGAAGCTTCTTGGTAATAGGCAGATCAGGAACAGAAGCATGAACTTTAAATCATCTTATCTAAGTCCACAACATTTAATAAATCTGTGGTCAGGAGCTTTTTCACTTGCTGCTGCCAGTTAAAGAAAAGGGCAGTTTTATAGCTAAGCCCTAATATGCTGGCTCATAAAGAAATCACTCCCCGTTCTGACTTATCAGCCTCCATTATCACTCCCTTAAGCAGAAACACACAGTTTTCTTCTGCTGCTAACACCATTAGCTCAACGTGCACTGAAAATATCAAAACCACCAAGGAACTTCCAGTCTCTAGCAAGTTCCTGGGGTGTAAAGACCCTCTAGATAGGGTGAGAACTGCATGGAAAGAAGTAGGCACCATGTGGGCAAGGGCAACTGCCTGGGAATGCCAAGCCCTTCTCTGGAGGGTAGACATTAGCTGCCTCACCTCCAGGCTGCAGAGAGGACTTCTGGACTCAAGCCTGGGCAGGTGCAAGGATCAGGGCTGTTATTCACCCCCACTGGGGCTGAGCCTGGTTCCAAGAGGTATTCAAACTTGGGTTTGAAATCTGATTCAGAATATGCTGCCCATGGCCTTAGACAAGTCAACCTCCTAGGCCTCAGTGTCCCAATTTATGAAATGTGGATGATAAAAATAGCAACTGTTTTGAGTTCTTGAAAGAATTAAATAGAAAATGAGTTTACTCTTAGGGTCTTTGTCCTAGAAAACATCTCATTCTAGAGGCCAGGAACATTTGAGGAAACCTTAGGAAGACTTGGTCCTGGCTGCATTTTCCTTGGAGGAAGGGGTGTTGCTCTGTGATCAGCAGAACTAGAAGAGGAATGATCGTCCTAGATCATAGTCAAAGAAAGCCAGGATTTAGAGATGAGACATAGAAAGCCTACCTCCAAGATGGCCCTCAGTGATTTCGTCTCCTTCACCCTCTTGTGTAGTCACCTCTCACAAGGTCAGGGTGACCCAGAGAATACAGTGGAGTGTTTTGTATGACTTCCAAAGCCAGGTCATGTGGTTTTCATCTTGGTGGCTGGGATTGTTGTTCTAGGGAAAGCCGGACACCTTGCTATGGGGATGCTCAAGCAGCCTTGTGGAGAGGCCTGCAGGAGAGGAACTGAAGCCCCAGGCCAACAGCCAGCCCCAATTCTACAAGCATGTGAGTGAGCCAGCTTGGAGGTGGATCCTCAGCCCCAGTTAAGCCTTCAGATGACTGCAGATAAAAGACCCTGAGGCAGAACCACCCAGCCAAGCCTCTCTTGTATTCTTAATCCTTGGAAACCATGAGAGATCATAAATGATTCTTTATAATTATAAATGATTCGGGGGGTGACTAGTGACATACATGAAGTGATCAGGACAGGGTCAAACCCCTTATTTTACAGATTAGGCAAGCCCATAAAAAGGCGGCTTGCCCATGGTTGAGAGAAACACAGCGAATGGAACCCAGACTTCTGGGTCCTCAGCTGGCCCTTTCCATGTGCAATCTCAAACCTAGTGCCTGGCCTGGACTAGCCTTTGGAAGCTGGATTCAGTGGCATCCAGAAAGTTTCACATATGCCTCTTCTCGTCTCCTGTGGTCGCCCTTTGACACATTTCAGGGATTGAGGCAAGGTTATTTAAAAAGCTATTGTAAAATTGCATCAGGGACAGTTGGCACTCACCAAGTTACTGTACGCTCCTCTGTATCTTCCAGCTTTCCTTGTAGTTAAGAGGGGATGTGTGACTAGTTCTGTACAACAGGCTATAAAGAAAGGTGGCACTACTTCCAGGCAACAGTACTCAAGAGTTGGTGCATGACCCTTAGCTCCCTCCTTTTTTGTTTCAGCAACCAGGAAGTCACCTGTTCTAAAGTCTGTATCTATAAGATGCAGCCTGGATCCCTGAGTCGTTAGTTGGAAGAGAACTTCTCTGGAGAGCCAATAGACCAAGAACAGAATTTAAATGAACCAAAAGGAAACCTTCATGTATTAAACTACTGAAACTTCAGAGTTCATTACTGTAACCTAGCTTAGCTTAACTTGACTAATATACCATGTGCTCTAGATGACATTGCTGCTAGTTGGGATAGGGTTATCCAAACCATACTGGACTACGATGGAGTGAAGAATAAACTATTATAGTGTTAAGTCACTGAGACATTAAGCTTTTGTACCTTATTGTATTAGAGCCTCCTAACTTATTAATAAATCATCCGGAAATGCACCTTATAACTGAGGATCCCTTACAAATAAGAGAATTGAATAGTGAAAGATAAAAATAGACACAAATGTTATCAGTAAGTTTCTGTGTGAATGCAAGTAACAGTGAATCAAACTAACAGAGATTAAAACCATGAGGATACTTAGGTTTACTTCACAAGAAGGCAGAGTTAGGCAGTTCAACTATTAGGTCAGCAGGTCCATGATGTTATCAAAGACCCAGACTCTCCCTCCTGTCTCTATGAGCCCTCAGCTTGCTGGTTTTCATCCTTATTGTCTTATGGTCAAATGATGCTGCCACAGCCCTAAGTACCATATCCTTACATAAGCACTGTTTTATCAGGAATGGAGGAAGGAAAAAGAGCATTTATCCTTGAGTAGCTCTGTCTTATCTAAGAAGTAAGCCTTTCTTAGACAACCCCAGGAAACTTCCCCTTAGACATCTTACTGGCCATAACTGATTCAAAAACAAAAGGTAAGAGATTTACCATGTCATTGGGATTATTATCCAATGAGAAAAGTCAGGATTCTCTTAGCAAGAAGTGAAGGTGACAGCCATTAGATTGGGTAGATTATCAATAGAATCTGCCCCATATATAAATTTGTCTCATTGCCTAACACCATGGTATTAAAAAAGGAAAAATAAATGGTAAGATAATGATTAGAATAACATTGTCTCCCTCAGGCAAATCCATATTCCTCCTTTTCTTCGAGTCCCTTTTTTTCAAATTAACTGAGGCTCAGAGAGAAGAAGGACTTGTCCAGAGTCTCCCTCCTGCTGATTAATAACAGAGTTGAATCTTCAAGCCAGATCCCCTGACTCTTGGACAAAGGTTGGGTCCATGGTAATATTTCTCACTGTGGGTTTCGGGGAACATTTTTCACGATGTGCTATATAAATCAAAAAGGGACGAGCAATCAAGTAACTTTTTAAAGACGCTACCTACTTGATGCCTATCTTGGCGATTCATTATGCCCCCTAGTATATTAAAGTCTCTGGGAGGTCCTGCAGCAAAGGACACATAACATTTAACCCTGTGGTTCCTAAAATGTATTTGAGCAGGGAACTGTCTCTTCACAACGCCTGTTAACATCTCATGGGACTAGTGTTTTGGAGAATACCCTTTGGAAATGCTGTCCTGAACAAGGCAGCTTCCAGCCACCCCACCCCATCATGCAACCATGGTGCTGAACAAATCCATCTGTGGAGACAGGAGTAACTAGTTCAGCATATACTGCTGTGCTTCTCCTGCGTTATGGTTCACGTTCCACTCAAGTGGTGCATTTTTTCCCCTAGTTAACGAAGAGGTTTATTTTTGTGTGTTGATTTAGGGATTGTAATCACTTTCAAGAAACAATGAGAGCTCATCACTGGAAAGAATGAGCATGGCATTGGGAGGTTATGGAGAAATCCACTTAGATGTATCTCTGGCCCAGAGAATGCTGGCAATGGCAGTCTGCACAGCATTACCATGACCATCGAGCACACAGCACCTCTGTAGACATCATCCCATCACTCTAAAAGCATTTGGGAAGGGCCTTGGCTACCTCCTTGCATGTAGCCAAGATAAAGTCTCTGATTCTCCCAGCCACTGCCTATACAACCTTGGAGGGCTTCCTTCTTGTCTTTGGTCTAAGTTTCCTTGTCATCTATTGATAAGTGCATTGGCATACTTTGGATACTTGTCCCCTCCAAATTTCTGCTGAAATGTGAACCCTAATGTTAAGAGGTGGGCTCAGTGGAAGGTGTTTGAGTCATGAGGACAGATCCTTCATGAATGACTTGATGCCTTTCCCACGGTAACGAGTGAATTATCTCTGTTAGCTCATGGGAAGGCTGGTTACATGAAAGAGCCTGGCACCTCCACCCCTCTCTGTTGCTCCGTCTCTCGCAATGTGACACGCTGGCTCCCCTTCTCATTCCATTATGATTGGAAGCTCCCTGAAACCCACACCAGAAGCAGATACCAGCACCATGCTTCTTGTACAGCCTGCAGAAGTGTGAGCCAAATAAATCTCATTTCCCTTAAAAATTACCCAGCCTCAGCTATTCCTTTATAGCAGTCCAAAATCAACTGATATAGGCACTGAGACTTGGAAGACTTAAAGGTCCTGGGCTTGGGGTCTAAGTCTTGGATCATGGACTTCTTTCCCTCCCATAAGGCTTCCTCCTCGGGAACAGTAGGAGACATGAGCTGCCTGATATTCCATGCACACTTAGATTTTTTATAAGAGACACGGTCTTGTTCTGTCACCCACGCTGTAATGCAGTGGCACCATTATAACTCACTGCAGCCTTGAATTCCTGGGTTCAAGCAATCCTCACGCCTCAGCCTCCCAAGTAGCTAGGGCTACAGGTATGTACCATCATGCCAGGCTAATTTCTTGATCTCTTTCTAGAGACAAAGTCTTGCTATGGTGTCCAGACTGATCTTGAACTCCTGGCCTCAAGCAATTCTCCTGCCTCAGCCCCTCAAAATGCTGGGATTATGGGTGTGAGCCACTGCACTTGGCCAAAATTTTAAATCTTTTGTTGAAGTAATCACACAGAGAAGTACACACATCAGAAGCATTTGTCTCAGTGAAGTTTTACAAACTGAACACATCAGAGTCACTAGCACTTCTTAAGATATGAACATACCTCACCGGCCCCTTAGAAGCCCCCTTGTGCTGCCTTCCAATTACTATCTCCCGAGGGGAGCCACCATCTGCCATCTAATGCCATAGATTGGTTTTGTCTGTTACTGAACTTTATATAAATGGAATCAAACAGTATATACATACTCTCTAATGTCTGGCTTCTTTTGCTCGAGTATGTTTATGCAATTCTTTCATGTTGTTGAGTGTAATCGCAGGTCATTAATTCTCACTGCTGTGTAGTATTCTTTTGTGTGAATATGCCACTCTCGATTTATCCCTTCTATTATTGACAGACCTCTTTATTCAGGTAGTTTCCAGTTTGGAGCTATTCAATATAGTGCTTCTGTGAATATTCTAGCACTCAACTTTCAAAGAATCACATGGACATACTTCTATAGGTATATTATACCTAAAAGTAGAAATATTGGACCATAGGATATACTTTGGTAATATTTCCCAACAGTTGTCCAAAGTGGCTTTATCAGTGTATTCTCAAAATGGCCCTACAGAAGAGTTCAGTTGCTCCACATCTTCCTCCAAACCCAGTATTTTCCATCTCCTTTACTTTGGTCTTCTTGGTGACTGTGTGGTGGCATCCCACTGTGGAGCATTTTCCTACAGACTAATGATGTAAGCACCTTCTCATGTTTATTGGCCACTTGGTTATTCATTTTCAGGGAAGGTACAAGGCTTTTCTTCAATTCTGTCTTGAATCATCTTTTACTTATTAATACACTGTAATATAAACACAGGGGCCTGGTAACATCCTACCTACCCATCCTGACACGCCCTACCTTCCCTGACTGCCAGAAGCAAAGGAGTATGACAGCAAGTCCTGGGTGAGCAAAGAATGCTCCCTAGATGTGGGGTGCTTCCAGCAGGAGCTGAAGTCTACTCCTCAGCTCCTGACGTCCCTCCTCTTCTCAAGGCCAGACTGACAGATGAGACAGAGGGAGAAGAGCTGGCATTTTCACACAGTGAGTAACTGCTAAGTCTACACTATGTTCTGAGCACTGCTCTGGGGGTTGGAAAGTCTGCAGTCCAAGGCAAGACAGACCCAGGCCTCGAGAACCCAGATGGTCAACTGAGGTTGAGAATGGTGCTCCATCTTTCTCCTCTGGAGCTGGGCTGAACTTTCTCACCCAAGACTCTAGGAGTAATGAGTGCCCTGGCTAATAATAACAAAAAATAAGCTGCTGGCACTTACTGAGCACTTTCTGTGTCCCAGGTGTTATGCTAAGTACTTCCATGTGTTAAACTCACGGTTCTCAAATTTTAATGAGCATCAGCATTGTCTAGGGGGTGTATTAAACACAGACTGCTGCTGGGCCCTGCCAGTTTCTGACTCAGAGAGCCTGGGAATTTTCATTTCTAACAGATTCCCAGATAATGCTAATGGTGCAACCATTTAAGTTATTACATCAGAGCCACCCTATGGGGTAGGAACAATTATAATCTCTGTTACCCTGTGGTGCCACTGAGGCACAAACAGGCTACGTAATATCTATACCTCTGACCACACTGCTAATAATTGGCAGAACTGGTATTAGAACCAAAGCAGCATGATTTCACAGTGCGCACACTTGTCTATTAACTACACCACACTATGCCCCAAGTAGCTTGCTTTTAAAGGCTCTCATAAACAGTCCAGCTTAACTGCTGAAATAAGAGCCAGGTGTAGCCTATAGCCTCTATTCCCATTAGATGAACCTGTCCTTCTTTGAGCACTCTGGATGAGCTATATATCTGTTCTCATCCTGCAGAGAGGTGCCAACTACTGTGACAGGTGGTAAGCAGTGGAGGACAGGGACATATGTTAGGGTTTGCAGCTTAAAAATCTATATTGGAATCCCAACTCCAGGCCTTACTTACTACCTCTGAAACCTTGGCAAGTCCTTAAGGTAACTGAGCTTCATTTTCTTCATTATTGTTACAAGAAAAATATATAAAGTAATTTAAAACCCCAACTGATGGTAGCTGTTGTATCCTACCAGCTGGAAGGGCATAATTCCCCTGCAGGCAAATGGCTCTTTGTTTAAGAGTCTCCTGATGTAGCACAGTGAGTATGAACAGAGAGGCCCTGAGAGCTCAGACTACATTAAGTCAGTGTTAGGAGGTTTTGGGGAAGCTGGGGGAGGGAAGCAAAGGGCAGGAACAGGAGACAAAGGGCAGGGCCAGGGATCTGGGAGAGGCAAAGAGAAGTAATTCCAAAGGCACACTGGGAGGATGGGGTATGCCATGGGGGTGGTGGACAGGGAGACTAGACAGAGGCACTTAAGAAAATGGGTATTTAAAATCCAGTTCTAAGTAATTTGCTTTCTGATGATATGATGTCACCACCCCTTCCTCCCTCATTACCTCCAAATTCTGCAACTATATGGTCGTGTGTTTCTGCATTTAGCAAATAAGCGAATAAATGGGGTTAAACATAAAGACAACATGCCCACCATAGGGAATGCAAACAGACTCCCATGTGGATGACCCACCATGGCAACAAGAAAGCACACCACTTTTAAAAAAAAATAGTATTTGTGCCTCAGACTGCGGGACCTGTGAGAGCAGGATCCAAGCCAAAGACTTCCTGCCCTGAACCTGAACTACTAAGCTGGCATGAAGGAGGATGGTGATTCCTGCCTTATGAGTAGGGTGAACATCAAGCCCCATCCCATGCCCCTGTGCTGGAAAGACAGGTGTGTCAGCTGAGTAGGAAGTCATGGAGGTTTCCAATATATGTTATTCCACAGAGTCCACAAAGTAGATCTGGGAAAGTTTCTCTCTATAGATGTAATCAGCTAAGAAATAAAGAATCCACCCAATAAATGAAGAAAGAATAATAAAATTAAAATAGCACCATCTGGCAACCCCTGTGAATTAATAAATTCAGGCATTGCTCATTGAGCTGCTAACATTACAAAAAGTGAAACAATCAGACTTTTGTGCTTTTTAACCTGAGAATATAGCGCCACCCATGAGAGAATGAGTAGTTTTGCCAAGAGAGGGTCAGAAGGAGAGAGTAATGAGAGAGGAAGGGAGGGAGAGAGAAAGAGAAAAAAACAAAGGAAAGAAGGATAGAGGGAGGAAGCGGGGGGGGGGGGGGCGAGAGAGAGAGAGAGAGAGAGAGAGAGAGAGATGAATCTACTCAAGCCTGTGGGTCCAGCTGGCAATCTATAGGAAATACAGAGGACAGAGGAACATGTTAAAGGACACCAAAGGTGTGCGATCAAGTAAAGACCAAATAATGTAAAACTATGGACGAAATAGCCCAATTTCATCCATAAGTTGCAAGGGCAAAAAAAAATAGATGGGAGGAACTATAGATTAATAAACATATAAATACATGTTGACCACTCAAAATGTGTGGACCTTATTCAAATTCTGACTTAAACAAATAAATGACTTTTTTTTAACGGTCATGGAGGCTCTTCTCCCTCAAAGTAGAACATTACCTAACCAACGTTGGATTAGATTTAGGTCCAGGGAGCCATAGAAAAATTCTCGATCAACTCTTGGGGCTGTGTTCATTCCTAGTCCGAATGCTTGTGAGGAATAAACACCTTGGCTGTAGGATCACTGTTGTCTGATGAAGGTCTTATACACTTTCCCACCATGCCTTTACTGGGCCCTCTCAGGCAATCAGATGGATTGAGGTATAGAGAGTTGGGAAGGGAAAAGAATATGTCTTTGGGGGAAGAAGCCTGTTTTAGGGGTGAAGAGAAAAAGGTAAGTTCCTAGAATAGTGGGGCTAAACTGAAATGCCTGATACCACCGCCTGCTCCCATGTCAGCAGGGAAATATAGAAATCGTTGAGACCTAAACTGTGGCAGCCACCTAGCCAGGAGCTGAGAGAGGCACTGATAGCCTCAGGTGACCTGCAGGATGTCAGTCAGTCTAATGAAGGTATCAAGTGCTCCTTAGCACCAGAACACAGGGCTCCTGGATCAGAAGGAGCAGAATCAAAGTGTTGCCAGGAGAAATATTTTTTTGTTAATATGAGGCTGGACTTTGCTCTTCTAGGAGAAAACCACTAATGTTTCCTTAGTGGAATATGTTTGTATTTTTGATAGCTAGTGAGGAAATCAGTCATAGCACTCACTGCTGGGACTAACCTGGAATCCCAGGAAAAAAAAAAGAAAAGAGGTAGAGAAGGAAGTAGCTGAATCTGCTCAAGCCTACGGACCCAGCTTCTAATTTGTAGAAATACAGAAGACAGAGAAATATGTTAAAGAATACCATACCATAAGGATGCAAGCAACAAAAGCTAAGCATGGGAAGACTGTAAAGAACAGGAATTCAATTCATCAACAAATTACAAGAGGGAAAGAAAGAGAGTGGGAAGTCATAGATTTTTTTAAAAAAATTAGTCAGGCCTGGTGGCACACTCCTGTAGTCCCAGCTATTGGGGAGGCTGTGGTGGGAGGATTGCTTGGGCCCAGGAGGGTAAGGTTTCAGTGAGCCATGATCGCACCACTGCACTCCAGCTTGGGTAACAGAGTGAGACCTCCATCTCTAAAAAAATTTTTTTTAATTATTTTGTTTAAAAAGACTTAGAAGACATGTCACCCTTTGTCAGTGAATGAGACAGCCCCCTTCCTGCTCTCAATTGGCATAGCTTGAGCAGAGGAAAAGTTCTGAGGACAGGGCTAAGTTAGCTAGACAGAAGGGAAGACTGAGGCTTGGGATGGGATATCCTCTTCCTTCTGGAAGAAGGGAGATAGCTCTCCATAGAGGAGGTAGGAAAATGACCCAGGGGCTTAAAAGAGGAGGCCACTGGGGAGGAGATCAGGAACTCAAGAGAGGCCTCTGGGGAGATGTGACAAACATGTGAAGAAATTCCTTTTAAAGATGTAATTTGAAAAGAGCTTCTGCTCCATGAACAGAGAGAACAGCTACTGAGCTGATGAATGAACAGCCTCTTTTCTTCCCACCTTCACTGCTCTGACCCTTTAGGGAAAGACTTATATCAATAGGAACATAGTCAGGTTCTGCCATTATGGGAAGGGAGCACTAAAAAGTGCCACGGGCCCAAGGTCTGCACAGATCACATTTGGGAGAAGGTGCTTAAAGATGCAGCTCCTGCCCCCACAGTGCCCTGTCTATACCTTCGTGGTACTGCAAAGTGGACTGGATGAGGGAGGAGGAGGACACTCCAGACAAGGACACAAACCCGTCCCCATCATGTCGCCAAGCAGACCAGTACCAAAGGCAGCATGGAGGTCCCTATGGCTGACCAAATGGGGTCACCACTGATTAATGGCAGCCCCAGAAAGATCTAAAGGAGGAAAGGTAGGAGCTGAAATACACCCCCATGCTTGAGAGCTGGGAAAACTGAAAGCCATGATTTCTCCCCTAGAGATTGTTAAGCAATAGTTCCGAGTGTCTTAGTCCATTTTGTATCATTGTAACAGAGTATCACAAATTAGGTAATTTATAAAGAACAGATTTATTTCTTACAGTTCTGGAGGCTGGAAAGTCCAAGGCTAAAGGGCCTGTATCTGGTGAGGGCCTTCTTGCTGTGTCATCCTATGGGGGGAAGGTGGAAAGGCAAGAGAACAAGAGGGGGCCAAACCCACTTTTATAACAAGCCCACTCTCATGATAATGACGTTAATCCACTCAGGATTGGATGGCATGATCACCTCTTGTTAGGCCCTGCCTCCTAACACTGTTGTATTGGGAATTAAGTTTTCAACACATGAACTTTGGAAGACGCATTCAAACCATAGCACTGAAAAACAGAAAATGAGAGGTGCTGATTCTCCCAGATTAAACTAGTAACGTGGTGATAAACCCTCAAAGCCCCTCAATAGTGCTGCAGGCATAGTCTTGCATGTAGTCTCTTGTAAAGGTATAAAGGTGCTCCCTCCTCAAGTTGGACCCAGCCTGGATCCAAGGAACCCCCACTTTTACTTTCAGCTGATGCCCCTATAGTTCAAAAAGCAGGCAACTGAATATGGCCCTCTGAGTAAAGGTAATATGTATCCCCCATGGAGGAAGGAGGTGGGGTTGGAGAAAGGGCCCATGTACCGAAGGGGGTTTTGGAGCAGGGCAGAGGACTAATTTCACAGGCTCTGGCCGATGGTCTTGTGAGTCCCCTGCCTTCAGGGGGCTTCCTAGCATTCCTCTATTTCTTTTCTGAAGCTCAGTGATGCAGGATTTGTTTGAGCAGAAATGGAGACAATGAAGCCAACTAACAGATACAAACATGTTTACTTGGGGAGTAAAGGAAATAAACTGGTACCAGGGATCTGGCAGGATCTGATGGATCTTCCACTTAAAGCCATTTATCTGGATTTCTGTCCCTGTCTTTCCTGCTGCCCTTCTCACCACTCCCACTCCTAGGCATCTAAACTGTACAAATAAACCCAACTCTGACTGGACTGGAAGCAGGCAAGTGATAGGGAACCCATGAAAAGGGAAAGAGGCCTCCCTCTGGCCCCTGGGGCCCTGTGGCTGGAGAAACTGAGGGTGGGGAGATTGAATCACTTCCTCCCTGAGGGCTTCAGCTGCATCCTGTTCTCACAGCCCCCTCCCTCCATCCTAACCCCTCCAATTTATCTCTGAAGCTGTGTGCATGTCATCTCTAATGGCTAACATTTATTGAGCACCTGCTATGTGTGTTCTGGGCACCAGGCCAAACACTTTACACACTCTATCAGACTGGGATCCAAGCAACAGAAACCAACTCTGGCTGATTTAAACAGAAAAAGAATTTACTAAAAACATCTTTGGTTGCTCATAGAATCTCTAAAGGGCCTAAATATCAGGTTTGGGGCTACACACTTAAGAATAACACCCAAAGTGATGCTGCTGCAAAAATGGTCCACATTTGAACACCACTGCTGCAGGGCTGGCCCTAGGCTTGGAGCTTGCCAGCTGGATGCTGACCACCAAGTTAGCAGCACAGTCACTGCTGTCCTGGGAACTCTTAAGATGGTTGCAGCAGCCAGAGATAATGTTTAGTATCCCCCCCCCAAGTCTTGGGTAGGTGCATCCAATGGCAGAGACATTCTTCCACAGTGAAAGGTGGGCTCTGCCACCCACTCCGATCCCAACATGGGGAGACATCTCCAGACACAGGGAGTGAGGTTGGCCACAAAGACAGACACCTGTCCACTTCACCCACATGTTCTTGTTTCTATCACATAAATCTTGAGGGGGGGATATGTCATCCTCACTCATCAGAACAGGTACATGAGGATCAGAAATATTAGCCAAGGATACAGAGCTAGTCAGCAGCAGAAAGCCCAGGAGGATTGAGGGCTAACTGACTCCGGAGAGCCCATCTCTTAATCCTAACTCTCCTAAGCCTCCTGTCTACAGCACTGCCAGACAGAAAGGAGCAGTCTGCAGAAGAAAAATAAAGCAAGACAGAGAGCAAGAGACAGTGTGTGTGTGTGTGTGCGCGTGTGTGTGTGTGTGTGTGAATGTATGTGTGTATGTATATGTGAATTGTATGTGTGTGTCTATGTGAATCTGCATGTAGGTGTGAGTGTATAAGTGTAGGTAAATTGTATATGTGTGTTTGTATACATCAGTATGAGTGTGTGTGTTTGGGAGCAGGAGTGGGTTCAGGATCTCCCTCTGACCCTGTCCATTTAGGATATCAGGAGCTGACTGTAACAGCCATGTCCTGTCTACCCATTTCAGGGATATGAGCATGTCCATACCTAAAGGGACTCCCTAACTCCAGACTTTATGAAGTTGACCGAAAGGATCTATAAAGAGAACTGAATGCAGGGTTGACATTCTAAATCCTTAATACCCAAGTTGCAACTGGCTCTGACCACATCCACACAGCTCCACATGCAGCTCTGATGCCCGTCTCTCATCAGCAGCCCTGACAGTGTGGAATGTGGGTAGGATATATAGAAACCATACAAACTCAGAAGGAAACATGGGGTCTTTGAAATCAGTCTCGTTGGACTGTGAGTTTCATCTCTCTCTGTTCATCCAATGGCCTGGGGCTGCCCTGTGCTGGCACATGGCAGGTGCCCAGTTGAATGAATAAATGAGTGGGCAAGTCAGCGAATGAATGAACAGGCCTTCTCACTGACAAGGTCACAGTGCCCTGGACCAGCATCACCAGGTGGGTCGCCTCCATGATCCTGATCTGCCTTGACCCCTCTTTTCCGGTCCCCACACCATGCCACAGAGGCTTCGATGCTCATCTCTTGCTTCCTCTTGCTTTTACCCATGTCCTGGTATTTTGCTTATTCATTTGCTTAAAGAACTCTTCCAGAGTATGAAATCTGTCCCCATTAGGTTCTACAAGAAGACTTTGATCCCCTCCAATGTGTTCTGGAAATGCTGGGCAGGTAGTAGAGCAACTCATCACACCTCAACGAGGATTCCCTGGGTGTGCAGCCAGGGAGCAGGGAAAGGAAACAGAAAGAGGCTGCATCTGTGGATAACACAGTGCAGCCCCCCTGAGCCTGGACTCAGGGGACTGCAGAGCCCACATGACAACAGGACAAAGCTGCCATTTTCCTGACTGCACAGTATTTGCTCACACAGCAGTCAAGATACCCAAAAGATTAATATTGTGTTTGATGCTCAGATGACCTGCTACAGACCCAGGATCTCAACTCAAATACTCAGAGGAGAATCCAGTCTTTCAATAAAAGAAGTTACCTGCTTATTGTATCCAAAACGAGGCAGAGTCTTTGCTCTCTGTGGCCCAGGCATCTCAACCCAGGGCTCCGAGGCTTCAGTTTGTGCATCTGGCCCCCCTGCACATCTGGAGCTTTGGAACTCAGAAAGCGCAGCGACAGCTTCTGCAGGCCCTGTCTGGAGGAAGCCTCAAGAGGGAAGCACTGTTCCAGCCTCAGAGCCTGTGTGTCTGAGCTCAGTGCAGTTCGAAGGCACCAGCACATGCTGGTTTCATCTCCCCCTCTGCCTGGTCCTTCTCTGGTTATTGTCTCTTCTGTCTGCCAGCCCAAGCCTCCTCCTGGCTGAAGAGAGGGAAAACTGTGTTGCAGGCAGAGAACTGAAAGGGAGAGGATGTCTCAGAGTAGCTGACAGCTCACAACTGTCTCTCACCACAGTGGGGAATATTGCCTTCTCCTGGGCAGTTCTGTTTTCTCCTCTTCCAGCCCTCACACCTGTTTGCTGGGGGGAAAGTGTCAGTGCCAAGGCTCAGGCGTGTTATGTCCCTTGCTGCCAGCAGGCCTCCCACTTCCTACCAAAAAGCTGCTGGAAGGGAAAGACCACCTCGGCTGAGCGATGTCAAGGTGAGGGATCCCTAGGAAGGGAAAGTGACATCCTCCTGGCCTGGCTTCAAGTCCTCAGGGAGCTACAGCACAGACCCCTCACCTTCCACAGATGCTGGCTCCTCTGCGTTGCTCTGTTTACATTTGCAACCCTTGACCCTGAGCTCCCGGCCCTCCCAGAGGTTACAGGAGTCCGCAATAAAGGTGGTCACAAAAGAAGAATAAAGGGGCTGAGAGGAGCAGGAACTAGAGAAAGTGCTGCTTTACCCAGGGTGGTCAGGGAAGTCTCTCTGGGGAGGTGATGCTTGAGCCTGGAGACCTGCAGGAGGTGAAGGGTGAGCTGGGCGGACACCTGGGAAAGCTCACTCCATAGGTAACAGCATGTACTACGTCTGCAGGGGAGTCCGGCTGGTTGGAGGAGGGTGAGGAGGCTGTGTGCGTAGAGGGGACAGGGAGAGGCTGAGGAAATGAGACCAGAGCAGGGCTGAGCAGGTAGTTGCAGCTTCCAGAAAAAGCCTTTTAGGCATTTTACAAGTATCATTAAATTCTCACTCAGACACTCTGAGATGAGTATAGTTATTATCCCCATTTTCCAGATGAGGAAACTGAGGAGGTAAGAGGTTACATAATTTCCCACAGATCACAGAGCCAGGATTCAAGCAGTTCTTGCCTGTGGTCTGCACACCGAACTACTTTGCTATGTTGCCCATAACAGTAACTCATCCACCTTAGAGCTGGACAGACATGAATTCCAGTGTTGGACAGCAGTGCAGGATCTCTATGGCCCTGGCAGGTGAATTCTCTTCCATGTGCTTCTGTCTCCTCATACCCAGCCCCTCACAGGGTCATAGTGAAGGAGGAAACAGAGATGAGCAGACATGGTTTCTTGGGGCCTGGGGGTCATCCTTCTTTCCCCACCTCCTGTTTCAGGCAGATGGGGGCACATTCCAGAAACCAAGAGTTAAAAAGATCAGGCTAAAATCTGAAGGGGAGTGGGCAGCTCAGCTACAGAAACCACGGGGCACGAAGGTGAGGGCTCTGGTGGAGGGCGTGACTTCCCAGGGTGCCGAGGGGGAGGGTTCCAGAAGGCTTTAGGCCTGGTTCTTCACTGGAGAGGCTTAACTCTAAAGGCAGGACACCCACAGATAAGAGGAAGAAAGAGCGGGTCATGTGAAGGATTTTCAAATGGAAGGAGAATTGAAGCAGTGGAGAGAGTGGGAGGAAGATGGGAGTGTTAGAGAAGGTGATAGCAGGTGGGTGCTCTCAGAGGCAGTGTCTGAAATAACCAGGTGTGGCCCTTGGTTGGCCGTCCTATACCCCAGGTGCAACTGCACTCACTGTTTGCAGAGCTTGGCCCTGTGTGTCATTATTTGCAGAGCTTGGAGCTGTTTGTAAAGCTTGTCATTGCCTGTGTCACCATTTGTAGACCACAGCACTGTTTGTCATTCTGTGGAGTTCAGTTTTATTTGCAGAGCTTGGTATTATTGGGAGAGGCTAGCACTGTTTGTGTCGCTGTTTGCAATAACTTGTCGCTGTGTCTGTTGGTGTTGTGATATCGACAGAGCCCATTCCTCCCTAGTTCTCTGTCTGCTGAGCTGCCAGTGCTGACGTTACTGTCTCTGTGGATGTTCAGAGTCTGTCACTGTCAGAGGCATGGTCTGCAGTGCCCTGGGTCCCTGTGTGCAGACCCTGTCATGGCTGGAGTTATGGTATCTGTGCTAACAGTGCCACGAATGCAGAGGCAGTCTCTCTGTGCAACTCTGTGCCGAGGCTTCTCACTGTTAGCGTCGCTGTCTGCGTCACGATTTGCAGAACCCATTGCTGCCTGTGCCGCTGTGGGCAGGGTCTCTCACTGTCTATGACACAATAGTGAAACATGATATCACAGGATAATATTCTTCACAAGCATATCTGAAGCCTATCTCTGATCCCAGCAGTCACTGCTCCCCCTATCTGGGACACACACACCCCCTTGCTCTATGCTCCCATGCCCTCTGACCATTTTTGCATGCTGGCCTCTGGGGTCTCATGAGACCAAACACCCTGCCTCTGCTCCCTGCCACACTGAATGGGTCACGAAACCTGCTTCCTGGAGCTTGATTTCACTGCAGAGTCCAGGCCTCGTGGATGGCTCTAGACCAAGAGCAGAAGCAGACTTACAAAGGAATCAGGGTTGGCAGGAAGGGGGAAAATGACATAGAAAGAGAGGAGCCATCAGGAAAGATGAAAGGGTTTTACTTCTTCATCTGACGGGGCTTGAAGGCTGTCTTCGGGAGGGAGATGGCTCCTTATGGCAGAGGGTGTAATTAATTAAGTGTGAGGTGCAGCGAGCGCAGGCAGCTGGTGCAAGTGATAAAGTGGCACTGTGCAGCGAGGCCCAGTGGTGACAGAGATAAGGGCACCCATCACAGGCACGAAGCTTTCTGGTCACAGCGTGGGGAAGTGGCAGGGGTGCTTCTGGAGGGGAAGGGCAAGGAACTGGGCAAAACACATTACTGGGTGGAAGCTCTGCCTCCTTCAGACCACAGCACCTTGAAGTTCAGTCCCCTGGTGGGAAAGCCGAAAATACCCATTATGCCACTGCTCATTTCTTGTAGAGAGAAATATAGAAAATGAGAGCATGTGTTGAAGAAAAGAAATCAAAAGGAATGGTTAAAAGAAAGTTTTAAATAACATTTTTAAAAGCATAAGAAGCCCATAGACTGTTTTAAAAAAATAAAGAAAATCCTCATTGAAAGCCAGGAAAAAATGTGTGCTGAGGATCAAAAAGACTGGTTTCTGGAAAGGGAAAAAAAAAACCCTCTGCATGGCTAAGTAGCAGAGAAAAAGAAGTCAGACGTAAAGATGTAAAGGGAAAGGCATCATGTAAGTGTACATAATCTATATTATATATTTACATTTTATTATTATTTATTACAAGAAAAGAGTACACAGCAGGTCATATGTGCACTTGAAGTCAAATGTCCAGAAAAAGCATCTGAGAATCCCCTTGTGAGAAACTCCAAAGCCAGTAATAACAGTTCCTTAAAATAACTTCAAAGTCAGGGAACCAGGTGAGGAATAAGTGGGAGCCCTCGGTGATCACAGTGCAAAAGGTGCACGAAGAATGAAAGAGGCTGGTGGACAGGCTCAGCCAAATCCGTGCCAGGGAAGATGGCCCTGAAATCTCCACTGCCCAAATGCCTTTTGATGGTGAGAGCTGGATACATAAGAGCAAATACTGATGACAACAGTAACTCCTTACATGTCCACATTGATTTACAGTTTGCTTTTTTTTTTTCCCCTCACATTATGTCATTTAATGTCATCATCACATAGCCTCTACGATGGGTAGGAAAGGAATCTTTAGTAGTCCCATTTCATAGATGAGAAAATTATGATCAAAATTGGTCATCAAGTACTATGGTTTGAATGTCTCCTCCAAAACTCACATTGAAATTTAATTGCCTGGCCGGGCACGGCGGCTCACACTTGTAATCCCAGAACTTTGGAAGGCCAAGGCGGGTGGATCACCTGAGGTCAGGAGTTCGAGAGCAGCCTGGCCAACATGGGGAAACCCCATCTCGACTGACAATACAAGATTAGCCAGGTGTGGTGGCATGCACCTATAATCTCAACTACTTGGAAGGCTGAGAAAGGAGAATCGCTTGAACTCGGCAGGCAGAGGTTGTAGTGAGCTGAGATCACACCATTGCACTCCAGCCTGGGCGACAAGTGGGAAACTCCATCTCAAAAAAAAAAAGAAAGAAAAAAAAAATTCAATTGCCATTGTGACAGCATTAGAGTAAGAGGTAGGTCCCTTAAGAGGTGGTTGGGCCATGAGGGCTCCATTCTCATGAATGTATCAGTGCCATTATTGTGACAGTGTTACTAATGAAAAGGATGGGTTTGCTATTCTAATCTTCTCCCTCTTTTTCATACACTCTCACCCTTTCATGTGATGTCTTCCATAATGTTATGACACAGCACAAAGGCCTTTACCAGACACCAGTGCCATGCTCTTGGACTTCCCAGTCTCCAGAGCCATAAGCCAAATAAATCTCTATTTAAGTTACCCAGTCTGTGGTATTCTGTTATGGTAGCAGAAGACAAGCTAAGAAATAGGCAAGAACCTTCAGCTAATCATGCCAGCACTGGAACATGATCCCAAAAGCCAAAGTCTTTATGTGATACCATGCTATCTCAATTTGGATCCTGCAGAAGCTGAGCCTGAGGCAGTGATGTGGGTGCAATGTCATTTATTTGGGAGGTGAAGAAAGCACTGAAAGAAGAATGGGACAGTGGGACAGGGAAGGGGAGAAACCCAAACAGTGTGAGTAATCAGGCTGGCTGGCACCCGGATCACAAGGCTTAGTCCTGCAGAGACCTCTGGGCAACAGCATAGCACTGACTCTAAGAGTTTTCCTCCTTGAGGGGGAATCCAAATTCTGAATTTCATCTAGAAATCAATATAAATAGGTCACCAGGACCTGTTGGAATCCACTTGAGCCTCCTGAATAAACTCAAGGGTGAACTGTGACCATGATAACTTACTTGCTGTTCCAAATACCACGGTGTTTTGGGGCTGGCAGACTGCCAACTATGCCTGCTCCTAATAAGTGGATCCTTGAGATAGGCATTATCAATAAGATAAATATTATACTTAGCATTCTGTAAGACAGAGATTATTGAGCACACATTTGACAGACAGAGAAACTGAGGTTCCAGGAGATTAAATAACTTGCCCAAGGCCAAAAAGTTATTAAGTAGGGAAAGCTAGATTTGAGCTCTGAACTTCTAACTCTAAAATCTATACCACTTGTGTTAGTGAAGGTTCTCCAGAAAAACAGAATGAATAGGAAGTATAGATAGGTATAGATATAGAGAGATTTCTTATAGGAATTGGCTCACACAATTATGGAATCTGAGAAGTCCCACAATCTGCCATCTGCAAGCTGGAGAACCAGGAAAGCCAGTGGTGTGATAAGTTGGCTTATAGTGAGTAGCTTAAAGTCTGAATGCCTGAGAACCAAGGGAGACAGTGATATAAATCCTGGTCTGAGTCCTGAGGCCCAAGAGGCAGAGCACTGAAGTCCAAGGACAGGAAAAGATGGATGTTCCAGGTCAAACAGGGGAGCAAAATTTCCCTTCATCCACTTTTTTTTTTTCCTCTTTGGACCTTCAGTGTATTGGATGGTGCCCCGTCCATCCTGGCTAGGGCAGATCTTCTTTGCTTGGTCTATCATTTCAGATGCTGATCTCTTCCAGACTTATCCTTACAGACACACCCAGAAAGAACATTTTACCAGCTATCTGGGCATCTCTTAGCCCAGTTACGTTGTCGCATAATATAGGAAAAGCCCATCACACCAGCTTTTCCTATAACTCACAGAGGTGGTCTTTGGAAACATGAAATGGCAAAGCTTTTATCCCATCCTCTATCAGTCCACTACCCATTGCAGAAGAGAAAGTGGGAAGGAAGAGAAATTGCTTAAAATACAGTTTAGGTTAGTTCCTGGGAGACAGATTCCTACTGAATCTGAGGAGATCTCAAAAAGGGGAGTAAGAAGGGAATTCAAAGCCTGTTTCAAGCCTGTCAGGGCAGCTTCCCTGACACCTGTTCATGACAGAGCTCTGGCCTGGGGAACCGTGGGGCTGCAATAGAGTAAGGATTCTAATGGCCTAAGTGTGTGTCTTGGGGTGAGGTCCTAGTGGGCATGAGCATCATCAACACGCAGTAGGGGCAGTGGAGCTGGCCCATAGAGCGGCTCAGATGGAGAGAAGGCTGGGAATCTGGAGCCAGATGAGAGAGGTAGGAACGATTCTCAGAGAGTCTTGGGGCTGAGTCCTCTCACGCCCACTGCTGCCTGCTGTACCTCCAGCTCCACAGCACCACTGCACCACCAAGGCCCTTCTGCCTCTCCTGCTTTGAATTCCTCTCTTTTTTTAGAGCAGTAAGCCCGGCACTGAGAGGCAGTAATTGGGAATCTTTTGTTCCACACAGTCTCTGCCACGCTTGATTCTGGGGTTGCAAAGTTGCTTTCTACTGCCAGGCACCTGGGGTTTGACCTTTTTCATTTATTTGAACATTTACCTTCCAAATGGGAGAGTGGGGGTGGAACGTGGGGGAGAAAGAGAGAGACAGAGACAGGCTGATAGAGCGGGAGACCTATAGGGAGACAGGGGAGAGGAACTGAAAGTAAGATCAGAGTACTTACAAAGAAATAGGCAGGCAGGCTCTGGGAGGGGAAACAGGAAGCGGGGGGAGAAAACAACACTTAACCATGTAAGACTGAGAGGCAGCTGGAGCCCAGAAGCCCTGGAAGGAGACACAGAGCCAGGGAGAGATGGAGAGGATAGACAGGGAGATAACAGAGAGGAGAGCAGACAGATGCAGAAAAAGAGCACACATGGGAATCCAGGCAAACTGGGGAGAGAGAACGTAGAGGTGGGAATGCAAGGTGAGGTGCTCTCCCGGCTCTCAGAGTTCTGCAGTACCTGCACACCTACCAGCCCAGAATGTTTAATTACTTGCTGTCTTTAACAGCCTCCAGAGCCACAAGAGAAGCTGACCAGCTAAGGTGGAGAGTGCCTGGAAGGAGAAAGCACGGAAAGAAGGACCCTGGGGAAGAGGATGCTTGGGAGGGATGGAGGAATGGAGGGAGGGATGGAGGGATAGAGGGAGAGAGGGAGGGAAGGGGCACTGAGAGATGGAAGATCCTTCAGGTCTCCCCACCCCAACCTCACTTTTTGCAGACAATAGTCCCTTTCTGCCTCTTCTGTCCTGAGCTGAGGCAGACCCTCCCCCCAGCTCCACCCACAAGCATCCTTTCAAGTTCATCAGAACCATCTATCACCACAGCCAAAAAGGTCTCAGTGCCTATTCTTGCTCCCTGAACCCTGACCTAGCCCTGGCTTTCCAGCCGGCTGCAAGTGAGAATAAACTGACTCTTCTTTTCAAGGGCCCCATAAAAACTGAGAATGCAACTTTCTCCTGAGTAACGAGACCTGGTCTCTTTATGTCTAGCCCTTTTGTCCAACCTCTCTGTGCTTTGCATCTCCAGATCCTCCAGCCAAGATCCATCTTCAGATCAGGCATCCACGTCAGATGGGGGGAGGCCAGGCCTTGGCTGCATAATTCAGGAGCTCCCCGCCTCAGCCGTCTGCTCCCCCTCTTGGGAAAGGTACTGAATGGGCAAACTCCTATTTCCCTCAGCCTCCACTCCTGCTCACGTTACTCGGGAAACTCCTCATATCCATGCCCTTCTCCTCTCTCTCCAGCCAGCCACCCTGCCAGCCACTGCTCAGATGGGTCAAGGAGGCTGGGACATTCTTGAGTAGTTAATAAGGGGGTGAGGGGCTATGATGGGAAATCCTTTGCCCAGCTACAGGTTACAGAGAGGCACTAAGCTTTTGAGGTCCCCGGAGACCTCTAGTGAAGTGACAGCTCAGTAGACCTGAACTTTTCTGGCCCTGCATTCACTGGGGCTCAGACTTCAGCAGCTTCTCTGAGATTCTGATGTGTTCTTAGCACTTAGCAAGAGATGCTCCAGGCATAGGCTTTCTGCGGTTCTCTTCTTCCCCACCCTACCATGCATCCATGTGTGTCTTCACATAAGCGTACTCCACCCGGAATCACTAGGCCTGCACATGAGGGCACATGGACGTACGCCAAACACATAATACACAGGCGTGCATGAGTGCCTGCAGACAGAGAAGCCTGCAAAAGGGAGCATTTGAGTACCCAGGACCTCACTTGGGCAGACAGCACAGCGCTCCATAAATACAAATTAAATTAAATATGCACAAACACTCCCATGGCAAGTCATCAGGCCTCTGCTCTGCCCAAGGCAAGGGTGTTTAGGCTGAGCAGCCTCTGCACAGCTAAGGAGCCTTTGATTTGACAAAGAAATTACATTTCTTTCACATTAAAAAAGGCTTTGAAGATTCAAAGCCTCAGGTCAGAAAGCAGTGACCACCCAGGGAACAGGGGGCAACAGGTCAAGCTTTCCTCTCCCTGCTCCTGTCACTGAGAGACGGTCTTCCTCCCCTGGGGCCCTGAAGGGCATTGAAAGTCATGATTTCGTGAGGCTGAAACAGGGTCAGTTCCACAAGCCCTGCTGCCAAGCAGTGGAGAGGCTTCCCGGAGGCCTCGGGGCAGGCACTCTGGCCCAGGGTGCCCCCCTAGAGCTACAGCAGGGCATCAAGCCTGTCTAGGGTCCTTCCATCTCCCGTTTGGGCACCTCCTCATTCTTTTCTTTCAGTGGCTTCTCAAGACACCATCAGGCTAACACGTTTATGTGTTAATGATATGACCTTTCTTGTCTTCTTGGAATTTGCCTGTATTAAAAAAAGGAAGGTGTCAGTGGGACAGGAAAGACATCCAGGCAGCCTCCTGCTCTGCCAGTAAGTAGACTGGGCTGCACATGAGAGGCTGGAGACCCAGAAGAGTCAGGATCAGCCGTTCCTCTGCCCATCTCATCACCTTCCTATCCTGCATGACAATAATGCTTCTTACAGGACAGCACTTGTGAAAACAGTTATAGCTCAGATCTTAACTCTGCTCTCTGAGCTCAGAGCATTCCTCAGGCAGGGGTGGCCTCAGAACTATGTGTTGGTCTCCAGGAGACATCACAGCCCATCCTTACACTCCATGATACCTGCCGATCCCTGCTTAAAAGCCTCCTACATTAACTTTAAATGCAGTTAAATCTTTTGAAATGAGCAATTTTCTGCAAAAGTCACTGTAATGCTCAGAGTTCTATGCTGCCAGGAGACCCTTTAAAGGCAATGAGGCAGTCCCAGAGTGAGGAGGGAGGGAAGAGGGGAGAAATGAGAAGAAAGGACTTTGGACCCCAGCCCCTGCAACACCCCCCACCTGAGTCTTCTCCCCCTCAGATGAACATTCTGCACAGACAAAGCCAGAGGTTGTCAGGCTTGAGAACAACTCCAGAGATTGCCCAAGCCTCTATTTCACGGATGAGAAACAGAAGTTCAGAGAGGTAGCATAACTTGTCTGTGGTTGCACAGCCAGCCAGGGTCAGAGCTGAGGCCTAAACCTCCTCGCTCCTATCCCAATGTTCTTTAAATATTAACTTTCAAAAACACATCAGTACTGCTTCTTAATTCTGGAAGGTGATTATTTATACACAGTCAGCCCATGTCCAGGCTGTTGCCTCTGCTTGGAATTCCCTCTCCCCAACACCGCCCCCAACATTTCTCTCTGGCAAGCTTCTATTCATACTCTAAAGCCCAACTGACATGTCACCTGCTCCTGGATTTCTCTCTCCACCCACCCTCTCAACTTAACAGACTGAATTACTAGTTTCCTGGGTCTCCAGGCTCTTCACACATCTCTGCTGAGCACATGACAACTTACATGTCTATTTCTTTCCCCTGGGCCATGGGCTCCTTCCAAGAAGGGAATTACACCAAAGTCTAGCACAGTGTGTGGCTCAATTGACATTGCTAATTGGGGATCAGTTGCCCATGACCATGAATGTGTGGAGGGAAGGAATAGGTGAAGAAGGGGCCTCAGGACTCAAGGTCAACTTGCTAGAAATATGGCTCCTGCTGGAGATGGTAACCTGGGTATGCGGCTTTCTCTCCAGATAGATTTGTGTCTATGAAGTGCTACCCACGGGGGCAGAACAGATCCAAGAAAGGGGCATGTTCCATAGGAGGTATTTGGCGACCTGAAGGGACCCCTACTTCACTGTCCTCTGTCGGGACGGTGTTGAGGCAAAAGCAGCTCCTGGCCTGAGCTAAGCCCCCGACCCTGGCCTGGCCAATATAGGAGGTCAGGCAAGCCTGCTCCAGTCCCCTTTCTTTCCCCAGATGGGCCATTAATCTCTTGCACACCCCAGGTAAGTGTTGAGGGGGCCCTGCCCCTTTGACAACAGGTGCAGCCCAGCTCCTGAAGCAGGAAACCTGGGCCAAAAATCAGGCTTGGGATTCGGGTTTGGGATAGGGTTTGAGTAAAGTTTGAGAAATCAGGTTAGGGTGAGATTTGAGAGGCTGGGTACCCCTACTTGCAGGGAGCTTTCAGATTGGTGAAGAAGAAAGGTCTCTGCCCTAAGGGAGCTGAAGGAGAAAAACACATGAACTCAGGCCATTAAGGCCCACTGGGACGCAGGGTTGAACCAGGACCAGAGAGGAATGGGTAGGGGAGGAGAAACAGAGGGTGGGGAGAGAGGAGGAGGCAACTGGTGATGCTCTGGCCTCCCTGCTGTAGCTGGGTGTGAGCCCAGCAAAGTGAATTCTCTCTCTAGAAGCTCCTGGAGACACTCATTTGTATTGCTCTGTGTGTGTCCCGGTATGTGTGTGTTTCTGTTTGGCAGAAGTGGGGGAGGTAGGATGGAAATGGGACAGGACATTCAGAGATGAGCGACTAATTTCCTGTTAATGGCTGGTTGCTTGGCAACCCAGCTTCTCTCTGCCTGTTGCCCTCAAAATTGGACTGCAGGAATTTTTAGTGTTAAAGCGCCTCCCATGGAAACTCAATTCTGTGAGAGGCAGGCCCTGTCGTCATTGCCCTGCCCTGCCCTGTCCCACTAGGTAGCAGAGCAGGGCACAGGACACAAAAAACCAAAGCCACAGGTACACACAGCCTGCCACAGCCTCTCATTCTGTCTTTTGTGCCATCCTCTCCATGAACAATCACGCATACACGTGTGCTTACCCCCACACATGCTGATATAAGCACATGTGCACCTACACAAACACTAATCTGTGGCCCACACACATGTAACTAAACTGTTACTATAGCTGAGTGCCTACCATGTGACAAATACTTTGCTTCAAGTTACCCTCTCAAAGACGCCTTTCCTGGTCACCCTGTCATTGGTAGCACTCTGATCACGCATCCTAATTGGTTTTTTCACTTAATATTTGCTTGTTTGTTGGTTTGGATATGGTGTTTCTCTCTGATATGGTTTGGATCTGTGTCCCCACCAAATTTCATGTTGAATTGTAATCCCCAGTGTTGGAGGTGGGGCCTGGTGGGGAGGTGATTGGATCATGGGGGCAGAGTTCTCATTAACAGTTTAGCACCATCCGTTGGTGCTGTCCTGGAGATAGTGAGTGAGTTCCTTCGAGGTCTGATTGTTTAAAAGTATGTAGCATCTCCCTACTTTCTTGCTCCTGCTCCCAGCCGTGTGAGATGCCTGCTCCCTACTCACCTTCCCCCGTGATTGCAAGGTTCCTGACACCTCCCCAGAAGCCAAGCAGATACCGGTACCGTGCTTCCTGTACAGTCTGCAGAACTGTGAGCCAGTTAAACCTCTTCTCTTTATAAATTACCCAGTCTCAGGTATTCTTTTATAGCAATGCAAGGATGGCCTGATATCCTCTCCCATGAGAATATTAACTCCATGAAGACAGAGATTTTGTCTGTTTTGGTGCCTTGCTGAATCCTCAGCATGTAAAACAGCACATAGTAGACATTTTAATAAATAATTAACTGACAAACAGAATGAGTGACTACACGTGCAAGTGTATCTACATTTTTTTATCCACATGCATATACATATATATATATACTTCCATGCACACATCACACACATACACACACACACACACACACACACAAAGATTTTTGCATGAGTGGAAATCCTAATACACTGTGTCGGGACTTCTTAGAATTACACAAACTAGAAACGCAATGCCAGAGTCTCATTCCTAGCAGACGTCAGTCTGCATAACAAAGCATGTGGGGTATGGCAATGAAATTTAATGTTCAAATTGCATAATAAAATATTTTTATTTATATGCCTTTTATACTCCCTATGTAATAAAAGTAACAGTATTTTCATGGATGTTTTTCTTATTCAGTGTGTAGCTCCCTCCCACTTCTGGTTTTACATGAGGCTCTTTTAGTAATGCTCTGGGGAAACACCCAGCAAGAGAGGGATGGGCGATTTATTCTTGAGTGGTTTATAACACTAAGTAACTAATGGCAACCCTCATGGGCTACTCCCCATCTCCCCCTAGTTGTTGGGGATGGGAGGGAGCATGGGCTGGGCTAGAGCAGTCAAAACAGTTGAACAAAACATGCTCATAGCACATAAATCATCTTCATCTCCCCCTCCCTTTCTTATTTATGCTACATAATAGAGTGATTCGTTCATATTAGCTAACAGTAAAAGAGAACCAGGTAGAAAAGGTAAAGTTTCTTGTAGGTACAGCTTTCCTGTTTCATGGGTAAATATTGGTATTGTGTATGCAATAATTTATTTCAAATGCTCATTAACAGCTGTTAAACTTTATTATTTATTAATAGGCTATTAATTTATTTAATTTTAAAAAATTAAATATAGAACTACTAATAGACTAAATTTAAATAATTAAGTCTAATATAAGCGGAGAGGGACTCCGGTAGAGAACCCTGTTCTGCAAAGTGTTTTGTGTAAGACATAAGAATCCTGTGTATGGACAGACTTCTAGCTGTACATGGAATATACACTTATGTATTCATGAATGAGAATCGGGGCAGCAGTAGACACAACAAGCGGAGGTAAGGTTATTCCGATTCCACTTAGAGAGTGACTTCAAAGCCTGTGGATCAATGCTTGCATCTCTCCTAGACAGGCACATTTGCATATCTGGCTATCCCCAGTGAGGGAAGCCTAGGACAGTTCACACACAGAAAGTAAGGAGAGAGAGAGAGAGAGAGAGAGAGACAAGTGACCTTCATCACGGGATCACAGTCCTACCTGCAGGTCCAAACTTCCCACAGCTGACACTAACCCCTGGGATTTAACATATTAACTTCTCAGAGCTGACCTTTTTGAACTTGACCCTTGCCTGCTACAACTGTGGAGCCAGCCAATTCCACAAAGAGTTTTAGAGCAATCTCGGCCATTCTGATGATAGCTCCTGATACCAGTCATCTTGGTCTGTTCAAGCTACTGTAACAAAATACCTTAGACTGGGTGATTTATAAACAACAACAAATTCATTTCTCACAGTTCTGGAGGCTGGGAAGTCCAAGATCAAGGAGCTGGCAGATTTGGTGTCTGGTGAGGGTCTGCTGCTTGGCTCATAGACAGTGCCTTTTGGCTGCACCCTTACATGGTAGAAGAGGTGAGGGCGTTCTCTGGGGTATCTTTTATAAGAGCACTTATCAGCCAGGTGCAGTGGCTCACTCCTGTAATCCCAAGACTGTGGGAGGCTGAGGCAGGTAAATCACCTGTTGTTAGGAGTTCGAGACCAGCCTGGCCAATGTGATGGAACACTGTCTCTACTAAAAAATGCACAAATTAGCTGGGCATGGCTGTGGGTGCCTGTCATCCCAGCTACTCAGGAGGCTGAGGTAGAAGAATTCCTTGAACCCAGGAGATGGAGGTTGCAGTGAGCCAAGATTACGCCACTGCACTCCAGCCTGGGTGACAGAGTGAGACTCTGTCAAAAAAAAAAAAAAGCACTTAAGAGCTCTACCTCCATGACCTAACGCTTCCCAAAGACCTCACCATCACCTTGGGGGATAGCGTTTGAACACCTGAATTTGGGGTGTGGGACACAAACATTGAGGCCATAGCACCAGTCTTATCACATTTCCATGTGCACACAAATTACTTGGGAATCTTGTTAAAATGCATATTCAGATTAGCAAGGCTGAGATGGGTCTGGGTCTGCATTTCTGACAAGGTGATGCCGTTAGAAATGACCCAGGGCCTTACTTACTTATAACAGAAGGGCCTTAGGCTACAGAAGCCCTTTCTTTTCCCTGGAGTTTCCACCCTCCCCATACACATTTTCCAACCCCAGGCCCTCTTGGGCTTGGAGCTCACCTGGCTGGTTGTGGTGGGATGAGCTGAAGTGTCTCAATGTCTCAGTTGATGCTGAGTGCCAGAGCCTCTACCAACAGCTGAGTGTAGAGCTGGGCAAGCTGGGTGGGATCCTGCCCCATGGAGCACACGTGATCTTAGGGAAGAAACCATGGGCCAGCCTCCATATGATTCATGTTCAGGAAGAAGACATGCAGGGGTCTGGGGGTTAACACTTTAATACTCCCAACATCATGCTAGGTACTCATCAGGGGCTCACTAAATAGTTACAGAAGATAGAACATGATTAAAACACATATTCTAGAGCCAGAATGCCCAGGTTCAAACCCTCTAATTCCCAGCTGTGTGACATTGAGCCACTTTCTTAACATCTCTGGGTGGCCATGTCTTCATTTGTCAACCTGGGAAATATCCACCTCATAGGTTGACAAACTTTGAATGAGATACTATGTTAAATATATATGTGTGTGTCTAGAAACTGCTTAGCACAGAAATTCAGTGGTACCTACTATTATTCATTATTATAGGCTATCTGGTGAGTGGGATCAAACTGTTTTCACATCTAAACAGTTCTCTATGAGCTTCACCCATCCCTGACTCTAAAATCCAATCACCATTTTCATAAGAAGATAAACCAAGACGGTGCAGGAAACCTTTCATTACCTGGTTCTCCTTCCCTGTAAGCCTTAGCAGTTGACTAGCTCTGCCCATCTTCAGTGCAATCAACACAGCAGCCGTAGTCCTGACTTCCTGAATGAGCACAATATGCTTCCTTGAATCTCTAAGAGACATTAAATTGCATCTGACAAGGTTTTGATGTTCTCCGGGTTTCACTGCATCTTATTTATTTGAAAATGCATTGTATGATACCTATAGTGAGTCTCTCCTAAGGAGCATGAGCAGGGCTGAGGAGTCAGACAGGCCCAAGGCCAAATCCTGGTTTCATCCCTCCCACGAGGGTCACACCTACAGCAAAGGCTGGCATGCTGCTCTCGGCAGTCAGAACCCCTGACTCCAATTCCACATCTACCATTAGCAAAGTGCATGTCTCTGGCAAATGGGCGCACCTTTCTGAGCTTCAGCTTCCTGATTTAGGTTGAGTGAATAATGTATCTGCTCCCAGGGTTCTTGAGATTGAAATGAGATGGTGCAGGGAAAGTATTTGGTTAGCCAATGGGGACTGGTATCCAATATGCTGTTATACAGTGGTATTTATTATTAGGACTTACTTCCTCCTCTACTGCCTCCTCTCGTTCAGGACAACACTGGTCTGGGAGATTTCAGGACCTGGAGAAGGGGGAGATGGAGGTGTTACAGGAAAGGGCAATCAAGCAGGCCTTTACTCTGACCCCTGATGCCTGGAAGCATTTGCTGCAGATATGAAAAAGCTTAAAGAGGTAGAAAGTGTCAGCCCTTGAAAGGTTTTGGTGAACTAGGACAGAGGCCCTGTTAAATGAGCCCCTTGGGAAATAGCCTTGGGGAGACCCTTTGCAATAGGAAATTTGCCATTCCTAGTCCTAGCACCTACCCACAGGAGAATGTCAGGGACCCCAAAAGAGGAAGACTTATTCTGGGTTGAAAATTGCATCCCTCTCTGTTGTGGTATTTCTTTTACCTCCCTTGAAATGTGAAAGCCAGATTCAACAAACTCTGTGGCTTCAGGAGCTCAGATGTCCAATTTACATATAAATGGAGACCAAGAGCTTCAGAAAGAAAAAAAAATGTTCAGAAAATTGTCACTTGAGGATTAAGCCTTGGGGAAAATCCAGAGGAGACATATCCCTGAGGGAGAAGAACTGAAAGGATTCAGAGGCTGACTCCTATGTGTCTGCTCAAGGGGTCCCTTACATCCAAGTGACTAAAAGGTAAGAGGCCTCCAACACCATTCCCTTCATACTAATAATTGCAACGAGTAACATGGATGTGGAGCCTGTGATATGCCAGGCACTGTACTGAGTGCTTTACACTCACCACCCCATGGACTCCTCAAACAATCTGGCAGGGTTGGCATTATCACCATCTCCATTATACAGATGAGGAGACCAAATCCCAGAGTAATGTGTCCACTAGGAGGTGAGAAAGGCAGCTGGTTGCTCTGAAGCATGGCAATGCTGCCTCCCGGGGGCTGGCCTAGCTTGGCTATGGATTCCAGGGGAGCCCTAGGCTGGGGCCCTGAGGAAGCTCCTCCAAGCACTGCCAGCCTGCTGCTGTTATTCCCATGAGCTGCCTCCCTGTTCAACCACGATTTACACAAATCCCTCCCATGAAGCTTTGATTTTACCAAATTAGTAAATTAGAGAAGAGATATGGCTATCATCTCACTGATACGTAATCTAAAAACAACAACAGCATCAAAACTATCCAAAACCCTTACAGCCAACAAATATATGTTTTCTACTTAGACAAAAATAAAGGGAGTAGTGAGACAGTCCCCCAATTCCATCAATTGGGGAAATAAAGAGAATCGTTCATTGACTGTTAAGAAGTTGGTTAAAGGAAAATAGAACACAGAGCAGTCTGAGTAACTGGGTATGCCGTTACTTTGTCTTTGTTTTTTTTTTTAAGAACATTAACATCTTTCCTATCAGTTATTTCTAAATTTAGGTCTGATTGAGACTCTTTGAGTTGTGATACAGTATCTAATATTTCCTTTGGGCCTCTGTCCTCCAACCCCAAGTCTCAAAACATAAGATCATATAAAAGTGCTTAATAAACGCTTGCTGATCTAACAGGCAATTCTGCTTGAAAATGTGTCTCCCAGCTGTGGTCCAGCATTCATCAGGGACCCAAGAAATCTGTAAGCACAGAATATTTGAACCGGAAGAGACCTTAGAAATTGCTTTGCCCCACTCCTTGATTTTACTCCAAAGGGTATGCACAAGCAGAATGAGAGAAACCTGCCTAGAGCACATGGTTGGTTAAGACAGAGATAGACCAGGAACCCAGGCCCTCTCCCCCTCCCAGGCCAGTGTGCTGCTCTCTCAGCTCTTTGCTGATGGAGTGAGATCAGGAAGCCCATTAAAAACAACTTCATTAGCAAACCCAGGAAATCTCATCAGTTCTGGAAAGCAGGGGCCATTGCGCACGACCCTGGAGAGAATGGGTACTCACTACGTTGTGAGCACCGTCATAACATCTAATTTTTAAACTACATAGTTTTTCTCTATTAGAGCCCTGAAAAGACAGGTCAAGCCTTTCTGAAATCACCTCAGGCTTAGCACAGTCTCTTGTCCCAAGGGAAGGAAAAGAAAGAAAACTGACATTGACTTAGGACGTACCATATGCCCGGTGTTTTTGACTCATTTAGTCTTCGCAGAAAATCTATGAAGTAGGTCATTTTTTTCCCCCTTCTCTTTTTTTAGATGAGTAAATAAAAGCTCAGAGAAGTTAGGTGACTTGCCCCCAGTCACACAGCAAGTAAGTGGCTGAGCTGAGTTTCAAACATAAGTCATCTGATGCCTCCTTTGAGGCCTTTCCTGCTAGCTCAGAGATCCTAAAGAAACATGGAATCTAAAGCATTCTTCTTCTGAAGAAGGTGAGTTTAGTAGGAAGAGCTTTGGGTGTGCTAGTCAGGAGACCTAGACTGTGGCTTTCCACTGGCACACCCCTGGCTGTGTAGTTTAGCACATTGCCTGGCATTGGCGGTTGTTCAATTAACATTTGTTGGGTAAAATAATTACTTTATATTTCTGACAAATGACTTATATGCGGGACACACACACACACACACACACACACACACACTGAAACTCAGTAATAAGGAGATAAACAATTCTCCTTTTTAAAAGTACACAAAAGATTTTAACAGACAGTTCACCAAAAGCCAATGCAAATGGCCCATAAGTACATGGAAAAAGTTCTCAACATCAGCCAACCACCAGAGAAATGCAAATTGAAATGATGGTGAACTACCTTTATACACTCACCAATTTAAAAATGTAAAAGGCTGACGACAGAAAGTACTGATGAGTATGTGGAACAACCGAAATTCTACACTGTTCACGAGAAGACAAAATGATACAGCCACTTTGGAAAAAAGTCTGCAAGTTGCTTATAAAACCAAACATACATCAACCTTATGACCCAACGATTCCATTCCTGGGTATTTACCCAAGAGAAATGAAAACACACATCCTCAGAAAAACTTGTACAAAAACGTTCATAGTGTTATTCTTAATCACCCAAAGCTGGAAACAACCCAAGTATTTATTAACAGTAGGATGGATGACCAAATTGTAACACGTGTAAACAAGGGAGACTATTGTACAAGAAAAGGAAGGAACTCTTGATACATGCAATATGAATTAATCTCTAAAACATTATGTTGAGTTAAAGAAGCATTGCCCTACTACTTTTCATAATACTTTTCCTTTTTGCATGATTGCTTTCAATCCCTGTTCACCTGATTGAGAGTTGCAGGTATACTATGCAGCTATTCTACTTATATTCCATTATTGTAATGTAACAATATTATTTCTTGATGTCTCTATATATTTTCTATCATTTTAATATTTAATAAAAACATCTACCGTAAGTTCTAAAATGGTTAAAGGAAGAATAGTCATTAGTATTGTCACTACCCCAAATTAATAAAATACAGTTTGCCCTAGGGAAAAAAAAAAAGAAGCATTGCCCGAAAAGGAATATAATAAATCATTCCATTTATATGAAGTTCTAGGATAAGCAAATTTCATTTATGGTGTAAAAAATCAGAACAGTGGTTGCCTGAAAGCTGAAGGCAGGAATTAACTGACAAGGGACACAAAGGAGCTTTCTGGAGTGATGGAATGTTTGGCATCTTGATAAGGATCTGGGCTGCACAGCAGTATGCTTTTACCAATGATACCATATGCACACCGAAGTGTTTAGGGCCGAATTGCATGGATGTCCTAACTTACTTTGAAGAACATCAAAAATTAGATGGATTAATAGATAAATAAAGGATAGATTGATGGGAAGATACATGATAAAGCAAAGAGAACAAAATGCAAATTGTAGAATCCAAGTGGTAGGTATATGAGTGTTCACTGTGCCACTTTTCTGTATTTTAAAATTTTTATAGACAATTTTGGGCCGAAAAAATGAATAAAACTTGCATTCCACAGTTGGCTTAGCACACATGCCCTCCAAGGACCCAATGTGGACTCTCCTGCCCACCTCTGCAGCCTCATTTCTCACCAACTCACACCTTGCACTCCATATTCCCACCACAAGGACATTCCTTACTTCCTCAAACCCACCATGTATGTACCACCTCAGGCCAAAGGATGTTTGCATATCCTATCTCCTCTGGGAGGCTTTCCCTTCCTTTTTCTCCCAGATAATGCCTCAGACTTCAGACTTTGGTTCAAATAGTCTTTCTCTAGGTACCTTCTCTCTCCGTTCCCCACCGCCACAAGCTTAGGTCCATTGCTTTAGTTCCTGAAGAAACATGTTTCTTTCTGTCATAGTACTTGCTGCTCAACTCAGTGAGATTAAGCCCCAGTTACCCACAACAGTAACCTGCTCCCTGTACTGGCTTCCTGTGTGACTGTCTTGTTTAGAGCCACAGCCTCCATGAGACTGACAGCTCCATGGCGGCAGGACTATGACCATTTGGGCTCACCAAGGCACACCTACCCCCAGCACAGTGTTGGCCATAACTGCGCCCATGTAGTATCTGCAGAATGAATGAATATTCCTAACTATCCTGTAGCCCTAGGGACACAGTCCTCTCTGGTCCATTTTCTCAGCTGTCAAATGAGAAAATTGGTAAGGAGCAGTCTTCCTCCTTTTTCTTTTTTTGGGCACAAGACCAATTCAGAACAAATATTCCGAAACTGCGTGTGTAATTCAAAATGAAAACAACTTTAATGAATCTTACAGAAAATATAATGTATGTTCCTTCCACTAAGATTGTCCACTTTGTCGAATAAAAGAATTTCAATGAGAAAATTGGTGCTGCCTTTTAGCCATTAAATAATCCCATCTGGGCATTTTGAAAAGCAGCAACAAGAATAAGAGGCAGCTTTCTTTCACCCCTTAAGATTCAGAGGGTGTTAGAATCACAAAGCCCATTCACATCTGTTACCTCATTTCATCTTCTACGTAGTTGATGTATTTGTAGATGGTGAAAGTGTGGCTCAGAGAGGTAAAGTGACTTGCCCAAAATCACACAGAAGTTGACGAAAGAATACTTTACTTAATTAACTCAATCCAATGAAATAATTTCTGGGCACTTACCCACCTGTCCTGTGTGTGGCACTATGCCGGGTGCTGGGACTACAGTGACAGTAAGACACAGCTTCCTGCTTCTTCCCAGATTTGGAGTCCTCCTCTTGGTTGTAGGATCTCTCTCTGGAGAGAGCAAAGAGAACCAATCAACCCAGGTTTCTTGGTCCGAGTTCCCCAGAAGCAGAGTCAGAGACAATGATGTCAGGACAGTTGATTTGGGAGGTCACCCCAAAAAGTACCTATAGGGAAGAAAGAAAGAAAAGGAAGCCAGTACAGGGAGCAGATTACTGCTGTGAGTAACTGGGGCTCAATCCCACTGGGAATCTTTCAGAGACTGTGTAGAACACATTTCAGAGTTGGCAATTTAGGTACCAACTGCCATTTATTATTGTTTGGGAGCTACTCCTCAGGGTAATTCCCTGCCGCTTCCGTCCTGAGGGAGGGCACAGGCACGCTCCAGTAACCAGATAAAGCCCTCAGGCAGTGTGCACAGGAGCTTTCACAAAGGAGCCATCATTTCCTTTGGAAACAGAATTCAAAAGGGCACATTAAGAGAACACAGGAGGGTATCCGATGCAAGTGCTGGGTCAGGACAGTGCGAACCCCCCAGAATCCTAGAGGGCCCCACTGTGGGTGCCACTACTGCATGCTGCTCAGTCCCTGCTGCTGTGACAGTGGCTCTAGGCACCAGCCCTGGTGGACTGAGGCTCTCAGCCTGGCTTCTGAGGGACCCCGTTAGCCTCATTTTTAGGCAGCATCAACAAGTCTGCATCAAACCAATTCAAAGAGTCTCCTTCCTGCCTCTGAGCTGGTTGCCCTGGGGGCTTTTCTCTCAAATCCTGCTATTCCTTGGGAACCTAAGGGCTGCTGAGGTGTTTGGGGGAAATAAAACTGCCATGGCTCTTCGGCAGCGTTGAGGCGATCCCTGTGACAGAAACCGCTAATGACACCCGGTGCCCATTCTCTCCTTGTTTTTAGTATCGCTCAACTTTCAGCAGAGCTCATAGCTTCCCTGAAACAGACCACATTTCCAAGGTGCCCGGCAATGTGACTGAGCTCTGGCCAATGGGATGTGAGTGAAAGTATGAGCAGAAGTAACCTCCAGGGCATATCCTTAAAAGAAGAAAAAGGAGAATACTCTTTACTCTTTCCTGACCTCCCACCAGCTGGAGATTGGCCACCCCTGGAGCAGCCCTCATGCAGCCTGCAGTGGAAGGCCTGTGCTCACGGTGGCAGAGCAGCACCCCCAGTGTGGGGTAGATAACCCCGACTACCCACCTGCCTCTAGCTTATCGCAAAAGAGAGTGGTAAACTACCTGGTATGTCAGCCACTGTCTTTTGAGTCACTATTACAGCAGCTTGACCTGATTTCTAACTCAGCTGTCCTAAAGGACCCTACCCACGCTAAAGGCAGCTATACCCCAGGTGGGACCACTTCACCCAGACTCGTCCCCGCCCCCGCCTCCCGGGGCAAGCCCAGCAGGTCCTAAGGCTATTGCTTCAATTCCCAAAGTGTGCTCTTGATTTACCCTTCCCCCAGCCCCCAACACCCCAGAGGGTGGCGCACTTTTGCCCTGTGAAGATCCTGATTCTGGGCTCCTGGAAATCTATCATCTGATCATCTTCAGGGCCTTTCAGAGAGCAGAAACCAGAGATGGCTGTGGTGAGGCCAGGAAGGCAAAGGAGGTTGGAGGGCGGGGAGGGCAAAGCGCTCCTCCATGGCGCCCCCCGCATGGAAAAGGGATGCGTTTGCAGCAAGAGGGATAGAGGAAAGCTGATCAGACCTAAACAGAGATCTCTTAAGAGTGGGGGATCAGGTAAGTGCAGTTGGATTTACCTGGGTTTAGAGTGCTCCTCCCTGAGCACTATGCCAGGTGCTGGGACTCAGTCTGCCCACACAGCCTTATGTCTCAAGTGAGGGGACAGAATTAGGTGGCCTCCAAGTGACTTGTGCTCCAAAGTTCTGGAATATACCAAGTAAGAATGGGTGAAGATGCCACAGGTCAATGAGCTGCTGAAGAGCAGGAATCATGTCTACTCCCCCCTCTATCCCCACATTTGGCATCATACTAGAATCTAGAGGGTCTCCAAAAATACTTTCTGAACAAATCCATAAATGAATGAGTGAAAAACATCCTTTAGAAAGGTTCTGATATTCCACATGCAACACTTGTTTTCTGTCTTTTGGAAGATTCCACAGCAAAATGGAGACACTGGGCCTTGCCTGTCTCTCTCCCCCAGACCTGCGGGTTCCTCTCTGTTAGGGCACTTAGAACAGCTTACAGTGAAAACCATTACCTATCTGTCTCCCAAATAAGGCTGGTGGTCCTGAACAAAAAAAGACTGTCTTATTTTTTTAGGGGAATCCCTCAGTATTACGAGTACTTGATACAGAATTAAAATCTGTATTCAATAAATACTTGTTAAATGAATAAATAGATAAATCAGTGAACTCAGTTGCCCATTGAAAAATGACACTGTCAAACACATCTCCCAATCAGAAAGTCACTGAGCTTGAGAACACCATCTCTAAAGCAGAATAGACTCTCCCCTCTTATAGGAAGGCCCAAGAAAGCCTGGCTTTTTCTTCCCTCAGAGTGAGGCTCCCTGAGGATGGAGCTGTGTCTCCCCCATCAGACTAGGGCTCCCTGAGGACAGGGCTGTGTCTCCCTCAGACTGGGGCTCCCTGAGAACAGGGCTGCATCTCCCCTCAGGGTGAGGCTCCCTCAGACTGGGGCTCCCTGAGGACGGGGGCTACATCTCCCCTCAGGCTGAGACTCCCTGAGGACGGGGCTGCGTCTCCCCTCAGGCTGAGGCTCCCAACCCAAACTAGGTGCCCTGCGCAGCCCTCACATCTCTAAGGTCCCTCCTCATCATAAGCTTCTTCTGTTGATGAGCTTTAGAAACGCCCTACCCATGTCATGCTCATGAGCATTTTTAATGTTTCAATTTCTCAAATGTGTTGAGGATTGATAAACGCAGGGAGGAAGAAAATGGGAAAGAAAAAAATAAAACAAGGAAATAAAGGTCAAGTTGTGGCTAAGTTCATTCCAGCAGGCAGCCCTCAGCCTCGAGGGAAAACTCTAACGCATGCACAAATACCTCATGAATAATTATATCTGAGTGGCCCAATATTTTAAACACTGGATACTTTTTTTCCTCCTCAGAAGCACGCTGCAACTATTTTTCGCAATGCAGAAGCCAGACGGAAGGTGATTTAGGTTGATTTCTGAGGGATGAGCAGATAGGAAAGTAGGGTGGAGGTCGTGAGCAGAGGTGGGTGGGTTTCACAGGGCAGCAGACAGATGAGGCCCCTAGGCCAGCATCTTATGGCAGAAAAGAAAGGTCGCCATGCAGCAAAGAGGACTGTGTGGCTCGCAATATCTTCTTCCCCTAAGGAGCTTCGAGTTCGGTGCTTCTGTCCTGGTCAGCTGTGATATCCACGGGCAAGTAGCTGTGACGTGGGAAGGCTATGAAGTCAGCTATTCACCCCACGGTTAATGTCAGGGCTCCGAGGAGATTAAAACTAAACACGGAAGATCTTTAGGTCTATGGGATGAGACAGCTGTCCTCTCACCAAATCAGGGGTGAAAGTACCCCAACTTCTCCTTCAGAGGGTGGTTCATTTGAGTTATCTTCCCAATGGTCCATGGGCTGGTGGTTCATGCATTGGCTAATTCACACGAAGATCCTAACCACTTATTTGGTACTTTCTTCTTGGTTTACTTTATGCTGTGACCACCCTGAGAAATTGGAAGGACAGGTGCTATGATTCCCATTTTACGCTTAAGGAGATGGAGGCTCAGGACAGCAAGTGACTTGTCCACAGTCTTCCATTCTCTGAAAGGTGAGGCAAATACAAAGGCCACTGGTGTTTGGACTCCTGTTACACTGTCACCGGCCTGGCTACTAGGTACTTCCATAGTGAGACGCTTTAGTGGGGAGACACGGAGCATGTGAAATTGGATAGCACACCCGTCCTGCAAGTGCACATAGGCACCATCACCTCAGTCACCCACCTCCATCTACACTGCTCCTCTCCTCCCAGTGCCATCTTTTATGTGCACTTCCCCTGGGTCCTTGGTTTCTATTAGCCTCACCCTGGCCCATATGCCAGCCTGAGCATGGTTGCTGCAGGGATGAACATCTGGGCTCCTCAATGAGCTTCTTGGGGCCAGATGTCATGTCTTATGCTTCTCCTATGTTCTTCACAGGGCCTACAGCAATGCTGGGCACGGGGCAGAGTGAAATGGAATGGCAGCTATTGTCATCATGGCAATGGCTAACATTTACGGAGCACTCATTTTGTGCCAGGCACTGCTGGAAGAGGTTTATGTACATTAGCTCATTTTATCCTCACAGCAACCCCATTAGATGGGTATCATTATCCCCCATTCTCATTGTACACGCAGGGGTGCGGAGGCCTGGAGAGATTTAGTAACTTTTCCACATACCAAGTAAGTGACCAAGGCCAGATTTAAGCCCAGGCCACTTGGCTTTGGAGCCCTCACTCCTAAACACAACGTTCTACTGCCTTTCAGCGTGAGACCCCTACCTGTGTGTTTATCTCTGCAATGGCCCATTCATTCATTCATTCATCCTCAAATTTGCTACCATTTACCAAGAACCTGCCATGCCCAGGGTATTGTGCTCATACTCTAGACGCATCTCTCACTCTCACATCCACATTGCAGAGTTAACTTTGTTATGATGTCCATTTTATGGTTGAGAGAGGTGAAGTTGCTTTCCCAGGGTTACATGGCAGGTGAGCAGGAAGGCTGGGATTTCCACCCAGGTCTGGTCTGGAAGTGTCCAAAGCCTGAGCTGTTTCCCCTGAATTACACTGCATCCACCTTCCTTCCCCAAACTCGGTTCAACCTAGAACCCAGCATGGAGGGAGGTGCTAGCAGGCGGAGCCCAAGGCCTCTGGAGCCACTGGAAATGGAAATAGTGATAATGAAGATGATTCTGGGCACACCACCATGGCCTCTGCTGTTCCCTACCATATGGCCACTCTAAGCTGACCCCCCAGTGATGGCCATTTTCCAGCACATATGGGAATCAAACAAGATAATATATGTGTGGCAAGGTCACAGATGTACTCACAGCACACTCAGATGTGCAGAGAAGGCACTTTTCTTTATTTTCTGTTAGCTGATTGGAGTGTGTGCCCCTAGTCTGTGGGTAATGGGGGAGGGGAAACTACATTTTAGCCCAATCCAGTCATCTAAGTTCAATTCAATGATTTAAACAGTCTTTTAAAGAAACCACTCAGTTTCTTGAGGGTAAAATGCTGATCTTTCTTTCCCTCCTGCCCTCCAGGTGGCACCTTTGTGGATGGTGAGAGGCTGATGTGGCACTGGAGGAAAGGGCACATGTGGCCTCAAGCAGTCCTTGTGTGTGTGTGGGTTGGTGCCCAGCAAGATGAGGGTGGGTGGTCTATCCCTAAGTGTCCAGCAGGCCCTCCACGGCTAATGGGCAAGGCTGATAACCCCCTGGCATGTTCTTTTCTAGGTCCATCAGGGCAGGGCTGCCCTGGCACTCCCATATGGAACAGGTCCGGTTCTGCCTCTTCATGATGCTGAAGACACTCTGAGGTCCTGGCCTACAGCCATCTCTGAACTCTCTGGGAAACTCTCAAACTAGAATTACCTCACTTCAGGCAAGCACAAACTTCTGGGCTTAAACACCAAGAGGAACTTGGAGACCCAAACTCAGGCCTTCTCCCCCACTAACTGTACCACATTGCCCAGTCTGCTTCAGTGCAGCCACCTCACACTATGGTAGGAGCAGCCTGGGAAGCCAATGACTTGTCTGGGTTCTCAAAGAGATGGGACAGAATCCTCTCTACTCTGGTGCTTTCTCCATTAATACAGGATAACTTTCTCTTTGGGGAGTTTAGCCTGGTGAAGACCAGGAGGCAGGTCTTAGTGCCTCCCTCCTTATCTCCAGCTTCCTCCTTTCCCCTACAAGCCTCCAGCCTGGAATGAATGGGTAATGGGATGTTCCCTATGGAAAGCCCCATGAGCAAGTCCTCTAGGCCTGATAGCACGTATGCAACACTTAACTCTGTGCCTGTCTCAAAACTACTTTATAAGGGAGATCTGAGATATCTTCTGGCTGCAGAGGAAAAGGCTAAGTCATAGAGAAGTTATTTGCCCAGTGAATGAGCCAGGATTTGAGCCCCACTGGATTCACCAGGGTCCTCTAGGCCCACTCCATGGAGTCTTTGTTCCAAGCAGGACTCCCTTCACTGGCGTGACAAATCTCATGGCTCAGCCTTGGAGGAAAAGGACTGCATGAGAACACAATTTAGGGGGAAAGTTAAAATGCATTGATTTTTGTTTTTGCAAAATATTATCCCCATCACAAATGAGATAGGTATTTGTAAACTATAAAGCCTAAAACAAAGGTAAAGGATAATTGTTATTATCAAAACATCCCATTTGTACTAAAAAATTAGAGAAGGTTGTTTTTGCCCTGTACAAAAAAAGGTAGAGTAGAATAAGAACACCTGAGTTCTAATTTCAGCTCAGTGACCTTAAGCAAGTCATTCTCCCTCTCTTATCCAGTTTCCTCCTCTTTGTTATGATAGGAATGAGTCTCTAATGCCCATGAGCTATAAATTCTACATGTCTCTGCACATCAGAGGAGTTGGAGGTCCCTTGCCAACTCCCACAGACTGAAGCTCTGTTGGGGTCACCACCTGCGGTGATCTGTCCTGCAGACCCTGACTCAGTGACAGATGAATAAAGTACTCTGACACACAGATATTATGCTTTGTCAGTTCAGCTGAGGGTCTGTGGCTGTTTACAGACTCCCTGGAGAGTGCTGTAAAGAGATAGCAGTCGCTGACCCCCCACCAGCCAGTGAGACTTACATTTATTTAGTAAAGTTTAATTGACAAAGGCTTGAGTCAACACCACTAGAGGTTAAAGGTAAAAGGACAGGTTCCAATGCCCAAAGCAAACACCATTCGTGGTTAATATCCCTGGTCGAGCCTACCCCCCCAAGAGGGCTATTCACCTCAGAGTTTAATTTTCAGACCACATGAGTAAACAAGCTAGCTAGGTAAACTACTCACATTCTTTTGTCTTTGTGCCCTATTCTCTGGCTCCTGCAAAGGGACTCTGAGTGCCTTCAGCCAAGAACTATAGAAAAAACTCTTAGGCCTTCCAAAAAGGTTTGAGATTATATTTTATAGCTTTCTCTAATATTTTTCCCGTAATATTTTTGCCACCACCCTGAGTGAATTCCCACAAAGCTCTTACGTGATTCATTCCATGCCTAGACAAGGGATGCACATGCTAAAGGATCAGGAAGTTTGATCCTATGGGATGACTTCTGTCGAGTCCAGCACAGATTCCTACATGGCCCACACAGCACCATGGGCTCCAGGCAATGCTTTCCCTACTCCTCTGGCCACTCAGCCACAGAAGACCTTATCTTCCCCCACAGATAAGCCATATCTCTGATGTGCCAACCCCAGGTGGGCTGAGGCTGGCACCTACTCTCTGCCCCCAGAGTCCTCCAGGCCCTTTGATTTTTATAAGTTTGCAAAGAGAAAGGTGATTGTACAAGGGGATAATGAGGTGACAAGGAGAATTTTCAATAAGAGCACTCCACATGGGCTCTCAGTTCTGGTTTGGTTACCCACAGAGGCACCCTTTCACACAGGTCACACACAGCTACCCCCAGAAATGAATTTCCTCGCCTTCCACAATGCACAGCCACATCCACAGAGATTTATCAGTTCTGTTCACTAGTAATAACACACACACACAGTTTGTTAACATACACAGTTCACTGACACACACAGTTCACTAATAATAACACCACCTATTTACTGAATGCCTGCCACATGCCAGGTGCTGTGCTCTGTGCTTTACCAGGGTTGACTCCTATGATCCCCATAACCACTTTTTGAGGCATGTTCTAATGTTACCCCCCATTTTACAGATCTGCATCCAGATGGTTTATAGGGCAATGGGATATGAATCAGTCAGGCCCAACCCGGTAAACAGAAACCACTCAGAGTACAGAAACAGGAGAATTTAATGCAGACAATTGGTTGTTTGGATGATGTGGGGAGCTGGGAAGTCAACAGGGGGAGAGTAAGACAACAGCAAGGCTAGCAATAGCAGGAAGCCAGTGTTACTCCTATGACTGGAGATGAAAGAAGGAGGTCACCAAACCCTAGCAGTAGGGGTTATCTTGAACATCATGATCCCATTAGAAGGAATGCAGAACCAGAGGAAAGGCAGGCACTGCTGGAAATAAAAAGGAGAAACACTCTCCCCTTCCTTCCACCCTCCAATCTCCATCAGGGCCTCCTATGGGTGGACCCAGAAGCCAGTTAAGCTGATGAGGGAGCCTGAGAAACACAGCCAGTAGGGGTTGACCCTCCAGTATAGAACAGAGCAGGGGAAGGGTGAGAAATGGTTCTGAGGGCAACAGTGCCTGTGACTGCACAGGCCATAAGATGAATCCAACCTAGATTCTGCTCTCAAGTGTCCTCCCTAAGACATGACCTGTACCTTTAACCATAGCAGACAGCAGAGAGTGGATAAAGACTTTAGAGACAGAGAAGTGAGACTGGGGTTCAAAGGGGTCAGAGGTTAGGGCTGCAGGTGGAGGGTGCAAGTAGGGGCTTCTAGGGGGACATATGCTTCTGAGTACCATGCTTCCGAGTACCAGTGCATTATGTGGGCAAGTGGACATGCTTTGAGACTGCTTTCCAGACCAAGGCTGAAAGGGAGTAGATGGCCAGGGGTGTCAGTGGTGAGATGACCTCCAGTGGCAGAGGCAGAGGCTGAGGTGGAGGCCATGGTGAGGTCACAACCCCCAGAGGCTCAGCACCACTCAGATGAGAGAGAAAGAGACGTGAGACCAAGGAGATGATGCAGGAGCTGCAATTTTTCAGTCCAAGCTTGTGAGAACGTTGAGGAGGAAAATAGTAACAGCCACCCCTGGTCTTTGAAGATTCTTTATTCTTAAGTATCTTGACTTGTGCCTTCCAAAGGAAATTCTGAAACAAGGATTTGAATGCAAGTGGTTTCTTTGGGCCATGACAATAGGAAGTATGGAACTGGGCACCTTCAGGGTGCAGTATTGAGTAGATGATGGCTGTGGGCCACTGGGGCCCTGTCCTGCTAGGGAGGCCTGGGGCCCTGGGGGGAACACACCTCACGCTTGAGCAATGAGCATGTGTGAGGACATGGGTGAGGCACCGGGAACCCCGGCCCCACTGGGAATGGCAGAGTGTCCTTTAGCTATCCCACCGGGGGAACCGGCTGGAAGTGCCACTAGAAAGGACTCAGATTCCCGGAAGTGTAGAATCTGGGAGATAACTAACCTGAAAATCTGAAAGAATTAGAGTAAATGAGTTCCCCTTTCCCCTACCCTCTTACCCCAGGCTTAAGAAGCTGCCATCTCTGATGATTGCATTTCCTACCCCAACCTGGAGGGAATCATGAGCACTGGGGGCTGTCAGTCTTTCTAAATGGAATAAAAATAGAATTCCCTTTCCTTTCCTTGCCCACCAACCCACCTGCTCTCCTCACACCCATGCTGCTTGGGCCCTGAGTACACTTGACATTCATTTTCCAGACAGACAGTCTGAGTTTAAGTCTGGTGGGAAGAGAAGGTCCCTGGAGGGAAGACCAGGGCTTGAGGCTGGGCTCCAGCCTCCTTGTCTGCATATGGAAGGATTTAATCATGGCTTGGGACCAGCTACCTCACTGTTTCCCTTTTGCTCTCCCCACCCCACCCCACAGTGTGTTATTTCAGAGACCTGGAGGTGCTTCCTTTTATCTCTACCTTGAGTATTCCGAGTTCTAATTAAGTTCATTTCAGCCCTCTGATTTGAGAAGCCTTATCAGGAACACTTAACCTGTGCAAATAATACGTGGAGCCAGCCAGCACCAACCCTGCATGCTAATTGATCCTCACATGGGATCTCGACACAGCCAAGTTGCCAGGTCACCAACAAACTCCTGAAAGGTCAGAGGAAGGCACTCAGCTAAGAGTGAGAGAATCCAGCCTGGGCTTTTCACAACCCAAAGTCCTGGGCCTGGATTGTTGGCAACTGGATGGCTCAGCCACTGGGTCTAACAAGCTCTGGGGGTATAATCAGGAGGTGCTTCTGAGGTTTGTTCCAGTCCCAGATGTCCAGCACTGCCCATAGGTCCAGCACAGCTTCACGGGCTATGCTTTGTCTTCCCATAGACCTGGCTTCTTGGAGCATGTCTGTAGGGAGGGGAGAGAGCTGAGCTACAAATGACCAAGGCAAACAACTTTCATAAGAGCCCAGGTGAGAAGGAAAGGACATCAGCCGGGGGAATGCTGAGGCCAGGGTTCCAGTTCTTCCCCTGCCAGTAACCAGCTAAGACAAGTTACTTTCCTGTGTGGCCTCAATATTCACACTGGGGCTGCATGAGCTCAGGGATTTGGCCTTGTGCCACATGGAACCCTTGGCTCTCAGACCTGAAGACCAGCAGAGGCTGAGTGGAGTTCTGACCCTTAAACCTCCTTCATCAAAGAAGCTACCATTTCTCTGTTAGCTGTTGAAATCCACAAATGATTTAATTTGTGGGAAATAAAAGATTCTTTAGCTAAAAATTCGTGTAAGCTAGAACCAACCCAAATGCCCATCGATGATAGACTGGACAGGGAAAATGTGGCACATATACACTATGGAATATTATGCAGCCATCAAAAATGATGAGTTCGTGTCCTTTGTAGGGACATGGATGAACCTGGAAACCATCATTCTGAGCAAACTGACACGAGAACAGAAAATCAAACACTGCATGTTCTCACTCATAGGTGGGTGTTGAACAATGAGAACACATGGACACAGGGAGGGGAGCATCACACACTGGGGTCTGTTGGGGGGAAATAGGGGAGGGACAGCAGGGGGTAGGGAGTTGGGGGAGAGATAGCATGGGGAAAAATGCCAGATATAGGTGATGGGGAGGAAGGCAGCAAATCACACTGCCATGTGTGTACCTATGCAGCAATCTTGCATGTTCTTCACATGTACCCCAAAACCTAAAATAAAATAAATTAGTGTAAGCTATTGGGTTAGGTGATGTCTCTGCTTCTTTCCAATTCTAACAATCTCAGTTTTCAAAATCCAGAAGTAGGAGCTGGTTCAATGGTCTCTCTCTGTTCCCAGAGCTATGGAACCCTGAATATATTACATTTTACTTCTCGGTATTGTGTCTCTGGGGTCAGGTTAGATGATTCCACAGAACACCATGCCTCCCATGCAACCTCACATTTCCCAGAGATGTTGGCTCAGCTGGTGCAGATGGTGAAAAGTTGGGAACATTCCAAAGACATGCTCCTTGAAAGTGATCACAGTCCAGTGGGCTTAGAACCCGCATTTCCAGAGCCATATTCAGGAGCAACAGGAACCTGTGAATAGTAATTGCCTGTGGTGCAGAGAAGTGAGCAGATGCCGGTGGGGTAATCAGGGCAGACTTCCTAGAAGGAAGGGATAGAGACGGACAGTCTGTGTGGAGTCAGAGGGGAGAAGAGGGTAGCACATCCAGATTATGTTCCACTCTGATGGATTCTCAGGTCTTGGAAAAGATGAGAGTCAAAACAAGGAGGCAGGCTTGGCACACCTGGGTCAGGTAGATTCTCCTCTTCCTCAGAGAAGCTGTATCCAAACTCCCCTGAGGTCCAAAGCAGGGCCTAAGAGGCGAGTGTTGCTTTGTTTCCGTATGAATGGGAACATGAAGGGGAAACACATCTAATCCAGGTTCTATCTGTCAGACTAGTTCCCCTTGTCTAATAAGCCCTAGAGACAAATACACATTGATAAAGGTAAAGAAAGGAGGGAAGGGTACGAAGACACGGCTGGCAAGCCTGGGTGTACAGGAAGCTGGAAGGGCAGGCTCAGACAGCCATGACTGAGTCTAAAGCTTGTCCTCCTCCCTTACACATGCATTGCTTTCCTTCACAGCCCACAGCCAGAGAGGCCAGGAGGATGACTGCAGGGAGCTGTGTTGGGTCCTCTGTATCTGCTCCCCCCACAAACCCCCCCCCCCCCCACCACCAAGACCCTTGTCCAGCCTATGGGATCCCTCACTGCACCATCTGCCCCCAGGCTTCCATTTGGGTTTTGCCATTGAAGAACACCAACAGGAGATGGGGACAGGAAGGAGAATGAGACTGGGGGCTCATTCCCAGCTCCCACCCTGCAGGATCCTCAACTAGAGGTCACAGCTCCTGTCCAATGGTCCTCTCCATACAACTTGTTCTGCCTCTGGGTTCTGGCCATTGTTCTGTTCTGTCCCCTTGGCCCTTCAGATCTAGGAGTGGGAATGGCCCCTGTGTTACTAGCCCTGGACACCACATCATTCCTGTGGTTTCTCTGCAATCTCCTTCCCCACTCTTCACATGGTCCCTTTATTAAACTGTCTACAAACTCCCCCACTTGCAATGTGACATTTCTTTCCTGCCTGAACCCTATGATTTGAGCAGTCTCTGCTTGGGCCTGGGGCTCCCAGCCCTGAGGGCACATTATCCAGTCACACTTCCCCCCGACTCCAACCCCAAGTCCACTCCCCTTTCCATCTCCCCTAGACTTCATTTTCTTTTTTTGAGACAGAGTCTTGCTCTGTCTCACACTGGAGTTGAGCGGTGCCATCTCAGCTCACTACAAGCTCCGCCTCCCGGGTTCAAGCGATTCTTTTGCCTCAGCCTCCCAAGTAGCTGGGACTACAGGCGCAAGCCACCATGCCCAGCTAATTTTTGTATTTTTAGTACAAAACTAGAGACAGGGTTTAGTACAAAATTTACAGACAGGGTTTCACCATGATGGCCAGGATGATCTTGATCTCTTGACCTCATGATCCGCCCACCTCTGCCTCCCAAAGTGCTGGGATCATAGGCATGAGCCACTGCACCTGGCCTCCTGGACCTCATTTTCAAGCTCTAGACTCTCTGCTCTTTGAATTCTGTATCCGGCAACCACTTCTTGGTATGCCTGTCCCTCTCATTACACACAGGCACATTTTGATCACATTAAAGAATAAACACAATGCCAGTGCTTAATGCCTGAAAATGCAGCTTTTATTCTGAGTTTTCTAGGTGCAGGCTGTTTTGGGCTGAACCAGATTGATCAAGGAATTAAATAAGGATTAAGCAAGTTGGAAGGCGCCTGCTAATCCAGCAATCAGACAAACCTGTGCAAAATCATCTTGCTTCCTTTCCTAAAATAAGAATTTAAAAAATCAAGCAATTGGCTCCTTTGTTAATTCGAAGATCAGCAAAAACCAGGCCAGTCAGGTAACCACATGGGGTGGGGGGGGGCGGGGGGAGGGGAGGAAAGAAAAGGAGGTAGGCAGTACACATAGATCCATTTTAATGGGGGACTCACATGCCTCGGGAGCCTCCCGGGATGACCTCTCAACCTCCAAATCTAGACTGAACCCCTCATTCTCTCTGTGAGCCTTGATGTTAAGCTGTTTCCAAGGCTATTCCCTCTGGTTGGCCTCCCTGTAATTGGAAAGTCAGTGTCAAAGGCCAGAATTATTTTCTCTACCCAAGATACACATTGAATATGAGAAAGCATAGGGTTTGAAATTAACCACCAAATCCTGGAATCAACTCTCAAACCGTCTGTTGAATGTCTGTGTGATCTCAGGCAAACAACCCTGTTTCTCTTGAGCCTCAGTTTTCTTCTCTGTAAAATGAGTCTTACGTCATGGAATTATTGTGAAAATAAGGAAAATGGCCTAGTTCCATACCTGGCACACAGTAACTTCATCCATGCTAGTCCCTTTTCCCCCCCCCCCCCCATTCTCCTGCAAACCATTCCCTGGGCTATGTTTCTCCCCCATCTAGATTATTGCTATCACTTCTGTATTAAACATCGATTTTCCCCTCTGTCTGTGCATATCCCTTCTGCCATTTTCTGGCAGCAGAATCCCCCCAAGTCCTTCAACCCTTCCTTTAGGGGAGGTGCTCTTCCTAGGCTCCATCTGTTTTTGGTGGGACTGTGGGTCCCAGTACGCCTGCCCCACTGTATCTCCCATCCCATCAGACCCTGATGCCAAGCATGGGGATCGCTTAGTCCTTCTGCAGAATTTTCTCTTTTTTCTGGGCAATGAATGTAAAGATATGACCCCAAAGTGGCTGACAGCGATATCCCCAGCATGTGGAGAGACCTGAGAACATGGCAACAAAACGGGAAGAGAGTCGGGGGACCAAAACCCACACCAATCATTCAGGTTCCCAGAGCCTTCTCTTCAGTTCTATCAGTCCCCTAACTAATTCCAGTCAATCCTTTTGTGCCTGTGATAAGCAGGGTTAGTTTCCATGGCTTACAGCCAAACCTTCTTAACTGACCTCCCAGAATCATGTTTGGATGCACTCCTATTCTTTCTTCATATTTCAAGCAGAGTAGATTTCTAAGATCACAAATCTAATCATGCTCATCCCTGCCGCCTTGGCTTCCTACTTTTTTTAGAGTTAAGACGAAAATCTTCACTACGACCTTCAAGGTGCTGCAGGGACTCCCCTGCCTTCCCAGCCTCTTCTCTCACCAAGACCCTCCCCACCTCCTTGCTCTCTCGAATCCTAGCTACTTCCAGCCTTTGTTCTCACAACTTGGAAAGTCTTCCCACTTGCTCTACACCTAGAGCACTTCTACTCAGACTTTGCAGGGAAACCTCTGTTCCTCAGGGGAAGCCTTCCCTGACCCACTTCCACCCTCTTTCCAATTTGGTCAAGCTGCCGTAACAGGCTCGGCCTCGCCATATGTGATCTCCTATTGATGGGCAGCATCACTGCATCCACGTCTGTCTCCCTTACCAGACTGTGAGCTTCCAGAGGCAGGAACTCCACCTGTCCCATTCACTCTAAATTGCCTCTGCTTGGAACAGTGCCTAGCATAGCAGGGCTCTTAAAATTTTTTTGAACGAATGAATGGGTGACCCACATATAAGACCTAGTCTTGGTTACTCTTCGTTCATGAAATCTTTCTGGATGATTTTCGAGGCCCCTCTGAGACTACAATGCCTTCTTGCTTACTTCTCTCCATTCCCCTCCCCCAACTAATTCATCAGATCATTTCTGCCTTCCTAAAACCACCTGCTCAATAACCTCCAATGGCTCCCTATTGCCCAGTATACACAATAAACATCCACTCACTGGAGTTCCCCAAATGTATCCCCACTGGACAGCAGCCACAGTAATCCCCTGCCATCCCTGCTGCCCCCCCTGCATTCACACACTCACATACATTCTTCACAGGGTTGGTTGCTTCTGCTATTTCCTCTGCTTGGAGGGTCTCCTCTCTCTTGCATTCCATATCCTATGTCTTCTACAAATCTCTGGGCAGAACCACTGCCTCTGTAGAGCTCCCCTTCATTAAGCTCTCCCCCTCTCCCCCACAGTAAGTCTCCCATCTCTGAGTTTTTCTCACAGCAATCCATTGATAATATTTAAACTTAGAACTTTTTTCCCCCAGATATTTCATAATTAGTATAGTTCTTTACAGGTCACTGAGCCCTTTCATACACAAGATCTAATTTGATCCTAAAAACTCTGTAGGGAATTTGGGGCAAGTATTTTAGGGAATAATTCAACTCCCGGGATCAGAAACCCACGGAGTTCACTTAAGTAGAAGAGATTTATTAGAAAGACACTGGGGCAGAGCATGCGTCCTAATATCGAGTGCAGGCTGCTCTCCAAGGACCTAGAAAGGCATCCTGCAGGCTTCCTTCTCTCTCTTTCCTTTCCTTCTCATCTCTGTTCTCTCTTTGCTCTATCTGTTCCATTCTCTTCTCTGCAAATCAGCCTCCTCTGAAAAGCTCCCCATAAATTCAGTGTCAACATAACTTTGAGTTCTCACGGTGCCAACTCTGGCTCCAGCTCTAAAATTATCACTCTGGGTCTCAACATCATCCAAAGTATCAATGTCTCTTCTCAATATCTCAGTTCAAGTTCTCAAGAGAAACACCGATTGGTTACTAGCCATCCAGTTCAGTGGCTAGTTTAAGCCCCTTGCCCACCCCTGGCACAATGAGCTATAGAAATAAGTCACATTGCCCACAGCCTATTCGGCAAGGCCTGGGGAGGGCAGGGCAATGAGCTGAACAAGCAAAAGGATAGTGCAGTGTAACGAGTTCACATGTGAGTGTTCAAGTCACGACATCTGCATACAAATCCTGGCTATGGTAATTACTAGCTGGTAACCTTGAAAAGCCACTTCACATCTCTAAGCCTTTCCTCATTTTAAAATTAGGATAAAAACAGCATCTTCGGTACAGGATTGTTGTGACACAAAAATGCGACAATCTCTGTAAAGCACTTCACACAAGGCCTGGCACATGGTAGTCGCTCAATAAATAATAGCTGCTAACATCTGCTACAGCATGTATTGTGATTCTCATCTTGTTGATGAAGCTGGCCCAGAGTCCTCAATCCCAGCTGGAGCCCATACAGAATCACTGAACCAGAATCCTCAGGAGTTCATATTGTGTAAGAGTTTTCCCAGGTGTTCCTGCTTCATCTGACCCAGCTCCCCTCATTTATAGATGGGAAACTGAGGCCCCAAAGGCAAAAGGACTTATACCCAGTCACATTGTGAGCTGGTATCTGGGCCTGGGACCCTTACTCCCTGTGATACAAACTGAAGATGCAGTTCCCAATAGTTGGATCTGAACACACTCGTGATGGCGGGGCTTGAAGGTCCTCAGGGAAGACAGGGGGTGCCCAGCAGGAGCTGGCCCACACTTCAGAGCATCTGGGTTTGCACTCAGGTGGGCTTCTAACCTGCTTATGTGGCATCCAGGGAGTTAGGTTTTGTGCCTCAGTTTCCTCTTCTGTGATATAGGTTGAGAATATCCATCTCACTGAATTTTGTAAGAATCATATGACTTACGATGCATCAAGTTTTGAGAACAGTTCTTAGCACAAAGCTATAACTATCAGCTTTTATTATTATTGGTAAACATATACCGTCTGGCTCTCCTTTTGCCTACTAGCTGGTGAAAGAAACTAAAAAAAAAAAATGACACTTTTGACAGAGTGTTACTAAATCACAAATGTGAAAAGGACAGCAAACAAATCCAACTAAAACTCTGGGATTCAGCCTCCACGCACCATGAATAACCACACACACTTCTACTGCTACCTTCACCCAAAGTAAACTTAACCTCACACATGTGAATGTGGACACACTCAACACAATACAGACATTTGATGAGGAACTCCTTAAAAGCAAGTCTGTGTTTCCCCCTGAGACTGGGGCTCCCTGAGGATGGGGCTGTGTCTCCCCCTCAACCTGGGGCTCCCTGAGGATGGGGCTGTCTCCCCCTCAACCTGGGGCTCCCTGAGGATGGGGTTGTGTCTCCCCTCAACCTGGGGCTGAGGATGGGGCTGTGTCTCCCCCTCAACCTGGGGCTCCCTGAGGATGGGGCTGTGTCTCTCTTCAGACTGGGGCTGAGGATGGGGCTGAGTCTCCCCTCACACTGGGGGATCCCTAAGGACAGGGCTGTGTCTCCCTCAGACTGAGGCTCCCTGAGGACTGAGCTATGTCTCCCTCAAACTGGGACTGAGAATGAGGCTGTGTCTCCCTCAGACTGGGGTTCCCTGAGTCAGAGCTGTGTTTACCCTCAGAATGGGGCTCCCTGAGGAGGGGGCTGAGTCTCCCCTCATACTGGGGCTGAGGAGGGGGATATATCTTCCCTCAGACTGGGGGGCAGCTCCCTGAGGATGGGGTCATGTCTCCCCCTCAACCTGGGGCTCCCTGAGGATGGGGCTGTGTCTCCCCTCAACCTGGGGCTCCAAGTGGTTAGAAACCATCTCTCAACGTTCAGTTTGGAAGAGCAGGGACCTCCGGACACTCTCTTCCCTCTTCACTACTGACCTTCAGTTCCCTGGGCAAGGTTCTGCCTGGTATTTGGTCTTTTCCCAGCCTAAACACTCAGAGCTTATGAACTTCTCCAAGCCACTTCCTGTCACTATAATTGTTCCATGCTCTATTTTATGTATTTTAATTCATGCTTTAAATCTTAGAAGTACATCTCAATTCACTCTGGCAAAAGTCCCCTCTTTAGAAGCTGGAATAAATAAATTCTTCCCAGGCAGATGGCAGCCAGAAACCTTAATGTAATTCATATCAGCCTGTCACTCTGCCACCTTGGTTCTGTCATCTGAGGGAGGCCTGTGTGTGGGGTCACCCCAGCAGCCCTTTGTACCTTCCACTCCTGCCTTCTGAGGGGCACAACTACTCCCGAAGTTTCAGTCTTGATGGTAGCCACACTCCCCAGATTCTCTAGTGGAAGACACATTCCGGCTTGCTTTGTTCAATGTGCTCTTGTAGCAGCTATAGAACAGTGGTTCGCACCCCTGTGGTCAATTTCCAACACCTGGAGAGTTTTTGAAACATACTGATGCCCAGAGTCCACCCCCAGAGATTTGGGTTTTGTTGGCCTAGAGTGAGACCCTGGTATTGTTCATTTCTGCAACTCCCCAGGTGATCTTATTTTGCAACCAGGGTGGGGAACCATCACTGTAGGAAACTCAGAGGTTAACAAAACCCACGCCCGACTTCCACCATGTCTCATGGAAGGCACAGGCGCCTGCTCCATTAGACTGTGGGCTCCATGAGGGCTGGGACCCCTTTTGTCTAGTTTATAGCAGTACTCTCATTGCACTGCCTGGCACATAGTAGGTATCTCACAATATACACTGAATGAAACTTAAGCCACCCTCTTTCCATAGGCACCACGACTTGCCTCACATTTCCAATATAGGCCCCACTACACACTAACTGGGAGGTCTGGAGCAAGTCAACCTACCTTTCTAAGTCTCAATCTGCACATCTTTAAAATGGGGGTTCCCTGGCTGAAAGCTCACCCAGAGAGGAAAAGTATGGAGTTCAGCAGGAGCTCTGACGAGCAGAGGCATGTCCTGGGAGCCTAGAAACGCATATTTGTAGTTTTGCTTGGGCTGAATTACTGTGTGACCTTAAGCACGTCTCCTGACCTCTCTTAGCCTCTAACCTCCACCAGCCACCCTCTCCCCACCTGCCAGCATATTGGGTGGCTCTCTGGGTTAGAAGCCACTTTGCTGACCATGGCAGCTGCCCTTGAGACTTCCAGGCAGTGTCTGACCAGCCTGAATACTCCCAGGCTGGAAGTGTGGAAGTGAAGCACAGAAATGCAGCTGTGGAGAGAAAAATCTCTTTATGCAACAGCCCTGGAAAATCCCTACTCTAATAGGCACAGTTCTGTCCCCAAGACACAGCCACAGTGTGGGTCAGACTCCAGGGCCCTCTCTCTGTACCGTCTGCTCTGGGAGGGGGGAATCAGGGCATGAAGGTGACTTCTGCTCAAGCATGGTAAGACAGGGTGCTCATCAGAGATGCGGCATTCCACATAGATGGGAAAATGGCACATTGGTTGCAGCTTCCTTCCCCAGGTTCCAGGAGTTAGTTGGGTCCCTTTCTCCCATTGTAGAAGAAATCTGAACTCCCGGGATGGGATCATGGTGGAGAGAGGGAGGAGAAAATCTGTGCTGATCCTGGAGGTGGGGAAATGAGGAAGGAAGTCCCACGCTTTTTCATAACCCACTCAAGCAGGAGTTGCTTCCTGACTGCCCAAGCCTGCTGCAATCCTACTTGGAACTTCTAAGCATCCTATGCCATCTGCAGAGAATTACACACACATGAATATGACTTGGGGCTGTTTCCATCACTGGGGCTGTGACTGTTTTTTAAAAGCGCAGCAAATAGGGTGGGCAGCATAACAGTTCAGGGTCAAAAAGAACAAGAATCAAAGCCCAGTTTTGCCGATTCTTAGCAGTGCAATCATGGACAATTTAGTTTTACCTCTTTGAACCTTCATAGCCTCATCAATGAGATGGGGACAAGAAAACCCACCCCATAGAATTGCTGACAACATGGAATTAAGTAATCTGCAATGTTCCTAGGACAGTGCTTTGCCCATTGGACCTGCTCAGCAAATAAATGATGATGATGATAGTAGCGGTAGTGAGAGTAACAAGTCCCAGCTGTGCTCCAGTGCCTTGAGGGTAGGAGCATGTCTTAAAACCCACTAGAGGGTCAAAAACACCAAAGGAGAAGCAGTAAGACGGAAGGTTTGGGGACTGAGTGGGAGGAGCCAGACTCACTGCTGGCAAGACTACAGTACATGCCACACATCTGTTTATCTCTGCCCCTGCGGCTTTCTTCTCCAAAACGCCATAATTAACACTGCGCCTCTTCCGCCCCAGCCGCCAAGCGCCTCTTAGGCAGGGAAGGAGCGTGCCTGCCTTCTGCCCCGGGAAGCACCAGAGAGAGGCCAAGGCTCAGCGGCGGCGGCGGCGGGCGAGAGAGAGGCTGACGCTGGGCTGCCCTGGGCTGCAGGGGTTCGTGCGGTTCCCTTGGCAGAAAGGGTATAATTAATCCGGAGCGCTCACCTTTCATTAAGCCTTCACGTTTATACCTGAATTAACTTTTCACATCCAGTTAAGGCGCACGGGAGGCTCTATCCGCCGCAGGCGTGACAAGCGCAGCTGGGAGTGTTGGTTGAAGTGGGGGCTGCAATGACCTACCACCCAAGAGCTGAGAAGCCAGAGCTTCCTGGTGTCTCGGGGCCGGGAGGGGTCGAGCTTCCAAGCTCCGCCCAGGCGCCCCAGGCAGATGCCTGAAAGGGGAGAAGGGCGCTGCGCTCCAGCCTGGGACCTGCGGGGGAGGGCGCAGGCCCACGGGGCCGTGGGGCGAGTGTGTGGGCGCCTTCCCGTCTCTCCTGCTGGAAGACATTGGAGCCTCCTTCGGGGTTCTGGCTTCGCCAGCCCGAGCGGGGAGTGGGAGGTGGGGGCTGTTCCAAGCAGGAGGCGAAGTGCGCTCAGCTCTTTAGCTGTTCTCCTCACGCTCCTGTTTGGACTTAACGAAGCTGCGGAAACACAGGGGCGTGCGCCCTGGGGCGCCCTGGTGCGCCCTGGTGCGCACGGGCAGGTGTTTGTGGAGGCATCCCCCAGGCTCTGGTTTGCTGTAAAAGAGACCTCATCTTGCTTTAGCTCCCTGGATCCGGAGCCCGTGAAACTGCCAGCGTCTCCCTGATACCCTTCAGGGATGTAAACAGGGGCCTGCTGGTGCCCTCCGCTTCGGGAGATGGGCTGTGTCAAGGCGTCTTTCCCCAGACGCCAGGAGGAGTAGGCTGCCTTGCTTCTCCCCTGGCAGCCTCCTTGTGAATCATCGGAGTGAAGTGTTTTCTAGGAACTACTCAGCCTGCAGTGTTGTGACAGGGAGGGTGTGTTAACGTGCCCTCCCCACACACACCCGCAGTACTTTCTATAGGCTCTCCCTCCTCCTCCCCCTTCAACTGCCTCCTCCACGCAGTTCAAGACCTTGGGTCTTCTCAATCAATAGTCCTGCTTCCCCCACTGCACCCCTAGCCCTCTGCTGGACACCTAACGTGTTTGGTCAAAGGAGAGAAGGGAAAGAGCCAACCAAGGTGCCTGCAAGGTCTCAAATTATTTTCTTCACGATTTTTGTCATCTACTGGTTTAAAATCTAGTGGGGGTGCGGGGGGGAATAAGACAAACCTTGTAGACATGGCTAGCATGTGGGGGGATGATGAATGCTGGAGTGGCGAGTGATCAAATGCCGGAATGAGTGTTTGCGACCAGACTCGCACCCTTCGGAGGAAGGAAAGTGTTGTGGGCTGGCTCTGAGTCACCCAGGATTTCTCAGGGGAGGTGGGATTTGGACTAAGCCTTCGTAACAGCCTCTGTTCAGTGCATGCTGTCAAGATGCCAGGCTGTGAGTTTAGTGCTTGACACCCATTATCTCATTTAATCTTTATAACAACCCCATGATCTCGGCCTTATAATTACCATCCCATCTTCTAGATGAGGAAACAAGCCCGGAGGGGTCAGGGGAACTGCCAAGGTCACAAGCTGATGCATAGCTTTTAAGCTGGGCCTATCTGACTCCTAAGCCCTGGCTCTGAAACTTAATGCTTGATGGCCTCCTCTGACCTTGAAAAAATGCAAAATTTCCTGAGAAGGAGAACTGAAAGGAGGGCATTGCCACAGAGGCAGAGCATTAAGAAGATGGCAGGGTGTCAGGAGGATCTGACTCTGGCTGGAGGGAGGTTTCCAGGCCAGCCGTAAGAACTCGACTGTCTTTTCTAGGAGGTGTATGTGTTACTGTCCCCAGCCCAAAGATCTCTTCATTGTAGGGGAGAGAATTTGTGGTGCTCTGATTTCCCAGGACCCCTCTGGGAAACTCAAACCACCTCTGAGTAAGGGCAAAAAGGTCTTCCTGTAAATCCTACCCCCAAGAACTTCAGGATATCAAGAATTTAGAGATTCTGTGACCCAGTTGATCCAATACCTTCTGTTCAATTTGGATCAATAAACATGTGCCAGATACTAAGTGCTAGAAATGATTAAGGGACAGTCCTTTCCACCAGAAAGATTATAGTCTAGTGGCAATGATAGACACATAGAAAAAATCAGATATGGATGATAAATGCAAAGATAAAATTCATGGTCCTTCTCCATACTTGGGACATCAGCTCAGGAGGAGAGGACACACAAGCTGAGCCTTGAAGGCTGAGCAGGTAATAGGTGAGGAAAGGGGAGAGCAGCACTCGGTTAGAGAACATTGCATATGCAAGGTTATGGAGGTGTGGAACAGCAGTTTGTGTTTGAAATTTTAAGCAGGTCAGGTTACTAGAGCATATCCTTGGAGACAGGGAGTGGCAGAGATGAGGCTGAAGAGGTGAGCAGGATCTCACCATAGGAGGCTTCATGGGACTGGCTGAGGGGCTTGGGCTCAATCCTTCAGAGGACTGAAGGGCTTTCAGCAGGATACAACCTGGTTGCTTTGCATTTTAGAAGCACGCCTTGGCAACAAAGAGGGTGAGGATTTCCACTGCGCAAGACTGAAACCTAGGAGGCTGACAAGGGAAAGTCTGCTCTGCTTCACCCAAGATATGATGAAGGTCCAGATCAAAGCACTGGTAGTAGGTTAGAGAACAGAAGACTGGGTTAAGAAACACTGAAAAGGGGGAGAGATGAGAAAAGGTCAGGGATGGAGAATGAGGCACCTGGGGGCCTGTAGACTTCTATCTTGGGTGGCTGAATGGGTGATGTTGCCTTTAAGATTTGGAACACATGGAGAGAAGCAGGTTGGTGGGAGGCGATGATGGGTCATTGTGGGTTTGGTTGAGTTCATGATAATCAAGTGACATTTAGATGGATGCTTTCAGTAGATACCTGGAATCAAGCTCAAAGGAGAGGCTGGAGATGCAGAATGGGGAAACATCAGCAAAAAGATAAGTTTACAAACTAAGAGAGTGAGTGAGCTCAGCTACAGAGATCATGTAGAACAAAGAGAAAATCCGTCAACAGACCCCAGGGAGCAGCCATGTTCAGGAGGTCGACAGAAGGGGGAGACAACTGTGGAGGAGACTAAGCAGAAACAACCAGAGAGTTGGAAGCCAAGGGAGCATAGGGTGTCAGGGAAGGAGGAGCCCCAGTGTTAAATGCAGCCAAGAGTCAGAGGAAGATCAAGACTGAAAAGTGTCCACTGGCTTTGGCAGAGTGGAGGTCACTGTGGCTGTCTTACCAGGGTCCTGGCAGGAAAGAGATGGGGTTCTGAAGTTGGGAAATTTTCAGAGTTGAATAAAGGGAATCTTGATAACAGTGTGGCCTGGTGCAGGGGAAGCCCCCAGGAGGATAGTGCAGTGCACTGGGAGAGGTCACAGAGGGGCAGCATGGGCAGTTCCTACCCTGGGCCAGAGCACCAAGAAGAGAGAGGAGCATTAAAGCTAGGGTCAGGGAGGGCCGAATGCAGAGGGCTGTCGGGGCTTGTGAAGCTGGTGAAGGTGAACTGCCAGCAGAGTAAGACCCCAAGTGTAGGGAGTTGTGGAGATCAATTCTCTAACCTCTCTCTCCATTCCAGTCTCCAGCAGAGGTTCCCTGTAGGCCTTATCCACAAGGAAGCCACAAGGTTAGTGTGACAGAAGGTAAATGAAGGATCCACAGGTCAGCCTCTGGGAGCAGAGAGCAGGGTGGAAGAGGGTGGAGAGCAGACGTGGAGGGACAAGAGGAGATGCCTAACGTGGTGGTGCCCCTAGAGCTCTTCAGTGGAGCCATGGTGGGGGCAGGCTCAAGACCCATGGGTAGTAGCTGGGGTATGCAGCAAATGCCTGCCACACCTGTCAGCATCCCCTGAATGCCCTTCCTGGGTGTGGTAAATCTCTCCTATATAAGTCTCTCTTCTCCAAGGAAATATCCTCTCTTTCCCAGCCTTCCTTGCAGCTGGGGCAGGCATGTGACCTGGACTCCACCAATCAGCCCCACCAGTGAGAAGCGTGGATTTGCAAGAGAGCAAGGGAGCAAACAGGTGCTGGGAGGAATCTGTTTCCCGATTAGGGGGATAGGGAGCCGTCAGATTTGGGGTCAGCAATTCCAGGCTCTTTGGAGTCCAGAATCAATTGTCAGTGGTGCCAGCCACAGCTCTGGGATCAGTAGTCAAGGTTAATAGGGCCTCCAGGGCAGGAGACTTGGGGTAACAGTCCCCATGTGCAGACCCCCCAGGCTTCTCTTGGAAGAGTTAATGGAAAATCCCTGAGAACTTTTCATTAATTTTATTTCTGCTTATATTAGCTGGAGTAGGTTCTGTTGCTTGTCACTAGGACACTTACTGATGTGAGAGCTGACTGGGAAGTACAGGACATGGGTATAGGAAAACAGATTATGCCTTTTTTTTTTTTCTGAGACTTGTGTCTTGCTCTGTTGCCCAGGCTAGAGTGCAGTGGCACAATCATGGCTCACTGCAACTTTGACATGTCAGAATCAAGTGATCCTCCAGCCTCAGCCTCCCAAGTAGAAGGAACTACAGGCATGTGCCACCATGGCCTGCTAATGTTTTAATGTTTTCTAGGGACAGGGTCTCACTGTGTTTCCCAGGCTGGTCTCAAACTCCTGGGCTCAAGCCATCCTCCCGCCTCAGCCTCACAAAGTGCTGGGATTATAGGAATAAGCCACCGGGTCTGACCCAGACTAAGCTTTTAAGAGAAAGAGGAGAAGGAAAGGAAGATGAAAGAGCTTTGGGTCAACAAAAGGGTATTTTTAGGGGAAGAGAGCTCTGAGAAGGTTAATGAGCTGGAGGAGAAAACTATGAGACATGTAGAGCTATAATTATCCCCATCAAGAAGCTAAGAAAACTGAGGTTCAGAGAGGTTGACAATCTGCCCAGGGTCATGCTGACAGTAAGTAGGAGTGCAAGAATTCCAGGTCAGGCCTGCTGGCTTGAAAACCTCATCCGAGAAGCATCTCCTGAAACAGCCACCCAGGCCGCCTCATGGAGGGTAGTTTTCATTAGAAATTATGAACTCATAGCCAAAGCCCAATTTGAAAAGACAGAATGACTCCTGGGGACAGGGTGAAGAATGAGCCGATCGGCCTTGGTATGACATGAGAGACAAGTTCATGTCAAGGGAGTCAAGCTGGTTTAAAAAATGAGACTCTGTATGTAGTGCTAGCTCATCCCACAAGACTACATTACCCTGGAATAAAATCACTGTTCCTCAAACAACTGACTGAACTCTATGAAGTACCACGTGAAAAGGCTGCCAGGGGGAGTAGAAAAGCTATGGAATACACCCCTCACCCCCCCACCACAGCACCACCAATCCCTTGGCAAGGGAACATTCTGGAACACCAGAGAACCTCCTAAGAGTGCCTAGCCTGTTCATCAAGGCCAGATCTTCTTATGGGGCATGTCAATGTGTGTTCAAGTAGAGGAAATGCAGGAAGGTTTTCATGGACAAAGACATGGAGAGACTCTGAATTTTCATAAAGTTCCGTGGAGTCGGCTGAGTTTGCCTAGTGTGTGTGTTTCGGTGGTGTTTGTTCCTTTATGTGTCAAGGGCTTGTTGAGACATTTGCAGTCAATTCCTCCTGACAGTCTGGGTCTCTGTGCAGAGTCTGCACACATGTCTGTGCAGAGTTGACCCCGCACACATGAAGCCCCTGTCTCATGAGACTAGTGCCTGTCCACCACCAGCCTCTATCTAGAAAGTCTTTTACTATATTACAATTAAGAGGCTAATTTCCCAGGTGCTTTTTCAATTGACCATATCGACAAAGTCTTGAAATTTGGTTATTTTAGTGACATATAAAGCATTTTTCTTGGTTAATACATTTGAGTTTAATTTCAGTAATATTTCCATTAACAACCTGTAATTAAAGCATCCAATAAAGATCAGTAATTTACTTAGCTGGATTTGTGTTATTAAAAAAAAACCAGAAAAGAGAAAAAAGTGCATTTGTGGAACTCAAATTCCATTCTACTGTTAAATGAACATTACGATTTTTCTGGGTCTCTTAATTGCAACTCATTTTTTAGCAGGAATATTAAACAAATTAAATTAAGCAAGTAATTTCCCTTTTTAAGTTTAAAAAAAAAAAGACTTCAAGTGGAAAAGCTCCTCTAAAACACCTATTAGTGGGATGGGGTGGGGCAGTAATGTGGGCAAATGTGCTGCTTCTGCTTAAGCAGCAGGAAGTTGATGAGCTGCCATCCTGAGTGGGGAGCCCACACGCTTAAAGAGCTCAGGCCCTGGAGGAGCCCACAGTCTTCCTGACCTGCTTGGCTGAGATTCCATAGGATCCGGCCCAGGGTAGGCTGAGACTGGTGGCAGCAGCAACTCAAGTGGTGAGAGGAGCCGGGTCTGGGCAGGTCACTAGGGCCAGCCCAAATCATGGGCAGGTGGAATCAGCTCAGGCATGGCAGTAAGTACAAAATAAGCTTTGGAATGAAAAGTGAAAAGTATCAGTGAGCCACTTCAACCCACACGTGTAATCCTCCCATCCGCCCAGTGGGGGGTGGGTAGAGATTATTTGCTCTGATTTACAGATGCAAAAACTGTAGCTCTCAGAAGTCATAATCTGAAACTGAGTCTGCCTGGCTCCAAAGGCAAAAAGGTTAATCTGGGTCCTCCAAGAAGCAGACTCCTGGATAGGACTAGATGTGTGCAAGATTTAGGAAGGCCAACACCTGTGAAGGAAAATGCATAGCGGAAGCTAGGGGTGGCTGGGAGAGCTGTGAGACCTGGACATAGGTCTGACCCCTGGGGTGAAGGACAGAGAGAAGGAAGCTTGCATGGGAGCAGCTGACATTGCAGAACCAGTGATGAGATAGCTCCTGAGGCTGTCGGAATCCTCCAGCCAAAGTTGCCCATCAGAGGGGTCCTGAGTCTTGGGAGTGGGCCTGTCTTAGCAGCTGTGCCATGCACAGGCACTGGCTAGGAGCATGGCAGCAGTGAGAGACTTCAGAGTGCTCAGCTGCAGCTGCGAGGCCATCATGCTTTCTATAACCAGAGATCTGGGAGGTGCATTTTCAGTGCCACCATATCAATGCACGCTTGCTCTCTCTCTCTCTCTCTCTCTCTCTCTCTCACCATGTCAGATGGCCTCCTTTTCAGACAGATTTAGTACCAGTAGCTAACAAGGATAGGGTGGATGAGGAACAACAATTCTGATATAAAGGGATTTTCAGGCAGTGTTTGGGAGTTGCCCACATGAGGCAAATACCCTGTGGGTGAACAGGACAGAGGGAGGTAAGACCCATCCAGGGTTGATGGGGCAGATGGACAGGGTTGGCCAGAGTTTGCATCCCCAGTGGGATGGGAAGACTTCCCTAAAAATGTACTGAATGGCCCGGCACGATGGCTCACACCTATAATCCCAGCATTTGGGGAGGCTGAGGCAGGCAGATCACCTGAGGTCAGGAGGTCGAGACCAGCCTGGCCAACATGGTGAAACCCTGTCTCTACTAAAAATACAAAAATTAGCCGGGCATGGTGGTGCGAACGTGTAATTCCAGCTACTCAGGAGGCCGAGGCAGGAGAATCGCTTGAACCGGGAGACAGAAGTTGCAGAGAGCCGAGATCATGCCACTGTACTCCAGCCTGGGTGATAGAGCAAGACTCATCTCAAAAAAAAAATTAAAAATGTATCAAATGCTAGACAGGGGCATGTAAAACCAGGGGAAAGAAACTAGGCAGGGATCTAGGCCTTAGAACTGGCTCACCCAAGGTCAAGAGGGGTCAGGGAGGTTGGGGTCCCCTGAGCCCTACCCTTAACATGTTAGACTGGTGGGCAGCATCAACTCAAGGAGAGAAAGTACACAGGGACCTATTTGCCATGGCTGGACTTCTAGGCCCTAGGCCTGCAAGGACCCTGGTCTCACTTCACTCCATTCTCAGGCTGCAGTTCACAGAGTGTTTGGTCCAGGACAGAACCAAGTGACAGTGTAATCAAATAAGGGGATCCTCCTCTTGAAAATTCCCCAAGTGGGGGAAGGCACTCTCTCTGCCTCAGGGCAGCCTCCAATCTAATGGAGAAAACACGCTTCTGGCCCTCAAAGAGTTAGTCCTTGGGCCAATGGAAAAACAGTACCCCTGTTTCATGTGAGGGACCCGGTGGTAGATGTTGTTCTCATGATGTGAGTGAGTCTCACAAGATCTGAAGATAAGCATCTGGCATTCCCCTCCTGGCACTCATTCTCTCTCTTGCCGCCCTGTGAAGCGGTGCCTTCCACAATGAGGTTTCCTGAGGCCTTCCCAGCCATGTGGAACCATGAATCAATTAAATCTCTTTTTTTTTTTTTTTTTTTTTTTGAGATGGAGTCTCACTCTGTCTCCCAGGCTAGAGTGCAATGGCGCAATCTTGGCTCACTGTAACCTCTGCCTCCCAGGTTCAAGGAATTCTCCTGCTTCCTCTGCCTCCCAGGTTCAAGCAATTCTCCTGCCTCAGCCTCCCAAGGAACTGGGATTACAGGCACGCTACCATGCTCAGCTTATTTTTTGTATCTTTAGTAGAGATGGAGTTTCACCATGTTGGCCAGGCGGGTCTTGAACTCCTGACCTCCTGATCTACCCCCTCCATCTCCCAAAGTGCTGGGATTACAGGTGTGAGCCACTGCACCCAGCCTAAACCTCTCTTTTTTAAAATCACCCAGTCTTGGGTATTTCTTCATAATGCAGCATGAGAACAGACTAATACACCACCCCTCCTCAACACACACACAGCAACAACATGGCCCCTGAAGGTAGAACCACCTCAAATCCTCCACCCACTCCCCCAGGCCCCATCTAAGGAAAGATATCTTGGTGAGATTGCACCCTGAGTTCTACATCCAGCGATACCTCACTAGGGCAACATTGCCTTCGGTCATGGGAACAGCCCCAGGAAAGTGCAGTAACTCAATTCAACCGTGCAGCTCCACAATCTCGTGTCAACCTCACAGCTGATGATTACTGTTTTATCACAGGCTCATAAAGTCTCCACATTGCCATGAATCACAGACACTCTGCCAGCGAGAGCCCAGAAGCCCAGCCAACTCTGAGGGTGTCTGCTTGATAAGTAGCTGCTGCGATTCATCTGAGGTCACCTTTCATGATTGCAAGGGTCCTTTCACCTGCTTGTCCTGGAAATCAGGGAGCAAGTCACTCTCCTGGCAGTGGAGTCTCCAGCTCCCTTATGCTGGATGGATATTAAATGGCTAGGGGGTCTCCCGTGCAACAGATTAAATGACCTCACAACCTGGGACAGAGGGAAACATCAAGGATTTTGAGTCTAAAGACATTCAACTTTTGGGACTGCCATTTACTAATTGTATGGCCTTGGGCAAGTCACTTTTAAGCCATTCTAACCTCAATAACCTTGGCTATAAAATAACCAAGATAACACTTGGCTATAAAATAACCAAGATAACACTTGCAACACACTTTGAAAACAGTCAATCAGTAGACATGTTAAAATTGCACCTGCTATTAAGCAAGGACCCTGACAACCAAGACCCAAACCAGGCAGACAACTGCAACCAGGAAGGAGTCTGCATCCAAAGCTTAGAGTGGCATAAAAGGTTAGAGGGAGTGTTTCCGGGTTTGGGGGTGCAGGGGAGCGCTCGGCTCCCCTGACAGGATGCTTTTCCAGGCGCTTGGTCTCTCACTCACCCAAGAATGGGAGAGGGACCACAGCGCAGTGCGCTCATAAGAAAATATTGGACCCCAAAGAGTTTTTGCAGAGAAGTGATTTATTTAGGCAGAGAAAGAAAAAGAGGAGAGAGGAAAAGACGAGAGAGAAAGCTTCCACAAAAAGTGTGGAAAGGGACCCAAATATGGAATCCAGCCGGATGTGGGTACAGGGACTTTTAACCTTGGAGGAATTTCCACCTTCTCCAAGCCCCCTGGCCAGTGAAAAGAGTTCCTTTAAACTTCTGCTGGAGTGATTGACTTTTGACCTTTTGCCACACCCACGAAAATTTAAACAAAGACCCTTAAGTTTCCCAATGGAGAGAGAGGAGGTGGGCATTGGGAGGTTCTTGCCCTTGAAACTATGCCTTCTTGTGGACCTGGGACGAGAATACATCCCTCAGGAGGACAGAGCCAGAGCGCCAGGGAAGGCAGTGGGCTAAAGGCAGGACAAGAACACTCAGTGTTACAAACTCGTGGAACCGGAAAGGACCTCAGGATCTACCAAGCCTAGTAGTTTGTAAAGTTCTGTCTAGTAGGTGAATCTCTGTCCAATGAAATCGGGTTTCTCCAGAAAAGCAGAACCAATAGGATGTGTATATCTAAGGAGAGAGATTTATTCTAAGAAACTGGCTTATGCAGTTATGGAGGCTGGCAAGTTCAGATCTGCAGGGTAGGCCGTCAGGCTGTAGACCATGCTGTCTGTAGTCAGTCTGAAGGCCATCTCCTGGCTGAATTCCTTCTTCTTGGAAAAGGTCAGTGTTTGTTCTATTAAGGTCTTCAACTGATTGGATGAAACCCACCCACATTAGGAGAGCAACTGGCTTTACTCAAAGTCCACCAATTTAAACATGAATCTTATCCATAAATCTCTTCACAGAGACCTCCAGGATAATGTTTGACTGAATCTCTGGGTACCATGGCTCAGCCAAGATGACCAAGAAAATTGACCATCACTAGATCTTTCACAGAACTCCACTATATGAAATAGATACAAGAGAACCTGCCATCATGGAAGACGGAGTAGGGGAACAGGGTCCACTCACACTACAGTCTCTTGTCCTCTGCAGTGGCTGCCGAGGCTGCAAAGAACCCAGTTTGAAAAACCACTGATCTAGTTTCCATTGAGTCTGACCTTCACTCAAGAAGTAAGGAAACCCATGCTGGTCACACAGCTAATTCGGTTTAGAACTGAACTCACCACACTCTCTCCTCTGCTGGTTTCACTGCATTGTAGCTTCTTCTAGACTGTAAGTCCTTAAGTAGAGGCTCCACTCACCTCTGCATGCCCAGTTCAAAGCAACGGGAAGACATATAGTACGTAAACAGTACATTTGCTGAATGAATGAGTGAATAAATGAATTCAGGAAGATAGATCATTCAATAAATGGAAATCCAAACTGAGAAAAGTGCAACCCAAGAGGGCAGAAACAGTAGCAGTGCCTCAGAACTAAAGCCTCACATCTGTCCTGCAGCCCTAATGAGTAGGACCAATGACTGAATTTCAGAGGAGGCCTCAGGATGTTGAGTGGCTGCTGTTTGCTACACTTGACAGTAAATGCAAACAAAACTTCTCTTTGGCTTTAGAATGCACTCTACAACTGTTTCTGCAGCAAATTCACTGCAGGCTGGTAGTAAAATGAGTCTGCATTCTGGGAACATGTTCAGAGTGGTGAGAGGAGGCAAACAGCTCCGAGACCCTGCGACAGAAGGAGAAAGGGGATGTGGTCCTGTGATGGCAGAGTCTAATGAGTAGGGCACCATAAATGGGAGAAGCTGTAAATACCTGGTGGGTAAATGACCAAACCCAGAGTAAGCCGTATTGGTCAGGGTCTTGCAAAGATGCCCTCTGCCATCAGCATATCCCAGGGGATCTAGGGTGTGAGGCAGGATTTTCTGCGTCAAAGAGGAGATTTTTTGTGCACCTAGTGAGGTCCAGGAGCCGACAGGTCTCCCTATACCTGATAGTTAACTGGGAATAGAAGTTGGCATCTGCCCTGCTCTGTCTCAGGAGCCTTGCAAGGCTGGGAAATTTCCTGCCAGCTGTCAGCACAGCTGTTCTCCAGACCCTAGGGTACTACAGCTAAGGGAGAAGAGGGGCTTCCCATGCAGAGAAGGAACAGTAAGTGAAGGGAAAAGTAATGACAAAGAAACATTTTGACAACTCTTTTCTCCCTCCACCTGATCCTAAAGGGCTTCCTTTTAAAGAGTCTGAAAATAGTGAGGGGAGAAGGAGAGGCACGTTTCTACAGGGCTCCACTGCAATTTCAGCAGGACAAACAACACTCTTCACAACCTGTCCCCCACCTACCTCGGGATCAGCGGTGCCCAGCCCTGGTTGCCCATTAGAATCATATGGGAGCTTTTTAAAAGTATTGATACCCAGCCCCAGTCCAGAGAATCTTATTTCACTGGAGGGGAACCCTAGCATTAGTATTTTGTTAAAAGCCACCCAAGCGATTCTAATGTGCGGCTGAGATAGAGAACCTCTGCCTTAGATCCTCTGCCCCCACTCCTAAGACTGGCCCCTCCACACCCTCTTCCTGCCCTCCACACACAGAGGCCAGGCCTTTTCATGCATTGACACATGTACTTTGGGGTTCCCATTCTTCCTTCTCACCCTCTCTCTCTGCTTGGCAAATTCTTCACCCTTCAAGACCCTAGCCACATGTTGTCTCCTCTGAAGCCTTTCTGGATTTCTTGGGGCCAAGCCAGAGCCCTATCCACAACATTGTATTGCTGGCTCTGCCACTTGGTATTCCAGTCATGTAGTCGTCTGACTCCCAGCTAGATGTAAAGATTCTATTGTTTTTAATTTAACTTTTAAGTCCAGGGGTGCACGTGCAGGTTGTTATGTAGGTAAACTTGTGTCATGGAGGTTTGCTATTTTTGTCACTCATGTATTAACCCTAGTACCCGTTAGTTATTTTTCCTGATTCCCTCCCTCCTCATACCCTGCACCCTCCAATGGACCCTAGTGTCTTGTCTCCCACATATCTATGTGTTCTCATTGTTCAGCTCCCACTTATTTATAAGTGAGAACATGTTGACGTTTTGTTTTCTGTTCCTTTGTTAGTTTGCTAAAGATAATGGCCTCCAGCTCCATCCATGTCCTGCAAAGGACATGATCTCATTCTTTTTATGGCTGTATATTATTCCACAGTGTATATGTACCACATTTTCTTTATCCAGTCTACCACTGATGGGCATTTAGGTTGATTTCGTGTCTTTGCTGTTGTGAATAGTGCTGCAATGAACATATGTGTGCATGTCTTTATAACAGAACGATTTATACTACTTTAGGTATATACCCAGTAATGGGATTGCTGGGTTGAACGGTATTTCTGTTTTTAGGTTTTTGAGGAATTGCCACACTGTCTTCCACCATGGCTGAACTAATTTACGCTCCCACCAACAGTGTATAAACGCTCCTTTTTCTCCCCAAACTCACCAGCATCTGTTTTGTTTTTTACTTTTTGATAATAACCATTCTGACTAATGTGAGATGGTATCTCATTGAAGTTTTGATTTGCATTTCTCTAATGATCAGTGATGTTGAGGTGTTTTTCATATGATTCTCGGGTGCATGTTTGTCTTCTCTTGAAAAGTATCTGTTCGTGTCCTTTGCCCACTTTTTTAGTGAAGTTATTTGTTTTTCTCTTTAAATGTGTTTAAGTTCCTTATAGATGCTGGATATCAGACCTTTGTCAGAAGCATAGTTTGCAAATATTTTCTCTCATTTTGTAGGTTTTCCATTCACTCTATTGATAGTTTCCTTTGCTGTGCAGAAGCTCTTTGGTTTAATGAGATCCCGTTTGTCAATTTTTGCTTTTGCTGCAACTAATTTTGGGTCTTTGTCATAAAATCTTTGCCTGTTCTTAAGTCCAGGATGGTACTGCCTGGGTTGTTTTCCAGGGTTTTTATAGTTTTAGATTGTACATTTAAGTCTTTAATCCATCTTGAGTTCATTTTTGTATATGATGTAAGGATGGGGTCCAGTTTCAATCTTCTGCATATGGCTAGCCAGTTGTCCCAGCACCATTCATTGAATAGGGAATGCTTTCCCCATTGCTTGTTCTTGTCAGGTTTGATTCTAAGCTTCTTGAGGGTAGACATGATTCAGGGATTATAATATATAGACACATATATTTTAATATTTATATATATATATGTTTATTTAGTAATGTATTTAGTGTCTCCTATGTGTCAGATGCTCTGAGGACCAGGGATATGATGATATATAAGATAGCCAATACTTCCCTTTTATATTCCCTGTAGCTCACCTGTCATAAGGAAGTTTAACAAATATCTGTTGAATTAGTGAGACTTTCTGATGGAAGAAGATAGGCAAGATAGGCAAGGTTGCCTATCTTGCCTATCTTTCTTCCATCAGAAAGTCTCACTTAGGAAGCATGGCAGAGATAGTGGTTTATGAGCCACTAGAAGATTTCATCTCTCAGGCCATCTTGATGTCAGGTGGGTTGTGGCCCTTGGAACGTCAGCAGAAGTGAAGTCAGCTACTTCCAGGCTTGATCTTAAACACAGCTCGTGCAATCCCAGTTTGCTCTTCCTTTGCCTCGATGACCTTGGAGGCCACATTGACATAGTAACGAGATGGAGGAGGGCTGTCCAGCTCTCTAGGCTTTAAGGGAATGAGAAATAAACATTTTGTGTTTCACCACTGAGATTTGTGAACCAATGTCTTACAACAGGGAAGTCTGGCTTATCCTGAATAATACAGGATGCATTTGCTGTAAGTAAGAGCACATGAGTGAAAGTGGGGAAGAGAGGAGTTCATCTCTGATGATAAAACTTGCAGAGGTAGATGATATCTGGGGTTGAACAGCAGCCCCTTCACATTAAGAAGGGCCCAGGCCTTTTTCATCCACTGATTCTGTCACCTTCCATGTGTCAGCATGTCTCTCTGCTCAGAAAACAGCTTCCGCAGTTCTTAGCATAATTCCCGATCACATGGGTATCCAAACACAATGAAGAAGCGGGGGAGGCAAAGGCACCCTCTCATCATCTTTCCCATTTTAGGAAAGAGCAAAGTCTTTTCCAGGAGCCGCAGCAACTGTCCCTTATATCTCAGAGGCCAGAATTGGGTCATGTGGTCGATTCTGGCTGCAGGTGAGGTGAGAGAAGACCATGTGCAGGGTCTCCCTGCTTTACCTTGGGAAGTGGGTTGTGTCGGCTGCAAAGGGCTGGCATCTCAGCCTACCCACCAAGCCTGAAGAGTGGGACACTGCCTGAAGCAACCAGGCGAAAGGTGGGGAGGTCCACCTGCTTCACATTAATGACGGCACTTCCTATGCAAGAGCGTGGTTGCTGATTGTAATTTATACCTGTTTGTGATTTGGGGAGAGCACAGGGGACTCACTGCTGCCTCAGAGAGGTAAGATACAAAGGCAGGATCATTTGTTTTATTTCTTTCTTCAAAAGATTCTTATGAGGCATGTCTTTTATGGCTGCATACTCATTATATTTCAAATGCATTCAAGTATCCTTGATGTATTGCTAAGAGTCTGGATTTTTTTTTCCTCTAAAGCTCTTGTGAAAAAAAAATACTTATAGGTGAAATTGGGTGAGCCTATGGAGTAAGCTTTGTTGTCTTCTGTGAAAGCTGTGTTATAGGGGCTGCTGCTCAGAGATGGGATCTTTCTTGGCTGTATCAGTTTTGGAAAGACCAAGTAGGACAGGCCTTCAGCAAGGTAAAGGAGATGGTTGCCTGGACATTCTGATTTGGGCCATGCTATGCCTGGAAAATGTTCCCCCTAATCCCAGATCCCTAACTCACATAGAATCACCTCTTAGGTCAAACCAGTGTTTCTCCTAGTTCCCTCAACATTGACTTAATGAAGATGAAAGCCAGTGGGTTCCCTGGGGCTTGTAGGAGGATAGCCAGGACAGATTTTCAGCTGGTTGTTAAAATACTGAAATACTTCCCTACCAGTTGGTAAATGGATGCAGTCCAGAGCCCCCTAGTCCCTTCCTTGGCTGCTTTCCCAGCTCCTCCCTTGGGGCCCAAGTACTCCCCCTCAATCTAGCTACTAAAAGGTTAACCTCTGGTGTTGCAAGGGTCCTCCAAGACCCTGCTCCAGTTCTATTGGTTGCTGCCCCTATTGGTGGTTAAATATTTTGACTATCACTTCCTTCAGATTGCAGCCCAAAATGATCCATCTAAAGGATCTCCTGTTTTAGCTGAGAAATGATAGCAAATTGTATTCTATGCCATAATTTATCCATATTTGTTTTCCTATGAAAGCAGTGTTTTAAAATCATATCTATGAAATAAAAACGTTGCTCCAAGATGCGCAATGACCACCCTATGGCTTTGGTCCTTCCAGTACTTTGCTGGGGAACCCCTGCCCCAGGTAGTTGGGCAATTCAGTCTGAGAATCAAAGATCTAAAGTGCTGTCATCAGAACATCACGGCACAGTTTTGCATATGGCACTTAAAGGGCAAAAGCCAACCCTCTGTCTGCAGTCTGTACTCAAACTTTGGTTTTGGCAAAACCCAGCCCCTACTCCCTGCCAGCTGCTCTGCTTCCTAGTCCCACTGCCCTGACCTAACAGGGGCATTTTTCCAGTCTTCAAATCTTCTCACGCCTTTCCATCTCTAGGCCTTTGCTCCTGCCATTTTTGTCCACGGGGTTGCTCTTTCAGCTCAGCCTTCAAAGTCATGCTCAAAGCGACATCATGCCCCTCCAGAGCAGACCCCCAGGCTGCTGTAATCTCTTGCTCTTCCTTATTTGTTTTTTCTTACCTATCCTGTGACTCACATCCCTTTCTATCCAGCATTATAGTTATTTACATTCATCTTTCAAGCTTGACTATGGCCTCCTTGAGGGAGGGACCTTATGTCATTGATCTTTTTACTCTGCCCAGTATCTAGACATGGAGCAAGCAAGCAGAAAATGTTTACTCAATAACTGAAGCATGACAGTGACATTTTAATTTTTAAAAATATATTTAGGGGTTACAAGTGCAGATTTCTTATATGCATGTATATTTCTTATATTGTATAGCGGTGAAGTCTGAACTTTTAGCGTACTCATCACCTGAATTGTGAACATGGTACCCAATAGGTAATTTTTTAACCCTCACCCCTCCCACATTCCCATATTTTGGGGCCTCCAATATCTAGCATTCCATTCGGTATGTCCATGTCTGCCCATTGTTTAGTTCCCACTCGTAAGCAAGAACATCCAGTATTTGATTTTCTATTTCTCAGTTATTTCATTAGGATAATGGCTTCCAGTTTCATCCATACTGCTGCAAAATACATGATTTCATTCATTCTTATTGATGAGTAATATTCCATTATGTGTGTGTGTGTGTGTGTGTGTATACATTTTCTTTATCTAAACCTCTGTTAATTCATACTTGAGTTCATTCCATATCTTTGCTATTGTGAATAACACTGTGATAAACATATGAGTGAAGGTATTTTTTGATATAATTATTTCTTTCACTTTGGGTATATACCCAGTAGTGAGATGCTGGATTGAATGGTAGTTCTATTTTTAGTAGTTTGAGCAATCTCCATACTGTTTTCCATAAAGGCTGTACTAATTTACGCTCCTACCGACAGTCTATAAGCATTCCCTTTTCTCTGAATTCTCACCAACTTCTGTTGTTTTTTGTCTTGTTAGGAATAGCCATTCTGACTTGTATATCATGGCATTTCTCGGATGATTGGTGATGTTGAGCATTTGTCGTATGTTTGTTGGTCACTTATATATCTTTTGAAAAATGTTCATATTCTTTGCCTACTTTTTAATGGGGTTGTTTTTATCTTGTTGAGTTGTTTGAGTTCCTTGTAGATTCTGTATATTTGCTCTTTGCTGGATGCATACTTTGCAAATATTTTTTCCCTTTCTGTAGGTTTCCTATTTACTCTGTTGATTATTTTGCTGTGCAGAAGCTTTTTATTGATTCTCATTTTTTATACCTTGATATTAGTTAATTCCATTTCCATATAATAAAACGGGAGGAATAGAACATGGAATAGGCCACTTTGATGGAAAATATAGAATAAGGTTTAGACAAAGGCAGAACTCTAAACCACCATAAGCCAGCACATAGTTAAGTTTGAAAAGGGCAAATTCCCCCCCCATATTACAGGTTTCAAAGAGTCACACAGTCATAAGTACAGGCCCTGGAGCCACACTGCCTGGCTTCAAAACCTGGCTCTGTTACTCTGTGACCTAGAGATGGTTCTTAACTCTCTGTGGTTCTGTTTTCTCACCTGTAAAATGGGGCTAATAATTTTGCCTACCACATTGATTTCTTTGAGAGGATTCATAAGTTAATATATACAAATCATTGAGGATAGGAGGTGGCTGATTGTGATCCAAATCCCAGTACTGCCTAGATAAGTCGGGGGCTCCCATGTTTTAGTCCCTTTTTCCTTCATGATATAGAGACTGTGACAGTCACCCAATTCCATTTTCTTCCGCCTCCAGACCAGTGTGTATGTCAACTTCAGGATATTTTTAACATTCTCAGGTTAAGCACATTGGACCTGTAGCTTCCTGAAGCCAAGTTTATACACTGTGTAGGAGGTTAACAAAAACAGACACATAAAAGACAAAGTTGAGTACATGTTCCAATGCCTACCTCTTCTGAAATTTCTTTTGCTCTGCCAGACAATGGTCTTTTCACTTTTGCAATGATACTCAATGCTTTTGGCAATTAGAGATGAATTCAATTAAGTAAACTTTCTATTGTAAAGGAAAAGGAAGAAAAGAAGGAAGGGAGTAAAGGAGCATGGGAAAAGAAATAAATGAATGAAAAAGGTGATTTTAGCAAAGAGCTGGCAGTCATTCACAATTCAGTGTGAATTTGCTAAGACAGATTGCCTTTCTGACATGTATCTGATATCTATCCACTTTGGAAAACAGAGATGTGGGTGACTTGGGATTTTAAATGGCAAAAGGCCATTTCAGAGCATGTCGAGGAAGGATGGAGCTGGGTGGAATACCCAGAGCAGAGTGACATGGTGGGAATGGGTGAGAGGTTTACCCAGCATCCAAAAAGCAACCTCAGCAGTCTGAGTCTAAGAAGTAGGTAAGGGCTGGGGAACAAAAGAAAAGAAAAATCAGAAAGAAACTCTGAAGAAATATTTCACATCTTGAAATGCAGCCTAGTGGAGGCTTTGGAAACAAATATGAGGCAGATGTTCTGCCTAAAGCAATCTAGCACTTCTAGCTGCAGTTAGTTGGTGATGCTGTTCCATCTCCAGGACGCTTTAGCAGGAGGGATCAGGAAGCTGGCTCCAGGGTGTCTGCCCTTCCCACTCCTGCTCTTACCCTATTATGAAGGGAACAGTGTTTTCTCTGTGGGCCTCAGAGCTTGTTCACCATGCAAGCATTATGAGAAGTTGCCTCAAATTCCACTATCTCTTCATCACCTCTCTCCCTCTTCGAAAATGGGACAGTTCCAAATCCTTCTCCGTTTCTGCAGAAAAAACATTTTCTCAGCCACTCTTGGTGGCACAAAGGCAGTCACTAGACTAAATTTCTCATTTATCACCCCCAGCTTCAGCCATCACCTTCCATTTTCTTTTTTTAGGAAAGGCAGCTTAATGGGTTTAGACAGATGACAATTCATCAGGAAATTGAAGAACTGGAAGGGCCCTAAAAGAATATGTAGTCCCACCCACTTACTTGACAGATAATGAAGCCAAGACTCAGAGAAGGGCATGATTCCCCCAAGGTCAACAGCAAGTTGAGGGCGGAGCTACATCAAGAGCCCAAGACTGCTGACTCCCAGCTCTCTTCCCTCAGCCCCTCTGTATTAGTCCGTTTTCATGCTGCTGATAAAGACATACTTGAGACTGGGCAATTTACAAAAGAAAGAGATTTAATTGGACTTACAGTTCCCTGTGGATGGGGAAGCCTCACAATCATGGTGGAAGGCAAGGAGGACCAAGTCACATCTTACATGTATGGGAGCAGGCAAAGAGAGAGACTTTGTGCAGGGGGAACTCCTCTTTTTAAAACCATCAAATCTCGTGAGACTTATTCACTATCATAAGAACAGCACAGGAAAGACTTGCCAGCATGATTCAATTACTTCCCACTGGGCCACTCCCCACAACATGTGAGAATGAATTCAAGATGAGATTTGGGTGGGGACACAGCCAAACCATATCACCCTCAGTCACCGACCTTTGTTGTAGGGTGGTGAACCCTATCTAGGACTGGATTGGAGTGTCTACCTGTGATCTGTGATTTGTGGAGATCCTGCAGGGTCCTGTCTCCCCAGCTGCTGCTACGTAGGTATAAGATACCATGCTAGACTCTGTGAGGAAACCCCTTGATGGCCTATGTCCTTAAGCATCAGAGGCTGCTTTGGGCTGCAAGTAACAGAGACCTTCACTTTAGCTGGCTTCAACCAGGAAGGTTAGTGACCTGGCACCACAGGGTGCCCAGAGTAGAAGGACTGCCAAAGTTGGTACACTCAGTGGCTCAATCTGTTATCCCAGGCTCTCTGTGTCTTTTTGATCCACATCATCAGCATGTTAGTGAGCAACCCTCCTCATCACAAGACAAACTGCTGCAGTTCAAGGGCTCATTTCAAGACATAACATCACACCACAGAAGATGAGCCATTTGCTCCCCCGTTGTCCTTTTGTTAGTGAAGAACATTTTCCCCAAAGCCTCCCAGAAGAATTCTCTCCTCTCATTGGTCAGGATTAGGCCACATGTCCCTTTCTTTACCAATGAATGGAAAGGGAAATGGGGTTACCGGAATTGATTTACATAAATTGAGATTTACCCTAGAGTATTGTGTGGAGAGGTGGACACTCAAACACACTCAGGCCTCTGCCAGCAAGAAGAGGAGGATGGCAGGGGGCAGGCACTCAGCAGTACCTGCCCCATCTCATCATCAGCATCTGAGAAGAAGTGTAGTGTTCAGAGCAGACTCTGGAGCTAGTTTGGCTCAGTTCAAATCCTTGCTCTGCTGCTTTCTAGCTGCATGACCTAAGAAAATTATTTTGTCTCTCTGTGGCTCAGATTCCTTGAAGAATACAATAGAATCTACCTCTTGGTGCTATAAAAATGATGTAAGGTAATATATGTAAACTATGCAAATATACGTAATATGTAAGAGGCCAGCCCACGTCAATGTTCTATAGGGGTAGCTGTTGTTAGCTACTTCCTAACTCCCTTCCCACCCTACATGCACACACACACACACACACACACACACTCACACACACACACTCACAACCCATATGCCCAACATCACTGCTGCAGGAGCCTCATCATTATTCCAGAACTGACCTGCATTTTTCAAATCTTGAGACTTCACAGATGCTGGCCTTCCACTTGTAAAGATAAACTTCCCCACCATCTTTCCCATTGACATTTAAGAGCCAGCGCAACACCACCTCCTCCATAAACTTTTCCTGATCCCTTCTAGTTGGCATCAATCTCTTTCCACTCCACCCTCAAACTCCCCAAACTCTCAGTGTCTCCTGTGCATCCTGGGCTCCTGTGTATCCTACCTTGCTTTGTGATTCCAAGAGGGTGCGTTGGTCTCCTAGACTAGGATCCCCTTTAGGGCAGGAGGTTAAAGACTAGATCAAGAGTCTCTTTAAGGCTGGGTGTGGTGGCTCATGCCTGTTACCCCAGCACTTTGGGAGGCCAAGGTGGGTGGACCACAAGGTCAAGAGATGGAGACCATCCTGGTCAACATGGTGAAACCCCGTCTCTACTACAAATATAAAAAATTAGCAGGGCATGGTGGCACGCGCCTGTAGTCCCAGCTACTCGGGGAGGCTGAGGCAGGAGAATTGCTTGAACCCAGGAGGCGGAGGTTGCAGTGAGCCAAGATCGCGCCATTGCACTCCAGCCTGGGTAACAAGAGCAAAACTCTGTCTCAAAAAAAAAAAAAGAAAGAAAACAGTGCCCTGCATATGTCATCTTAGTAAAAGTTTATCAAATCACATTGAATTGAATCAAAATATACAGTCTCCACCCTCAAGAAGCCTAGTTAAGGAACAGGACAGACACGTGTAAGACAATTGGCCATGTAAGCATTAGAACATGAGCGCCCCCTACAGACCTGGTGCTCCAGCCACACCCAGCTTCCTGCCATTGCCTTACCCCGCCTTGCCTTTGCACAGGCTGTTCTTTCTGCCTCCAAGTCCCCTCTTTGCTCCCAGAATCCTTTTACAGCTGACAAAGTCCTACCCACCCTTTCAGTCTCTGCTCCAGCATTGCCTCCTCTGTGAAGCCGCTTGTAGTGATGCTGCTGCCCACTCTAATACTTCTCTATTTATTAGACCATTCACACGCTCCACGTCTGCCTCCTCCAGCCTGGGTGGTCCTAGAGAGCTAGAACTGCGTCTTTCCACCTCAGCATCCCCCAGCCCCGTGAAGAGCTTGGCATGTAGCAGATGCTCCATGCCAACACTCCATGTTTGCTGAGTGAATGAGCGGATGAGTTTGCGGGCAACCTGTGAGCACTCCTGGGGATTCATATTAGCTCTCTTTTGTCCCTTTCTCAGAACAGCACCCCTGGGACCTTGGTAACAACAACAGGCTGTGTCTTCAGGAGGAAAGCCAGTCTGGATAGCTGAAGAGTAGGAGCCACACTGGTTGAAGATGCTGGGCATCCCAGCCTAGGAGATAAAAATAGAATTAGCGTAATCCCTGAGAGCAGTGTGACAACCCCTGCCCAGTACTTGCCTCTGGGAGGAAAGCTGCATAGAGAATAGGCACAGCAGAGCAGGGATTACACTTATCTATGTCAAGTGGCCAGGCTGGAATGCCAAGAAGGAAGCATTTTTCTAAGAAGGGTCCACCGACAGGCACAGCCGTGCAAGCACTGCCTATCCCCCAGGATTCTGACATGTGTTCCTGAACCATGTCTGCAGTGCATTCTTACAGTTGTCGCTGTTGGCTTTCCATGGTAATACAGTGCCACACATCACAGTTTCCTGAGCCCTTTCCCACGTTACTTCAGCCAAGCCTTATATCAGCTCTGCAGGGACAATTCCAGATGGGGAAACCGACTCTCAGAGAGGTCGAAGGCCTTACCAAATGGCACACAGCTAGCAAGAGCAGGGGCTCTGGATCCAAGCCCAGCACTTGCATGATCTGGTTTGGCTGGAAGGAAATTGAACAATGGGAGATTTCTTCCTGTTTTCAGGTGAGATACTGGTTTGCCCCCAGCATCCATGGTCTTGTGGGCCTCTATTCTTCTGTGGGTCTTTATGTGTTAGGGTTGGGGGGAGTGGAGAATAGGGATATAGGGAATAGGGATGGAGGGGGAGGTTGTGTTGTGTGTGCGTATGTGTCTGATGTCTATGTGTGTGTATGTGTATATATTGTGTGTCTATGTGCATCTGTATATCTGTACATCTGTCTGTATGTATATGCATGTTTGTGTGTCCATGTATATGTTTGTATCTGTATGTATATGTGTATGCGTATATGTACGTATGTGAATGTATGTGTCTGTGTCTGCATGTGCATATGTGTCTGTATGTGTGTGTCTGTGGGTGATTGTGTATGTGTGTATGTGTATATGTATGCATGTGTATGTATGTGTCTGTGTTTGTGTGTGCCTGTGTATTTGTGTGTATGTGTAATTGTGTACATGTGTATGTGTGTCTGTATGTGTTTGTATGTGTCTATGTGTGTATTTGTCAGTGTCTGCATGTGTCTATGTTTGTCAGACAACCTGAGCCAAGAGGTTGTCTTCTGTTTGGAAGTATTTTGATTTAGAAAGTACGTTGGCCTCAAAGTGTGGTCTTGTGAGCTACCTGGCCCTATTCTTCTGTGTTTTTGTGGTTGTGTATGTGTGTGCATGCATGCACATGCATACATGTTTGGGGCACATAGAGGTGGTAATGTGTTTATGTCTGTATATGTGTGTCTGTGGGTATCCATGTTTGTGTGTGTCTGTATGTGTCTGTGGGTGTATATGTCAGTGTCTGTGTCTCTGTGTGTATGTCTGTATACGTGTGTCTGTGGGTGACCATGTATACATGTATGTGTGTTTGGATATGTATGTATGTGTCCGAGAGTGTGTGTGTTGGGCCCAGAGAGAGCTGAGAGCATCCGTCATGCAGTAGGCATGTTCCCTGGGACAGTGATGGATTCCCCTCTGATTGCCCTGAGTGTCATAATTCCTCCAAGTGCATGCTCAGGGCAGTGATATTTTTAAAACCCATTCATATGTCTGTTCTGCACATTGCCTGGCCCTCTCCAAAATGGAAAGGTGTAGCTGGAGCTACAGTTGTGCTGAGATTTTCCATCACCCTGTCGTCACCCAAGTTGTCTTCCCCACTGAGAAATAGAGGGCTCCTCCTTGTTTCCCCTGGGACCACAGTTTCAGCAGATGTCCCCACAACTCACCTCTTTCACCCCTCCTGTTCTCTTCCTTGTTCAGAGGGGGGGCGTCAATGCACAGGACTTCTCAGTATCCCCCTGTCCAGCTTCCGAGCTGGCTCAGGCAACAGTAATGTGGTTTCTGGGTGGCTCCCATTGGATCAGTGTCTCCTGAAGCCAGTCACCTAGCACCAAGGACCATCATATCCCCATCTGTAAAGTCAGGATCATGTTGCCTCCTGAGAGGATGAAGTGCATGAATGCTTTGTACATTGTAGCAGCCTCTGCACCTTGGCCATTATTACCATAGCAGCCTCTGGCAGCCATCAGTATCATCTAGAAGCCAGAGGTCCCAATGCCACCTCTCTGCCTCTACCCTGCTCTCCTTCCAGATCTGACAATGAGCCCTCTGGCTCATCAGGGTCTCCTCTGTACTGTCTTCACCAGCCTCTATCGGCCTTCACCACTTCTGCCCAAACTAACAAGTGCTCCAGCCCTTCCCTGAGCCAAAAGGTTGTCTTCCGTTTGAAAGCGTTTTGTTTTAGAAAGTGCTTTAGCCTCAAAGTGTGGTCTTGTGAGCCGTCAGGCCGTAGTCTTCCGTGTGTATATGCGTGTGTATGTATGTATGTGCACGCGTCCACACACATGCCTATGTAAGGGCACATAGAGGTGTTAAGGATGTTGTAGCATGTGTGAGGGGGGATGTGGAGGTGTTGAACATGTTGCAGTACGCATGCTGCAGTATGTGTGTGGTGGGGGGGGTGGGGTATGCAGGTGTGCAGTGGCCTTTCTGCCCTAAAAGAAGCCAGGGGTTCCTAGATGCCCCTGGTGCAGGTGGAACAGTCCTGTTTTCCAAGGTTTTCTACCTTGGGGCGATGTCCCTGAATTCTCTGAGACAGCCATGTGAGCTGGACTCAAAAGGTGCTCCTGGGATGGGTGCTGTAGACCCCCAGTGACTCAAAATCTTGCTCCAAGAGCAGAAGCACAGATGCCACTGGAGGGTTTGTTAGACAAGCAATCTCAGACCCTAGCCTGGAGCTACTAAATCTGTCTGCATTTTAATTAGATCTCCAGGTGATCAGATGCATAGGAAAGTATGAGAAGGCCTGAGCTAGGATAGGAAGATGAGCCAGCAACAGGAAGGATATTGGCCCAGCCTGGGAGGAGTCTCACCCACTGAGTGCATGAGATAATGGGTTGGGTGACTGTCAGAGGCAGGAGGGGAGGTCAAAGGAGACATTTTTCAGGAAAGGCTGGGGCCAGTTGGGAGCTTAGGAGAGGACAGAGCTGGTTGTCCCAGAGGCCGATCCAGCCCAGCGTCTCCACTTCATTGTGTTGGGTAGGCTGGAAACTGCGCCCCCAGCAGGCGATGGGCATGTGCTTCCCCACCAGTGAGACACCAGTGGTTTTGTGTGGCTTTGTATCAGGGTGATACTGACCTCACAGGATGAATTAGGAACTGTTTCTCCTCCATAATTTTTTGGAAGAATTTGAAAAGGATTGATGTTCATTGTTCAAATGTTTGGTAGAATTCATCAATGAAGCTGTCTGGTCATGCACTTTTGTTTGTTGGAAGGTTTTTTTATTACTAATTTACTCTCTTTATTTGTATAGATCTGTTCAGATTTTCTATTTATTCTCAAGCCAGTTTTAGCAATTCATGACTTTCTAGGAATTTGTCTGCTGTAAGCATCATGGCCTGGAAACCAAGCTCACCTTCCTTAAGCAGATCGTTATGGGTGAGTAGTACCTAGGGTTTCTCCTGCCAGGTTGGGCAGTTCTCAGGAGTTCATGTTGGAATTCACTCAGGGTAGCTGGCAAAATATTAGGGAAAGTTATAGCTTAGTCTCAAACATTTTGGAAGGCCAAAAGGTTTTACTGGAGCAGGCTGAACATTAGGGAAAAGATAGGGATGATAAGAGGCTTTCCCAGTTTAAATCTGTTTACCCCATATCCCTTTGTCTCTACTCTGTTTAAACATGGAAACTTCGTGCTGGATGGCCCTCTCAGGGGTAGGTCAAAGGGGAATTACCCATTAATGGCATTTACTCTGGGCCCCAGAACCTAAGCCTTTTATCATTTGTAAAACCACTCTTTTAATCATGTTAATTATCCACACACATGTTGACTTAGAACCTCTGTTATGAAATCTTTACTGAATAAATGTGTGGATGTACAGGGGGTCTTGGTCGATTGGCTGCAGTCACCCTCTAAAAGCAGCCGATGACCATCCCTGGCCCACTTGAATCACTGTAATGATGTGAGAGTGCATTCATTCGTCCGTCATTGAGTCAGGGTCTGCAGGACAGACCTCCACAGGTGGTGATCAAAGTTTCAAGTTCACCTGTGCCTGGTCCTGTCCTCAGGTCCCTGACTCTGGCCTCTTCATATGACCCAAGTGCAATTAAGATAGCTGTGCTGACCGACATGCTCTGGCCACAAGAGTTTCCTCCCTAGATCCACACCCCTGCTACCTTGCTGGTGGATGCGATCTAGCTTGCAGGGGAGGTAGAAACCTCAGCAAAGCCACCTGCAAGTTGACTCTCAAGTCACGCTCTGCACCCTGGATCCTGAATCCTGCTCTTGGATGTGGACTGAACAGCATCTCTCATCATTCTGTAAGTGATCAAATAAGAACTTTCCCAGCTGTTCAAAAACTGAGGATATTTTCAGTAGATGCCTCATGATCCAGGTTGTCATAGTAAAAGCTTTTTTGGTTAAGATGAAAAGAAATCCACTATATTAGTCAGAACACTCAGCTTGAGAACAAATAAACCTTGAAATTTCAGTGACCAAATGCAAAAAGGTTGACTTCTCTCTCACACAAAGCTTCAGGAGGGTGGCACAGCCCCCCTCAGCAGTTCTCCTTCAACGGTGATTAGGATTCTGGGTTGTGCGTCCCTGAGTTCCTCACTCACAGCCACAGGATGAGTAGGGGAAATGAGTGGATCACAGTCACTCAATGTTAGCTGCCAGGGACTGGAAATGACACATCCCATCTTCTCATATCATCAGGGAGTATCCAGTGACCTGGCTCACTCTAACGACAAAGTACAATCTTCCTGGAAGTTAAACTTCAAGACCACTTTAAACAAAAGAGAATCAGGAAGTTACAGGGAGGTCCACATGAGAGTCAGGGCAAGAAATTCAGGCAGCCTCCTCCCTGAACCAGGAATAGGCACTGGGGAGCATCCGGATTCAGGAAAGCTCCTCTTGGGCATCACAGGTCACTCCTCTACTTTGGGTGACCAGCTGATCCCAGTTTGCCTGAGATGCTCTGATTTTAGCACTGAAAGGTCTGCATTTTGAGCAAGCTACAATAGTTGGTTGTGCTAGCATCACTTCTCTTTACTTATTGGCTTCAGTTTTTTGGGTTTTTTTTTTTTTTTTATTTCACTCCTGGCTAAATTCCTTTATCTCTGTGCTTGTGGCATAAGTCTCTATCCCAGCCTGGGAAGCTGCCAGCCTCAGCACCTCCAACCACCTAACTAATACATTTCCTCAATACTAGCTCCGAATTGTCAGGAGGGACAAATTGATTATTCTGTCTTAGGTCTCACACCCACACAAGTAGCATAATTATGGCTACCTGGGCCTATCCCTTTAAGAGGAAAAAGCAGAAAAAGAGGGGAGGGCCAATAGACACCCCAAATGCATGTTATTTCATGGACCATCAGGAAGTTTCCATTTTAACTACACAGAAGACAAAAATAGAAGAGGACTATATTTATCCCCACCAAAGGACAGTGCACCTGGGATCAGAGCTGAGCTCCAGCCCCTCCTCTGAAGCCCAACACACACAGAATTCATACATATTGTTAGCCACAGTGGTAGGCAGAAATGTAAGATGTCCCCCCCAGGTTTCCACCCTCGCGGGACCTGGGAATATGCTGGGATGGTCCTTCTAGTGATTAGGTTACATTATATGGCAAAAATGATCACATACTCACTTCCACAGTTACTGTATAAGACACTTGTTGCCAAATGGAGAGAGATTCTCCTGACAACCTTGAAGAAGCAAGATGCCATATTGTGAGGGGCCCACTGGCCAGGACCTGGGGTACGCCTCCAGGAGCTGAGAGTGGCCCACAACTAACAGCCAAGAAGAAAATGGGTCCCTCAGTCATAAGACCACCAGGAACTGAATTATTCCAACAACATTCAAAGGCCTGGCAGAAGACCTGAGTCTCAGCTGGGATTGCAGCCCCCAACTGACATCTTGATTTCTGTCCAATGAGACTCTAAACAGAAAAAGGAGATACGCTGTGCTTGGACTTCTGACTTACAGAAGCTGTGAGATCATAAATTCATGTTGGTTTTAGCCACTAAATTTGTGATCATGTGTTACATGTGTATAGAAAACTAATACATCTAACAGGAAAAAATCATGGGGGCATTAGACAAGCCCAGGAGAGTAAGTTTCAAATGTTCAATCTTAAATCCAGTGTCCACATGAACAAAACATTGAATCAGCTTTACTCCAGAGTCCAGCTTTCCTGGGCCACCCACATTCCTCACCACCCAATCCTAACTGGTTAGGGCTGGGGCAAGGAGAGCTGTTCCCCCATGGGGCTGGACTGTGTCATCATAAAGGAAGCAGCAGCCATCCCCCAAGGAAAAGGAAGAGTGTAACGAAGTTTCCCTTTACATATTTGGACTTATGAAAAGGATTAATAACAACTCGTTGACAAGGGTGACAGGCATGCAGCACTCCCACACATAGTTAATGTGAGGATAAATTGGATTAGAGTACAGTTTAGCAAGATCTATTAAATTGTGAACTACACATAGCCTTTAATCTAGCAATTCCTCTTTTAGAATTTACCCTACAGAAATAGTAACACATGGACAAATTCTATATGCTCAAGGATGTTCACTGCAGCATTGTTTGCAATAGAAATAAATTGGCAGTAACCTACATGCCTGTCAATAAGTGATTGGTTAAATAAACTGTGCTACACTTATACTGGAATACTATTCAGCCATTGAAAAAAATGAGGTTCATTTCTATGTGGTGACATGTCTATGCTGTATCTGTGATATACTGTTAAGGGGGAAAAGCAAGTTGCAGAGTGCGATGTACTGTGTATCATTTTTGTTAAAAGTAATTACATATTTATATGTTAATATATGCATAGTAAAAATGGAAAAATATAAACCAAATTTTTAGAAACAGTTATTTCTTGAATTATGGAGAACTTTCTGTTTTATGTATACTTCTAGATTATGTTATATGAAAGGGACTTTCTATATTATACATTTCTGTATTGTTAGAAAAATTTACAATGTGCATTTGTTAATTTTATAATAAAACCAAACAATAAATATATTTTTTTTCAAATTAGATTAAATACCCCTAGATTTTTTATCTACTGTCTAAGAAACTGATGCAAGCCAGCCAGGCTAAGAGCTCACCATCTAAGTAAAGCTTTCCATAGGTCTGCAGAACTGTCAACAGATATACAGTGGTTTTCTGCAAAGGGCTGATGTGTAGTGAAGAATTAATTTTACCCAAAGAGAGACCTGGCCTTTGCCTTCAGCTACTGGGAGGTATCTCTAGGCACTTGGAATGCCATGCCTAATAGGAGTGTCTTTGTTTGCCTGGGGCTCTGGTTACACGAACAGTCTAACAATGTATTTGTGATTAGAGGTCTAGGACATATGGTATCATTTCCACCTCCAAATGTCAGCCACATGGGCAGCATGTGATGGAGTCCCAGTAAAAAACTCTGGCTCACCAAAGGCTTGGGTAAGCTTCCCTGATTGGCAGTACCCGATGTGTACTGTCACCTACCAATGGCAGCAAAGTAATGTTGTCCATGACTTCATGAGGAGTATTTTCCTCTCTCATTTATCCCCCACTCAAATTTGCCCCTCTGCTCAGACCATCTTTCTTGGTTCATGTCCCCATCTCCACCCCTAGGCACAAAATTTAAAGAGGCTTCACTTTCAGGGCTGACCCCATATTTGCATGACCCTGAGAATGAGCATCTCCTTATCGCTTGTGTCCTCAGCCCTTACTTGCCTCACCCTGGTCCCAGCCCTGAATCCCAGTCTCCTGGCTCCTCCCCCTCTTCTCCCTGCCTATCCTCAGGACTTTCAGCCATAATCACATCTTGGCTTTTTAGAAGGCTCCACTCGATGGGATCCAAAATGGCTGATTAGACACAACTCCACCGCACAACACCCAGCGATAGAGATGCAGAAACCCAGAGATCTCCTAGCTCCAACTGAGGTACCAGGTGCATTTCAACAGGTCTGGTGGGATGGTGAGCAAAGCCCACTCAGGGCAGACCGAGGTGGGGAGGGGTGCTGCTTCACCCAGAAAGTGCATCTGACCAGCGAGTCGGAGGCTCCACCTCTGGCGCTCCGGTCCAGATACAGCGCTTCCCCCAAAGCCTCAGCAATACACAGAACAGGGGATCTTTGCCAGTCAAGCACCAGGAATTACAAGAGTGGAGTTGAATAAGAGACTGCAGACTGAGACTATCGCCCCCTCCCCCCCCCCACCTGGAGAGAGGGGGCTGTAAGCAGGAGCAGCTGGGCGGGGCCCTACCCCATGACCAGAGAGAGAGGAAGCTGAAAGGGGGAGATGGCCGGGTACGGCTGGGCAGGTCCCTACCCTCCCCCACAAACCCCAGAGGACTGAAGCTCTGACTCTAGTGGGTTGCACAGCCAGTGCCACAGTCTGAGATGAACTCTGAATGATCCAGCCCAGTGGAGGAAGGGCACAACCCACCACTAGAGGGGTAAGACTGGGCTACATGTTTTAACAAAAAATACAGGAAGCCTACGTAGCAATGGGATGGCATTCTTGACAACCCAGCAGGGCCTACAGGTCAGCAGAAGAGGCTGACCCTAATCTCCCAGTATAAACAAAAAAGACACAGGAAGCTTCCCTAGTAACCCGAAGGAGTCCCTAGAAACCCAGTAGCGCCCCCCACAGGCAGACAAGTGACCTCATCAAGCAGCTCTCTGACACCACAGCCAGGTAAATCCACAAAGATGGGGAAAAAACAGTGCAAAAAAGATGAAACCATCAAAGACCAGAACACCTCTTCTCCTTCAAGGGATCACAACTCCTCAACAACACAGGATCACAACTTGACTGAGAAGGAGTGTGACGAATTGACAGAAACAGGCTTCAGAATGTGGATAATAACAAACTTTTCTGAGCTAAAGGAACATGTTCTAACTCAATGCAAAGAAACCAAAAAACCTTGAAAAAAGGTTAGACGAAATGCTAACTAGAATTATCAGCTTAGAGAAGAACATAAACGACTTGATGGAGTTGAAAAACACAGCACAAGAACTATGTGAAGCAAACACAAGTTTTAATAGCCAAATCGATCAAGCAGAAGAACGGATATCAGAGATTGAAGATCAACTCAATGAAATAAAAAGAGAAGGAAAGACGAGAAAAAAGAGTGAAAAGAAATGAACAAAGCCTCTAAGAAATACGGGATTATGTGAAAAGACTTAATCTGCACTTGATTGGTGTACCTGAATGTGATGGAGAGAATGAATCCAAGCTGGAAAACAGGCTCCAGGATATTATCCAGGAGAACTTCCCAAGCCTAACAAGGCAGTCCAAATTTCAAATTCAAGAAATACAGAGAACTCCACAAAGATATTCCTCAAGAAGAGCAACCCCAAGGCACATAATCATCAGATTCACCAGGGTTGAAATGAAGGAGAAAATGCTAAGGGCAGCCAGAGAGAAAGGTCAGGTCACCCACAGAGGGAAGCCAATCAGACTCACAGCAGATGTCTCGGCAGAAACTCTACAAGCCAGAGGAGAATGTGGGCCAATATTCAACATCCTTAAAGAAAAGAACTTTCAACCCAGAATCTCATATCCAGCCAAACTAAGCTTCATAAGTGTTTGTCCTTTATGGACAAGCAATTATTGAGAAATTTTGTCACCACCAGACCTATCCTACAAGAGCTCCTGAAAGAAACACTAAGCACGGAAAGGAACAAGTACCAGTCACTGCAAAAGCAAACCAGTTGGCAAAGACCAAAAATGCAATGAAGAAAATGAGTCAACTAATGGGAAAGAAACCACCCAGTAACAAAATGGCAGGATCAAATTCACACATAACAATATTAACATTGAATGTAAATGGCCTAAATGCCCCAATCAAAAGACACAGACTGGCAAACTGGATAAAAAGTCAGAATCCATCAGTGTGCTGTATTCAAGAAACCCATCTCACATACAAAGACACACATAGACTCAAAATAAAGGGGTGGAAGAAGATCTACCAAGCAAATGGAGAACAAAAAAAACCAGGGGTTGCAATCCTAGTCTCTGATATAATGGACTTCAAACCAACAAAGATCAAAAGAGACAAAGAAGGGCATTACATATTGGTAAAAGGATCAATCCAACAGGAAGAGTTAACTATCCTAAACATATATGTCCCCAACCCAGATACATAAAGCAAGTTCTTAATGACCTAAACCGAGATTTAGACTCCCACACAATAATGGTGGGAGACTTCAACACTCCACTGTCAATACTAGACAGATCGATGAGACAGAAAATTAACAAGGATATCCAGGACTTCAATGCAGAGATGGACCAAGCAGATCTAATAGACATATACAGAACGCTCCACCCCAAATCCAAAGAATATACATTTTTCTCAGCACCACATTGTACTTACTCTAAAATTGACCACATCATTGGAAGCAAATCACTTCGCAGCAAATGCAAAAGAACAGAAATCATACCAAACAGTCTATGAGACCACAGTGACATCAGACTAGAACTCAGGATCAAGAAACACACTCAAACCCACACAACCACTTGGAAACTGCACAACTTGCTTTTGAGTGTTGACTGGATAAATAATGAAATGAAGGCAGAAATAAAGATGTTCTTCGAAATCAACCAGAATGAAGACACAACTTACCAGAATCTCTGGGACACCTTTAAAGCAGTGTCAAGAGGGAAATTTAGAGCAATAAATGCCCACCAGAGAAGAGAGGAAAGATTTAAAATCAACACCCTATCATCAAAATTGAAAGAACTAGAGGAGCAAGATCAAAAAAAAAAAAACTCAAAAGCTAGCAGAAGACAAGAAATAACAAAGATCAGAGTAGAACTGAAGGAGATAGAGACACAAAATACCCTTCAAAAATCAATAAATCCAGGAGCTGGTTTTCTGAAAAGATCAACAAAATAGACCACGAGCCAGATTAATAAAAAAGAAAAGGGAGAAGAATCAAATAGATGCAATAAAAAATGATAAAGGGGATATTACCACTGATCCCACAGAAATACAAACTACCATCAGAGATTACTACAAACAACTCTACTCACATAAACCAGTAAACCAGGAAGAACTGATAAATTCCTAGACAGTTCTACTCTACCAAAAACTAAACCAGGAGGAAGCTGAAACCCTGAATAGACCAATAACAAGGGCTGAAGTAGAGGCAGCAATCAATAGCCTACCAACCAAAAAGGTCCAGGTCCAGACGGATTCACAGCCAAATTCTACCAGATGTACAAAGAAGAGCTGGTACCATTCCTTCTGAAATTGTATCAGACAATACAAAAGGAGGGAATCCTCCCTAACTCATTTTGAGCCAAACATCATCCTGATACCAAAACCAGGTAAAGACTCAACTAAAAAAGAACATTTCAGGTCTTTAATACATCTGGAGTTAATTTTATTGTAAGGTGTCAGGAAGGGGTCCAGTTTCTGATTTCTGCACATGGCTAGGGAAAGGAGAGTGGGGGGGTGGGGGAGTTGGGGAGAGATAGTATGGGGAGAAATGCCAGATATAGGTGATGGGGAGGAAGGCAGCAAATCACACTGCCATGTGTGTACCTATGCAACAATCTTTCATGTTCTTCACATGTACCCCAAAACCTAAAATGCAATAAAAATTAAAAAAAAAAAAACCTCAGGCGAATATCCATGATGAACATTGACACAAAAATCTTCAATAAAATACTGGCAAACAGATTGCAACAGCACATCGAGAAGCTTATCCATCACAACCAAGTAGGCTTCATCCCAGTGATGCAAGGCTGGTTCAACATACACAAATCCATAAATGTAATCCATCACATAAACGGAACCAAAGACAAAAACCACATGATTATCTCAATAGATGCAGAGAAGGCCTTTGATAAAATTCAATAGCCCTTCATGCTAAAAACTCTCAATAAACTAGGTATTGGCGGAATGTGTCATAAAATGATAAAAGCTATATATGACAAACCTACAGCCAATATCACACTGAACGGGCAAAAGCTGGAAGAATTCCCTTTGAAATCAGGCACTAGACAAGGATGCCGTCTCTCACCACTCCTTTCAACATAGTATTGGAAGTTCTAGCCAGAGCAATCAGGCAAGAAAAAGAAATAAAGCGTATTTGATTAGGAAAGGAGGAAGTCAAACTGTCTCTGTTTGCAGATGACATGATTATATGTCTAGAAGACCCCATCGTCTTAGCCCAAAATCTTCTCAAACTCATAAGCAACTTCAGCAAAGTCTCAGGATACAAAATCAATGTGCAAAAATCACAAGCATTCCTATATACCAATAACAGACAAACAGAGAGCCAAATCAATAGTGAACTCCCATTCACAATTGCTACAAGAAGAATAAAATACCTAGGAATACAACTAACAAAGGAGGTAAAGGACCTCTTCAAGGAGAACTACAATACACTGTTCAATGAAATAAGAGAGGACACAAACAGATGGAGAAATATCCCATGCTCATGGTTAGGAAGAATCAATATCATGAAAATGGCCATACTGCCCAAAGTAATCTATAGATTCAATGCTATCCCCATCAAGTTACCAATGACCTTCTTCACAGAACTGGAAAAAACCACTTTAAACTTCATATGGAATCACAAAAGACCCTGCATAGCCAAGACAATCCTAAGCAAAAAGAACAAAGCTGGAGGTATCACACTGCTGGACTTCAAACTATACTACAAGGCTACAGTAATCAAAACAGCATGGTACTGGTACCAAAACAGAGACACAGAGCAACGGAACAGACGACCCCAGAAGAAACACCACACATCTACAACCACCTGATCTTTGACAAACCTGGCAAAAACAAGCAATGGGGGAAAGGACTCCATGTTTAATAAATAGTGTTGGGAAAACTGGCTAGCAATGTGCAGAAAGCAGAAACTGGACCCCTACCTGTCACCTTACACTAAAATTAACTCCAGATGGATCAAAGATTTAAACATAAAACCTAACACCATAAAAATACTGGAAGAAAATGTAGGCAAAACCATCCAGGACATAGGCATAGGCAAGGACTTCATGACTAAAACACCAAAAGCAATGGCAATAAAAGCCAGGATAGACAAATGGGATCTAATTAAACTCCAGAGCTTCTGTACAGCGAAAAGAAACCATCACTAGAGTGAATCAGCAACCAACAGAATGGGAAAAAATTTTTGCAATCTGACAAAAGGGCTAATATCCAGAATCTACAAAGAACTAAAACAGATATACAAAAAAAAAAACACAAACAACCCCATTCAAAACTGGGCAAAGGATATGAACAGACACTTTTCAAAAGAGGACATATATGAGGCCAACAAACATATGAAAAAATGCTCATCATCACTGGTCATTAGAGAAATGCAAATCAAAACCACACTGAGATATCATCTCACACCAGTTAGAACAGCAATCATTAAAAAATCTGGAGACAACAGATGCTGGAGAGGATGTGGAGAAATAGGAATACTCTTACACAGCTGGTGGGAGTGTAAATTAGTTCAACCATTGTGGAAGACAGTGTGGCGATTCCTCAAGGATCTAGAAACAGAAATTCCATTTGACCCAGCAATCCCATTACTGGGTATATACCCAAAGAACTATAAATCATTCTACTATAAAGACACATGCACATGTATGTTCATTGTGGCCCTGTGTACAATAGCAAAGACCTGGAACCAACCCAAATGCCCATCAATGATAGACTGGACAAAGAAAATGTGGTACATATACACCATGGAATACTACACAGCCATAAAAAACGATGAGTCCATGTCCTTTTTAGGGATTTGGATGAATCTGGAACCCATCATTCTCCACAAACTGACGTAAGAACAGAAAGCCAAACACCATATGTTCTCACTCATAGGTGGGTATTGAACAATGAGAACACGTGGACTCAGGGGAGAGGAGCATCACACAGTGGGGACAGTTCGGGGGGTAGGGGAGAAACAGTGGGGGCTGGGGAGGGAGGGGAGGATGGGGAGGGATAACATGGGGAGAAATGCTAGATATAGTATATACCTAAAGTAAAATAAATAAATATATTAAAAAACAAAGAAAGGCTCCATTCATGCTCATGGCCTTCCAGTCTTCTTCCAATAAACAGCAATTTCTTTCAGCCTTCAGGGTTTCGAACATATTATACTGTCTGCCTGGAATACCACCCCCACCTCTCACCAACCTACAATCCTCATGACTAATTCCTCCTCAGCCCTCTGTACTCAGCTTATATATCACCTGTGCCGACACTTACTCCTAATTCCCCCAGAGTAAATCAGATGCCCTGTTATGTACTCTTGAAAAACATTGTCTCACAGTTGCAATTAATTATTTGTGAAATTTGGTAGATGGCCATCAGGCTACATGTTATGTGAAGCTAGGTGTACCAATCAGACTGGAAGGAAACACATGGTATAGTTTAATTGATTTGAGAGTTTGAGGCACCCCAGGGGTAGGGAGAGTGTGGAGCCATTACTTCCTCAAGGCTTGAAGGGGCAAGAAGAGAGAGTGGTTACTAGAAACTAGAGAAATCTGTGGGTATTCTAGGAGAAATAGCAGCTTTGGCCTTGGGAAGAGGAACACAGACCCTGCCAGCCTACACAGCAGCAGGGAAGAAACGAGTAAGATAAATGTCTCAGCCTCTATGGCTAAACCCAACTGGATACGAGAAGCCAGGAAGTTTGGGTGATGCAGTTCATACAGTTCAGCCTGCAGAAGAGAAGGCAGGGTTGCAGGAGGATGGAGAGAAAACCTGGAGGAATAAATTAAGATATCTAGCCCGGATCATAAACAGAGGGGGGAAGATGGCTGAAAAGGAAGTTTCTCTGAAGTGCAACTACCACTGAGTGAGACAGAACCAGACAGATATCTGCATCTCTGAGCTAGGTACCAGTTTTGTTTTAAAGGGACTGGTTGAATGGGAGGATTCGCCTCCAAAAAAAGGCAGCAAAAGCAGCCCAAAGGTGGCAAGGCGGGGCTCTGCCCCACCTGGAAAGTGTATCAGGCACGGAGGATCAGGGGCAGGGGCATTACCTCCTCAGTTGTCTGAATCAGATACAGCAATTCACTCCGAGACTTTGGCAGCACAGAGACCAGGAAAATGCCACCTTGCTGAGAACCACCTGGAGTTGCAGACCCAGGCAACAGCCCAGGCCGGCAGCGCCGGCCAGACCGGTGCCTTGCTAGCACAGACCAGGGCAGAGATTTGGACTAATACTGAGAAAGCTTGCGACAAGGAACTGCCCATCCCACAGAAGAGAGAGTTGAAAGCGGGGGAGGAGATATAACCAGACAAGCCCTCCCCCACAAGATCCAGCAACTGGAGTCCCTCTCCTGGGAGAGGTTCACAGTTAACACATCCTCCACCCAGGAACAGTGGGCTCAGCAAAGGGAAAGAGCCCACCGTTGGGAAGGCGTGGCTAACCCCACCAGTACGGAAACCAGGCAAAGAATAAACAGCAGCCTGGCTGAGACCAAGACAGCCCAGCAGTGCCTCCATAGGCAGACAACGGACAGACTGTCTTAAGTGACACACTGACACCTGCGTTTAAAAAAAAAAAAAAAAGCCTCATACAGGAGAAATAACCCCCAACATTAACAGAAAGAACGTCCACTCAGAGAAGATGGGAAGAAACCAGTTTAAGAAGGACAAAAACATCAAAGTCCAGAATGCCTCTCCTCCCCCAGAGAGATCACAATGACTCATCAGCATAGCAATAAAACAGGTCAGAAAATGATTCTGATGAGCTGACAGAAGCAGGCTTCAGAAGATGGGTAATAAACTTCTCTGAGCTAAAGAAGATGTTTTAACCCAATGCAAAGAAACTAAGAACCTTGAAAAAAGATTAGATGAAATGCTAGCTAGAATAACCAGCCTAGAGAAGAACATTAATGACTTGATGAAGCTGAAAAACACAGCATGAGAACTTTGTGAAGCATACACAAGTTTCAAAAGCCAAATCAATCAAGCAGAAGAAAGGATATCAGAGATTGAAGATCAACTCAAGAAAATAAAAAGAGAAGGCAAGAAAAGGAAAAAAAGAGTGAAAAGAAATGAACAAAACCTCCAAGAAATATGGGATTGTGTGAAAGACCTAATATACGCTTGATCAGTGTACCTGAAGAGGACAGGAAAATGAATCCAAGCTGGAAAACACTATTCAAAATATTATCCAGAACTTCCCCAACCTGGCAAAGCAGGCCAACATTCAAATACAGGAAATACAAAGAATACCACAGACATACTCCTCAAGAAGAGCAACCCCAGGGCACATAATTGTCAGATTCACCAGGGTTGAAATGAAGGAAAAATGCTAAGGGCAGCCAGAGAGAAAGTTCGGGTCACCCACAAAGGAAAGCCCATCAGACTCACAGCAGATCTCTCAGCAGAAACCCCACAAGCCAGAAGAGAGTGGGGACCAATATTCAACATCCTTAAAGAAAAGAACTTTTAACCCAGAATCTCATATCCAGCCAAACTAAGCTTCATAAGTGAAGGAGAAATAAAATCCTTTACGGACAAGCAATTACTGAGAGATTTCATCACCACCAGATCTGCCCTACAAGAGCTCCTGAAGGAAGCACTACACACAGAAAAACATGTCCAGTACCAACCACTGCAAAAATGAACCAAATGGTAAAGACCAATGATGCAATGAGGAAACTGCATCAAGCAATGAGCAAAACAAACAACCAGTCACAAAACGGTAGGATCAGATTCACACATAACAATATTAACGTTAAATGTAAGTGGCCTAAATGCCCCAATCAAAAGACACAGACTGGCAAACTGGGTAAAAAGTCAAAACTCATCAGTGTGCTGTATTCAGGAGACCCATCTCACACGCAAAGACACCCATAGATTCAAAATACAGGGATGGAAGAGATCTACCAAGCAAATGGAGAACAAAAAAAGCAAGGGTTGCAATTTTAATCTCTGATAAAATTGACTTTAAACCAACAAAGATCAGAAGAGACAAAGAAGGACACTACAAAATGGTGAAAGGATCAATACAACAAGACGAGCTAACTATCCTAAATATATATACGCCCAATACAGGAGTGCCCAGATATGTAAAGCAAGTTCTTAATGACCTACGAAAGACTTAGACTCCTGCACAATAATAGTGGGAGTCTTTAACACTTCTCTGTCAACATTAGACAGATCAATGAGACAGAAAATCAACAAAGATATACAGGACTTGAATGCAGAACTGGAACAAGCAGACCTAATAGACATCTACAGAACTCTTCACCCCCACAGCCACAGAATATACATTCTTCTCAGCACCACATTGCACTTACTCTACAATTGACCACATAATTGGAAGTAAATCACTCCTCAGCAAACGAAAAAAAAAAAAAAAAACGAAAATCATAACAGTCTCTCAGACCACAGTGCAATCAAATTAGATCTCAGGATTAAGAAACTAACTCAAAACCACAAAACTTCATGGAAAC